>CM062819.1:399060924-400524130 GCA_031772625.1 Pinus tabuliformis
GGGGTTACACTAAAAAATGTCACCTTGACTACTTACAGTTAGTATGGCTCCAATCAACAAGTCATGCTACCCTCTTAGGCAAGTCTCATGCCTCTGTTATCCATCTCAAACTCAAAGAAGAGAGAAAGTCTTGTAAAAATCATGTTTATCTCTGGGGTCGCAGGTTCTCTCTAGCCTTACCTGCGGGGACGCTGACCATGTTCACAAAATATGCGTCCATGGACGCTCTGTATGTTAAGGGACAGGTGCGTCCCTCTGTAAAAGGCAAAATGCGCGAGTTTTATCTTGAAAAAGTTACTTGTGGTTACTTCTAGAACATTCTAGAGGTCGGTTTGATGAAATGGATGCGCCTCCAGTTGGTTCATGTATCTCTATTAAGGGGGAACTTATCCCATCAATAAGGGAGCTATCCACCCATAGAGGGGGATGATCCCATTGATAGTGGACCTGAATAACCTCTTTACAGCACTATAAATGAAGGCATTGAGCCAGAAGGAGAAGAGGTTGGAGCTATACATTTTCTTTGGGTAAATGCTGCAGGATTTAGGTCTTCCATTAGAGCCTTTGTGAGGAGAGATTGTCTTCACTTGATTCTACTTGGGAGAGGGTGAGCTTTGTCAAAGTAGAGGAAAACCCTTGATGGACCCTGGGAGGAACTTGCACAACACCAAGGCCAGGTTGTAAGAGTTTCTTTGTTTCGTTATTAATACAAACTGGTTTATTTTTCTCAATAGCTTGTGTTAATGAGTTATTTCATGTGTTCCTTGGTCTGCATGTTGAATATATGTTTTATTATATGAAATGCAAGTGCTTGGTAATTGTTTGATTGTTTGTGGTTGCAGGAATTGACTTGAAGGAGGAGCTCATCCGGATCGTCAAGAACGGACTTCAACAACAGCGTTTTGGAATAAGGTAAGCCTAAACACTTGTAGTTTTCATGTTGTAAAAGGTGTATTTAGAGAAAGATCACTCCATTTTGTCTTGTTTGTCATTAGAATGTCTTAGACTTCTAGGAAGGTCAGTCGTGTCCGCACCCTTGACAGATTCCGTGTGACAAATTGGCGACTCCGCTGGGGAATCCATTAATGAGAGAGTCTTTTCCTTTATATGAACTTTGCTTTGAGAAAATCATTTTTATTTTCTGGTTTTTGACTGTGAGAATTAGTATTTGGGTGGCTTAGCTGTAGCTTTAGTTGGCTTTAGTTTTTCTTCCTTTTTCCAGAAGGACGCAGTCTCTGTGTGCTGCACAGTGCGTCCTTGGACGCGCTGTTGTCGACTGCACAGTGCGGGGCCGCACCTGTGACAACGGTGGCCTGCGTCTTCCTGTAAAAGTTAAGAAAATTCCATTTTTGCCTTTAAATTACTTTTAGATTTTGTTTTTTCTTAGTGTTTTCTGCCCAGATCCTTTAGTACCCTGTCAAGAATTCTTACCTGAACTGGTTTTGTGAGCTTTGAGTGTTTTAGTGGTTTTCAACGAAGTTTAGACCTAGGGTTTGATTTTTGGAAAGGCTTTGTAGTGACTTTGAGCTTAGAAAGTTGTCCAGCCTTAGATATCTCTGGTTAGTCAACCTTCTTAGAAGTTGAGCCTGCCGTAAAGTCTCCTTGTTTGAGCAACTTGTCATTTGAGTTGTTTTGGGTCAAATTTCGAATTGCTTGTTTTTAAAGTATTGATTTCCATTTTCAAAAAGGACAAAAAGATTAGAATTTTGTTTTGACTAGTTTTTGGTTCTGCAATAAGCTAGTCCTTGATTTGATTGTGATCAAGTAAAACACCTTAGAAATAATCATTGTTAGTTTTGGCCTCGTTAAGATTGCTTAGAGTAAATTTGCCTTTAGTTTGCTTATGAGTGCATTTTCATAGATTTTAAGAGTTGTTAAGATTGATTTTTGGTTATATTAGATTTATTTGCTTTATTAAAAGAAAAATACAAAAACATCTTCTTAAAAAGTCTTGTTTCAAGTAGCTTTTTGTTTTCAAAAGAAGAAAAGAGTTTTTTCGTGCATGTAAAGAGAAGTTATGTTTTTATGCTTGGAAAAGAAAAACGAATTGTTTCTTTGATTGTCTTCAATTAAGAAGTTGCTTTTATAAAGATTGCATTCTCTCAACTTTTTAGTTAAGCAATTCATCGAAAAAGTAAAGTAGTGGATAAATCATTTTAGGTGCATTTTGTAGTGGTTTCGAGTCGAGTCAACACACCACTAGTTTCACTTCCATCACCTTTTGACTTAAGAAACAACCTTAAAAGTAACGCTTAAATTAAAATCAATCTAGTAATCTTTATTTTTCTAGGGCTCTGAAGCACCAACATAGCTTAGGCTAGGGTCTTGGAGTAGGTGAGTACTTAACTCTCCAAGACTACAAAACCAAACAGATAGTCTATCTTGAGTAGAACAAATCCAATTGTTTCAGTTACATTCTGGGAAAGCTCCTCTTAAAGGAGAAACACGAGCTCGTGTCCGAACCAGTGAGGGGATCATTCCTCCCTCGTTGGGAACGACGCCAGGCAGTACGTATTACAAACGGTAAACCTCGGATTAACCATTGTCGAGGAGCCAGGGGTCACTTATCGGTAAACCTTGGATTGTTGTCAAGGAGCCGGTAAGGGGATTGGAGCTTGCTACTCTGCCCTTGCGTGCTGTCGGAGTTTAGACTGTTCCCCCAGGTGTAATTGTTGTGATTGGTAACCTTAGTGGCCATAATATCTAGGATTCTACCCAAGGTGACGGTGGAGGGAAGGTCCCACTGTACCTGGAGCAGACGTCGGTTATACTCACTTGGATTTTCTGGGGGGTTCGCTTCACTTCGAGACGGTTAAAGTGGAGGAACTTGGTCCAGTCTATTCATTAAGCAGGTTGCCGGGGTAACTGTTCCACCCACTATTTCTGTACTGAATCCTGCGAGGTTGGGCCTAATCACCAACTAGCGCTTTTGGTCCGGAAGACTACTGTTTGTGTGTGGTTTGACGCTCTAGATTATTTAGGCGTGTGCTTCAAATTTGATTGGTTCTTTAGAAGACTTTAGGTGGTTTGATTTGAAATTTTTTACTTTGTTTTCGTGTGTTGTAGTTAAAATCTTTAATTGTGGCGGAATTACCGAGAAGGTCCCGTCGTATTGCGGGCCAGTCTCCTGAAGTTGTATCTGTGGCCGAATTGTTGAGAAGATCCCGTAAACTTAGGGTTCACCTCCTCGAGACGACCCCAGTTATTTAGAGGGTTTAAAGGTCCTTGTAACTCCTAGTGGCAGTAGAGTAGGTTCACCTGAAGAAGGAGAATCTTCTTTGGTAGTCCATCCAGATTACCAAAGATTAGAAACAGGTTACAATCCCGAAGCTGTTACAGTTTCCGAGCTTGCTGGTAGTTTTTCATCTGCCAGTGAAACAGGCGAAGAACCTGAAATTTCAGAACCTGTTACTCCAACTCCTAGTGTTCCTGATTCACCAAGAATAGAAAGAATTATCACCGAAAATCTTCCTGTTGGATTAATTGCTATAGAAGAACTTGTTCCAGAGGAAGAAATAGGCGTTTCTGATTCTGAAGATCTAATTACCCTTGATCTAAGGGAGCGTGAATCCATCTTTTACAGTCCTCCTAGAAGTGAGTCTTGGTACCTTGCATTAACCAATTTTTTAGACAACTCAGTAGGTTTTTCTACACCTCGTACTCCGGTTCCACCTAGAGGAATTCATTCTCCTGTAAATATGTCTGGTCAGTCGTCTGTGTTTTCACAAAGTCCTGAATCATTTTTACATGGCGGTCCTTCTGTTCCTACTGGGTATCAGTCACTTTCTGGTACCTTTGCGGGAGCATCTCCTCAACCTGTTGATCATGGGTTATTAGTTGGAAACAGTGGTAATGTACCATTGAGTATAGGTGAAGTTTATATGATGTCAGGTTCAACTCCCATTAACCAACCTCAAGGTGGCCAATTACCGCCTGGGGGGCAACCTTCGTTAATGCCTGGGGGGCAACCTCAAGGTACTTCATTTGTGACTGGGGGGCAACCTCAAGGGTATCAACCCCAAGGGTATCAACCCCAGCCTCAATATGTACCCCAAAGTCAACCTCAGTATCAGTATCAACCTCAAGGATGGCAACCTCAAGGATGGCAACCCCAAGGGTATCAACCCCAAGGGTATCAACCTCAAGGATACCAACCTCAAGGTCAAGGTCAACCCCAGTATTCGTATTTACCTCAAGGTTATCAACCTACGGGTCAATACCCTGGTCAAGGTTATCAACCACCTCAAGGGCAATCATATGGGACTACACCTTACAGTTATCAACCCTATCCTCAATACGGCTATGGATCTCAGTATCCTCAACCTGTTACGAGTCAATACCCTGGAATGTTAACATGGGATCCGTCACAGGGTCAACAGATGTCGCAACCAAGTATACAGTCGGTACCTCAAGCAGGACAACCTGCAGTTCCTGGTCCACCCCAGCAACCGCAACTTGTCCAGTCAAGTGTTCAGACCCCTGTAACTTCTGTAGTTACTCAGCCGCCAATTGCACCGAGTACTCCACCTCACACGGCTGCAGCAGCTACCGCTTCATCTACCATGCTTACATCTGGAGTATCGGCAGCTCCGGTTTCTACTGTCCCTGTAACCGCTCCTCAGACATCTGTACCGTTGTCTGGACCCACGGTTCAAACCACAGTCCAGATGCCTGCAGGTCAACCTGGTACAAGTACGGTTGTTACTACTCAACCTCAATTTGTTCAACCTCCGTACCAGGGACAGTATCAACCTGGTCAAGCTGCCCAACAACCGGTTTACCAGTATCAACCGTATCCTGGGTACAATTATCAACCACCTCAACAACCCCAGTACGGTCCGGTTAATCCTGGTTTTCCAGGAGGATATAATATCCCCAATGCGAATCCTGTTCCTAGTTATCCTGGATATCCTCCTCCTGGGGCTGGTATTGTGACTCAGAGTTTCCGAGATCCTAACCGGCAGTTACCATTTATTGCGACTTTAGATTTACCCGACTTGACGCGCCTAACGAACGATCCAATTCAATATCTTCCGTTCTGGCCGCCAATGCCAAATAAGTTGCCCAGCGATATACCCAAGTTCGAAGGTAAGTCTGGAGAGGATCCGTCTAATCACGTGATGACTTACCACCTCTGGTGTGCATCAAATTCCATCTCAGATGATTCTATCCGCTTACGTCTTTTCCAGCGTACACTCATTGGTCTCGCAGCCAAGTGGTACATTGAGTTGCCACGGGCTTCTTTTTACAACTTTAGCCAGTTAGCTACTTCATTCTTAACTCATTTTCAGTTACCAGTCAGATACGATAATGGTACAGAATTATTAACTTCGCTAAAACAATCGACATCCACGTACATTTCTGATCACATCCATGAGTGGAGACGTCGAAGGAGATTAGTGAAAGTTTTTATCCCGGACCAAATTTTAGCTGAATGGTTTGTAAAATCATTATTACCAAGAATTACTGAAGATGTAGCTAAGGCCGGCGTAGTTACTGAGGAGCAAGTCATTGCTCAGGCACAATACCTTGACTTAGTTTACACTCAGTCGGGTACGTTACACGAGAAAATTCCGGATCTTCCAAGTCAAACCAAATCGCTGCTGCTCCTTCGGGATCTCATGCCGCTGATGGTATGATCGGTATCGTGACTACGAAGAGTAAGAAGAAGTCTTCCAAGACCTCCAATACTCCAATTATCACTTTGCCTGATTCTCCGACAGGAGAGTCTTCTCCTCCTGAACTTACCGCCGACATTCACGCTGTAGAGTCATCTACGGCCAAATCCAAAAACGGTGGAAAGAAGAAAGGAAAGAAGAAGGCTAAAGCAGACAAGGCTCCAAAGGAGAAAACGGAAAAGTCGGAAACTAATGACGAAAAGCGCAAACCTCGTTATCCTTGTCTCATTTGTGAAGAAGATCATTTTACGAGAGACTGCCCTCATCGGGCCGAGGTAGTGAAAATAGTTAAAGGTTCTCCGACTCCTGCTGTGTTAAAGAATCCATTCCCCGAGCAGGAAAATAAGATGATAGGTTCTTCTTCGAATGCCAGTGAAGAACCCATTTTGATGATGTCTCATGTCAGGATTGCGACTCGATCGCAAGATTATGGTAGTAAGGCTCCTGTTGATGGTAAAGAAGCAGAATCTTCTAACTCTAACCCATCAACCTCAGCTCCTGGTTCCGATCCACTACAGATCGAAAAACCTAACCCAGACTTAGTGATTAAGCCGCCCGCCAAGGGTGTACTTCGAAGGTCTGCTTTCAATCCACATGCGAGAGCAGCCCAGAATTACAACATTGTTGAAGATTTAGCTGTTTCACCTTCAGCAATGTCGGCACTCGAAGTGCTGCAATCATGTCCAGCGCAACGAAAATTGCTTTTGTCGGCTATTGGAGCTGTCGATGTTCAGGACCCGAACCTAATGATCTTTGATCTAGAAAGTAGTACACCGCGTCTCCCCCATCAAATGGCTTTCCAAATTCCAGTGATAGTCAAAAACAGGCCTATTCATCGGACTGTGATTGATGAGGGAGCTTCTACGTGTATTATGTCGATTCAATGTTGGAGATCGCTTGGTTCTCCTTCGTTGAACCAATCCCCCACCATCCTTAAGGCCTTTGATGGCCGTGGGTTCCGTCCGTTTGGTATTCTACAAGAATTGCCTATAGGGGTCGAAGGTAAAACCGTTAGTCTGGATGTGGAAGTGGTTGATGCCCCTCTAGACTACAACCTTCTTTTGGGTCGAAGTTGGTCATATGCTATGACAGCGGTCGTTTCATCGGTCTTCAGAGTCATTAAGTTTCCACATAACGGTAAGATCGTGACTATTGATCAGCTGACATACTTTTCATCCGACCCAACCTCTTTAGAAACTATCCAGCATGTTGGTAAAACGACAATCCCTTATAGGGACATTGGTGTAGGTTTAGTTAAGGATTCCGGTTTACTGGGAACTTTTCCTCTCCCTCCACTCAATGCAGACCCTTCGTTCGCAACAATTCATATGATCACGTCAGAAAACATTATTTATGATGATCCTTGGTATGTTCCCTCTGACTCTGAGCTAGACTCACTCGGTGATGTTATGCCGTTGAGTCCGTATGAGATTGCTTATGAAGCTCTTATGTCTTTTACCGACTTTCATTCAACCGACCAAATGAATGTGGTCAGTGAAGAGTCACTTTTCACCTCACCCTTAGAACGGATAACGTTTCCCGAAGAAGTGTCATCTGACGAACAACTTCGCGAAATCCTAAGTGTAGATGATCTACCATGGGACGATCTCCATCACAGATCTTCGTTTTTACCTAAGGATGATGTCTTTGAAAATGATTTTTCATCTATCTTTACCGCTGAATATGTCAAAGACGCTCAGGATCCAACGAAACATTCTGATTCAGAGCTGAATTTAGGGAATATTTCTCGTACTATTCCCATTGATATTTCAGTGAAGCCCGGAATCAAGGAGAACATTCATATAGGTGCCGCATGTACTGACGAAGAAATTGAAACTTACAAGGCCCTATTCCAAGAATTCCGCGACGTGTTTGCCTGGTCCTACGAAGAAATGCCAGGAATCGATCCTGCCATTGTTGTTCATGAAATCAAAACCTACCCGGATGCTAAACCCATTCGGCAACGGTTGCGTCAGATTCACCCTCGAAAAGCAGCTGCAATCAAAGCCGAAGTCGAAAAGCTGTTGAAAGCAGGTTTCATTTATCCGATCCCGTTAACGGATTGGGTATCGAATATTGTTCCCGTCAATAAAAAACAAGGAACAATAAGAATCTGTATCGATTATAGGGATATCAATCGAGCTTGTCCAAAAGACAACTATCCTACGCCTTATATCGATCAAATTATTGATGATTGTGCCGGAAGTGAGATGTTTTCCTTCATGGATGGTTTCTCGGGTTATAATCAAATCAATATTCTACCTGCCGATCAACCAAAAACGGCATTCATTTGTCCATGGGGGACATTTGCTTATTGCAAATTACCTTTTGGCCTTAAGAATGCCGGTGCTACTTTTCAACGGGCCATGTCTTATGCATTTCATGACATCAAGCACATTGTGCAACCCTATCTCGATGATTTGCCTGCTCATTCTTTACACCGAGCTGATCACCTTGTCCACCTACGAGCAATCTTTATGAGGTGTAGGCATTATCGAATTCGGTTGAATCCCCACAAGTGTGTTTTCTGTATAGAAACAGGTCGATTGCTGGGATTTGTTGTTTCCAAAACCGGCATTCGCGTCGATCCCTCGAAAGTCGAGGCTATCATCCAATTGCCTCCTCCTTCGAGTTTGCGCCAACTCCAAAGTTTGCAAGGGAAAGCAAACTTTTTACGCCGATTCATCCCTAACTACGCCGAGGTCACTAAAGGTTTTACACGGTTGTTGAAACAGAACGTACAATTCTTTTGGGACGAGATTGCTCAACAATCTTTTGATGCACTGAAACACGCGTTGACCCATGCACCGTTATTGCATCCTCCCAACTACAACCAGGACTACTTCTTATACCTCGCAGCTTCGCATTCCACCATTGGAATGGTGTTAGTTCAAGAAGATGAATTCAAGCAGAGCATGTGATATATTACCTTAGCAGAACCTTAAATCCAACTGAGTTAAAATATTCGCATGTGGAGAAATTGGCCCTGGCAGCCGTTCAAGCTGTCCAGCGTTTTCGTCACTACATTCTTCTCCGCAAAACTACTGTTATTTCGGATTGCAACCCTATGATTTATATCTTGACAAAACAACTGCTAGGGGGCAAGTACTCTAAATGGATCGTCATCCTGCAAGAGTTCGACTTGGAGTTTGAGAAGTCCAAGTCTAAGAAATCTTTAGTCTTTGCGGAATTGATGTGTGATTTCCCGAGTGCTGACACAGAGACTGTGGCAGAGGAGTCCATTGCGGACGAATCTTTGTTTCTTATTAGCACTGTAGATCCGTGGTATGGGGATATAATCATCTATCTCCAAACCCAAACCTTTCGGCCTGAAACTTCCAAGGAAAACCGTCGAAAAATTCGGTTTCAATCCCAGCAATACAGAATTATTGGAGATACACTTTATCGCCTGGGGGCAGACTTAGTTTTTCGACGTTGTTTAACTCACGATGAGGCTGAGAGAGTTTTGAATGATTGTCACTCTGGAGCATGTGGCGGTCATATGTCTGGGTATGCCACAGCTCAGAAGGTGTTGCGCGCTGGCTATTTCTGGCCGTCTATGTTTAAAGATTGTATCCTTGCCGTCAGAAAATGCCACAACTGTCAAGTGTTTGATCGCAAGATGCGCGCTCCACCTGCTCCTCTCCACCCTATAATTGCCGCTGGTCCATTCGCCAAATGGGGCATTGACTTTATTACTTGTAACCCTCACTCGGCCGGGGGGCATGCGTATATCATCCTTGCGGTTGATTATTTTACTAAGTGGGCCGAGGCGATGCCTACATTCGACGCAAGCGGCAAGACAGCTGCACTTTTCGTATTCAATCATATCATAACTAGGTTTGGTGTCCCACAAGCAATCATTACGGACCATGGAAGCCATTTTCGAAATGTCATGATGACTGAACTTACAAGCCAGCTTGGTTTGCGCCACGATAGCTCTACACCTTATTATCCGCAAGCCAACGGTTTGGTTGAGTCAATCAACAAAGTTCTAGTCGTCATGATTCGACGGATCATTGGTATCCATCGAACGAATTGGCATAACATGTTATTTTCGGCACTATGGGCATATCGAACTTCAGTGAAAAATTCAACAGGTTTCACCCCTTTTCAGCTAGTTTATGGCTTAGAAGCTGTGTTACCTATTGAGTGCGAAATCCCATCACTTCAAATGGCTGTCGAATTACTTCCAGCTACTTCCGAAGAGGAGAAACGGTTGTTATACTTAGCTAAATTAGATGAGACTCGACGTGACGCTACTTTAGCTATCGAGACTCACGCGAAACGAATGAAAGCTCAGTAAGACCTAGTACTATTATATGATCAAGCTAACGATAAGCTAGGTGCTGGAAAATTCGTTCCCATGTGGCATGGGCCCTACATTGTAAAGCGAAAGCTAGCAAAAGGGGCTTATGAGTTAGTTGATTTTGATGGGGACTCTTTGGGCAAACCCAGAAATGGACTTTACCTAAAGAGGTATTATGCTTAAAATGGTGGATGGAGAAATTTTTAGATAGGTTAGATTTCCTTTCTAGCTAGCAAGTGTGTTAGTTTAGTCAGTGTGCTTAGCTTAGCAAGTGTGGTTTTTCGTCATTATTTTGGCTCATCTTGGTTTTACTCTTGATATTGTAGATGTCGACGCCTCTCCAAACATACATTGGATTTGCTGATGGTGCTTGTCGTAGTACACGGAATATCTCTTCCGCAGCTTGGGTTATCTATTCGCCCTCTGACGAGTTAGTTTCTATGCATGGGGTAAGCCTCGGTCAAACAACGAATAACATTGCAGAATACAGTGCAGTGGTTGAATTATTATCCGAATCTATTTCATTTGGAATTCGACGTTTGATAGTGAGGTTAGATTCTGAACTTGTTGTATTACAGCTTAATAGAGTTTATGCCATTAGAAATCCTGTGTTATTAAGGTTGTTTTTGAGAGTGCGTCTCTTGGAACGTGAATTTGATTACATTGAATATCAACATATTCCAAGGTCTTTGAATACATTAGCAGATGCAATTGCTTCTCAAGTGTTGGACAGACATTTATAATAATCATGCAAGTAAATTTAAAGACATTTCATCATACATGTTAAACAAGATAAGCCGATAATAGTGATATATAGATATAGATAGAAGTGTGTCCAAAAATATATACATCGTCTTCGATCATAGGTTTAACACACCTTATGATCGGCAAAATGATAGTGCAAAAAGTCAAAAATGTCACATGTGACTACAAAAGTGACTAGTCAATCACTGGTGGTGCTCTCTGTACGACACCACTGCGCGGGCTATCTTGCGCAGAAATCTCCTAAACGGTCCAGGGACTGCAACCACGAAGCGCTGAAGCCTCATTGGAATGTCATCCATAGTAGTCTCAGGTATATCTGCCGTGAGACGCTCTAGATCATGCTCCAAATCGGCTAGTACTTCTGCTGTCGCATCCTGTAAGGCCGGTGCCGGTGCAGCTGGATGTCGTCTGTCGTAAGGCCGGAGATTGGCTGGACGCTGTGGTCCAACATCTGCATTTTTAAAATTTTACTGTTACTTTGAGACGATATATATGAAAAATAAAAAAATACATAATTAGAAAACTTGTGAAAATGAAAGTACCTCTGTCATCCCATTGTTCTCCCTGTGGAAGAACCATGTCCGGATCACCTCTGAAATCCATTCCGGCATATGGAAAGTCTTGTATCACAAAAAGCTGGCCCTCTAGCCAGTCGAAGTAACTGTCTGAGAATCGAACCACTGCAGCACCCTCGTCAGGATGCCGGGCCATCACCGCAACCCATCGAACAAGCTTTGGCTCCCGAGGACCCAAGTCATCAACAGTGAGTTGCTGAGGGATCAGCATAGGAACTCTCTCCAAGGCAAAGCTCACGACTAGAGGCCCATATCCAAAAGTCTTTAGTCGTCCGTTCTTTGCCTTGGTTAGTTGGCTCTTCATATGAGCCGACACAGCTTCGCACCAGTTGAAGATGGTGCCTTGGTAACAGTCAACTGCCATCCGCATTTGGGATCCGGAAGCAATGTGCAAGGCGGCCGCGCCACAAATCCTAGTGACCGTAAATGCAATAACTCTAAGTTCCGCCAGAGCGATGTGCTTTATCTCCACGCCCTTTTTATGGCGAGTCCCTGGTCTGCACCACTCCTCGCGGAGATCATCAAGGGATTGGCCACCCGGCCTGGTCCCCGCAAGGTTGAGTTGCTCACCTCTGTTTGGCAAGCCAGTGAGAAAGTATACATCCGAGGGCTCTATCTCGAGCTGGTGCCCTCCAATGTAAAAACATTGATCTTGAACGTTCCATCGCTCAACTAGCCATTCCAAAAATCTTACCTGGCCCCTCATGCCCGGTATGGTCCAATATTTGTACAATCCACATGTTCTTAAGGCATCCAGAGAGGGTTGGTGGTTAATCGCAGCTTCATCGTCTTCTACGTGCTCTCTCTCTCTCCAGTCTAACATGTTTTGGCCCTGCACATCAAAAGAGTCAATTAGAAATTAATTTGAGAAAATTTGGTGGTTTTTTGAGAGAGTTAGGGTTTTGAAATGCGCCCTTTGCGGAAGACGCACCCCGGCTTTTTAGCACAGGGCGTCCGGACGCAGCTCGCCTGAAGGCGGGCTGCGTCCCCAGACCTTTTTCCCGTGTGAGAAAAAGTCGGGGGACGCGGTCACCCGAAGGGCACCTGCGTCCGCCGAGGGGCGCATTTTGAACCCAAAACCCCCCAAAAAATGAAACAGAGACCAAAAACAAAAAACTAAACGGATAAAAATGAAGAGTGGGATGTGTAAAATACCTCGGTGAAGCGGCGTTCGATTCCGACGGTCAGATTTTCCGCAGCAACCACGGGAAGTTTCTTGTCAAAAGCTCCTTTTTCAACCTCAACAGTGAAACGGTAAAATGACATGGTAAAAGGTCTTTTTATAGGTTTTTTGGATGAATTAGTTCATTTTTTACCATGAAAAGATGTTTTCAAATGTATTTTTGCCTATTTTAAACAGGTATGAGTAATGTGTCGCTTTTGTGCAGGACGAAGGGATTTCAAGGGAAATTGTAATTTTTCACAAACAAAATTTCAGAGTCATCTTTTAAGCCCTTTTCTGACTCCTAAAACATGAAAAGATCGCCGAGTGTTTCTTTTTCACTCGTTAAAACGGAATTAAAAGACGGTCCCCTTTTAGCTCTTTTCTGACCGTAAAATCAGGAAAAGATTGCCGGGTTTTTGTCGTTTCAAACTCGATAAGGAAATAAAACGACGTGTCTTTGATCGCTTTTTACTTTTCAGGTCAACGATTCTATTATGAAAGTACTCCTTGGTCGCAAGATCAAGCGGTTCCCCCAGGTATTATTTTATACTTTTTCGGGCTTGAGGGACACAAATATACGAAAAAGTTCAACGTGGAGTTTCCTTAAGTTTTTCAGACTCTCTAAAAATGAAAAACGCCGAGTTTCTCCTATACTGGGCTCGTTAAACTTTTACAGTAAAGGACCTGTTCAATTACAAACAGGAACGAACCACTCCTTCCTAGGGTTCGCATTTAAACTAGGTTGGACTCGTCCGAAGGATGAGCTTATAATCAAGCATATGTTATCCTCCTCAAGCTTGTTAAAAATAAAGAGGTACTTGCCAGAAATGGTGGGGGAAAAAAGAGAAGAATGAACCTATTTGTCACCTTTTGCCTCAGAAGAAACTTTATTACCGCTCTTGAACACGACACTTTTCATTCACCTGGGTTGGGAAATCTTTTACCTCACAGTTGACTAAATCACTTTGAAAATCTTTAACCGGGTTCAGGGATCAACTTTGAGTTATTCGTCACCAAACCATCTGTTGTGTCGTTATGTGTTCAAGAGGTCTGCAAGCAAAACTTTCATCTGCAAAATACTTGTCATCCATTGACCATCCCTGAGTCAGTCCTTACAGCAACATTTCTTCAACTTGAACAATGATTTCGTGTTGCAGGCTTGCCTGCAACGGGTCGCTTTCTATCGACATCGACACATTATCTAGAAAGATGACTTAGGAATCGACAGTACCTTGAAGTCTGCATGCATCAATGGCAGGTTTCTCGCCTTTGACGTCAGTTTACATCATTGACTTTCGATCAAAGGATTCCGTGAAGTGTTCGACATCAAAACATCTATTCACATTTCACGGGTTGTGCTTGGTACTTTGAGGACCATTGACATTACTGGTGGTTTCTCTCACGCTTGTTAACAGTTTACATCATTGACTGGTAATCAAGTGGTTTCTACCATGTTCGACATCGAATCATTTAATCACATGGCTAGAATCGTACCAATTCGGGAAGTAGAAGTGAAGACCCTGGATCTAGTTTCTACCATCCAGGCTGCGAGGAGTTTTGTATTCATTATCTATGTAGACTAATCATAAACAGATGGCTGCGTCCATACTGTGTCTACAAAAGTCTATAAAAATGATGTACTGCAAGATCATTCCTGTATCAGAATAGTTAGTCCATTAGTTAAAGTTTTGAATCTGAGTATGGGAATGCCTACCTCAGTGATGATATAATCTTATCCATGTATTTTGTGTTGAAAATTGCAGGTTCCAACCAGGCCATCCACAAGGCAATCCTTGAAATGATAAAGCGCTTCACCCTTCCTAGAATTACAAAACCCTATTCTATTCCAGGCTTCGCACTTTAGGGGGCAATCTGTTACACTAAAAAATGTCACCTTGACTACTTACAGTTAGTATGGCTCCAATCAACAAGTCATGCTACCCTCTTAGGCAAGTCTCATGCCTCTGTTATCCATCTCAAACTCAAAGAAGAGAGAAAGTCTTGTAAAAATCATGTTTATCTCTGGGGTCGCAGGTTCTCTCTAGCCTTACCTGCGGGGACGCTGATCATGTTCACAAAATATGCGTCCATGGACGCTCTGTATGTTAAGGGACAGGTGCGTCCCTCTGTAAAAGGCAAAATGCGCGAGTTTTATCTTGAAAAAGTTACTTGTGGTTACTTCTAGAACATTCTAGAGGTCGGTTTGATGAAATGGATGCGCCTCCAGTTGGTTCATGTATCTCTATTAAGGGGGAACCTATCCCATCAATAAGGGAGCTATCCCACCCATAGAGGGGGATGATCCCATTGATAGTGGACCTGAATAACCTCTTTACAGCACTATAAATGAAGGCATTGAGCCAGAAGGAGAAGAGGTTGGAGCTATACATTTTCTTTGGGTAAATGCTGCAGGATTTAGGTCTTCCATTAGAGCCTTTGTGAGGAGAGATTGTCTTCACTTGATTCTACTTGGGAGAGGGTGAGCTTTGTCAAAGTAGAGGAAAACCCTTGATGGACCCTGGGAGGAACTTGCACAACACCAAGGCCAGGTTGTAAGAGTTTCTTTGTTTCGTTATTAATACAAACTGGTTTATTTTTCTCAATAGCTTGTGTTAATGAGTTATTTCATGTGTTCCTTGGTCTGCATGTTGAATATATGTTTTATTATATGAAATGCAAGTGCTTGGTAATTGTTTGATTGTTTGTGGTTGCAGGAATTGACTTGAAGGAGGAGCTCATCCGGATCGTCAAGAACGGACTTCAACAACAGCGTTTTGGAATAAGGTAAGCCTAAACACTTGTAGTTTTCATGATTGTAAAAGGTGTATTTAGAGAAAGATCACTCCTTTTTGTCTTGTTTGTCATTAGAATGTCTTAGACTTCTAGGAAGGTCAGTCGTGTCCGCACCCTTGACAGATTCCGTGTGACAGTATGGAGAAGAAAAATCACATACAGTTTCTGCACCATGGTATCCTAAATACTAGGGATCTTTACCATGGTATTGGCCCATAGCAATGAGTGCGGCAATGGATATTTGATCCCATCTAAGAATACCATCGGTATTACTAAGGATTTGACCTGTCGTATTGGATAAGGCCTAATTTATATAAGGAGATGAACATCAAAGTGTTTGGTGTTCAAGTAATGGGCTATTGATGAATTATTTAATGTGAAATAAGGTTGCACAAGGAATGTGATGTGAGATAAGATCTTGTAGATCTGAAATGGCTACAAAATTTTCTTATGGGTTGGTTTTTAATAACAATGTTATAATGTATGTTTTTTACTGGGTTTGTCAAGATTTGGATTTGACTAAAGTTATGTTGTACAATGAAGGAATGAGTCAATAATTACATATATGTATGCAAGTTTGTCTCAGAAAAGGTGCGTACTTACGTAGGTCTGTCTCTATATAGTCGTGTATCAATTTTGCAAGATGGACAGATTTGTATGCAGATATGATTTATAAAAGGTTTGTACACACACTGATGTATTTTTTAAGGGTCGCGTACATGTGCTAGGGTTTCTAAAGTATGTGTAGTTAATGATGTTTGATCAATCTTACTGTCATTACTATTGTCTGTTGATGACGTATTCTTCATAATAATTTGTATGTGATAGTTTTGATGAAGTTGAAAGGTTTGTGAATAAAAAATTGAACTGATATGAATGATATGTAATTAGCTCAAAAATGTATGATGAAGGATATATGTGTTTATAATTTATTTCAACAGTGTAGTGATTCAGTCTGAGGATTCAGTGTTTTGAGATCTGTATGTGGGTATGTTTCATTGAAAGCGTGTATATACGTAGATATACTTAAGAACAATAGTGTATATATTTTGACATATCGTTGATCAGGGTTTGCAGTGGCAAAAGTTGGTTTAAGTAACCGTGTATGGCTTGATGATTGACAATGCATTCACATGACCTGTTCTAGTTTAGTTTGATTGGTTGCAAAATAAGATTTAGTGATTGATTTTTTTAGTTGATTCACTAATTTGATGATGGTAGTGGGTCCAGTAAGAAAATTTGATGAAAGGTGGCCTATAGGTTGTAATGTTTTGAGCATGTGGATCCAGTTTGAAACATTCTGAAAAGTGATCCATGAGGAATTGAAGATAAAGGGGGTTGTAGCTCCCTTCCAGTAGGTACTGGAAAATGAGAGAAGGTTGTAGCCTTTTGCAGGTGGGTGCCTACATACTAGTATGAGTCAGTGCCAGTACAAGATTGTAAAGAATATTTTTTTTAAAGAGGACAGAGACAACAACAACGGTGGTTTTTTTCCCACATTGGGTTTCCACCTAAAAATATTGGTGTTCATATGTGTTGACTATTGTGTTGATTTATTTTGTTCTTATTTCACTTGTTTATTGCTTAACTAATGCATTATGAAGGACTAATACATTGCTTCAAGTTAAAATGATGAAGAATTAATTGAAAATATAGTTAATTGGGTATATGTTGGTTGTTTGCATAACAATAGTGTACATATGCAAGTTTACTTCATTAAAGTTTCATACAAAAAAATTGAATAGAAATCAGAGGGTCAAGTAAGTTTTAAAATATTGATTCACCCCCCCTCTTAGTATTTTTCCTAACAATCTACTCACAAACCCATGATCTCTATTGCCTTGTCTCACCAACTCATCTATTGGGTTGTGTTATATTCTTTCAACAACTAGCCCACGTAGTTAACTGGGGGGTTAGAAGGGGGGCAGAGCCCCCCCTTCATTGTGTCGATTGCATAGTGAGGGGGTCATAGGGAGTTTGAGGGGTGCAAGTAACCCCACTCTATGGGATCTGGGGCAGCTCCCTAGAAAATTTTGTTTTTGGACCCTATAGTAGGTTGGGCGGACCTAACTATGGTTTTGTGCATGATTTTTCGCACATGGTTTTGGACGCAATGGTTTTAGGTCCATGGTATTGGATGCTTTAGCATGTATAAATATGTATTGTAACATTGAAAGGAACATAATGAAAAATCAAGCTGGTAGTCCCGATTTTGGGATCTAGGGGAAAATCTCTATGTATATGTGTTTTATGTGTTATGCTCTCACATTGTTTATTTTCTGTGTTTTAGAATTCGTATGCAGGTAATTTCTGTACGGGGTTAAAACCTACATCATCCTCATAAGATAATGAATAAATTTTGGCTTCGTTCTTCCTTATAATAACTTTGATTAGGCTAATACTGGAAATTTTTATTTGAGGAAAGTTGAATTGTTGATTGACTAGTTAACAAAATCTCACTAGTTGTGTTAACTCTTCATTCCTATAATTTAGGAGCCTAACTAAATAAACTTGTCCTTTACCCAAAAATCCTCGCACTAGAAGATAATAAATTGATCTTCCACTAATTATCACTAGTTAATTGCTTCTTGTACTCCTAACATTTAGGAATTTTCCCTAAATTTTAAGGACTTGTCCTATTTTTTAGGAATTAGCTCCACACTCATAGGAACTCATGCATGCTCAAGGAGAAACTCTTTGTGGCTCCACTGATTAAGGCACAAATCAAGGAACCATTTCTTCCTAACATTTTCAATACTTCATCTTAGCAAAGAAAGGTGTTCCTGGAAGATCCTCGTCCACTTGGATTTGTCTCCAACATTACCATGTTCTCCACTACTGAAATTTCTCCCTCTAAACTAGAAGGCTTCCATCCTTTCTTCTACAGAACTTGATCTAAAGACCTATTCTTTCCCACCATGTTCTGCAAGTCCAAAATTTTCCACCATCAATGATCATAGTTCCTTTATTTCACTAAACGTTGGCTCATTGATTTTACCAACTAGCAAGCCTCTAGATCCACTAATAATTCTACTCATTGGGTCTTCTGGATCTACCCTATTATTAGATTTTGGCCATTTGCAACGCTCTGAGATAGGGCTCCACAACGCTGCCTCTTAATAGCTTATTAGTCCTTTAATGATAATTGTACATGAGAAAATCAAGGATTTCCCACTGTCAAGATTTTGGTTGCTCCATAATGTTGCTCCTAGGGAAATTGTGATGATCTTAAATATTTTCCAAGCTCTAATACCATGTAGAAAATCCATGAAATTCTAATATGCTAATATGAGCAATCTGAAATAAAATTTCTTCTCACATAAAGACAAAATTTCTCTACTATATGCAGTGGAATAGGAATAGAAATAAAAGTAATGTCACATAATTTAAAAACATATAATTGTCTAGGGAACCCAACTGGGAAAACCCACTGCTTCTTTGATCATTTTATTGATAGAAAAACTGACCAATAGATCTCTGACAAAATAAAAGTGTTTCAATCTGAAATACATACTTGTATTTCTTGCTTGATTTAAGCTTGAAATCCTTGTGAGATTGTTGATCTCTACTTCTCTCTACCAACTTGTGCACAAGCTTCTCTTGCACACTCTTTCTATCACAATCTCACACACAAAAAACCTATGCAATTTTCTCACAAACCCATGAGCTTTATTGTCTTGTCTCACCAACTCATGTTCACAAGGAAATGAATAAATTGTGCCTTTGTTCCTCCTTATAATCACTTCAATCAAGCTACTACTGACAAGTTCTATTTGAGGAAAGTTGAACTGTTGATTAACTAGTTAACAAAAGCTCATTGGTTGTGTTAACTCATCCTTCCTATAATTTAAGAGCTTGACTCAATAAACTCATCCTTTACCAAAAATAACTCGCACTAGAAGACAATAACCCGACCTTCCACTAATTAGCACTAGTCAACTGCTTCTTGAACTCCTAATTTTTAGGATTTTTTACTAAATTTTAGGGACGCATCTTATTTTTTAGGAATTAGCTCTTAACTCATAGGAACTCGTGCATGCTCAAGGAGATACTCATTGTGGTTCCTTTGGTTAAGGCACAAATCAAGGAACCCTTTCTCACTAACATTTTCAATACTCCGTCTTAGTGAGAAAGATGTTTCTAGAAGATCATCATCCACTTGGATCTACCATTTTCTTCGTTGTTGCAACTACTCCATATGAACTAGAAGGCTTCACTACTTTATTCTACATAACCTTATTTGAAGACTTGTCATTTCCTCCCATGTTTTGTGAGTCCATAATCTTCTAAAATCAATGATCACAACTCCTTTGTGTCACTGAATTTTGGATCATCGAGTTTCCCCACTAGCAGGCCTCTAGCTCTACTGAGAAGTATGCTCATTGGATCTTTTGGATTTTCCCTCCTATCAGTGTTTGGTCATTTGCAAGCCTCTGAACTAGGGCTCCACAACTCTACCTCCTAATAGCTCATTATTGATTCAATGATCAATGTACATGAGGACTTCAAGGACTTCCCAATTGTCAGGATTTTGGCTACTCCAGAAAGTTGCTTCTAGGGCACTTGTGATGATCTTAAATCTTTTCCAAGCTCTGATACCATGTAGAAAATCCATGAAATTATGATCCGTTGATATGAGAAATATGAAATAAAATAAAAAATTCTCACATAAACACATGAATTTCTCTACTAGGGGCAATGGAATAGGAATAAAAATAAAAGCACGGTCACACAATTCAAAAACATATAATTGTTTAGGGAACCCAATTGGGAGAACCCACTGCATGTTTAAGAATTTTATTAATAGAAAAATTGACCAATAGATCTCTTACAAAATAAAGTTATTTTGATATGAAAGACACACTTGTCTTTCTTTCTTGATATAAGCTTGAAACCCTTGTAAGACCGTTGATCTTTGATGCCCTCTACTAACATGTGCACAAGCTTCTCTCACACACTCTTTCTATCACATGCTCACACACACAAAACCTATGCGATCTTCTCACAAACTCGTGAGCTCTATTGTCTTGTCTCACCGACTCAAGATCACAAGACAATGAATAAATTGTGCCTTCATTCCTCCTTATAATCACTTTAATTAGGCTATTACTGGAAAGTTATATTTGAGGAAAGTTGAACTGTTGATTGACTAGTTAAAAAAAATTCACTGGTTTTGTTAACTCTTTCTTCCTATAATTTAGGAGCCTAACACAATCAACTTGTCCTTTACCCAAAATAACTCACACTAGAAGAAAATAAATTGGCCTTCCACTAATTAGCACTAGTCAATTGCTTCTTGCACTCCTAAATTTAAGGAATTTTCCCTAAATTTTAGGGACCTTTCCTATTTTTTAGGAATTAGCTCCTAAATCATAGGAACTTATGCATTCTCAAGGAGAAACTAATTTTGGTTCCTTTGATGAAGGCACAAATCAAGGAACCCTTTCTCGCTAACATTTTCAATAACATATATATGCGAGGTAGTTATTCACTACTCCACCTTTGAGTGGTCATGCTCCTAGTACTAACATTGGGTCCAAAAAATTGGCTATGACTGTTGAGCACATGACCCCCAAGCCAAATACATAGTTGAGCTATAGATTAGGTGATGAGAGAGGTGACCATAGTAATAAAACTATAAGTTCATTTGCTGGAGCATTACGTGTTAAGAGCATGAGGAAGATTGACTGCGAATTTTTGGTGAATGAGAAAGGAATTCTGATAAAAGCACCAAAAGTTCATAGTATTTTTTATGTTTTAATTGTTTCATTTTTTCTATGTTGGAAAATGTAACTAGTTTCAATCTTCATAATTTTCATTTTACTCATGTCATTATGCATATATTATGTAACAAGAAAAAGAAGAAATAAAAATATTATTTTCAAGCATGGGTTTCATGATTCTTGTGATTAGTCAACTAGGTTAAGCATGCTCTTCATGCTTCTATGGTTTGGCATGTCATAAGGATATTTGTCATGATTCAATAAAGTAAATATCATTTGTATAAGATCCTTTTGGGCAATATTTAACATGAAAAATAATTTATTTTTGTGTCTAGAAAGTAAAAAATACCTCCAAGAATAAGTCAGCCCTGTCAGTGACAAGTTGGCCTAGAAGAGGTTATTTGACCCCATGAAAATCATATAAATAGAAGTAGTTTCTACCTGATTTGACATATATTTGATTTATACAAGAGACAAGTTTGATATGAAGAAACAAAAGCAAGACAAGAAGAGTGAAAGACTAGAAGACAAAGAAAAATACCAAGGAAGGAGATCCAAAATTCTCTATTTTTCTATCCAAAAGTGTGAAAAATGAGGTTTTTGCAGCTATTGTAGGGCCAAGAGCTGCAGATTAAGGTTATAGATCTAACCTAGGAGCCGAAACTGATAATTGAGGCAGATTTAAGGAGAATTGACCCTTGTTTACTAGGTTGATCTTTGACCCATTTGGAAGAGATTCTTGGAGGGCTGACTTGGTGCTTGGAGAAGGTCTTAACTTTGGTCTTAGGGTCTTAGATTTCTCAATTGAGCTAATTCTATAAGAAGAGAAGAGATTATTCTTAGGTTTTCCCCTTAGATGGGTTTTACCTTGGCTTGGAGCCTACTTCTTGTGTCTATTGTCTTTATTTTTTATGCTCTTGATAATTGTTTGATGAAACTATAAAATATAGAAAATTAAGAAGATAATTAAATATCACGAGCAATTATTAAGGATAAGGATAATTGTTTAAATAACTTCCCTAGTAGATTCTCCAACATGGTATTAGAGCTAATGTGAAGAAAGAGAAGGAAGCTTGAAGGTCATCTTGTTGACATAAGAAGGGATTGCTTATCAAGTGGAATCATTTGTAAAAGGACACGGGGAAAGAAGAAGAAGACCTATTGACCCATAAAGAAGGTTACTACATCAAATTTTCATTTAAGGCATCATCATCTTAAGAAGGTTCAAGCTCTCATTGAAGAAAGGAAGGATAAGCTCTTATTGAAATTTGTCTAGTGAATTCCATCATCTTGAATGAAAAGAAGCATCAAATAATCATGGGATCACCATCCACTCCATGAACTACTTGAAGACACTATTGTTGAAGGCATCCTAGAATTCATCATTGTAGGGAATATTTGGAGTCTCGTTGAAGGTATTTAGAGCATCAAGATAGTTGGATACATCATCAATAAGGATACTCATTTTACAAGTAAGTATAATATTGTCTTCTATGTCTCAATCTACAAATATTTTTTGCAAAGAAAGAAACAAGCTCATTGGATTAGCAAACTTCCTAGCATGGAAGAAGAGGATTGACTTGGTGCTCATAGAAAATGAAGTCATGGAATATGTTGTTGGTGAAGTTATTGTACTATACAAAGAGAAGACTCAAGAGTTATAAAAATACAAGAAGGGAGAAGTGAGGGCACAAATAATTCTTATTGATTCCATAAAGGATCATATTGTTCCCTTTTTTGTTGATTTTAATATATTTAAAGCTATGTATGATAAGTTGGTAAATTTTTACTCCATAAGTACATCAAGCAAGAAGATATCCTTGAGGAATAAACTATATATAATAAGGAAGTCAAAGGATGAAGACATGGCCACTTATCTTATGAATATAACACAAATAAGGGACTAGTTGCAAGTACTTGGGGAAGCTTTTTCTAATTCATAAATGACTACTTGTGTGTTAAATTCTTTGCCACCTGATTGGAGTAGTTTTGTAACTAGTGTCTACTCAAGAAAATATATTAATACTTTTGATTAATTATGGGCCCATTGCATCTTCGAAGAAATAAGGATTAAGGAAAATGATGACACTAAATCAAATGAGAAGTATCAAACCTTTACTGTGAATTCTGAGAAGACGAAGAAAGGGAATATATGAAAGTCCAAAGGAAAACAAGATATGTCCAAGACACAATGCTTTGGATGTAATGAGTATGGAAATTTAAAGAGGGATTGTCAAAAAAATAATAACAACAAAAGAGAAGAAACAAGTGAAGCTCACATAGCTAAAAAGAAAGGGGAGAACCTGAAAAGAATCCAAAAGGAAAAAATCCCAAGGGTATTTACTATTGAAGGAAGCTCCATCTCTATCAGGTTCATTATGAAAATTGTATTTCTTTTATTTAATTAGAAAGTGGAGTAGCATGCATCGTTGAATTCTCTAGAAGAGTTATGATTTTGATAAATCATGGAATCATAGAAGGAAGCATATGATGGTAGAAGAATTAGAGTCTACATAATCAATTTTTTTGGAAAAGTCATCTAGTTGTTAAAGAATGAGAATTTGTATATCATATTGCATATCATTGATCATCCAATCATTCTTGAACATAATGTTAGAATGAGTCATGTTGCAAAAATAATCATCTGGATCCTCCTATGATAACTATCATCTAGCTTCTTGAAAGAAGCATTATGACTAGTATACTCCACCTTGAGTGGAAACAATACTCTTGAAGGATGAATAGATGCAGATGGTTGAGTTGTAGTATGAAAGGCATAGTTAAAGTATTTCTCATCTTAGGAAAAGAAACCCATATTTGATAGGTATAAGAAGAAATATTGTTCAAGGAAGAATGGCTATATAGTTAGATGAAAGAAAATGTATGCATGTTCTTATTAACTCTTCTCTAGAAGATAGAATTCATGTCTACAAGTGTCTTGCAAGCAGAATTGGTTGTAAGAATATGCTGGTAAGTATTTCATGTGATGTTTGAAGTTTGGACCAAGACTCTCCCACAAAATTAAGATTTAACATGATGATATTGACCAATGTCGAATATGGTTTCCTAAAGAAAGAAAGTGAGTTGATAATGACAACTCAAAAAAAAGGAATTTACAGCTTGTTGGTCAGTTTGTTCCATTAGATTACAAGTGATTAGCATGGAGAAGGATATTTGGCAAAAGTTAAAGATAGACCATGTGAAAGTAAGTTAATCTTCGAATCCAAAATGGCCGTGATATTGAGATAATATTTATACTAATGTGTTGGTTTTGGTAATCTGTTTTTCTACATGGAAGGAAGTTGCAGAAACACATAATGACACTTGAGGCTAGTATATCTACAATTATTGGTTTTGAAATCAATTTAGTGAATAAATGGATTGAGTGGACGGTTTTGGTAATCCTTGAAGGATTTTAGGGTAAATATGTTTACATAATTTTGTGATTAAAAGGTATTAGTAAAACGATATAGCATGATGTTCATATGAACGATGGAGATTACTTCATGTCTAAAGGAAGTTATGACTAAAATTTAGTTTTGTCGATGATGACTAGAGGAAAATGATATGAAAGGTAGATGGACCAAATCCTATCACAGTTTGGCTCTAGTACATTCAGGAAGATGAAAGCTCAATATATGAAGAAGAGAAGGAGCCATGTAGCTACTTAAATATCTCCATGAAGGACTAGTAGTTGATGGATTGATGAAGACACACTAGAAATACTCCCTACTAAAAGGAAGTAAAAGAATCCCCTTTATGCTTTAGATGGAAGTATCCTTAAATGTTTGATAAAGAGCAAGGCACTATTTTCCAATCAAAATGGAATGATTATCCCCTCTCTAGATTGAGAGTGAGAGATGTTAAAGACAACATATTCTCCATGTGTCGTGCACTAGACTAGGACTAACCATCGTAAGTCTTAGTAAAGGAACTGGGAAGGAGAATGGAGGATTTGATAACCATATAAGATACTCCTTGAGGATCAATAATCCAAGATAGGAAGTTGACCAAAACTCTTTAAGGATTGGAAAGGTATCCAAGACAATAGTGTTCAAAGAGGACTGATATTCTTTGAGGATTAGGGATCCAATATAGGAATATTCCTAAAAGGACATACCTAGTGAACTTCCGGATGGGGTATGTACCTTAAGAGGTAGTATGGTGTCTCATATAAAGCATCCCATCATTATTCTCTAATATAAATAGAGATTGTCAAGTTAAGGCCTTACTATGTTGAAAATGCTAGTCATCATTGTTGATGCTTAAAGATGACTTACCAATCTAACTCTTCTTATGAGAACTTTTCAGTTTGAGAATATCCTTTTATTGGTTGTAAAATTATGAATACCTCCCTGTTACAGGGAAAAGTGTCTATATAGAACTACTCTATCCCACTAAGGTGTGACATCTGCCTTAGAAACAAACAGAGAAAAACTACTTTCGTTTTTCCTTTATGAATTATAGTTAGAGAGGAACAGAAAGACCAACCTCTATCTTGCGCTAATCTCCTGATTTGATTCCTCTCTTCTTTGATAGTCTTCAGCTAACTGCTCCCTTGCACGCCCAGCTTCACAAAGTACCTGGAAGATCACAGAAGCATAGCACTATACAAAGACATGGATCTATAATCATAAACAATCTAGGATCAGATGTAAATTGACCATACAAATGTACCAAGCATCAATGACACAAGAGCATGGAGGAAAACTTGAATAGCTTTTATTGATAAACAAGAAAAGAGCCAAGAGGAGTTACAACCAGTTGTTCTGACCCAACATCAACCTCCCAGCAAAGAAGCCCCTCTTCACCTCAAACAAAGTTTAGATCACCCAAAAATCTGATGTTTGTCTCAAGAAACCAACAACAATTCCTTACAATATGCAAAATTCCAGCCTCCAGATCTCTGGGATGAGGGATCCATATATAGAATGGAGATGAGTTAGCTCATGGTTTTATTAGTGTCTTCCCTTTGATAGTTCTTGCTTCCACTTGGAGATTGATGATCTCTTACTCATCCTTGGTCGAATTCAGTGATGCAAGTGTCATAGGAGAAGATTCTGGAAGCTTCCATTGCCTCTCCACCTCGCGGAATGACACTGCCATTTGTCATTTCTCGCCCATCACACCCCAAAGAAGGGATTTTTGAAATGCAATGCACCCACACAATGTATTTAGGTGAGATGCAACACACTTAGCCAGTGGAGCAGCTGAAATGATCTTGTTTTGACCAATTCTGAGCAGTTTTTCATGGAGAACTTCTGGGAGAAGCTGTAATCTGTTGACCTTGTTCCTTTAGGGGTTAGAACAACACTTTTAGGGACTTAGGAGTCCTTGGTTTATGGACATTTCATGCTTGGGGTTGTAGGGCCCAAAAATGTCTATAACAGTTGCCCCCTAAAGCATTAGGTCGTTAATCTTTTGATGTCGGGTGAAATGCTTTATTATGAGGATCCAAAGTTCTTTCAATGTTGGGAGGAGACCTGTAATAAGATACAATACAATACATTATCTTCATAATATTTTCATGATCTAGCTGAGGTGGGAATTCCCATGCTCAGCTTTATAAATTCATTTTCATGTACATACGACAGACAATCGTCTGAGTGTAGACTGATGATTCTGATAGAGCCATCATCCTTTTGATTGGATGATTATCTGTGCAGCAATGATGTACATTTGATGTCTTTCTTTCCCTGAATATATATCGCAGTCCAGATGGATGAAACTAGATCCGGGGTCTTCAATCTCGTTCAATCTTCACTCGAAGTACAAGTCGATCCATGTGAAAGCTGTTTTGGAGTCGAACATGGAAAGACATCGCTTGATTACCAGCCAATGATGTAGGTTGTTAACAAGCGCGAGAGGAATCACCGATAATGATGATGACCCTCAAGGTACTGCAGTACAATTCGCGTGGTGTGAATAAAGGACTTGGCGTCGAACACCACGTAAAATCTTTCGGTCGAAGGCCATTGATGTAAACCTGTCGCCGGAAGTGAGAAACTTGCCATTGAGGCATGCAAGCTTCAAAGTATTGAATGGGGTGTTCCTAGATCAACTTCTTGGATAATGAGCTGATGTCGACAAGAAGTGATCCGTCACAGGAGGGCCTTAATGAATCCCACATCAATGACACGGAACGAAGCAAATGATTTTAATGGAGGTGAAAACGATCTGGTGATATAAGGTTCAGGGTGGCGGTCATGAAAGAATGGAGTATAAATGTATGGTAGTGGGTGAGACAGAGGTGAATTCTCTGAATGACTTCTCTTGAACACATCGGTGACACTGACGTGATGGATTGGTAGAATTAACCCAAAATGTGGATGGTATAATGGGACCATGGTGATGTGACCGGTGAATGAAACAACCCAACCCGACTCGAACATGGAGTGGAAGTGTCATGTTCAAGAGCGACTTGCTACCAACAAAGTTTCTTCAAGTTTTCTTCCCAATTTTCCCCAGTCATTGCTGACCAGTACCTCTTTATTTTGTCAAGCTTGAGGAGGATAACATATGCTTGTTCTATAATTTTCCCTTCGGGCAAACCCATCGCTATGTTTTAACGAGCCTAGCGATAGTGAAACTCGTTCTCGTCTATAGACAAGTTTGTCACTATTAATCTTTTTAATGAGTTTAACGACAAAGATAACTCAGTCCTTTTCAATTTTAGAGAGTCTAAAAAGGAACATAAAGGTAACTCCAAAATTCCTTTTTCGTCATCTAATCCCTTAAGTCCGAAAAAGTATAAAACAATACAGAAGGGATGAATTTTTGATACTTTTAACGAGCCGAACAAAAAAAGTGCTCGATCTTTTTGTGTAATAATCCCTCAGGTCCAAAAAGATTAAAATTTAGAGGAGGGATAGCACTTCCTATCCCTTTAATGAGCTGGAGAGGCCAATGGCTCGACAATCTTTTCATATTTTACGAGTCAGATGAAAAGAGCTTAAAGGAGACTCGTCTTTTGAGGAACGAGTGACAAAATGGGTAGCAACTGATTCCAGGTAAGGTTTGGAATTTTCCAATCATGACAATGTTATAAGGATGGCTAGTGAGATCACTCTTCGCAGATGTTCCTCAAAATGGGTAAACAATCAAATGGGGGTGAATGATCAGCCAATGCAAAAGTGGAGGTGATAGTGCAAACACGACCAAGGCTTTAAATGGCTGAAGTACTACATTCACGAAGGTTATTTACCGGGGAATAGTTCATTTTTTAACGAGCGTAAATGCGGGAGGAAACATTTGCTCATGGCTTATGTTTATTTTTTAACGAGCTTGAACTATGTGCTAAAACTGCTCGATGCGGTTTTATTTTTTAACGAGCTTGAACCTTGCGATAACACTGCTCGATTAATCCAGTCGTGTGATAAGAATGTCTCATATAAAACGGCAACTTTTAGAGTTTTGCCCCACATCCTTTCTTTATGCAAGTTAGGAAACGACCAATCCTACGAGTTTAAAGGGTTAGAGGACCTACAAATTTAAAAAATAAATAGTTTTTCTTCGCTCGCACTCCAAAATGTTTGCATGCCCCCAGGTATAAAACAGAGTTTCAAGGTTACCCCTTCTTTAGTCCATTAAAATATTTGTTTTACCGAGAGAGGCCTACCTCTTACAGGTTACCCAAAGATTGTTCTATTCACAGCGCAAACAAAACACTTCTTCGGCGATGTTTACCAAAATAGACAAAGGTGAGTGAAGGAGGGTACTCCACTCACATAACTTTGACAAGAGAATCTTGTTCTAGAATAACCCCCTCTTCCAATCACGGACGGGAGTACAGACTAGTCATATTTTCTCGCGGAAACCTACCCTATACCCGCAGTTTTCCTGCTGAAGCAGACTAGGGTGCATGCCCCCTGGGTTTCAGTCATGTCCCCATGAATCACTCGCGCTCATCGGGTGGATGGACTGGGGATTGAGACATTTCTTGCGTGAAAAGGCCATTTAGGGATGGTATATGACTATTTGCTATGCGTGATCCAGGAAATGAAAGCTGGTCTACGAGCTTGACCACTCTTCCTTCGTGCGGAAAACACATCACTCTAAAGAGTGATGAGACAATGGCTCTCATGCAATAAATATAGTCTCGTCCAAGGAGTAGATTGTAATCCAGGGGTCCTTGAACTACCATTACGTTCATGTGAACAGTTTTCCCTCTCAATGTTATGGGCACATTGGAAAGGATCCCTAACGGTCGACTGGTTCCTTTGTCAAAGCCTGTTAGATTTCTCATCTCAGGCAAAAGCGATGGCGAACCAAGCGCTTTCCAAGCAGTTGAGGAAAGGATACTCACAGAAGCCCCTTCATCTATGATGGTACCGGCCATAACCATTCTATATATTTGAACAATGATTCGGAATGGTACACTAGCTGGTAAACGGGGTCTGCCTAGTTGATTCCAGTCGAAGGAGACAACTAGGTTGCTTGGAGGTGGGACCGAATAGACGGCCGGGTACGACTCTAACGAAATTCCTTCCTGCGGTAAAGGAATGGGTAAATTGCCCCCATGTTTTTTGGAGTCTGTGCTTATGAAAAGAATTTGGACGGTGTCATCCTTGTTCTCTTCAGTGACTGTATCATCTGAATATGGAACCTCTGAAGGCAAGACCGGGTCAACTGCCACATCGACCTTTTGACTTTTGTCTGGTATGGGTTCAGATGGTTTATCTTCAATGATAGATGCTTCGGCCGACCACCTGAGCGGGCCAGCCGGATTTTCAACTAGTGACAGACTCGGCAAGAGTTTTTTATATCCAGGAGGAATTCATAACGGTGAAACCGGACGATCGTCCAAAAATCTTTTAGTTTCGTCTAAGAAGGGAAAACGGTGGACGGCATGATCGCCTTCGCACAGTTTACAAGGAAATCTATATTTTTCTTTTCGTCCTGGGGCTTCACTTTCACTAGTTTACGGTGTGTTTTCAACATGACCATCAGAGGTTGACGACATCGGGTTGTGCAAACGAGGAGACCAGTCCCTTAAGATCTGAGGGATGCAAGGACAATCTCTGTGATAGTGGTCTCCTTTGCAAATGACACATGGCGATTTAGGCCTGGTCGGTGCAGTGTGTGGATTTTCGCTAGACGACACTCGTTTGCCCCCATTCGCTTTTGGCTCCTTCTTCTTCTTCTCTTTCTTCTTCTTTTCCTTCTTCTCCTTAGGTACTTGACTTTTGGCTTTACCAGCCCCATCAAGCAAAGAGGAAGGAGGAGAGGAAGAATTAGAGGAAGTAGAAGGTTGGTGGGTAACTCTGGACTCGTCTAGTTGCTGATTCGATTGTTCAGGAATTTTGGTGTTCTGAACGACAGAGGTTGTGAAGAGCCATATAGGAAAACCAATTGTCAATCCTGGAAGCGACAATGTGGCCATATGGGGTGCACCAACATATCCCTAAGAGGATAAGGGACTAGGATTTCCTCCAAGGCGAATTCCTTGGTTGGTGGACTCCATTTTATCAACCCAAGATCAACGTAGGAAAGGGGTAGTGAGTGTTCCATTTAAAATAAATTTTAGACGCTTTGACACAACTTGTTTTTTCAATTTTTAAGAGTCGAGAAAAAACAAAAGATGACTCTAGTCTTCTTCGATTTTTAATCAGCCTGAAGTGACAAGTGCTCAGATGGAATTTTTCTGTTAAGGAGTCTGAAAAGGAACGAAAGGGACTGCTCTGGAAATCTAGGTAGAGGGATTACCAAACCAATCGCAAAACTGCAAAATACTTTTTACAGTATGGCATTCAATCTTCTCGAATGCTGTGTTCAATACATTGCGATCGATAGGGCGGCAGACACGGCTTCCTATGGATAAAGGATTAAGCCTATTGGGGTCTCCCAAAATATACTCGACGGTACGTGGGAGCACAAGTCCATACTGGCACTTATCGTCTCAAAGTGGAGGAATCACCCAACCATCAGTGAGAACAATAGTTACCAGGCTTTACGACGTCGGAATACGTCTCTAGCCTAGACTTCTAAATGTTGTGCGTTAAGTTCCAAAGCGTTGTTAGATTCATTGAATTTATTTTAAGTTGATCTTGTTTATGAATTTTTCCTTTCAGGTTCACCGCGAGATGTAGATGTAATTCCTAAAATGCAATCTAAGATGATAAACAAACTTTTTATCTTCTTTTTGCAATGAAAATCCTAGCTACTAAGGAAAAGAAAGATAGAACCTTTTCACAAAGAGCAAAGAGCACACTCTAAATGCACTTTCCTAAATCAAGCCAATCAGACTGTCTATATGAAAATGCACATACATGTATTTGTTTTCGACTTTCTTAGTATATGAATGCTAAAAAGAAAGTTGATGCACAAATCTGAATTTCTTTTCAAGCGACAAATATCAACAAGTTTCTTTTTGAAATAAAAAATGGAGACGATCACAACACCTTACGATTTTGAAATGAATACTTGTTCTTGACACTAGAAAATTATAAATTCAAACCAAAAGCAATAGTAACAGGACAATCGACCATCAACAACAATCAAACTCTTTCCTACGATTGAAATCGACAATTGCGACAGTTTCAAACCAAAGGACGACAGTACGATTATGCTACTTTTGCAAAGGAGAACTGAAAATGAAACAAACACACAAAAACATCTACAGTTATTTTGTATAAAGGAGGTTGAATAACAGTAAGGAAAAGGGGTTTCAAATAGACATATACTGATCACAGGTAGCAAAATTCAGGAATAGAACTGGAAAAAATGAATCACAGAAACCAAAACTGCACAGAGCTAGCTTGATCAGCGCACCTGTAACATAGAGAATTTGAAATGCAGCGCAGCTTGTCCACTCGGGAAGTGCGCTGAAGTTCAGATTCTCTGAACAGTACCTGCGTTGGGCCAGAAAAGAGACTCTGTTCAGATTCCGGGTCACAGTTTGCAGTTCAGTTCTTGGGTTTTGGCCGAGCAAAAAGCAATCAGTAATGCAACAATCAGGGGTAGATCTAAGGAGGATCTAAGAGCTATCACAAGGGAAATCAGATAGTTTGTGAATCAGTTGTTTAAATCATAAACAGATCCAGTAGATTGGATTGAAGTAGCAGTTATCTACTTTGCATTTGCTATGGCAAATGCAGTTCGAATGCCACCTGTAAGTTTATGAAATAGACAACAAAGAATGATAAACAAACAAACTAATACGTCCCCAGCGGAGTCGCCATTTTGTTACAGGGAAAAGTGTCTATATAGAACTGCTCTATCCCACTAAGGTGTGACAGCTGCCTTAGAAACAAACAGAGAAAAACTACTTTCATTTTTCCTTTACGAATTATAGATAGAGAGGAACAGAAAGACCAACCTCTATCTTGCGCTAATCTCCTGATTTGATTCCTCTCTTCTTTGATAGTCTTCAGCTACCTACTCCCTTGCACGCCCAGCTTCACAAAGTACTTGGAAGATCACAGAAGCATAGGACTATACAAAGACATGGATCTATAATCATAAACAATCTAGGATCAGATGTAAATTGACCATACAAATGTACCAAGCATCAATGACACAAGAGCATGGAGGAAAACTTGAATAGCTTTTATTGATAAACAAGAAAAGAGCCAAGAGGAGTTACAACCAGTTGTTCTAACCCAGCATCAACCTCCCAGCAAAGAAGCCCCTCTTCACCTCAAACAAAGCTTAGATCACCCAACAATCTGATGTTTTTCTCAAGAGACCAACAGAAATTCCTTACAATATGCAAAATTCCAGCCTCCGGATCTCTGGGATGAGGGATCCATATATAGATATCTGTAATGGAGATGAGTCAGCTCATGATTTTATTAGTGTCTTCCCTTTGATAGTTCTTGCTTCCACTTGGAGATTGATGATCTCTTACTCATCCTTGGTCGAATTTAGTGAGGCAAGTGTCATAGGAGAAGATTCTGGAAGCTTCCATTGCCTCTCCACCTTGCGGAATGACACTGCCATTTGTCATTTCTCGCCCATCGCACCCCACAAAAGGGATTTTTGAAATGCAACGCACCTACATAGTGTATTTAGGTGAGATGCAACGCACTTAGCCAGTGGAGCAGCTGAAATGATCCTGTTTTGACCAATTCTGAGCAGTTTTTCATGGAGAACGTCTGGGAGAAGCTGTAATCTGTTGACCTTGTTCCTTTAGGCGTTAGAACAACACTTTTAGGGACTTAGGAGCCCTTGGTTTATGGACATTTCATGCTTGGGTTTGTAGGGCCCAAAAATGTCTATAACACTCCCTAGATCATAGGGAGTGTTGAAAAATGTAACTATTTTCAGTCTTCATAATTGTCATTGTACTCATGTCATTATGTATATCTTATGTAATAAGCAAAAGAAGAAAGAAACATGTTATTTTCAAGCATGAGTTTCATGCTTCTTGCGATTGGTTAATTAGGTTAAGCATGTTCTTCATTGTTATAAGGTTTTGTATGTCATAATGATATTTTTTATGAGTCAATAAAGTCAATAAGATTTCTATAAGACCGTTTTGGGCAAGATGTAACACGAAAAGTAATTTATTTTTGTTCCTAGAAAGTCAAAAATAACTCCAAGCACAAGTCAACCTTGTTTGTGACAATTTAGCCTAGAAGAGGTTATTTGACATCATGAAAATCATTTAAATAGAATCATTTTCGATTGCATTTGACATATATTCGATCCACACAAGAGACAAGTTTGATCTGATGCAAGAGAAGCAAGACAATAAGATTGACAGACTAAAAGACAAGGAAAAAGACTAGGCAAAGGAAGGAGATATAAAATTTTCTATATTTTTATCTAGACATGTGAAAACTAGGATTTCTACAGCTATTTCAAGGTCGAGAGTTGCAAGTCAAGGTTGCATATTTGAGTTAGGAGCCGAAATTGGGAATTGGTGCAAATTGAAGGAGGATTGAGCCTTGTTGACTTGGTTGATCTTTGAACTATTTAGAAGAGATTCTTGGAGGGGGTACTTGGTTATTGATGTAGGTATTGAGTTTGGCCTTAAGGTATTAGATTTCTTGTTTGAACTAATTCTATAATAAGAGAAGAGATTATTTCTGGGTTTTCCCCTTCGAATGTTTTTGCCCTGGCTTGGAACCTAATTCTTGTGTCTATTGTCTATCTTGTTTCTACTATAGATAATTGTTTAATGAAAAGATCTAATAAAGAACATAAAGAAGATAATTAAAGATCACAAGAAATTATTAAGGATAAGGAGAATTGTTTAAATAGTTGCCTTAGTAGATTCTACAACATTTTATCTAAAACATAAGTCATATATATTATTATTTTGAAACTAATCATTGTATATTTTTGCATGTAGGTAACAACTTGTTTTATAGAAATATGGACAACAAAGCATTAGAATTTTTTGGGCCCACCATACATGGAAGGTGGAATTGCCAAAATTCCAACCTTAAAAAAGATCTTATGGACTACCTTGAAGATCTAATTAGAGTATATACCTTCAATAAAACCAAGGTCACTGTAGCAGTAGGAAAAAAGTTAAAATAGATACTAGACCACCATAGGAGAAAATTGGTAGAAAACCCTAGGTATAAGCGCCCTCCCATGATTCTTGGTATTGAATGGAAGGGCCTCATCAACAACACAAAGGAGGAGGAAATGAGAAAAGAAGGGAAATCACCACCTAGTCAAGCAAGGTACAAATTACATCTTGAATTCAATATGTTTAATTTTATTTAGTTTTTCATAAAATTGTAGTATATAGTATACTTGAAACTTTTCATAGGCTCCTCGACACTCCAAAGGCAACCAAGGCAAGTCTTGAGAATCCTAGGCAACACAAACTTGGCGAGGGCAACTATTTGATGCTACAAGCATGAATTGTGAGTACCCAAAACTTCTTAAAAATATAATATGTTATATTGCCTTCCAACATTCTGGCAATTGCGCTAGAAAATTAAAAAATCAATAATCTTATGCAATGCAGGGTGATGTATTTGGAACTAAAGCCACGAAGGAAGAGTATAATATTGGTTTCAAGTTCAAATTTAAAGGCATCTTCGAACATCGAAAAAGCATGGGGAAAACCCCAAGATCTGGTTTGAAGGAGAAAGTAAATAAAAATCAATCCACATTAACCTTCCATTAATTATAAAATACAATCAATGTTTGATATAAATACAATGTTCTTTGCTTTAACTAGCAGGGTATCAGTACAAATATAGACACTCCCATGACTACTAAGCATTAGTCCTATGATCATGCGCTCTATCCAAAATATTTTTTTTCTCTCGAGGAACCCCATGGCAGTGGGGTGCAAACCCAAGATGAGGCCCATAACAATAATAGGGATGTATAATATTAATCATATACTTAATAATTTCATACTTATAAAGTATGTACTTTTTTTTACTTATTCATTTACGATTGTCTACTTGTGAATTTTGTGGTTTGAATGGCATAGCTTGTCGTAAAAGAGGATCCTCAACTAAAACAAGACCATGATGGAATCATTGCAATGTTATTGACTACTACATAAGGTAAATAATTACATTGCAAAGGTGTTTTTTATTATTAAAAAACTATATCAATGATATTCAATGATTGACCATATATTCAATATTTTTTGTAAGTGATGCTTCCCCACAACATCCTCGACTCTGTGAGAACATCACAATGAGAGGTGTAATGCATCAAAGGAGCCAATTACAATCATCATCAAAACAACCCCAACCAAAAAATAAAAAATTGAGAAGTGGATGAAAAACTCTCGAATCATATGGGTTGTAATAAGAATAGGAAAAAAAAATGATGATGTACAATGTTATAATGTGTAGTATAAGACATTTCATTGTAACATATTTTTGATGTAAAAAATGACATATTGATGTATAAATATTTTTGAATGAGTTCTTGCATAATTTTTTGTACTTATGCTAGAAAAATATGAAATATACTTTCTTAGAATTTTCAGCGGATGAATGTCAACAAATGTGTTTCTTTATCAATTTTCTATTTTTCTCGTGTGTATGTATGAATCTTAATGTGTTTCTCTCAAATTTTTTAATAGTAAGTAGATTAGGTACTGGGGAATGGACAGTGATGGGGGGGTGGGGTGGAGCGGCCATAAGAGCTTCCATCTTCACGTGGTTGTCCCTATTCAGTGGAGAATAATTTAGGATTTGGAGAGTCTTGGAGAAAACCTCCCTCATTCCAAAAGACAAAAAACCAAGTCAATGTTGGCTTCATTATTTCTTCGTCAAATCAAAGAATGTTTCCTCCAAGATTAAGCTACTCCAATAAATTATTCTTGAAACGAAGAGGAGCTCATTCAATTATTCATGCACCTCAGTCTTGTCTAATTTTTATTTAGTCATAAAAATGTTTCTTAATTTATTTTATTATTTTTCTTATTCTTATCTACCTTTAATACATTTTATGTGCATTATAGGTGTTCTTATTCTAGAACATTGTCATCCACAAATGTAACATGGTTGGAAATCAAGTGGACGAATTTCTTATATTCAATAGGCATTCCTTGTTAGGTGTTCACCCTACCTTTTGCATTTAAATTATGACCCTCCTTTGTTGTCAGTTATTTGCTTATTAGATGTCAATTATTTTCTAGTTATTACAGTGCTTGGAGTCCTCCTTAAGTCATGGACTACATGAATCCACTTTGTAAGCTATAGAAATTTGATAGAAATTGTAACTTATCAAGATTTCAAATTGAAAAACAAGAGACACAATTCTACTCTACAATTCTGCGAAATGGAAATCATAATTTAGAGACACGTGAAAAGACATGCAATAAGAAAAACCACAAATATATGGTGATTTCTAGGGGAAGCCAACTAGGAAAAAAACCCTCAAGCCTCTTTGCATTAATCAGTTGAATTGAGAAACTATTACGATTGTTTGCTCCAGCTCTGAGCACAACATGAAAAAGACAAATTATTCTCTTATTGATTGAGGAACTTTGGAAAATACTTAGCCATTTTATGCCTCCTTTAGTCTCCTATTTTATTGCACAAATTTGAGCTAATTCAAGCTCTTAAACAATAGGAAGGGTCCATATTTCCTTGTGTAATTCCCAAGGATTGACCAACTTCCTACATGCAAAATTATGTACGCTCCACTAGTATACAAATAATGTTACATTAGCCTTAATTCCTCCAGCTGAGGAATTCGAATTCAATGCATGCATGAGATATTTTGGGATGATTGATCAATTAGCTGATAGATATTTGAGTTAGATTGTTGTATCATTGCTCAACTGGCCTTCAACTGACTCTATTAATTGTTAAAGGTCAGGTAACTGAGTACAACTGAAAATAACTGAACTAGATTGCTAAAATTAAGCAATCAACACATGCATGGCTGAAATCCAAACCCACTAAATCAAATTTACTAGTCTAATTGAGTGACAAGATCCATGTCACACTAGTTAACTACCTGTTGTGTTGTACGACAACCCCCCATTTCATAAAAATTTTCTTTAAAAATCATAATATGAAATGGGTCCCTTTTAAACATAGATGTGTGAATAAATTGGTATTAACTTATTATTAGAAAAAACCCTCATCAAAAGGTCCAACTGAAATATGATATCCCTTTTAAACAATGATAAAATAGGTCTTTTAAACAAATCATAAAGCTTTTTATTATTACGATAAAGTGATCGCAAGATCGCATATCGCAATAATAAGAGAAACATAAATAAAGGCCCATTTAATTACTCCGATCGGAAAAGGGAAATCACTATCGGATATCGGGAAAAGGCAAATCACATTGTATATAAGGCACCCCCCATTCCTCCGATGTGATAAAAGGTATCGCTATTGGCAATTGGTTGTGGTAATCAATTCATTAACTGTGACACCTTCAAATCCCCCGATGCAATAAGGCGTATCGCCATCGGCGATCGGCGATTTCGCAATATCGCAACTAAAGTGACCCAAGCCCTATCCCAATTGCGATACATTAAATCAAGGCGCGTGTTTCTAAGCATATCAAAGATCGGCCTGCATTATACCACCTTTGGTGATTGAACGATATTTTGGACTATCATTAAAACCCTCCCTTTCACGTCACCAATCATCAAATGTGATTAGCCGCCAAAAATCTAAGCCACGCTTGAATCAATTATTCACCATATAGACGTTATGATGGATATTTAAAAGCTCCCTTATCATGATTGACAGGTGAAGCGGCCAATTAATGAAGCAGTTATGCTGAGATTTTCCACTTAGATTCTATCTGCGGCAATTTCACTATGATCTTTGATTATTCGTTAAAAGATATAACTCTTTCATATTGGCTCATGTTATCTATTTCTCTGTATCATGCTGGTTTCCTTCCTTGTGCAGAATTCCATCGAAGTATCAAGTTTTAAGCAAATGGGAAAGAAATCTAAGAGATCCGCTGCGGCAGTGGCCCCTGTAGTAATAGTCCAGCCCACCAGTGACCCAGGACCCAGCAAAAAGGGCCTAATTTCAGACACTACATGTCTCGGCCTTGGAAATACAAGCTGGCAAAGCATCTATAATTTAATTGAGGCAAAAGAACCAGAGGAAGTGTAGGAAGAAGCTACTGCAGGCTCAACTAATAAATCAGACGCCTCCCTAAAAGATTTGGCCAACTCATTTTTACACAGGATAGCAGCTCGGAAAAAAATTATTCCTTACACTGATGTGTTCAGATGGGTGGTCGAACAAATTCCTGTTTCTAATAGGACGTTTTGCACAGTTGATGGAAGAGTTTTTGGTTCATTTCAGCCTGACGACTTGAGGAAAATGTATCATTTGCCCGAACCTGAAAAGAAATACAACAAAGCCTTTCTGGAGAAATTTTCAGAGGAGAATGAGATGGAATCAGCCCTGATTAGACAATGGAGACAGAATCCCGCAAAGCACAAACATGAATCATTGGGTAAGTACTTCGTGGATTCCTTGGCATCTCCTTAGTGTTATGTTGGGGCAATGATGTGTAGGATATGGGGAATGCATGATTCAGCAAAATTTACTATCGAAATGGTTCCTTTAATGGAAGTGGCCGTTAGTAGTTATGTCATGGATTGGGGGAATATATTGTCTGATAAATTAGCCTCTGAAATTCTTGATTTTAGATTCAATTCAAGCAAAACCACCAGGACTATTCCCCCCTTCTATTACAGTGCTTATGTTATGGATATGCTTTGCTTTAATTCCGAGTACCCGATACTTGGGTGGAGGTGGATGCCACGGGACCCTAAGCCAATCCACATCTATCATCAGATGTTATGGAAGGCACATTATAAAGACCACTTGTATCAAATCTATAATGGTTTCATGCTGCCTATCTATTATGCCATTTTTGATAAGCCTGCCCCAAGGATTTTCGAGGAGGCAGAAGTTGACTTGACTGCTGTGGGGAATTGGTTCGAGGAAGATAAATTCACATATATAAGGGTGTTTGGTAGCGCCACAAGACCCCATGTCCTCCCATTGTATGTACCTGACAAACTGTTGGCACGAGAATTAGCTTACCAAATAACAACCGCTGGAACATCCAAAACTCTTAGGACTTCCAAAAAGCAGTTATGGCCCATATTCCCTTTGAGATGCGGTGTTTATACCATACTTGATTACAAACATGCTGAGAAGGAGGCAGGAAAATAAATATGCTCAATCTTGTGACCATCCCTAACAGGCAATTCGATCCCCGGAAGGTTTCCTATAATGTGCTTGAACAGGCCAAACTTACTAAGTTTGACCATGAAAAAGATGAATTTGATGATCTATTTTCTTCAGCGGAATAATTGTCTCAGGTTAAAACATTGGCCACGATGAAATATAATGATGAAGGACTTGTAGAATTCAATAGGCTCAGATAATAGAGGTTGAAAACTCTGCCTCTAGATTTATTGGCTACTACACCAACAACTAAGTCAAGCGAGCCTAAACAGAAGAGTATTGATGAGCCTCCTGCTACAGAGAAAATTCCAGAAAAGGGAAAAGAGTCAGAAAAAGGAAAAGAGAAGGAAACAGAGCAAGAGAAAGAAAAGAAGCAGGACAATGAAGTTATTGATTTAGAGACTCAAATTGATCCCAAACTCCTCAAAGAGTGGCAAAAATTTGACTCTATTATAAACAATCCCGAGACTTCACAAGGATTCAACACACCCCAAGTGACAGTCAGTCAAGAAACAACCACGACTACGGTTCCAAGTGAAGGGACCAACGGCCTACCTAGTAGCAAAGATGCGGAAATAATTCCCAAATATCCATCCGATCAGATTGTTTTACAGATAGAAGACATACCACCATTAGATGTCGTTTACAGTCCTAAACACACGGCTGTGGTGAAAAGACAGAGGAAAAGGAGGAGACTTGATCAATCTTCCCTTTTGCCAGATCAAACAAAGATGGCTAATTTGGTGTGGAAGGAGGAATTGAACCCTTTTGATGACCTTACGAAACTCTCCCAGTATGTCGGAGCATATTCGACAGCCACGATGGATAAAGCCTCGGAAGTGAGCAGTCTCCTTAAGGAAAAAGATAAAATGATTGGTTCATTGCAGTCGCAGGTGTCTGAAGCACAATGGAAAATAGAAAAATTGGAACAACAACTATCAACACAGCGGCAGACAAACAACCAATTAAATGAGCAATTTATCAAAGAAAAACAGAGGATAGATTCGAGTGTAGTGCAGAAACAAAAGGAATTGTCCGAAGCATTGGCCAGATTAAAGGCGATGAATGAACAAATGAGCAAGACTAAGGATGAGCGAATCGCTCAAATGTCACAAGTAGTAGAAAAGTTCAGGAGCCTTCCTCAAGTAGATGAGTTCAGAATAGAAGCTCTACAAATCAATAAGGCATTGATTACACAGCTAAAACTGCTATGTTGTAACATTTCTCTGGCTGAACCTCTGTGTGAGATTACTATATCAATAATTGATAAATCAGTTGAAGCTAGGCATGATTTAGAACAGGCTGATGAGACCTTAACCAGCTTTCTTGCTTGGCAAGACTCTCTTGAAGGACAGGCTTCAGATCTGCCCAAATTTCTAGAGTCACACAAAGACATCCTGTTCCTAGAATGGCAGTCGCAACTAATGAAGGCAGAAAGAGAAACCTCAAGATGTCGGTTATCTACTAGCAATTTAATTGAATTTTTCAATGACACTCTTTATCTGTCTAACATGATTTCACAGTGTAATACAGGTAAATTGACATCGACTAAAGCCTTGGAACAAACATGTAATAAGGAATTGGAAAAGAATGGAAGACTAATAGATGGCATCCAAAGTTTAACTTGGGATGCCTTTTGGTTTTTCTTAATCAATCCATACAGTGAGAGGGCCGCACTCAAATGTTTAACTGATGCCATCGATTGCATGATCCATGAGATCCAAGATGCCACATATTCAGCTCAACTGAATTCTCGCCTATGTCGCCCTCCAAAGTTGCAACTGATGCTAGATATCTGCCAACTCAAGCCAAAGGGAGATCATTTGAAACAATGAATCATGCTGCCGACTGAGAACAAGCCGATTTTGAGGAGATATTCATATTATAGTTGTACCAATTAAATGTCACTTTTATTTTGTAATTAGTTAGCTTAATTAGTATTTATAGGCCCTTTCATGCATTTGGAAAGGGTCCTCAGTTTTTGTATAAACTCAAATCAGTAAATCACACTATTGTGCTTCTGATCTATTTTTTATGAAGACTGGGCCAGTATTCTGAATTTTGACGAAGAAAGCTTTGATGACATGTGCACTATTGCCTTTTGTGGAAGTGTTTCTAAGTTAAAGAAGGAATTAGAATGCGGTTGGTATCGGGAGTGATTCACATAACATATGGTACTATTATCTATGCTCTTGTGTCATTTTTTATGTGAATCGACATTCGTTTAAATTTTGCTATCATTGAATATATGTATGTGTTTTAACAGCAATCCTTGTACTTTTCACTATTGAATGTCTAAGGATTGTTATTCTTTCAATCATATCTATGTCTATGATATATATGAGGAATAGTGTAATAATGTGCTTGATTGCTTTGTTCAACTATTTGGGCTTAGTAATTATCATATGAATAAATATCTTTGTTTACCAACAAGAGTCATCTATATGCCTGTTTGTGGATGAAGACCATCAAAAGTTACGCTAAAAGCAGCAATTTCCCGGGATAGGATAGTTGTTTATAATTTTATTTTTATATTAAACCATTCATCCATTATCATTAGATATTAGAGAATCAATCATTTATCCATCCTATATACCAATCATTGGGAAACTGGTCCCATTATATCCAGTCGGAGCCACCACATCAAATGGAAAAGGAGCTGCCTTTAAGGTCCAGACCGGGTGGCTATCCCCGATGTTGATGCAGAAATTTTCGAGGCCTCAACACTACCTCCAAGTTGTCTTGTTGATGTGGAAATTATATTTACTCAATTTGGCTAAGGCACATGTCAAAATTGAGCCTTTTTCTTGCTACAATTTCTAACATCAGCTTCATTTTGCAATCTTGTAAGACAACCTCATTCATATCGTCATGCACGGGTTGGGGTTTTGATTTCTTTATAGAAAATAATTCAATCCTAGCGTACAAACCCTAGATCCTTTTAATTCAACCCTTGGCTAGAGTTCTATTGACAGTGTTGGACTTGCCAACATTCAGGGGATCTCCCCAGTATGAAGTCCCAACTAGACCTCACACTCTTTGGTGTAGGACTCTCATCCGATATGATGGCCTGTTTTCCATTATCTTAAAGATATGCATTAGCTATTTCTTTTTAGCACATGAGAGTGGTCTTCTTTGTCTTCAAACAACGGGGTTCGCGTGCCTGGTGAGTGCTAGTGTTACTTGTGTCAAGGTTCTTTCACCACAGAGGGAGAGGGTGGAAATGAGTCTCTAGTCGAAAGGGAAGAGTCCCAACTCTGTCAGAGACAAACAACATAGCAGGACAAGCATAGCTTCTGGTAGAGCATTCCACATGGATGCGGCAGTCACAAATAGACAATGAATGGATAGCACATACAACACTCAATGGAATAGTCCACACGAGTGTGATAGTCATGATAACAAGTTTATGGGAATGGTTCTGTCTAGTGCCCACACAAGAAAGGAAGAGTTAACAACTTATGTAACACATTTTAATAAACATATGTATTAGAACAACTAAAATAGTTCAATTGTCTTAACACATGTTAAAGAAACATGTAGTACAAGTGTTCAAATAATAGTCTTACAAACAATTACAATACATGTGTGAAAACGTGTTGGCATGTTAATAGGCTTTTGAATTAGGCAAAAGTTCCAAGATACGTCGGTACATCGTACATCACTAACCATGTAAGTAGGGCATTAGAGCCACTACTCGCTCCTCAAAGAAAATATTACAGACTCTCAAGGCTATGTTGGGGGAGACAAAGTGAAAAGTCCATTGAATGTACAAATGAGGGGTATTTATAGCCAACGGTAAAACTAGCCCTTGTGACTGTTCGACTTCCCTCACAATTGTTTGACTTACATGACTCTTCAGATTTACATGTGGGTCTCTTGGACTTCCACGTTACATTACATTGATTTACAACAGTATGGCCCATGGTGGTGATATGGTCAAGATGAGTCATGACACGACTTGACACGACAGTGCTAGTATGCTCATGTTGTTGGTGGTTTCAATGTTGAGCCGTAGTGTTGTTGAGTGGTGGAAGTGCTCTTGGTGTATCATAGCTTCACATTCGTATGAAAAGTTGTGCAGAGTCTTCGATGGTCTTGGTGTTTGCTTGATGTTTGCAGGTGCATGTTCCTCCTTTGCTTGTACTTTGACATGCTTCATGTGTTCGTCTGTTCATGAACAAATCTCCTTGCTTCCATTCCTTATTTGTCCGTTCATGAAAAATATCCTCGCATGCATTCCTTGTTCATATGTTCGCAAAAAAATATCCTTCCATGTGCTCTCCTTGTTCATCATGTCCATCATCACATCATGTCTCATCCATGTACCTATATCTGCAATCACTCATGACAAGACGACATCAAATCTAGAAATCTTCTAGTCTACCATGATGCATTATCCTTCACTTTCAGATGCAGGTGCCCGGGAGAGAGGACAAGTCTCTTGAAACTGTGCAAGGTAGATTTCAAGTTGGGATGTGGGCTCCGATAACTGCCGGTGAAAATTGCATAGAATTCACTAGGAGACAAGGATGGACAATCCAGATCAGCAGTGATTGTCTGCAGGATCTGCCTTGGCTAGAGGGTAGATATGCACAATTTTTTGAAGGAAGCAGTGCAGGCAGCAGAGGGTTGGAAACAAAAACTATGAAATCTCTTTGGGGAGCTGGAAATGGGCTACAAGAGGCTTGCTTGGAAAAATTGGGCAATCTTTCTAGGGAGCTGGCAGCGAGCTACGGGAGTCTACTAGAAAAATTGTGCAATTACTAGGAGGTTGGCCTGTTGAACATCCTTTCATAGTTTCTGAGTTGAGCAGGATGTCAGGTAGCTATGTTATTTCTCATGAAAACTGCACAATTTTCTAGGCGAGTAGCAGGCCAGCTAATAGGTTGGAAAAATTGCGCAATTTTTTGAGGGAGATAATCACGGACACAAGGTGTTTTTTCAGCATGTCTATGCAGTTTCTTTAGTCAGCGAAGTAGGCATGCTTTGCATTTTTTGTGCAATTTTTTGGGGGAATGAGTCCTGAGGTCACTACCCAATAAAACTCTCGAGTTGATTAGCGAGAGGCTCGGTTTATGTGCTTGCAGGGATTACAAATTGAAATGGCTTATTAGGAAACTTCTGCGTTGTTTTGGTTGGTAGTCGGTCGAGTCGATTCCAGGGTTGCATAGTACAAACTACCTGGGAGGTAGCCTCAAGCATTGTGCAATTCTGGGTAGCAGTACATAATCACAAAGAGCTTAAACTACACAATGCAGCTCAGCAGATGTCCAGTTGTTGGAGGATGGTTCGATCGACAAAACTTCAAAAAAATGACCAAGTGTGTGAATGAGCGAACTTGTGCATGTGTGCCCTGATAAAGCACACTCAACATGACTCGATTATAAGACACCTCTAACCATCAAGACAACAATACTCAATGTGATTGACTGACGGTGCGAGCGACAAGTGCGATACTTGTGATAGATCATTGAACGACCACGATGATGCTTGCATGATAGTGCATACAAAATTGTGTGTGAGTGTGATAGACGTGTACATAGCGAACACAAATTAAACACAACCTTCATCATCACCAGAACAAGGTCACAAGCATGACATAGCAATCAACATGCCAAAGACGACAGTTCGTCAAACAAGTGAAAAGGAAGCAAGACATGTAGAAGAAACACATGATATGACTTTTCATGTCTGCGCACATGCATGTTATTGAGGATAGGATGATATGACAATGACAAGAAGTCCTGCAAACTCAACTAAGATATGTACTTCGAAAGGTGTTCTTTACTTACCATACTTACCCTCAATATGATCATGTGTCTGATGGCATTTGCATGTGGTCCTGATATTTTCCATTGATTGGTTCCTTGGTACTTATCCTCAACTCCTTGGAAGCAATTTCAACATGTCACCTTTTCCTATATTCACTGAGAGGTATATCTGTGCAATTTCAGCGGACAGTGACTGTTGCCAAAATGAAGCCCTGAGAGGCCCATCTCCGTAGTTTCTGCATGCAATATAGATAGGACATCTTGGACAAAACTTCATAGTTTTGAGGCTCAAGGCACTGCTGCAGGACAGGGGTCTTAGGAGGACACCTCTACACAATTTCTGAGTGCAGTGCAACTGGACTACTTTGCGCATTTATGGAGAGCAATGTTGGTTGCTTGACTTCTTTGCACATTTTTTAGAAGTAGTGTTGGTTGGGGTCTCTGTCGGCTACAAGGTTTCAACAGGAAATGGATGAAGCTTGATGGTTGCAGAAGCAAAGCACACAGTTCTAGGAAGCTGGATGAGGCTAGGTTGCTTGGGAAAATGGCTAAGTATGAGGTTAGTGAAACATATGTAAACATTGATAAGACTCAACTCTAATTGCACACAAACAGTTTGTGACACAATGTAGGTAATCCAAAATACATAATACATACTTTCCTTGATGCAACAACCTTCATGACGTGAGTGCATTAGTTGAGTGTGAAACATGTCTATGTGATGAGAACCACACATATGCACACAATTCCCTTGAAGCAAGACAACATTCACTTTGCATGACAAACAACAACCCCTATGCCCAAATATGACCATGTTGCATGAGGATGAGAACATGGACAACCCTTAAGATCAAGGAGGGGATCTTGAAATCATCAGCTTACCAAAAAGTGACCAAGGGTGAATGATCGCAGGATCCAAGGTAGGCTCCAAAATTTACATGCGAGCAAAAATTTTGGAGGGTGGTTGTAGCTGCTACAACAAGTTCACATATCAACATACTCAAATAATCAAGACCTTGTCTTTCAACTTCCTCTCAACACACTAGGGTTATAAATTAGAAGGAGCCCAAATGACAAGACCCTAGATTCAATAATCAACCAATAAATGTCTACCATATTTTTAGTCAAATGGAATTAATAAATAATTTTTTCATATGCCTACCATTGGTGATCACTTGTCAAATAATGCTACCCGCCTATCATCTAAACATGTTTTAAACAAGGTAATTATAGGGACGTAGTATATCTAGGTTACTTAGATTGAACTCCTTGAGGATCTTAGCCCCAATATGTCTTTCTATCCTAAACCTTTCATGTAGTGGTTAGGCTTTCATATATGTGCAAAAACAATATTCATGCCCTAAGGATCCCCCTGGGATATTTTTGGTTTGGATTTCATCAACTTTAGATTGAGTGATCACCACCTTCCTCATTTGGATATAACTTGCACCTAGTTTTTCCGCCTTTAGGAGACCAATTTAGAGCCCCTCATATTCATATGCCTTATTTACTATAAAATCAAGAGGAGATTTAATACCTTTACCACAATTCAATGGGCTCTATATTCAAATTATTGTGTTATCAACACTAGATATGTTTAGCTTTTTTCTGGAGAGATATTTTCAAACATAGATGGTAGATTCTTTCTTCCTAGTTGTCTCATCCTACTTGGGGAAATATATAACATGTAGAGGTCCAAGTTTATTCCAATATGGGATTGGTGAGAGCTTGGAATTTCTCTAGGTCTCACTCAAAAATACTCCATGATACTTCTAAGTAGCTCTTATCCAAAACCCTCACATAGATACCATTGGACCAACAAACAAATCAACAACTCTAGAAGGGCCCAAACCTAGGTTTCCTTTTCTTAGAATACTACTCTCTAGGTTTTATTGAATATAGAATTATCTTTTCATTTATTATCCCCCCTAGAGTTTAATGTGTTTTTATGTAATGGACTAGGGTATTTTTTCCGTCGGTTCTCCTTAGAAATGTGTCCCCTTAGAAAAAACAATAGATGAGTTTATTTACAATTAACAGTCCATCTATTCCTCCTTTTCAGTGGTTCAATAAGTACATAGTTTGATCATTTATATTTAAAAAGTAATATAATGGAACCATGTATCATTCACAACATAGTAATCAAACCATGTAAAACTATCAGTGCATAAAAATAAATTTAACAATTACACTTCAATAGAGTTACTCATAATCCATTCATATCAATTTTTAAGTCCTAAGTTTCATGACTAATTGTAGAATTTTACATAATTTAAGTAAGTTCTTGTCCTTCCTAGATGCTTAGACCTTCTTTGGGCTTCCTATAGTCCCAAGTTTATTTTTGTGAGAAAACTTGGATCACCAAGTTAAGCCTATCGTCTATCAATTTCAGATGCTTCTATGGAAGATGAATTGTGGGTCAGCACCAAACTGCAAGCAAGAAAAAACTTCGCTGACTTGACTAAAATCAATTTTCTTCGAGCATTGATGGCTTGAGGCCCTTGCAAACCCAAAAATGTTGTAACTAGCCTCTACAACAAGCTATAGATCTGAATTTTCGCTTCTCTGATATTTTCATTTGGAAACTTTGCTTCATAGCTAGGGTTTGGTCATATGTCTAAGTTTCAGGGATCTTGAAGGATCCACTCTCAATTATTCCTTGTAATTACAATCCAGAACAGAGTTATATACCAACAGGATCATATTGATTTATGGCTGTTGAAGTGTACTACCATTTCCACTTCCTGATAAACTATTAAGGGAAAATCACATCAGCAGAACAAGCCATTTTTTAACTTCATCCCCACCTATTGTAAAAAGTGATTTCTGTCAATCTTGGCTTTCAAGTTCATAAAAGCACCCAATGTGTGAAATCACAATATTCCTTGGTACACAATCACCGACATCAAGAGCCCCGCTAGATTTGAGAATCATTTCTACCATGAGGACTTGTACAACAAACTTATATATACTTAGCGCACATAGAGTAGGAACACTTAAATTCATTATTTCATCTAGGGTGGTAGCATGGTCTAGAATCTTCCCAATTTGACTATAATTTAACAACCTCCTTTCTCTAACTGGACTTAATATTTTTCTTCTTGACTCAAATGACCCTAAGAGCATGAAGAACATGCTTTGACTAGGAAAATAATAATCAAAATAATAATTTTTTATTTTTCTTCTTTTTGCTTTTACATGAAATATACATTGATATAATGAAAATTATGAAGACCAAACCTAGTTTATTTTCCAACACATGGGGTAATAAAGTCAATATCTCTTAAAAGTGTCATTGCAGCTAACTAGACTGTATCAAGGGTATAGAGATGTGGATGTGTTTCACCTCTCTCTAGAAGCAAGGGTGAAATTTTGAAACAAGGAATAGAAGGATTTCTACCCTACTGTTACACATAAGGAGTCATGATAGTGGAAACATGAGTAGATGTTCTATTGATGATATGGACTATGCAAAAAACCACCTCTCCCTTGAATGAAACCTTCATTTTCTTGGAGTGAAGCATGCAATGAGTGATTTTTATGATATCTCTATTCTTTCATTTTGCTATGGAGTGTAAGGAATGATTATTTTCCAAGAGTTGCCTCGAGATACAAGAAATTATTGGAAAGCATTGCTAACATATTCACCTCTTCCATCAACTCTAAGGCACTTATTTTTCTTGTTTCTTTGATTTTCAATAAGATATTTTGATTCCCAAAATTTTCCAGACCTAGATTTGAATTCACCAAAGCTTGCCTTGCTTTGGCCTTAGGAAAGGACTCATGATAATGTTTCCCCATTACAAACCCCCTCATAGACACCACTAGGTGAATCAATATGTGGAAATTCATCAACCATATGTAGTTGACTCATATGTTTCAAATATCAATAAATAATGTTATCAAGGTATTAATGCAATAGTATTCTAGTGACATCGATATTGGCTACGATAGCTACAAACCCTTTTTTCTTTGAGGGAAGAGTCTTCCCTAAGTTGTATATATGATTGGAGGCATCACAATATCATAGGGCAACCACATTGAAGCCATGACTCGTGTTCTTTAAAATCAATTGATCCAATGATATTTCCACCTTTTTATTGGTGTATGTAATGTGAAAATAGAATATAGGTTTGGTCCAACCCCTCAAACATGAGGAATGTATCTGACTTTGTTTTATCAATGATGACATCAGCACAACCTACATCCTATATGGATGAATTGTCACCAATAACCTCTTTCTCTCCATTGTGTTTCTATCTATAATTAGAGAGGAGGTGTTCATGTTGGTCATGAGTTGGGTAGTTCTAAGATCAATAATTAACCCACCGAGAAGAAGAGGACATGAGTGTAGAGTGTACGACTAAATGTGCACCATGAATAGGTCCAACATTTTCATAAAAAATTTATTTAGTGCATATGCTCAATATTGAAAACTCTTCAAACTTGGATGACCAATGCAAGACTTGAAGGGATTACCCTTCTTATGATAGTTGTAGCAAGTGAGTCTTTTATTCTTGGAGGCTTTAGATTCCCTTTAGGCTTTACCTCGATTGGACTTAGATTTAAAAGGAGTTGTGAGAATATTTGGATGGGCTTGATATTATGGGAGAGGGTCAGGGCGTGGTAGATGGGTAAATCATCCATATTTCTCAATGTAACTTGATTTCAAATGATATTAGAGAACCTCCTTAAGAGTTAGAGTTACATGATCCTTGACCAAAAAAGTAATGTTGTGTAGAATACAGGAGAAAATATTTAATTAGAGATTACTTAACATTACAAAATTCATTTCCCTTTTGCTTTTTCTTTAATAGTGTAATATTTTTTGTTTTTAAACCTTAAAATATACTCAACCGTGTTGAAGTTTCCTATGTTGAGGTTGGATATTTCTATTTCAAGTTGGTTGTGTTAAACAATGTTCATTGTTCCAGAGAGAAGTTTGAAAGGTATCATAATTTTCCTTCTCATCTTTGTTATCCTTTGTACGGTGAATGAGATCTATGATCAACATAAATAGTTCTCAACCAAAGAAATTTTTCATATTTAAACATACGAGGTCATATTTGTCATCATATTATGTGGGGAATAGCCTTGCCAAGTGCATCAATAATTTTTTATTCAAATTATTGAGAGTACTAATTTCAGGCTTAGTTTTTCATTATGAATATTTGTTAATTACTAATGTATGCCTAAGAAATTTTGATGGAATTCCTATTGTGTAATTAGTTTTATTGGTTTTAAACTATGAAATAACTTTTGCAAAATGGCCCTTGTTACTAGTATGATTTCTTTGTTTTATTAAGTGTTTCTATTTAGGCTGACATGGATGAAACTATCCATTTGGGGATATGCACAAGCCTATATTAAATCATTTTTCTAAACTCCTAGTTCTCAAGAGTTTTTCCTTCAGGGCATGGTAGTACCTTGTTTTAAAACATTATAATTTGCTTATTTCCTGATATCTACTTTGGGATAGGTTATTGTTACACAACATTTTGTCGTTGTCACTGTACTTCTCGTTCCTTGTGTTAGCGCTTGAAATTTCACCTCAGGCTGAGAAAGGTAAACCTAAAGGCTACATCAAACCATTTAGCCTCGTAGCTAGCCCTATGGGGCAAGAGAAGGCTCTCTCCGGTCAATCTCGGCAGATCTACAATGGGATGAGATGACCAACAAGGTAACACTGATATTAGGCTAGTAAACTGATTAAAAAGGTTGATTTGGGGTTTTTTGGGTTTTTGGTGGCAAATTGAGGAATTGCAATTTTGGGTGCGGGGATTTGACACAATTTCTGCAGGGGGTTCTTTGGGGCGAGGTAGGAGACCGTATTGATGCCTTTGTTTGAGGTGAGTGAATGGAAAAGACCAGTGAGGAGCTAAGGAGAGCAAATAATACTTTGAATTCTCCTTAAACAGTAGACAACATAGAAATTAAACAAATTTAAAAGCAGAGCATGGCAAACATGAATTCTTACTTTAACACTTCATTTGTTTAATATGCAGAAGGAAAGAAAGGATATGAATCACATAACACACTTACAAGAACATTAAGAAGCACTCCATCAATACATGAAACCACAAGAATCCCAAAAAGGACTGCAAAACCCTGGTCTCCCTTAGCCAAAAATTGCAGAGATACAAGTGAAATAATACAATGATAGCTTCTCCCTCAAGAGTCCAACCATGAAAATGAGCAAGAAAGTACATAATATAGATTATCTAACCTCTTTCCCTACCTCCATGGGTCGAGCTCACTATCCTAGGAGCTGTTTCAACCACTTCTAAACTAAGCACTACAAACTAGGTAGTCAAAACAACTTGCCTCTATAAACTTGGAAACCAATTCATACATTTAATTTTTACCCTTTTCATAAATGAATCTTCTAGAAGAGTTACAAAAGGGTAAAAGTGTCTAAAAAGTGTCACAATTAAATCAAAGAGGACCATCATTAACCTCAAAAAGTCAAACTGGGTCAAATCTGCGTTTTCTGGGCTGTACAGTGCAATCTGGCAAAAAACTGCCTGACAGGTCGCGCCCCCCTGCCTGACGGGTCGCGCCCCTTTGGAGCTCTGTTTGGGGTACTTTCAGGTGGCCAAATTGAGAAAAAGTGGGATTTTTGGAAAGGTCTGTGAGTCTAATTTCCAACCCAACTAGAATTTTTGAATTTGGAGTTCATTTGCCCTGTCAAAAACCAATTCTCCCAAGACAGCTTTCTGCAGTTCAAAAAAGTGGCAGAAAGTCAAATTTTGCATGTATTTTGACCTTCTAGAGGCCCAAAACTCCATAAAAACTCAAGTCCATCCATGGGCATATGTAACTTTGCATGAAAAATCAGGAAATTCTGAGTTTTTGTGAAAAGGAGTTGCCCTGATGTAGGGTCGCGCGCGGGGTGAGACCCGTTAATGGGAAAAACCTGCAAATTGGCATAAAAAATTCACAAATGACAAAATTTTCTCCAAATTTCTTGAAATTTGGGCTGGGAGTCCCCAATCAAGTACCATGCTCAGTCAAAGAGGCTTTGGCCAAAATTTGGAGTGGATCGGGCGTTTTCCTTCGTTTTTGTGTTTTGGCCAACCGTCCTTGGAGCACCTTCGTTCTCGCCGGTATTTTTGAAATTTCTTTAAAACCATGACACCTGTGCAAAAATTGAAGGAGTTTTTTCTTCCTTGGAATGTTTTGGACAAAAACCTCTCTCATTTTTCCAAAATTCATCTTTTATTGCTCTGGAACATCATTTGAGTGCGACTTGTCCCGATGTGTGAAACAAGGAATTTTGTCGAAATGGAGCGAAATGAAGGGAATAGGGGGCTTCTAAATTCTTGGGGAAATTTTTGGTAGTAGGGAGGGATGTTAGGAAGTAGGGGAAAGTGGAATCTCAGAGATTGAGTGAGGGGAAGGGGTCCAAAAGGGAAAAACACAGGCCCGGCCTAGAAAATTGCCATGTTGTAGCTAGAAACTAGGGTTTGTGCAAAAATGAGGAATTTGGCAGATCTAAGGGATGGGAAGTGTTTGATAAGGTACTTTAAGGATAGGGGAAGGTGTATGAACATCAGGAAACAAGTTTTGCCGTTGATTTGACCATCCAAGAGAAATTTCCTTCAAAACCCTAGGAAAGGGAAATGACCTTGCCTAGGCACAACTGAAGCATGAATAAGATGTAACATGACCCATTCGACACTGACATGATAATGACAACCCTCTGAATGATGATAGGCTCAGCTGAATGATGACATGGACTGACATTTGGGCAAACCCTAGACCTAATGCCTAGCGACCAAATTTTGCTTGAAGACTCACTGAAATGACAAAATTTGACCTTGACACTCTGAGACCACTTTGTAAGAGCATATTTGATCACTGTAGGAAGGCTGGAAAGACTGACACTAACACCTTGATCCTGGAGGACCTCTACAATTAACCCTACATGCTTACCCTTCATGAAGAAACTCCCATTGTGTCCCTCTTCATGAGCAGAACAATTTCCTTTTGCAACATTTCCCCAAAACCTTTTGTTTTTTCTAGTTTACAAGACCGATGCTAATGGCCCTTATCCTCCTCATGCTGATATGCAGGGATTAACATTGTCCCTAGCACCAACCAAAGCAACTGATCTTTGTTCGGGTCACATCGGTCCTCTTATGGAAATTTTTTTAAATAAATAGCTGAAGCTTCTAGCTCTAGAAGCTTCGTAACTGAAGTCTTGTAAATGGTTTGGCTAGATGGGGTTGAGGATGGCAGTTTGGGCTTCTTTCCCCTATAATGATGGAACTACCTCATGATACAAGACCTTCTCCCATGAGAAGAGGATCCATCTCCCATCCATTCATCCTATATAAACTTCCATTTTCCCCAAGCACAAGCTAGTGTTAATGTTGGTGTGCTAGTGCTAATTATGTTTGGAGTAAACTACAAGTTATTCATAGTTGTAGCTTTCTAGTTGTGTGAGGGAGAAGTGTGAATTTGGTTTAGTGTGAAGCCTAAAGGGAAGATCCTTAAAACTATTATTGTTGAGGCCATCATGGAATGCTAGCAAAAGTGTGTGGGAACCTGGTTTTGTCGGAGGATAACGACAACGTCAAGACAATGGTTGTAATCTCTTCTTGATTCAATATATATGCAACTATTGATTGATTTCCTACATGATGTGTCATCTTACATGTTCATGGCTTAATGTTTCTTGACTTGTTAAGTAGGTTGAATTACAATTTGTCTATTATCACGATTGTTGTTTGTTTTTGTTTACTTGTTTCAGGTGTTTGAAGAAGGAAGCGAGAGATAGCTAGAGTAAGCAAGCAAACACATCATCAAACGAGATAAGCATACTAAGAGGTAGGCCCTCCTAATTGATTCTAACCTAAGGAGATATTCTGTAGAATTTAGTTGTGGCTAGACCCATTATCGGGCTAGAGGAATTGTTTATGTCCACACTCATAATTTTACTTCACCACAAATTGGCGACCATACTGGGGAACAAAATCCTTCTGTTTCTCTTGTTTGAGATTTCATGATTTCGTGTGAACTTTTATAGTTCCACTTTTTCCCTTTGGTTCTATTTCTTTTCTTCTGCTTACTGGTCTGAGTTTGAAATTCATAGTAGCATATCTAGTCACTATTTTGAAAAAAAAAAATAAAAAATTTGGCTCCATCGCTCAGCATGTTTAATCTGCTGACAATCACGTCGATCAACGCAATATGTTGAGAAACAGTTGCACCTACCTACCTCTGGTGCTTGTTGTCAGTTAGGTAGTCACACCAATGCTTGTAAGTGAAGATTAGGGTTTGTCCCCAATCTTGGCCAGTGTGTTTTGCTCTCGTGATTTCGACCCCGTAAGCCTTTTAGACCGTTTTCTCCCTAACTAGAAAGTTGCTTTTCATTTGGTTTTGTTTGCTTGTTGGTTTGGCATCTTTCTGCTCGATTTCTTGAGTCAATGGATAGTTAGTGACACTAGGGCATCTAGATCATCATCCATTCAACTGATTGTGAACTCAGTGAGTTGATTTGTTGGTGTACTTACTCCTTGCATTTCACTCACGGTCCTTTTATGACTTTGACCTCCATTACACAAGATTGAAAAGTTTTCGTTTGCTTGTCTAAACATTTCTTTTCCAGCATGGATCACATTGCTTTTCTCGTTTTTGGTAAATTCGGCGCTTCATTAGTCTAAACGAGTCCTTTTTTTCATGTTTTCATTTGCTTGAAGAGCTAATTGTCTTGAAAAAAATTTCATTGAAGCCTTGTATGTGAAAAATTCATTTCGTTGTTTCATGAAAAAGTATAAAATCCTAGTTTGTTGCATCATTATGCTACGATAGTCAGCATCATTAAAGACTAGGATTGCATTAGCATTTGAAAAAGAAAAGAACTCTTTTTCTTTTGAAAGGACTGTTAGAAATGTACTTGTCAGGAAATTAGGAATTGGAATGCATTTTTCATTAGTTTATTTTTTCGAAAAGTGAAGTAGTGAAAGATCATTTTTCTTTCAGTTGCTTGGTTGTTTGCATTTGATTGTGTATTTTCTACCCTCTCTAGTGTAGGCAATTCATCGAATTGAAAGGGTCTTGTCTCATTTAGTTGCATTTAAGGTTTTTCGAGTCACATTGCTAAGGCCTGAAAACTGAGACATAACTCAAGATAAACTTTAAAATGAACTCAATTAACCTAAGGCACATTTGACATCTAACAATCATATCTAGAAGTTCTAGGCTAGAGATGTGTTCCAGTGTCTTTAAACCTAGTAGTTGTTGCTAGCTTTGGCATTAGACAGTGCTAGTATAGATTTGTGCTCCTCATACCATCGAGTGTATAACGAGAGACCCCTCTAGGCTGCAATCCTTTATTCTTAGGAAGCTGAGTCAGTTGCCTTGCAAATGTGATACACCGAACACAACATTCGGGGAGATTGCTTACTCGTACTTCTCGGTTCACCGGGAGGTATTATGAGTTCACGGTTGCCTAGTAATCCTATTTACCTAGATCATCCAGAGTAGTCATTTGCTCTTTTTGACTCATTAAACTTAAAATATCATCTGATCACTTGTCCTTTTAAGCTCATTTCCACTCGAAAGTGATATAGTCATCTTTGTTTTTTTCTCGACTCTTAAAAAATGAAAGAGCACTAGTGTATTTGTGCGTCTTTGATCTGATAATGAGATCTTAGATAATTATTAAGTTATTATAGACTCATGTGCATGGATTTTCCTATGGTACTTTGTGCAATGGATCAATAAGATTGTGAAATACATAGACAATGAAGCATTTAAAGAACATAATAGACAAACACACATAAACATAGCAAGTTTAATAAGGAGTTCACCCAACATTCCTGGGCTATGTCTCCTGGTCTAGCCTTCAGTGGTGACCTCTCTATTATGCCTTCAGAAGCATATTTTTTACAAAAGTGAGCTCAATTTGAGTCTCACAGAATAGATACAAAACAACAAGGCTTCACTTGGATCCCCCAAGTCTTTCTAAGTACACATACTCTCCTCATTGACTCTCTGTCTTTGTTTTCTCTCTGTCTCAGCACTACTTGCCTCTGTCTCTGTCAGTCTATGGCTTTAAAGCCAATCGGTGCTATCTATTCGTTTCTCCTTCTCGGGCTCTTTGGCTTCCCAGCCTCTGTCCGCTCAGATCCCCCTATGAGTGTTATCAATCATTGCTAAACACATTCAGGGATGGTGGCCACCTATTCTGTGACAGAATGGACCATCGGGCCTTTGAAATCCCCAAAATTAGTGTTCTCTACTTACATAGAGAAATACACTTAAAACTGTGAAAACTCACCAATCTATCGTTTATCAGAATAGAAACACTATAGATTATGCCTTATAACTCCTATTGGGTCTGCCTTTATGTCGCTTATCGCATCTCTACCATTGATTTGGAAGATCTAGATCCAATGGATGTGGTTCATTTCGGGTGGCCCATGTGTATGAGAGTTAACCACCCGAAAAGAGTGGTTTTCTCTCTCCAAGGCCTGGACACGTGGTAGCCAATGTATGGGCTTGGGTGGAGCCCGGCCAAAACCTCTTTCCACCTTCGGTCCTCCTGAAATCCCACTTGTTTTCTTTGTATTAAAAAAATACATTAAGCACTAAAAAACCCCATAAAATGGCTTTAGATGGACTTGAAATATTATATATATGCATTCATAAACCCTTTCAGGTCCAGTTTCATCACATCGATGCATTTTCTTTTGTTTTTCATTTATTTAACGAAAATGTGATTTACAAAGGAAAACCCTGTTTTCTGAATCTCAATATATATATAATACCATCTATATTTCCATCGAGTCCGGCTATCACGAATCATATTGATATCAGCCCCGCTCCATTGTAATGTTTCGATGCGATTGATCACAATCGCACATCGCACATACCCGGGCCATTTGTGAGTGCTCCTCTGTAATCGCTGATTGTAATATCGCAGTTCAACTTGGGTTGTCGATCTACGTGCTTGATCGACAGTCCTCATTGACCGTGTTGATCGCTATGGCAATAAGTCTCTGATAGCCTCTGTCGATTGCAATATGCTGATCGGATATGGACCGATAATCGGCCAAATCCGACAATTCTCATGCAAAGTTGTTTTAAACCATCGATAATCTGTTTTTCAATGTTTTCTCTATGTTTTTGCCTTCCGATAGTGTTATCCGCTATTTCTAAGAGTTCCTCTTTTGTGATAGTTTTGATATTTAGAAAACTTAGAGGGTTTTCTAGGATCCATTTGGATCAGTCTTAATAATTGATTGCCCACATTCTGATAACATCCTGTTAGTCTTTTCTAGACCAAATCGTGAGTTTCCCTTAAAGAACATTTTAAAGCCTTGAAGTTTATCTGTCTCTTTTATGTTAACTAAGACAAGGCCATCGTGGTTGAGCCATCTGGCTCACCTAGTTCCTCTTCCTTTCATCCATCTGAAAGATTACCTGAGGATCCATTTCCTAAGTTACTAGAGTCACTCGAGGACCAAGGTGTTGAACTCAATTTTTTTTTGAGAATTCAACCTTTGTCATCTCATCCTCCACCTACTTTAGATACTAGGTCATTTGCTGATCTTGGCCCAGAATCTCTGGACAATCCCGTTCAAACTCCTGAAAGTTTGTTGAACACTGACGGTCAGCTTGGACTGGTTATCTATCCTCCAAATCCTTTGTTTGACCCTGTTGTAATGTCACCGCAGCGTCCCTACAGTCCGTAAGATCAGCTAGGTGTTCCTTTGGAATTATCCCCTCGTACTTATTCGGTCATTCGTAGTCGTTTTTTCCCGAATATGGAACCCGAAGGTGATGCTTCAGTCACTTCTCCAAAGGAGTCAGAATTTTTTACTCCACACATTGTCGAGGAGGAAGAACATCCATTTCCTCCTGAAGCTTTCCCCTATACAGGGAGCATTCCCACCAATTTGTCGCCTAATAATGTGTCTTTGGCACAGTTGGTTCAGGTACACCTAGTGCCTCATCCCTTTACCATAACCTTATTTAGGTGTTAAGCGCCATGCCTACTTCAGGTCCGTTTGTTGCGAACTCGACCTCCCAACAGGTGTTACCTCAGTCCTGGTGCAACCCACCATTTCGAACACTCTTGTATCATCAGTCCCAATCACCCATCCGGTTCAACCAGTGGTCTCAAGGAATGTCTCTGTTAGTTCCTCCATTCCTCTGGTTAGTGGCCAAGTTGTGCCACCGCCTGGGGGGCAAAACCTGAATGTTTCTATGGTGTCAGGTGCCACCAATGTGAGTGGCTTACAAGCTCACATGCTTGGTATGAACTAGGATTCTTCTAACATTATTCATATCCCTATTAATCCTACTGGATCAAGCAATGTCTAGTACCAACAGGTTCAAAATCTTGTTGGTCCATCTGGGTCAAGCAACATCCAATGTCAGTAGCCCTATGAGGCTCATGTCTAATACCAAACTCCTTATGTTCCATATGGTTCTCATTGAATGGTTAATCAACCTTACACCCTTCAGTCAAAGCAGTACATTCATCCTGGCTCATCCACTTTCTAGGGTGGCTATGGCCAGATCCAGTTCAGAAATTTTTTGAGCACTATTCAAGTACCCTTGCAATAGCAAGGGCAACCTCTACAACAACAAGGGTAACCTTTGTTACCGCAAGGGAAACCTTTTTTGCAGCAAGGGATATTCGCGCAACAATAAGGGCAAATGATCCTGCAGTAAGTTCAACTGTAACAACCCTTGCAACAGTTGTAGAAAATCATGCAGTAGCAAATGCACTACGCTCCGCAAACCTCCCAACCCATTTCCTCACAGGACCAACCTTTGCAGCCTTAGGGAAAAATTTTGCAGCCGCAAGACCAACCCTTACAGGAGCAAAACCAACCCGAGTAGTAGCAACCCTTGTATACATATCAGCAGGGTTAACCCTTGCAAGCGAAAGGCTAGGGTCAAGTCCTGCAACAACAGACCCAAAATCCTAATGTCTTAGGTCAACAAGTCCAGAATCCTTCTGGCCAAGGGCAGTAGGTACAAAACCCTAATGTCCTAAGTTAACAAGTCCATAATCCCTATGTCCAAGGGAAACAAGTGTATCAACCTTATGCCCAAGGACACCAGGTCCAAAATCCTCTTGTTCAAGGACAACAGGTTCACCACCCGTATGTTCAGGGATAGCAATTACAATATCCATATGTCCAAGGTCAATATGCTCAACATCCTTTTAAACCATATGTTTCTTATCAGCAACCTATGACTGGATAGTTCCAAGGTATTGAAGGTCAAAACCTCCCTATGGTTAAGGTAACCCACAATGGGGCAGCATCAAATGCCATATGGAAAAAATCCCCCACTATGGGGCCAAAATCCTTACTATCAGGGATGGGCTCCTCTGCTCGAACCCGCTTACCGACCTCCTATACCTTTTAATACTCAATTTCCATTCTTGGCCACAATAGAGTTTCCAGATTTTCCTTGCCTTACAAATGATCCAATTCTTCATTCACCATACTTGCCTCCGGTGTCGTCCAAGATACCAAGAGATTGTGCAAAGTTCAATGAGAAAGAAAAAGAAGATCCTCAAGCCCACATGATGACATATCAGCTCTGGTGCTCTTCGAACTCTTACATTGACGATTCCATTCGTCTTTTCCAAGGAACCCTCAAAGGTGGTGCAGCCAAGTGGTACATCGAGCTTCCTCGAAGTACTTACCATGACTTTAACTCTTTATCCATGGCTTTTCTCACGCATTTCCAGCTATCGGTTTACTATGGCACCTATTTTCTCACATCGCTTAAGCAAGATACTGCGACACTTATCTTTGATCACATCCATGAATGGAGACATAGACATTCCCTGATCAAATTTGAGATTGTTGATCAGTTTCTCACCAAATGGTTCACTAAATCATTTGTGGCTCCAATTTCTTGCGATATAGCTATAGGTGGATGTGTTACTAAAGAACAAGCCATTTCACATTCCCAATACTTAGATCTAGTTTACTCTTAGTCTAGCACTTTGTATGAGTTATTACTTGATGCTTCACAGCCATCATCTGATCACATGACATCAAAGTCATAAGTTGTAGCTCTTGTCGATGGATTTATTGGTTCAGTATCCCAGACCCCTACTAAATATTCTTCCAAACAAAAGTCAATCTCGAATGTTGTTCCTAATAGTTCTTCCCAGAATCCACCTGGCCCTAGTAAAACCTCAGAGGTCCACGCTGTCTAGTCTACCACATCAGACAAATCCTCGAAAGGTAAGAATAAAGGCAAAGGAGATGGTAAAGCCGATGCCCCAAAACAAGGTCCTCCCAAATCATTTGTTGGTGAAACTTCACAACGGAAACCCAAGTATCCTTACCTCATTTGTGAGGAGGATCATTATACTAAGGATTGTCCCTAATGATTAAAAGTTAGTTTTCTACTCAAAGGGACCCCTACTATCCTCAAAGAGCCATTTCCGTCTCAACAGACCCAAATGGTAGACCAACCTCAATCATCTGCTTCCTTAGGATTCCAAGTGTTCATGATGAGTACACCTATTAATATGGCTACTAGTTCAAAATATTACCAAACTCCTGCTCCGACAACTGGGAAAGAGAAATAGGCCACCCCTTCGTCCTCTACCCCGAGTTCTGGCCCTCTTCATATTGAGCGCCCTAACCCTAATTCCACTATACGACCACCCTCTCTAGGTGTGCAATGGAAATCCTCGCAGAATCCTAACTACAGAGCTTCTCAGCACTATAATATTGTTGAGGATTTGGCTCAAGCACCATTAGCTATGTAGGATCTCGAGGTACTCTAAAGTTGCTGATCTTAGCAGAAATCTTTATTATCAACTATCAGGGGTATCGATCCTACCGATTCCAATTTGATATGTTTTGATCTAGAGAACCATGTTTTGCATCTCCCTCACCAGATTTCCTTCCTCATTTAGGTAATCATCAATGAGAAGACCATCCACGGGAATTTCATCAATGAAGGTGCTTCCACCTGCATCATGTCAATTGCATGCTGGAAGGTTTTTTGTTCTCCTACTTTGAACCAATCCCCAAACACTTTGGAAGCTTTTGATGGGCGCGATTCGCGACCTTTCGGTGGCTTGCCTAACCTTGCCATTACTCTGAAAGGCAATACAGTGCAACTCGAGGTAGATATTGTTGACGCCAATCTCAATTACAATCTTCTACTCGGACAGAGCTGGACCCATGTTATGCATGATGTAGCCTCCTCCCTATTTCATGTGATTTGTTTTCCACATCAAGGGAAGATTGTCATTGTCGACCAACTGTCTTTCTTTACCTCTTCCTCCTCAGATGGCAATGTTACATATTTCAAGCACACTGGTGCTCCCTGTGAGAGTGTGGGGGCAAGTCTTTTCAAATATTCTACCTTAATGGGAATTTTTCCGCTCCCATATCCTCATGTTGCCTCTGTCAACATGGTCTCGGTCAAATATGATCCCTGGGTCATACCTTCACCAAATCTTCCAGATACCTAGGGCGAGGTTATGTCACTTAGTCTTGCCGAAATCAACTACGTGGAAATTATTTTGGCTTCGAGTTCCACATCCTCTGATTCTTCGGTTTTGAAAACCTCCCTCGATACGTATTCTCAATCCCTGTGGCTTGGTGCTCCGGACTCGCTTGATCCCTTAGCCGAAACTTTCCTTGCTGATGAAGGTATCATGGAAGTAATGTCTCTCGAGGAACCACCTTGGACCGACACGCATCATCGTTCCTTGTTCCTGCCTCGCCCTACGATCACATCTACCAATTTTGAAGAGTTCCCTTCTCCACTGTCTATTGATGCGCCAGTTTATCCTGACATGATCAAGATCTTTCAACTGAGGGCACCTTTATCCTGTCATGGATTTAGGAATTTTTTCCCTCCTCGAGTTTTTACTGATTTCCCATTCTTGCAATGGGGTTTCCATCTGACCCATAACGATCCCTCGCCCAAGGGGCATGGGGGCAATGCCTTATATGATTTCTACTCTATTATTTGGCTAAGTCGATGCTTACCCATCATGACAATGGTAAAACTCTGTTGTTCATCTGTGTTGATTGATTACCCTAGTCCCAGTATGGACTCCCTCAAGAAGTACTATGCTTAGGTCATCTTGCATGGTTACTTGTGTACATTAGTGTGTCATTCATTTTTGTGCTGTGTGGTTTGGTGTGTTAGTTTTCAAACAACTTTCTTGTTTACTATGTTTTCCTTGCTTTGCAGATGTCTGTAACTCCCCACATCAGTTTTGCTGATGGTGCTTGTCGTAGTACCTGGAACCTATCATCCACAGCATGGGCTATTTATGACCCTGACGGTGAGTTGATTGACCTTCAAGCTATCTTTTTAGGTCGCACAACTAACAACAGTTCTGAATACAGTGCGATCATTGAACTGTTGTCAGAAGCCATTGCTCTTGACATTCACAAGTTGGTTGTCAACCTGGATTCACAGCTTTTCATCCTACAACTCAATGGGCAATATTCCATCAGAAACCCTCAAATATTGAGAATGTATCTCTGTATTCATCTACTGGAAAGACATTTTGATTACATTACATATCATCATATTCCTAAGTGCATGAATACATCGACAGATGCATTAGCTAATTATGTGTTAGATAGACATTTACAAAACATGTGAAAAGATAAAAGAAACCACTTGTACCATAGTAAGAAAGAAAATACAACATATATATAGATGATGATAATGTTTGATACATCAAAACCCAAAAAGCTAATATGTGTCTCCAAAATAACATCGGCAACTCGCAGAACCTGTATATTTATGGCATGTAGGCCTCAAAAAATGCAAGTGTTGGACCTAGGAACTAATCAGCATGGTGATCATGGTATCATGAAAAGGCTTGCGCAACACGAGTTAGCAATCGACGGAGCCGATCTGATACTCCCACCGTGTGTCTCTGGTACCGACGAGGAATATCTCCCACTTGGAGCATACTCTGGGATACCACGAGTCAACCCCTAAAGGTTCCTCGTGATCTCCTCCTCATTGTCACTCCCCTCCTGATAAGGAGTGACAACATCAATCGGGTGGGCAATGTGCCTGGTTATTGGGGACATCCCAGTAGGGCACTCTGGTCCAACATCCGCATTAACAAAGAAAAATGTTATAAACACATATATACCAAAAACAATTAAAAAATCATAAAATTAAAAAATTGATTTTTTACCTTCATCATCAAAATCCTCTCCATCTGGTAGTGGCATGTCCGGATCTCCATGGAAGTCGGTGCCATTGTATGGCCAGTCCTCCACGACAATCTTCTGTCATTATAGCCATGAAAAGAATGCAGGTATGTATGACATGTGCTGGCCCCCAGTGATCCTAGGCATCAAAAGACTCTAGCAAGCCATCCACGGGTTGCGTGGCATGGGAGGATCTATCTTAGTCAACTGGTGCTAGAACAGTGGCACTCGTTCCAAGAAAAAGGTCACAAGTATAGATCCAAAGAGAGATTGCTTCAGATTCCTTGCCTTAGCTTTGGTTAGCAGGTGTTTTATGTTGATCTTCATGGCCTCTGCCCAGTTGAAGATCGTCGGTGTTGTGTAGTCGATAACATACATGAACTTCGACTTGTTAGTCTCGTGCACTGCCTTGGACCCCACCACTCTGTTGATATTCAATAGTAGCACTCTCAGTGTCAGATCCTGAATAGTGGAAATATCAATCTTCCCACTCTTGGATTTGAGGGCCTCAGGGCAATTTTCGGTGAGCAACGTGGATATTCTTGCCCCAATTAGTCATGGCCCATATAAGTTGATTAGTTCCCCTCTTCGGGACAATCCTGTGATGAAATATATATCTAAAGTTTCTAACTCTAGCTCCTAGTCACCAATGACGAATATTTCCTGATTTATGTCCCAAAGACTAATCAAGTACCGAAGCAACTCAAGTTGGGCCCGCATCCCTGGCGTGAGAAAGAATTTGAGGAGCCCACAAGCCCTCAAAGCTTCTAGGCAATTTGGATCATTCAGTGCCTGGGTGTCCACATCTTCATGTTCTTGTTCTTTCCAGTCTACCATTTTCAGCGATTCTTTCCTACAAAAGCCATAGATTTGAGTCAACAATCATGCTTGGCCCATAAATTTCAAGTTTCAACGATGATTTTATGAGGAAATAAGGTTTTTCCCTATTCATGGTGTCGACATGCCTGTTTTAAAAACAGTTGCACCGACAATGCGATAGGTCGTGTTAAGTACCCTTGGTCGGCGCAATTCCATGCCCAAAAGTCGCACCGACTGAGGGTGAATTTTTTTTGATAAATCCTTTGTCAAAAAACCTAAAAATGGTTAAAAATAGGAATAAAAAGCATGAAAATGGAGCTCAAGGCCTTGGCTCTTACCTGTAACTGGCGACTCGGCGAATGACCTCCCGGATCTCCCGCAATCTACTCCGAAACAATTAGGGAAAAAGTGAGTAAAAAGTCTTCACAACAAGGTAAAATGGTAAATGGTAAAAAATATTTACTTTTCCTCCTTTTTATTCAGTTTTTCATGAAAATATTAGGTTTTTGTAAATATTTTAACCTATTTTGCCTCAATAATTGGATAATGCACTTTACCTTTTTGTGCAACGACAGGTGATGGATGTTCGACGATGATGACAAGTCACGATTCATCTCTTTTCTTGACTCGTTAAACTCATATGAAAATATTTATGAGTATTTTTTCCTTTTGACTCGTAAGAGAGAATAAAATGGGGGGTCCGCTTTCAAGCTCTTTTTCGACCCTTTAAAAGTGTAAATATAGTTGAATCCTTGTCGTTTCAAACTCATTCATGGATGTGAAACATCGTGTGCCTAGTATAAGTTTACCCCTTTTTCGGGTTGGGATGCACTATTTACGAAAAAGGTAATCCTTCACTGAAATGGTCAAGTGGTTCTTTCAAGTATTGTTTTCTATCTTTTCGGGCTTGAGAGACACAAACATACGAAAAGGGACCATGTGGAGTTTTCTTTTCTATTTCTTTTTCAAACTCTCTAAACATGAAAAATATACTGAGTTATACCTTTGTTAGACTCGTTAAAATATTAAACGACATCAGATTCATCATCATGATGAACATGAGCTTCTCTTTTCTAGGGCTCGTTAAACTTACTAGGTCGGATTTATCCAAAGGATGAACTTACAGTGCAAGCATATGCTATCTCTTCAAGCTTGTGATTAAAAAATAATTGGGGTACCTGCCAGAAATGGGGTACCTGCCAGAAATTCCAGTTTGTGAAGTGATGTGACATGGTTATGTTGATATGCATGTCTCTTTTAGATGGATGGTTGCGACCATGCGTTGGTTTCATTATGATCCTCTTTGATGGATGGCTACACCCATACTTGGATCCATTTACATGATCATTCTCTAGATGGATGCGTCCATGCCATGATTCATGTATCATTCAACAGAGTTCTCAGTTATGTATATGTATCTATATTTGCTTGCAGGTTTTCTGATGGCAGACTACAGTTCCCTGCACTGATTCATAAAGCATTTCATCCCTCACTCTAGTTCGGCCTTCACACTTTAGGGGGCATCTGTTACACAACATTTTGTCACTGTCCCTGTAATCCCCATTCCTTGATCCTGGAGGACCTCTACAGTGAACCCTACATGCTTACCCTTCATGAAGAAACTCCCATTGTGTCCCTCTTCATGAGCAGAACAATTCCCTTTTGCACCATTTCCCCAAAATCTTTTGTTTTTCCCAGTTTACAAGACCAATGCTAATGGCCCTTGTCCTCCTCGCATCGATATGTAGGGATTAACATTGTCCCTAGTGCCGATCGAAAAGACTGAGCTTTGTTCTAGTCGTGTCGGTCCTCTTATGGAAAGTTTTTTAAATAAAGAGTCGAAGCTTCTAGCTCTAGAAGCTTCGTAACGGAAGTCTGGTAAATGGTTTGGCTGGATGGGGTCAAGGATGTCAATTTGGGCTCCTTTCCCCTATAATGATGGAACTACCTCAAGAGATAAGACCTTATCCCATGAGAAGAGGATCCATCTCCCATCCATTCATCCTATATAAACCTTCCTTTTTCCCAAGCACAAGCTAGTGTTAATGTTGGTGTGCTAGTGCTAATTAAGTTTGGAGTAAACAACAAGCTATTCATAGTTGTAGCTCTCTAGTTGTGTGAGGGAGAAGTGTGAATTTGGTTTAGTGTGAAGCCTAAAGGGAAGAGCCTTAAAACTATTATTGTTGAGGCCATCATGGAATGCTAGCAGAAGTGTGTGGAAACTTGGTTTTATCGGAGGAGAACAACAGCGTCAAGGCAATGGCTGTAATCTCTTCTTGATTCAATATATATGCAACTATATATTTATGTCCTCTATGATGTGTCATCTTACATTTTCATGGCTTAATGTTTATTGACTTGTTAAGTAGGTTGAATTACAAATTTTCTATTATCACGATTGTTGTTTGTTGTTGTTTACTTGTTTCAGGTGTTTGAAGAAGGAAGCGAGAGATAGCTGGAGCGAGCAAGCAAAGACATCATCAAACAGGATAAGCATACTAATAGGTAGGCCCTCTTAATTGGTTCTAACCTAAGGAAATCTTCCATAGAATGTATCAGTTGTGGCTAGACCCATTATTGGGCTAGAGGAATTATTTGTGTCCACACTCATAATTTTACTTCACCACAGTTATTTTGGAGTGTGAGGATGCCCAAGCTTGGCTGAAAAGGAAAAGCCAACAATGGGATACCATTTCCAAGTGTGAAAATCCCATTCTACTCTCTACTAAAATTAGAAAAATGATCAAGGATTTAGTGAGGTAAAATTCCTTGTCGCTCAATTATAAAGGTTTCTGCAATTTCATGTTTCTTGTGTTGGTGACAGTTTTCCTTAATGCTTCACTAAACTTGTTTTTCTATTTTTTCTTTCCTACCTTTTGCAAACCTATCTTCACAAAACCTAAGACTAGTCCATCAAAATATTCTTCAAATGCAGGTGATACAAAATATTCAAAGAACACATCTAATGGTGGTGAAAAATCATCAAAGCCAATGGATACTGACCAACCATAGGATCATGTGAGCATGCAAACAAATTGAGTGATTTAACCTCACACAAGGGTGTTATTAGATAAGAATAGGAAATATGTTTAGGATTGAACGACATGAATTGAATATTGATCCCATGTTTATACTTTAACTTTGTACTAAGTTTGTTAATAGAATAGTAGGTTTTGCATCTTACTTTCTAGGGTCAATACTACCACAAAGGGTGATCTTTTAGACTAATAATGGGTACTAGTTAAGCACACTGGATGTGGATGTGTTGGATTTTGTCTTTATCCACTCCACATTCTTATGAAGAGTGTAGAGCTACTTAATGGAAAAAATAGTGTCTATCACATTGTTTAGTGGGTTGATACCTATGGAGCATTGTCCTTGTCTCTCCAGAATAATAACATGTGCTAATGCACTTGTGGATATGTAAATTGCACTCTAGCTATTGGGCCAAAGTTCTAACAAATATGTAATTAGAAAGAAATTTAGCAATTTTGAGTAAAATTCACCATGAATAACTTACAGTGCAATCTTTGAGTATCCTCTGGAGAATGACGAATAGAGTAATATATCATGGCAACATTTCTCTTAGGGGAATTTCAATAGAGTTATTCTTGAAAAGCTTTGAACTTTCCACTTGAAGACACTATTGTAGCCATCTTTTGACACTTGTGTTTAACATATATATATATATATATATATATATATATATATATATATATATATATATATATATATATATATATCTATATATATATATATATATATATATATATATATATATATATATATATATATATATATATATATAGATAATAGAAAAGTGAAAAGGATTGTGACATAGGAACCTATTCTAAAATTTTGTAAAGGTTCATATTTTTAACTTTTATATGTATATGCATGAAATCCTAACCTTTTAGGTTCAAGACTATAGAAAGTGGGTCAGAAGGTTTCAATAATTTTAAATTGATGTGCAATTATAATGAAGTGGGACCACACTGCAAAAAGGTTAAAGGGTGAGTGCTTTTAAAGTGAATTGACTTGCATTTAAATCATGCTAAGATCACAATGAAACCCTGATGGTTTAAACTACATGAAGGTTATGGCAAGGGGAACCCTTGAGGATCTATTTCTCAAAACAACTTATCAGTATATCAAAAATCAATGTTCATATGGTGGGTTCTCCTTCTATTTTTTAAAACAAATATGGGAACCCCCAAGACAAGAAATGGTTTTAGTAGAAATTACCTATCAAGGGTGATTCAAGCAAGGCAAACAGGTGAGCAGACCCCATTTGTACACGTCATATTTTCCCTTTAAATATCATCATCTCATTCATACATGTCATCTCTACATGTCATTATTTTTTGCATATCTACATCATCATATTTTATTTTTCTCACTCTTGCATAAAATAAATAAAACAGGTTGTCCCGCCTGCCATTTTCCCTATCCTCTGTTGCAAAGTACAAAGACCTGTGTCTAAAATTAACCGTCAGCTTCATGTCAGAGCCAAGTTCTCCTCTAATTACTAGGTAATTCATAACCCCATAGTCTCCTATGCTTTCTCTATGAATCGTAAACATGGATGAAACCCCTAAATCAACCAAGAATCCTACTCTCTCTCTCTCTCTGCCAACATTTCATATTCCCTTAATGGGAAAATAGGCAGACATATTTGATCATGTTTGTCCTCTCGACCTTATGGAAGTCATACAAGACATTCTTGACCATGCATGTGATTATAATGACCCTTTTCAAGTTTTCAAATCCAGCCTTTGTTATGCAATTGTCCCACAAACTTACCATTTTCCCAAATTTGTGGGCTAGTCGATAGCCTCTCTTGTTCCTCAAGGAAATTTTATTAAGTATTTTTCAGGAGATAATATCTTTGAAAGTACTCCATAATTAATCAGTCAAGATTTTTTATTGAAAAACCCAAAACCTTTACTAATGATTCTCTTCTTTTTACTTATAGAAGACTTCCTAAAGAAATCCAAGAAAAGTTTTTTGAAATCAATTTGCTTCCCAATTCTCAAACCCCTCCAACAACAACAAAAATATCATATGGCCCTATTTTCTGAAGTTTCACAACATATTCTTGTTGTAATTATGTTTATATTGGGAGAATGTAGTATGGGAGTTATCATTGAACAAACCTTAGGGTTCTTAAAGTTAATGTTGTAGCTAGATACTGTGTTAGACATACCCTCATATTTAGTCAACTCTATCTTCTTTCAATCCCAAAATTTCCATATTGATGGTTTTTTAAATACCCTTCTCTCATTTTCTATCTCTTTTTGTATACACATGTCAATGAATTCAGTGAATTGAGCTTAAGTATATGTGATTCAAACAATCAGAGAAGGTCTCTAGTCGAATGTACTAGTGTTGTCAGAAAGAAAAAGAATAATGAATGTTTTTCTTATTATTTATCATATTTTATGGCTATTGCATATAAAATCATGAACAACCAATCACCTCCAAGAATTTTACTAGAAGCAAAGATTTTACTACAACTCAACAAAGATACCATAGTTGGAGACTAGTATATTGTTGAAGATTACATGGAAATAATATTAGATGGAATTCAAGTGCAGCCATATTGATTTCCAACTATTGTGCTTATGAGGATATTTTCATTGGAATTCATAAAGAAAATCTTGAATGTTTACCAAGTCCACTTTGTTCCAACATGCAAGGGTTTTCTTTTCAAATTGCCCAGGACTATTGGCCCTTTCATTGTGAATAATAAGCAATCTCTACCATAGGTTGAAAGGATGATGAAGGAATTGGGATTTAAGCAGGGAGATAAATGGAGGTATGACCCCCATCAGGTAGTCTCTAACAGAAGAGTGGAAATCACTTGTGCACCTTACATTCATGAAGCCAAGCTAAATCTTGAAAAGATGGCCAATCAAGAAGTTGAAGAAAAACAAAAAAAATGGATGTAGAAACTCCAATGCCAAAGGAGAGAATTATAAAAACAAATTCACCCGGGAAAGTGTATATCGATATGGAAAGTTTTCAATCACAGAAGAAAACAAAGTTATAGGAAGGAGAAAAAGAAACAAAGATACCAGTTGATCAGTTGATTGAAAGACTTTCCAACCAATTGGGTTTTTGAATGCAATTGCGAGATTTAGAGTATCTTGCTTCCTCTTCAATATATCTTGAAGTGACTACATTTCCATTGAAGAAACTCCCTCTATAGTGTTTTACAAAAACTATCAAAGATTTGAGTAAAAGAATTATAGAATAAGGGGAAACATGTAAACTCAGTTCGAGGCTCAATCCCAATTTATCAGACTAGACTTCTTTCTGCCATGGAAATATAAATAAACAAGTTAAATTTATCTCTCACTCACCCAGTTTTTCAATTTGTTCCCTCATGGCCTAATTTCAAAACTTTGGACCTATATATAAATGTTGGAGACATTCCTTTTCCTGATAAGATTAATTTACATAGGAAAACAAGAGAGATGTTGTATAGTGAACTGGGAAAAAAATCTTTGGCAATTAGAAAAGTAGAGAAACTCCTAGATAAAGTCTCAAACCATATTAAACAAAAAAAGAAAATTCTAGGTATTTTTATACCCAAAATGAAAAATTTAAGAGGCTCATTATAAAATTGGGAATAAATCTTGAGGACAGGGAAGTTATCCAATCCCTATTACAAAATACATAATCATAAGTAGAATCAGTAAGAACTAAATTGAATATGTCTACTACAAAACATGGCTAGATAGTTGGATTGACTCAAGTGGAAAAAGAGAAATAAATCTTAACACGGGAGCTAGTTGACAGAAATAAGGAGATTGTTATTTTGCAACAACATGTACAAAATCTACAACAATCTGTTGAGAGCCATGTTTGCATTCTTGTTTTTTCAGTTGAATCAAAGGACCCTGCAGAGAGGTTGACAAGAGCGATGACTATGCTTAAAATTTCAGAAGGTGATTTGAAGAAAACTCAAGATGATCTGCATTTGATTAGAGAACAACTAAAAGAAAAGGAAAGATAGTTAAATATGGCCAATGAAAACAATACTTAGTGGACAAATAAGTACAAAGAAGCACAAGATGAAATTAAAGAATTAAAGGATAGGTTGAAGGGTAACATGCCCCTAATAGAAGCTAGACAAGTTATTTGGGACAATATTATTCAAGAAATTTGTGCTATATGGGAATGTTTCCACATAATTGCACAACATAAATTCATGATCAAAGGATCTTAAATGAGTATTTATACATGTAAAGAGTAGATTCATAAAGAAATACCAAAAGATAAGAAAATGATTAGATTTCTCAATGAAAAGTCTACAACAGAATTAAGAGCATTGGATATAGTTGATAGAGTTGTAGTGATTATGGAAATCAATAAGATAATTGAGAAAATATCTTCTGAATTCATGCAAAGAAGAGACTAAAGGAGGTCCAGAGGTCAGTTTCCTTGTTTGATTCTAAATTTGACCAAAGAATCAAAATTGGCTTACCTAATTGTTTTGATCAACAAGGAAATTTTCTCTCATGGGATTTGTATGAAAAAAATTAGTAGAAGCCAAGAGAAAGGTAGAAAATACCCATGAGAAGACTACAGTGCTGAAAGGAAGAACTATAGAGAATCACTTACAAAGAGATCTGCAATGCTGAAAGGAAGAACTATAGTGAACCACTTACAAAGATATTTTCAACTTTTATGGAAAGTGAAGACATTGTTTGTTACCAAGCCCAACTACACCAAGTTGACAAATATGAATATTTTGTTATAGAAGATAATCCTATGCACTCTTCCAGAGCAAGAAATATGGAAAAAGTATGAAATGTTAGTTACACCTTTCAATTTTGAATTGTGGAACTAGGAGATCCTTCTCAAAGTCAAAGTTCCACTAGTCATATTACCTCCCGACCATGAGAGATTTTGTTTTGTAAATTTTAAAATATTTATTTCAAATTAGTTAAAATAGTTAGGGAAGTTTTGACAGTTATTTCATAATTGTTTTCAATGTAATCTTTAAAAAAAACTTGAGAACCACATGAGGGGGTTCGAATTTTGAAGGCTCGAATATTTTTGAAATATATTTATGTAATGTGCAAGTTGTTTTGGGAAGTTCAATAAAGTCTATCAAGTTGATTCCATAATATTGGTTGTTCATAGTATGTGTGTTTCCTTGTGATGTATTCAGTTTTATTCTCTCTTTTTGAAGTATGTGTATGACTACAATTGGTTTCTTATTTTAAAAAGAATATTTATCTATGTTTCTAAAAGCTATAGAAGATACTTATGTAATCATTAAAAGAAACCTTAATCAACTCTAAGGACATAAGCTACTAAAGTGGCATGTTTGGGAGGTGATTTTTTTTTTTAATTTCCAACTTTGTCGGTATTATGACACATATATAACCATCACAATAGTCGGGCCATCAGTCTTTCTATGGATCGACGTCACTCTTCCCACCACTAACCATCGCAATTCCTATGCCTTGACGTCGTTGTGCCCATGCATAAACATCAAATCCCTTCACCTAGACGTTGGAATTGAGACCCATTTTACGACACCCTAAATGTCACAATTTGCACACATTACATTGAAATTCCTATGCCAACAATGTTGCAATTCCCACACTAGACATCACAATTCTAGCCCCCAAAAATGTCACAATTCCTACACCTAATGTCACAATTCATATGCCTTGGACGTCTCAATTCATGCCCCAAAACACGTCACAATTACCATACCGAACATCACAATTCATATACCTTGAACATTGTAGTTTCAATGGACCAAATATGTTTTCTTTAAATGAGATGTGATGGTGCTTTCTATCAAAATGTCAACCCCACAAATTGTGATGATGTTTTCCATCGAACTTATGACGATCAAGGAGATGTCGAAAATAAAGATGGAAAATGTTTGACGTTTTGCAAACTCTCATTCATTTTCGTTATGGCAACAAATGGTTATCACAAGAAAGACAAAGAGTCATCAAAAATTGCCTCAATATGTAGTAGTGACTAGATTAAAGCATAATGTTGGGAGGCTTTAGGTGAGACACCACACTACTTCTTAAGGCACATACCCCATCTAGATGTTCACTAGGTGTGTCCTTTTAGGGTTATTCTCATCTTTAATTCCAACCCCTCAAAGAATACCAATATTCTTTGACCACTCTTGTCTTGGATACCCTATCCAATCCTCAAAGAGTGTCATTCCACATGATTACTTCCTTTGTTGGATTTTTCAATCCTCAAGGAGTATCAATCCTAGATGCTTATCGAATCATGCATTCTCCATTCTAGGGCCTTCACCATACTTATGACTATCTGTCTTGGTCTAGTGCATGACACATGGATAATATGATGTCCATAATCACTCCCTCTCAACTAGAGATAAGATTTGCATTCCCTCTTAATCAGGGAATAGATCTTTGATCCTTCTCAAACATTTAAGGATACTTCTTACTCCCTCTCAAGCATAGAGAAGATTCCTTACTCCCTTTCAACTAGGAAGATATAACCACAAGATCTTTAGCTTGTCTTAAATTTCATCAATACATCAACTACTTAGTTCTTTTATGAAGATATCCAAGTAGCTCCAAGGCTCCTTATTTCCTTTGCATCTAACCATGTAGATAATTTACCTTTTAGAATGTTATGGAGTCAAGCTCTTTCTTAAATTTGTGGCAGGGTTCAGGCCATCAACCATTCGTATCACTTTATTCTAGTCATCATCAACAAAATCATTATATTGATCAAATCAAAGTAGATCTAGTAATATCTCCCTCTAATCATTAAAGTGATACTTATTGTCATCAAAACATAAACATTAGGTTATCCTTTTGTACTTCTACCTTTTAATCCCAAGATGGCGTAGACTTATTTACCATATAATCCTCCAAGGATTACCAAATCCAACCACTCAATCCATGTATTATTTGAGTTGAGTTTAAAGCCAACAATTGTAGATACTCTTTCTTGAACTACCATTTTGCATTTTTGCAACATTCTTCCAGGTAGAAAAAACATATACCAACTAGATAACCAATATCAAAACATCAATATCATAGTTACCTTATCATGATGGCCTTTTGTCAAGATATCAGGTTCTACTTACTTTCTTACTTTGAGATCAACATCCATTTGCATTGTCTATCTCCATATTGTACAAGAATCCTTCTCCATGCTTTCATTTTTCAATCAAAGTGCTCATGGAATGAACTAATCAGCAACCTACAATATTTTCTTTCTTGGAGTTGTCATTGTCAACTCTCTTTCTTTCTTTAGGAGAACATTTTTTATGTCGATCAATATCATGTCTAAGTCATGCTATCTTATGGAAGATTCTTTATCAGTATCCATTCCAAAGCATACCAAATTCATTCTTCCAAGCATCAAGTAACCACATGGAAGGCTTCACATGCTCATGTTACCGAGCACATTCCATCCTTCCTTTCTTCCTTTGAATGAGCTTGCTTCTATCCTTATCGAAGATAAGTTTCCCTTTCTAAAAGGAGAAAGATTGCAGCTCAACCATCTACACGCCTTCATCCTTTAAGGCTATTGTTTCCAAACTAAGTCGAATATACTAGTCATGCCATAATGCTTCTTCCAAATATTAAAGAATCCTCCCTAAATGATGGTTCTTATTGGAGGATCCGAGTGATACTTTTTGCAATATGGCTACCTATAAAATTATGTTATAAAATGCTTGGATGAACTTTTATGTGCAATATGGTCCAAATATTCTCATTATTGTCAGCTAGATGACTTCTTCCAAATCACTTTGATCATGAAGACTATAAATATTCTACTATCATATGCTTACTTCTATGATTCCATGATTTATAAAAAATAAAACTCTTCTATATAATGCAATGATGAATGTTATTCTAACTGCTACTTTCTAAAGAAAGACAAACTGCAAATAAACTTGAAAGAGGTGGACCTCCTTCAATAGTTTAGATCTTTGGATATTCACCTTTAAGCTTCTTCTTAGGTTCTTCTTTTTCTTCAGCTATGTGAGCTCCACTTCTTTCCTTCCTTTTATTTTTTTTCTTGTTGTTAGGACAATCCCTCTTAAAAGTTTTGTATTCATTGCACCCAAAGCATTGTATCTTGGAAATATCTTATTTTCCTTTGAACTTTCCAAACTTTCATTTATTATTCTTAGATTTTATAGCAAAGGCTTGAGACATTTCATTCGGTTAAGTGTCATATTTTTCCTTTAATATCGTTTCTTCCAAGATACATTGAGCTCATAATTCATCAAAGGAAGGAGTATATTTTCTTGAGTAGACACTAGTCACAAAACTACTCCATTCAAATGGAAAATAATTTAGTACACATGTAGTCATCTCTGAATCAAAGTTGACTTCCCCAATCCCTTGAAACCAGTCCCTCAATTGTGATATATTCATAAGATATCTAGTCATATCTTCATTCTTTGACATCCTTGTTTTATATTATTGATTTCTCAAGGATTTGTTTTGACCTGAGGTATTAATCAAGTACAATTTCACCAACTTATCATATATTTCCTTAGATGTAATGAAATTTGCAACAAAGGGAATGACATGATCCTTTATAGATTCAGTAAGAATCCTTTGTTCCCTCACTTCTCCCTTCTTGTATATTGTTAATTCTTGAGTCTTCTATGGTTTAGTAAATTCGCCAAGAACATGGTCCATCACTTCATTTTCTATAATCACCAAATGAATCCTCTTCTTCCATGCTATGAATTTTGTTGACCCAATGAGCCTGTTGTTTTCCTTGCAAAATGAAGCCATTTTATTTGTAGATTGATACATGTAAGACAATATGGTACTTACTTGTCAAACTAGTGTCCTTCTTGATGAAGCCTTCAACTATCTTGATGCTTTCAAGACCTTTCAAGAGATTTCAAAAAATTTCCTTCAATAGCAAAGAGTCTTAAAGAGAGAGAAAGATAGATGATGAGGCCTTCAATAAGAGTTTGATGTAGTAACCTTCCTTCTAGGTCAACATGTCTTCTTCCTTGAGACTCACCTTATAGAAAATGATGTCCTTTAATGGATGTCTTCCAATTATGCTAATGATGATCTTCAAGTTGCCTTCTTTCCACCTTTGCTTTGACACTGTGTTGGAAAATCTAGTATGGAAGCTATTAAAATAGTTCTCCTATCCTTAATAATTGTTTGTGAAATTTTGTTAGCTTATTAGTATTCTTTATTAGATTATTTTCATCAAACAACTATCAAGATCATGAAAGACAATGGACATAAGAAGTAGGCTCCAAACTAGGAAACCAAGGGGAAACTTAGAAACAATTTCTTCTCTTCTTATAGAATCAGATCAAATGAGAAATCCAAGACCCAAACACTAATACCAAGTCCACTCACAAGCCCCATGTCAGCCCTCAACAATGTAAACTTTGAAACGGGAACTGATACTGTTACCCGTTTCGTAGATATAGCAAAAAAATGACCCGATTTTCAAAAGTGGTGATGCAGAATACACATGTTTTTTTTAGAACATGGTTTTTGGAACTTTAATTTTTTTCATGTGCATTAAGTTTTAGAATGGTAGTGATTTTCATGCTAATTTTAAAAAGTGAGTATTCTGCATCACACCCTTTTTTAAAGACCTATTTTTTGACTTTTAATTTTCTAGTGTGTGAAATGTAAAAAATTATTTTCTAAATTTGATAGTTTTTGAAGTGGTCATTTTATTCATATTTTCTTGTTCTCTATCTTAATTTTTTTTTTAGGGGGGTTTTTATTGTTTTGCGTTTTTAAATTAGAAAGTCGATAGTTTGAATTTTAGATAATCTACATATTTATACATCCTTAATTAATTTTTCAATCCACATGAAATAATTGTTTCTAAAAAACAACATTTTTTAACAATGGACATAAAAATAACCATTTTTAACATAAATATAACAAAAAAACTAAACTTTTTGATAATTTTTTGCTAGAATTAACATGTCAAAATCACAATTTTTATACAAAAATATTAACTAAAAATGGTCAAATAATAGTTTTTTTCATGAATTTCATGTCAAAAAAATAATAATAACAACATTTTTTTCAAAAAATAATAATTAACTTAAAAATCAATGCAAAAATCACAAATTACAAATATTGAACACATAACAACTTTAATTCATTGATTATTCTTTTCATGAAATGTCAGAGTCAAAACATTGCAAAGCTTGATTTCCAGGTATAACTTAAATTTAATCAACAATGTCACGTAATCCAAACTCTTCGTCCTCTAGAGTTTCATCATTGTCATCTTCCACAATATTTTTTGCTTCCTTTTGCGCAATTTCCTCTTCTAATGGGTCTTTGATGTCTGCAAATCTCCCAATATATGTCTTTCCAAACATTCCATGTAATGGTGGTTGGGGTTCCTTTGCCTTTTTTGCCACACGTGATTCACTAAAGTCCCTTTCCTCAACCCAATTTCTTGCATTTCATCTGGAAGAAATTGAAGAGCATTAATTCTTTGCTGAATGAAATTGCATTGTAATGGATCTTTCTCAATTGCAATGCAATTTCTTCCTTTTTGAAGGCAGCATGCTAGTGTTGCACCTAATTATCAAGCACAAAAAAATAATGAAGTAAATTAGTACAATGACATATTAATTAAAAAAAAGAACATATTGAAATTCAATTCCATGTGGCAAAACCTACCTGAGCCAGAAAATAAATCCAGAACCCAATCTCCTTCATTTGAACATATGTCTATAAGATAGTTAATCAATAATTGTGGTTTCTGATAAATGTTAACTATCTCTCCTTTCGTTTCTTTGTCTTCATATGTTAGTTTTCTCACAACAGCATCATAAGTCAGTATTTGGCTATGACTCTTTCTCTCCACCCGATTAAAAATCATAGACATATGGCTATCATCTTTTACCCAACTATCAATATGAATGAACTCACGGTCATTTATAAATTGTTGATCTTCATTGTTAAGAAGATTTGACTTTTGCCTGTAACATAAAATAGTAAAAGTTCAATTAACTTGTACATAAATGAATTTTTCAACATTAATCAAATATACCTTTAAACATCTTACCATGTAAGTTGCATCCTTGAATTTGTTTTCCCCTTGAAGCTTGACAATACCATTGCCAATTGTGTGTCTAAATGAAATGTCACAAATCTCCATAATGGTGATGACGTCACTTCCATAAATCCCGCCACAACTTTATTAAAAGCTTGATAAGTATAAGGGTCACTATCATAGTAAATGTTTGGAATATTGAAACCATGGGCAATATCTGCAATAACCAGGGCATAATCCCTTTTTGGTACGAGTTTAACAATGTCTTCACAGTCGCCTTGTATTACTTGATATTGAATAGTGTCTAGCCCATTCCAAATGAAATGATTAAGAGTTGGATCAAGTTCAACATTCTTAATACGTTGCTTTCTCAGTCTTTCAATCTTTATTTTTTCAATAAAAGTCTTGAAACTGTCTGGTGCTCCATTATCTTCTTTCCTCATCTTTTACCAAACAAACAAATGTATGTGTAAGTTTTAAATTAAAAATAGTACACAGATGATTAAAACTGAATGTATAAATCAAGTTACCTTTTTAAATGCAAGATAAAAAGCTTTTAATGTTGATGTAGAACTTGAATATGGATAGTTGCGTACAACATCATCCCAACTATCTTCATTCAACAGTTTAACCATTTGTTCCTGAATTTTCATGTAAACTTTGTGACTGCATAGATAAAGTAAGAAAAAGTTAATATAATGATATGTATAAAAAATACTACCAATAACAACATGTTTTATTTAAAAGATAACTATAATCCTGGAAATAAGTAAAAATAATTCAGCAAACTTACTTTTGAAATTCTTCAGACATTTCTTCCAATGATAATTCCCCTGACCTCACACGAGATAATATTTTTTTGACAATTTTTTCATCTTTCACTCCTTGCATCACCCTCCAAGGCGTGATGGTCATATCGTCTGGAAGTTGCTTCAGTTCAGGAGCTGATTTATTGTCGCTACATATCAATGACTTAGACTTTTTGACCCTCTCGTTTTTAATGCCAATGTCTTCCCACATGCTAAAAATGTCATCAATCAAATTCCAAATATCTCCAGTTCTAAATGCCAATTGGAAAATGTTATCAACACCTTTGAATAAATCTCTATATCTGCTGTCTTTTCCACCTTTTGAATTGGTTTTCTCTTCAATTTGATAGCCTATTTCCATACAACATTCCTTTCGGAAATCTGTAGTAATATTTATCTTATCCCCACCACATTTTTCTAGGAATTCACTATGAATAAATCTAACCTTTTGGATCAAAGTCATAGTCATCCTATATTCATTATCTGAATTATGATCCAATGCCACTAACTTTGTTTCTGTTTCATTTAAACCAGCATAAATGATACATTTCATTGTTTCAAAACGTGGGTTATTAGGATATTCCTCCATCAATTGTCTTTGAGCTTCAACAGAATGGTTCCACCCAAGCACATAATAATTGTATTCAAAACATTTTGACTTATCAAATGCTTCTTTGTTGGGAACTTGAAGTGGATCAACAAGAAGCACATAACTAACCACATAAGCATATGGATTTTACCTCATCAATGTCTTCAAGTTGTGAACATGCAGATGATGTGGCTTTCTGATTTGATATTGGCATTGTCCTTCACTTGCCTTATAGGTTTGTCTAACATTTGACTGAAATGTACGACCACCATCAATTAAGTTTCTCTTTGTCAAATTCTGTCAAATGGCATTTTGTTTTCTTTTGATTATGCCATCATCTAAATCAGCTCCTGGTGTAATGATTTCTCTGCTTTCTTTTGAAGTTTCACTAGGTTCTTGACTGCTAGTAATGACTACTTCAAGATCTTCAACTCTACTTTTTTTCGTCATAACATTCTCAAGAGATCTATTCTTGGGCATTGTTACTTTTGGTCTTTTACGACCTTCTTCAGTTCCAATGTCATCTTCAGTAATGGCAACATATGCTTCATTGTCAATTTCAACTTCATCGTCCTCAAAAGTAACTTGTTTACCCTTGCCAGATTTATCCACCAGAGGCCTTTTTTTTCTGATTCTTTGGATGTAGTTTTGTAGCATCATCAATTACTACATTTTCCATGTTTTCCATATTTTCTTCTGACACTGAGTAAAAATGGCTGACAACTTTCATGATATCATGCTCTATGAAATGAATGCCTCCCAACCTAATTGAACAACTTTCAACAAAATTCTGCCAAACAAAATATCATATGTTAATATAAACAAAGTTAAAAAAATATAGTGAGACACTTTCAAAACACAAAATAAAAATACAAATAACAATACTTACGATGTTTTGTGTCATCTCATTTACGATTTGTTTACACAACTTTGTAGATACCTCTCTCGTGTCATATAATGAATATGATAGTTGGTATTTAATCCTTTCATGTGACTTGGGAGCTTTTGTAAGTATGTAAACAACTTCAGTGTTTGGTACCGAACACATATCTATGACTCTTCCCATCACCTCCAAATTTTCATTATTTTGGGGTATATCAATGTATAGATATATATTCACAGTTGTGCTCTCTCTTTCTTTCACATACCAGACTCTTGATGGAAATTTCACCTCTTTTGAACTTTTCCAATCTGAGATTAGCTTCTTATCACTTGAAGCACTTGAAATATTTGTAGGCATGAGCTCAGGTGGAGTTCGTTCACCAATGTTTTTTGAAGATACACCTTTAAGACTCTTTGGTCCAGAAAGATTCACAGAAATTTTCCTTGATGCCATTTTCCTAAAAAAAGACACATAAATTAGTAAATAAAAAAACATATTAACTTAAATTAATAACAAAAATATACCATAAATTTTTTTATTTGTATAATCAGAATTGCCCAGCCACCTCTAACGGGCAGGCGGGTCGATGGGCGAGTGGGAGGTCAGGTGAGGGATAATGAGGCTAAGTAGACATTTAGGCAAGTATGGGCGAGCCCCTACCCACGCGCCCCCCACAACTCCCTAAGCTTCCCGCCCCCCCTCCCCTTCCCTCACCCTACCCCCTACTGTCCCCCACACCCCCGCCCCCAAAACCCCCTCCCCCCCATCCCCCGCCCCCAAATCCCCTACACCCCCAACACCTCCCCACTGCGCCCACCACTCCCCACACCATGCGCCCCCCCTACCCCATCCCCGCGCCCTACCCTTACCCCCCCTATTCCCCACCCGCACCCTACCCCATTCCCCCCCCCCTACCCTACCCTGCCCTACCCCTACCCCTCGTCGCCCCCTACCCTACCCCATTCCCCCCGCCCCCTATCCTACCCCCCACCCGGCCCACCCCATCCCCATCCCCCTGCCCTACCCCTACCCCCCCATTCCCCCCCCCCCCTACCCTACCCCCCCTGCCCTACCCCTACCCCCCCCCCCCCCCCGCCCCCTATCCTACCCCATTCCCCCACCGGCCCACCCGGCCCACCCCATCCCCACCCCCCTGCCCTACCCCTACCCCTCCCATTCCCCCCCCCCCCCCGCCCCCTATCCTACCCCAATTCCCCCACCCCCCACCCGGCCCACCCCATCCCCACCCAGCCGCCCCCTATCTTACCCCATTCCCCCACCCGGCCCACCCCATCCCCACCCGGCCCACCCCGCCCACCCGGCCCACCCGCCCTACCCGGCGACCCGCCCCTACCCGGCCCACCCGACCTACCCGGTGCCCCACCCCTACCTGGCCCACCCCACCCACGCGTCCCACCCGCCCTACCCGGCGCCCCGTCCCTACTCGGCCCACCCCGCCCTACCCGGCCCACCCCGCCCACCTGGCCCACCCGCTCTACCTGGCCCACCCCGCCCACCCGGCCCACCTGCCACACCCCGCGCCCCGCCCCTACCCGGCCCACCCCGCCCACCCGCTCTACACGGCCCACCCCGCCCACCCGGCGCCCCGCCCCTACCCGGCCCACCCGCCCTACCCGGCCCACCCGCCCCACCCCGCCCCGCCCCTCCCCGCCCCTACCCGGCCCACCCGCCCCACCCCGCCCCGCCCCTCCCCCTCCCCCGCCCCTCCCTGGCCCCCTTCGCCGCCCCTCCGCCTCCCCTCCCCCGCCCCTCCCCGGCCCCCTCCACCGCCCCTCCCCCTCCCCCGCCCCTCCCCGACCCCCTCCACCGCCCCTCCGCCTCCCCCTCCGCCGCCCCTCCCCCTCCCCGGCCCCCTCCGCATGCGCAGCACCACCGTCGGGCTGCCCCGCTCTGCCTGACCGGCGGCGGGGCCGGTCGGGCGGGGCGGGGCGACCCGAGGGTGGCCCTGTGTGGGCGGAGGGGGCCGGGGAGGGGGCGGGGGAGGGGGAGGGGAGGGCGGGGTGGGCGGAGGGGTCGGGGAGGGGGCGGCGGAGGGGGAGGGGAGGGCGGGGTGGGCGGAGGGGGCCAGGGAGGGGCGGGGGAGGTGGAGGGGTGGGCGGAGGGGGCCGGGGAGGGGCGGGGGAGGGGAGGGGTGGGCGGAGGGGCCGAGGAGGGGGCGGGGGAGGGGCCGGGGAGGGGTAGGGGAGGGGCGGGCCGGGGAGGGGTAGGGGAGGGGTCGGCGGGGAGGGGTGGGTGGGGTGGGTAGGGTAGGGTAGGGGGGGGGGGTAGGGGGTAGGGGGGTTAGGGTAGGGTAGGGTAGGGCGGGGGGGGGGTAGGGTAGGGTAGGGCGGCGGGGGGGTAGGGGGGTTAGGGTACGGTAGGGCGGGGGGGGGGGGGAATGGGGGGGTAGGGGGATGAGGTAGGGTAGGGTAGGGTAGGGTGGGGGAGTTAGGGGGGGTAGGGGGGTTAGGGTAGGGTAGGGTAGGGGGGGGGGGGTAGGGTAGGGTAGGGTAGTGTAGGGGGGGGGTAGGGCTAGGGGCAGAAGGGGGGGGGGGGTTAAGGGTAGGGGTTAGGGGGTAGGTGGGGGGTAGGGGTAGGGGCAGAAGGGGGTGGAGGGAGAGGGGGCACGGGGAAGGAGTTAGGGGGTGGGGCCCATGGGGCCAGCATTAAGGAAGGGGGGGAGGAGTTGAGATTGGAGGGGAATGGGAGTTAGGGGGTGGACTTATGGGGAGGAGAGTTGTGGGGTAGGGAAGGAAGAGTTGGGGAAAGGGTGCATGGGTGGGTGAGTTGGGGGTGGCAAGGGCTGGCGCATGGGTAGGGTAGAAGGGGGAAGAGGGCATGGGTGAATGGGAAAGATTGGTAATGGGTTGGGGGAAGGGGGCACGACGACGGCCTACCCACGGTTATTGGGTGATTGAGTTTGATTGGGCCTACCATGCTCACGATTGACATAATTGTTATTTTGGCTTGGAAAAATTATTAATTTAAAAAAAAAATTCATCTTCGACGTTAAATTAATTTAATATGAAAATTTTGAAAAAAAAAATGAAATTACCTTTCAATTGTGATAATTCTTCATTGAATATGTTGTTGATAGCAATATAGCTGCTCCACAAATTCACGTCTTTCAACGAACTTCAGAAAACCTGGATGTGAGGTAAGTAATAGTGATAACGAAATTTAATATATAAGTGAAATTACGAAGATGTTTTTCTGTACGATTAATGTGGGATAATTTGTTTTAAATTATTATAGAGCGAATATTGTAGAGTTATTTTACAATGGATTGAATGTGGGATTAATTTGTTTTAGAATATATTATAAAATTAAAAAAAAAAAAAATTAGTTGTTTAGTAAATATTATATACTTTAACTATTAGAATAATTAATATAGAAGTTGTAGTTTACAATTTGAATTTCAGTGATTGATTTCATAAAAAAATTTAGTTTATGTTTTTCAATGAATTGTAGAATAAAATAATAAAGGTAAATAAATCTAACAAACTTTTGGAGGGAAATATTTTCGCGAAAATTTTTGGAGGGAAATATTTTCGCGAAAATTTTTGGAGGGAGTAATTTTGGAGGGAATATTTCATTCTTTAAGCTATATAATATTCTTAGGAGACTCCATTTGTATCATTCAACATCTTCTATTTGAAAGGGATGGATTGTTCTAATGGTGAGGTTTCGATTTATACACCATCAACATCTTCATCGCGTAACAACTCTATTCATATTGATGAATATAGCGGGAATTCTCCCACTATGCATAGAAAGTCAATTCTTCCACTTAGTCTCGATTCTAAGGACTATAAAAGCAGCAGTGATGAAGAGCATGATGGTGAAGTTCAAAAGAATGAAGTGTCACGATGTCCACTTAGTCCTAATTCTGAGGACTATGAGAGTAGCAGTTTTGAAGAGTGTGATGGTGAAGTTCAAAAGAATGGAGGGTCACGGTGTCCACTCAGTCCTAATTCTGAAGACTATGAGAGCAACAGTTTTGACGTGCATGATGGCAAATTTCAAAATAATGGAGTGTCACGGTGTCCACTTAGTCCTAATTCTAAGGACTATGAGAGCAGTAGTGATGAAAAGTGTGATAATGAATTTCAAAAAAATGGAGTGTCAAAGTGTCCACTTAGTCCTAATTCTAAGGACTATGAGAGCAGCAGTGATGATGAGTGTGATAATGAATTTCAAAAGAATGGAGTGTCAAAGTGTCCAGTTAGTCCTAATTCTAAGGACTATGAGAGCAGCAGTGATGAAGCGCGGGGTGATGATTTTCAAAAGATTGGAGTATCACAATGTCCTCTTAGTCCTGATTCTAAGGACTATGAGAGCAGCAGTGATGAAGCGCGGGATGATGATTTTCAAAAGATTGGATTATCACAATGTCCTCTTAGTCTAGATTCTAAGGACTATGAGAGCAGCAGTGATGAAGCGCGGGATGATGATTTTCAAAAGATTGGAGTATCACAATGTCCTCTTAGTCCTGATTCTAAGGACTATGAGAGCAACAGTGATAAAGCGCGGGATGATGATTTTCAAAAGATTGGAGTATCACAATGTCCTCTTAGTCCTAATTCTAAGGACTATGAGAGCAGCAGTGATGAAGCGCGGGATGATGATTTTCAAAAGATTGGAGTATCACAATGTCCTCTTAGTCCTGATTCTAAGGACTATGAGAGCAGCAGTGATGAAGAACAGGATGAGAGCAGCAGTGATGATCCAATGATGGATATGTTGCCAAGAAATATTGTATCGAGGAGTAGGAGCAGACCTTTTCGTATCAATGCAAACTATTCTAGTTATACAAGGGGTAGAGCAGAATATCTGACGAGAAGAAGTTCTATCAGCGCTCTCATTTCAAGTGAATGTTGCCAAAAAAATTGCTTGAAACGTATGGATTTCACATTTGCATTAGAAAGCAGGAAGAGATATTTGTCAATGAATAAAAGCATGCAAAACTCATATTTAGTTGGCTGCATGCAATCTACATTGTCAGGTTATGATTATCATATTAGGAATTTATTATTGTGTAGAAAAGCTTTCAAAATGTTTCATTCAATTAGGAATTTCGTCTCTCGAGAATTCAAGAAAATTTGGAAAAGGATCCCACATTTTATTCAGAAGTACGTTATAAAAGACAGTTTGGGCCATTATCAAATACTGCAATGTCATGGATGAAAGATTTCTTTTCAAATCATGGAGAGTGTATGCCAAATAGAGAGACAATACATATTCCAGATAATTTTTCAAGACGAGAAATCTACAACTTATACAAAGAATATGCAGAAAGTGCTGAGGGACAGGGCCAATTTATTACATATCAATATTTTGTGAAGATATGGAAGAAAGAATTCAATAATGTTCGTATTCCTAAGAAGACAAGGATGGGGATTTGCAGTACATGTGCTTCTCTTAAATAAAAAAGGGACAAATGTGAAGGCTCAGAAAGAGGTAAGTGTTCATAACTTTTACTTTCAAAATTGTATAGTCATCAAATATGAAACCATATTTCTTAATGAATTTCTTTTATGTTGTGTAGATTTAATTGTCAAAGAACTTTAGGAGCATCGTGAACAGCAAACAAATGAAAGGAAGAAGTTGTACAAGCATCGAAAGAAGTGTTATGATAATCCAAATAAATATTTGGGTTTGATAATTGATGGTATGGACCATAAGAAAACACTTTTACCACATTTTGTTCGCACATCCAAAAATCTACAAGAGGAAAATTTTATTCAGTTTCACTTGGTCGGTTGTATGGTCTTCAATGGGAAAATGTTGCCAAGGGTGTACTTCACAGCTCCAAATATTCATAATGATGCAAATCTGACCATAACCATAATTCATGATGTGATTTCTCATTGGTCTGGTAATCTTCCTGAAGTTTTGTATCTACAATTGGACAACACTTGCCGTGAAAACAAAAATCAGGTTGTTTTTGGGTATCTGAACATGCTTGTTGAACTAAGAATTTTTCAAAAGGTAAAGGTTGGTTTCCTTCTTGTTGGGCACACTCATGACCATATTGATCAAATGTTCAGTCGTTTTTCAGTCACATTGAGGAGGAAAGAAGTTGGGACCTTGCCATCACTAATTGAATGTATTAAGAAATCATACATGCCAGAGCCTGCTTTTGAAGTGTTGGAAGAAACTGTTGACATGCGAAGGTTTATTCTAGGATCATATGGTGAGGGGAAATGAATTGAACAACTTAATGATATTAGCTTCCAACATCAATTTCGTATAAAAAAAATTGATGGGAAAACACTAATATGGGGCAAGAAGTTTTCAACTACTACAGAATGGGCACCGTCATCAGGTTTGCAATTTTTGAAGTTCATTCAAGATCGTCCAATATTTGCATCAAAAATATTGTTATTACAATCAGTTGGTGAAGTTCAGAATGCACGCAGACAAAATAGACATATAAATTATTTTGATTGCCTAGAAGAAATTAAAAAATGTATTAGATATACATATGAGTACTTTGACATTGCTGATTCAGTTTGGTGGGAGTCATTTTTCAATAATTAAAGTGATATCATTTCAACAACAACCAATGAAGATATACCTTTGAAAAATCCATTTATTTGGCCACAAAATGTGTCGAATGAACAAGAGGAAGTAAACATTGTTGAACAGCAACAAACTCAAGGTATTATTAATTCTTCACAGGCAATGGAAAGAGAGATGTATATTGGTTCCAGAAGATCTCGTGCACAACGTGAAGCCATGGAAGACCTTTATAGGGGTTCAGTACATGATATTAAGGAGGGTTGCATGATTGCAGTGCTAACAGATGGAGATCCCAAAGGTTATCCATTTTGAGTTGCTAAAGTTATAAAGGTCTTTACAGAAAATGAGGATGTTACAAGTGTTGAAGTACATTGGTATGGCACAAATACACACCCATTCAATGGTGTGTATAAGCCAGAGATGGTAGTTGACAAAAAAAAGTGGTGGAAAAAGAAAAAGAAAGGGTAAAAATATAAATCGTCGCCGCACAGACATATTACAATTGGAGGATGTTGACATACTTGTTTATGACTTCAATTTAACAAAGAGAGGAACTCTTCGCTTCAAGACGATAGAGATTATGAAAAGGTTGTTACTAGAAGGAATAGTGTTGACATGGGAGTCTGCTGAAACCAGTCGTAGATCTAGAAGACTTTTGAAACCTGGAATGTTGGGCATGCATGTGGACTCAGATGGGGCACTAGTTGATGAAAGAGAAGAATATGGAACATCTTCGTCAGCATCCAGTCACTCATCTAAAGATGTGAATTGTGATGGTGTGCAAGAAAATATGAGTGATTTTGAATAATTGTTTAAGACAGATTATATAACTGATGTATGCATCATATCTTCAAATAAAATTAATGTTTTCCATATGTTGTTAAATGAGAAGTTATGAAGCATTTTTATGTTGTTGGATTATGTCTTAAGTATGATAAATTTTATTGTTTAAATGTCTACAATGCAATATCAAATTAGAGATATAATGTCTTTTTTATTCAATATACAAATAAAGACTTTTGATTTCATTCAGTGATATACTTTGTTCATAATGTCATGGTTTTTTAATTTTATAGTTGAAAAAATTTCAATTTCTTTTGTATCTAGCATGGTGTGGTTGAAAACATGTTAAATTTATACTTAGGAAAGAAAAATGATATTCTACCAGAAACATTAATGTGTTTTTTCCTTAAAAATTAACTTTGTTTGAGACATAAAAAATTGGTTTTATTAGCATTTTTTAAAAAGTTTGAAAATTGACCCTAAAAAAAAAAAACGTTATTCCAGTAGCATCACTTTCGTTTTGAAGCTATATTTTGCACGAAAATTTCGTAGTAAATTTCGTAGTCACCGCCATTTTTAAAACACGTTCAAAATTCACACCTAAAAAAAAAACATCGTTCCAGTATACACACTTTTCGTTTTTAGCACTGTTTTTGATGTTTTTTTGGGGTTTTTTGGCCAGAGTTCCTGTTTTGAGTTTATAGTTCCCGTTTCAAAGTTTACATTGTTCATCCTTCCAATATTTTCCAAGAAGTCAAAGTCTCCACAAGTAAACAATGGCCAAACCCTTCCAAAGCTGGTCAAACTTTAGATTTTGACCTTTGGAATAGAATTTTGGCCTCCTGCAATAGACTTGCAATTTTTAGCCTTCTTGTAGCTCTCAAATTTTGCACATGTGAGGTTTTCTAAAGCTTATTTTCTTTTTTTTTGCATTTATTCTAATTTTGCTTTGACTTTCACAGATTTTTTTCTCCTTCTTTCACAAGAGATCGAATTTTCTTAGATATCTCCCAACTGAGGTTGAATTTCTCTTATATATACACATTTAAGGAGGTCAAATTACCCCAAACATGGCCAACTTGAAGAGGCAGGGCCGACTTGGCCTTGTATGGAAAAAAATAAGATATCTTAACTCAAAACAAAATTCATTTCCACTTTCTTATCAAAGTCCAAATGGGACTTGACTCCAAGACTTATGAAAATATATTTTTGACTTGAAAACACTATAATAATGTAAAACATGCTTGACCTAGAAGACAAATCAATTTGAGCGCGAAACCCATGCTTCAAATAATAGTTTATTTTCTTCCTTTTACATAAATATACTATGGCATAAGTACCAAAGTAATTATGAATACTGAAACTAGTTACATTCTCCAACGCTAGGACCTAGCCCCCTCTCATTCCCCTTCTCTAGAGTCATAAACTACGTATACTCTTTTTGTCAGTGGCTTCGTCAGATCCTTCCTTTCTGTTTCTGATTTACCCAGATCACACAGAGTCACAGGGAAAAGAGCATACGCAGAAATGAAAGGTATAGATCTGGTATTAAAACAAGCTAAATAAACTGAAACCGAAATAAATAGAGAGAAAATAACTGTAAACTGCAAATAACCACTGTATACCTCCAGATCTTAAAAATGACGCAGCTAGGGCTACCGGAAACCTTTTCACATGAAACGAAAGGGGTTCCTCACTGGAACATATGCTCCCAACACAATAGTGCAGTCCTCTCAGCCTGAAAGTATTCAGAAATAGTAGATCTGGGAAACAACAGTCGGATGCAGTTCTACCGGCTTCAAATTTGGATCACCAATGGACGCGGCCCTCAACCTGGCTCTGATACCATGTAGGAATTTACAGGGTAAGTTCCTCAGAAATAACAACAAAGGACACCGCTCACAACTAGATCGCAGATCAATACACTAGTATTTTTGACGTGGTTAAAACCCTCAAAGAGGGAAACAGTCCACGGCCTGAGCCAACGCGGCCACTTCAGGCAATTTATTAATAAAAGAATGAAAATTTACATAAGCTTCTCTCATAAACGGATTACCCTACAAATGACCCTCCATGCGCTTTAAATAGAAATCATGGACCAATCAGGTGTCAAGCCACGGATCAAGTGTCCGTAATACCGAGGAGAGAATGGACCATCAGATCACTACATATCGTGACCGTCGGATTGTAAGTTACAAAATGTACAAGGTAGAGAAACATAATTTACCTAACTCTATACTAGACCAAGTTGTACTTAACTATTTCCTATGTGTCGGAATATCCTAACATCCCCCCTTAAGAACAACTTGGGATAGGATTGAAGGATTTACAAATATGACACAATAGGAGAAGGAAGGAGGCACTAGGGCCTATCCCCCCTTAGTGACAACTTCCTGAACTCCAACCATAAATCGAAGTTTAGTGAACTTTGCCTCTATGAGAGCCTTTGTAAAGATGTCTGCAACTTGATCATCTGTTGAACAATATTGCACTTCAAGAACATGGTCATGAATGAGCTTTCTGATGAAGTGCAAGTGCAGTTCAATGTGTTTGCTGCACTGATGTTGGACTGGATCTTTGCATAGCTGAATGGCACTTTGATTATCACACCAAAGTGTAGTCGGATGCTGCTGCTGAAAGCCAAATTCTGACAGGATCTGACAAAGCCACAAGGCTTCCTTACTAGCTTCTACGACACCACGATATTCTGCTTCTGCTGAAGAAAGAGAGATGGCACCTTGTTTCTTGCAGGCCCATGTAATAGGTCCTGAACCAAGAGTGAACACATAACCTGCAGTAGACTTCCGATCATCAGGGTCACCAGCCCAATCGGAATCAGTGAAACCAACCAATAGAGGAGATGTTTCGACACTGTAATGAATCCCAAACTGAATTGTACCTCGAACATAACGAAGTATTATTTTAGCTGCTTTCCAATGACTTTCACGTGGGTTTTGCATAAACCAAGCAACAAGGCCAACGACAAAGGAAAGGTCAGGTCGAGTATGGGTTAGATACAGAAGTTTTCCTACAAGTTGACGATATAAGGTAGCATCAACTTCAGGAAAAGTACAAGTGACTGAAAGTTTGACTCCAGACTGGAAGGGAGAAGGGGCTAGCTTACAGTCTTCCATGTGAAAATGGCGTAGAATATTACAGGCATACTTGGACTGGGAAAGGGAAATACCCTCCTTGGATTGCAAGACTTGAAGACTGAAAAAATAATGTAAGTGTCCTAAGTCTGTCATTTCAAATTTCTTTTTAAGGCTAGACTTCACATGGTTTATAAGGTTGGGATCACTATCGGTAAGGATAAGATCATCAACATAAAGAACAAGAATGATAAGAGACTTTCCCACTTTCTTGGTGTAGACAGTATTGTCAGAATGACACCTAGAAAAGCCAGATTCTAAAAGAAAGCAATCCATTTTGGCATACCAAGCTCGAGGAGCTTGCTTGAGACCATAAAGGGATTTCTTAAGCCAACATACAAGGTTGGAGTCTATTTTTATGAAGCCAATGGGTTGTTCCATGTAGATTTCTTCATGCAAGTCCCCATGCAAGAAGGCAGATTTAACATCCATCTGATGGACTTCCCATTTGAACGAGGCAGCAAGGGAAAGAACAAGGCTGATAGAGTTCATTTTGGAAACAGGGGAGAAGGTTTTAGTGTAGTCAATTCCTTCAACCTGGGAAAAACCTTTAGCAACAAGATGAGCTTTATGTTTATCAACTTTCCCATCTGGTCCATACTTGGTTCTGTAAACCCATTTTCATCTAACAATTTTCCGTCCCTTTGGTAGAGGAACAAGATCCCATGTATCATTTGCCAATAACGAATGATATTCTTCATTCATAGCTGCTTCCCAATCTGGATGGCCTGAAGCTTCTGCAAAGGTGCCAGGATCATAATTTATTGGAGCTTGAGCCAGTAAAGAAGAGGCTCTGTCAAACTGAGAACGTGTGCGTCATTGATTTGTAGGATCACTGGCAAGATCACCTGCTGTATCTCGAGTAGCACGAACTCATTTTGGAAGTTGAGGAGCTGAAGGAGGATCCTGAGATGGTGGGGGAGGATTTTCATCCTCACTTACATCATCTGAAGAAGAAATGTTTTCAAAAGTAGAAGAGATAGGGAGAGGTGGCACATCCGCCAGACTAGGCTCGCAGGCCGATATATTTTCATCAAATTTTAAATCTCTTCTAATGATAACATTTTTGTACTTAAATGGAATAAGTCTATAGCCTTTGACATCTTTAGAATATCCAACAAAAGTACATTTTTCACTCTTAGGTTATAAAGCTTTATGCTTTTCATCTGGAATATGGGCCCACGCTTCACTTCCAAAAACACGAAAGTGACTTACATCTGGTTTGATTGAGCATGCTTCTTCTGGAGTGATATTCTTTAAAGCCTTAGTAGGAGTGTGATTTATTATGTCATTTTCACAGTTAATTGCTTCTGCCCAAAAACTAAGACCAAGTCCTTTAGATTGTATCATACAATTAGCCATTTCCTTTAAGGTGCGATTCTTCCTTTCAACTACACCATTTTGTTGTGGAGTATATGGAATAGTATGTTGCATTTGAATTCCATTCTCAGTGCAAAAGTTGATGAATGTGTTTTTAACATATTCTCCGCCAATATCAAATCTTAGCTTAAGAATTTGATGTCTAGATTGTTTTTCAACAAAGACCTTGAAGGCCAAAAATGTGCTAAATACTTCACTCTTGAGTTTTAAGAAGTATACCCAAGTGCGTCTGAAGAAATCATCAATGAAAGTTAAGAAATACTTGCAGCCAGAGAATGAAACAACTGGAAGTGGACCACATAAATCACTATGCACAAGCTATAAAGGGGCTGAGGCGTGCCAAGAGGCACGTTTTTCAAAACTGTACCGATGATGTTTTCCGAGTACACATCTGGAACAAACACCATCTCTGCAAGATACCATAGGAAGACATGTCACCATATTTTCTTTACATAGATGCTGAAGGGAGCGATAGTTTAAGTGACCAAATTGCTCATGCCAAAGTTTGATCACTTCATCGTTATGAGCAACAAATACTGAGGGAAGATTTGATGACCCAAAGTTGTGAAACTTATACAACCTTGTAGAATCATCAGCAATGCCAGTAGCTAAAATCTGTTTAGGATCTCTTAGGTCCTTGATTACAACATCATGAGGTGAAAATTCAATGATTTTACCTTCACCTGAATGAGTTATCTGATATACAGATAGAAGGTTGCAGGATAAGGTTGGAACACATAATACATCATTAAACTGACCATTGTCTAGATGAACAGTTCCAGTCCCTACAACACTAAGAGATATATCATCACCAACATATATATTTTTGGTGTTACAATCATTTAAAGAAGAAAACATGGCTTTGTTTTTGGCCATGTGATAAGAAGCTCCAAAATCAATGAGCCACTCATGAGAATGAGAAGAAGAAGATACATTTAGTGCATAGCCAGACCGAGATGCTTGGCAACCACATGCAGAAAGTGTCATTCCTGAAGATGAAGTTGAAGTTGAGGATTGCTCCAAATGGATGTTATGTTTCTTCATCGCTGCTTCCAAGGCTTCCATCTTCTTACAGCATTTGGAGTCTAAGTGGCCATCTCAATTACAAAAGTTGCAATGTCTATCAGTCTTCTTCCATTTGTTTTTTATTTGTCTTATCATTTTGTTGAAATGATTTTTCATTTTGAGGCTAAAATTGCTTAGGACCCTTGTTTGGTTTAGGACCATTCTTTTTAGGATATGACTTCTTAGGATTCTTTGAATTTGGTTGTTGCTGGGCGGCTAACGCTTTCTTGGAAGAGTTTCAAAGATTAAGAAGACCAAGGTGTAAGAGTTTTTCTTGTTCTCTTATTAAAGAATCACAAAAAGAGTCAAAGGAAGGGAACTTGTAGTCTGTTCCTTGAGAAATGAAGGCTTCTCTTGTAGAATGGAAGGTGGAAACAAACACAGAGTAGGCTGGTCCCAACTTAGTAAGAATGGAATAGATAAGGTTACTATCTTCTTTCTTAACCTTAACACCTTCCAAGAGATATCTAAGGGTCTTAAACTTGGACAAGAAATCTTCAATGCAAGAAAAATTATTAGGGTCCAATGTAAGCAACTCATTTTCAAGTTGATGGGCTCTAAGTTCATTTTTAATCCCAAAAACTTGATTGATTTGTTTCATTGCTTCATCAGGAGTATCAAGTTCTGCAATATGGAATCTAAGATTTGGAGAAATAAACATCCCTATCAATCCACGTGCTTGATCTTGCCTATTTTCCCATTTAGCAGCCTTATCTTCATCCTTCGGTTTCTTTTCTTGGCCTGAGGCTATTCTGTATAGACCTTTACTTCTAAGTAAATCCTCAATGTAGGACAACCATTGGAAGTAGTTGGTGCTGTCAAGGGTAACTTGGTATTGACTTTCCATTTCAACGGAAACTAAAGTTAAAGATGCTGAAACTAAGTGTTCCAATGGATAGATCTCAAAAAATTAGGCTTGTTTAAAAAAAAAGCTCTGAAAATTGCTTCCGGATGAAGAAGTTATGGCTTTTTGAAAAAAATGTTGATGAAGTCGCCGACAAAGTGTGGGAATGTGCGGAAATGAAAAAAATCCGCCCCAAAAAAAAATGGAGACTTGAACCCAGGACCTCTACTCTCTTAAAATAGCTTTGAGCCAATTGAGCTATACAAAAAAATTTGAGAGAGAGAGAGAGGGGGGGTGATGCTTTGGGTTGCGTGCTTGCTTTGAGAAGGCTCTTTTTTCCTACAAAACAAAAAACACAAAACACAAAACCCAACATGGACATACAAAAAAAATGAAACTTGCGGCTCGAAGTTAGCTTTAGCCGAAAAACTAAATACTTTCAAAAATGAATCTTGCGGCTCAAAGTTAGCTTTAGCCGGAAACTAAATATTTTCCTCAATGTTTTTGATTTTCCCAGATCACACTAAGGCGCAGCGGAAAAGAGCATACGCATGAGAAAAATCCTTCCTTTCTGTTTCTGATTTGCCCAAATCGCACAGAGTCGCAGGGAAAAGAGCATACGCAGAAATGAAAGGTATAGATCCGGTAATAAAACAAGCTAAATAAACTGAAACCGAAATAAACAGAGAGAAAATAACTGTAAACTGCAAGTAAACACTGTATACCTCCAGATCTTAAAAATGACGCAGCTAGGGCTACCGGAAACCTTTTCGCGTGAAACAAAAGGGGTTCCTCACTGGAACATATGCTCCAAACACAATAGAGCAGTCCTCTCGGCCCGAAATTAGTCAGAAACAGTAGATCTGGGAAACAATAGTCGGATGCAGTTCTACCGGCTTCAAATTTGGATCACCAACGGACGCGGCCCTCAACCTGGCTCTGATACCATGTAGGAATTTACAGGGTAGAATGATAAGAGACTTATGCTACGACACATAGGAAATAGTTAAGTACAACTTGGTCTAGTATAGAGTTAGGTATAGAGTTAGGAACCCCTTTCGCTTCACGCGAAAAGGTTTCTGGTAGCCCTAGCTGCGTCATTTTTAAGATCTGGAGGTATACAGTGTTTATTTGCAGTTTACAGTTATTTTCTCTCTGTTTATTTCAGTTTTGGTTTGTTTAGCTTGTTTTATTACCGGATATATACCTTTCATTTCTGCGTATGCTCTTTGCCCTGCGACTTTGTGCGATCTGGGAAAATCAGAAACAGAAAGGAAGGATTTTTCTCATGCGTATGCTCTTTTCCGCTGCGCCTTAGTGTGATCTCGGAAAATCAGAAACATTGAGGAAAATATTTAGTTTCCAGATAAAGCTAACTTTGAGCTGCAAGGTTCATTTTTGAAAATATTTAGTTTTTCGGCTAAAGCTAACTTCGAGCCGCAAGGTTCGTTTTTTTTGTATGTCCGTGTTGGGTTTTGTGTTTTTTGTTTTGTAGGGAAAAAGAGCCTTCTCAAAACAAGCACGCAACCCAAAGCATAACCCCCCCCCCGCTCTCTCTCTCTCTCTCTCAAATTTTTTGTATAACTCAATTGGTTCAAAGCTATTTTAAGAGAGTAGAGGTCTTGGGTTCAAGTCTCCATTTTTTTTGGGGGTGGATTTGTTTCAATTCCGCACATTCCCGCACTTCATCGGCGACTTCATCAACTTTTTTTTCAAAAAGCCATAACTTCTTCATCCGGAAGCCGACTTTTTTTTTCAAAAAGCCATAACTTCTTCATCCGGAAGCCATTTTTTTAAACCAACCTAATTTTTCGAGATCTATCCATTGGAACACTTAATTTCAGCATCTTTAGCTTTAGTTTCCGTTGAAATTGAAAGTCAATACCAAGTTACCCTTGACAGCACCAACTACTTCCAATGGTTGTCCTACATTGAGGATTTACTTAGAAGTAAAGGTCTATACAGAATAACCTCAGGCCAAGAAAAGAAACCGAAGGATGAAGATAACGCTGCTAAATGGGAAAATAGGCAAGATCAAGCACGTGGATTGATAGGGATGTCTATTTCTCCAAATCTTAGATTCCATATTGCAGAACTTGATACTCCTGATGAAGCAATGAAACAAATCAATCAAGTTTTTGGGATTAAAAATGCAATTAGAGCCCATCAACTTGAAAATGAGTTGCTTACATTGGACCCTAATAATTTTTCTTGCATTGAAGATTTCTTGTCCAAGTTTAAGACCCTTAGATATCTCTTGGAAGGTGTTAAGGTTAAGAAAGAAGATAGTAACCTTATCTATTCCATTCTTACTAAGTTGGGACCAGCCTACTCTGTGTTTGTTTCCACCTTCCATTCTACAAGAGAAGCCTTCATTTCTCAAAGAACAAACTACAAGTCCCCTTCCTTTGACTCTTTTTGTGATTCTTTAATAAGAAACAACCAAATTCAAAGAATCCTAAGAAGTCATATCCTAAAAAGAATGGTCCTAAACCAAACAAGGGTCCTAAGCAATCTCAGCCTCAAAATGAAAAATCATTTCAACAAAATGATAAGAAAAATAAAAACAAATGGAAGAAGACTGATAGACATTGCAACTTTTGTAATCGAGATGGCCACTTAGAATCCAAATGCTTTAAGAAGATGGAAGCCTTGGAAGCAGCGATGAAGAAACATAACATCCATTTGGAGCAATCCTCAACTTCAACTTGATCTTCAGGAGTGGCACTTTCTGCATGTGGTTGTCAAGCATCTTGGTCTGGCTTTGCACTAAATGTATCTTCTTCTTCTCATTCTCATGAGTGGCTCATTAATTTTGGAGCTTCTTATCACATGGCCAAAAACAAAGCCATGTTTTCTTCTTTAAATGATTGTAACACCAAAAATATATATGTTGGTGATGATAGATCTCTTAGTGTTGTAGGGACTGGAACTGTTCATCTAGACAATGGTCAGTTTAATGATGTATTATGTGTTCCAACCTTATCCTGCAACCTTCTATCTGTATATCAGATAACTCATTCAGGTGAAGGTAACATCGTTGAATTTTCACCTCATGATGTTGTAATCAAGGACCTAAGAGATCCTAAACAGATTTTAGCTACTGGCATTGCTGATGATTCTACAAGGATGTATAAGTTTCACAACTTTGGGTCATCAAATCTTCCCTCAGTATTTGTTCCTCATAACGATGAAGTGAGCAAACTTTGGCATGAGCGATTTGGTCACTTAAACTATCGCTCCCTTCAGCATCTATGTAAAGAAAATATGGTGACAGATCTTCCTATGGTATCTTGCAGAGATGGTGTTTGTTTCGGATGTGTACTCAGAAAACATCATCGGTACAGTTTTGAAAAACGTGCCTCTTGGCACGCCTCAGCCCCTTTACAGCTTGTGCATAGTGATTTATGTGGTCCACTTCTAGTTGTTTCATTCTCTGGCTGCAAGTATTTCTTAACTTTCATTGATGATTTCTCCAGATGCACTTGGGTATACTTCTTAAAACTCAAGAGTGAAGTATTTATCACATTTTTAGCCTTCAAGGCCTTTGTTGAAAAACAATCTGGACATCAAATTCTTAAGCTAAGATCTGATAATGGCGGAGAATATGTTAAAAACACATTCATCAACTTTTGCACTGAGAATGGAATTCAAATGCAACATACTATTCCATATACTCCACAACAAAATGGTGTAGCTGAAAGGAAGAATCGCACCTTAAAGGAAATGGCTAATTGTATGCTACAATCTAAAGGACTTGGTCTTAGTTTTTGGGCAGAAGCAATTAACTGTGCAAATTACATAATAAATCGCACTCCTACTAAGGCTTTAAAGAATATCACTCCAGAAGAAGCATGGAGCTCAATCAAACCAGATGTAAGTCACTTTTGTGTTTTTGGAAGTGAAGCGTGGGCCCATATTCTAGATGAAAAGCATAAATCTTTAGAACCTAAGAGTGAAAAATGTACTTTTGTTGGATATTCTGAAGATGTCAAAGGCTATAGACTTATTCCATTTAAGTCCAAAAATGTTATCATTAGAAGAGATGTAAAATTTGATGAAAATATATCGGCCTGCGAGCCTAGTCCGGCAGATGTATCACCTCTCCCTATCTCTTCTACTTTTGAAAACATTTCTTCTTCAGATGATGAAAGTGAGGATGAAAATCCTCCCCCACAATCTCAGGATCCTCCTTCAGCTCCTCAACTTCCAAAATGGGTTCGTGCTACTCGAGATGCAGCAGGTGATCTTGCCGGTGATCCTACAGATCAACGACGCTCACGTTCTCAGTTTGACAGAGCCTCTTCTTTACTCGCTCAAGCTCCAGTAAATTATGATCCTGACACCTTTGCAGAAGCTTCAGGCCATCTAGATTGGGAAGTAGATATGAATGAAGAATATCATTCATTATTGGCAAATGATACATGGGATCTTGTTCCTCTACCAAAGGGACGAAAACTTGTTAGATGAAAATGGGTTTACAGAACCAAGTATGGACCAGATGGGAAAGTTGATAAACATAAAGCTCGTCTTGTTGCTAAAGGTTTTTCCCAGGTTGAAGGCATTGAATACACTGAAACCTTCTCCCCTATTTCCAAAATGAACTCTATCCACCTTGTTCTTTCCCTTGCTGCCTCGTTCAAATGGGAAGTCCATCAGATGGATGTTAAATCTGCCTTCTTGCATGGGGACTTGCATGAAGAAATCTACATGGAACAACCCATTAGCTTCATAAAAACAGACTCCAACCTTGTATGTCAGCTTAAGAAATCCCTTTATGGTCTCAAGCAAGCTCCTCAAGCTTGGTATGCCAAAATGGATAGCTTTCTTTTAGAATCTGGCTTTTCTAGGTGTCATTTTGACAATACTGTCTACACCAAGAAAGTGGGCAAGTCTCTTATCATTCTTGTTCTTTATGTTGATGATCTTATCCTTATCGGTAGTGATCCCAACATTATAAACCATGTGAAGTCCAGCCTTAAAAAGAAATTTGAAATGACAGACTTAGGACACTTACATTATTTTCTCGATCTTCAAGTCTTGCAATCCAAGGAGGGTATTTCCCTTTCCTACTCCAAGTTTGCATGTGATATTCTACGCCATTTTCACATGGAAGACTGTAAGCCAGACCCTTCTCCCTTCCAGTCTGGAGTCAAACTTTCAGTCACTTGTACTTCTCCTGAAGTTGATGCTACCTTATACCATAAACTTGTAGGAAAACTTATGTATCCAACCCATACTCGACCTGACCTTTCCTTTGTTGTTGGCCTTTTTGCTCGGTTTATGCAAAACCCACGTGAAAGTCATTAGAAAGCAGCTAAAAGAATACTTCGTTATGTTCGAGGTACAGTTCAGTTTGGGATCATTACAGTGCCAAAGCATCTCCTCTATTGGTTGGTTCCACTGATTCCGATTGGGCTGGTGACCCTGATGATCGGAAGTCTACTGCAGGTTATGTGTTCACTCTTGGTTCAGGACCTATTACATGGGCCTGCAAGAAACAAGGTGCCATTTCTCTTTCTTCAGTAGAAGCAGAATATCGTGGTGCCGTAGAAGCTAGTAAGGAAGCCTTGTGGCTTCGTCAGATCCTGTCAAAATTTGGCTTTCAGCAGCAGCATCCGACTACACTTTGGTGTGATAATCAAAGTGCCATTCAACTATGCAAAGATCCAGTCCAACATCAGCGCAACAAACACATTGAACTGTACATGCACTTCATCAGAAAGCTCATTCATGACTATGTTCTTGAAGTGCAATATTGTTCAACAGATGATCAAGTTGCAGACATCTTTACAAAGGCTCTCACAGAGACGAAGTTCACTAAAGTTCGATTTATGGTTGGAGTTAAGGAAGTTGTCACTAAGGGGGGATAGGCTCTAGTGCCTCCTTCCTTCTCCTATTGTGTCATTTTTGTAAATCCTTCAATCCTATCCCAAGTTGTTCTTAAGGGGGGGATGTTAGGATATTCCTACACATAGGAAATAGTTAAGTACAACTTGATCTAGTATAGAGTTAGGTATAGAGTTAGGTAAATTGTGTTTCTCTACCTTATACATTTTGTAACTTACAATCCGACGGTCACGATATGTAGTGATCTGACGGTTCATTCTCTCCTCAGTATTATCGACACTTGATTCGTGGCTTGACACTCGATTGGTCCATGATTTCTATTTAAAGCGCATGGAGGGTCATTTTTAGGGTAATCCATCTATGAGAGAAGCTTATGTAAATTTTCATTCTTTTATTAACAAATTGCCTGAAGTGGCCGCATTGGCTCAGGCCGTGGACTGTTTCCCTCTTTGAGGGTTTTAACCACGTCAAAAATACTGGTGTATTGATCTGCGATCTGGTTGTGAGTGGTGTCCTTTGGTGTTCTGTCTGAGGAACTTACCCTGTAAATTCCTACACCTCCATCACATATCTAGTAGAACATTTTTATTAATAACATGATTTGCATAAATTACATTACATACATTAGTCCTTAGCCATACCATTTGGCTCACTAGCCTATGTAACTAATATGTAACAATACATTACAAAGTTAGGGGTGTTACATGGACTCATTGATTCTAATGGTGCGTTACAATTAAAAGGTTAGGTTATGTGCCTCATTGGCACAAGAGATTAACTTCTTATAACATAATTTGTGTTCAATGGAAAATTTAGTGAGCTAGACCTATCAGATAATCTAGTATGGAAACTATTTATACAATTCTCCTTATCCTTGATAAAACCTTGTTAACGTATATTAGCTTCTTAGTGTTATTTATTAAATTGTTTTCATCAAACAATTATCAAGAGAATAAATAATAAAGACAATAGACACAAGAAGTAGGCTCCAAGGCAAGGAAAAACCCCTCCAAGCAGAAAACCCAAAAAGAATCTCTTCTCTACTTATAGAATTTGATCAAATGAGAAATTCCAAGACCCAAAGACCAAAGGCAAATCCTCCTCTAAGCACCAAGTCAACCCTCCAAAAATCTCCTTCAAGACAAGACAAGGTCTAACAAAGTCAATGAAAGTCCACTCCTTCAAGGTCTGCACCAATCAAGATTTCGGACCTCAATTCAGGTCTGCTCCAATCAAGATTTTGGCCCTCAATTCAGGTCTACAATTTCGGCCTATAATTTTTGGCCCTACAACAACTGTAGAAACCCTAAAAACTTCACACATGTCAGAGAATATTATCACAAAATTTAGATTTTGGTTTCTCCTTGAGATGCTTCTTTCTACTAGACCTTCGCTGACTTTTTCTCCTCCTTTCTTTCTTGAGATTGAATTGCAGAAGTGTGTCCAAATGAATCAAACTCTCTTCCTCTATATACCCTTCAGATAGGGTCGAATAGGCCTCTCCTAGGCCAACTATTCACAGTATGGATTGACTTGAATTGGATATATTTTTTACTTTCTTGACTCAAAAATAAATTCTTTTACATGTTACAATTTTCTCAAATGGGTCTTATACAAATGATATTGACTCTCTTGATTCAAGATAATTATTCCTATGACTTGACAAATCCTAGGAGCATGAAATGCATGCTTGACCTAGATGACCATTTAAATGGAGCATGAAACCCATGCTTAAAAATAATATTTTTCTTTCTTATTTTGTATTTAATATAAGATATACATAATGACATGAGTAAAATGACAATTATGAAGACTGAAACTAGTTACATTTTCCAACAGGATCATCATTAAATGGCAACACTTGTAAGCCACTTCATTCCATGTGAAAAATCATCTAAACCAGTACATTTTACTAACGAGCTTGTATAGTCATTGTGTCAACTTAAAGATAATGCATCATAGATTTCACAAGTGTGGTGTGAGTACATGTTAGAAGTTTATATAGAGCATTAAGTTGACTCAACAACCCATCCACATTTGATATATGACATCTATCATTGATCCAATGATGCCTCATTTTTAGAGGTTATCATGAGAAGATATATAATTATGAACTCAACTTATTCTTAATTGTAGAGACCTCATTTAAAATTATTTTATCCACATTGAAAACCACAAGCCTAGCATTTATAGATCATAATGTATTAGGGAAAGTTCATTAAATACCTTGATCTAGACTTAAAAAGGAATGCAATAGAATACATATACAAACATAAACACTGAGATGTAGTATAAATAAAAATTCATTTCATTTAATATCAAAGAATTAACATATTCTTACATATAAAATGGAAATAAACTAGATCAGGTGATGGTAGTTTATCTCTGAGAAGAGATGTGGTTGCTACATGCCTTTGAACTATGTTATAATGAGGCTAAAGAGAATTTTTATTATTGAAAAATAAGGGAAATCCCTAAACAACCAAAACCCTAACCCTAGGAGATGGAAGGAAAAGACTTTTTGGGCCCTGTTGGGGTTTGTTAGGTAGCCAACTTTCCGAGGTTGTAACTCGATCATATGATCTCTATTTGGCGTGCATGATACCTCATTGGAAATATATATCTGAGTAATACAAGATTTTCTACAGGCCCCTACTTAAGTCCATGGGCTTACTACAGACATCAAAAAAAAAAATTCGTTTAGGGTCAAAACAACTCCAGAATTTCAAGACTCGAAAAACTGCTAAAAATAGTAAATGTTGCTATAATCAAGGAAACTGATGAAACTGATTGGAGGTCTAGGTGGAATAGGTAGGTGGCCACAATATCCACCTAGATCAGTCCTCCCCCCTTAGGAAGGAATGGTCCCCATTTCTTGCAGAGCCTCAATGAGGTGAGGAAATTTCTGCTGAACCTGGTCCCTAGTGAACCACTTGCCTGGTGAAAGAGTTAGCCTACTTTGAGAACTTGATATATTTGAATCATATGTTGGTGAGTGTTCATGATCTTTGTTTCCATGATCCATTCAGTTGTGGCATGTTCAATGCATCTTGGGCTGAGCTATGTTGGTCTCAACTACTCAGAAAGTCATATGTGGCCAATAATGGGGGAAAGTATGGTCACAGTCAATCCACATTAAATAATGGGTGCAGGCCAAGGATGGGTGGAACGTCTAGCTCGAAGGAATTTTCCCCTACAACTTTGGTGATGGTGTATGACCTATTTCGGAGTGGGTGAAGTTTTTTGTGGGTCCCAACAAGCCGCTCCTTCTACAAATGTAACCAAACTTTGTCGCCCACCTAGAACTTGTGTGGCACCTGATGTTGATCATGAAATTGCTTTTACTTAGCATTGGATATGTCTAATATGTCATGGACCTATTAGCTGATGTGTTGAATGTGCTCAATGAAGTTTTTGGCCCTATCAGCTTCAGGCTGGACATGAGTCGAATCTTCCTGAGTATTTCAAAATGGTATGGCCACATCAATGGGACATAGTGGTTGGAATCCTAACCCCACCTAAAAAGGGCTATGCTAGTTTAGCTATGGAGAGATCTATTGTAATTGTTCTAGATATAGGGGAGGCTTTCATCCCATGTGCATGGATGCTTTGAGTTGCACATGTGCAGAATGTGCATGATCATCATGTTGACAACCTTTTTTTGGCCATCAGTTTGGGGTTGGAAGGGCATGGATTTAGTGAGCTTGCTATCTAGCATCGACTAGAGGCTTGACCAAAATTTACTCAGGAACCTATTGTACTGATTTTAGATAATGGATTGTGGGATACCAAAGCGTACCCACACTCGTTCAAAGAAGACCTTAGTAGTGGCTTATGTTGTGATACTCTTCTTGCAAGCAGCCAGAATGGCCATCTTAGAGAATTTTTCGATGACCATGAAAATGCAGTCATTTCCATGCTTAGTAAAAGGAATGCCTAACATTTAATCCATGGAGATGGATTCCCAAGGCTAACTAGGAGTAAGAAAAGGATTATATATTCCTTCCTTCTTGATATTTGGTTTGGAAATGGCACAGAAGCTGCATGATTTTATGTACTTCCCAACATCCTGCCGAAGGTTTGGCCAATAAAATACTTATGCAGCACTTCCATTTTTTTCTCTACCTTAAAATGTCCAGCGACCTGATTGTAGTTCACCTCCAAAATCATCTTGGCACGCTCACTTGAAGGAACACAGAGGTGTCCTAGGTGGCATAATAGTTCACCCTGGAGGTGATAATCAGGAACTTGCTTGCCTTCTAGGAGCATCTAGTATGTGTTGTCAAATTTTGAATTGATATTGTAAAGATGCATCCACCCTGAAGTCTTGTGTCCACATGAGTCAAGGATAGTGGTCAATGCCATGATTGGCGGTCGGTTGAGGCAACTTGAAACATTAATGGTTCTTCCCTTCTTGTACTTAATGTTCAAATGGAACTGTTGCAGGTATGTATACCATTTATGATGGTGAACATTTTGAAAAATTCCTTGTGTATGTATGAACTGCAGGGATCTATGGTTTGTGTGGATGATCATTTCCTTCCCCAAAAAGTAACACTTCCATTATCGACAAGCCTGCACAATCGAATACATCTCTTTTTCGTAGGTGGGATACTTCCAAACATTGTCTAAAAGTGTCTCACTGTGGTATGCCACTGGATGCCCCTATTGAGTAAGAACTACACCAATGGCATAGTTGGAGGCATCTATCTCAATCTAAAATAGTTGTTGCGGGTCTAGTAATATTAGCACTAGTTCAGAGTAAAGGCAATGCTTCAACTTATCAAATGCCTTTTGTTGGGATTCAGAGAAAAACAACTTTTCTTTTGCTCCACCCTTGGTGACTTGACTCAAAGTCCAAGTGATATGAAAGAACCCTAACATGAACCTGCGTATAAATTGGTAAGAACCAGAAAGTTGTAGAGATTTGTTAGTATAGTTGGGGTTGGCCAATCCTGAATAACTTGTATCTTGGTTGGGTACACATGCACACCCCACTCATCAATGATGTACCCCAGATATTGAACCTTGGTCATACCAAAAGTGCATTTCTCCAAATTGGTGCACAATTTGTATTCTCATAGGGTTTGGAGGACATGTCAAATATTGTGGAGGTACTCTTCCCAACTAGATTGGCTAAAGATCAGGATGTCTTCTAAGTACACTACCACGAATGATTTGGTGAAGGGCCACAAGATGTCTTTCATCAACCTCATGAATGTTTCGGGGGAATTCATTAACGCGAAAGGCATGACCAGCCATTCGAAAAGGCCTTCCTTGGATTTGAAGGAAGTATTCCACACATCAGATGATTTGATTGGTACTAGTGATAACTAGACTTCAATTCAATCTTGCTGAAATATTTGGCCCCCTTGAGTTGGTCTAGAAGGTCATCAATCTGTGGGATTGGATACCTTTTCTAGACAATGATCTTATTCAGCACTCGATAGCCAATATAGAGTCTCCAAGTCCCATCCTTCTTGTGTACCAACACAATCAGACTCACACAGGGTGATGAACTTGGCCTGATGTGCCCTTTCTGCAACAACTAGTGAATTTCCCTCTTGATTTCATCGTTCTCTAGAACAAAGCATTGATAGACCGACCCATGGGGTAGTGGCATGCCCAGGGTCATATTGATGGAGTGATTGACCTGATAGTGTAGGGGTACCCCTATGGGTGAGGTGAAGGTGTCCATGTACTCCTCCAAGTCCTTTTCCATCTACCGCTACCACGCGGACAAGCCCTGTTTGGACATCGTGGATGTGGCCACAATCTTCTTCTTCTTGCCTTGAGGGTGAATCATAAGGAAGACAAATTTCTCAGTCTGGGAAATGATATTACTACATTACTTCGTAGAGATCCAAGAGATGGTGGAAGGCAGTGCTACCTCTGGTATCATGTATAACTTATTTCCCAAAGAAATAATAATAATGTGAGGCCTAGATTCATACATAACATGACACTCCACAACTATGGTTGGCCTAATAATACATCACAAACTTCAAGAGGAGAAACATAATACAGTACCTCATCTATGAAGGGATTGATGTTGTAGGGAAGGTGACACTATTGGCTAACGTGGAGATCTTGACCTTGGTGAAGCCACTTGAAGGTGTATGGCTACGGATGTGGTGTGGTTGGTAGGCCACACTGCTTCACGGCCTCTGCTGAAATGAGGTTATTTTGGCTTCCACTATCGGCAATGAACTGCAACGGAGTACCTTTCACTCACATCTGTGAGTGGAAGAGTCGCTCCCCCGCCTCTAGATATTCAAGCTCAATCTTCTGGATCTTGGTGGTGGCAACATTAGCACTAGGCTCTACATAAATAATAGTCTTCCCTTTGTGTTGGCTTGTTAGGGCCTAACCCAGGTTCGGAGTTAATTAGCCAAACAAATCCCTATACTACTAACCCTTTCGGCAACAACCCATGGAGCGCAAACTGAGGTCTCACCCAAAGTAGTATGGGGGGGTGCTAGAACCAGGTTTCTGCACCCTGGAGATGTTTGAGGGGTTGATTCGGTCCAACTATTAGTCCCTTCACACAGGTTACTTCGTGCACTTCCGTGGCCTTTGCGACGTGATATATTCATCTTCGCGCAGCCCTAACCAGGGACAGTGGGGCTTTCACACTACTGGAGTAGTGATATGCACTATTTCCCTAAGTCACATGCGAGATATTACTTATCTTCTTATATCTTCGCGTAACGGATGCCTTATGTTATATTTAATTGTTCAGTACATTCATATGAGTTCGCACAGTAAATAAATAGTAAACTTGTAATTCATACCCAATAATGCATAAAACAGGAAAATATATACATAAATATGGTAAACTTCTCTTTGTTAATGCTTCCAACGATTACAGACTTGACCTACCCTGCGCACTCAGCTGCAGGGGTCGACGCACTCAGCTTCGGACTACTAGGCCTTTGCGCACTCAGCTGCAGAGCCTTCTCCTACTCTACACCCCAAAGACACAATTTACACTTCGATTCAATCCATTCCTCAATCCCTTAGATTCATCTTGCTTCATTTTTTTCTCTAGCTATTTTCTACACTTACAGCCTCGCTCTATTTATACAATCCCATGGTCTGCGAACCATGGGTAGATCTTTCAAACCGACATTACATTACAAAAACTAGGTCGGACGACCTTATGACTCTTGTTATGACTTCATGCTCCGCGCCCACAAATCGCGGATTCTTTACAATGGACTTAGTCAAAGCTTGGGCTTTATGCCCCAAAACATGCCTTGGGGGGATTCCATGCCCAAAAATCCCCCAACACAAACATCATGACTTGTCCTTGAGTCACTCTGTCGGTGTAGAGATATTTGCATGAAGACCCTCCAACTCTATTCGAATGGCTGCAAGATCAACAGTGCACTAAGCATCTGCCTGCTAAATCTGTTGTACACATTGTTCTGAGACCGCGGGTCGGAATTGCTTCCCTGCATCTATTCTTGCATCCCCTACATTTTCGTGAGCTTGCCTTTAATTGTTGTTGTAATGACGAAGGCCTCGTCAATCTAAGGCTAAACACATGCCTTCAGAATTGCTTCTCTGTGTTTTGCTACATCCACTTACTCGTTCAACACTTTAGCATGTTGCATTCACGCGAGCCCTTTGAAATTTTCATACTACTGTTGGAGCTCACGAACCTCTGTCTCTAAGCATTGGATGTTATGGTCCTCTTGAAGGTTGGTGAGGACCTCGAATGACTCCTCCAACATTCTGGTGCAGTCCCTTACTACACTACTAATCTCTTCCATCCCAAATGTAATAGCGCTGGCACATTGTTCTCTGACTTCTAGAGGGGTGGATGGCTACACCTTCAACCGCAGCTCTGCTATTTGAAGGTTCAGCTCCAGTTGAACCTTCATGATTTTTTCTCATGCCTCGCGCACCCCTGCTGCTAATCTATGGATGCATGCCTCTACTAGTGCATCTGCTGGGATGGCCAGCTCAAGGACTAGTTGGCAGGCTTCTTCCAGTACTTGTACCATCTGCCTATTCTACAACACCACCTCGTCGCGCTGCAAGCTCAAATACTCCATGTTGATCTTTTGCTTGCTCAACACTTGCAACACGCGACTCTCCCTAGCTCGTAGTTCTGCAGTAATCCCATCCTGCAAAGCATAGAGCATCTCCGGCGAGAGCACAACCATGTTGATCCATAACTCTTTTAGTGCACTAACCGTAGGCCTGTCAGCCTCATTTGTTGTAACCAGTTCCCCCTCTGGCAGCACTATTGTGTTGGTTGTCCAATTACATAGCATTTTCTCAAATGCAATTGTCCCTACTACGAAGCTGGTCGAAAGGGTACCATCTTGAGGAGTGTGCACCTGCAACTCCTAAATCTGCACTCTGAGGGCCCCCAAAACAATATAATTCTCCTTCGCGAAGTTCTAGAGGGCCTCACTAGTGATGTCGCGCACCGTCTTGCCTATGTCATGCAAAGCCCCCTTCGTAAGGGTGATCAGGTCGATAGACAGTTTAGATGCTTTGAACTTCTTGCGCAGCCTCATCCACTCACTCAGGCGCTGGCACTTCAGTTGTGTTAACGTTGTTTGTGGGTTCGCGCCGCCCTCCTCTTCCTCTATTTCCTTCTCTTTCTCCTGCCCATGTGAAGGTGACTTCTAGCACTCACGCGCCTTCTTGGCTGCCTCCTATGCTACTGCCACTGCGACCTTTTTCTATTATGTTGTTGTCCACACAACATCCCATGCGTCATGTGCTTTTGCTACCGCTACTTCTTGCCTTCTCTTCTCTACCAACTATCCCATGTGTATTTTGGCCTCCTCTTTCTTCTTCTGCGCAACAGACTTCACCACTGTCATGATGTCTAGGGTGCACCACTCCAACAACCATGTCTCTAGTACATAGAAAATCACATCATTTGTGGCTATGAAGGGTAGCTCGCTCCATTTCTTGGTCAGATCCTTGTGCGCTCTAAGATATACGTTGTGGAAGTCTACTTTAAATTCTGCAAATCTTTGCAGGCTGTTGTAGATAGTGGGTGATAACCACGGCTTGCAGCTAATCCCCATTCTGATGTTCATCTCCATGAACACCCATAATATCTTACTGTCGTGGATCTGGTTCATGTCCTTAGTGGCCCATAATGAAGCGTACTTCGTGGCCTCTGTCAGATCCCTATCAATTGTGGGGAACTGGCTGTCCTTCGGCAATTCCCCTGCCACCAGCATTATGGATAGTAGAAACCATGCATAGTGGAACATTTTTCCTGATTCCTGTGCCTCGCAACAATTCTCCAGGAAATCTTTGCATAAGAACTCGAACCAGTTAAACTGGACCCCTTCCGCGCACTGCTCAGCAAGTACCACCGCACACTGCTCAGCAAGTACCACCATCAGCACGAGTACCTCGTCCTCGCGGCACTTCCGCATGACCTTACCCGCTAGTATCTGATTTGCCACCTTGACTGCTTTGTTGTTGATACTGGAGATTGCGTAGGCCCTCTTCTTCTTTTCCAGCTTGTATTTCTTCTTCATGGCCTCCGCGATGGCCAAATCGCTACTCTTCCCCTCTTATATATATGTGGGGTCCTCTCCTTTGCACGGGAGCCAGGTAATGCGATGGATTAAGTGGTTATTGATGGGGATGGGATGCTCTAGCCACAAACACCCACCATGCACCAGGCAGAGCAGCTGCTTGATGACAAATATCATTAGTGGGGTGCCATGGAAATGTGGCACCCAGAGCAGGTTTAATAACCCTGCCTTTTCCACTCCGCGTAACCACTTTCGTGGCTCCAATTCTATAACCCCCACTGCGGTGTTCTGTTTGGGCTTCATGAGCTGCGCGGTCTCTAAGTGAGGGAATTTCTCGTGGTCAGTGAGATCCCAATCTTCAAACTTCAAGTTTGGCACCCGTCCCAAGTGTGTGCCCTCAAATATGAAGTCATCTAGTGGGATCAGAGTATGTGTAGAAATTTTGAATAATTTAACACATATTCACAGAGATTATCCTGATCATACAATTATAAGCGGAACATGTATAATACATAATCTCTTCTACGTTGATCATCAATTTACAGAAGCAGAAACATTCACAGGCACACATAGAAGCTTCAATCAAACTCATAAACACAGTGTGTATCCTGGGGAAAGCATCTCGCTAAAAACCCCAACTATATGTATATTATATTGATTAAATCATGTAACATTACATAGCATAATACTTCTCACAAGTATCTCCACCTATTACACACAATACAGCTAAGATTTGATCTCCAAATCTATTCCACTGCTTGCCTGCCTCCACTGCTCAATACCTGCTCAAGAACTGATGAGAATGGCTTACCAAACTCGTATTTCACCTCAAAATAATCACTCACACTTTGTTGGAAGTGAGAAAAGGCTAAAATACTGGGCAAGTACGTGATCAAACTCATTGGGATACTCAATCCCTTGATTGTGCAAGATCTGGTGCACAACTATAGTCACAACTGATAGCAATCTGATTCTCTACCACCTGTCCCCGTTGAACTGAACATGCACTGACATGCAACTGAGTTAACTGATGTATTCTATAGTTGTATTATGATTTAATAACTTGTGAATTAATTAATAACTAATTCACCCACCTCATCTCTAGTCTATTGATCAGTTAGACTAAATACAACCAGTTTAACAAAGCTAAACTGAACACAACTCCATCAACTGCACCTCCAGTCCACTAAACTCAACTCACTTGAGTTCTAACTGAAGTCCTACATGCAACAACTCAACTGACTCATAAGAAAAGCGTATTTCCTTCTGACAGTTGCATGTGCCACCTCTGTAGCTCAAACTGAAGTGCTCCAAGAGAATAAGATCAAGTTTATAGTCCAAATATTATTATGAGGAAATAATATTTGACTTTTCTATTTTTGACAACCAGTCTAAAAATAGACTTTGATCACTCACACTTTCATCAAAAATAGTAGTTTATAGTCCCACGCCTCCTTTCAACTACCTGGAGCACTAAGACTATACTTCTTATGACTAGTCAGGTGGTCGCGCCACCTATATAGGGTTTCAATCGGTCATCCATCACTTTTCCTGGAAAACATCCACCTTTTATTGTTACTGGCTATGTCATGCACTTTATCATCTATAGTGCGCCACCATGGTTGATCCATTTAGTAATATGCGGTCCCATCCAAGGCATCATACTGATCAACTCTCGACGGTAGTCCCCAAATTTGTCAATGTGATTATGCGCACCCTGTTTTATCACCCTGGTCTTCTTATCGAGAAAATATTCCTTTATCTCGTCCTCAAGCTTCTTGACTTCTGCTTCCACTAGAGCGCTTTTCTCCCTTAATCGCACCCTTTCTTTCATAAGTTATTATAGCTGAAGATCACCCTGTCGGATTTCTTCCTCAGGTCCCAAGTGTTTTGCTCAGTTGAGCTACGTGATCCCTTCTTTCAAGGCTCTGCGAGTCATCATATATATCAGTGATGTTATGCGCGGACTAGGCATTTTATACTCTATGGGGATTATAGCATTCGCTCCATACTCTAGCCTCGGAGGCGTCTACTTCGTCAGTTTCTTACACATTGTCCGATAAGCCCACAGAAACACTGGTACGTGTAGGTCCCAATTAGTCCGTTGTGCATTGTGTACCTTGTTCAGTGCTTCGCATACTTCGTTAAAGGCTTCTACATGGATAACCTTCTGTACACTTGGTCTTTCCATACTCCATTGTCCCAACCAGAGGGGTCGTTCGCGCCATTGCCTTGCCTGCATATGCTTATTGACTGTGTCTCCTAACGCAGAGTCTATTTGCATCTGTGTTGGTTTTGTAACATATGCCTATATCCATCTAGACAGGTGTGCGCATGGATTGTTCTAGCCAGAAATATTATATGTTAATCTGTATGAGGCTTCCCAAATCATATGCACATCATTCTCCTGAATTCGCTCCAGTCCTCAAAGCTTCCTTAGTGTGTACCCGACCACCTCACAGGCGTAGCGCACAATACCCATTTCAAAGCCTCAAAACGTTGTTGTTCTAGCACTTCCCTTTCGAATCTATTCAGGAAGGCATCTACCTCACTTAACCCATCATACGTAGGTAGATCCCTTACCTCTATCGATACGCAATGCAATGATCTTGTCATCATGTTACAGTTCAGTGTGGTTACCTCGTGTAACCAGTTCTACCATCACTCTATCTCCTCGTTAGAATCCGATGTACAGGAGCTTTCGCACTCCCATGAGATTCATCCATCCACGGTGGGATTTACCCAGTCTTTCTCTCACGTAGTTATCTTGTAGATGTAGTCCAAATTTTCATCGCTTTCATAGTCACGCACAGGCTCCGTGTAGCGTGATCCTTCTGCAGGGTCAAAAGGTACAACTATGTGCAGAGACTTTTTCTCAAAAATCATCTTGTGCTTCTTTAGATTTATCACCCCATTCATGTCAGTGGCCCAATCTATCCCTAACGACGTAGCGTAGGGATTGTTGTCATCAAAAATCCCTATCACTTCAAAATCTGTCAGTCTGCTTTCTCCTTCAATATCTACAATTATTCCCTGCAATCTTCCCATAGGTAGGACCTTTTTTCGGTTCGCCATTCATAACTAGATAGGAGACCATTGTAGCATAGGCCTTCCCATGTGCTCCCATGTCTGCTTTGGCAGAACATTCACGTTTTATCCTAAGTCCAAAATCACTTGGTCCATCTCATATTCCCCAATCTACATGATCAATCTCATTTCTCTTCATATCCTTGTTGCATGCTTTCCAACCTTCCTGACTACACACAGTTCTCCTAGGATGGTCCCAGCGCATCTATATATAAGTTCCTACAGTCCCTTTACAGCCTTGTTGTCACGCAGCAGCTTCATGCATGTTTCCCGGAATGTCGTGAGCATTGAGGGGTCCATTTCTGGCTCTGGTCAATCTTTGCTTCCTTCTTGGCTTCCATGAAGGTTTCCTTAGCGCTCTCCAAATCAAACTCTGGTTCTTTCATTGGAGCCTTGTGAACCCAAGTACTATCTTCAGGCTACTTGCCCTTATCATCCCCTATCATAATTCCACTTCGAAGCCCAATGTTCACATTAGGGTCTTCTTCGCACAGCTTAGACCTCATTATTTGCAGGTTCTGAGCCGGGGGAGGTTGGAGCGCTTCTTTGTCATGCATCCTCGCTATTAGTGTGGGAAAATCCTTTGTCTCATGATCAAACAATATACAATATACACATGACGGATGCGTTAGATTTGTAAAATCATGGGAATAATGTCCTAGCCCTCTGCAATTGTAACATATCAGTTGTCCACGACCTCTTCCAGGTCCTCCTCCACCTTGGCCTCATCCGCACCCCTGAAATCCGATTCGTGCCATCCCTGCATTTTGGTGAAGGGGCAATGTTTGGGCCTGAACTCTGTGGGGAGGATTCCTATCCATCATTAGCTCATAACTTCTATAGGTGTGCTCATCATGTCCCACTGACCTACAAAAATGACAGAACAACTGTTGTGAATTTTGTGTGTACTTATGCAATAAATGGTGGTTGTCTGTAGCATGCTTTCCTCCTATTTGACAAATTGTGCACTACAATGTAGGCATCATGCTAGGTCTTTCTTGTGCCTCTGGCCTCAACGGTATTGGTCCTCCTCCCACGAGGTAATTTGTGAACACTAGGCAGTGGTCCTTTTCATGATCCTAACCCTTACATTTAACGCACCCTAATTCGTCGCGCACTTTTGGGCGAGTTGTCTTGTCCTATTTTAGACTCTGCATCTCAAGGCACAAGTTTTTCAACTGCATGTGAATCTGCTAAACTCCCAGGTTGGGATCCTACATCGGGGTCTCGTGCAATCTTGTCGCGATCTCCAAGGCCTTAGCCTAAGTTGTTAGCCTCTATTGTGATAGCGTGTTCCTTAAATGTAGCGTTAGCGATGCTATGAACCATTCGCGGTGTTCTCCATCTGTCAAAGTCATGTTAGCTTCGCAAATTGTGCACTTCAATCTCTGATCCAACTCCCAAGGGGTCTCGCCTAGTAGCATTGTGATTTCCTTGGACCCAATGATCGACTACGCCTCTGACTTTGGTTTACAAAATTCTTTGTTCAACGCAGTTTGGATGTTCGTGATCCCCACATTCGGATTGTCATTAAAATGCTTAATGTACCAGGTCAGCACATAATCCTATAGAGCACTGACCAGTGTTTCTTTTTTTATATTATCATCTGTAACTCCCTACACTTCCCATACATCTTTTATCACGAACCAAAACCGGTCCGGATCCTCATTTCCTAAACATTGGAAATTTTATCGCACTTGCCATATTGACTCGCGATGGTGGCGAAGGTGGTATGGGTGAAGATGGGGGTGAAGACGGTAAAACTGGTGGTGTGGGTGGGGGTGGTATGTGCGAAATCCTCTACCTTATCAAACTGATCACACTTCTTGGTGAGACCTTCATGACCTCTTCCTCATTCCCTCGCAAAGGTGAAATCAAGGGGCTAGTTTCTAGTTCTACACTACCTTCATTTTTGTAAATTCTCCCACTTCGCGTAGCCCCAAACATCATTGTATTCGCATAACCCGCTTTTCACATAATAGCATTTTAATCCAAGTTTTCAAAGACTTAATGTACTTACCTCGTTGTCCTTTGAGGAAGCATAGTTCTGCCTCGGTATAGCTGACTAAAGAATCTACCGCGAACTCAGTGATGAATCCTCCTATAATTTGATCAAGCCAGTGATCAACAACATGCGTGACCTTATCCTCCGATGCTTCCAATTTGCGCACCAATTCTGGAGTCCACACAATAGGACTGTCAAGTTTGCACCTTCCTTGGCTATCTGCTAGCTTTGTGATCCACTTGTATAGCTCAGTAGGGAAGGATGCAAAGAAAATTTCATGGATTTTTGTGTACAGGTAGCAATCTAACCACTCTTCTTTTGATAGTCGTGGATTCTTGTTCTCCTGCACCGCAAACTTGTGAATATTCCTATCCAACCAATCTTCAATTCCTTTCTTAGTTGGATTCCAGTAATACAACATCATACATCTCTATGCAGATCCTGGTCCCGGCAACGGAACCATTTGTTGGCTTGTTGGGGCTTGACCCAGGTTTGGAGTTAATTAACTAAATAAATCCCTGTACTACTGGCCCTTTCGGCAACAGTCCGCAGAGCATGGACTAAGGTCTCACCCGAAGTAGTATGGGGGGGGGTGATAGAACTAGGTTTCCGCACCCTGGAGATGTCTAAGGGGTCGATTCGGTCCAACTGTTAGTCCCTTCATGTAGGTTACTTCGTGCACTTCCCTAGCCTTTGCAGCCTAATATATTCATCTTCGCGCAGCCCTAACCAGGGGTTGTGGGGCCTCTGTGCTGCTGGAGTAGCGATCTGCACTATTTCCCTAAGTCACACCTGAGATATTACTTATCTTCTTATACCAGTTAGTTATCTTCGCACAACCAGATACCTTATGTTATATTTACTTGTTCATCACATGCATATGAGTTCGCGTAGTAAATAAATAGTAAACTTGCAATTCATACCCAATAATACATAAAACAGGAAAAGATACACAGAAATATGGTAAACTTCTCTTTATTAATGCTTCCAACAGTTAAAGACTCGACCTGTGTTGTGCACTCAGTTGTATGGGTCCGTGCACTCAGCTGTGGACTACTAGGCCTTTGTGCACTCATCTGCAAAGCCTTCTTCTACTCCACGCCCCAAAGACACGACTTACACTTCAACTCAATCAATTCCTCAATCCCTTAGATTCATCTTGCTTCCTTTTTTTCTCAAGCTATTTTATAAACTTAGAGCCTCGCTCTATTTATACAATCCCATGGTCCGTGGACCATGGGTATATCTTTCAAACCGAAATTACATTACAGAACCCAAGATGGACAACCCTATGACTCTTATTATGACTTTGTGCTCCACGCCCACAAATCGCAGAGTCTTTACAATGGACTTAGTCAAAACTTGGGTTTTATGCCCCAAAACATGCCTTGGGGGGATTCCATGCCTGACACTTTGTAATTCCCCTTTTCGGGTTCTGACTCAAAGTTAGAAAATGCATCTAATTTGGAAGCTTTCATCTCAGCCACGAGTGAGTACATGGCTCGACACTCACTTGTTTTGTCAGTGGGGTTCTTATGGAACTCACATCATTTTCCTATGTTCCTCTTTGTCTTTGTGGTGTTGTTATTTTCTTGTGGATTTAGTGGGTTGTCTTGAGTCGCCCTGCCTTGGATTTGTCCTTTGTTCTACAGTTTGGGGTACATTTCCCTTTTTTCAGATTCGCAGATCCAAATTCATGCTTCTTTTGTTTAAATATTTGCTCGATCTTAACAGTGTATTGATAGGCAGCGCCAAGCGAGGAGATATCCAAGAGCTCCATCTCATCTTGGATGTACTTGTCTAGACAGCCATGGTACTTGAGTACCAAATTCTGCTAAGAATCCTTGATACCCAACTTCATGCGAAGAGTATGAAAAATATTTGTGAACTCCAGCACATCTTGTTCCCTTCCCTGCCACAACATGGTCTAATTTATGTATTTATATTCATATCTTCTGATAGGGTAATATTGCTCCTTGATAGCGTCTCAGAATTAATTTCAAGTGGGTGTGGCTGAAAAAAGTGAAGGTTCCCTCTCATCCTTCTATTCACAGTAGGTTTCCCACCAGTACCTAACATTGGGGGCAACTTTGAGGAGTGAAAAAGTAATATTTTCCCAATTGGAAAAGTTACGAACTAAAAAATATCCTTCCAAAACATTTAACCATCTACCTATGACATCTTCGTCTATTTGACCTTCAAATATGGGAATGTGTTGTAGCGAATAAAACCACCCTCCAAAATTTTTCCTTAAATTTGTTTTGGAGCCTCCCTACCAACCATCCTTAGAAACATGTCTTGCACTGTCAAGTACATAGTCTTCAACTGAGTTTCATTGGCTTGCCAGCTTGTGCATGTCAACTTGTTTGTCTCCCATCACAGGCTACCATTCTGGACTTAGGTAATTTTCTAGCTGAGATGTTCACTTAGAAAATTGTGCAATTCTGGAGGGGAACCAGCCTTCCCTCCAAAAATTGCACAATCCTCATTGGGCTGCCTGCTGAGATCCAAAATTGTACAACCTATCCAGGTAGCCCTCCCTCAAAAAATTGCAAAATCCAACTCGACACTAGGCTTCAACCCAAAAATTGTGCAATTTTGGGAGGCAGTGACCTGTTGACCCCAAAAATTGCACAATGCTTGAGGGACATCGATCCCTACTCAGCCCAGAAAATGCACAAATCCCTTTCCTAGGCTTTCAAACTGTTGCATTTACCTTCAAGTTGACTGGTTCCCTCAGGGACTAAACAATCCTAATTTGCATGCATGGGTTTCTTTTCCTCGAAATGGAAAAAAACAGCATGAAAAAGGCATCCTTAAATTTTAAGGATCTATTTTTAGCAGTTGGAAGTTACATGCAAAGATCGTTTTAGAAGCTTCCCTCCAAGTGTCACTTTTTCCTAGATTTGTGGCATGCGCTTCATAACCTCGATCTTATCAAACCTCATTCATTCGACGTTGCAGAGCTCATTCCTCACATCAATCTTGTATCTTTGACATCCCACATCACATCCAGAAGTCTTTGGCACATTCGACGTAGCTTTTCGGGGTAAGTCCGCATTTCATGTCTTTTACTTATTTTCTAGTGCTTTTTGTATTTTGGCTTATGTGAGTGTTGTCTACTTGGTTTCAGTGAACACGTTGTATTTTTTATGTACGTTAGCTTGTAGAAGCATTGTTTTAGTTTTCCTTTGCATCTCACTGTTGTCGCATGCATGACATTGTTTATACACTAACAGTTGTCATTGTGGAAACTCACTTCACACACATGCTCACTTTCCCATTTTTTGAATCCTTCACTCACTATTTTCATGCATGATCATCCACTCTTGTTTTCACTCAGCTTCGCCAGGAATTTAGACTTCTCATGTTTTCAATCACTCGTCGGCGGGTTTGGGCTGGCTTGGGTTGGACCTTGCCTTGCCTGGATAGCCATGCACATTTCTGGAAGTGAAGTCACACCTCTCCCTCCATAAATTGTGTGAATTTGGCCTAGAACTGACCTCCAGACTTGCATTGTGCAATTCTGGGAGGCAGTGCCATGCTGGCCTCAAAAATTGCACAATGCAATTTGTTGGGTTTGTATGCCCTTACTGACTAAAATTGTGCATTGCGTAGTTTCAGTACTTAGTAAGCCAGGATGGACTATGCATTGCGTAGTTCTAGCAGACAGTCAGCCTCCTGACATCCCAAATCTGATTTTCACAGTTTCAGCAGTCAGTCTCCTAGCCTCCTAGTGGAAATTGTGCAATCTTCACAATCAATCAAACAGGTATGTTGCAAGTTAGTCCTCAAGTTTTTTTTGGTTTTCAACTGACAAATTTCTTGCCATGAGTGTTTCTATGTCTCCAGGTATCACAGGTGTTTGTCTTCCTCTCAGCAACATAGGTACAATGGCCTCCTAGGTTGCAAGTTCAAAGGACATCGTTGAGAGCACAACTGGAGATGAATTTGAGTGAGTGTCTATGTGCTTTCCTATCTATGAAGACACCAAGTTGTTCATAGATAAGGATATCAGGCTGAAATGGTCGCGGCATCGCAGAGAGAAGCACCATTAGCAACAGCAGAGGTTATTAGACCTGCGCGTGACAAAGGCAAGAGGAAGGTTGTTGACAACATAGAGGTGGAGCAAAGCTACAAGTTCAAACCAAATCCACTTGTGATGAAAGTAGCTTTGGATATTGAGGCTAAGAGGTGGCATCACGACAAGAGGATCACGCAAAGGCAAAGAGAGGAACAAAGAAGGAGTTGAAGTGAAAACTCATAGAATAGCACGAGTTGCATAGACGAGAGAAGGAAGCACAACAGGAATGGTTATAGCAGGAGGCACAACATGCACAGACTAATGAAACTACGCCCATACAAGATATAGACCCATCCCAATAGTCAGCACAAAGCAAATAGGGTGAGAGGTGTTGACGATCACGCATATGTATTTAGTAGCATGAATGTCATTATGCGCATGCACGCGATCCCACCCATTGGCACACTCACTGAGGCGAAGACAAGAACCAAGTCCAACTGGAGCTAGACATGCACTTCGATGAGTTGATGTGCATAGCCACCAGCACACACGTAGAGACCAATGCATACACTATGCATTAGTGTGTTGCTGGTTTGGCTACACTCAAGACTATGATGCACATGTTATCAAACGAGTTGGACAGAGGTGCAAAATCAGTGTACCCATATGCAATGGAGGAAATATTTCTCTTTCAACAGGATGTCACCATTGAACACGTGGACACCATCATGGACTACCAAGCTTGGCATCAGTCTGCCACCGTCAATCATCGTGAGGATGTCAAAGAGTTGGTCTTCCCACAGTTGTCTGAGTCTTAGTGATAGCTTGCATGGATTTCTCAAGCCTATTTTGTCTCACATGGGTACATGTGCAAATTGTAATGTAACATCTTTCGAAAGTGAAATACCGAGTGTCGATGGTCGAATGTAACAATCACGTAGTAGTTGAGGAGTCATGAGGGTAGGCGAAGAGTCACAAAGGGGAATGTCAAGGGTCACCCCGCCCTTTGCTATTTATAGAACCTCATAACTCATTGTACAGGCTTTAGGGAACCAAGCTTCATATAGGTGTATCTTAGAGAAAGCTTGGAGTGTATTGTAATGAGCCTTGGCTTCTCCATAGTGCAGAGCTAGTATATCTCTTTGGAGGAGCAGGCAGTAGTGATTGTAACGTTCTGCTATCAGAACTAGTAGTTTTTCATGGCTGCATTGTATGATTGGATCTTTCACTCCTAATATAACACAGCCAGCATGCTTCATGCATATGTTGTTATTGTATTTCAGCTATCTTGGTTACTATAATGATATATGTAGTTGTTTTCTTACGCATGTATGTATGGAATCTTTCTATATATGTATGTATCGACTCTTTCTATATATGTATGTATGAATATTATTGAGATGTGTTGTTGGTTTAATCATCACTTTGGATCGTTGGTTTCCCTACCTTCTAGCTTGTGATGTATCTTTGCTCATGTGTTCCCTTTCAAGTTGTGTGTTTCCATAGGATTCTAAGGGTCACACTCATCCCCCTTTTTGTGTGTTAGAACCCTTCATGCGCCTTCCTTGGCTTGTTGCGCTGGCCACATCCTTGCTACTAACAAGGCATCCTGCTTGCCTCTGCATGCAACTATGGTCAAGGCGATATTGTACGACCCACTACTGGGACTCCTACACCAAATGGTCTGAGGTCTAGTTGGGACTTCTTACCAGGGAAATCCCTTGACATGTTGGCATGTCCAGCACTGTCAACATTTTGGAACTAGAAGGAGGGCCAGATGACGAGTTGAGCCCTTACATCCTATTTCGAATCTTCGCATATTCATCATCGATATTGTTAGACTCATCCCTCCATGATATTTCTATAATGTTGAGCATCTCGACATCACGAGGGAGTTTTTTGTTCTCTTGTTGAAATTCACATATTATGGTGAAGGCGAAGTGGCCTGGCTTGAGTACTTACAAGACTTCTATGCATTTATTAATGATGTAGATGACTTCACTGATGAAGAGGCCAACTTGTTGATTTCACGCGCACTTCGTGAATCCCCACAATGATGGTGCATGCACTCACTTGACTAGTTTTGTGATCTCATTAAATCTAGTTTCCATCATTTTGACCTGGAAACTCTTTACAAAAAACTCTTAAAACAATGGAAGACTCCGCAAGAATCACCTATGGATTTTTGGCAGCGCTTTCGTGTATTTCAGTTTGAAGTTTCGAAAATATAGATGAAGTTTCAATGCCTTTGGGACAGATTCAAATATTGTCTTAACAAATCAATCAATCCCAAGATGAAGTTGAAGTTCAAACCCCGCTCAACATACTTCAGTGATGGAGATGCACAATCACAAATGGACATAGTCACTATCACAATTGAATGTCCACCTTCCCCTCATCAAATAGCTCCACCACTATAGAATGATGTGGGATAACATGCACACACATATGTTCAACTATCATATCCTCCCAGAATCACTTCTCTCAATTTTCGCATAGATTTGGTTGCCAAGCCCATGGGTTTTCACATGCATTTGTTACCACAACCTTCATCTTCATGTTCTTCTGATCCTTTGAATTGCACTATCTTGCGTTCTTCCATTCTTGACTATACACCTATTGTGAACAATGGTCAAGCTATCGATGGAGTTGGTGTTGCACAACTAACCTACGTTATCATTTATGATGAGTATGACTGGGAACCTGAACATCAACCCACGGCGAAGCATGATCTCCTTATGTCGGCGCCTCCTCCGCTTTTTCCTGACCCCTTTGGTGATCCTACTATCTCTAATTTTCCTTGTGTAAATCCACCAATGGATGCACCTATTGTTGATCATACATAGAACACACCGAATGTCAACCCATCATTCGAAAATGGAGATGAAAAATGATTCATTGAAAATCCACTGGATGCTTCATCTAATTTTTCCAAAAATGCAGAGGGTGAACATTCTTTCTTCTCATCTACCCCTCTTTTTGATTTATCAAATCATGAGGATGCCGATGAAATCATTGATTTTTCTAATCGTATCTCTCGTGATCTCTTTACTCCCGTACTCGATCACGATGATGATTCTATCATTGTTTATTTTTCAAATCCACTTGTTTATGATGATCTATATGTCGACAAAGTCGAAACCCCACAGACTATTGAGGCACTTTAGCCCAAGCTGATGGTTGTGTCAGGCCCTCGCTGTCCTGAGCTTTGTTTCACTTCTGATCAGGAAATTGTTAAAACGCCCACGACTCCTCATCACTTATCTATATGCATTGAAGATCAATCCCACACACACATTTCACTTCCTCCACATGAACTACATGATCCCATCTCTCATGCACTAGAGGAATCTTACACAGCAAGCACACTTGCATGATGCAAGTTGTCTTTGTTTCTCTCATTTTCTTGCATGTCACAATAAAGAGAATGTGTATGCTTAACATCTACACACAGTGTTGCACAACACCATGGTAAGTCCACAGATTTCATGTCATGCGCTTACACTCATCTATGTTTTGTGGACGCATTTAAACTCGAAGTGTGTTTGTATTCATTGTTATATCTTTCATGTTTACTTGTTCACCCAAATGTGTTATTCACGAACCATGCCTTCACCAACATGGGTTGACCAATGTGTCAGTCGCTGCATTGGAAATATCACTTCACGTGATCGGGCCCATGCACTGTTAGTTTAGGAGTAGGAGTAGTGTTTACTTCTTATCTTGTTTGCTTGCATGCATGTTTTCTTCTTACTTTCTATGTTTGTTTGTTTGCTTTCTTGTTTACTTACTCACTTTTCTTTCGCATTTTTCTTCTTCTCTTCGCTCTTTTAGTTGTTTTCTTTCTTTTTTACGTTTGTAGGTGAGTTTCACATGAAAATCTGTGCGACTCTTCAAACAAGCAAAGGTAAAGTGCAAGAGGACTTGTGCATTTATCAATACTTGACTATCTGTCGTCCTATCTCTTTGTGTGGAACTTTTTGTCTTCAATCCATGATACAACAATGGAAAATACATGTTGTTCAAAGTGAACCTTGATGAAAAAAAAAAGCTTGCGTGCTAACTAGTATCACCTACTCTAGTCAATTTTTTTGGGTTAACCCTTGTCAACTCAGTCAAGTAGAGTAAGGTGAGGGGGAAAACCTTAACAAGTATGTCAAAGGTATATACAAAATACTTCTCTGAAGGAACAACCTCTTTTGCTCTCAATAAGTTGGGATCCCCCTTTCGCCTCTGAAATGAATAAGTGTTATGCACAATTATAAAATGAAAAAATGAAAATGTGAAAAATTTTGAAAAAAATAAAAAATGAATAAAGTGAAAGAAGAGAAAGGATTCCTGTGTCAGAGAGGTGATGCAAGTAACTCCATTGGAGTACTGACAAGGCTCGCTGGCAACAGAGTGATGCTTGTGTTCCTGTGTGACTCCGTCAGGGTACTGTCCAAGCTTGCTGGTAGCAGAGAAACACTAGAGATGAAACTTAAACACTGACTATCATATTTCTTGTGTACCAATATACCTTTCATCCCAATTGAATAAGCTATGCTAACTTGGCTTGGAATGTGTTCTAACTAACCAAGATCATGGTAGGTGCTACATCTTCAATCAAGCTAGTTTGGGAGTCAAGATGATCAAATAACTTAACAGTACTTCGAGAGGTGTTAGACTTGCTTTTCACAAAACAAGGTTCATTCAGAGCGCTGGAATTCTACCAGTGTGTTGCCAAGTGTTGTAGCGGCTACAACCAACCTCCAAAATTTTTCCTTAGCTTCATTTTGAAGCCTCCCTACCAACTATCCTTAGAAGCATGTCTTGCACTATCAAGTACATAGGCTTCATCTGATTTTCATTGACTTGCCAACCTGTGCATGTCAACTTGTTTGTCTCCCATCATAGGTTTCCATTCCAAACTTAGACTAATTTTCTAGCTGAGATGTTGACTCAAAAAATTGGGAAATTCTTGAGGGGAACCAACCTTCCCTCTAGAAATTGTGCAATCCTTGTTGGGCTGCCTGTTGATATCCAGAATTGTGCAATCTAGCCAGGCGACCCTCCCACAGAAAATTGTGTAATCTAGCCCGACACTAGGTTTCAACCCATAATTTGTGCAATTTTGGGAGGCAGTGACCTACTGACCCCAGAAATTGCACAATACCTAAGGGACAACCAACCCTTCTCAGCCCAAAAACTACACAAATCCCTTTCCCAGGCTTGCATAATGTTGCATGTGCCTTCAAGTTGACCAGTTCCCTCCAAGACTAAGCAATCCTAATTTGCATGCATGGGTTGCTTTTTCCTAAAATAGCAAAAAGCAACATGCAAAAGGCATCCCTAAATTTTAGGGATCTATTTTTAGCAACTGGAAGTTACATGCAAATATCGTTTTAGAAGCTTCCCTCCAAGTGTCGCTTTTTCCTGGATTTGTGGCATGCGCGTCATAACCTTGAACTTATCAAACCTCATTCATTCGACGTTGCAAAGCTCATTCCTCACATCGCTCTTTTAGCTCTGAAATCCCACATCACATCCATGAGTCTTTGGCACATTCAACTTAGCTTTTCCATGTAAGTCCACTTTTCATGTCTTTTGCTACTTTTCTGACACTTTTTTTATTTCAGCTTGTGTGAGTGTTGTCTGCTTGGTTTCAATGAACACTTGTTGTCATTTTTATGTATGTTAGCTTGTAGAAGCATTGTTTCAGCTTTCTTTTGCATCTCATTGTTGTCACATGCATGACATTGTTTCTACACTAACGGTCGTTGTTGCGGCGACTCGCTTCACACACACACTCTCTTTCCCATTTTATGAATCTTTCACTCATTTTTTGAATGAATGATCATTCACTCTTATTTACACTCAGCTTAGCCATGCATTCATACTTCTCATGTTTTCAATCGCCCGTTAGTGGGTCTGGGCTGCATTGGCCCGGACCTTGCCTTGCTCGACTAACCATGTGAATTTCTGGAAGCGAAGGCACACCCTTCCCTCCAGAAATTGCTCAAATCTGGCCCATCACTGACCTCCAGACTTGCATTGCACAATTATGGGAGGTAGTGCTCTACTGGGCCCAGAAATTGCACAATGCAATTTTCTAGGTTTGCATGCTCTTGCTAACTGAAATTGCGCATTACGCAGTTTCAGTCCTTAGTAATCCAAAATAGACATGCATTGGGCAGTTCCAGTAGATATTCAACCTCTTGACAACCCAGACTATGATTTGCATAGTTTCGGTAGTCAGTCTCCCAGCCTCCCGGTGGAAATTGTGCAATCTTCACAATCAGTCACATAGGTATGTTGCAAGTTATTCCTCAAGTTTGTTTTGGTTTTCAACTAACATATTTCTTTCCATGAGTGTTTCTATGTCTCCAAGTGTCACTAGTATTCGTCTACCTCTCAGCAACATAGGTACAATGGCCTCCCAGGGAGAAGGGTCAAAGGACACCATTGAGAGTGCAACTGAGAATGAAGTTGAGCAAGTGTCAATGAGCTTGCCTATCTATGAAGACACCAAGTTGTTCATAGACAAGGATATCAGGATGAAATTTCCACGACATTGCAGAAACTAGCACCATCAGTAGCAATAGATGGTAGTAGACCTTCGCGTGACAAAGGAAAGAGGAAGGTTGTTGACAGCACAGATGCAGAGCAAAGATGCAAGTTCAAAGCAGATCCACTTGTGATGAAAGAAGATTTGGAGATTGAGGCTAAGAGGAAACGGTGTGACAAGAGGATCATGCAAAGGCAGAGAGAGGAACAGAGAAGGAGTTGCAGGAGCTAAAGCGACAACTTAGAGAAGAATAGAAGTTGCACAGATGAGAGAAGGAAGCACAGCAGGAATGGGTACAACATGAGGCACAACATGCACAAACTGATGAAACTAAGCCCATAGCACACACTTGGAGATCAGTGCAAACACTATGCATTAGTATGTTTCTAGTTCGGCTACACTCAAGACTATGATGTGCATGTTATCAGACGAGTTGGATAGAGGTGCCAAATCAGTGTACCTGGATGCAACGGAGGCAAGAGTTCACTTTCAGCAGGATGTCACCTTTGAGCATGTGGACACCATCATGGACTACCAAGCTTGGCATCATTTAGCCACCATCGATCATCACGACGATGTCGAAGAGTTGGTATTCCCATGACTATCTAATTCTTAGTGATAGCTTATATGGCTTGCTCAAGCCAATTTTGTCTCACATGGGTACATGTGCAGATTGTAATGTAACATCCTGTGAAAGTGAAAGACCAAGTGTCGATGATCGAACATAACAGTCATGTAGTAGTTGAAGAGTCATGAGGGTAGGTGAAGAGTCAGAAAGGGGAATGTCAAGGGTCACCCCACCCTTTGCTATTTATAGAACCTCATAACTCATTGTACAAGGTTTTGGGAGCCAAGCTTCCTATAGGTCTATCTTAGATAAAGCTTGGAGTGTATTATAATGAGCCTTGGCTTCTCCATAGTGCAGAGCTAATATATCTATTTGGAGGAGCAGATGATAGTGATTGTAATGTTCTGCTATCAGAACTAGTGGTTGGTCATGGTTGCAATGTATGGTTGGATCTTTCACTCTTAATATAATAGAGCCAACATGTTTCATGCATATGTTGTTATTTTATTTCAGCTATCTTGGTTACTCTATTGATATATGAAGTTGTTTACTTATGCATGTATGTATGGACTATTTCTATATATGTATGTATGAATCTTACTGAGATGTATTTTTGTTTTAAGCATCACTTTGGATCATTGGTTTCCCTGCCTTCTAGCTTGTGATGTATATTTTCTCATGTGTTCCATTTCAAGTTGTGTGTTTCCACAGGTTTCTAAGGGGCACACTCATCCCCCTTTCCGTGTGTTAGAACCCTTAATGCACCTTCCTTGGCTTGATGCGCTGGTCACACCCTTGCTACCAACAAGGACATCTTGCTTCCCTTTGTGCACAACCGTAGTCAAGGTGATAACATACGACCCACTGTTGGGACTCCTACACCAAATGGTCTGAGGTCTAGTTGTGACTTCTTACTGGGGAGATCCCCTGACATGTTGGCAAGTCCAACACCGTCAACAAAATGTCAAAGTTAACTTGTACCTTAAAGGGAGTAGTACCTCTAGAGTGGTTGTTGGATGAAGATGTGTCGCTTGCAGGTAGCCACCAAAGGATCTAGGAAAACTTATCCATCATCATGTTTCTTTGTCGCTCAAGGGCTTCCTTGGGAAATATTTTGAAAGTATCCCCTGCTCCCTTGTCTTTATTTTCTTCCAGCATGGGAGGCCTTTGGGGTTTTTCAAGGCTGGTATTGTAAAGGTTCAACCAGTTCGAGCCCTAACTACTTATACCCTGACCTCATTGGGGACATGCAAAGAAAAATAGAGAAAGAGCAAATTGTTGTGGTAACACTGATTTGGACTTATACAAGAATGCAACAGAATATAGATATAAACATAAACACTGAGATACAACAAAAATAAAACTTCATTTCATTAATATCAAAGAACTAACATATGCTTACATACATAATGGAAATAAACTAGCTCGGACGATGGTAGCACAACTCTAAGAAGAGATGTGCTAGCTACATGCCTCTGAACTGTGTTACAATGAGGCTCAAGGGAAATTTTATCATTGAACAACAAGGGAAAACCCTAAACAACCAAAACCCTAACCCCAAGAGATGGAACGCCAAGAGTTTGTGAGCCCAATTGGGGTTAATTGGGTAGTCAACTTCCTGGCGTCGTAACTTGGTCATATGATCTATGTTTGGTGCATATGATACCTCATTGGATAGTTCTCTCTGACTTCTACAGGATTTGTCACAGGACTAGCCTATAGTAATGCACCTACTGCGGACCTCAAGAAAATGGTGTTTAGGGGGTCAAAACAGTTCCAGGAGTTCAGGACCTGAAAAATAGTAAAAATAGTAAATGTTGCTATAATCAAGGAAACAATTGAAACCGACTGAAGGTCTAGGTGGAATAGGCAGGTGGCCACTAATATCCACCTAGATCAAACCTTGAAGCAACTAGCATGGGTAAAGCTTTAAAGAGGGAGAATCTGGAAGAGTTAAGAGACTTCAATAGGTAGATACAAGAGGAAAGTCGATATTAGAAGCATAAAGTGGATGATTTGGACAACAAACTTGAAAAATTCCAAGACTTCTTCACCACCATGAGGGCATAATTAAACACCTAAGCAAAATCTAGCTCTAGTAATTAAGGGATAAATTCACTTAGTTGGGTAATTAACAAGAGGAGAGATTCACTAAAGTGATTTCTTAGCTATACTAGGATTTGGTAGGGAAAGAAGAGACCTTGAAGAAACTAAAAGTAGATTTCCAAGAGATTAATCAAGTCCCTTTCATTACCATCGCAAAGGCCAACACCATGAGAAAGTTAAGCATGGTAAACTCACTTTCCCATATTACCCTTCCTCAAGAGACCTTTGGTGACTTTGAAAATCATACTAGAGGCATATGTTCCAAGGTCATGAGGGAAATATGCTATGATGGCTAAGGGATAGGAAAGGAAGACCAAGGGATTTTGATCCCCATTGTAGCTCAATACAAGCCCAAGCAGAAAATCCTAGGATTTAATAGACAATAAGCTAGTATAAGTTTAGCATAAAGCACATTTTTAAAGGGAAGAGAAACTAGAAAACAAGTCATTCCCATGTAAGAAAATTTCCATGTAGCTCTACTCCAGCACTTGGAGGAACGAGCAACCAACCTGGAAAACATAATCACCAACTAAAAAGGTATGGCATAATATTTTTGGTTTGTTTCTATTGTAAGAGAATGTGTCATAAGGCTATTAGATATTGGCATTATAGTAGGTTAAGAAACCCATGCAAGAAATATTTCCAATATTGTAGATTGACTAGACACCGAGAGGCCAAATGTTGGGGCCTTCAACTCGAACTCCATTCCAAGAACTAAACAACCAGGAAGTAATCTTGGAAATTCAGGATCAAAGGGAAAAAGGAGTTCCTTACATTTGCAACCCAAGGAGTAGCAATTGTCAAATGATTTATTGCAGCAGCAAATGTCATCTCTCGTTGTGAGATGGATAGCAATCTTATGACCAAGGAAACCCCTATTCCAACCTTATCTTCCATATTGTAATGGAGGCAAAGCTTTCTTTGAGATTTATTGGAGGATTGCTAAAGGTGGAGAAGAAGAAGATTGAAAGAAGTTGAAGCTTATAGGGATGAAAATCTTGCAAATGGGGAGACATGTTCCAAGTTAGATAACTCTTTTTTAACTTTATAATAATCATTTATTGTTTTTAGCAAAGCCTAGAAAATGTTCAATATTCACCTAGAAGTTGAAGTGAACATTGTGATGGTTGGTGTTCCAAGGAAGCTCATTAAAATTGAAGACCTTGATGAAGAAAAGCATGGAATGGAATAGAGGGGAGGAAATGGAGAAGGGCGGTAACATAAATGAGAGTTCAAAGAAGTAGTCTACTTGATGATCAGAGGAGAAGAAACTATTGAGCCTATTCTACGATGAGTGAGGATTGTTGTTGAGGCATAACCATTAGTAAATTTATTGCCAGTGAATGGAAATACACTAAATCTATGTATAACTCGCCCTTTTGTAATCAATTTCCTTCTTAAAGAAATTCCCAATCAATCTAGCTTTCCATTTGGATTTCCATGGTGACAAAACTCTATCTTATGATGTAAATTCATTGATGTGTTATCAATTTTTTTTGTTGCTTCCTTCTATTGGTGAATTTTTGTGTGGAGATCATGATGCAAATTCATTGTTATGTGATTGATTTTTTGTTGCTCCCTTTTGTTGGTAAACTTTTGTTTGGAAATCATTAGGAGAAATGTAATTCATGGGTTATATGTAATACTAGTTTACAAATACATGACCATTATTTGTTGCAAAATTTTCAATTGATAATTGACTACAATTTCCATATTCCCAAACCATTTTTGGTTTAGAACACTATAATTCATGTGTTGGCTTCAATTAATTATTTATCATATCGTTGCTCTTATACATACAACACTAGTATACATTTGGCTATGGATTAAATCTTCTGAATAATGGGTATGTAAACCATGCTACAACGTTCATATACTAAGTATCATTTATTATATTGGTAGGCATGTCTATTTTGGAATAGGACTTCCATAATTTTAATTTAATCATTAATAATTATTAGGTGGATCATAGGTATTTTATTTCTTTATAATACTTTTACTAATGTATACAAATCAAAGGTTAAAATTTATTTGAAAAGAAATTATACATTTTTTTGCCACATGCATATTCAAAATTTCTATAATAAAATGAACTGAACCTTCACATATTAATTTTTTATCATTAATATTCACGTATCAAAATATTTCTAGATCAATTTCGAAAATGATTGATATGCACTTAACCTACAAGAATAACAGAATGTTAGAAATACGAAACAATATTGCTAGAAACACAAAATATCACATCAATCGAGACAAGCTGCAAATATATTTTATTATTCAAAACCAAGTTATAATGTTCACTTGCCTCTTCAAGGGGGCAACCTCCAACAGAGCGGAGCTTGATTACAATAAGACTTGATAATTCTAACCTTACTATCTAAGACTATTTATAGCTTAATGACATCCAAAACCCAAACTACTAATTCAATATAATAAATCATTATTTATTATATTGAACTGGAGACCTCTCACACCCTAAGCGAAAATCATACCACTAGACCAAATGCCCTATGGCTAACAAAATTTTCGTTAACACATTATTTAACGAAATTCAGAAAATAAAATAAAAATATATATTTTGACAAAATTCCTTAGCTGACTCCTTTATTTCTAGGAATTGAAGAAATAAAATAAAATCAATTATTTTGATAAAAATGGAATATGAAAAAACACACTAACGCCTTTCTTTCCAGGAATTCAAGAACCAAAATAAAATCACTTATTTCAATTATTTTGGTACAAATGGAATAATAAAATTGAAAATGCAATGACTCAGAAGACTTGTCAGAAGTGGGATTTGAACCCACGCCCTCAAACGAGGACCAGAACTTGAGTCTGACGCCTTAGACCACTCGGCCATCCTGACAGAACATATAAATGTCCTATCGATAATTACTTTTTTAAGACATTTTCCAGTACTCTCCCCTTTCTAACCGTTAATTCTGGTAGCGCTGGCGCAAGAAATTAACTCACCGCCTTACCTCCGTCCACAAAATGTATTAGTATTTTTTATATTTTACTTTTCATTGAATATTATTTTATTTTTATATGGTTTATATTTATGTAAGAGTATAGAATTTTCGGCTGTGTAAAAAATGTAAGCACTTGTAAAATTCTAAACGTTTTATAATTAAGTAACTTTAAACCTATTCAAAACACATTCTCAATTTTATTTAACAATGCCAATCTGTTATTTGTTGGCATGGAATTTGGTTGAATGTGCCATATTGTGAGTTCAAAACACATTCTCAATTTTATTTAACAATGCCAATCTGTTATTTGTTGGCATGGAATTTGGTTGAATGTGCCATATTACTCACAATTGCATATAGTTATATTTAATTGTTTTTTTTTCTTTAATCGGTGAGGCTAGTTCTCTACAGAAGCATCATGGACTCTCTTTTTTTATACATATATTACAAATACGTGTCAGAACTACGCTGACAACCGTCATATTATTGATTAATCACCATGGACACACGAACGCCAGCATCAGCGCAAATGGACTGCGGCAGCAGCGCTGCAGGATTCGAAACGGGTCGGGGGGGTGTGCAAACCATCTGCCCCGACCGTCATATCATGCACATCGCGTGCCATATCTAATCGTTGTGGTCTCATGAAACCCTTTTTGGGGGGCTTGATGTAGGTTAATGTTAATTAATAAATTTGATATTTGATATTTATTTATTTATTTAATGTTTGAATAAGTTGGATAATATTTATGAGATTACATTGGAATAAATTTAAAATTACGGTATGGTTTTTATTTGCCATTTGAACCATGGATAATTACAATGTTAATCATAATTAATATGATAAATCATTGTTTATTATATTGTTCATTGGCAAGGCCATGGCAATGGATTTACAAATAAATTGATGAAGGCTATCAAGGTTTAGATGCGAGGACAATAGAGTTGTCAACATTTGAAAGTGAGGATAATAGATCATGAATTTAGATGGTCGGGTGTAACATGGAACATTTTAATTTTTATGTATATATTTATAATGAATGTAGGTAATATAAAGTATATTTATTCTATTTATTAACTAAAGATTTCATAAACAAAATGTTCAATTAAAATGTAAATATATTTATTTCATTTATTAACTAAAAAAAATTCATAAATAAAATGCTCAATTAAAAGAAGTAGAGGTATAGAATGTACTTCTACTAAAATTAGTTGGAGAAGATTATATAAAAACTAAATAAATAAAATTGTAATAATAAATAACATAGAAACATACCATCATTATAGAGTGATTTCCTAAGGACTATTTTTATCATAGAATAACTCCACACTTTAAAGCCATCCAATGTATTATTTAATGATTAAATGGTTATACATTACAAAGTTTTCATTTCTCAAGAAGAGTATTCATTCACGTATCAAAATAATTCTAGATTAATTTCGAAAATGATTGTTATGCACTTGACCTATGAGAATCACAGAATGCCAGAAACAATATTGTCAGAAACAGTATTGCTAGAAACACAAAATATCGCATCAATTGAGACAAGCTGCAAATATATTTTATTATTCAGAAGAAGGTTACAATGTTCACTTGCCTCTTCAAGGGGGCAACCTCCAACAGAGTAGAGCTCGATTACAATAAGACTTGATAATTTTTCCCTTACTATCTAAGACTATTTATAGCTTAATAACATCCAAAACCCTAAGTACTAGTGGTCCCTTGCATAACATGGTTTAACCACTTTATTTATTAACTATGGCCCATTTATAACTTATTGTGGTTCCTTTTCTATAATGCGGGTCAACCACTTACAATTATTATTAATTTAGATAACCGCTTACGAGCTTTATTGACAGAACTAACTAACTATGACTTTGACGAGGCCCCTTAGGCTTACTACATAAATAAAAGGGTTAGGTTTGGACCCTAACATACCCTCCCCCATCAAAAGAAACCTATGGAAACTACTGAAGAATAGTGGTTAGTTCCCATGTCGCATCTTTTGGAGAGGTGTATTTCCACTTGATGAGGACTTCCTTGATTGTGCGGCTGTCGAAATGTGTTTCGTGAGTATCGAGGACCTGTTTGTTTTGGATCCAAAGTGAGCCTTCCTCATCCAATTCTAGCAGACTTGTTTGAGCACTATAATTTTTCCCCACAACTTTCTTGAGGCAGGATACATGGAAGATCGGGTGTATTTTTGAAGTAGTCGGCAAGGCTAATTTGTAAGCGACTACTCCTATATGTTGAAGTCCCTAATAAGGCCCATAGAATTTTGATGTTAGTTTCTAGAAGCCCTTTTCTTTGAGAGAGTTATGCTTATATGATTGGATTCACATGAACACCTAGTCACCTACTTGAAATGGTCACTCATAACGATGTTGGTTGGCCTATTACATCATTATGTTCTTAGCTTGATGTAGAGTATCTTTGAGATGAGCAATCATAACGGCACGATGTTGTAGGAGCTGATCAACTACCTGTACTTTGGAACATCTGGGGATATAAGAAGCTAGTGAAGGTGGGAGTTGGCCATACATTGCCTCATATGGTGTCGTCTTAGTGGCTTCATGATATTTAGTATTATACCACCATTTAGCTAAAGGAAGCCACTCTACCCATTGATTTTTCTTGTCTAAAGTGAAGCACCGCAGATAGGTCTCCAAACATTTGTTGATTTCTTCTGTTTGACCGTCGGTTTGGGGATGGTAAGTCGTACTTGGGTGGAGTTGCATGCCCTATAGCTTGAAAATTTCTTGCCAAAATTTTCTGGTGAAAGTGGTGCCTCAATCATACACAATAGAAGTCAACATGCCATTCAATTTGAACATTTGGTTCATGAAAACTTGAGCCACCAATGTTCGGCTAAATGGGTGTGGTAGAGAAGAAAAATGAGCATATTTGGAAAGTATATCAATAACCACCATGATGATTGATTTGTTGCGTGACTTTGGGAGACCTATAATGAAATCCATGGAAACATCTATCCATATGGAAGCAGGGAGTGGCAATGGTTGTAAAGTTCTCGGTATCTTGATAGTTTCCCCTTCGTTGCACTAGCATACATCACATTCATCTACAAAAGTAAGATTGGCATTCTTCATGTTGATACAAAAGAAAGAGCAGCATGCTCATGCATAAGTCTTCTGAAATCCTGAATGTCCTGCAACTAGAGAGGAGTGGAATTCTGCCAAGATGCTAGTTTCAAGGGTGGAGGTTGGGATAGCACTACTCGATCCTTGTAGCAAAAAACCTCATATTTCCAAGAGTATTCCTCCAAGGAATTAGGATTTTCTCTTAAATTATTAATGAGTTGGGACTGAGAGGGGTGGGAGAACCACTCATGGTGGTTGATCCAAGTGGATATTGGTGGCCACCCGCCAATTCCACTTGGACCTCCACCATTGTTTCTTCGTTTTTTTAGTTTCCTTAATTATAACACAGTTAACTATTTTTAGTAATTTTTTGGGTCCTAAACTTCCAGAGCCATTTTGAGGCCCTAAATGACATTTTTTTGGTGTTAAACGGAGATAATATGACCAAGTCATGACCCTGAGAAGTTGGTTGTCCAACTAACCCCAATGGGGCCCATAAACTCTTGGTGTTACATCTCCTCAAGTTAGGGTTTTGGTTGTTTAGGGTTTTCTCTTATTGTTCAATAATAAAAAGGCCCTTGAGCCTCATTGTAATGTAGTTCAGAGGCATGTAGCCGCCACATCTCTTCCTAAAGATATGCCACCATCGCCCAAGCTAGTCTTATTTCCATTTTGTTTGTAATCATATTTCAATATTTGATATTAATGAAATGAAGTGTTATTTCTAATGCATCTTTGTATTTATGGTTATATCTGTAATTTGTTGTGTTCCTGTTTAAATTCGGATCATCGTTCCTCTTCAATCCAATCTAGTATGGGTAGAGAGAGGGATAAAAGGGTGCCCTCATCCTCAAATTGGTGCAATAAGTCATCAGCCACTACATTTTCATACCCCTTCTTGTAAATTATCTCATAATCATATCCCAACATTTTTGCGAGCCATTTATTTTTTTGTGGCAATGATAGACGCAACTTGAGGAAATATTTTAGGCTATGATGGTCAAGGTGGATTTGGAAACAACACCCCAATAAGTACGGTCACCAAGTCTCTACTACATGTAAGATGGCCATCATTTCTTTCTCATATGTAGAGTGGCCCAGGTTCTTTCCACTAAGTTGTTGACTTGTGAAAGCCAATGGTCTACCTTCCTACATTAATATTGTGCCAATGTCTATACTTGAAGCATCAAATTCAATCAAAAGGGTTTTGTAAATTCCGGTAGGGCCAATAATAGAGTGGAGCACATCGCCTATTTGAGAGCCAAAAAGGCTTGTTGAGTTGCGTCAGTCCAAAGAAATATTTTTATCTTGAGAAGGCTAGTGAGTAGTTGGGAAATGCATCCATAATTGCCGAAAAAAATGCGATAATAGTTCGTGAGACCAAAGAATCCCCTCAAACGCTTTAAATTTTTTGGTTGGGGTCAATATTGCATTATTTGAATATTTTTCGGATCAACCCACACTCTTTCACAACCCACAATATGTCCCAAATACTCTACTTCTTGCATGCCAAAGGAACACTTGGATAATTTGACAAATAGATTATGATCTTCGAGCAGTTGCAATACCTGGTCAACATGACGAAGGTGAGTGTCCCATGTTATGTTCTAGATGAGAATGTCATTAAAAAACCAGGACAAATTTTCTGAGATACAGTTTCAAAAGGTGGTTCATGAGGCTCTGAAAAATGGATGGGGCATTACAGAGACCAAATGGCATGACTAGGAATTCATAATGGCCTTCATGAGTTCAGAAGGTCATCTTGGGAATGCCAAATTCCTCCATTCGTATTTGGTGATAGCCTAAGATGAGGTCCAACTTGGTAAAAAATTTGGCACCATGCAGTTCATCAAGAAGATCATCAACTACTCAGATAGGAAATTTGTCCTTGATAGTGAGCTTTTTAAGGACCCTAAAGTCTAGACACATGCGCCATTCACCATCTTCCTTTAGAACCATAACCACCAGAGATGAATAAGGGTTGGTGTTGGGACGAATAACACCTTCTTTGAGGATTTCCTTGATGATTTTTTCAATTTCATTCTTTTAGGAAAAAGGATATTGACATGGGAAGACATTTGGTGGTTGTGTACTCAGTAGCAAAGGGATGATATGATCATGTTCACCTCTAGAGGGTTGGATCTCCTTAGGTTTTTCGAAGACCCATTGGTGGCGATCTAATACTTGTTGCATCTCGGGGTGAATGGGAGGAGGAGTGGATTAAATGGCATGAATGGCATTAAATTGTTTGAATATCCCATGATGACCCTTTTTAAAAAGATCCTCCATTCAATGTGAGCTTATGATAGTAGGAGCACCTGCCTGGAGTCCCCTCAGTGTATGAGTGTGGCCATTCTTATTGAACATCATATATAACTCCTGGAAGTCCATTGTGATAGGACCCAGTGTGCGAAGCCATTCAACACCAAGGAAAATGTCACAACCACCCATTTCAATGGAAAACATATTGGTTTTGAGGTGATAATCCCCAATTTGAAGCTTAATATTTTCACAACATCCTTCACATTTCATGGTTCCCCTGTAAAGGATAAGGACCTAGAAATTAGATACCACCTTGACAAAATAGTGAATTACTTCTGCATGACTTTCTTATGGACAAAATTATGTGTGTTGCCACTGTCAATAAAAAAAAAACTACTGGTCGATTTTTAATAAAAGCTCGAATTTTGAGAGTTTGGGGAGAAGAAATGTCGGCCATGGAATGGAGTGAGATAAATGGATCATCTAGTGTAACTGGAGTATCAGTTTCTGGGACAGTTAGGGGTTCACCCTCTTCCTCCTTGGTCACTTCGATGGTTGGAGCTTCATCGATGGCGTTGTTTTCAGAAGCGTTAATTTGAAATAATTTTGGTTCCTTGCATTTATATCCCGGGGAGTATTTGTCATCACAATAGTAATAGAGTCCTTGTTTCCTTCTTTTAGCCATTTCTATCAATGACACCTTTTGAACCTTAAGTGTTTTGGTGGTGCCCATAATCGGGGTCGGACGTGCCTGTGCGGTGAAATGTGGACGATTGGATTGGACATTTAAAGTGACTTCTACCTCTAATACCTTGTTGCATGCTTCCAACAAAGTATATGGGTGATTCATTCTGACATGGGCTTGGATAGCTTCCTTTAAACCACTAATGAATCATTCCAAGTAAAAGGAATCTCTTAGTCCTTCAGTTTGGATGACCAATTGTTCAAAAGTTGCAATGTATTCTCTTATTGTACCCATCTTCCTGAGCTTAGTGACATGATCCAGAAAGTGAGATTCTCATTCAAAGCATTCACAAATGGCCTTTGAGAGAATGTTCCAATTTGGCCTCCCTGGATAGCATTTCCGATGCCACTACCATCGCTCTTGGTCTAAGTAAAGTGCTCCCACATGTAGTTTATTTTCCTCTTCCCATTTATTATTAAGGCATAAATATTGTTCCATTTTTTCCACACATACTGTCGGGTTAGAGCCATCAAATTTGTGCATGTCCAACATAGGTGTTCGGTGGCTCGAGTATTGGTGACCCCATGGAAATGAATGTGATGATTGGATTCTCCTTCTACACGTGCATCAACACTAGGTTCTTCCCTTATGGGTTCACGACACATTCAATTCATTTGAGTTTTTCAATGGATTCCTAGATGAAATCAAATATTTTCTCGAGAGATTCGACTTTTGAGATTTTCTCCACTGCCTTCTTCGCATCCATATCTTGAGACTTGGTACCATACATACACTCGATACGGTCAAATTTTGAGCTTACTTAAGAGTAGTATGGTTGGAAAGAGGGAAACCTCAAGAGTCTAGTGATGTGTTTTACTTAGAGCCACGTTGGGAAAAAATTTGGGACCGCACAAAAATTGGGGGCTTACAGGTGAATGGTACCATGACAATCAACTCATCGTCTTGAATTTTATGGGATAGGTATCTTGCAAGTGTCCTGTTATCTCAAAATCAGACCCTGATAGGCTGCTGGTCAGGTTGATTCTAAGTAACTATTTCAAACCTACTTTAGGCTGAGGCTTAGCCTCCTCAACCTGAGAGGGCTCTCTCTGGGTGTAATAATGATTTTGATTAAAAATTAGATGGCTAACTCTATGAAACAAGTGAAAAATATGAATGTTTGAACATGATCAGTAAACATCCATTGGGCTTATGGAGTCAACAACACCTCAAAATAACAATGAACTCAACCTTACATGGAAGTCAGGGCATTCAGCATTTAAACATTCAGAATATAAACTCATATGGGACCACACAGTTTATAAATGTATACAGGAAGTCAGAGCACATTCAGTGAATTCTGAGTGATTATACATCCATACCACTGTAAGAATTAAGAAAAGGAAAACATCACATATTCTGAACATAACAAATCCTTCATGAATCCTGAGAAGTAAAGTCAAGCATGTATTATTGAAAATGAGTCTTTACATAGGCCAAATACAAGATTTTCATAAAATTTCCAACCCTTTGCTAATTCGACCTCTTGCTCTATATAAAGCATTTACAATTAGGATTCCATCATCCCTCATCAAGAGAATTCGAATTTTCCATCAGTGACACCTATTCTAACCATAAAACCAACCATTAATTAGAACTAGCTGTTAACTAGGAGTGCTAGTGACCTAATACAACTAGGAGTGTAACTCCTTATTATGATTACAACATCCTTATCTAAAAATTTAAAGCATTATTTGACACCTAACACTCCATGAAGTCGAATTTGATGAAGCCTCCCACGTGGTCACCCAACTGCTGAAGACAAACCCTAGAAATTAGGGAACATGTTTCCCTGTTTCTAGGTTTAGATCCTTGAAAATTGTCACGTGGGACAGAGCCTTTCTCTCTTCATCCGTGACACATTTTACAAAACGAAAGGAGATTTTTGTAGCCCATGTTGTCCAGAACAAAAACCTCTCCTGGTTTTTTAAAACATTTCTCCAGCTGTCCAAAAACTGTCCTTGAAAAACACGTGGCAAACAGGAAAAATCCGTTTTCTGAAAGTAGGGTCTCAATGAAAGCTTAGTATCTCCCAACTGAAAACACTTATGAATAAAGTGAGATAGGTTATTGTATCTGGAGAGTTTATGAAGAGAAACCTCCTTAAAAATTCCAAAATACCCTTTCATGTGACTAGAAACTGATTTTGAAAAAATAGGTGTAAAACAGAGAAATATGCCTGTGGAAAACTTGCACCTACAGCAGTTTCGTAGCGCAAGTTTGATCATAAATTCCTCCCACCTCAGAATGGATTTGAAGAAAATGAAAGAGGTTTTTGTAGTTTGGTATGTTAGGAATAAAAGCCTCTTTCAGTTTTCAAAATTAAGTTTTCAGCTGCTCAGAAAAGCTTTTGGAAATTGACTAGTAAAAGCAGAAAACAGAGTTTTTCTGCTAAAACAGGCTGCTACAGGGGTTTCGTAGCGCGCTACGAAAACTCCTAGTTCAGTGATTTCGAAGCTAGTTTGAAAATTTCTCCAAATTAATGTGAGATATGACTTCCAAACTCATGGTGAGGCTTCTAGGACATGGAATGAGGCTGTCAAACTTTGATGGAAAAGAGATATGGCCTTGAAAGACTTCTAACCTTATGACCTAACTCTTAAAGCATGAAATGACCTAGAGACCCTTTAACACCATGACTAAAATAAGGGTTTGTAAATGAGAATGACATTAATTGTGATGAGCTGACTCAAAACTTATAAGACTATGATTAGAAACAAGGCAACTTACCAAAGCTTAGAGATAAAGATTTTAGGGTGATAACAGTGGCTCCACTAGGGATAGTGTGCCCTTGTGGTATACTAAGAACATGCAGCTCCAGTGCCGCTATCCATCCTCTAGAATAAAACTCTAAACCTCTGCCCAATTTTCTCCCCAAGCCTTTAATGATTTCTGAATGAAGAATTCAAACTGCATCTACTGAAACAGATGCTCAGTCAACCTACCCTGAGCTTATTTGCACATTCCTACCTACCCTATCAGCTGCATTCTCCAATTGTAGCTCAAGGAACATGAAACTTCCAATGAAGCCAATCATCAATCTGATCTGAAACTTGGATCTCCTTACTGTGCTTGAAGCATAAATAAACCAGATACTGAAATAACCAAGGAAGCATGAGGTGTAACTGTTCTTCAAGATGAACATATAATTGGAAGCCTGAACAGTAAATCTTTTCCATGTAGTCAGCTATAGGGTCAAAAAACACATGGTTAGTTTGATGATTCTCATAACATTCTATATCTTCAAAAAACTGATCCTCAGCCACACCAAATTTATTTGATATGCTATCCAACTGCCTTTCTAAATGATGCCCACAAACAATGTAATTTTCTTCATTATAAAGATCATTCTTTGATGCAAGCTGCTGCAAGGAATCACAAAACTGAACAACCTTTTCCTCCGCCTGAGGGTCATAGAAAATTTCCTCCAGTATTTCTTCTTGTTGTGTGTAATCATTTTCATCTTCATTATGATTCGAAGACTGAGAAGTCTGCTGCATCTCTACATCAATCTCAGAGGATGTAATATGATTTTCATAAGTAAACCCCTGCTGATCTTCATGCTGCATTTCATGAGATGTTATACTTTCTTCTTGGTGCTGAAATGCATTGTTATGAAGAGCCTCTAAAATTTCTTCATCCATAAATTCATCATCATCATAACAATCTTCCAAGTACTGAATAAGACTTAAAGAATGTCTACAGCAATCTTTGAGCAACAATAAGGAAGGATGACATTTTTTATACATGTCATAGAACACATCATGGAAATCAGCAAGAGAATATAATGAACCATTTTCCAAACTTTTATACCAAGACCATGCTTTTCCTTCTAAAGTGGTCATAAACATCTTCATGAGACAATCCTCAGGAAAGTGAACCTTAAGACTGCGTACATGCATATGAAACCTAACCAAATGAAGAGCAGCATTGTCTTTCTTTTCATCTTTGAATATCGGAAGATCCTCTAACCAATCAACCTGTTAGCGCTTGGAATTCACCTAGGCTGAGATAGACAAACTCTCAAGGCTACATCAAACCATTTCACCTCATAGCTAGCCCTACGAGGTATGAGAAGGCTCTCTCGGGTCAGATTTGATAGATCTTATAATATAATAAGCTGACCAATTAGGATCAAAGATATTAGGCTAGTAAATTGATAAGGGGGGTTGATTTAAAGATTTTTTGGGTTTTTGGTGGCAATTGGAGGGAGTGCAATTTAGGGTGCGGGGATTGAGCTCAGTTTTTGCAGGTGGGTCTTTGGGGCAAGGTAGGAGTCTATGCTGATGCCTTTAACTGAAAGAGATGATCAGGGAAGAAAGAAGAGAGGCTAAAGAGGGCAAACAATGAATTCGAATCCTCTCTAGACAGTGGAAAACATAAATTTTAAACAAAATTGAAAGCTGAGCATGGCATACATGAATTCAAACTTTATCACTTCTTTTGTTTAAATAGCAGTAAGAGATTAAGAAATGGAACACATAAACACACTTACAATAACAGTAGGAGATACACCATCAACATAATAATCCACAAGAATCCACAATGAAGTCTGCAAAACCCTGGCTTTCCTTTTCCTCAAATTGCAGAAAATACAAGTCAAAAATACAATAGCACTTCTCCCTCCAGAGTCCAACCATCAAAATGAGAAAGAGAAGGCATAATATAGAAGGTCAAACCTCTTTCCCCACCTCTAGGGGTCGAGCTCAGCTTCCTAGGAGCTGTTGCAACTAATCCTAAATCAGTCACTAGATAATAGACCAGCTCAACAACTTACCTCTAAAACTTAGGAAGCTTATCTATGCATTAAATATTCACTATTTACATCAAAGAAGCTTCTAGAAGTGGTAAAGAAGAGTAAAAGTATCTAATGCCATGAAATTTACACAATAATCCATCATTTACATGCCCAAATAGTCAACCAAAGTGAAAATAGTGCTTTTCTGGCCGAACTAGTCAAAAACTGGCAAATCTGGAAGTTCTGGTCGCGCCCCTGGAAGTTCTGGTCGCGCCCCTTTGCAGCTACTTTTGAGTGGGTTCCACTGATCCAAATCAGGTGCAAGATGGCTCATTGGAAAGCTTGGCCTGTCTACTTTCCATCCCAAGTGGAATTTCTGAATTTGGTGTAGATTTGACCCCTTAAAAACCATTTCTCCCAAGGTCACTTTCTGTAACTCAAAAAGTGGGCAGAAAGTCAATTTTTAGGTGTATTTTGAGCTTTTGGAGGCTCAAAACTCAAAATTAGGCTGCCCCCAAGTACTGGTAATTTTTCTTTTTACATACCCTTTCCAAAAATGCCAAGTTTGCAAAATTCCGAGCAGCCCTTCAAAATGGTCTCACCCGGGGTGAGACCAAACCGTGGGCAAAACTTGTAATTTTACCAAAAATTTGCAAAATGCTCCAAAATTCTCAAAATCTTCAGACTTTGATGCTAGATCAAGGCTGATCAGTACCATGATGAGTGAGGGATGCCTCAGCCAAGATGCGGAGTGGATTTGTCCTTTTCTTCTTCTTCCGAGCCTCTGACAGCTCTCTTTGGAGAATTTTCATTCTCGCCTTGCAAACATGTAATCTTGCCCAGTAGTGTGTCTTCATGTTCCGGAGCAGCTCTTTATCACGGTTTGCCTTGTCTAATAGTCCCTCCAAGCGCCAATTTGCTCGGATGAGCAATAACTCTCTATCCTTGGGCAGTGGGTCCCCAGGCCTCCTGCGGTTGATGACTCGGTCGAATCGAATCCTCCATAACTCATCCAACTCTTTCTCTGTCTCCAACTGTTTGGTCCGCTGCTCTAAATAAGTGATAGTCCACTGAGCCATCTCAAGCTTCCGCTGCAACACATGGTTCTCTTCCTTGAGCTCATAGAAATCTGAAGAGGAAGGAGAATGAGCATCACGACCAGTGAAATCATCATGTGCCTCGCCAACTGCCTCATCCTCAACCATGGGCTGCTTGCCCTCTCGTACTGCCTGTGCCGATGAAGAAAGCGAGGCCCCTTCCACCTGGTGTGGAGATAACACTCGCTGCTCTGATGATGAAGACGAGACCCCTTCCACTGGCTGTAGAGAAAGTACTCGTCGGGCTGCTGCAAATAAGGTCCTATGACCTCTCTGATATGTGACCCGAGGAGAAGAAGCCATGTGTCTCGGGATGCTGGTCTCGGGCTGATGTGATGGCCCTCCCTCCTCATGAACTGCCTCCGGCCCTGAATGTGACTGTGTGAAAACATCTCGGGAGATGAAATCCGCCCAAGGGATGCCCTGCTGGCTCAGCTGATGGGAAACTACTAGCTGAATAAGACCATGATGGCATAGGCTCCGGAGCTGCTGTACTGGGGTCTGTCTCCGAAAGGTAGTGGCTATCCTCTGAATGTCGTGAAATAAGTATGCTGAGATGTTCATCATCCTCACTCTGGTGAAGTGCATCATCATGCGGATATGACAAGAAAATACTCGTGAGAATCTCCCCTCGCATGTGAAGTAGTGCATAATGAGTCTCATGGTGTCTATATACTCTGCTCGGAGGAACTTGATAGGAAAGTTCCTTGTCAAGTGATGCACATAGGCAGGCCTAACATATGGCTCATAGTATACCAGGTCCACCCACTTGCGCTTTGGCCATACCTCACCCACATTGGGTATCCCGGTAGCATCTGTGATAGCCTCTGGAGAAAACACAAAATTCACCCCTGCAAGGGTGACCTGCCTGTCATGGAGATGGAGGACAAACAACCGGGCCAAGTCTCTGTGATGCTGGATGTGTGACAGCCTCTCACAAAACTGAAAACAAGCCATATGCTGAAAGCAAGATACTGCCAATGGGCAAGCCTGCAATTCTGTCAATGATGTGGGCTCTTCCCTCCTGTGATGACCACCCTTGCCTCCCCTACGAGGCCTCTGCTGTATCTCAATCTCAGTAGATGATGATCGGTCATCACCTTGCTCATTAGTCTTAGTGGTTGACATGGTGTTATTGAGCAAGGTGGAATAAACAAGTCAAAATGACTGTTGCCCTGCCTGCAAAATGCTGTGAAGTATGCTGTTTTCAAGGGGAAACATCATGAGGGATATGTTAGGGGAGGGAATTTACATATAGGAAAGGGAAAAAATATATATATAAGCAGGGAATTCTGAAGGAAAACATCACATAATGTTAAACATGCCATCTCATCTTTCATCATTTGCAAATCAATACTTTATTTAGGGAAACTGTGATTTTTAATCACCAAGGGAAAGGACAATATAGAATTTTCATCATGATGGAAGGAAGGATGTCATGGGCATAGGGGGATAAGGCAGCATCAACTATCAACATTTAACAGGCTGCTCATTTCATTTTGTCTTTGAATGTCTATTAAGAGCATACTCTGTTTTTTATAACTTTTAAAATGGTCATTGATGCTTTTGGGGAACAGGGATTTTGTATGCTTGATCACCAAGGGAGGGAAGGGTTACTGTAATAAATTTGCAAGAAAAATGGGATATGATGTGTCAATGGTATTTAGGAAGATGAGGGTGAAAGGGAATTAGGGTTTAAGGGAACAATGAAACCCCTCAACAAAGTCTGCCAACTAATTTTCGTGACAGCAGTTCATTTAAAACAGAGGCAGCTTCATCATGCTTTTGCCATGAGTGAATTAGGATTTCACTGTATGTTTTGACATTGGGGATGGAAATTCAATTACATAGGGAGTTTTGCATGAAGGGAAATGCAATTTGAATTAGGTTTTCATATGGGGAATGGATAGGGAAAAACAGAGTTTTATGGATAGAGAGATGATACCATGCTAATGAGAAACCCTAACACAGCAAAACTGTTTCCTTTGACAATTATGCATCTGTATTTTTGATGAATTTTGTGATGACTTTAACACAGCTTTGAATCTTTGATATATACACAGCAAGATGACACTTTTCTTTATTTTTTTATAAGGCTATGCAAAATGGCAAATTTCACTATTTTTACAATTCTTTGAGTGCATGCCTTGTCATCACTGTTTTATTTGTTTTTTATAATGTTTCTTTTCATTCACTGCTGTACATTTACATAGGCATTTTGCTGTGTTACTAGTGCTTTAGGGTTTGATCATTATACATGGGGAAAAGGTAGGGTTTATAGGGTTTGAAAGGACTAGGGTTAGGGTTTGATAGGATTAAGGGGCAGGTTTGGTATGACTAATTTGCAAATGAGATTAACAAATATAACATGTTAACATATGTAATTTAATTTTGGGAAAATGAATGGAGGGATATAAGGAAAAAAAATTGCCTTGAAAAACAAACAAACTGTCATACATATGCATGCAAAACATCAAGTCATTTTAACCTATTTTCTATGGATTTCCTTGCATAAAATCATGACCATAATCTTCTTTTGCAACCCCAACCCATCATCAAACATGTGAATGAGGCATACCTGAACAGTTGGAGAAAATTCGAGGGTGAATTTGGCGTTTGAATAAAGTTTACAGCAAACTGATTTTTTGGTCGCGCAAGCTGCCAGTTTGGTCTCACCCCTCCGTTTGGTCGCGCCTGTGTAATTTAACACAGCGCGTTGGCCTTTTTTTGGTCGCGCCCACCCACGTGGTCGCGCAGCAGAATTACCCTTGTAATTTGCAGAATTTTGCCCAAGTTGCCTCCTCTTACCTCTAACATGAATTTTTGACCTTCATATGCACAATAAGAGTAACTAAAGAGAGAAAATTGCTTTTATAGGTTCATTTAAAAAAAATTTAACTTTAGAACCCACTTTCTAATGTTTCCACTTGGACATTCTTTTTTAACACTGTTTTGGAGTCATTTTGTCCTGAAATGAGCCTTTTGATGCGTTTGACTCCTTTCTTTTTGCAGGTTGACCGCCTGAGGGACTGTAGTGAAGGAACCAGGGTTATTGCCGGCACTCTTACAAATTTTTGAGAATTTCTTTATTTTTTCAAATTTCCACATGGCCTTGGACTTAAAAACAGGGTTTTTAAACCCAAGGCATAAAATGAGCTGTAGCTGAAGAAGATGACAATGAAACATATGTACAAAACTCCTTCCGGCTTGCTGGGCACTTACTGACCATGACTCATGACCTTGAAATGATTTTGACTCATAACCCTAGACCTAAGACCATGGGACCTCAAGACAAAAACAAGAACAAGCCTGACTCAATTACATTGTTGTATGACCTGATCCAGCAAAGCCAAGAAGGGAACAAAGACCAGCTCCTCCATTCAGTGTTATGGCATGCCTAGCGGGATGCAAAACTGACACTGATGAGACACCTATAAATGCATATGCAAAGAGTTATTGATCACTGATGGAGGGCTCAAGACCGACACTAACACAACCTTTGGCATAGGATTTGGAAAACCAGGGATATGAGACCGATTCATAGGAGCATACCTGGCATTCATTCTTGCAGTGGAATTCATCTTGAAACTTCATCAAGCTACTGATATTCTAGCAATGGAGTCACCTTCCAATTTCTTATTCGATGTGTGGAGTCGCCAAGGTAGTTTTGCAACCTCAAAAACCTTCTGAACTCCTGCTACCTTCAGAAGTTCAGCTTCGTGATTTCGGGAATGAATAATCTTCGGACTCCCGGCAGATGCACCAAAATGTTATCTCAAAATCAGACCCTGATAGGCTGCTGGTCAGGTTGATTCTAAGTAACTATTTCAAACCTACTTTAGGCTGAGGCTTAGCCTCCTCAACCTGAGAGGGCTCTCTCTGGGTGTAATAATGATTTTGATTAAAAATTAGATGGCTAACTCTATGAAACAAGTGAAAAATATGAATGGTTGAACATGATCAGTAAACATCCATTGGGCTTATGGAGTCAACAACACCTCAAAATAACAATGAACTCAACCTTACATGGAAGTTAGGGCATTCAGCATTTAAACATTCAGAATATAAACTCATATGGGACCACACAGTTTATAAATGTATACAGGAAGTCAGAGCACATTCAGTGAATTCTGAGTGATTATACATCCATACCATTGTAAGAATTAAGAAAAGGACAACATCACATATTCTGAACATAACACATCCTTCATGAATCCTGAGAAGTAAAGTCAAGCATGTATTACTGAAAATGAGTCTTTACATAGGCCAAATACAAGCTTTTCATAAAATTTCCAACCCTTTGATAATTCGAACTCTTGCTCTATATAAAGCATTTACAATTAGGATTCCATCATCCCTCATCAAGAGAATTCGAATTTTCCATCAGTGACACCTATTCTAACCATAAAACCAACCATTAATTAGAACTAGCTGTTAACTAGGAGTGCTAGTGACCTAATACAACTAGGAGTGTAACTCCTTATTATGATTACAACATCCTTATATAAACATTTAAAGCATTCTTTGACACCTAACACTCCATGAAGTCGAATTTGATGAAGCCTCCCACGTGGTCACCCAACTGCTGAAGACAAACCCTAGAAATTAGGGAACATGTTTCCCTGTTTTTAGGTTTAGATCCTTGAAAATTGTCACGTGGGACAGAGCCTTTATCTCTTCATCCATGACACATTTTACAAAACTGAAGGAGGTTTTTGTAGCCCATATTGTCCAGAACCAAAACCTCTCCTGGTTTTTTAAAACATTTCTCCAGCTATCCATAAACTATCCTTGAAAAACACGTGGCAAACAGGAAAAATCTTTTTTCTGAAAGTAGGGTCTCAATGAAAGCTTAGTATCTCCCAACTGAAAACACTTATGAATAAAGTGAGATAGGTTATTGTATCTGGAGAGTTTATGAAGAGAAACCTCCTTCAGAATTCCAAAATACCCTTTCATGTGACTAGAAACTGATTTTGAAATAACAGGTGTAAAACAGAGAAATATGCTTGTGGAAAACTTGCACCTACAGCAGTTTCGTAGCGCAAGTTTGATCATAAATTCCTCCCACCTCAGAATGGATTTGACGAAAATGAAAGATGTTTTTGTAGTTTGGTATGTTAGGAATAAAAGCCTCTTTCAGTTTTCAAAATTAAGTTTTCAGCTGCTCAGAAAAGCTTTTGGAAATTGACTAGTAAAAGCAGAAAACAGAGTTTTTCTACTAAAACAGGCTGCTACAAGGGTTTCGTAGCGCGCTACGAAAACTCCTAGTTCAGTGATTTCGAAGCTAGTTTGAAAATTTCTCCAAAGTAATGTGAGATATGACTTCCAAACTCATGGTGAGGCTTCTAGGACATGGAATGAGGCTGTCAAACTTTGATGGAAAAGAGATATGACCTTGAAAGACTTCTAACCTTATGACCTAACTCTTAAAGCATGAAATGACCTAGAGATCCTTTAACACCATGACTAAAATAAGGGTTTGTAAATGAGAATGACACTAATTGTGATGAGCTGACTGAAAACTTATAAGACTATGATTAGAAACAAGGCAACTTACCAAAGCTTAGAGACAAAGATTTTAGGGTGATAACATGTCCCATGATAGCCCTGAACTTTTTTTTTTTTTTTTTTTTTTTTTTTTTTTTTTTTTTTTTTTAACTCTGAAAGTATTTTTACTCTGACCTAATCAATACTATGGTGGTAGAAATCCAAAATGCTTGATACTACCAAATTGCTTGCAAAAATTGGGCCTGGACTATATTAATTGAAACCCCAAATTTTTACAACTAGAAAATGTGTTGCAACAATCTAATCTAGACTATGGTGGAAAAAACCCTCACTGCACAAAGATTCTAATCTATGTTTTGAAAACCCCAATTGTTGAATCTAATTTGGACTATGATAGTAAAACCCCAACTGTTGGATATGATCTGTACAGCGATGGTCGAACCCCAACTACTAGATCTGATCTAGACAACAAGTTAGGGGGTGACCTGGAGGGAACTATGGACACAAAGGAGTGTCAGGTTCTATACATCACAACATATGCAGGGGTCCAACAATAGCACTCAGTCTAATATTTCAGATCACTAGCTAAGGAGGATCAACCATACCCTTAGTTGTACTACTCGACTAATCTACTGTACATGCGAGTAATCTCCTCAAGTGTTGTTTTGGGTGTACTATAGCAGCAAGACGACTAACACCTTATCTAATATGAGGTTTTTGATTACCCTAGGGGGCTTCTGATATACCCAAGGGTACGTGGAAGTTTAGTTCATGCGTGGTTCTGTCTAATGCGCTACTACTCGAAGGGGTACCCACAAGGGTTACAATGGAGTCTAACAAGCATGACCACCTCTTGTAGTTCACGGGTCTATGCCTCCCTAAATCCACATGTTTATGCACTCAATGACAAATCATGTCGTTTAAAGTCATTGGAACACATCTCTAGCCTAAAAAAAATTCTATGAAAAATGGAGGTACAGTTGGCCCTAGAAAGTGTTTCGATACCACTTGTTATGCACTTAACTTGAGAGAATAACAAAATGCCAGAAATATGAAACAATATTTCCAGAAACACAAAAATATCACATCAAGCTACAAAGATATTTTATTATTCAAAAGTAGATTACAATGTTCACTTGCCCCTTCGAGGGGGAAACCTCCAACAGAGAAGAGCTCGATTACAATAATAATCGATGATCCTTCCCTTACTATCTAATATTATTTATAGCTTAATGACATCCAAAACCCTAACTACTAGTGGTCCATTGCATACCACAGTTTAACCACTTTATTTCTTAACTATTAACCATTTATAACTAATTGTCATTCCTTTTCTATAATGTGGGTTAACCACTTACAATTATTATTAATGCGGATAACGGCTTACGGGTTTTATTGACTCAAATAATTAACTGTGACTCTGATTGGGCCCCTTTGGATTATTACATAAATAAATGGGTTAGGGCTGGACCCTAACAAGGATTCTAGAAAAATTTCAATAGAATAACCAAAAACTCATACATTGTTTCTCACCAACCACAACACTCAACAAATAGACATAAAAAAATCATAAACCATTAAGGATTTTCAACTGTACATCTTGGAAATCAATAACAATTAATCAACCAACTGTTAATACTTAGCATTCATTTTTTTCTAGTGACATGCATTTATTCCTTTAATATGACTCAACATTTTATTACTATTGCTCAACAATCTGTAACGAAAAAGGTTCATAGACTCGGAGGAATGCTATGTTACCAATGTAACAAACAAAGTTTGTATATGCACCAGAATACTCAGACTATCTACTATATAAGAATGTTGATCATGGGAGAGATTATATAAGAATATTTGCATACAAGTGAGATGATTTGATTACAATTAAGGGTCTCGTATATATAGGTAGATAGGTACCCTTTCATGAATGGTCATGTCCATAGAGACATGTTTCTTCACTACTAATTATTAGTTAATTAGTATTATTATTATTATTTTAATATATATTTTATTCATAACATCATCTTCCCCTTCAAAATTATTTGTACTCAAAGCTTATCATTGATAAGGAATGTCATCTGTTTCTTGTCTTGTAATTTGTTCACATCTCTTATGAATTCTTGGAGTTGTAATCTTCATTGATACAAGATGATATGATCCTCTAAGTGATAAACAAAATTTTAGAACTAAGAATATATCTGACCATCCTAGATTAATCTTTTATTGAATGTTGTAGTTACATGATAATTTAGATGGATTTTTCTCACAATATTGAATTGCACTAACATTAGTATTATTCAAAACATATGTTTGTTGTTTTTGTTCTAATCGATACATATATGTAGACTAGTGGAGATTTTTTCTCTTTTGATTCAAATGTTGACAAGGAATTTTTGTGATTTGATTTCCCCTTATCTTGTTTGTGTTATTTTCTTGATTTACTTGAAGTGTCTAATTTCTTTTAGCTATGGAATCTGTATGGTTAATTTTTGGATCTTCACTTGAAATTTCCATTGCTTGAATGGTGACTTCTGAGTACATTTTCACTTCAACTGGTTTATCGTCTTCTTGGGCTGTGATATTAATTAGATCGGTTTGTTTCTTTATCTTCAAATTGGACTTTTACAACTTGAGATTTTGATAATTCATCTTGAGTGATTTGTTCTAACCTGTATTTTAGAGACTTCTTGTCCCTCTTGAGCTTCTTAATTTTCATTAGTAATTTTTCACTATGGTCTTTAAGTCGAAAACATTCTTCATTTCTATCAACAATGATTTTTTCAATTTCTCTTTGCATATTTTGTAATACTTTTTTTTACCTTCTTGAAAAATTATCTTTGAAATGTCTTTTGGTGTTAATGAATTTGGCTTCATTGCAATATCTTATAGTGTTATTTTTTTCTTTTTGTATGAAAATATCCAAAACTTCTTTTTCATATTTGGGATGAAAGACCCTAGAGTTTTCATTCAACGTGAACTAAAATAATGTCACATTATCGTTCCATAAGGATTAAACTAAGAATTGCAATATAAATGTTTAATCTCCAATGTTTAATTATAAATTGGTTTTGGCATATATTTTTTTGTCAAAATAGTCTAACTTTTCGATTATATTTGACTCAGGAATCACTAATTGATTTGTGATTTTAGGTTTTATATAACTTTCTTCTTCTTCTTCTTCTTCTTTTTTTTCTTTTTTTGCGGTCAACAAGATAGAAATAGTAACATATATTTCTGCAATAGAACCTTTAATTCTAAATAGCACTGAAGCATAGTTATGTGAGGTTTCTGGAAATCTTCCTTCCTTTATTTTCAAACTAGACTACATTTTGCATTTATTGAAGTGAGATTTAACCATTTCCTAATATTTATAGTAAAACATTATTATTTGTTCTTCTTCTTTTTTGTTATAAACCTTCAAAAGTTTTAATTTATTCCCTTAGACCTTAATATTGAATCTTTTACCAGTTCTCCTTTTATTTTATTATTATAGTAATATTTAATATTGATGTTTTCCCTATACTACGTGGGTTCATATTGGGGGATATATATTGAGGAAAAAATGGCATAATATATTGGGGGATATATAAGGGGTAAAGGGTTTTTATATTGACAGGTATAAAAAATGGAATTCAAAGTTAATGAAAAAATATAAAGGGGTATAAAAAATGTTAATGATAAAATGGATACCTACAATATCTAGTGGAAGTAAGGGTTTTTTAAATTGGGAAGGTGTATTGGGTTCATATTGGTAGGGGGTTATATAATATAATTTTAAAGGTATTTTTCGATATGTATTCAAATTAAGGGTATTGTTTAATATGCCACAAACGCACATGATAGGTCATAGGTTCATTAAGTGAAGCCCCCATGTATTATGTTGTAATCAAAATGCAACTATAGGTATGGCAGGGAACAATTAGGATGGAAGCTCGGTTGTTATTGTTGCGGCGACAGAAATTTAGACAGTTGTCAAAGGCGTGTTATGTTGGTTGTTTTTGTATAGTGGTGTGTTATCGGGAAATCTAGTGTCCACTCAGATCTGCTAGTCCCACTAAGACTGGTAGATATCTTAGAAACAAACAAACTAAAACTACTTTCGTTTTCCTTTATGAGAAGTAGATAAGAGGGGAACAAAGGAGACCAACCTCTATCTTGTGCTTGGTTCCTTACTTGATTCCCCTCCCTTCTAATAGATCTTTTCCACTCGCTTCCTCGTCTACCCAGCTTCAAAGAGAACCTGTGGAATCAAAGCAACATAACACTATTCAAGAACAGAGATCTACTATCACAAACAATATAGGACCAGATATATATTGACCACACAAATGCATATATCATCAATCATACAAGAAGGTGGAGGAAAACTTGAATAGCTTTATTAATATCAAGAATAGCAAAGAGGATTACAACCAATTGTTCTGACCCAGCATCATCCTCTCAGCAAGAAAGCCCTTCTTCACCTCATGAAAAGCTTAGATCACCCAACACTATGATGTCACACCAAGAAACCAGCAACACTTCCTTACAAGATACAAAATTCCAGCCTTTGGATCTCTGGGATGAGGGATCCATATATAGATGATTGCAGGGAGGTGAGTCAGCTTCTGAGATTTGATTAGTGTCCTCTCTCTGATAGTTCTTGGTTCCACTTAGAGATTGATGATATCTTACTCATCCCTCGGTGAATGCAGAGAGGCAAGTGTCACAGGAGAAGCTTCTGGAAGATTCCGTGATCCTCCACCTCACAAATTGACTCTGCCATTTGTCCATTCTCGCCCATCGCACCCCATAGAAGGGCTTTTCAGTATGCATCTCACCTCCTGTGTGCATTTAGGTGGGATACAACGCACTTTGACCATGGAGCAGGTGATATGGTCTAACTTTGACCAGTTTTGAGTAGTTTTTCATGGAGAACTTCTGGGAGATGATGTAATCAACTGACATTGTTCTTTTAGGGGATGGAACAAAACTTTTAGGGACTTAGGAGTCCTTGGTTTATGGACATGTTTTATTGGGGTTGCAGTGCCCAAAAATGTCTATAACAGTTGCCCCCTAAAGCATGAGGTCGTTAATCTTTTGATGGCGGGTGAAATGCTTTATCATGAGGATCCGAAGTTTTTTCGAGCTAGAAGGCGACCTATAATAAGATACAATACAATACATTATCTTCATAATATTTTCATGATCTAGCTGAGGTGGGCATTCCCATGCTCATCTTTATAAATTCATTTTTATGTACATAAGACAGACTATCGTATGAGTGCAGACTGATGATTCTAGTAGAGTCATCATCCCTTAGATTGGATGATTATCTGTGCAAAAATGATGTACATTTGATGTTTTTATTTTCCTGAATATATATCGCAGCCCGGATGGATGAAACTAGATCCGGGGTCTTCAATCTCGTTCGATCTTCACCCAAAGTACAAGTCGATCCATGTGAGAGATGTTCTGGAGTCGAACATGGAAAGACATCGCTTGATTACCAGCCAATGATGTAAGCTGTTAACAGGCATGAGAGGAATCACTGATAATGATGATGACCCTCAAGGTACTATAGTACAATTCATGTGGTGTGAATAAGGGACTTGGCATCGAACAACACATAAAATCTTTCGGTCGAAGGCCATTGATGTAAACCTGTCGCCGGAAGTGAGAAACTTTCCATTGAGGCATGCAAGCTTCAAAGTACTGAAAGGGTTGTCCCTAAGTCGACTTCTTGTATAATGAGCTGATGTTGACAAGAAGCGACCCGCCGTAGGAGGGCCTTAATGAATCCCACATCTACAGCACGGAACAGAGTAAATGATTTTGGAGGTGAAAACGGTCTGATGATACAGGGTTCAGGGTGGTGGTCATGAAAGAAGGGAACGTGAATGTATTGCAGTGGATGAGACACAGGTGAATTCTCTGAGCGACTTCTCTTGAACATACCGGCGACACTGACATGATGGATTGGTAGCATTAACCCCAAATATGGATGGTGTGATGGACAAATGGTGATATGACCAGTGAACGGAACAACCCAACCCAACTCGGATGCGGAGTGAAAATGTCATGTTCAAGAGTGACTTGCTACCGATAAAGTTTCTTCAAGTTTTCTTCCCAATTTTTCCCCAGTCATTACTGACCAGTACCTCTTTATTTTTGTCAAGCTTGAGGAGGATAACATATGCTTGTTCTATAATTTTCCCTTCGGGCAAACCCATCGCTATGTTTTAACGAGCCTAGTGATAGTGAAACTCGTTCTTGCCTATATGGACAAGTTTGTCGCTATCCGGTTTTAACGAGTTTAACGACAAAGATAACTCGGTCCTTTTCAATTTTAGAGAGTCTGAAAGGGACGTAAAGAAAAATCCAACAATCCTTTTTCGTCATATAATCCCTTAAGTCTGAAAAAGTATAAAATAATACAAAAGGGATGAATTTTCGGTAATTTAAACGAGCCGAACAAAACAAGCGCTCGATATTTTTGTGTAATAATCCCTCAAGTCCAAAAAGATTAAAATCTAAAGGAGGGATAGCACTTCCGGTCACTTTAACGAGCTAGAGAGGCCAATTACTCGGCAATCTTTTCATATTTTACGAGTCAGATGAAAAGAGCTTAAAGGAGACTCATTTTTCAAGGAACGAGTGATAAATTTGGGTAGCAGCTAATTCCAGGTAAGGTTTGGAATTTTCCAATCACGGCAATGTCGCGAGGATGGCTAACAAGATCACTCTTTACAACTGTTCCTGAAAAAGGGTAAACAATCAAATGGAGGTGAATGATCGGCCAAAACAGAGTGGAGGTGATGATGAGAACACAACCAAGGCTCAAAGTTTGATGATAATGCATTCACGATGGTTATTTACCAGAAATTGGTTCATTTTTTAATGAATGAGCTTAAACTCTGGGGGAAACATTTGCTCATTGCTTATGTTTAATTTTTAACAAGCTTGAACTCCACATAAAAACTGCTCGAGGCGGGTTTATTTTTTAACGAGCTTTAACCCTGTAGTAACTCTACTCATGATAAGTTTGCATGCCCCTAGCATAATGACGAAAATCGAGGTGCATGCCCCCAAAGCTTCATTGCATTCAAAACTGTGGTTGGAATGAAGGTTTACCTCCAAGATCTTTGAAAGTCTCGACTTGGATTTTACGAGATCATAATCAAAGACTTGATTTGGAAAGGGAGTTGTTTCATTTTTTAATAAGGTTGGCACAGTAAAAGAACTATCTTCATGACTCCTTGTTTCATTTTTTAATGAGGTTGACACGAGATAAGAACCGTCCTCGGTATCGACCGTATTTACAGTATTTGATAGGAAATAAAAAACTGAAGGATGATTAAGGTTGCTGGAATAATCTTCGTGGTAATCCGGAAGATGGGAATGATGGTGGTGATTTTCCCATGGTGCCTCTCCTATCATCATTGAGTGAATGATTCCTTTTTCTGTAGAACATACATGCGACCAAGGATCTGAAGAGGTACCATATTCCTTAGACCTATCTATCCAAACACTCGATGAGCGTTGTTTTGGGTCTGCCCCCCAGGCCAAGAAAATTGATTGCTACAATATTTCTAAAATGACGATGATCCATGCTATCAAAATGTTTAGGAATCTTCTGAATCCATTAGATATAGAAGATTTCATATTGCAGGTTTCCACTGTGGCCACTTCCGCCAGATTACTCGGAGGTGGTAGGGCAAAAGTACCCATTAAGGCAGGGTCTTTTAGGAGGCCTACTCCAATATTTTGAAGCGAATGATTGCTTCCATGGATCATTGGAATGCTTCCCATAACTTGTGAACTGTTGGGGAGAAATGTTTGTTGGTCGAAGATTGTATTTCCTCCTTGAAAGGGAAATGCAATCTTTCTGAAGTATGTCGACACAACTGCAGCCATAACATAAATCCAGGGCCTTCCCAATAGGATGTTTTAATCGAAGTTTCCATCGATAACCTCAACATCAATTTCTACTATTTTTCCCCCCAGTTCAACTCGCAAGTTACTTAAAATCCCGTATGGAGTGTATGATCATCCATCAAATTCTTTTAACATCGTTGACGATATCGACAAGGGTGGTGAGCCTAAATTTTTCCAGCAACTCATCGACATAATACATGTAGATGCCCCCTCATCAATAATTTTTCGATGAACAGTTTTGTTGAGGGCTTTCACTTGAATAAGGAAAGCTAGTTGAGCTGGTAACTGAGGGTCATATCCTTTATGATCAAAGGCCACAAGATTGGAATCCATTGGGTCAATCCCACCTATTGCTAATAATAAAGCTTGCTTTTGGGAGGGGAAATTTTGCGGTACCTCAAGTGTCGACATAGCAGATGGCAATTGGGCCAAGTCACCTACTATATTATAATGTTTTGCTACTCTGGCACGAGGATTAAATGTCGCTTTGTGTACTACTCCCTTTGGTGGCTTTATCGTTAGCTCAGGAATGATGGGTGGCACAACTTCGGTCGAAGTTGTTGTCGAACTACTAGGTTGATCATTAGCCTTGTTGTTTGACAGCTGTGGATTCCCATAATGTTTATTCCTTGTCGATATCAAAGCATCATTTTGGTGCTTCGAAACGGACAACATAAGTACTTGGGATCGGGAAGCATTGTCACTAGTAACCATATTTGTTCTTGGATTTGGAAACGGATCAGTTAATACTGCCAATGTTTTTGTATTCTTGAAGAGTTTTCTAAGCTCAGCTTTATATGGGCAATTTGATGTCCAATGATCCTCATCGCATATAAAGCATGGATGATTTGGTTTTCTATTTCTGGAAGGGTTTACAGAAGATTTTTCAGGAGATGACTCCTCATGTTTCTTCTTCTTCCCTTTCTTTTTCTTCTTTCCCCCTAGTTGCTTCAGTTGTTTGCCCTTGTCGATCGACATGGCATTTACCTCCGAGGCAAGAAGTTCTTCATTTGCATTTTGATAAGAAATCTTACGAGCTTTCTTAGATGTAGCCTTTGTTGATTTCGTGCTTGTCATACCTATTGCGCCATCGCTGGCATGAGATTCTTTGTTTGATTTAGGAGGAGGAGGAATGGAGAATTCCAGTATAGGAGCATCAGGGATTTTATCATAGAGCATTCCAGATTGAGTATATATCAAGTCTAGATATTGCGCACTAGCAATGACTTGCTCTTCAGTGACGACTCCTCCTTTTGCCACATCTTCCGTAATGGAAGGTAATAATGACTTAATAAACCATTCAGCTAAACGCTGATCAGGAACGTACGTTTTTACCATTCTACGATGACGTCGTCACTCATGAATATGATCGGATATGTGAGTGGTCGTCGTTTGCTTGAAATTGGTAAGAAGTTCTGTTCTCGTTTCATACCTTATGGGTAACTGAAAATGGGTTAAAAGGGTTGTGGCTAGGATACTGAAGTTGTCAAACAAAGCTCTAGGTAATTCGATATACCATTTTTCTGTCGGACCAGTTAACATTCTTAGAAAAAGGCAAAGCCTAATCGAATCATCGTTTAGGGTGTTTGATGAACACCACAAATGAAAGGTCATCACATGATTCGACGGGTCTTCACCCGGATTTGCATTAAATTTAGGAATATCTGACGGAATTTTATGCGGAATCACTGGCCACCAAGGGGCGTAAGCATTTGGATCGTTCGTTAGCCGATTTAGATCCAGTAACTCTAAAGTCACCACAAAGGGTAACTGTTGATTCAGGTTTGGCGAAGCATACCCAGGATAAGATGGAATTTCCTGAGTAGTTGGTCTTTGCATACCAGCATAATGCATTTGATGCTGGTAACTTTGGTAAGGTTGATGGGCATAACCATTATAGAATGGTTGATTTTGACCATTTTGAATATACGACTGCCCATTATTTGCAAATATTTATTGCTCAGATCCTTGGTAAACTTGTTGGAATTGCGGTTGTTGATATTGTACCATCCATGGTTGTGAAGCTATGTGTTGTTGTCCAATACTGGCTGTTTGAACAAGATGAGGGGTAGTTGTACCCATTTGGGCCTGTGTCATTCCACTAGTTGGCGATTGTGGTTGCGTCGCAGGGATAAGAGGTTGTTGCATTACGACCTGAGAAACCTGAGGTTGGCATACAACTGGCAACACTTGTACTTGCGACACCATTACAATAGCCGGCGTAGTTGGTATATTTGACATAGGAAAACATTGTTGCATCGAGTATACAACTCTTGGTTGTTGAGGCAGTATTGGCACCCAACCGCTAGACGTAATTCCATCATAACCTAAATTTTGTTGTGAACTCTCGTATGGTTGTTCTCTCGGAGGAGACAATGAAAGGGTATATTGCCCCCCATACGGAGGTAATCCAGTACTCAAAGGAATGATTTGCCCTTGAGGACCGGACTGCCCAAATTGACATCGTGAAGGATCAATTTGCTGAGACTCAACATAAGAGCTCCTAGATATTACTCCAGATGAACAAATAGGAACGGACCATACTGTCAAAATAGCCCCTGAGTGGGCCCCATCTAGCGATTGAGAGCTAGTTGGGATAGATGGTATGTCGGCGAACATTGTTCGAGTGACAGCAGGAAGTTCTACCGTCGCTGTGTTAGATGACACAGTCCTAGATGTCGACGGTTGTTCAGACATTTCTAGTCTATCCAAAAGATTTCCTAGCGATTCTACAGGAGCTTCTGATAATGGTTGACATGAATTTGAAACTACTTGAAATTTGTTTGCAAGGTATTCAATTCAGAATTAAACACGTTTAAAAGATTTCCATGTCTTGCAGAAAGAAAACACATGAAATTTTCAGTTGTTCATGACCCATTTAAGCATGGCAGAGTTATTTCCTTTTACTGTTTAACACATTAAAACGAATTTGATCTGCAAAATAAATCAACCACAAATGCAAAAGAAGTTGATAAAGCAGTTCACCCCCTCCAGGGCTACGTCTGCTGGGTCCAAAGCTCCCAACCGGGCTTGTCCTTGTTTTTATTAAATGCTCAAATTGAAAATACAGCTGAATAGAAGCATCTACAGGAGAAATAGATGGTAAAAATGGATTCAAAACACTTGAATCCTTCAGGATTGACTATTGGATCACCTCCAATGGATACCTGCAACCCTATACAGTCTTCACAAAACTGGGCCCTAGTGGCTCCTAGAACTTTCATGGCTCCAAAACCTCTGAAAATGACCTTATATGGCTGTAATACCTGCACCAATGGCTTCAGAAGGTCGAAAATACCCAAAATCAAAAAAAAATTCGTCCAAAACCGACTTTCCTAGCCAAAGTTATGGCCATTTAAAGTTTCTCCAGTTTGCCCCTAGAAAAACTCTAGCTAACTTTAGTTAACTCCAGATAGCTCCGCCAATTATGGCGGGTCCGCCAAATTTGCGCTCCTGCAAAAATTCCGCCAACTTAACTGCAGTTACATTTAATGTTTGGTGGTTGCCTCAGATTTCGTGCCCGACGGAATATTCTTTTTTTATTTTTATTTTTGAAAAATTAAAATTTCTAATGTTATGGACAAATTCTTCTTTTTGCCATAACTTCCTCATACGACGATCGTTTTTCGAACCGTTTGCGGCACTGGAATCGGGAAGACGAGAAATTTCTAGTCATTCAAATTTGAACTAGTTCTAAGCACTTTAAATTTTGAGCATTTTACAACACTTAGGACATGAGCACCTGATCACGCCTCCCCATTGGGAAGCTTTTGGACCCCAAAAGCCTTCAACTACCTGTTAAAGGGGTGAGGGTACAGCTCCCTCACTCTGTCCACCTCCATCCACTTTGCCTTGTTTGGTTTGCTGCCTTTGAAACCAACCCAAACATAATCTACATTGCCCCTTCTTGAAGTGCGTGTTCTTCTATCAAGGATTGTATCTTCTTTCAGCTCATCTAAGAATTCTGGCGAGAAATCTTCTATAGATGGCAGCTGAACAACATTTTCATGATCATCAATCAAAGGAGGTTCATACAAACGTAAGTTCTCCACATTGACAACAGAATACATTTGCATGTAGGAAGGAAAATCTAATTGAAAAGCATTATTTCCAACCTTCTTGAGGATTTTGAATGGACCATAACGAATAGGCTTCAGCTTTTTACCTTCTCCTTACATCCTTTCCTTACTAATGTACATCCATACCTCATCTCCTTCTTGAAACTTGTGATCGACTCTATGCTTGTCATGTCTTTCCTTGTACTTGCCTTGACTCTTCTCAAGCTGTTCTTGAATTTGCTGATGTATTTGCTGAATTCTTTCAATGAATGAACGAGCTTTGTCAATGTCACTATGTCCCTCAATGGCAACATCTTTCTCAAGAATGAAATCAAGAGGTGATTTTGGCAAGTAACCAAAACAAGCTTCAAACGGTGAGGTGTTTGTGGAAGAGTGCTTGGCACGATTGTAAGCATGCTGTATGTAGTGCAAATGTTCATCCCAAATCTTGGAATGCTTGCTGCAATAACCTCTCAAGAGGTGCACAATGGTTCTGTTCACAACTTCGGTTTGTCCATCTGTTTGCGGATGGAAAGCAGTACTTTTCTTCAACTTTGTGTCCATCATCTCCCATAGGTTGGACCAAAAATTCCCCACAAATCTGGAATCCCTGTCACTAATAATGGAAGTAGGCAAACCAAAGTGAATCCATACACGATGAAAAAATAATTCAGCAGTTTGTTGAGCAGTTATAGTTTTCTTACAAGGCATAAGTATACACATTTTGCTGAAACGATCAACTACTACATATAAATAATCATGCTGCTTTCGAGATTTTAGCAAACCTCCTACAAAATCCATAGAGATGCTCTCCCATGGTCTAGAAGGTACCGACAAAGGAGTATACAAACCAAGCTTCCTGTTGCTAGGCTTGCTTGCAGCACATAAAGAACAACCTCTTATGAACCTTGAAACAGAATCTATCCATGCGAGGCCAATAGCAATACCTCTGTAGATGTGCAAATGTTTTTCTCACACCAAAATGGCCAGCAATAAGAGAAGAATGAGCTTCTCTTATGACATTTATCCTCTCCCCCTGTGGTATACACAACTTGCCCAAATGAAACAGCAAATTGTTATGCATGTGATAGTCATTTTCCTCTACATGATTTCCTTTACTCAAGTTAGCATACACATCTTTAAAGTCATCATCAGATGCATATTTTTCTATGTAACTATCATGTACAATGGAATCATTCTTAAGTAATGTAACAACACCAATAATAGGCCTTGAAAGCATATCATCAACCTTATTCAAAGTACCTTTCTTATACCTTATTACCAAATGGAACTGTTGCAAGAAGCCCATCCATCTGAAGTGTCGTGACTGTTGTAACTTGCTTTGTGATTGCAAGTACTGTAAGGGCTGATGGTCAGTATGTATAACAGTTTCTTTGCCCATCAAGTAGTGTTTCCACTTTTTTACGCTTTGTACCAACGCATACAACTCCTTATCATATGTAGGATAATTTACAATAGCACCATTAAAAGTTTCAGAATGAAAAGCAATAGGCTTACGATGCTGTAGAAGAACTGCACCCATAGCATAATCACTAGCATCAGTTTGTATCTCAAATGGCTGTCTCAAATCCAGTAATGCAAGGACTGGAGCTGAACTAATCTTCTCTTTCAAAGATTCGAAAGCTTTTTTCTGCTTTCCTCCCCATTGGAAAGCATGCTTCACACTTGTCACTGCATGCATAGGAGCTGCTATAGAAGAGAAGTTAGAGATAAACTTCCTCCAATATTGAGCTGCACCCAAAAAACTTCTTACCTCTGTTATGGATTTGGGAGTAGGCCACTTCACAATAGCCTCAATCTTAGCAGGATCAATTCTCAAAGCACCTCCTCCTACTATGTGTCCCAAATAAACCAAAGAAGTCTTTCCAAATTTACACTTTGACATTTTAAGAAATAACTGATTCTTCTTCAAAACATCAAGTACTTTTCTAACATGCATGATATGATCTTCTCTAGACTTGCTGAAAATTAAGATGTCATCTAAGTAGACAATAACGAAATCATCAAGAAAAGGACGCAAGACATCATCCATTACCCGCATGAAAGTTGCAGGTGCATTGCACAAACCAAATGGCATCACAAGCCACTCAAAGAGTCCTTGTTTGGTTTTAAAGGTTGTCTTCCAAATGTCACTTTCTTCAATTCTTACTTGATGATATCCATTGCGCAAGTCTAGCTTAGTGAAATATTGAGCATCTTTTAGCTGGTCTAGCAAATCATCTATCCTTGGGAGTAGGTAACGATTCTTTACTGTTATCTTGTTCAAGGCCCTGAAATCAACACACATACGCCAAGTGCCATCTTTCTTTGGAATCAATACAATCAGTGACCCACATGGCGAAGTACTTGGCCTTATGAAACCCTTGTCCAACAAGTCCTTGATTTGCTTCTTTATTTCAGCATTCTCCATAATAGACATGCGGTACATGCCTATGTTTGGAAGAGGACAATCTGGATGCAAATGGATTTCATGCTGAATCTCCCTCTTAGGAGGCAAACCTGTTGGCTCCTGAAACATCTCATGATATGCATCAACTACATCATACAGATCTGATTTAAGTTTTGGATCACAATTGTCAAATGACTCATGATTCACATCAACCTTGGGTTTAATCATAAGAAGAACAAAATTCTTACTTAAATTGACCAGCCTTTTTACATGTCCTACATTCACCATCGCTATATTTGTCTTCTTGCGATGAGCTCTAACAATGAACTCCTTGCCATCTTTGAACATATGATATTTGTTTTCATGGCGATGAAAGATAGCTTTCCTGTCAAACAAGTAAGGACTTCCCAAAACAATTCCTGCTATATCAAAAGGTACCACATCAAGTTCAACTGTGTCAATAAATGTGCAGTAATTGCAAAGCGCAATGTGCACTTTCTTGAAACTTGTAAATTTGCATCCTTGCAAATCCATCCAAGTGGATATGGCTTCGGATGTGGAATGGTCTCAAGTTTAAGCTGCTTGACCAAGTCCTCTGATATAAGGTTTTCTTGTGACCCACTATCAAAAAGTGTGTCAATTTTAGTATGTTTTGAAATCACCCTCACATGAAACAGTTCAATTCTTTCTTCCTCATTAGGAGCTTGTACATGGCAGTTTGAGGTACTAGTGCTGGCTTGAGTTTCAATTTCTTTTCCCTTCGAGTTTTTCAAACCCATGGCTGCAATTTTGGTTTCATCACCTAAATCTTCCCCTAAATCTTGTGGTGTAGATGTAGTAGCAGCATTTTTCTGTTTCCCTTTAGATTTGTTAAATTGAGGTCTTTTTTCAGGATATAATTTCCAACAGTTTTTCTCCTCATGGCCTGGTTTAGAACAATGTTTACAGATCACTTTCTCACTCTCCTGTTTGACAGATGCATTCTTTTTGCCCTTTCCCTTGGAGGTTTTCTCTTTGTTTTTCCCCTTGGGGGGCTTGTTTCTACCCTCTTCAAATGTGTTTTTTCCCCTTGCCTCTAAATGGGTAGTTTGGACACAAACCTCGTCCAGGCTAGTAGGGTTAAACATCAAGATGGTGTGTCTAAGGTAGCTATGCAAGCCACCAATGTATTTCAGCAAGGTTTCCTGGGTCTGCAAATCTACCCCTAACAAGAGAGCTCTTCTCCTGAATTCTTGGGTGTAGTCTTGGACACTCTGACCCTTAAGTTGTCTGAAATTTTGCCAATTCATAATGGCCTTCTGAATGTGAGCAAGAGGATAAAATTGTTTTTTAATGGCTAACAGAAATTCAGGCCATGTTAAGGTAACCTTACCAAATTTCTTGATCTCCTCTTTAGTCTTGGCCTCCCACCAGACCAATGCTGCTCCATCCATTCTCAAAGAAGCCAACTGAATCTTTGTGGCATCATCATGCATATTTTGGATCCTCAAGTAAACTTCCAACTGCCTAATCCAGTTGTCAATCTTTTATGCATTCACTCACCATTAAACATAGGTAATTCGAATTTTACATCAAGCTTCAAAAAAGGACTTTTTCCAGAGGATCTATGCTTATGAACAGAAGAAGACGAGGATGAAGAGGAAGAAGGTGAAGATGGGGGTGGTGGATCACCATTTCCTCCATGTCCTTTCTTGGAATGATCATCATCCTTCTTACCTCCTGAAGAGCCCTCTCCTTCATGTGGATGTTTGGACCCTTCTCCAGCCAATTTCTCATTTCTTTCTTGGTACAATATCCTCACCATTTCAGTGAGGTCCAAGAAAGCCTTTCTGAAGACTCTTTCTTCTTCTCTTGTATCTGTCTCTATAGGAATTTATCCTTCATGTTCAGACATCCTTGAAGCTTCTGCTGAGACTCTTGAGGGTGAAATTGAAGGTGGAGGTGATGGCTCTCTGGCCTTCCTTGACTGAGGATTCTCTCGTTCTCTAGTCAACTGTCCTTCCCCTCTTTTGAGTTTCAACCTGGTAAGCATCAATACTTTGCAAGACAGTTAGAAGATCTTTGCACAAAACCCTGAGCTCTGATAACGGTTGATCTGAATTTGAAAGTACTTGAAATTTGTTTGCAAGGTATTCAATTCAAAATTAAACGTGTTTAAAAGATTTCCATGTCTTGCAGAAAGAAAACACATGAAATTTTCAGCTGTTCATGACCCATTTAAGCATAGAAGAGTTATTTCCTTTTACTGTTTAACACATTAAAATGAATTTGATCTGCAAAATAAATCAACCACAAATGCAAAAGAAGTTGATAAAGCAGTTCACCCCCTCCAGGGCTACGTCTGCTGGGTCCAAAGCTCCCAACCGGGCTTGTCCTTGTTTTTATTAAATGCTCAAATTGAAAATACAGCTGAATAGAAGCATCTACAGGCGAAATAGATGGTGAAAATGGATTTAGAACACTTGAATCCTTCAGGATTGACTATTGGATCACCTCCAATGGATACCTGCAACCCTATACAGTCTTCACAAAACTGGGCCCTAGTGGCTCCTAGAACTTTCACGGCTCCAAAACCTCTGCAAATGACCTCATATGGCTGTAATACCTATACCAATGGCTTCAGAAGGTCGAAAATACCCAAAATCAAAAAAAATTCGTCCAAAACCGACTTTCCTAGCCAAAGTTATGGCCATTTAAAGTTTCTCCAGTTTGCCCCTAGAAAAACTCCAGCTAACTTTAGTTAACTCCAGATAGCTCTGCCAATTATGGCGGGTCCGCCAAATTTGGCGCTCCTGCAAAAATTCCGCCAACTTAACTGCAGTTACATTTAATGTTTGGTGGTTGCCTCGGATTTCGTGCCCGGCGAAATATTCCTTTTTTTTAATTTTTTTTTGAAAAATTAAAATTTTTAATGTTATGGAAAAATTCTTTTTTTTTCCGTAACTTCCTCATACGGCGACCGTTTTTCGAATCGTTTGCGGCGCCGGAATCGGGAAGACGAGTACTTTCCAGTCATTCAACTTTGAACTAGTTCTAAGCACTTTAAATTTTGAGCATTTTACGACACTTAGGACATGAGCACCTGATCAACGGTAGACTAATTTCTGATGAAGAAGGATATAGGGTGATCTCGACTCCAAATTGCGATGGAGTACTAGATGGAGGATCCTCCAAAATCTCTTCTATAGCAATCAGACCAGGTGGAAGAGGAAGACTGTCAGGTCCGTAAAATATCTCCGGTGTCGAAGAAGGTATAGATTCTGTAGTGACAGATGTTTGGGGAATAACACCTTCTGAATCAGCTTTCAATGGAGCTGGTTCAGTAATACAAGTGTTTACCTTCACACTAGGATCAGATCTACTGTCCTTTGGTGGCTGCAGAACTTCTTCTATAAAGGTAGGGATACCATAAATGTTTGGAGTAACCGGAGTTTCCGATGGTATCGGAGCACTTGTTCTAACTTTACCAAGGGATTTTGAACCAGTTAAACGAGTTCGCTTTGTCTGTAACAGTTTTGATTCTGGAGACAAAGATGGTTGACTTGTAAGCCTCCGTGAACGACAGGGTTTCAATTGAATTTCTTCCACGATTGCGGATTACTCGATCAACTAAAAATCAAGGGGAAATATGTTTCCGAATTAAATGAATTTTAGACGCTTTGACACAACTTGTTTTTTAAATTTTCAAGAGTCGAGAAAAAACAAAAGATGACTCTAGTCGCCTTCAATTTTTAATGAGCTTGAAGTGACAAGTGCTCAGATGGACCTTTTCTGTTAAGGAGTCTGAAAAGGAACGAAAGGGACTGCTCTGGAAATCTAGGTAAAGGGATTACCAAACCAATCGCAAAACTGCAGAATACTTTTTACGATACGACAGTCAATCTTCCCGAATGTTATGTTCAGTGCATTGCGATCGATAGGGCGGCATACATGGCTTCCTATGGATAAAGGATATAGCCTATTGTGGTCTCCCAATATATACTCGATAGTACGTGGGAGCACAAGTCCGTACTGGCACTTGTCGTCTCAAAGTGGAGGAATCACCCAACCAGCAATGAAAACAACAGTTACCAGGCTTTACGACGCCGAAATACGTCTCTAGCCTAGACTTCTAAATGTTGTGCGTTAGGTTCCAAAGCATTTTTAGATTCATTAAATTTATTTTACAGTTGATCTTGCTTAAGAAATTTGCCTTTCAGGTTCACCGTGTGATGTAGATATACAATTCCTAAAATGCAATCTAAGATGATAAACAATCGTTTAATCTTCTTTTTGCAATGAAAATCCTAGCTACTAAAGAAAGAGAGATGATATTCTTTCAACATAGAGCAGAGAGCACACACTATATGCATTGTCCTAAATCAAACCAACAAACAGTCTAAATGAAAATGCACATGCATGTATTTGTTTTCAGCCTTCTTAATGTGTGAATGATAAAAAGAAAGCTAAGTGCAAATCTGAATTATTTTTCAAAGCGATATTACTAACAAGCTTCTTTTCAATACAAAATGAAGACAATGACGACACTTTGTGATTTGGAATTGAAAACTTGCTTCGACACTTGAAAAACTACTAATTCAAATCAAATACAAGAGCAACAGTGTAATCGACTATCAAGAACAATCAGATTCTCTTCTATGACTGAAAACGACACTTGCGACACTTCTAAATCAAGAAACGACATTTCAATTACGCTACTTCTTTGTAAAAGAGAACTGAAAATGGCTCCCAATACATAAAAATTTTTACAGTTCTTTGCACAATGGAGGTGGAATAATGGAAAGGAAGGGGGTTTCCACAGAGGTATACTGATTACAGACAGCAAAACTCCTGAATAGAGCTAAAAAGAGTGAAGAAAAACCAAAGTCTGGAGGCAAAATTAGCCTTCTCTGATCAACGCACCTGTTACATAAGGATTCCAGTATGTATCCCACCTACAGCACATAGGAAGTGCGATGCTACTGATATCCTTGAAGAGAGGGTGCGATGGTACAGTGCGAGACTTTTGATCCAGTTCTTGATCACAGTTTGCAGCACACTTCAGAGATTTAGGCCGAGCAAGTGATAATCAGTAAATAAATCACAGGGGTAGATCTAAGGAGGTTACTAGAGCCACCACAAGGGAAATTAGGATGTTTACAAATCAATTGTTCAGTTTATAAACAAAACCCGGAGATAGACTGAAGCAACGTTGATCTACTTTGCACTTGCATAGAAAATGCAGTTCGAAGGCTAGCTGGCTTGACTTTAGGCTCCGTCTGTAAGTTTATAAAACAAACAAGTATAGAAAAGTAAACAAGCTATTCGCTCCCCAGTGGAGTCGCCATTTTTTTATCAGGAAATCTAGTGTCCACTCGGATCTGCTAGTCCCAATAAGACTAGTAGCTATCTTAGAAACAAACAAACTAAAACTACTTTCGTTTTCCTTTATGAGAAGTAGATAAGAGGGGAACAAAGGAAACCAACCTCTGTCTTGCGCTTGGTTCCTTACTTGATTCCCCTCCCTTCTGATAGATCTTTGCCACTCGCTTCCTCTTTTACCTAGCTTCAAAGAGCACCAGTGGAATCAAAGCAGCATAACACTATCCAAGAACAGAGATCTATTATCACAAACAATATAGGACCAGATATATATTGACCACACAAATGCATATATCATCAATCATACAAGAAGGTGGAGGAAAACTTGAATAGCTTTATTAATATCAAGAATAACAAAGAGGATTACAACCAATTGTTCTGATCCAGTGTCATCCTCTCAGCAAGAAAGCCCTTCTTCACCTCATGAAAATCTTAGATCACCCAACACTATGATGTTACACCAAGAAACCAGCAACACTTCCTTACAAGATACAAAATTCCAGCCTTTGGATCTCTGGGATGAGGGATCCATATATAGATGATTTCAGGGAGGTGAGTCAGCTTCTGAGATTTGATGAGTGTCATCTCTCTGATATTTCTTGATTCCACTTGGAGATTGATGATCTCTTACTCATCCCTGGGCGAATGCAAAGAGGCAAGTGTAACAGGAGAAGCTTCTGGAAGATTCCATGATCCTCCACCTCGCAAATTGACTCTTCCATTTGTCCACTCTCGCCCATCGCACCCCATAGAAGGGCTTTTCAGTATGCATTGCACCTCCCGTGTGCATTTAGGTTGGATGCAATGCAGTTTGAGCATGGAGCAGGTGAGATGGTCCAACTTTGACCAGTTCTGAGTAGTTTTTCATGGAGAACTTCTGGGAGATGATGTAATCAACTGACCTTGTTCGTTTAGGGGATGGAACAACAATTTTAGGGACTTAGGAGTCCTTGGTTTATGGACATGTTTGATTGGGGGTGCAGTGCCCAAAAACGTCTATAACATGGTGATGAAAAACAAGTCAATGGACGTCAGTGTGCTAGGGTCAGCGATGCTTGGGGGCAGCAGACATAGCACAATCGGGAACAATTTATAGTAGTGGAAAAATGGCAGCAGTTGTTTGGGTTGTGGTTGAGGTTCAAATAGTCATTAGGTGATGGGGTCATATTTCTACTGAGGTGGTAGAACCAATGGGAGTTTGGATGCTTTTAATGTAGCGAAAATAGTGTGGATGGCCCGGTGTTGCTGAGATGAGGCTGGGCCCCTTTTATTTTTATTTTTTTTTCTTTTTATTATTATCAAATTTTTTTTATTTTTTTTCCCCTCGGAAAAAGTCGTAATTTTCATTAAAGATTAAGAAAATTACATTTTGCAGATGCCGAGGCATATTCAAAAGAAGGCTTGTGCCTGTCGAGTTCATTGTAACTGCTGTATATATATAAGTCTCCACGCAGGGAGCATGAAAATAAGTCAGTTCAAAAATCAAAATTTGTGCTTAGCTCTTCGCAGAGAGCATTATATGCTGTTATATAAACATATAGCTGTGCTGTTATAGCTGTGTCTAAACATACTGAAAAAAGCAAAAATATCTACACAAGTATATGGGCTTATAGCCCATCATTCCAATTGTTCTTCAAATGGTCGATGATAGTACTGATAAAAGGTACCATCATTGTCCTCCTAGATCCACCAATCCTCTCCTATTCTGTGCGCTGCCTCTTTGGAGAGTTGATCTGCAGTGGTGTTCTGTTCCCTGTAGATGTGGTGACAGACAAAAGATTCAAAAGACATAATCAATCTCTTAGCTTCGTCCAGTATATGTCTTAAAGAAAATGCATGACAATGAGATGCATTATTGAGCCAATTGCAAACAACTTTGGAATCGCCAAATATCTGTAAATGTCTGCATTGTTTTAGGATAGCAAAATGGATAATGTGTTTGGCTGTGATGAGTTCTACATAGTTGTTTGTGCCTCTGCCTAGATTAATTTGGATCTTGTAGCAGTGTCTGTCAGTAAGGTGAAGAATGGCGCCCCCCCCACATCCATCATCTTGGGCTGATCCATCAAAAAAAGCCCAGGGCTTTGAGTGATCTATGGGGATAGGAGAGAGAGTTCTCGGTGCAGTGACAGAGTCCTCTTCAGGTAATAAGTTGTAATCTGCCACAGTGTGAAGAATGATCGAAGGCCAGTGAGGTCTCTTCAATTGGAAGATGGAAAGGTTACGGGCTATCCATATAGCCCAACAAATCAGCAGAGGTAGATTCTTGGCTTTACCTGAATTCTCAGAGCACCAGGTGGACCAAGCCTCCTGGAGGGTGTTCCCATGCCAATGCTTCAGCTGCGGGAAATGAGATGAGATGGACTGCCAGAAGTGAATGGTCGAGTGACAAGTGAGGAACAGGTGTTCTGTACTCTCCTCAGCATTAAGACAAAGATGACAGCGAAATGGACCAAAAAATGATCGCTTCATGAGATTGGAGCCAGTGGGGACCTTGTCAAATATGATATTCCACATCAGAAGTCTAGACCTGGGTGCAGCCTTGAGCTTCCATATCATCTTCCAAGTGGATAGGATTTCAGGAGGTTTGTGTGCCTCCATGAGTCTGAGGTATCCCAGCTTGGGTGAGTACGCACCATGTTTAGCATGCGCCCAGATGATCTCATCCGGACCCTCCATGAGTCTGATATTAGCTTGAGTGAGAGCAGAGATATAGTCCTTCCATTCGTCAAACCATTGGTGAGGCAGGTTCAGAGTTCTGGCAGATAACCAAGCCTGCTGGAGGAAAGAGGAATTGGCTTGGTCACCAATGTGTTTGATATAAATGATACCTCTGTCATGGAGGTAGTGAATAAGATCAGCCGACAGTCTGTGGGCATTTCCGCATCCAACCCAGGGGTCCACGCCGATACGGACAGAGTTCCCTTCTTTTATCCGCCAAGTGATGCCATCTCTTAACAGTGGGATTGAATCAATGACTGCTTTCCAGATGTTGGAGAAGTGACTGCTGTGTCCATGTCTGATACAGAACCAATCTAGTATAGGTAGTGGTTTAATGTACTTAGAATAAGCCACCCTGGTCCAGAGGCTGTCTGCAGTGAGTAAACTCCATCCGAGCTTAGCAGCCAGGGCTTTTGAGAATATAGCCAGTCTCTTGATGCCCCATCCTCCCCAACTCTTAGGCTTAGTAATGGTTTCCCATTTTATCCAAGCAAAAATGCGCCCTGGCTGGTGCCCTTTCCAGAGGAATCTGTAGCATATACTCTGTAGTCGGTTAAGAATTCCTCTAGGAATCCAAGCCAGGGCCATCCAGTACACTGGTGTAGCCTCAATGACCGCTTTGATGAGAACAAGTCTTCCGGCTCTCGAAAGATATTTGTGGTACCAGACTTGTAGCCTCTTTCCTACTTTAGAGATGAGCCATAACCAGTCCGCAATTTTATAGCCCGATGGCTTCAATCTAAACCCCAGATACTTAATTCCATCCAATAATTCCATGGTGATAAATGGGAATCGTTGTGAGGCAAAATTGATTTCATGTGCCGAGCATCCAACAGATGTAATGGAGGATTTGTTGTTGTTGATTTGCATCCCCGTGGCCTGCTGGAATAGTCGAAAGGAGTTATGAAGAGAGGAGGAGTCACCAATACTGCCATTAAGGAAAATGAGAATATCATCAACGAATAAGAGGTGAGTAAGGAAGAAATTATCCACTATTTTGATGCCCGTGAGTTGTCATCGATCCCTGGTGGATGAGATTATCCTACTCAAACCTTCCATGATCAGGAGGAAAAGCAGAGGAGAGAGAGGGCATCCCTGCCTGAGCCCTCTCTCAGCAGTGAAGAAAGGAGTCGCTTCTCCATTGAGAAGGACGCTATAGGATACATCTGTAATGCAGCTCATCATCCATTTGATGAAATCATATGGGAAGCCTAGATGAGTGAGCAGCAATCTAAGGTACAACCAGTTGGTTCTGTCAAATGCCTTGGAGAGGTCAACTTTGAGAATCATGCCTTTCTGCTTCTTGAGATGTAGAGTGTGCATGAGCTCCTGTGCAGTAGCTATGGCCTCATGGATCTGCCTGTGGTGCAGGAAAGCAAACTGTTCTGATGATATATGCTGTGAGAGGATGGGCTTGAGCCGGTTTGCTATAATCTTGGCAATAATCTTGTAAAGGCAATTACAGAGTGAAATAGGTCTGAAGTCATCAAAGGAGGTCGGGTTATCAGTCTTAGGAATGAGGGCGATGAAAGTAGATTTGATGGCTGATGATATCCTGCCCCTTTTCCTGCTATCCTCCACAATACTCAATAAATCTTGGCCTAGTATGTCAAAAAAGGAGATGTAAAATTCAATGGTCCATCCGTCTGGTCCAGGACTCTTGTCCTTCTTAAACCATTTCAGGGTTGCTTCCAGCTCATCCATGGTCACCTCCTTCAGAATCTCTTCCGAACTGTCCTGGTCCACATATCTGGGGAATAGCTCAGCCACTCGCATGATCTCCAGGATGTTGACATTACTTGGTGCCCTGTAGATGCTTCTGAAGTGATCAGTGGCCAGCCTGGCTAAATTCTGCTGATTTGAGACGGTGAGGCCATGTTCATCTTTTAGTTCCCAAATAGTATTGATGGCCTTCCGTCCATTGGCAAATTTATGATAGAACTTTGTGTTGTTGTCACCCTCAGTAAGCCAAAAGCCCTGCTTCTTAGTCTCATGCTTTCTTCTCTTTCCTTTAAGATTTGAGATCGTTTAGCAATCAGAAGGTTATACTGCTCCTTACTCTCTGGGGAGTTGAAAGTACCTGATGAATTGTTTTCATACTCCGTGATGATTCTCTCGGCCTCCATGAGAGTGTGGTTATCCGGAATCCTCTTCTGATGTGCCCACTTTTTAGTAATCAACTTGAGCTCTGTTAACTTTCTGACAAAACCAGAAGACAGGTCCTCTTCTTCCCGAATTGGATTATTTTGCCAATATTCGTGAATCAGCTGAATGTATGATGGATCTTGTAGCCATGCCGCATTGAATTTGAAGGGACTCTTGATCTTGTGGGTGAGGCCATCTATCTCCAGAAAGATAGGCCTGTGATCCGATAAGCCTCCTGATCCTACCCATTGCCTGGCTCTGGGTAGTTCATTGTAAAGCTGTTCTTTAATGAGGAAACGATCGAGTCTTCTGGCCAAACTCTGATCTCCACTCCTATTATTAGACCAGGTATACTGAAGTCTAGCCGAGGGTATGTCAACCCAATGGTGGTCCTCCAAAAGGGAGGAAAAGGAGTCAGAGAGAGAATCCACTTGGGCCATATGCCCCCAAGATTCACAGTAGCCCAAGGAGAAATTAAGGTCCCCTCCCAAAATAATATTATCTGCTTGTAAGAGCTCTCTCTCAAGTAGGGATCTCCAGAAAGTAAGGCGACCAGTACATGGTCCATAGACGTTAATTAAGCGGAGATCCCTATCCAGTGAATGAATATGAATGTCGATGCTAATAAAACCTTTACCCCCCCAGTAATTGCAGATATCCAAAGTCCTGTTGCAAACCCCAATGGCCAGACCCCCCGATCTGCCAGAAGCATCAAGGGCGTGAAATGTCCAATTCGGGAGCCAAGTAGAAAGAGAGCGAATGAGGTGGTCCACAGGGTAGAGGGTTTCCTGTAGAAAAATGATATCCAGACGATCCGAGGTAATAAGCCTCCTGAGTGCTAGTTTTTTGGCGGAACTAGCAAACCCCCTACAGTTGAAGGAGAGGATTTTCATAAGGAAGGAGGGGGAGGGCCATCCTTCGCTCTAAGGGCCCCAAATATGGTGTGCTGTCGCCCGAGGGCGACCTCCTCATCCGCAGTCTGTCTAGCTTTAGTAATGCGGGATGGGCGTCCTCGACCGGTCTTGTGGAAGGTGGGGGGACTGACAGGGTCAAGACCAATAACGTCAGGTCCTCTGTCTTTGATCCGAGGACGAAGGGAGTACCGGGGAGATGGCTTAGATAGTGCAGAGGTCGAAGAAATCAGAGGGGGGGGGGGCAGAGGAGGAGGAGGCGGGATCGAGCAAGTGAGAGATGAATGTGATTGTGAGAGAGAGGTGAAAGTCACAGGGGGAACAGAGTGAGAAGAGACCGATGAAATGCATGATGTATGCGAAGTCAAAGAGTAAGGAGGAGATGACATACCCGTGACCGCAGTGTCCGTCGGAGGGGTCAGTGTGTGCTCCTGAGCCTCTGAGGACGATGGCGGTGCCGGGGGAGGTGCATCTGTCTCTAAACTTGCAGGTCCAGGTCCATCCTGAGGCGCAACAACCCCTGGTGAGCGCTGATGGGTCACAGGAGGCTGTACCGGCTGCTGGTCCGAAGGAGTCGACCGGTTGATATCTGTGACTTCTTCTTGTTCATTCCTCTGAGATTTCCTTAGAAGCGGGCAGTCTCTGTAGAGGTGCCCAACTTTGTGGCATCTGCGGCAGCGATATGGGATGCCCTCGTAGTCAATGATTTGCCTTCGCGCCGAATCTCTCCACTGAATAGTGATGTATTCATATAGGCCTCCCCGAGTATCCATGTAAATGAGAATCCTGGCATAAGCCATCATGCCTGTCTGAAGATAGGACTTGTCATACCCCATATAAGTGCCGAGTGCATTGCCGATGCGCTTGAAAATTTCTTCGGACCAGTATTGAAGGGGAAGTCCAGGAAGTCGAATCCAGATAGGGCCAACCCCAATCTGCTCAGTCTCAGGATCAAATAAGGGTGTCCATCACTTGAGGAGTACAGGCGCGTGATCAAAGTGCCAATGTGATGACAAAACCCAGTTAGAGTGATCGGCACGCGCGAACCGTAGTGAAAACCATCCCCTCACAAATGTCTGCACAAACGGGATATCAACCAAATGATGCCCCCAAATCTCAGTAGCCCATGCCTTCAAGCGTGCCGCCGTATAACTGCGGCCCCTGATGCGGCCGACCAAAACCCGGTCCGCAAAATCCATTGCTTCGCCCCACTGAATGTCCTCTTCCAGTCTAAGAAAATAATCGGCTTCTCGAGACTTGAAGCACTTAGATTTCTTTCTAGGGCCGCCGGAGGGGGGAGGGTTCCGCGGATGGTTAGATGCCGGTGGTGGAGGATGAGCAGGTACCGCTGGATGAAAGGATGCAGGGATACCAGCAGTAGGTTCACAAGAGAGGCCGGAAATGGGACCCGAGAGAGGGGGTACGGATGAAAAACTGCCGGACGAGGGACCAAGGTAACCCACAGGACCAGATGAGGCAAGAACCAGGTTAGGGTTATGCGGATAGCGGTGAGATGAACCGACAGTCGGTGGGGTTAACCCTAGGGAAGGGTTTAAGCTACCAGCAACAAACCCCAGGGTTGCCGGAGAGAGAGGAGGCGTTGAGAGGGCCGGCCAGGTGGGGGGTTCGTCCGGGAGAACCACCGGCAGGGATCTGGAGGATTCACCATGTGAAAACTGAGAGTAAACCCCTGAAAAATCATCATAAAACATACCTTCTGAGCTGGCATTGGGGGTGCGCCAGATGGATACCCCTTCCAAGGGGTCAGCAGAGTAGTCCACGGTCTCCAGGTCCTCCATAGTTGTCTGCTCCTCGGAACGGTGAGTGTTAAGCGGTGCAGTGTATCCCGGCGAAAACGACATGTACCGGTCGAGGATGAAACCGCCGCTATGGTAAACGAGAAACAACTGCAGGTAAAACGAGAAAACCCCCGAGATGTCACGAACCCGGATAGTGCGTAAACAGCTTCAGGTTAACTCGAGTCCAAGCGACGAGAAACCGGATGGCGGCAAAGAGCGGACGAGCATCGAATGGCGAAAGCACAGGTAAGGGTAAACGGGGTGAGTTACCAGCGACAACAAGGAGGTAACGGAGAGACGGTGCGGGTAACCCTCGTCTGCAGGGTTGACAGAAACCCTAACCGAAACCTGTCCGCACAGAAAACCTTCGCGTCTTCATTTTTTTCTCCGACCCTCGTGGCATGGTCAAATTTTTTTTATTATATATACATATTAATATTTATACCCCTTGTTTTTTTTAATCTATTTTATTTTCTTTAATATATATATATATATATATATATATATATAATCTCTTGCATTTGTTAACTTTTTATTTTCTCTACCTTTTTTTTTAGCTTCTTTTTTTATTTTATATTTTTTTTGTCTTTTCTTCTTTTTCTTTCCTTTTTTTTTCTTTCTACTTTTAATTAATATTTATTTTTTCTATATTTTTTTCTTTTTTATAATGGTCAAAGGTCTGACAACAAGATGGAGAATCTCCAAATTTTGTAGTGAAACACTTCGATCAAGATGACAATGAAGTTGATAGAAATCAATGGCCAAAGAGCATATCATATTGGTTCTATGCAGCAGTTGAACGTCGAAAGGATCGAGCAACTATGATGTAACAACCCTGGTGAAAAGTTCATGTAATAAAAGTTAATAAAATAAAAATAAGACCACGGGTAAGGGACATGTATTCCAATCTGAATGTTGGGAAAAGATATCCTAGTGGGTATCAGTGGATGTGTGTTTTGGCTAAGGAAAATTGACAAAGGCTAAGGTAAAGGCATTAAAAGGCAAATTGGCATTTTTGACACATTTATTTATGAAAATAAAGGAAAGGAGGAGAAAAGTAAGGTGAAAGGTCACATGTTTCATGTGAGAAGTAAATTGAAGGAAAATAATGGAAAATGAAGAAAATAGAGGCCTCATTCATAAAAATTCTTACGAGGATCAGTTCACGGCTTTTTTCAATTCAACCTTTTGTCAGTTCAAGTTTGGAGCTCTCTCATTATTATCTCTCTCTGTCTCTCTCACTCTTGGTCACTTAAGTTTTTCTTGGAGCACTCTAATTTGGAGCAAAGGAAAGGGAAAGCAAGGAAATGAAAGGAAAAGGAAGCAAGGATCGAGGAAAGGAAAGCAGGACTCAAATAATTTCACCAGGAATACTTGGAGGTAACCTTTTGCATGTGTGATTTTCTCGCTGGTTTGGACATGCATGACTTTTCTTGTTGGTGTATGGTTCTCTTGTTGTCGATGGCATGGTTTTGTCGGGTTATGATAGTGCATTTCAGCCTATCCTAGCCTTTTTACAGATACCATGGTATGTTGGGATGTTATTTTAGTTTTTGAGCTTTGGAATTGCCAGATGGATTTCGGAATCTGGGGCAAAGATAGTCTCAAGGTTCATTCTAAAAGGCCTAGGAATCCCTTGATTGGTTTTGGTGGGATACATAGTAAAGCCTAAGGGAGCAGTCCCGGTTTGGGCTAGTGATCCAAGTTTGGATTGCGGTAAAGCCTAAGAGACAAGGAAATAGAAAATCCCTCAAGGATAGTGATGGATTCTGGATGGCATTCCAAGTTCTGTTTGGTTGTGATCGGAGCACCATTTTTGGTGTGATCACGGTTTGATGAGAGTGGAGGTGGTTTGACCTCTGGATTCCCTTGGTTCTTATCGGATTGGTTTTTCTATGAGACCCCACATTCATGCTTGGAATATTGCATGGGGGTGACTGGCTGAAAGAGAGATTTGGTTCAGCCATGTCTATGGTCGATTGGTACATGGAAGTCCCAAACCTAGTCGGGTTTGCCAATGATTAATAAAAGCTAGGTTATATTACTTTTGCACTGATTTATATGTGGATTTAATGGTTTTCATATCTGTGATATTTATATGGTTTTATGCTAGTTATAAGAATGGTTTAATGACTATTTTATGTCATGGTTATTTCATATATATTTACTTGTAACTATTAAATGGATGGATGGAAGACCTAATTAATGATATAGTAGTTCAATGGAAAAGGAGGTGATCCTTTTGGTTCTGTTTCATAAGTTGTTTAAGTCGTTTATGCTCTGTCTTGTATCCTAGACCTATACATTGCATTGATGCCAAGTGTTTGACAAAATGATAGTCCCAGTTAGTGATGCTCAAGCCTAGTCCCGTGGATGATTTTTATTGATCATCATCGTTATCATGTTTTTAATAAATTTGGGAAGTTACAACAAGTTCTGGGCAGAGGCCAGGATTTTGGACTAGAAAATTGGCTTAAATCTTAGGGTCATTAGCATATAACTAGAAATTTGGGTCCACATTCACTGATAGGTAGGCCTGTGAGAGCAACTTTGGGTTTCTGGTCACTCCTTTGCCCATATCTTGAGAGATACTATGGCCTAAGCATAGCAGAATACCAGTGGGACCCAGGGACATGTTGTCTGAGTGGCTGACTTGTCTACTGAGGGTCAAGTTGATGATGGTGGATGATTGTATGTGATGTTCCATCAATTCCACTTCTTTAAGGTGACATAGGAGGTCGAATCTGATCATAGTAGCATCTATCCTCATGTTTACCTAATGGCATGGTTACTTTGGGTAGACCTAGGAGGGGTGTTACATATTGCTATTAAAGTATGGTTGTGCTCTCTTTGGGTCATATCTAGTGCTATAGATATGGGTGAATGTGTTGGCCATGCATGCATTTTAGTTGTGTGTGTGTCTCTTACACTTGTGTTCCATGTGCTTGTTGCACTGCATCATATTGATCATGGTAGTAGTAAGGTTATCATGAGGAACTTGATGTCGGTTTTATGGAATGCATCGTCATGATTATATGAATGTTTATACAATTATATGCAGATTGATTACATACTTGTAAGTTGGGTTTCATTCTTGGTTATTTGATTAAATGCATCAGTCTTGTAGGTTGATTACAAGAATTGATCGCTTATGCTCAACTACATGTGGTTATCTATATGTGTAGTTGATTATGCATTTCTTATGCAGGTAGATAGTTGCATGAGGCCATATGTATACTAGAGTAATGATTGTTGTCATGCATGAGGTTATAGCATGCATTTTTTATATGGCCTTGCATTGATGATTGGATCCTAGTTAGTATGATGGTTATGCGTTGATGCACTTATTGATATATGTTTATATGTTATTATGGTTATGTTGTACATGCATCTTGCTTATTTGATGATCTTGCAGACAAGGTATCCTCCCTAATCTATGCCAAGGTACATTTATTTATGGTGATTTGGTTTAGCTGACATAGTATGCCTTGTAGGAAAGAGATCAGACGAACAACAAGGTGGTAGAATACATAGAATCTTCCTATGAATCAGATGGGAAGCATGGTGTGGGGCACTCTTCTGAATTGGTAAACATATTGAGAAGCCCGAAGGAAGAAATAAGTAGTTGCAAAGTAGATAATGACAAAATAATGCAGGAAAAAGAGAAACAAGCAAAGGTGAATGCGATATTACTTTAGAGTTTGCCACATTTTCAGTGACAGGGACCTCTTCAGATCAGCCATGGACATGAGGACATAATTAATGGGGCATATGGCAGAAAGTCTCACAATAGACATAGGTCAGATAGGTCTGACACCATCATAGATGGCAGGATGTTGGACACTCCAAATAGGAGGGGTGACAAACACATGTGTTACTCTAGTTCTGGTTCTAATAGACATCATGATCGTCATCATTATCATCCATACATGAGGAATGATAGGGGATACTTATTGGATGAGTTCAAGAAGGAAAAACACCTAAATTTGATGGATCACAAGATACAGAGGCTTGGTTTCTTGGCATAAATAAATTCTTTAGATTGCGTGATTACTCAGAAAACATGAAGGCAAGGATAACACTTTTCAGTCTCAAAGGTAAAGCAGATATTTGGTGGGAAGACATGAAGAATTTCAAGGACATACATGAGGATTATTTGACTTGGCATGTGTTTGAAAATGCTCTTCACGAAGAAGTACTTGTCTGAGAGGTACTATGATGACAAGGCTAAGTAGTTTTATGAGTTGCGAATGGGTTCTATGACAAATGAGGAGTATACAAGTAGATTTTTGGAGCTGTGGAGATATGTGCCTTACGTTTGAGAGGAGAAGGCCAATGTTCAGAGATTCATCATTGGATTACCAATTGCATACAGAAACCAGATTGAGTTTGATGAGCCTATGTCTTTGGAGGAGGCCATCCGAAAGTTGAAGCATTGTTATGGGCAGTTGAAGCACAAAGTTGAGCCAAAACATGAATTGAAAAGAAATGACAAGCTAAAGGAAAATGGCCACCAAAGCTAGGAAGACCTCAAGATGAAAGTGAGAAAGATAATGTAGTTCCTTACAAGAGATTCAATACAACTGAGAAGGGACATGGAGAGAAGTAGGCTAGAGGCAGTGGTAGGGAACCATTGTAATAGGATCATCATAAGAGGGATTGTCCACAGTATCAGAGTGGTGGTATACCCTGGATCTATAGTGCTCAGGAGGTGCATACAGTTGGTGATGTTGGTCATAGAATTCCTTGGATTTATGCAACTGTGGACAACAGGCAGGCGGATCATCAGACACGATCATTGAGATGGACGGTAAAATTTTTGATCAAGTTGTTTCTATTTTGATTGATCCTAGATCTAACTATAGTTATATTAATCTTGACCTAGTGGATAAGTGTGGTTTGAGAAAAGAAGTGCATGTAGAGTCTTGGTTGGTATAGTTGGCCACAGGTAAAAAGAATCGAGTTCATCATTGGGTAAGAGCTTGTGGATTTGAGTTAAATTGTATGCCTATAGCTACGCATTTGAATGTATTTCCATTGGGATCATATAGTATGATTTTGGGTATGGATTGGTTATACCTTCATAGAACCAAAGTGGATTTCTTTGACAAGGCCATTGAGTGTGTGGATGATAGTGGGGAAAAGAGGACCTTGCATGGAAAGAAGAAGCCTACATCAGTGAGGATGGTTACCACTATGTAGGCTAAGAATAGTTCTAGAAAACGTTGTGTGATGTTTGCAGTACACATTTCTAGTGACAAGGGTAAGGAGATTGAGGATGCATAGGTGTTAAGCAGGTACCCAGTTTTGCAGCAGTTTTAGGATGTATTCCTCGAGGAAATTACAGGCTTGACACCTCATAGGGAGGTAGAATTTTCTATTGAGTTAGTGCCAGGGGCAGCTCCAACATCGAAAGCACCTTACAGGATGAGCACACCTAAATTGGTAGAGTTGAATTTGCAGCTAAAGGAAATGTTGGACAAAGGATACATCAAACCCATTGTATCACCTTGGGGTGTACCATTATTATTCGTAAAGAAGAAATATGGTACTCTAAGATTGTGCATTGATTATAGGCAGTTGAATAAGGTAACGATCAATAATAGGTACCCATTGCCAAGGATTGATGATTTGTTTGATAAGCTAAAGGGAGCAACAATGTCTCTAATATCGACTTGAGTTCAGGATACCATTAGGTATGCATCAAGGAAGAGGATATCTTCAATATTGCGTTGAGGACCACGTATGGGAATTATGAGTTTGTTGTTGTTCCATTCAGTTTGACTAATTCTCTAGCTACATTGATGTGTTTGATGAATAATGTGTTGTGTCCTTATTTGGAAAAGTTTGTTATTGTATTCATTGATGACATACTAGTATATTCTAATAATCAGGAAGAACATGTTGAACATTTAGCAGCAGTGTTGAGATTGCTAAGAGAGAATCAGTTGTATGCGAATCTTAGCAAGTGAAGCTTCTTTTAGACTAAAGTACACTACTTGGGACATGTTGTCTCCAAGAAAGGCATAGTAGTAGATCCAGAAAAGATAAGGACCATCATGGAATGGGCAGCTCCTAAGAATGTAGATGAGGTGAGATCATTCATGGGATTTTCAAGTTACTGCATGAGGTTCATCAAGAACTTCTCACACATTGCATATCCTATCACATCATTTCAGTAGAAAGGTAAGCAGTTTGAATGGGCAGTGGATTGTGAAGGTAGTTTTGAAGAGCTTAAGAAGTTGTTGACACATGCACTAGTGATAAAGATTATGGATCTAGACAAGGAGCTTGTAGTGTGTACAAATTCTTGTAAGAGGGGACTTAGTGGAGTTCTCATGCAAGAAGGACAGGTAGTGTGCTATGAGTCACAGAAAATGAATGAGCACGAGCAAAACTATCCAACATATGATCTTGAGCTAGCAAGGATTATACATGCATTGAAGATATGGAGACATTATCTTTTGGGCATGAGGTTTACACTGATGAACGATCACATTACATTGATGTATTTGTTTGACTAGCCAAATCTAAATTTCGGGCAAGATAGATGGTTGGTTACCCTTAGTGAGTTTGACTTTGAGATCAAATACAACAAAGGGAAGGAGAATCGGGTTGCAAATGCTCTTAGCAAGAAGGTACATGTAAATCATATAGTAGCTATAAGATCATATGGGACAGAGTTACAAGATAGGATTTTGCAGGTAGGACACAAGATGAGAAATACATGGAGATCATGCACAAGCTATAGCAAGGTACAGACACAGGTACAGGTTTAGGTGCAAGTACATGTATAAGTACAACGAATCAGGATGCAGACTATCGTCTCACAACAGATGGTTTGGTGAGGTTTCGAGATAGGATATATGTGCTGAATTAGAGTGAGCTCAAGAAGCTTACCTTGAGGGAGTTTCATGTGAAACTGTATTCAGGTCATCCAGGATATCATAAGACATTGACAGTGGTGAACAAGTTTTACTATTGGCTTAATTTAAAGAAGGAAGTGGCAGAGTTTGTGGCTAGTTGTTTAGACTATCAACATGTAAAGGAAAAATGCAAGCATCCAGGTAGTCTACTACAACCTATTGTGATTCTGGAATGGAAATGGGAGGTCATTTCCATGGATTTCATTACAGGTATTTTGAGGAAAATGAAGCAACATGATTATATTATGGTCATGGTTGAAAGGTTGAGTAAGGTGTCTCACTTCATTCTGGTGAAGACTACATATTTAGACAGTGAGGTAGCACAAGTGTTCATCAGAGAGATAGTGAGACTACATGGTGTTCCAAAGAAGATTGTGTCAGATAGGGATGAAAAGTTCACTTCCAAGTTTTAGAAGGAGCTATTTGTAGGCTTGGGTACAAAAGTAGCCTTTAGTATAGCTTATCATCCACATACAAATGATTAGACAGAGAGGATTAATAGGAACTTGGAAGATATGTTGAGGATGTGTGATGTACTAGTAGAGGAAATGGGAGGAGTATCTTACACTAGTTGAGTTTGCATGCAATAATGGTTATTAGGAGTCCTTGAGGATGAGTCCTTTTGAGGCATTTTATGGACAGTGTTGTAACACTCCCATCAACTGGAGTGATCCAATGAACATGGTACTTATTGGATCGGAAATGTTGGCAGACATGGAGCAGGAAATGTAGGGTATAAAGAGGAATCTAAATGCAGCGCGGGATAGGCAGAAGAGCTGTGCAGATAGGAATAGGGTGTGTTGAAAAGTGTGCAACAAGAAATGCGAAATTTAGAATGTGTTAAAAATAGGACTCCTAAAAATAGCATATCTAAAAATAGTAGTATGGCCAGGGAGGTCATTGGCCACATTGGGTGAGAGGTGAAATTGCTAAAAATAGAAACTTCTAAAAATAGCATTTCTGGGTCCCTTCCTATTTATAGCAATCCCTGGTCTATCTATAGGAAATAAAAACGAATTTGGTCTTAACAGTAGTTTAAAATATTAATTAATTAATCTCCATGAGTTAATTAGTTATGGAAAATTAAACTTGAAGTCTTTGTGAGATCATGCAATTATTTTCTCTCTTGATTTAAGAATTTATCCCTTGATTAAAGGAGATAAGGTTCAGTTCTATATTGAGAGGATCAATTGACTTAGTTTAACTTAGTCAAGCCCAGTAAGATTATTTTAACAAGTTGTTAAGATAATGAGATATAGTTTGTTAATGCTTGCATGCATGTGACAACTATTATTTTCAGATAACTGAGTATTTTCTCATGAATAACTTATGCATGGCAGTTTAGACAAAAACTGAGTTGAGATAAGATGAGGGACAATATACTATCAGATGCTAGGATATTTCTAGTAAGTATTCCTTGCATGAGGAAGGAATCTATTTTCTTCTATGACTACGTAGTTGGACCTAAGGTGACAGCAGGTGTGATTAGGCCAACTTATAGCCTATATATTGAGGCCTAGGTACTCCATGATTTTCATCTTCTGATTGCAGAAAGAGCAAGATAGCTCTTGAGCTGATTCTTTTTGTAACTTGAAGTGGATTTCCACTTGATTGATAATACAGTGTTGGGGTTTTATGCTGGTGCTTTCCTCAGTGATATATCTTATGTTATGTGTGATTATTTCTCTTGATCAGTTATATGTGTGTATGCTTTATGATGCTCATGAAATCGATTTTTCTTCCACTTAATGTTTTGTAGAACTAGATCAAGTATTATGCTTTAGGACATTGCATATATTAGTTTGATCTACAGGTGAAATTTCTACATGGTATCAGAGCTATCTGATTTGTAGAAAAATTCTATAGGGTGTTCAAAGAGTTTTAGGTTGGGGAGCATGTGTATTTGCATATCAAGCCCAAGAAAATATCTTTGAGGATTGGTTCATATGCCAAGTTGGCACCACAGTATTGCAGGCATTTCGAGATCCTTGAGAGGATTAGACCAGTGGAATATCAAATTTCACTACCTCAAACAATGAAATTCCATGATGTTTTCCATATTTCATTGCTTAAGAAGTACATAACAGATGTTGGTCATGTTATTTATTGGTTTGTATTGCAGGTGTAGCAAGAAGGAGAGTTCTAACTCGAGTCTCAGTGCATATTGCAATGGAAGCATATCATGCTCAATAAAAAAGCCATAGAGCAACTTAATGTGCAGTGGAAGCACTTTGGGCCTGAAGAAGCTACATGGGAGACGACGGATCAAATGCGGGCCCTATATCCTTCATTGTTTTCCGGTTGAGGCAAAGCAGTTCTGGTTTGATGTTGGTTTATGTTTGGCATATGTTTTACTGATGTTTTGATATATATATATATATATATATATATATATATATATATATATATATATATATATATATATATATATATATATATATATATATATATATATATATATATATCGATATATAGATATGGATGTAGATAATGCCATGAGCTAAGTTATAAAGTTCTAATAATATGTATGGTTATTATCTTGTCATTTTATCATGTAGTTTTGCTTTTGAGTAGGTTCTTCATTGTAAATATTGCAACAAGCTAAGTTATAAAGCTCCATAGGTAGTATGTTTACTTTTCAGTGGTTTTGGTGAGGTATCAGTGTGGCTTAACACCAAGGATGGTGTTCCCCAAGGGGGAGGGTTTTGTAACATCCCTGGTGAAAATTTCATGTAATAAGAGTTAATAAAGGAAAAATAAGACCACGGGTAAGGGACATGTATTCCAAGTTGAATGTTGGGCAAAGATATCCTAGTGGGCATCACTGGATGTGTGTTTTGGCTAAGGAAAATTGGCAAAGGCTAAGGCAAAGGCATTAAAAAGCAAATAGGCATTAAAAGGCAAATAGGCATTTTTGGCACATTTATTTATAAAAATAAAGGAAACTAGGATAAACGTAAGGTGAAAGGTTACATGTTGCATGTGAGGAGGAAATTGAAGGAAAATAATGGAAAATGAAGAAAATAGAGGCCTCCTTCATAAAAAGGATTCTGAGGATCATCTCATGGATTTTTTCAGTTCAAGTTTGGATCTCTCTCATTATTCTCTCTCTCTCTCTCTCTCTCGGTCACTTAAAGTTTTTATTGGAGCACTCTAGTTTGGAGCAAAGGAAGGGGGAAGCAAGAGAAGTAAAGGAAAAGAAAGCAAGGATAAAGGAAAGGAAAGCGAGACTCAATCAATTTCAATAGGAATACTTGTAGGTAACCCTTTTCATGTGTAATTTCCTAGCTAGTTTGGATATGCATGGATTTTCATGTTGGTGTATGGTTCTCTTGCTTTTGGTGTCATGGTTTTTTCGGGTTATGAAAATGGATTTTAGCCTAGTGTAGCCTTTTTCCAGATGCCATGGTATGTTATTTCGGTTTTTGAGCTTTGGAATTGCTGGATGGATTTCGGAATCCAGGGCAAAGGTGGTCTAAAGGTTCATTCCCAAAGGCCTAAGAATCTTTTGACTAGTTTTGGAGGGATACATGGTAAATACTAAGGGAGCAGTCTCGGTTTAGGGCCTAGTGATCTAGGTTTGGATTGCAATAAATCTTGAGAGACAAGGAGGCGGAAAATTCCTCAAGGATTGTGATGGATTCTATATGGCATTCTAAGTTTTGTCCGGTTGTGATTGGAGCACCGGTTTTGGTGTGATCATGGTTTGATGAGGGTGGAAGTAGTTTAACCTCTGTATTCCCTTGGTTGTTCTTGGATTAGTTGTTCTATGAAATCCCACATTCATTCTTAGAATATGGCATGGGGGTGAATGGCTGAAAGAGAGATATGGCTTAGCCATATCTATGGTCGAGTGGTATGTGGAAACCCAAAACCTAGTTGGATTTGCCTATGATTAATAAAAGCTAAGTTCTCTTATTTTTGCATTTATTTATATACGGATTTAATGGTTGTCATATCTCTGATATTTATTTGGTTTTATGCTGGTTATAAGCATGGTTTAATGACTGGTTTATGTCATGGTTATTTCATATATATTTACTTGTAATTGTTAAATGGATGGATGCAAGACCTAATTGATGATGTAATAGTTCAATGGAGAAGGAGTTGATCCTTTTGGTTATGTTTCATTAGTTGTTTCAGTCGTTTATGCTATGTCTTGTAGCATAGACCTGTAGGTTGCATTGATGCCAAGTGTTTGACAAAATGTTAGTCCTAGTTGGGGATGCTTAGTCCTAGTCCTAAGGGTGGTTTTAAATTGATCAGCATTTTTATCATCTTTTTAATGAATTCTGGAAGTTACAACCAGTTCTGGGCAAAGGCTAGGATTATGGGCTAGAAAAGTGGCTTAAATCCCGGGGTCGCTGGTAGGCAAGCCTATGAGAGCGACTTTGGGTTTTTGGTCACTCCCTTGCCCATAGCATGAGAGTGACTATGGTCTAAGCATAATAGAATAGTAGTGGGACCCAGGGACAAGTTGTCTGATTGGTTGACTTGTCTCTTGAAGGTCATGTTGATGATGTTGGATGACTGTATGTGATGTTCCATCGATTCCACTTCCTTAAGGTGACATAAGAGGTCGAATCTAATCATAATAACATCTCTCCTCATGTTTACCTAGTTGTCATGGTTACTTTGGGTAGACTTGGGAGGGTGTCTTACATCTGATACCAATGTAATGAATAAAGTTTGTATACGCACCAGAATACCCATAATATATGGTATATAATAATATCCATCATGGGATAAATATTATATTATATAATAATATTTGAATATAGGTGAAATGATTTGATTACAATTGAGTGTATCGTATATATAACTAGATAGGTACCCTTTCACGAATGGTCATGTCCATAGAGACATACCTCTTTGCTGCTAATATTAGTTAATTAATCATTATTCATCATCATTATTATTATTTACATTATTTTTTTTATTTTAAGATATACTTTATTCATAACACAATCATTACCTACTCTACCATAGGACTACAAGGTTTATGCCACACCTTACTTGACATTCTCCTTCTTTTCATATGTCTTGTGAAAGTATAAGGGAGAATGCAATAAATTGTGAGTTAATTGCTAGGGGACATAAGGACCATAAACTTAGAACACCACTAGAATTTACCTATGCTCACTCGTTTTATAAATGCATTTGCATCATTTCACAAAGTTTCATCAATTTAATGTATGTGTTTCTTTAATGTCATAACTTAGAATGATCATGCAAAATTACTCTCTATTTATGAAAAATACATTTTGAGTTAGGTTCCATGAGTTGGTAATGTAGAATAATGGCCATCGTGCCTCATCTCAACCTTTCAATATATATCATGATTTCTTCAACTATGTAGAAAGAAATTATTGATGTTCAATGGGACTCTGTTAGAATTCATGAGAATTTATTCATTGAAAATGGTAAGGTGCATCCTTTCAATCAACTTGCTTCTTTGGTCCCATCCTATGAAAAGTTTTAAATCCCTACCAGTCAAAACAATATGGATCCTAGTTTTTATAGGCCATTTTGTCAAATCTGATCAATATGCTTACAAACTGGATCAATCAACATCCATGAACACCCTAACATCCTCCCTACACAAAGCCCTAAGCATGAATCTCAAATCCCTTCATTTCTAGCCTTGACTGCTTCATTCTAGTTCTTTCAAGGCCCATCACACCCTGGCCCTTAAGGGACTCGCGTTCAACAACAAGTCACTTAGTTATGAACTTCCTCTGATCATAGCAAGTTGTCCCTTCTTGGGGGTGCACTAATTATAGAAATTTAGGAAAAATAAAAATAATCTCGAAGCTTCCTCTTCCATAAGTTCCAGGAGTTATTACAACCATTTACCTTGGATAAGAACTTTGAATCCTATCTCATCCTACCTTGGATATTTCACCACTTGTCCCTTGAGCTCATCCTCCCATCAAGAGTGGATTTCAAGCTTATATTGGTAAATGGATAAGAATTCCTTAACTTCCATCCTCTCCTATTTATTTACTCTCATCCACAAGCTATGGGTTATCTTTTGGATACTAATCGCACCCTTATGTTGTTGATTTGATCATAAAATATTTATCATTCCCACGCATTAGGGTGACCTTGAGGTGTGCATTGTGGAAAGGAAGGACAAGTCAATTTTGGGAGATATCTACAAGATCAACTTCCACCTTTGCTTGTAAACTCTTTCCCTTTCCTATTAGTACAAATATTATAATGTTTTCCTATATGTGTTATGTTATGTTTACATTCATATATTTCAATGCTATGTTGGGCCATTGAGTAGAGTGATTGGATAATGCTACATAGATGTCGTAGATATTTGGCTTGTGTTGATTATTTGTGCAAGTTCTAATTATGGTGATTGTAGCTACGATTGGAGCTTACAAGCCAAGAGGAGAGAAGAGCTTGCGGCAGATCACAAGTAAGAATATTTCCATTCTCCAATTTCTCTAAGAAGAAATTTATAGTGTTTTCTTCTTGTTTTTCTAGACCATGCCACTAGGTCTAGGGAAGATACTTTTATCCACAGTCGTAGATTTCGTATAATAAATTGGTGACTCCACTAGGGAATGATTTATTCCCTTTGTGGTTTCCTTTACTTTATCCCTTTTTACACCTCTTGAATAGACCTCCAATGCCTCACTTAGTTTTAATTGACCCTAGAAAGACCTTTCATTGATCTGCATTTGACCTTTTTTGTCGGAAACTGGCTTTTCCTTGGTCGGCGCACCCCTGGTCTACTAATAGAGTGTTGCAGATAACCCATATTCACCTATGATGTGCTTTCTTTGATTCCTCTTTACCTGCATTGTAGAGCACCCTAGCCTTCTCTGCACCTACTCTGTAGAGCACTATATCCCTTTATGCACCCACACTGACCCCAGTTGCATGCAAAAACTTTCCTTTTATGATTTTCTCGCTGATTAAATTAGTTCCATTTGGTCCTCCTTGTTTTCCTGAGTGTGTTTAGCTCCTCAAAAGCCTTCATCTTGTTTTCTTTTGGTTTTGAGTGCCTTTGATAAGATTTTTTTTGGATTTTTGCTTTGTTCTTGTCATTAGGTCATTAGAAAACTAATTGCTTGATCATTAGGTTGCTTGAAGGAATTGGTTTTTTAGTCATCATTCTGAATAGTTTCTTTTATTAGTGATTAGTAGAATATCTTAGTTTTCATTTGAAAATTAAGTGAAATTTGAAAGAAAAAATCTTATGCATCATGCATTGCATATAGGGCTTTGACTTTGATTGGAATAGTGAAGTTGAGGAGATCAGTTGGTGCACCACTTGTTTTTTGCATTATTTGATTGTTTCTTTCTTCCCCTACTTAGTTAGGCATTTCATTGTTAAAAGGAAAATGAAAAGAGTTTTTTATATCATAATAGTTGCATCATTGGTGTGTTCAAGTGAAATTCGTGGGGAACCTTGAAAACCGAAACTTAACTTAAGATAATTTTTTAATTTATTTAATCAACCTAAGGAAAATTGGTAACACTAATGCAAAAATTTAGAGGTATAGGCTAGAGACGTGTTCCGACATATTTAAATGTAGGAGCTATCATTTTTTTCTAGCGTTGCATTCCGGGGGTGATATCTCGTTCCACATACGTAAGTGTATCAAACCATTCTCCATGTACCTTCAGGAATATATGATGGCACTCCACGCAATGAAAGTATATGGGAATTCTCTCATCGTACAGTTACACATTAGACAACACTAAAATGAACTATACTTCCATGTACCATCAATTGTATTTTGGAATTCCACCATAGGTTGTTATCCTCACCATAGTTAATTGATTCGGTCACCTTGTACATTGCAATACATCAAACACAACATTCGAGGAGATGACATTCCCATACATAAATCCTTAGTTCTCCAAGGTGGTATATTGTAGTTCACAGTTGCTTGGTAAACCATTTTTCCTAGCTGCCCCTTTTTTTATTTATTTTCGTTGTTAATTTCTAAAATCAATAAATTGATCACAAAATAACACCCTCCCTGTGGAACCACTCCTTAGTGGATTTTAGGTTGAGTCTAACAACAATAGTTTCTGAGTTTACCAATGAAGGAAACCCCTCTGATGGGAATCCTAGTCCTTTTTATTCTTTTGTAAATATTGACGCCCCTTATATGGCAACGTTGTCTCTTCCCAAGTTCAACATTGGTTTTCCACTTTGGTTGTTTTCGACCCCTATGGTTATGAATGTTCAAATTGCACCTCAACCAAGTTCTCCTCCACCTAAACAATATCAACCTCAATTTGATCCTAAAGTTGACCCTTTTCCTTCTTCACTTATTGTTTCTTCATCCCTTTCTTCCTCTTCATCTGGGGAAAGTCTTGATTCTAGTAACCAAGAAGCTAAGAAGAAGAAGAAAAGGACAAATAAGAAGAAGCAAAATAAGCAAAGGGGAAACCAAGAAACCATTTCTACCCCTGCAACTAGTATGGAAGAATCTTTCAATCAGCCTTAGAAATTTAAATTCCCTTGCGAGATATGTAAGTGTGATCACTTTCTTAGAGATTGTCCTAGTATTCCCAAGGTGTTAGAAGTGTGGTCCACAAGCTCACATCAACCTTTTCCTTCACCCTATGGATATTATGTTAGTGAAAGACCTTTAACAAGTGAAAGTAAGGTCCATAGGAAGAAGGGGAAAGTTAAGTTTCCTTGTAGGTTATGTGAAGCGAATCATCCTATTCACATTTTTTCTTATATGGATGAAGCCTGAAAAGTGATGGAAAACCTTACAGCTTCTCAACCTTGTCTTTCAGTTGGTTATTGAAAGCTTTCCCATAATCCTCCACTAGTTGATGAAGTGATTGATCAAAATTTGTCTCCAATCAATTCCATTCTCTCTGAACATGGATCCCATGAATCTGTTCCTGACCAACCATTAATGAGAAAACAGTTGACTCAATTATACCTTTCTGTAAAGAGTGAAATTCATAACACTCGAGTTCTTCTCATTTCTTCATGTTCCGATGAACTCGGGGGGAAATCCTCTCATTCCAATGGCACAGGACAATCATCCCATTCAAATGGCACAGGGGGAAAATCCTCCCGTTCCCATGAAATAGGGGATAAATTCTCTCATTACCACAGTATAGGGTAGAAATACTCTCATTTCCATGATACAGGGGAGTAGTTCTCTTGTTCCCATAGCACAAGGGGTAAGTTCTCTTATTCCCATGGCACCCCTTCCAAGTAGTATGGTCACTTCCTTTGATTGGACTCGAATGGATATATATCATATGCCGCCTTACGTTCCCTTCTAGATCATAGTATAGCCTTATAATATGACCGTACTTGGCACATTTATAGTGAAGGCACATCTGTTAGTATTTTCTTCTCAACTTCTTAGCAAGATTTAAGTTCTCCACAGCTTTTGCTCGTGACCTAGAATATGTTGGCTTTTAACAAAGGAACCAATCAACCATTAGGGATCCTTCCTCATTTTCTTATTACTTTGGGAGGAAATATTGTCTATAAATATGTGATGGTAGTCCAAGGCCCTTTGGATTTTAATTTACTCCTTGGGCATGACTATGTTTATGACATGGGAGCTATTGTCTCTTCACTCTTTCATGTGGTGTGTTTCTCACATGAAGGAAGAATCATTATCATTGACTAGATTTCATTCACTAGTCCTAATTTGGGTTCCAATAAATCATATTCCAAAAATGGTCCTTATATGCAAGTAGTATCTCCACCGCCACAGATTAATTATGTGGCAACATGTTCAATGCTTGCATCTACTGATGATCTAAGGTGATGTAGTGCATCATTTCCTGGGGGAATTGGAGTTTGATCTTTCCATTGGATCCTTTGATACCTTCAAGAGTGTTTTTCTTCAATCTAATGAGAACCTCTTGGAAGTGATGGCCTTCTACAGACCATGATCAAGGCACCAGAGTGTAGCTCTTAAGCTCGTTAAAAAATGAAACAAGGTGTTAGAGAAGAATTTCGTTTCTTATGTCAAGCTCGTTAAAAAATGAAACAAGATCCTGGAAAATAGTTTCTTTTCTTGTGTCAATCTTGTTAAAAAATGAAACAAGGTGTCATGATCATAGTTCTTTTCTTATGTCAAGATCGTTAAAAAATGAAATAGATCTCCCTCCAATTCGAAATCTTTGATTAGATCTCGTAAATTCCCAGTCGAGTGTTTCACTTGATCTCATGAATGAACCTTCATTCACCCACTTGTTAGTAACCAGTAGTCTACTTAGGTTAATGAAATGAAGTTTGGGAGGTATGTGCCTAGAATTGATTCATTATGCTAGGGGCATGCAAACTTATTTCAAGCATTGTTTTTCTCTATTTCAAACTTTTCTTAAAATGAAACCATTTTCATCCAACCTCTCGTTATTGCCATTTTTATCAGCTTATTTCAAGTTCCCAATGAGCCTTGTTTTTCTCATTCCATCGTCACCATATGCTTGGCTGATCATATGCTTTTGATTTGGTTTTACCCTTTCCTGGGGAACAATTTCGATGAGTGGTCTTATTAGCTAGCCTCTTGACATCTATGTGCTTTTAGAAGTTCCATCATGATTGGAGCTAGTTGTTACCCTTTATACCACTCATTCCTCCAGGAGGAGTCCTCTTTCAGTGCTTTTTAGACTCCCAAAATATGAAAAGATTGTCAAGCACTTGTCTTTTCAAACTCGTTAATGTAAATGAAAATACATCTACTCAGTATAAGTTTAACCCTTTTTAAGAGTGGGATAGACTATTTACAAAAAAGGAATACCTTAGTTGAACATGGATAAGAGGTTCTCTTGAGTATTTTTTTCTGCCTTTTTAGACTCAAGAGACTATTTACGAAAAGGAACCTTTGGAGTTTTCTTTTTTGCCTCTTTTAAAAACTTTCTAAACATGAAAAAGGTGTCAAGTTAGACCTTCGCTAGACTTATAAAAACATAAAATAGTAATAGATTTGTCAAACATGATGGGACCGAACAACTCCTTCTCAGGGTTTGTTAAACATACTCGGAGGGATTCATGCAAAGGATGAATTTACAGATCAAGCATATGTTATCCTCCTTAAGCTTGTTAAAAAATAAAGAGGTATTGACCAACAATGGTTTAGGAAATTGGGAAAATATGATACTCCACCTATTAATGGTAGAGAGTTGCTCTTGAACATAACACCCTTCCACTTAATCTTTGTGGTTATTGTGTTAGGAAATATGCTTTTTTTTTTGGTTCATTGCACCATATCAAATCCTCCACTTTCGGTTTTTGGTCATTGTTTCCAACTCCATTCAATGTTGTCAGTGTGTTCAAGAGAGCTCATTCAGTTGATATATGTTATGATACTCTTAAGAATTCATTCCATGTCTTTCATTCCTGAACCAATTCCACATTAATTTCATTACGTCTTGAATCTTTATATGTGTTTCGTGTCATTGATGGGGGATACATCAAGGCCCTCCTGCGAGAGGTTGCTTCCTGTCGACATCAGCTCATTATCCAGGAAGTTGACTTAGAAAATATTCCTTCAACACCTTTGGGCTTGCATACATAAATGGAAAGTTCCCTCGTTCTCAGCGATAGTTTTTCATCATTGGCCTTCGACTAATAGATTGTGTGTGGTGTTTGACTTCAACTCATCCATTGACACCATATGGATTGTACAACAGTACCTTGAGAGCCATTAATGTCATCAATGGTTTCTCTCGTGTTTGTTAATGGCTTACATAATTGGTCAGTAATCAGATGGTGTATGACATGTTCGACTCCAACAACTTATTCACATGGTTAGACTCGTACATTGGATGATCGAGTGAATGAGATAGAAGACCCCAGATCTAGTTCCATCCATCTAGGATGTGATTTTAGGATTAATATAAGATGACAATGTATGATGGATATGATCATACATGCCGCCATCCAATCATGGATCCACACTTCATCATTAGTGGACATGTCTTCTTAATCATTGTACATGTAATGTTAGCTTCTGCTGAGCATGAGTATGCCTCCCTCAGCAAAGATATCATGATGTAAATGTATTGTAATAGATGATGATTCGACCAGTTGTTCTTAATATGAATTTGTCACGAGGTAAAGCACTTTAGTCATCAGTTAAAATTTCTAACTTTACGCTTTACGGGGCAATCTGTTATAGGCCATTTTGTTACATATGATCAGTAGGCTTACAAACTGGATTAATCAACATCCATGAACAACTTGTCATCCACCCTACACAAATCCCTAAGCATGACTCTCTCTAATCCCTATGTTTCTGACCTTGACTGCTTCATTCTAATCATTTTAAGGCCTAATGCACCCTAGCCCTTTAAGGACCTGCGTTTAACAATGGGTTTCTCAGTTATGCACCTGCTCTGATCAGAGCAATTTGTACCTTGTTGGGGGTGCACTGATTCTAGAAATTCGAGAAAAATAAAAAGAATATTGAAGCTTCCTCTTCCAGAATATTCCAAGAGTTGTTACACTCATTTACTTTGGATAAGAACTTTGAATCCTACCTCATCCTATCTTTGATATTTCACCTCTTATCCCTTTAGCTCATCCTCCCATCAAGAGTGGGTTTCAAGCCTATATTGGTAAATGGATAAGAATTCCTTAACTAACATCCCATTCTATATATTTACTTCCATCCAAAAGCTAGGGGTTGGCTTTTGGAGACTAATCATACCCTTATGTTGTTTCATTGATCATAAGAGAGCTATCATTCCCATGCATTAGGTTGACCTTGCGGTGTGCATTGTGGCAAGTAAGGACAATTCACTTTTGGGAGATCTCTACAAGATTAGCTTCCATTTTTTGTTGTAAACTCTCTCCCTTTCAATTAATACAAAGAGTATATCATTTTCCTATATGTGTTATGATATGTTTACATTCATATATTTCAATGCTATGTTGGTCCATTTAAGATAGTGATTGGATAATGTTGTAGATATTTGGCTTGTGTTGGTTGTTTGTGTAGGTTCTAATTATAGTGATCGAAGCTACAGTTGGAGCTTACAAGCCAAGAGGAGAGTAGAGCTTGTGACGGATCACAAGTAAGTGTATTCCCATTCTCCAATTTCTTTAAGGAGAAATTTATAATCTTTTCTTTCTGTTATTCTAGACCAAGTGATTAGGTCTAGGGAAGATACTTCTGTCCAAAGTCGTAGATTTGGTATAACACTAATGAAGAGGATTTCAATTTTTCTTTAGCCAATAATAGGAAGTATATAGTGGTATGTTAGAATATATAACATCATTGGGTGATATTGTATTTCCTTTACCACATGCCAAATGAGGCGATTTTCAACAATTTTTTTTTTGTTAAAATGGGATGCGAAAGGAGTTTCCTTGAATTGATATTGGGGTTTGGTGTAAACTATGTGTTTCTTCTATTCAACATTGAATTGGTAGCTTAGGAAGATCTGTAGTATGATACATGGAATATTTCATGTTCCCTAACTGTTGGCTGGATAAATCGATCTTGCGATAAGGTCGATCTCCCTAGTATCAAAAGATATCTAGCAACAAGAAGAACAAACAAATCTACCTTTCTCTAAAATTTTGCGATTCATTAATAAAAACTATAGAGGTGTTTAAACCCTACCTTAAGTCCAACGCTAGTTTGTAGCAGCCATCCTTCAATCATCCGGAAGAGTTTCCTTTTGAGAACCTGCAATCACAAACAAGCACACATCAAATAACACCTGCATAGCTAATATAATAAATCATGTTCATTATGGTGATCAAGGAATCCATAAAATAAAACATAAAACATAGCTTATTGAGAAAAATAAACTTATTTGTATTAACTTTGAAATAGAAGAACCTTACAACCTTTGGTGCCTTGATGTTGTACAAGCTCTTCCCAGGGTCTGAAATCTCCTTTACTCTTACAAGCCTCACACTCTTCCAAATGAGATCAAAGAGGTATGTAATATCTCCTCACAAAAGCTCAATTAGGAAGACTAAGTTCTAGCAGAATTTCACCTAAAAAATATTCAGCTTTCAACCTCTCAGTAACCAGCCCAATGCTTCATTTTATAGTGCAAAGGAAGGAGGTTACAGGTTCACCTATGAAGGGATAGAGTCCTCTTTCAAAGGGATAAGCTCCTCACATCAAGGGGTTAGCTCCTTAAGGTATGGGATGCATGAACCTTAAAGGAGCGAACTTGACAGCTCAAGATTCCTTCCAGAAGCTTCTAGAAATGACTCAAAGTGAGTTTTTAAGAATATACTTTCACCTTTTTAACTTTTACAGGGGTACGCACCCATAACATAGAGATAGAGCGGTCAGGTGCGCAGGGGATATGACCATTAGGTGTGGGACCACAGGTAATGCTAAGAGAAAGTGCGGAACCAGAGTTTTATAGACTTTTGAGGGCTTTCTCTTATTTTCAAGGCTTGATATGAAGAACTGAGGCTTAAGACTTGCAAAGGAGGAAAGTATGAGTGGTGATGGACTCACACAGATTGTAGAATGTCAAGGTGACAATTTTTGTGCAACAAATTGCCCCCTAAAGTGCGAAGTCTGTAATAGATGAAGATAGAATTTGTCATCTAAGAAGAGTGAAGTACTTTATCATTTCAAGGATCATCCTGTGGACACCTCAGTCGGAACCTATAAAAACATTCAATGCAAAATATATATATGAACATATCGTCGCTGAGGTAGCCATTTCCATACTCAGATAAAAAATGACTAGAAAACTAACTAAACTGTTCTAATACAGGAATGATTTTGTAATACATCACGAGTATAGACATATGTAGACACAGTATGGGCACAACCATTTGTTTATGAATAGTCCACTGTATAATGAATAACAAAATTCCCTGTTGAACTGAACATGCACTGACATGCAACTAAGTTAACTGATGTATTCTATAGTTGCATTATGAGTTAATAATTTGTGAATTAATTAATAACTAATTCACCCAACTCATCTCTAGTCTACTGATTAGTTTCAACACTTTCTAAGTTTTAACTAATTTTTTTTTGTTTTTTAAATTGTCCAAAACTGATAATAAAAAATTTTAAATGCAGATGTGGGTCCATGACGACCAGCCACTCTCCAACCTTATGAGAGGAGACACCCAGCTACAACAGTGCCAACCCCACAGGACCAATCTACAGAGACCCTGACCGAATTGGAGAATCATCTAGAGCGTTTGACAGCAGATATTCCAGAGACTAGCATAGATGATATTCCACTTAGGTTACAGCGATATGTGATTGGGGTCCCAGGACCTTTTAGGAGGTTCCTTTGTAGGGTGGCCCGAGCAGTGGTTTCTTATCATGATCATCACCAGGGATAGGATGATCGCTTTTGTAGACTCATACGACATTTTATGTCTTTTTGTACTATCATTTTTGCCGATCATAAGGTGTTTTTCAACCTATGATCGAAGACGATGTATATTTGACACACTTCTATGCTATGATATATCACTATTACTAGCTATCTTGTATAACATGTTATGGAATGTTTTTAAATTTACTATTTTGATTATTGCAAATGTCTATTTAACATACGAGAAGCAACTACATCTGCTAATGTATTTAAATATCTTGGAATTTATTGATATTCAATATAATCAAATTCACGTTCCAAGAGACGAACTCTCAAAAATAATCTTAATAACACTGGATTTCTAATGGCATAAACCCTGTTAAGCTATAATACAACAAGTTTAGAATCTAACCTAACAATCAAACTCCGAATCCCAAATGAGATGGATTCAGATAATAACTCAATCATTGCACTATACTCTGCAATGTTATTCGTTGTTTGACCGAGGCTTACCCCATGCATAGATACTAACTCATCAGAGGGTGAATAGATAACCCAAGTTGTGGAAGAAATGTTCTGTGTATTACGACAAGCACCATCAGCAAAACCGATATATGTTTGACGAGACGTCGACATTTGCAATATTAAGAGTAAAATCAAGATAAGCAGGAATAATGATAAAAACACTCTCTAAACTAGGCACACATTTCTAATCTAAAACACACCAGCTAGAAAGAAACTAATCTAATAAAAATCTCCACACCAAGGTTTAAGCATAATATCTCTTCAGATAAAGTCCATTTCTAGGTTTACCCAAAGAGACACCGTCAAAATCTACCAATTCATAGGCCCCTTTTGCTAGCTTTTTCTTAGTAATATAAGGACCATGCCACATAGGTACAAATTTTCCAGCCCCTAGCTTATCGTTTGCTTGATCGTATAGTAAGACTAGGTCTCCTTTCGAAAAATTACAAGGTGTAACATTTCGGTCGTACTGAGCTTTTATTCATTTCGCATGAGTTTCGATTGCTAATGCAGCATCACGTCGATTCTCATCTAGTTGAGCTAAGTACAACAAATGTTTCTCCTCTTAGGAAGTGGTTAGGAGTAATTCTATGGCTATTTGCAATGATGGAATTTCGCATTCAATGGGTAACACTGCTTCCAAACCGTAAACCAGTTGAAAATGAGTGAAACCAGTTGATGTTTTTACTGAGGTTCGATATGCCCAAAGTGCTGAAAATAACATGTTATGCTAGTTCGACCTATGAATACCAATGATTCATTGGATCATAGTGACTAGAACATTATTGATAGCTTTAGCCAGACCATTAGCCTGTGGGTAATATGGAGTAGAACTATCGTGATGCAGGCCAAGCTGATCTGTCACTTCAGTCATCATGATGTTTCGAAAATGACTCCCATGATCAGTAATAATAGCTTGAGGAACACCAAATCTAGCAATTATATGATTGAAAATGAAAATTGCAGCAGTTTTTCTATCTGCCGAAAATGTAGGCATCACCTCGGCCCACTTAGTAAAATACTTTACCGCAAGGATGATATACGCATGCCTCCCGGCCGAGTGAGGGTAACATGTAATAAAGTCAATACCCCACTTTGCAAAAGGACCGATGACAATTATTGGGTGGAGAGGAGCGGGTGGAGCACGCATCTTACGATAAAAAATTTGACAATTGTGGCATTTCCAGACTACATAGATACAGTCGTTGAATAAGGATGGCTAGAAATAACCAGTGCGCAATATATTTTGGGCTGTGGCATACCCATACATATGACCGCCACATGCTCCAGAGTGACAGTCATTCAAAACCTTTTCAGCTTCTTCATGAGTTAGACAACATCGGAAAACAGAATCCGCCCCACGACGATAGAGTGTATCTCCAATAACATTGTATTATTGGGATTGGAAACGTATTTTCCGTCGCTAAGATCGTGAGATTTCAGGCTGAAAAGATTGGGTTTAGAGATAAACAATAATATCTCCATACCATGGATCAAGAGTACTGATAAGAAACAAGGATTCGTCCGTAATGGGTTCTTCTACCATAGTTTCAGTATCAGTACGTGGGAAATCACACATCAGTTCTGCAAAAACCAAAGATTTATTTGCCTTGGATTTTTCAAACTCCAAGTCAAATTCCTACAGGATAACTATCCATTTGGAATAATTGCCCCCTAGCAATTGTCTGGTCAAGATATACGTCATAGGGTTACAATCAGAAATTACCATGGTTTTGCGTAATAAGATGTAGTGACAAAATCTTTGGATAGCTTGAACAGCCACCAAAGCTAATTTCTCCACATGCGAATATTTAAGTTCAGTCAGATTCAGAGTTTGACTAAGATAGTAAATCACATGTTCACTGTTGAATTCATCTTCCTGAACTAAAACCATCCCAATGGTGGAATGAGAAGTGGCGAGGTACAAAAAGTAATCCTGGCTGTAGTTGGGAGGATGCAATAACGATGCATGGGTCAACGTGTGCTTAAGTGCATCAAAATATTTTTCAGCTATCTCATCCCAAAAGAATGGAGTATTCTGTTTCAACAACTTGGTAAAACCTTTCGTTATCTCGACATAGTTAGGAATGAAATGACGTAAAAAAATTGCTTTCCCTTGCAAACTTTGGAATTGGCGAAGAGTTGAAGGAGGAGGTAATTTGACAATAGCTTCAACCTTCGAGGGCGACACGAATGCCAACTTTTGAAATGACAAATCCCAGTAAAAAACCCACCTCTATACAAAAAACACATTTGTGTGGATTCAGCCTAATTCGATAATGCCTACATCTCATAAAGATTGCTCGTAAACGAGTGAGATGATCGGCTCTATGTAATGAATGGGCAAGTAAATCATCGAGATAAGGCTGAACAATGTGCTTGATGTCATGAAATGTGTAAGACATAGCCCTTTGGAAAGTTGCTCCAGCGTTCTTCAATCCAAAAGGTAATTTGCAATAAGCAAATGAAAGCTGTTTTTGGTTGATCGGCAGGGAGTATGTTGATTTGATTGTAATCGGAAAAACCATCCATAAAGGAGAACATTTCACTGCCGGCACAATCATCTATAATTTGATCAATATAGGAGGTTGGGTAATTGTCTTTAGGACAATCTCGATTAATATCCCTATAATCGATACATATTCTTATCGTTCCTTGTTTTTTGTTAACAGGAACAATATTCGATACCCAATCCGTTAAGGGAATTGGATAAATGAAACCTGCTCGAAGTAATTTCTCAACTTCAGCTTTAATAACAGCAGCTTTTTGTGGATGTATCTGACACAAACGTTGCCGGACAGGTTTAGTATCCAGGTAAGTTTTAATTTCATGGACAACAATTGATGGATCGATTCCTGGCATTTATTCATATGACCAGGCAAACACGTCGCGGAATTCTTGAAATAGGGCTTTATAAGTTTGGATTTCATCATCCGTACAGGAAGCACCTATATGAATGTTTTCAATAATTACGGGTTTAACTGAAATGTCAATAGGAACCGTTCGAGAGATATTTCCCAAATTTGACTCAGAATCAGGATGTTGCAATGGATTCTGTGGTTCTTTGACATAGTCAGCGGTAAAAATAGACGAAAAATCATTTTCAAAATGATCAAGCTCAGGTAAAAACAAATATCGATGATGAATATCTTCCCGTGACAAATCATCAACAGACAAAAGTTCGTGAATCTGCTCATCAGTATGAACAGGGTCAAAAAAAGTTTTTGAAGCTGAGGTTGATATTGAAAGCGATTCCCCATGGACCACATTCATTGGATCAATTCTGGTTGAACAAGAGTCAGAAACAACTGTACAGCCTGATATGCAATTTCAAAGGGACTCAAAGGCATCGTGTTACCAAATGAATCTACCTCAGAATCAGAAGGTACGATCCAAGGATCATCAAAAGCAATAGTGTTCGATGAAATCATATGAATAGTTGCAATAGAAGGTGATACGTTAGGAGGAGGGAAGGAAAAAGGTCCTAGTAAACCAAAATCTTTAATCAAACCTACCCCAACATCCTTGTAAGGGATAGTTGTTTTACCGACATGTTGAATACTATCTGAAGAGGCTGGGTCGGATGAAAAATAAGTCAGCTGGTCTATTGTCACGATCTTTCCATTATGAGGAAACTTGATAAGCCAAAAGACTGATGAAACAATAGCATTCATGGCGTAAGACCAACTACGACCTAAGATAAGGTTGTAATCTAGAGGGGCATCAACCACTTCCACATCTAGATTTACAGTTTTGCCTTCAACCCCTATAGGTAAATCCTACAAAATGTCAAAAGGATGGAACCCTCGACCATCAAAAGCCTTTAGAATCGTGGGGGACTGATTAAGTGTCGGAGAACCAAGCGATCTCCAACACTGTATCGACATAATACACGTAGAAGCTCCCTCATCAATCACAGTCCGAAAGCAAGGCCTGTTTTTTACTAACACTGGAATCTGGAGAGCCATTTGATGAGGTAGGCGAGGTGTGCTATTCTCTAAATTGAAGATCATTAGGTTCGAATCCTGAATATCAACAGCTCCTATAGCTAACAATGGTAATTTATGTTGTGCTGAGCATGATTGCAGCACCTCCAAAGCTGACATTGCTAAAGGGGAAATAGCTAAGTCTTCAACAATGTTATAATTCTGAGCAGCTCTTGCATGTGGATTGAAAGCTGACTTTTGAAGTATACCTTTAGCAGGCGGTTTGATTACTAAGTCAGGGTTAGGTTTCTTGATCTGTAGCGGATCAGAACCAGGAGTTGAAGTTGATGGGTTTGAATTAGAAGATTCTGCTTCCTTACCACCAATAGGATTTTTACTACCATAATCTTGCGATCGCATCGCAATCCTGACATGAGACATCATCATAATGGGTTCTTCTGAGGAATTTGAGGAAGAACCGATCTTCTTACTATCTTGGCTAGTTAAAGGATCCTTCAAGACAACAGGCGTTTGAGAAACTTTGACGATTTTCGAAACCTTAGCTCAATGTGGACAGTCTCTTGTAAAATGCTCCTCATCACAAATGAAACAAGGATAGCGAGGTTTACATTTCTCATCAGTAGATCCATTTTTATCTAATTTCTCTTTTGAGTTTTGTTTATTTTTCTTCTTCCCCTTCTTTTTACCACCGGATTTCGATTTGGCTGTAGATGATTCTACGACATGGATATCGGCAGGAATCTCTATGGAAGAGCCTCCTGTCGAGGAATCTGGTAAAGTTATAATAGGAGAAGAATTATTTGAAGATTTCTTCTTACTTTTGGTACTAACTGAACTAATCATACCATCAACGACATGAGACCCTGAAGGAGCTGCAGTTATTTGATTGTGTTTCGGAAGGTCGAGGATGTTTTCATGTAAAGTACCCAACTGCATATAATCAAGGTCAAGGTATTGAGCCTGAGCAATTACTTGCTCTTCAGTAACAACTCCTGCCTTAGCTACATCTTCAATGATTTTAGGTAATAATGATTTAACAAACCATTCCGCTAAAATTTGATCCGGAATAAAAACTTTCATTAAACGTCGTCTACGTCGCCATTCATGGATATGATCTGAAATATATGTGGACGTTGATTGTTTTAATGAAGTTAATAATTCCGTGCCATTGTGGTATTTGACAGGAAACTGAAAATGAGTTAAAAAAGAAGTGGCTAACTGACTAAAATTATAAAAAGAGCCTTGTGGTAACTCAATGTACCATTTGGAAGCAGGACCAATTAGAGTGCGTTGAAAAAGACGTAAGCGAATTGAATCATCAATAATGGAATTAGATACACACCAGAGGTGATAAGCAATCACATGATTTGACAGATCTTCTTCTGACTTACCCTCGAACTTCGGGATATCATTGGGAAACTTATTAGGCATTGGTGACCAATACGGAAGATAGTTAATTAGATCGTTGGTAAGGCGTGACAAATCAGGTAAATCCAAAGTTGCAATAAAAGGTAACTGACGGTTAGGGTTGTGAAAACCTTGGGTAACAAGACCAGCCCTAGGAGGAGGATATCCAGGATAGCCTGGAATTGGATTTGCATTTGGAATATTATATCCTCCCGGAAAACCAGGATTAACCGGACCAAATTGGGGTTGTTGAGGTTGCTGATAAGTATATCCAAGTTACGGTTGATACTGATAAACTGGGTTTTTCACAGCAAGACCGAATTGGTACTGTCCCTGGTACAGTTGATAAGTGAATTGCGGTTGACTTGTGACAACCGTACTTGGACCAGGTTGTCCTACAGGCATCTGAACCGAAGTCTGAATTGTAGGTCCTGACTGTGGTAAAGAGGCTTGAGGAGTTGATGCAGGAACAGTAGAAACCAGAGCTGTTGATACTCCAGAAGTAGGTGGGGTAGATTGAACAGAAGCTGCAGTAGTTGCAGCAGCAGTTTGAGGTAGAGTTCGAGGTGAACTAGGCCCAGACTGATGAAATACACCAGGTGCAAAAGTTTGAATAGTAGGCTGGATAGGTTACTGGGTTGGACCAGAAACCAAAGGTTTTCTAGGTTGACTTGATAACTGCACATTCGGCTGCAAAGTCTGTTGAGATGAATCCCACACCATGTTCATTCTAGGGTATGGACCCATAAAAAGTTGAGCATATTGAGGACCATAACCGGGTTGAGCATAGGGCTGATAATTGAAAGGTACATTTCCAATTCCTTGTACAAATGGTTGACCAGAAGGTGGTTGGAAACCTTGAGTTGGGTACTGACCTTGAGGTTGATAGCCTTGAGGCACATATTGAAACTCAGGTTGACCTTGAGGTATATATTGATACTGGGGTTGACCTTGAGGTATGTACTGAGTTTGGGGTTGACCTTGAGGTATGTACTATCCTTGAGGTTTCCCCCAGGCGGTAACTGACTACCTTGGGGTTGCCCCCCAGGTGGTAATTGACTACCTTGAGGTTGCCCCCCAGGCAGTAACTGACTACCTTGAGGTTGCGGATTTGGAATAGTACCAAACATCATAAGAATGTCTTCTATGCTTGACGCTTGAGTTTCGTTATTACTAGTTGATATCTCATGTTCAATTGGTCGAGGAGACGCTCCTGAAAAAGTAATAGTGAGTGACTAATACTCGAACGAACAGAAGGACCGCCATATAAAAATGTTTCCGGTGTTTGGGAAAACATAGATGACTGTCTCGACATATTCAAAGGAGGATAATAACCTCTGGGTGTAGGATGAAAAGGAATTCGAGGTGGTGAAAAAATAAGACCTGGGTTTTCTAAAAAGTTTGTCAATGATGTGTACCAAGCGTCACTCCTAAAAGGACTGTAGAAAATTGATTCACACTCCCTAAGTTCTAAAGTCGGTTAATTTTCAGGGAGAATTATATCTTTGTCCGGACTAACAAATTCTTCAATAGAAATGAGTTCAGAAGGAAGATTTTGGGTAATGATACTTCCTACCCTGGGTGAACCAGGACCACTAGAAGTTGGAGAAGCAAATCCTAAATATGGAGTAGGAGCAGGTTCAATTTCAGGCTCAGAAATTTCAGGTTCACTAGTAGGAGAAAAACTACCAGTAACTTCGGAAAGTGAAATTAGATCAAAAATATACTCTGTTGTCTGTACTTGGTAATTAGGATGAATCTTCGGCTTCTGGTGACCCAACTCTACTGTCACTAGGTGATACAAGAGCTCATAGCCCTTCAAGCTGGCTTGGTGTATACTCAGGAGGTTGCCGCCAAATTCTATGGGAATGTCTCGATAATTCAGCCACGATTAAATATTTAATTACTCACATGCAAACAAAGATAATTTCGATAAAATCACCTAAAGTCTCTAAAGAACCAAACAATTGAATCACACGCCTAAAAAATATAAGATTTAAAACCACACACAAACAGTAACTTTCCATACCAAAAACACTAGTTGGTGATGAAATCCAACGTCGTAGAATTCAATACAGAAAGGGCGGTTGGAATAGTTACCCTAACAACCTGCTTAATGAAACAGAATGGCACAAGTTTCTTCACAAAACTGTCTCAAGTGAAGAGAACCCCCCAGAGAGTCCAAGTGAGTCTAGTCAACATCTGTTCCAGGTACAGTGAGACCCATCCTTCACCATCACCTTAGGAAATAATCTTAAGTTTATGGACACTAAAGTTACCAACAGCAACAAATACAACCGGGGGAACAGTCTATGATCCGATCTATGTGAAAGGGCAGAGTAACAAAGCTCAATCCCCATGAAGGCTCCTCGACATGATCAATCCGAGGTTTACCAACAAGTGACCCCAGGCTCCTCAACAATGGTTAATCTGAGGTTTACCGTTTATAATACGCGCAAATCTTCTATCTTTCCTAATGAGACAGACTTGATTGTCTCAAAGGTTCGGACATGATCTCGTGATTGACTCCTTTAAGAGGAGCTTCCTAGATTATATCAATTACAATTGGATTTATTTCCTACCACAAGATATAGCTACTTATTTGTTTTGACTATCTTGGAGAGTTAATTACTCCCTACTCCAAAATACTAGCCTAAGCTATATTGGCAATAAGAACCCTAGAAATAAAAAAGATTGCTAGATCAATTTTAATTAAGCGTTACTTTTATGGGTTGTTTCTTAAGTCAATAGGTATGGAAATGAAACTTTGATGGTGTGAAGACTCGACTCCAAAAAAACTAAAAAATGCACTAAGAATGATAAACAATTCGTTTTTCCTTCAATGAATTTCTAGCTAAAAGAAAGAGTTTGAGAATGCAATTCTTTGAAAAACAAACATTTCTTTGAACATGTAAATGAAAAGAAAATCTTTTTGTGTTTTTCAACAAGAACTCAAAAACAGACTACTAATTATGCTCACAAAAAATCCCTTTCTTTTTCAACACTCAAAAACTACAAAAAACGATTCTTTCAAAAGAGATTCTATAATTTCTAGAAAACACTTAAAACTACAAAAACTAATCTTGAGATCTAAAAACTTCTAAAAACCTAATAGAAATAAAAGCTTCAAATATTTTTGAGGACGTTTTACTTAGTTATTCAGTCAACTAAGGATTAATTCGTTTAGAATAACAAATCACTCAAAAAACATCCAACTATGTTTTCTTTTATAAAAATGAAATTCAAAACTTATAACCAAGTTCGTTCAAAGATTTGCAAAGAGAAAACGAAACCTATTTCTCACCAAGGACAGATGTCACAAACCAATTAGACTCATCAAGAAGGAAAAAAGATGCCAGGGTGATCTAAGGTCTCTTAGGCTTCTAATCTTTGCGTCACTATAGGGACTGAGTGAAAACCAATCCAGGCATGCAAAACTTCTAGAAAATCATCTAAAACAAAAATACCGATGGAACTTACTCACAAGAGATTTTTGACAGAACACATGTAGATCTGGGTAGACATTAAAAGTCATAAATGAAACCTAAACTTAACTGGAAGAAAACATTTTAGGTTTTTCAAATAATTTCACAGGGTCCACAGGCTTCCAGAAGAACCAGATGCGGTACCGCTCTATGCACTAAAGGAACAGTGCGGAGATGCCCGCAATGTCTGTAAAAAGAGAGTGCAGTCCTCTTGAAAATTTTGAAAAAACAAAAAATAATCTAGATCCTAAAACCTACCCAATCCCACACACATCAAGCAAAAGCTAGAAACAAAAACAAGTTTCTCAAGTCAAAGACAAAGGAAGACCAAAAACCAAATTCAGTTCCCCATTGGAGTCGCCAATTTGTTGGCCGGATAAATCGATCTTGCGGACAAGGCTGATCTCCCTAGTATCAAAAGATATCTAGCAACAAGCAGAACAAACAAATCTACCTTTCTCTAAACATTTTTGCGATTCATTAATAAAAACTATAGAGGTATTTAGACCCTACCTTAAGTCCAACGCTAGTTTGTAGCAGCCATCCTTCAATCGTCCAGAAGAGTTTCCTTTTGAGAACCTACAATCACAAACAATCACACATCAAATAACACCTGCATAGCTAATATAATAAATCATGTTCATTATGGTGATCAAGGAATCCATAAAATAAACCATAAAACACAGCTTATTGAGAAAAATAAACTTATTTGTATTAACTTTGAAATAGAAGAACCTTACAACCTTTGGTGCCTTGATGTTGTACAAGCTCTTCTTAGGGTCCGAAACAGGAATCTCCTTTACTCTGACAAGCCTCATGCTCTTCCAAATGAGATCAAAGAGGTATGTAATCTCTCCTCACAAAAGCTCAATTAGGAATACTAAGTTCCAGCAGCATTTCACCTCAAAAATATATAGCTTTCAACCTCTCAGTAACCAGCCCAATGCTTCATTTTATAGTGCAAAGGAAGGAGGTTACAGGTCCACCTATGAAGGGATAGAGTCCTCCTTCAAAGGGATAAGCTCCTCACATCAAGGGGTTAGCTCCTTAAGGTATGGGATGCATGAACCTTAAAGGAGCGAACTTGCCACCTCAAGATTCCTTCTAGAAGCTTCCAGAAATGACTCAAAGCGAGTTTTTAAGAATATACTTGCGCCTTTTTAACTTTTACAGGGGTCTGCACCCATAACACAGAGACAGAGCAGTCAGGTGCGCAAGGGACATGACCATTAGGTGCGGGACCGTAGGTAATGCTAAGAGAAAGTGCGGAACCAGAATTTTATAGACTTTTGAGGGCTTTCTGTTATTTTCAAGGCTTGATATGAAGAACTGAGGCTTAAGACTTGCAAAGGAGGAAAGTATGAGTGGTGATGGACTCACACAGATTGTAGAATGTCAAGGTGACAATTTTTGTGCAACACTAACTTATGTCTAATCTTGGAGATCTAATTCTAACTCAAATGATCATAATCAAGCCACTTATGCATCATGGTTTGACTTTCTTGCTCTTTTTGTCAATTTAAGGTTTTTGTAGATTTGTGTGCTAACCAGTTTCGCAAGATTTTGATCCTAAATGAAAATTGTAACTCTTTTCAGTATCACTTTAGATTATTTTTAGAGGTTTATTTAGAGAAGAAATTGTTTTCCATCTATTTCTATGCTTATTAGGGATGGATTTTGACAATAGAAAGTTTATTATCTAGATTTTTTTGAATTTCTATTTGTTTCCAAAGTGCGGGGCCATCTCATCAAATATTGTCCCGATTGGAATTCCCTTAAAGGGCTTCCCCATCTTTAGGTGATGTAATTTATTTAATTTCGTTGGTCTGATAGGTAAGTTGGGTTCCTTAGTTCGGTCCAAGTTTCTAAGGAGGGCACGTCTAAGACCATTATAGGAGGGACTACCCATATTTCAAGACCTTGAACTAGCCACATGTTGGGGGATTTAGTGGTTTATGAAACTTCCAAAGGAACTACAGACCGATACAATAATAAACTCCCAACAATTGCGGATTTCCTCTAGTTCCTCTTTCTAATCCTCCAGTTCATACCATGCATAAAAATTTAGCCATTGGTAGTTCTCCTATTCATAATAAGTAAGTGGATGAGGGTTGTAAGTGTAAGGGGGATTTGTCTCTTATAGTATTGGACAAGCCTGATAGTACTATAATCCCATCCCCATGGGTGAAGCATTTTAAGGAAGTTGTGATCCACTTACCTAAGAGGGGGGGAACCTTCCTTGGCAATGTCTAATACGTGGAGCACTTTGGCTAATCCAATTTTTTTTATTTAATCTCTCCCTTATTTCATGGAATGTCAAAGGAATGACCAACCTTGGTACGAAGTAGGCTGTTTGATTATTTCTTCAAGAAGTTAAGCCAAAAAAAATTTCTTTGTGGCAAGTCAAATCATCCAATTTTTAGCTTCATAGTCACATAAGTTATGTTTGGAATGGGCCCTTTTAGGCCATGGGTCATGATCAAGGAGGACGTGGGGTGATACCATCCATTTCACTGTATCCACATATTTTTGTTACAACTTAAGTGAGTACCTAAACAATTGTTGTGTATGGATTACTATGTTCCTTTAAGAGATATTGCTAGGTTTGCGTTTCATATATGCCACAAACCTTATATTTGCACATACTTGTCTTTGGATGTGGACATATATCTCTCTTTTATATGTTGAGTGGATAATTGTTAGATATTTTAGCATGGATGAATGTGATGGTCATGCAAGAGGAGGGTTTGGTTTTGTGATCAATGATTCAAAGAAGTAGGCTTGGTCTAAGTATAAAGCATCTCTTTAGCTACTTGACCTCAACCGGGCGAAGACATGGTTTGTTTATAATGGATGGTTTACTTGGTCCAACATTAGATAGGGCTCTACTAGAGTGTATGCTAAGTTGAATTGGATTTATGGCCTAGGGGAGAATATATCCTTTTCAATAAAATATGCATTTGATTGATGTGTTGATTGCATATATAGGTTCATGTTGCCTATCCATTATGACTTCCATTTTGGTAGGGCACATGGTGGAATCCAAACCTTTTTATTTGATCCAAGTTAATGTTTCCCATATGGAGTCTATAGGTTTATGGGATTTTTCCAATCATGTTTGGAATCTTGTTACTCATCCTAGTTGGGAAAAAGGTTTGATTTTATGATGGAAGATAACCATTCCCATGTATAATTGTCATTTATTTGAAGGTGAGAATGATATTTTATAACACAAATAGGGATGGAAGATGAATGTATGATGACATGTGATTGAAAAATGGAAAATTTGAGGATCATCCACATAGTATTGTAGGATGAGGAGGGTAATCTAATGACTAAAGAATTCTTCAAGTGTTTTTTATTCCCTGGAGTTGGTTATAAAGTGTCATGTGAAAGAGAATATGTGCATGGCCATGTATGGTGGTGAAACTAATTTAAAAATTCAAACCTCCCATAGAAAAATGCATGGTCATGTTGTTGGTTCTTATGGATAATGCTTTGATATGGGATATTTTGTAGAGATGAAGTTAGAAATCACCTAATAGATCTCCTTTATGCAAAGAAAATGAAGAAAGAATCATACAATTTTTTGTATAATGTGCATAAATTCTATTCAATTATGGTAGGAGGTTGGATTTGTTACATGTTTAAGGGATGCTTGGAGAGGATATACAATTGAGGAATGTTTGTACTCTTGTTTATCTCTCCAATTATTTTCAATATTTGAGATAAGATTGCATGGTAATATTCCCTCTTTGTCTTTAGAGAGGTGGTACTCCTTTGATTTATAAGAAATAAAATAAAATGTCTAACCCAAGACCAAGTTCTTGTATAATAAATTCCTAACCCAAGACCAAGCTTGGAAATGAAATGAATATTGACCCAGATATTTATAATACTAGTTTCAATGAAATAAATAAAAAATGATACATTCATGATACATTATTTAAAAAATAGTAAAAAACAAGTACGACATATTATTAAACCAAATTAAATTAATTGAGACAAATGTGCAGACAAATTTAAATAATCGTTTCCTCTTAAAAGATTAAAGGAGACACATACTCAAAATCTCATGTTTCAAACTCGACATTGGACATAACACTAGTTATGATTTCTTGGGAATTATGTGTGGAGCTTTTTAAAATGATATTAAATAAATTGTTTGTAAAAGTTCATAATATTTGATTAAAATAAGAAAGCATTTGTTATAGTGAATTGGGATGGGCTCCTATGGACCATATATGGAGATGGAAAACACTTGGAATAAATAAGGGTAATACAATCAAGAAATTACCTTAAGCACTCAAATATATTTATGATACAAGGTTGAATGATTATAAACTGATAAGAAAGTAAGAGAGTATGTTTTTATAAAATTTCTTCACTTACAATGTTGGAAAAAAGAACCTCTTTTTTTTCATTGAAGCCTACTTTTAATGTTGAAATGTGAGAGACCTTGATTGTTGTAACCAATTATTTAATGTTTGCCACCATCAATTATATTTTGTAGCATATGTCTAACCATTGTTTGATGTATTAGCATAATTGTGCTATTATTATCCCTAACTGAATCAAGAGACAAAAAAACATTTTGGATTTATTTTAATTTAAATCCAATTTAATGGATAATAGTTGCATGGCCTTCATTTTTATTAACAAATCCAACAATCACCATTTAATTTCCCCTTCAAAAAATCATTAAGACTATTAAAATCGCTTTCCCAAAATATTTTAAGTGTATCTAATCATCCTTCCATCTAGTTCCTAGTCAGCAATATGGCATCCATTATCAGAGGTGGGATTTCTAGTTCCTTTATCACATCACCAATTTTGAATAAATATCCACTTCTTTTAGCTTTAATGACATCACATTAACAAATTAGTTGATGAAGTACATTGATTCTTTCTAGCTAGCAAGCTTGTATTTATTTGAGCCTATTCTTAGATGGAAGAGATTTTTCCTTCCTTTTAAGCTCATTCATATTTTAAACTTTGAAAAAAAGGCGTTTACATCATTTTTATAGGCGTGTTCATCATTATCCACATCCTTTTGTAGACATTTCATAAGGAATGAAATCCTAGTAGCAAGAGTACTAGTAAAACTTGTGGCAACATCCCTGGCTTTGAAAATTAGGGTGAACCATTTGTTGATATTATTTACAACATATTTCCTTATTCCAGTTAATAAAATTGAATCTCTTTTTATCCTTGAAAATGATTCATTTTATTCATTAATAAACTCAATGGGTTTGAAGTAGATAATGGTTCAACAAATAGTGGTTTGGGAAACAAAGCAACATCCAACTTAGTTATTCTTCTTTCCAAATTTATATTTTATTTTTCCTATTTGTTGATTGAGTATGATAGAGTATCTCTAGTGGCTTAAATAAATAAAATGACTTTTGAGAGTTCAATCTCTTCAATCATTATTTTGAATTCCAAATTTCAATGACCTTTTTAATCTTCCAATTATTTTTTCCAATCTGTAATTTCTTTTATTCTTTATGATATCTTGCATGATGTAGAGTGACTAATTCTTCTTCAAAATATATTGGTCCTTCACAAACCAATTTTTTAACTATAACTGATATTTTAATTAATTGTATCCCCATCCATACAAGTATTATGTTATCATCAATTTCAATCTACTTAAAATTTATTTCTCCCCTTTGAAAATTTTTCTCCACCATATTTATCTTTCATTTAGAGATGATTAAAGTAGTATGTGATTTTTCAAGTCCTCCAAGAAAGATCTTCATATCCTCCATCACCTACACTATCAGTGTTAGTTTGATTCTGTTTAATCAACACTTCTATGACTTTTATGAGAATTGAATATTTCTATGACTTTTATGAGAATTGAATAGATTTTTGTGGACAAAAAGGGGAACTAGCATTGATACTAGTTGTAGATTTCTTTTTGGCTTCATTAGTACTTATTAGAGTATGAATATGATCCTAAGGGATTTGATTTTCATCTCCCTCATCAAGAGATACTTCAAAATCTTATTGTAAACCTTGATTATCACCTGCTCCTTCACTAAATTGTAAAGACTTGCTTAAATTTGAACCATAACCAATTGACGTCATGTGGACCAAGGAAACACATTTTGGGTTGAAACCCTCATAGGCTTGGGCCTACTTATTTTTAAAGGAATTAAAATATGAAGTGTATCAATAAGGTTATATATCCTCCTTATTTTAATTTCTTCAATTTTGAAAGGTGTTGAAATAAATTTCCTTTTCCTCTTTTGTCGAAAAAGTGATACCAAGATTGGCACTATCTATAAATATCTACTACAAAAACATCGCAAATTAAGTATGGGAGGAAGGAAGGCTTTCCTTCAAGCCCAAATAACCCAATATAATAGAATCATCTTGGGTACTCGAATATTCCTTTCCCATGGAGAAATTTCTAGGCTATCTATGAGAATTTATCTACTATAGAACCAAAAACCATTCTTTAGAATCTTTTAACAAAAGAATTTTTAGCTTGATAAAAATAGAATGGGGTTTCATACTTCCAAAGTGATGGATACCATAATTGATAGGGTCCTAATTTAAGTCGATATTTCAAGGCTAGGGAAACCATGAAATGTATTGTAATATAATAGAGCATAAGCTATATAAGATGTCATAAAAACCTTTTTGTTTGATGAAGGTTACCCCATTGGTAGGAAATTTAATTTGAGATGATATAAGCCCAGTTGAATATGGCTCTTTCACGCATTGAGTAGTGAATAACATAAAAAATATATTAGATATTTTTTTTGGGGATTTAACTGCATTAAGTCATTAATCTATTACCATTTCTATTAGAGGTAGTAGTAACTGACTAATTTCTCATGATTTTTAATAGTCCACTTAGCACTCATTGCACCAAGTGATTTTCAAAGGGGTGAAGAAGTGGGATTGAAACTAGTGAAATGAATCACATAGAGTCAATCATCACTTCCGAGGCTTGCACCGGGTAGGCCATTGAGAATGCACAATTTATGCAAATAACCATGAAAATTCTTTGTATGGATTTGCAAGTGAATGTATCTCTATCTTGGCAAGATACTTTCAAGCACTAGATAATTGAATAAGAAAATTCTTACAAAGATTGATTCCTCCACCTTCCTCCACCTTGAGAATTAAGAAAATCATATGTTTTAAAAAAATTAAGATTTTATTTGCAGTAGGAAGTCAAAAATTCGTTTAAAAATACTTCAAGGTAATGGGACATAGGTTCTTCTAATCAGCCTTCATTTTATTTAAAATTGTATGAACCTTCATTTTATATAAAATTATATGAGCTTGTATAAAATTTATCTGCACACCAAGACACTAACTCTTTCGATTCAAAAAAACTAAGGCATGAAATTAGCTTTTGATATTACATAAGTCCAACCTTGTTAGAACCTGTGAAAGTTCATAATACCATTCGTATGAAACAAAACCTTGAAATTTATGGTTCTTGCATCCCAGAGTATTGGTAGTATCCCCATAGAATGGATCCCTTCTTCTATTTTCCATATTTTATTAAACAAACGTCAATAATATTTGGTACAATGAACCCCACTTAATGAGGACTTAAATAGTATTATGTGTCACTATATTAGTCTTTAATTTTCCATGGTGGTGCATGTTCACGAAAAATGTTATTTATTGAATGCAAATATAATGACTTATTTAACAATAATATATTTCAAATGTGTGAAAGATACATTGTTAGTGAGACTTTAATTCACTTTGAAAAGAGTGCTTCGTGCAACAATGTTGAATATGATGTCTCTTAAAATTGATTTTTCCTTTTCCCAATTAAAAAGAGACAAACTATGCAAATGAATGAGTTCAATTTGAGGAATGTGGAAGGTAAAATTGAGAATATGGAAATGTGGAGGTATGGAGCTTCTTGGGAATGCAGGGAAATTTCAATATTAATAGTCTTTCACATTCCACAAAGTTCATGAAAATGGTTAAGTATTGAAGTGAGGCAGGAGTGTGGAATTTAGGAAATGTGGGAGTTGGTATAGGTAAATCTATGCATTATGTAAAATAACTAAGTGTTGAAAAATATGGAATAGGGGAATGTGGAAGTATGGTGAATGAGATTATCAACATTTCATAAAAACAACCAAGTATTTTAGCAATGCAGAATATGGAAAATAGTATTCTCTCCATTCACACTTGGGACTTTTTTAACTGTAGTGTTGTAGAAATATATCGTTTGGAGTGGGTTAATGCAAAGAATTGTAAATGCATGTCTCTCTACATTATTTAAAGCTTTGAAGAAACTAAGGGGTCATATATAGGATTACATTTAGTGAAAAATATAGGAAAACGAATAAGAAGGATGCATATATATTAATCAAGGAACATTGATCAACAACTCCCAATGTGAAAAACATCCTACTAAGTCTATTAAAGAATTTTATTTGAATATTGTATCGGGAATATGGCCTATCAAAAATTGAAGTATATTTGAACTCAATAGATTGATTCCACTATCACAATGTGCTACTGAAATTATAATCATATTAAAGAGCATTCAAACACCAAAGGATGAGTTTAGTTGATGTGATTGATATAATAGGTTCCTGCTATATTTTAATCAAATAGCTCGGGGAAATCAACAATTATGTGGCATAGTGGGGATTATATATATAAGGGATACACATATCATAAAATTCAAAGTAGGTTTAGGTAAGGGAACAAGTAAATTTGTTGTGGTTATGGAATTGAAAATATTACTTATACTTGTAGTTGAAAATGAGGGTGGGGGGCAAGATTTATTTTTATAGGGAATTTCAAGTAATGATCAAGTGGATGCATGGTTTAGAAACTTTGGAAAATATTATTTTTAGGGATATATTTTAAGAGATACAAAGGATCAGTTACATACCAACATGTCGATATAGAAAGGAATACATCTACATATGGATTAGAAAAAATTGGACACTTATGGATATAGGTCAATGGCATGTCACTTTGGATCTAGAAGGAAGAAGGGATGAATATTTCAATGTTACATTCTATCAATGTCTCCATGAACAATTTGTATTTAGTTTTTTTATGCTTTTAATATTGAATTTAGAATGATATTAAGATAATTTATTTTTGGTCAATTATATTGCTTTTAGAAATCCATTACATTTAAATCATCAATTTGAGTTTGTAAACCTATGAAGTGTAATGAAAAATATATGCATGACTTAGTTTCTAACTTATCTATAGAAAAATACTTGTTGAGATATCTATGTAAATAGAGTTCAACTATGGAAAGTAAATGGAAATCAAATAAATAAGCAGAGTACTAATTCTCGACACTTTTAAACCATCATCCTGTAAATATTTCTTATTGCAAAACAATTACATAATTCTTTATTCATTTAATCTATAGGTTCTATAATTGAATTAAACAATCATTTAATCAGTTTAATAGTTCATCTGAATAGTCTTTACTATGCAGTCACCAAAGATATGAAATAAAAGAATTGAATTGAAACATTCACACAATCGGAAATAAAATAAATTTGTATCTAAAAATGAGCAACACACTCCTCACTTAGAGGGCCCTCCTGGCTTGATGAACAGTACTGAGAAATTATTATGAGGTTGAACTTGTGAAAATTAGCCTCAAGTCATATGGAAAAGAACAAGTTGTTATTTGATATTAATCAAAGGATAAAAATGGAAATTTTCTACATTTGACTCATAAAAATATGCTTAACACTTATCCTCTCTTCATCCATTTCCTTCCTCCAGATGTAGCTCCCTAAAATGACTAATATCCTCTCAAACTAATACATATAACTCACCCTTCATGAAAGGAAAGAGGTTACAACAAGATAAAACCAATCCCTAAATAAGTGTATTAACAACCACCCTATCTTAGATATAGGATAATGGGGATCATGTGAACATCGTATGAATATTATGTGTAGATCATATGCAAATCATATGGAGATCATAAGAAGGTCAAATGAAATGAATCCTCCAAAATTCCAGATGCTCAATGTATACATGACCTGTTGGTCAAATAGGGAAGTGCATATTTAAGGAACAATTTTCAGAAATCCCTTTAGAATCCCCATCAAAACATCCCCTATTTTGTGATTTTTAAGGATTCTGCTCCGAGTCACCTAAAGAACCATATTTTGCATAAGACCCATGTTTTAGATTTTCTTGACTCATCTTCATCAATTTATAAATAATGTGGAAAAATCACATTCCAACTATCTACTATAGGTTTCTATAGTTACTCTGCTATAGGGTTCCGTTGTTATGGAAAATCTAGAAAACACCAAAAAATTTAAAAGAAAGTTAGGAAAGGACAAAAATCATTCTAGGTAACCATCAAATCCTGAAAGTCAACTGTATTAATGCTCATATGACTTATGAAGTTTGTATGATATGAGAACAAACAAATATATGGTAATGAAGGTAACAATGAATGAGGAATAAAGGAATTTTATAAAATATTAGGTAAAATGACTTTCGAAATCATGTCAAGACAATGATCTGACATCTCCCCCGTACCAAGCATTGTGCATGTCCTCATGCAAACTAGAGAAGTATCTAGCATTCTCAAAATTAAAGTAAATTGATCCATGGATTTTTCTTTTTTTGGTTTTAGGTATTTTGATCATTTTATTATTAGTTAGTTTTCATATACCATGTCAAGACAATGATCTGACATCTCCCCAATACCAGATATTTTGCATGCCCTCATGCAAACTAGAGAAGTAGCTAACATTCCCAAAATTAAAGTAAATCGATCCATGTATTTTTCTTTGTTTGGTTTTAGGTCTTTTGATCATTGTCTTATTAGTTAGTTTTCATATACCATATCTTGCAAAACTTGTATAATTGTTTTGTTCTAAGATGGAAGTTTTGTGTTGTCTTTATATAGATAAAAAAACATTGTCCCCTTAAGAAATCATGTCTAGCCAAGATAATGAAAATTTTCAAACTCAATTTTTATCAATTCAAGTTCGAGGACTCAAATTACTTGACAGATTGATCATATTTTGTATGTAAGATGTTTGAATCATAGGGAAAGAAGGAAATGTCCTCATGCAATAAGGATATAGGAAATTTTATCGAGGCCATAGTGTAATGGATGATGATGGATGGACAATGGGGTATGATGCAAGCAAAATAAGCAGACTTGTTGAAAAATCCAAAAGCTTTGTGTGCATGAAATCCACATTAAATGACTACTTAGAAAGAGAGATTTATTTCCTAACTTTACCTAACTTGACTCTCTGTATGGTGTTGTGAGAGACAATCATTGAACTCTAGTTGCATTATATGGAAGGTAAAATGATAGAAATCAAATGAAAAGAACTCATACTATAAATCTTGGAAATTTTGGTAGTGGTTAGTCATGTTTTCCATGAAATTTTGAGAATTTTAAGACCAATTCTATAAATAATGACTTGTTAGTGGATTGTTGAAATAATTTTGTTGATGATAGACATTTTGGTAACCAACTTTTTATAGTATAATTTTTTAACTACTATCTCCCATAATAGAAATTTATTTCTCATGAATCTTGGTGAGGTTGTTACCATTACCTTTATGTATATTCTCACCAAAAATCACATCCAACGGATGCATGAATCTTGAGAAAAATGAAAAATTGTTGTAGGTGATAACAACCAATTTCTTGAAAAATATCAGTTGAAATTTCTCCAAATATGTTATATTTGATTACCATACCACAATGCATTTATCCTCCAAATTTTGAGATCAAGAGATGTAGGGTTTGCAAGATATGGTCAAATAAATTTCTACATTGTTTCATCTTTCATGTTGTCCAATGTTGCAGAAAAATATACACCGCGAACTCATTTTAAGGCCAAATTGAGTGATTCAAAAGGGAAACAATGTATCTTTACCTATTTTACCATATAATACCTTTCAAGTTTCATTTTGATTGAAAAATTAACATGTTGTGAAAAAGTATCTAATTCTAGTTTTATTCATACACAGTGGTAAAAAGTGAAAATTTGTCTTAAAAACTTGTTTGTATTTTTTGGGAATTTTGTTTGTGTTTTACACAAATTGTTATATTCTTGAAAAACAAGGCCCATATCTTGGATTTTTCCAATTCGGTCATTTCGATATGCAAATGAGGTCGAAATTTTCCCCTGCAAATATGATGCTACATGAATTTCTTATAGTTGTAATAGAATGTTAGTAGCTATATAAACTATGCTTCTAACTTTTACTTTGACCATTGATGAGCCTCAAAATTGACATATTTTTACACCTTCTTTCCCCTATTATTAATTCATTTATTAACATATAACCCTGTATTAGCCCACTCCAATTCTTATATGAGGAATTTATACATAAAGTGTTTTCTATTGCATTTCCTTAGTATTTTATATGAATTTATGTATAAACATTGAAAAAGATCAATTATGTATTTATATTTGAGTTAATTTTCAAAGATGATGTGCCATATAGGTTGTTATGCAGGTTGTGATGTTTCCACAGGGGATGTTTTGGCTGTCATTGTTGCAACTCTCATTGCTAACTCTGAATCTTATTTTTGTAATTTTGAACCCTGTTGTTGCAACTCTGAATCTTATTGTTGCAACTTTGAACTTCATTGCTACAATGAAATTACTACAACTCCAATCCATGTTATTGTTGCAACTCACTACTGCAATTCTGGTGCTACAATTCCCATTGCTACAACTTTGGAATCATGTATCATTGGAACCTTGAGTTGATGTTGTTACATAATTGCTATTCTATTATTTAATTGGGATCAATATTAGACATATTAAATGACCTTTTAATAATTATTTTGTAATTATGTATGAGTAATTTATTGTTTGTTAATTATTAGAAAATCAAATGAAATATTTGTGGAGGCATATTTATTGTAATTCCACTAAAATTTAACCCATGGCTAATTGTTTTGTTTTCTTATAAAGCAAAGAATAGAGGAAAATATATCAAAAGAAATGACATTATGGTGACTAATGGATCTAAACACATTAAATATGGATATCAACATTAGCAACTAGAATTTAAATTAAATGGTTGGTAAACTGAGAAAAAACAAAAAAACAAAAAAACAAAAGCAAAAACAAAAATTGTAACTTTATTTTTTTATATTCTTACATTAATTATAAAAAAATTAATATAATAATTAAATATATATAGTTAAAAAGAAATATGTAACAAGATCATTGACTATAGAGATTTTTAATATGTAAATAGACTTTATTACAATACCATGGATTATCAACACCACATACCCAAAATACCATAACTCATTTCATATGATACTTTTTGATATGACATTTTTTTTTAAATTAATCAATTTAATTAAGATAGTACAAAGAGCATAACTACTTTTGGGATAAATATCAACCTTTGATCTATAACTATTACTAAGAATTTTATGTGAATGTTAAATCCCTACCATCCAGGTAATATTCATAGATAATTAATTAAATTTTTGGAAGCCTTATTCCAAAATAGACATGTATCAACGTAATAAAATTATCATTAAACCACACATTTGTCGTGAATCTTGCTAATCAATTTATAATGCCACTACAATTAACACCATAACCCATGAATAATTGTTTTGTTTTCTTACAAAGAAACCAACAAAAGAAAATATATCAAAATAAATGACATTATGGTGACTAAGGGATCTATACACAATAAATATGGATATCAACTTTAGCAACTAGCACAACCATCTAAATAAAATGGCTAGTAAATTCCAATAGGCATAAATTCATGATAAACATCAAAACATTTACTTCATGATACATTTCACATTGCCAATATTAAAAAAAAAAAAATCACAAAAATTAACTAAACTAGCTCAACCATATAAATTAAATGGTTGGTAAATGTAAAAAAAATCATAAAAGACAACTGAATTATAAATTTAATTTAAATTATGATTACATTATTGTTCTTTTTTTGTGACAAGAAGAATTGGCAACTAGATCGGTTTCATGCTTGCATAATACAAGATCGATTTTGATTGTTACCACTATAACCCCTAAGTGCCTACATCACTTCAGACTGTTACCACTATAACCCCTATGTTCCTACTACTATAACCCCTAGGTGTATACATCAATTCTGATTGTTACCTCTATAATCCCTAAGTTCCTACCACTATAACCCATTGATCTGGATTGCTCATTATATTTTTTTCATCCATCTTGATGCTTTTAGAGTGGAAAAAGTGGAGGAATCAGTTCACAGTATTGTTTTTACCGACGGGACCCAGTTTGAATAAACAAGGTTTGAAACCTTCAAGGAGTGTTTTGAGGAATCAAACGACATTTTTTAGGGGTAATTATTTTTCGCTTTGGTGAAAAACATTTTCATGCTATTATACACACATATACCTTTCCAACAACACAAGAATCGCATCAGTCTGAGTCTGTATGCGAAAGTGATGCCATTCATAAATTGACCTTCCTATTTTCACCACCATAATTTGAGAGGATGCGACATCAACCGCAATATTCATGAAAAAGAGGTTAGCTATGTGATTATGATGTAGAATACTATAGAATAGTCTATATTGTTACTCTGGTTAAGAGTTGAGGTAGTTAAACCTAACCACTAGTAGGTTATTGGGTTGTGTTATAACAAGGCCACTAGGAGGAAAAGGGATTCCATTCTTTCGAGTGCATTTCTTCCATAGCTGAGAAAAAATAGCCAAGAGGGATAGGATGAAGAGAACATACAGAATATTTTTGTAGTGTAGCATCCCACGATCTAGAGGCTATACTTCTTTTTACTTGTATCCATATTTCCATTCATAGAAAGAGAGCAAAGAAACCTCACCTTCCAGCTAGGCTTTTCTCCCAAAAGGGTTTCCCATAGCATATCTTGTGTCAAATGTGTGTGTGTGTGTGTGATTTTATTTTTCCATTCTTTATTTTCAACATAATTTTCATTTGAATGCATGCACTATTAACAGTAAATCTACAGATACATAAATCTATTAAGATTGTAATCGTGTATAATTTCATATTTTAAATATAATATTATTAGATCTGTTGTGACAAACTGTCTAGTGGAATATCCATGTCAGTTTATGGATCATATTGGTATCAAAGGATGTTTCGTTGGGTGTATTATGGACATTTTCAGGGGATCTAGATCGATTGGGCTAAAAGTCACAAAACCTTAATTGTGGTCGAAAAAATTGTGACTAACTCTCACGATCTTGCAAAGGAGAGGTTTTCACGGCTATAACAAAAAGTTGTTGATATAAATCATAATGTAAATCTCCTCATTGCGGCCCTAAGCAATAATCTTGGGATATTTAGAGAAGATGGAGGTTCAAATGAAAATGTAAAATCAGGAGGGGGATCAAGAGATCAAGAAGAAACTAAGAACCAGCGAGAGAAGGAACCCAAAAAAGATCAACCTAGTTTGAGTGTCATGAATCAATCCAAACAATGTTTAAAATGGAAGAAAAGGTCGATATCAAGTCGTACCACGGTGAGATTGACGCTTTCAATTTGAATCACTGGTTGCAACAACTATAAGTGTATTTTAGTGTACATCAAATTGAGGAAGAACACAATATCTCATTTTTGTGTCTAAAATAAGAGGGCCATGCCCGAACTTGGTGGGAGAGCCACAAAGAGATTGTAAGGTCCCTATAATACTAGTGTATTCCCTTTATTGTTATTGTTAGTGTGTCTCCCTATTCTTATTTCTTTTCCCATGTATACCCCATGTTATTATTTATGTGCCCCATAGAAGACCACTATTATTATTGTTTTCCCTTTACATTAATATTGTTATGTAGGCTTTGATTATAGTGTGACCCCTTAGACTCTTATATATACCAAGGAGGTCTTATCATTTGAATCACCAAAGAATTGTTCATTTATGTAATATAAAGTAGGTTTCCCCCTCGAAGAGGATAATTTTTAAGTCGTTCGTCTATATTTTCTTCTATTTTGTGAGTCGGTTGCATAACATTTGATATCAAAGCTTTGGATTCTAGGGTTTTGCTTCTTCAAATAGGTCATCTTGAAATTTTCGCTTTAACTTTTTTCTACGAAGCTTTAGAAGATGAAATTTCAACCATGTGGAACCGAAATATTAGTGAACCTTTTGTACAAAATTCAGATCTTAGTTCGCTATATTTTCAAAGATATGATCCGAGGAAGTTAGAGTTTTTGTAGGCTCCAGAATTCCATATCAAACAGGTGAACTAGGGAAAATCATCATAAATTTCTCTTCGAGAATCGGATTTGAATTTTGTAAAAAGTGATTAAAAGTGAACATACTTTAGTTGTTTGGATATAATTTTGAGGGCCAAAGGTCGAAACAGTGACACGTGACACTTTGTACAAGTTTTCTCTATCGAACTAGTCTATAATCAGGCCATCGTGGGAGATTTGGCATAATGCTTTCTTGAAGAATACAATATTGGTATGGATTGTGGGGTTGGAAATAAGACTTATATGGATACTAAAATATGGAATTTCAGAATTTTGAGATCCATTACAAAGATACAACAACTTCAATATCGAGCTCCTAAAAATCAAGAAAAAGGACCTGTGTATTCTTTTAAAATTCGCAAAACTTTTGTTTGAAAAAATAGTTTGAAGTGATTCAAAGGGAATATTGAAGCATAGATATTAGTATTTGGTTCTAAAATTCCTCCCAAACAAAATAATTCTACACCCATTAAGCCCTCAAAAATCTCTACTATGACTCATGAAGAGGAAGAATTGCAACATGATATATCAAAATTACGAGACCAAGTGCAACAAATTTTTCTCTCACAAAGAGCAAGCAAAGGTGAAGTAAAAGGGGACATGGAAGTTTTGAAGGATGGTTTAAAAGCATACATAGAATATTTTAAGGATGGTTTAAAAGTAGACGTGGAAGTAATGATGAATGTTGAGATGGAAGGATTGACAAAGTATTTTCAAGAAAGACTTCCCAATGATGACAAGATAATCCATGAAAATCATGGTGAGGACCAAAGGAATATGAATTATGATTTTAGAGACTCCAATTTTTGGTTTAAGACCCACCACAATCCAAAGATTGATATGAGGAATTTTGATGGAAAGGATCTAGTAACATGGATACTATAGATGGATCAATATTTTTATCTTCATGATGTGCAACACACACAAAAGGTACGCATTGCAACTTTATCTTTAGAACCCAATCAGTTTGTATGGTATCAATGGATTTTTTCTCATAAACTACTTGCTACTTGGTCAATTTTTGCAGAGTAAATGATAACACGTTAGGAGGATACAAAGAGAAACAACTTCTTTAGCCAATTGATAAATCCCAAACAAAAGGGTTCAAGGGTGGAGCACATTGAGGACTTCCAAAAATTGAATATCAACGTAATTGATATTCTAGAGAAGCATGGGTTTGACGTCTTCATAGGGACTTTGAAGTATAAAATCCACCATGAGTATTGCCTTTGGTAACCTGATTCATTAGAGAAGGCATTCAAGGTGGAAAGAAAAGTTGAAAGCAAAATTATGGCTACAAGGAAGTCTACCACTCACAACTACAAAGATGGAAGTGTTGTTTCTCCTAGCTTTCCACAACCTACAAGTTTAATGCCACAACAATTGGAGGAAAAAAGAGCAAAAGGGATTTGTTACATTTGTGATATAAAAAACATTAAAGGTCATAAGTGTGCTAAGAAGAAATTATTCTACATAGATTGTGAAGAGGAGGAAGAAAAGGAACAAGAAACATCAAAGGAGGAGGATATACACCAGGAACCAACACCAAAGAATGAAGAAATGAATATGATCATATGTTGTAATGCATTGGTGGGAATTACCACTCCTCAAATGCTTAAGATATAAGGGTATATCAAGAAGAAAAAGGTAATAGTGTTGATTGATTTGGGTAGTGCCCATAATTTTATTCATTGTAAGATAGCCAAGGAATTGAATTTCTTCCTATATCTAACACTAGAGTGTCAAGTGATGGTTGTAAATGGAGGAACTATAAATTTCTCTAGAAAGTGCAATAATATCAAGCTAACCATGGGGAAATATGTATTGAATAGTCAAATTATTTCCATTCCAATGGGTGGTGTTGATGTTGTATTAGGAGTCCAATGTTTACAATCTTTGGGGATAATACCTTTTAATTTTCAAGAACTTTTCTTGAATTTATTTTGGGAAGGAAATGAAGTTGAATTAAGGGGTATCGTAGGAAAACTAGGAAAGATAATTAGCTCTAATGGCATGACAAAGCTTCTGAATAAAGAACAATGAGACGTAATTGCACAAATATGCTCACTAGAGGTTCAAACATCAAAATCATATATTTCCCCAGATCTACAAGTATGCACACTTTTGTGCATTATCTCATATTTTTAAAGCCATTACAGTTGTTGATGCATTTATCGAAATAACTCAAAAGCTACATGGAAGCCCAAATTTATTGTAAGTGACATATATCTCATTTTCACTGAAATTTTGGACGGAATTATATTCTTGTTTTGGTACTCAATTAGCTCATAGTTCATCTTATCATCCTCAATCTAACAAGCAAACTAAGAAAGTGAAATTTTTTTTGGAAGGATACCTTCGTTGCTTTTTATCTGATAAACAAACACAATGGATCAAGTGGTTACCTCTAGTTGAATTGTGGTATAACACTTCCTTCCATATTGTAGCAAAAATGACCCCATTTATGGCACATTATGGATATCATCCATCACATCATCTTTAAGAGAAAATTATAAGGTTCAAGCAGTAGAAGATCACATGGAGCATCAACAACAAGTTCTCCAACTCTTAAAATGATAACCTCACTCTGGCACATAATCGAATGAAACAACAGGAAGATCAACATCACAGTGAAATAATTTTTGATGTAGGCGACAAGGTGTTTTTACGGCTACAAACATACGAATTAAAGCCCCTCAAGCAAGCTAAGAAGGATAATAAATTATCACCCAAGTACTATGGTTCCTATAAGGTGTTGCAAAATATTGGTACTATGGCGTACAAATTGGAGTTTCCTGCATATTCCCGAGTACACCTAGTTTTCCATGTTTCATGCTTAAAGAAGATTATTAGTGACGAGATCCAAGTTCAAACAGTGTTGCCAGAAATTGACAAAGAAGGAAAATCATATTTGAGCCTAAAGCAGTCACAAAAACAAGAACCCGACAACTACAAAATTGATTAATTTCAGAGTACATCAATAAGTGGAAGAACTTACTCACTGAATATTCCACATGGGAGGATGAGAATTTTATACAGAACAATCCATAACTACTCAATCATTGAGGACAACAATTTTTTGAAGGAGAGGGGCATGTTAGGTCCCTATAATACTAGTATTCCCCTTATTATTATTGTTATTGTAGACCCCTATTGTTATTGTTGTGCCCCTGTATCCCCCATGTTATTATTGTTGTGCCCCATAGAAGCCCACTATTGTTATTTTTGTGTCCTTACATTATTATTGTTATGTAGGCTCTAATTATATTGTGACCCTGTAGACTCCTATATATACCAATGAGGTCTTATCATTTGAATCATTCAAGAATTTTTCATTTATGTAATGTAAAGGAGGTTTTCCCCTCAAAGAGACTAATTTTTAAGTCATTGATCTATTTTTTATTCGATTTTGTGAGCTTGTATAAAAGAGACCCTAAGGGTGGAGGGAGAGCCTACAACAACTAAGTGGGAGGACTTCAAAACCCTCGTTAAGTCACAGTTTTACCCTATTGGGTATGTAGAGGACCGATGGATCCAGTGGCACTACTCTAGGAAAAGATCGGGGCAAACCATGCAGGAGTACACCATAGAGTCTAGAAAGATGGCCATAATGCCAGGTATCTCCCCCAAAGAACCTAGATGTACTCCTCAAGTATTTGGGGGGTCTACTTCGCCATCCATGGGAGAAAGTGATGTTGTTCAAGCCCAAATCAATGGACAAGGCTTGTGTATAGGCATCGTACATTGAGAACATAGAACTAAAGAGAGAAAAATCAAGTGGATCGAAGCAAAAGGAGAAACAAAATGCTTCTAAGGAGGGGGGAGAACAAGAAGAAATGAGGAAAAGATAAAAATATGGTAGCCATAACACATCAGTGCAAATATCCCATAAACCACTATAACCATTGAAACATTGATGGCCATCCATAGGAGAAGTGTTGGAATTTGCATTCATAGAAATGCCCGAAGAACAAGAAGAAGAATCCCATGGCCACTTATTAAAGAACCAAGTTGAAAGTATCTCAAACATGGATGAGAAGATCATTGTACATTAGTGCGGAAGGAGGAAAAATTGAGTAGACTTCTGCCACTGAAAGAGAAATAAATGACCAAAATCTTCCACATAAAGATAAAGGTTAAGAAGAGAAAGATCAATGCTCTTTTTTACTTAGGATCACAGGTGAACCTCATTGAAGCAAAGAAAATCAAGAATTTTGGGATGGACGTTTGTGATCATCCTAACCCATATCCACTACGATGGGTAAATAAGGATGCATAGCTAAAGGTAACTAAATAATGCAATATTAGATTTGTCATCAATGCTGATTTTATTGATGAAGTAGAACTAGATGTGGTTCACCTTGATGTATGTGTATTCATGTTTGGGAGTTTCTAGATGTACATGTGAGATGAAAAATTCATGTCGATATCAAACCAATATCAACTCATCAAGGATGGAAAATCGTTCATCATCAACGTGTACAAAGGGCAAGTTGAAATTTTTTTTGGTTAGTGCCAACCAAGCCAGGAAATTGATTAGTTACAGTAAGAAGTATGTTTTATTGTTTTTAAGAGAAAATCAATATGTAGATGAGTTTGTAAGAGGTAAGGCATCCCTGGAGGGGTGTAATAAGAAATAGAAACAACAACTAGAGGAATTGTTGTAGGAATACATAGATGTGTTCTTATATCCTAAAGGGTTATCACCTAAGAGGGAAGTGGAGCATGATATCCAACTATTGTCGAACTCCCCTTTTCCAAAAATTGGGTTGTACAAGTAGTCTATAATAGAACAAAGTGAGGTGAAGAAATAGTTGTAGTGGCTACTGGAATAGGGTGTAATTCGACCGAGTACTTCACTGTGTGGATCATCGGTCATCATTATGCCAAACAAATATGGGACTTGGGGGATGTGTATAGATTATAGGGCGTTGAAAAAAATCATTATCAATAATAAGTACCCCTTGCTTAGGATAGATGATATGTTGGATCAACTGCATTGAGAAAAATACTTCACCAAGTTGGACTTAAAGTCTAGATATGACCAGGTTCAATTCAAATAATAAAATACCTAAAAGACCACATTTAAAACTAGACAAGATTTGTATGAGTGGTTATTCATGTCATTCAGCCTATGTAATGCATTAGCTACGTTTATGAGATTAATGAATGATGTACTATGCCATTTTATATATTCATTTGTTATTATCTATTTGGATGATATATTGATATATAGTGCTACCTAGGAGGAGAACATCTCACATTTGATGCAAGTGTTAGAGATATTGAGGAACCACCATCTACTAGAAAATCTCAAGAATTGTGAGTTTTCATAGAAGTATTTGGTGTATCTAGGGTATGTGATAGGTGGAGGAGAGATGAAGATATATTATACCAAAATGGAGGCCATCATGAAATGGTCAGTGCCTACCAATGTTTATAAGGTTAGGATTCTCATTAAGGTAGCACAATACCTGAGGTAATTCATAGCCTCATTTTTAGCAGTAGAAACATCACTCCACACCATAACAGCAAGTGGAAAGATTTTCCAGTGGGGAAAGGGTCAGTAGAGGTCTTTTGAGGAGCTAAAGGAGAAAGTTAGTCAAGCACCAGTTCTAGAATTATCAAAATTGTAGTGGCCCTTTGAAGTGGAGATAGATATGAGTGGAGATGTTATGGGAGTTGTCTTTATGTAGGGAGGAAGGCTTTTATTCTACAATTCTAAAGTATTTCATGGGGTAGTTCTTAATTGCCCTACCTATGGGAAGGAACTTTTTGCTCTGGTGCAAGCTATGAATAAGTGGAAGCACTATCTGATGAGAAAGGAGATAGTAATCCACGTAAATCACCAGTCGTTATTGTACTTGAAGGCCTAGAGTAAGCTACAACAAACTAGGCATTACAAGTGGAAGGGTTTTCTACACCAGTTCCACTTGGTGATCAAGTACAAGAAGGGAAGCACAAACAAGTTGGTCAAAATTCTTTCAAGGCCACCCACTCCAAGGATCACATCTTTGGGAACTCTTATGTACATAGAGTCATTCACCCATGATGCATATAGAGAGGCATATTCAGAGGATGAGGATTTCAAGAAGGTGTTTCAGTAGTTTCAAACTCAAAGTCATTTGTATGATGGAAACAACATTGTTGACTACCATCTCTAGGATGGGTTACTCTATAGGCTGGATAAGTTATGTGTTCCTAAATGTGAGCGATTGAAACTAATTAGAGAGGCTCACACCTCCAAGGTTACATGGCACTTTGGTGTAGGGAAGACCATGGCCAAATTACAAAGTTATGTGTATTATCCCAAGATGAAGGAGCATGTAGCTAGGTTCATAAGAGGATTCATGCTTTGTTGTACCAACAAGCCTAGCAACAGGAAATAGGGTATGCATCATCCCTTACCTATACCCACTCGTTTTTGGGAAAGCATTTCCATGGATTTTGTATTATGTTTACCAACATCCAGGAAAGGACATGAATATCTATTCATGGTAGTTAATAGGTTCAGCAAGATGTGTGTTCTGATGCCCTGTAAAAATACTATTAATGGTTAAGAAGAAACAAAATTTTTCTTTGCACAAGTCTGGGTGCACTTTGGGATACCAAGGAGAATTGTTCAGATAGGGATGTGATATTTATCAATGCATTCTATACTACATTGTGGGAGAAGATGGACATGAACTTGAAGAGATCTACAACATTCCATCCATAGACAAATGGATAAACAGAAGTAGTGAATAGGACTTTGGTGCAAGTTCTAAGGAGATACAACCAGAAGCATTTGAAGACATGAGATGAAAATCTGGTATACATACAACATTCTTATAACAGAGAAATCCACACTTCTAGAGGAAGTTCCCCATTTGAAACCTGTTTTGGATATTTGCCACCTTCACCTTTCGACATTTCATATGGAAAGTAAGGAGGAGTGAGGGAATATCATACAGGAGATGCCTTAAGGGATGAAAATTTTATAGAGAAGATAAGGTAGATCCATCTATAAGTAAAAAAGGCATTGCATACTTCACATGAGAAATATAAGGCCATAAATGGTTAGCATAGAACAGAGAAATATTTCAAGGTGGGAGAAAGAGTATGGCTATTGTTGAATAAGGAGGGGTTATAAGGGCCTGGTAAGAAAATCAAGGCTCTAAGGTATGGATCCTTTGAGATACTGGAAAAGGTCAATGATAATGGCTATCAAATCATTTTACCACCATGTATGTGCATTTACTTAGTTGTGAATATAGAGAACTTGAAACTCTATGAGCCTTCCATGCTAGATCAGGAAGAGGAATAGGTCCTACCCTTTATGGAGGACTTGGCACTAGATTCTTAGGTAGAGTTCATAGAAGATACAATTTTGCATAATAGGTTTTGAATTACAAGACAGGGGTAGCATGACCTTTGGTGGATTGGGTTGAAAGGACAACATCTAGGAAAATCTAAATAATACACTAGAGAGAAGGTGGAGGAAAAATTTCCTCCCCTTATTTAGTAGAATATTTTGGGGACTAAAAGCCTCCCAAAATGGGGATGCATGATCTGGATTGGATCATTATATTGTTTTTCATCCATCTTGATTCTTTTAGAGTGGAAAAAGTGGAGGAATCAACTCATGGGACCATTTTTACTAGTAGAACCAAGTTTCAAAAAGCAAGGTTTGAAGCTTTCTGAGAGTGTTTTGAGGTATCAAAAGATGTTTTTTTTTTTTGGGGGGGGGGGGGGGGGGGGGGGGGGTGGGGGGAAGGGGGCGGGGCTAAAAATTTCTCGCTTTAATGTTGCACCTTTTCATGTTATTCTACACATATAGACGTTTCTAATGGCACAAGAATCACGTCAGTTGGGAATACACTTCAATATTAGCTGAAGTCTGAGAGAATAATATATACATGCAAACCTTTCATTTAAATCATAGACTATTCATATTCATATTTATTAATTACTAAATTACATTCATGAGTGGAACATACATAGTGAGAAGGACTATGTGATAATATTATATTTGTTAAATGGTTTGATATTCACATGCATAGATGTGATTTAAGTAGTGTGGGAAGGAGTTCGAGATAGTTGTCCAATTGATTGGTATTGTGTATGCAGTGGGTATATGGTTTACATCAAAGGCATATCATCTACTTTCTAGTGGGAGAATTTTTTTGATTAAGAGAAATCTAGTCGTAAGGGCTGTATACAAACCAATATAGATCTATTTTAAATATGGATATAACATGTGCTGAGAAGGATCCAATTCCTTCACGTGCAATTTTTTTTATGAACCGACATGATTTAAATATTTTGTATAGTTTTTTAATTTTAAAAATTTAAAAAATTTTATTTGGGCTAACATGAGCAAAATTTCAACTTTGATGATGAACGAACATAGTTACACATCATATTGGGCTACAGAATGAGCTTCTCGGCTCAATTAGTCTTTATGTGTTCTAGTGAAAATGTTTTTAAGGTTTGGTTGTGAGAATTTTTTTAATAGTGTTTACAAATATTTTGTGGAAATTTCATAAATAGATTGTTTTTGTGTTCAAACCAAAGCCGCCTTGACCTAAATTTCACATAAATTTTATTTGATAAATGATTTGATAAAAATCCCATATGGACATGTGTCTCAAGATTGCGTGAGAGATAACCGGTAGGGATGAGAGATGACTCAAGATTGTGTGAGAGAGAGTCAGTGGGCGTGATAGATATTTCCTATGGAGTGGGTATGTGGTGTTATCACAATTTCAGTCACCAGTTTTAAAAGCATTGACAGTTTCAATATCAACATTGATTTGTAAAAAATAATTGTAGAAGTGTTGACAGTTTTAGTGTCAGTGTCGAGTTGTAAAAAAACAAGGTTAAATCATTTATAGATACAATATCAGCGTTTTTGCAAATTTTGAAAATAAAATTGCGTTCACCTTTAGAATAGCAGCGTATATGTGTAAAAATGGTTAGTTAAACTCTAACAATTAGAGTCTCGACACCAAAGAAAAAATGCAAATCTTGTTTTGTGTCCAAATAACGTCCTGATGGAGCACGCGTCATCAAATGAAAAAAACATCTATCAAGTGAGCGCTAACAAGTCAGATGGTGATGTAATGTGATGGGTTTCCCGATTCTGCCACCGAGAGGTAATGTTTGGTTAAAAAGGTTATGATTGCATGTTAATATTTTTGTAATCATATTTTAGGTTCGTTATATTATTTACCAATTGCTACTCTTTGGAATAATTTGCCACAAATGGTAAATCCCATATGATATATAGTTAACGTTATATGTTTTACGCCGACAGAAAACAAGTTGTTAGTATCTTGAAGGCTCAGGATCGAATCCCTCTCTCGATTTTGGTGTTAACATTTGATAGTAAAAGATATGGGAAGGGGCGGGAAGATACACAAAGGAGAACCCAAAGCACTTGAATTCAACAACATTTTTGAGAAGCAGGGTGGGAACAATTCTTCTCTTGCTATACAGGTTATCATGATGGAGTTTCTAGAGCTTTCGCAAAGGGTTTCAATGGTTAGTAGGTTAACGTTGGGGGAATCTCATTTCTTGTCACCAAGGAGGTAATTGCAGAAGTCACAGACCTACCTGTAGATGAAGAAAGAGCCTTCAAAAATCTTGTTTTGGCTGAAATTGACGTGTCATTTTTCTTGAAGAATGAGTTTAAGCAAAAGAATTGATGCTCAAAAATTCAGAGGTCCTGGTTGAAGGATGAGTGGCATTGTCTCATGCGTATTACCTAATCTTACTTCACATGTGAAGGACGCTCCAATCGGGTGATTCTCTACCATTTCCGGTTCCTAACTCACATAGAAAGTTAGTTAAGGATGAACACTACTTATTTTATGTTAGAGAGTCTAAATCATATGTCTATTAGGGTTGGGGAAAGAACAAATGCATCTACTCCTTTCATATATCATAAAGGTTTGATTAAACTATTGATTTAGAGCCACTTGAGAAAGGTAGGGAGGAATTGGGAACATTTTCTTTTCTGGGGAGGGTCTGAAATTCAAACTATAAAACCAAAAAGGGGTAGAAATAAAGGAAGAAAAAAGAAATCCAAACAACCCCAAAACCTAGAATAGGGGACCTCATCTATGAAAACAAGGAGTTAACCAACAAAAACAAGAACTAGTTCCTCCTTTAGTTCCCGAATTACCGAAGGTCTATACCAGAAAGGGTGAGAGGCTGAGAAAAAAAAAGGATGCCCCTTCACTCAGTGTTATTCAACCTATATGAAAAAAATTCAACAAACAAACAGAGAAGGGAAAGGGAAAATTGATTGAGCTCGAGATAGAGCAGACACCAATTGAAAAAGAACTCACCAAGTTAGCAGAGATGTTCGAAGGTGGGAAAAGACTACACACAAGACCATGGAATAAGACGATATTGAAAATTAAACTAAAGTAGAACCCTGAGTTGGAAAAACAAGTTATAGATGTAGAAAAAACCCTTCAAAAAGACTTAATCTCCACGAGTTCAAAGAAAACCAAGAAGATCAAAGTCTCAATGAAATGGGTCTCTACATAGGCCCAAAGGACTAAGAGACAAAGGAAAACTAATGTTGACATCCTACTGGAAGAAACTAGCACACTCAGCTAGTTGGTATTTGATGACACAATTTTGATTGCCAACTTCCCAGATGGAATTTTGACTGAAGGCCAATAATCTTTTTGTCAGCGATTTTCACTGCTAAACGTTGATGAGCACTGACAATTTTAGTGTTAGCGCAATTTTGAAATTGATTTATATAAAACATTGACAACCATCTCGCCAATGATCTTGATCCTTATCCAGTTTTGAAGGAGTATCAGTGGATTGGTCAATGATGGAAGATCAGGAAATCCCAAAAGGAGGAGCAACATAACATATGCCATTTTTAGCATGGGGACGAGGTACAAATTCTAGGAAACCAGGAAAAATATCAGTCAACAATTTTGACCACAATTTCTAGCCAATATTTTAGTAGGCTGTTTTATCTATAGATACAAATATTTATGAGTTTATGTAATATATTCGTGTATTAGATATGCATGCTTTATGTTTAGCAAAAGGAGAAACCTGCTTTTTAATTTGTAATTTTTCTTATAAAGACAAGCTATCTAGAATGAAGAGGGGTTGGTTTTTTATTAGAAGACTTATTGTATGTTGTATATTTATGAAAGTTTAATGAAGGAAGCTTGATTCTGCAACAGAGATTCTTGTGTTGGGAAATTTGGATATGTGTTCTGTTGTTTATGTTTTCCTTTATTTTTTGTCATATGTATGTTCTTCTATGCTTGATGAGAGTAAACAAACATAACTCATATTTATTGTGCTTCAGTTATATGTTTAGTCATCCATAGATTTCTGATCAATGCTTTGTAGAATTCATCCTTTTGATGCTCTCATAAGTATACAATTGCCCTTCTATTCTGCATTCCATCTCAACAATTTAAAATCTCAAAGTATCTCATCTACCCTGCCTCTATGAATGTTTTAGTTTGCTTTCTTGATTAAGCAAAATATTTGACTTCATGCCCAATGAAACTCTATCAAACTCTACCACATTTTGAAGCCTTGTTACAACAAATCTAATCATTGTTTTAAGTACATAACCAACCATATTAACTAAGTTATAGAAGGGATCCCCCTTCGAAATTGAAAGGGTTAGTTTTCAATTCAAAAGTGGTTAGAGGTTACTTTAGAGTTTTTCCCCACAACCAATGTTTTCTATAAGTGACAACATATGATTTATATCATAAGCCTACGGTCCACATCCTATCTCCTACAATATGTTCAAACCTTGGATCGATATAACATGATCTGTATTTATCAAAGTGTGGTTCAAATACTTGTAACATTACTTGGAGATTACAGGAGGCACTCCAACCATTCCCAATACTACCAACGGCTCCAATCTAAAAAGAAGACTGCGGAAACAATCCTGCAAAGTAAGTTAATGCAATCCACATAGAGAATGTTATTTATAGAATTTTTCCTACTTGTCGAGCTCATTTCATCCAAATTTCGGCACCAATTTTACCAGTGGCTAAACAAATTAATATGTGGGAGTTACTAGCCTGGATGCAAGGTGTAGATTCACCCAATTGGGTCGCCACCACTCCATAGTGAAAAAATGAATATCAGTGGTGAAAGTGATATAAAGGTGAATATATACAATTTTATTTCAGAATTCAATATGTATGGCTTATCGTAAATTTAAAAAAAAATACCAACTCACGGGCTGCAAGTATGTACATAATACTAAAACCCTAAATTTAACACTCTGCAACTAATTGCATCCTAAATAACATCACCAAAATTAATTTAAAGAGGCTATGACATTTACCTCAAAGAGTGCAAGAAAAAACTGCAGTTGTAACGAACTCCCTCCCTCAAAACCTTCGAGTTGGTAAATTTAATAAAAATCATTGTGTAAATTTTGTGTTCTCCTGTAACTGCTTATCACATGTTCCACTTACTTGTGTGCATGGAAAAATGATGAAGTGATTAAAAGATTGTTATATGGGTTATATTTATTTATATTTATACATTTAGTTTTGATATTAAAGTCAACATTAAATTATGTTGTTTTTTTAAAGTTATTATTAGTTATTAGTTAGTTATAATATAGCCAATATTAAAAAAATTACCTACATTCTTTCTTATATTACATCTAATTCCTACCTCATACTAGGCTTTAGAGTGCCTCTCACCGAAATAAAAAATAAAAAATAAAAAAATCCCCAAATTAAAATGATAATAATAATTTTGGTGAATATGAACCATAATAAACCCTAGTATTAATATCAACCCTAATAATACTTTTAGTATTAATAAATAATGAAATCTAATAATATCAATATGTTGACAGTGATGGACCTGCCAATATTCAAGGGGATCTCCCTAGTAAGAAGCATAGAAACTTTTAGGGGTGAATCTTGGCCCAAAGGCGAAATTTAAGGGGTTTTATATTTTGGAGGGGTGAAATTTTTATATTACACCCATTTTCTATAGTTAGCCCAAATTTTATTTTAAAAAAAATATTTATTACATTTTATCCCACAAAAATAAAAGGTGATAAACAATTCAAAGCCCAAGTCGCCTGATTTGGGAGATTGCATTTGCTTGCAATCACCCGATTTCATGGGTTGAAGGTTGGATCTAGTTGGAATTGCCCACGATTTCCTGGTTTGCAAATCAAAAATTGAGGGAAGAGTTGAATTTGGGGGATTCTCCTGTATAAGTTATACAATTTCCATTCATGCAGGTTGAAAAATGGCATACAACCTCCGCAGTGCCTTTGGACTTACGATGGATGTTGTTTGCACTATGGGCTTGCTTACATAGTGGTATTGATCATCCTTCTGATATTATTATGGAATGACTTGGCATAAATGGAAACAACACTACAGGTGGGGCATGCTTCCTTATGTTCCCATTCACTGATTCATGAAGAACCTGACCCTTAAAAGAGTATCCTAAGAGTTACGACTAGCTAAAGCCCTAAGTTTACATGTGTTCTTGTACATTGCAACTACATGATTGAAGATGGAAATACCCGGACCTATAACAACAATAGTGTTGCTCATCCAGGAGAATTGATCATTCGACCACATGGTGGGCTGGATGAAGGAGTTGAATCCAAAGATAAACGGTGTAACAAGGGAGGCATGAAACGAGTCTCAGTGGACATTGACTTCTCGTGAACTATGTGTTAATGCCACACAGTGGTGTGCCTTCCCTTCATAGATGGTGTTATCACAAAATCATGTACTGATGGCTGCTAATCAGTTAGACTCTATGTAACTATTTCAGACCAGACTCTTGGCTAAGGATTAGCCTCCCTAACCTGAGAGGGCTCTCTCAAAACAAACTACTGATTATGATTAACACTAAGAGGGCTAACTCTTGAAATGAAGACTTTAATAAACATGCTGGTTGGACAGACAACATAAGATTTCTTCCATTGGGCTCATGGAGTCAAATACCATTTCAGTAAACAATAAACTACTCATTCATGGAAGTCAGGGCATGTAAAGTCTAAACACTCAAAACATTTCTCAAAGAACCTCAACTCATAAATATACACAGAAAATCTGAGCAACTAGGTGAATTCAGAGTGATTGCATATCTATAGAGCTGTAAAACATAAAGGATAAGACAAAGCCATATACATCTTGAGCATCTGAACAAAGTATGAATCCTGAGAAGAAAAAAGTAGTCCTTTATATTACTGTAACAAGTCTTTACATAAGCCAATATAAACTTTCTTTTCCAAAAAAACATCCAACCCCTATTACATCCCAGTTTGATACATATATAGGACTACATGCTTAACCACCTCGAGCTTCCTCCTCCAGCATGAGGGGAGCATCGAAGGTTGCTATTCACTATCCTTATCTACTGCATAACTAATTCATTAATTACAAAAGTGTTGAACTGTAATTACAAAAGATCCTAATTAATTCAAAACTCAAATCTGTCCTCCTCGTAGCATGATGCTTTTCTGAGTCTTGACACATGTCCTCTGTCTGCTTTGGTTGAAGTATCTTGGAGGAGAATACACTGAACGAGCTGGCTTTGGATTCTTGTTGCGCAAATGGCTCATTAATTAACCAAGGGAAGTGCTCTGCTTTTACGGTCCCTGTCTCCCAACATTCTTCATCTCTTAAAGAACATGTCCCCTGCTCTTTAATTCTTCATAACCAACGCATATCACCATACACTCCAATGAGCTGGAGGCTTTGTGAGCTGAACAAGTGTACAAACAAAAATCTCCGATAACCTTAACAGGAACCCTAACAATTCGGTCATAAAGTACCTTTAACGAGACTTGAGCTAAAAACAAAATATTTCACCTTTTCAAAATGCACATCTGTCATTCTCTAAATAGCTAGGAGAATATTTTATGGTTTCCCTTATGTCCTTGAGGCTTTTCCTTCAAAATTTGCTGACCTCATCATTAAACTCCTTGTTTTTCTTATAAAACAGCACCTACAGCAGTTTCGTAGCGCGCTACGAAACTACTGTTTTTACCAAAACATAATGCATTTGCACTAAAACTTCCTTTGCTTGAACTTTTGACTTTTCAAACTTCCTCTACAGGTGCCAAATACTTAGATGACTTCAAAATAGTGGAAATCAAACAAAATTGACCAAAACTGAAAATATCACCTTATCCTCAAATCAATGAGCTAGCTGACATAGCTGCATCTTCAAATTTGAAATTTCCTTCTTTAAAGCTTTGTTCTTAGCTCTCAGAGTCAGGTTCATTTGTTTGAGGAGTTTAGCTTGCTTAAGGGCTGGGACTGTCCAGGTATACACATCAGCCACAGAATCTGTCTGACCCATTAGATTTCTGCTGCCCTTTAACACAGCTCTTTTATAATTGGCATACCTAACTGCACGCTCCTTAATCACATTTTTGGCTTTGACAATTTCTTCTTTGGTTGCTCCCACCTAATCCTTTGTGGCTGTTTTCATTTGACTCTTTATGGCAATCACATTTCCTCCTTGGGTGATGATGACCTTCTTATTCTTGTCCTTATGTTTAACTGCTTCCACTGTTTTTGTCAATACTTCAATTACCTCTGTTCTGGGTGACTTTACAACTTTCTTTGCTTTATGTACTTTCTCCTTAACAGCTTCTTCTTCTTTATTTACTTTCTCAGCTTCTTTAATTTGTTTCCTTGTAACTGGCCTTCTTGGCTTGAACATAAACACCTCACTAGGCTCATCAAACCTTAATCTTTTCGAAGCTTTTGACTTCTTAGTGCTCTCAGGAGAAGATTGGGTCAAGTCAATATGCATGGGTTCAAGATGCACTGGCTCTCCCTGCTCAAATTCAATAGCCTCAAGTAGGTCACTTAGACTGGCCTTTGAAATTGGACTTTCTTCCACAGCCACTGATTTACCTTTCTCCTTGCTTAGTTGACCCCTAGTTTTAACTCTTGATGTTTTTTTAGATTCAGCTGATCCATGAACATCCTTCTTTTGCTTGACCTTTTCCTTTGATGATGACTGAGGTGGCTGAGGTGGTTCTTTAATAACTAAGGGTTTGACTGGTTTGTTCAACTGAGATTTAACCTTCTTTTTCTCCCTAGCCTCCTTCCTAAGCTCAGCAATAGTAGGTTCCTCCATTAATTCTTCTCTTTCTCTAAGTGGCTGTGGAGTGAGGCCTGTCTTACTCTGGAAACTGGCCATATAGATAAAAGAATCCCAATCCCTACCAATCTTCTGCAAGCCATCCATCACTAACAGTTTAACTAGGCCATGATGAAACAGTGATGACTCACAATCATCCTTCCTCAATTGAATTTTATCACACATCTTACTGAGGCTTCGAAACAAGTAAAATGGGAGATCTATAGATGCTTTCCCCATGAAATGCAGCAATAACTTGAAATGATATGAATAAACTTTGTTATATCTGCCCTCACAAGTTAAATATTTTTGAATACAAGTAAGAAGCATAGCATAATTCTCCTTAACAAAACTTCTAGGTACAGCCTTGGTTAAATCTTCATTCACATAGGCTTCCTTCAAGAATATTTTACAGGGGCTCATATCAAATTTGAAATTTTTGAACCACTCCTGCCCTCCTCTAGGTATCTCAGTTACCCTAGCAATAGCCTCTGGAGATACTGGGAATTCTAACATAGATACCTTGGAACTCAAGCCTGTAAAATTCAAGGCAAATTCTTTTGTTACCTGAGTGTGTCCTCCCTTCAGCTTTTCACAAAAACTCCAGCAACCAGCGTCTTTGAAGGCCTTTTTAACACCTTCCTCCCTCAATGTCAAGTCTAATCCTTCGGGTTCTGCCCTTTGACACCTTCCTGATCGATGCTCCTTCTTCTCCATTACGCCTTGAAAACCTTTGCACACAGTAACACCGGCAGCTTCAACTCAAAAAACAACTTCAAACTTTAGAACACAGGCTCGCTTGCAATGCAGCTCTCTTGAAGAAGAAACTCGGGCTCATTTCAATTCAAATAGCTTAACATATAAGCTGGCCGCTTCAAGTAATAATAACAGAACATCATGACACAACCACGCATGACACAAACATTTGAATGAACTTAAATGCATGACTCTGAACCTATTGGTGGAATGATGCCTCGTAAGTGCTTGGAAGGTACACTAACTGACAACAATCCGACCGGACACAATGATTCATCCTCAGACATGACATTTCAAGAATGTGCGCTGCAAAATCCCCGAATCCGCGATTTCGTAGCGTAGACAGTTATAATTTAGCGACATGTGCTGCGAAATGGCTGGCGCTACGAAAAGGCTAAAACCTTACTATGCTTCAAAATCAGCCAATCACACGGTGCTGCGAAACTGCGAAAAGGTGCTGCAAAACTACGAAAAAGGACAAATGACATATACGAGACAAGACATGACTTAATCAATCATGATGGAGGATGACTAACGGTTTTGAAAATGATTCCCAACAATATCATTGAAGAACATGACCCCTAAGTGATAAACATAGGAGAACAACCATTTAACATTCATTTCTATTCATGAAATTTTGGACTTAACTTATATACATGCAACTGCAGTTCTCAGTGATAACAGATGGGGTGCTGGAGTTTGGTGTTATAGAGCTAGTAACTATTGAGACTATACAAAACTCCAAGTTTGAGCCACTAGTTTTATGGCCTTCCTCGGCATTCTGGAAGCTACTGCAATGGAGAGGGCATTCTAATGGAAGATCTACTTGGATATTGGTGTGATTGTGTGGGATTTTGATGGTGGTGGAGTATCACTTTTGCTCGAAGCTAGGTAGATCCAGTTTGCACTATTTTAGTAATGCTACATGGATATTTGGTTGGGTTTGAGGAGTACTATGCATATGTCTGGTAGTTTTTTGTTTTGTCTACACTGCTCACAATGTGGTCCTTAGATCCCATTTTTTATTTCTCCCTTGCCATAGTTTTGGGGTACTGTGGCATATCGGGTTATGGGGTAACTTTCTCCACCTATAGTGACTTCTAATATGCATGACACATTTATGGCTTTCATTATTTCCCACGTACTATCTGAGATTTCCCAAATTCCGATTATATTCCTTATTGTAATCTACATCATTTTTTGCATCTTTAGAACACACATTCGACCTGGTCACATTCAACCTGGACTAACCTCATCTCCTTGGCATGCCCTCACTTATCTCAGAAATGAAATTGGTCCTTGCAATGAAATTGTTCATGGAAAATTGTTGTTTCTGAATATTAGGGTTTGAAATCAAACTTAATTTGAATGTTGTTTGTATTGTTAACTTTTTTGATGTGGCTTTCTCTGGGGTAATGATCTGATATATTTTACTAGTTTTTTCTATTACAACAAAATGTATTTGAGTTCCTACAACAAAATGTTGCATTTGCTTTTGTGTTTTACTCCTTTTTGGGGGAACATGATCCTGTATTCAGAAGTGTAGCTGCATTTTCTTTTGTGTTTTACAACTTTTTGGGGGAACTTGATCTTGTATTTAGAAGCATAGCTGCATTTTCTTTTGTGTTTTACACCTTTGTTTTGGGAGAATTTAATCTTGTATTCAGAAGCCTAACTCCATTTGCTTTTGTGTTGTACACTTTCTTTTGGGGAACTTGATCTTGTATTCAGAAGCCTAATTTGAAGGTCATTTTGACTGTTATTTTTTCAATAGTCTAATAGTTTACATGATCTAATTATGTAAAACCCAAAGTAATAGAATGCTAGGTATTGGAATCTATCATTTTATGTTTTTTTAGTTGCAACATTATTTGGTCAAGAATGAGTTTCATTAATATCTGAAAAACTACATGTTCATGTATGATAATAAACACCAAAATGATATTAGGATCTCTTTTTTTTTGGTTTTGAACTTTTGATATGTTTTTTTGAAGGACATACTGAATATTACATGCTTAATAATGCAATAAAATATCATGTAGGAGACTACTGTATTAGGATATATTTTGTCTTCAATTTGGATGTTTTCTTTATTGTCAAGACTAGGTTTCATTAATTTATTGAAAGTGCATGCTTAAGTGTATGAAATCCTTATTATCAGTGTCTTTTATTCATAAAATGTCAACTTCAATGTGCAGGACGTTTACAATGCATTCTGGTAGTGCAAGAAGTGCATTTTTTGGGGAATTTTTTGGTTATCCTGATCACAATTCTTTTCTATGGGTTACAATGGATGATTTTATATGTATTTTTGCAGAGGCCTTCATTTTATGTCTTTGTTCCATTTCAAGCTTTGGTGTATGACACCGAGGATGGGCTCCTATGGGAGAGATGTCCGATTTGAGACTCTATTTTTTTCTAGTTGAAGGTAGTGAAGGTTCACCTTTGAGCACTAGTGTGGGTGATAGCATTGAAGAGCCAAAAATTAATATTGTTTTCTTTCCACTATTGGAAGGATCTTTCAGGGAAGTTTTGCAAGGAAATGAAAAAAATGAGCTTGAAATATGTTTGGAAAGTGATAAGAATTGCAGGGATTATGAATGGTATAAAATAAAATTCTTAATATGACTCAATTTTCAATTCCCTGGAGTAAAATAGACATTTTGATTTTCTCTTGAATTTACTTCATATTTGGCATTCCAAGAGATCCTTCTGTTGAGAAAACTCAAGGATTTTATTTAGTTTTTGTTGGTGCTGGAACGAATCCATATGAAGTGATTACTAGTGCAGTAAAGTGAGAACGTTTCCATGTTTCAAATTTCTTATTTAATTTCATCTCTTTTGGAACTTTTTAGATTTCAGTATCAATGTTATATGATTAACATCAATTATTGATAGCGCAGGGTTGTTGAGAGGCATTATAAAACTTTCTTATTTAATTTCCTCTCTTTTGGAACTTCTCATATTTTAGAATCAATGTTATATGATTAAAATCAATTATTGATAACATAGGGTTGTTGAGAGACACTCTTAAACCTTTGCTCATCGTGAAAGAAAGATGGTAATTTCTCATGGAACTGAAGCTTGGTTCTTTCCAATGGTTTCTGAAATTGTTCAATGTGCTAAAACGTTTAGCTTGCCTTGACTTTTAATTGAGAATAACACATATCCATTTCTATTTTAACTAAGTCATTATAAGTTCTCCCTGGCTCTTTGTAGTCTTATGATTTGAATATTTCTCTTGCAATTACCTGATATACTCAATTGGTTTGGGTGGTGTACATGGGACGCATTTTACACAGATGTCACAACTAAGGGTGTAGAAAAAGGTTTAGAAAGTTATATTATTTTTCGTGCCCTGCTTTTATGTTCTATAATCGTATATAAACTCTTGTCGAGATGTATTTACACTGTGACCTTATCCTAAGGGTCTCATTCCAAATGTTTGTGATTTTTTTGTATTTCTTTAATAGTCTAGAGAAAGGGGGCACCCCTCCAAAGTTTCTACTTCTTGATGATGGTTGTAAATATGTTGAAATGGACTCTAATGTAAAGCCTCCTCCAGTTGGAAATACAAAAAAGTAGGTTTGACCTTCTTTTTTCTTCAAATATGACATTTGAAGACAATAATTCATCTCTCTTTGAAATCTGGAGATAATTTCCTTTGGATTCTGAATCTTCTCGCAATATGAAGATAATTTCCCTTTTATTCTCAAATTTCTTATAATATGAAGATAATTTCATTTTGATGCTCAATTTTCTAGTGGAACTCTAAACATTCTATGGGCTCATAATTCAATTTTGTAAATATGCTTACACATATAAAAGTGAATTATAAGTTTCTAAAAGATGGAAAGATTGGTCAAAGACAAGAGGATCTTGCTTTGGGCCTCAGACAAATTGTTACAGAAGCAAAGAATACCCACGATTTAAAGTAAGCTACCTTAGATGTCCATTAGGAATTACTCAATTCTACTCCTTATTTATCTATATGCTCCAAACCCTTCATTCTAGTACTTGCCTCATGAATTCATAAGCTACTTTCTTTGTTTAGTGACTAGTAGATATATTTAAACTATCATTTGTATATGTAGACTACTTTCCTCCATAGTTGATTTGACATGCTAGTTTGTTCTCAGTTTATATTAATTTTTTATTATTCCAGGTACATTTATTTTTGGCATGCTATCACTAGTTACTGGGGAGGAGTGAAGCCTGATGTTTTTGGAATGGAGCATTATAATTCAAAATTTTCGTTCCCTATTTAGCCTCATGGGATTCTTCTTCACCAACTAGATGAGGCATTAGAATGCATAAAATTAAATGGATTGGGCTTAGTCCATCCCAAACTTGTGTTTCAATTTTATGACGATGTCCACTCGTATCTAGCAATTGCTGGCATTAATGGTGTCAAAGTGGATGTCCAGAATATTATCGATACATTAGGTGCAGGGCATGGTGGTCATGTTAAATTGGACAACTAGTATCATCAAGAAATGGAGGCTTATATTGCTAAAAATTTCCCTGATAATGGGATAATTGCTTGCATGATTCATAATCTTGATGGTCTTTATAGGTCAATTCCATAGAATTGTGTATGCTTTCTTTTCTCTCCCTTGATTGTAACAGTAACAAATTTGTATTGAATTTTTCATGCAGTTCCAAACAAACTATTGTTATAAGAGCCTCTGATGATTTCTGGCCAAGGGATCCTAAATCACATACCATTCATATTGCTTTTGTAGCCTACAACAACATTTTTGTGGGAGAGTTTATGAAGCCTGATTGGGATATGTTCCATGCAATGCCCCTTATAATATATCTATTATCTGTACTTCCAAGTTTATTTTCCAATATTCAAGTCTACGAGTTGTAGCTGATTATTATATATTTAGAATGATAGGCCTTTCTTTTAAATCAGTTAACCTCACAATTTTTCTACCATTTTTACTAACTTGTGACACCTGTCTAATAACTCTATCTTTATTCTCATGATATTTGTCGTTACGCCTATGATTTCCACCAAATCCATTTTTGGAACTTCACACTCTACGAGCGAGTTCCATGGTCGCGAATTCATTGGGTATAGCCACAAAGAAGTTATTATTTGCTACACTTGTTGTCTTCGATGGACTCTGCAATCAAACCTCTGTACATAATGCAAACCAGGGCATTCTTGGGAAAGAGAATGTTGAGAGTATAAGAAATTGTGATAATGACATGTAGAATGGGGTATCCATCCATGGACAAAATTACACAAATGAGGACCTTATGAACCCCTCCATTGACAAAAATCAACTCACACAATCTACAGGTCAACAGAGATGAGAAATGAAGGGTTTCAGGAATAGGAAGATGGTGATAAACAACCAAGATTGGAGGAAGAATCTTCTTCATCCTCCTTTGAGCTACGAGTCTATATTGACAAAGAAGGATAGTAGGGAGAAGACAAATTTTGATAGATCCAGTGTACCAAAGCTAGTGCAGAAAATTGAAGAGAAGTTTAATAAATGATTTATTAAAGGTTTACTGCATGATATGCTATGAAATACTTGGATGATCAAAGACAATTTGGTCTTGTGGTAGTTGTTATGCCATTTTTCACGTGCATTTTGTAAGGAAATGGGAAATATCTCCATCCTCTGTAGATTTGTTTGTTGGGCAGAGTCAGGGTTCCAACTAGAGATTCCCTGGTTATCAGTCTGTGCCGCTTTCACTCTCGGATCATCTTCGTCACTATTGTTTTTTTGGGAAGGTGCAAGAGCCAAGAGTAGAATATTATCTCACTCCACATTCATGTGGAGGACCATGTGGGAAGCCACTTGAAAAGGAAAAGAAAACTCCCAGTTTCTCACATAAATGTACTATGCAATGTCATCCAGGAATTTTCCCACCTTGCTCAGTAATGGCTCCCCCCAATGTTGCCTGTGTGGTAAAACAACAATTACAAGATGTTATGATCGTAAATCAATTGAATCATGTGGACAGTGCTACGAAAATCCTCTCAAATGTGGACACCATTATTGTGACAATGCCTTCCATGAAGGCCCATGTGATCCTTGCAAGGTTTTAATAAAAGCTTCATGCTTTTGTAGGGAAAAGGAGGAGATGATACTTTGTGGCGATATGGAGATCCAAGGGGAAATAGACTAGAAAATTGGTGTATTTGCATGTAAGAACCCATGCATGAAAATGCTTTCCTCTCAGAATCATAAGTGCAACAAGATATGTCATCCTGGAGAATGTGGAGAGTGTGAACTATCACCTAGGAAGGTCAAATCTTGCCCCTATGGTAAAACTCAACTACAAAATCAGAGGAAGAGTTGTATGGATAGCATACCAACCTACTCAGAGGTATGTGAGAAGCTTCTTCCATGTGGAAAACATTTGTGTATAAATTTCCTCCTTGTTTGGTTTCTGTTAATAAAAAATGTTGATGTGGATCATCATCTATGACAGTCCCTTGCTAGAAGACCATGGTATCCGTGGAGGAGAACGATGAATTCACATGTGAAAAGCATTGTGGAAAAAAGAAAAATTGTGGTAGACATAGATGCGGTGAAATAGGTTGCCCTCTTACAAATTGAGGGGTTTCAATTACTCATTTAGGTGATTGGGATCCACATTTATTTCAAATGCCCTGAGGGAAAAAATTGTAATGTGGGTAGCATTTTTGCCAAGGACTTTTCCATAGTGGCCACTATCCACCCTACCTTGAAACTATTTTCACTGATATTTCTTGTGCATGTGGGAAGACCTCAATTTCTCCTCCAGTCCCTTGTGGAACACCCATTCCTTCATGCTCATATCCCTGCTCCATTCCTTAGACATGTGGTCATCCTGCGACTCATGATTTCCATATCAGGGATTTCCCTCCTTGTACTGTTCCTGTTGCAAAAGAATGTGTAGGGGGTCATGTAGCTCTGAAAAATGTGCCATGTGGTTCTCAGGACATTAGATGCAACAAGCTCTGTGGGAAACCATGGCAATGTGGAATGCATGTGTGTACTAGGACATGCCATCTACCTCCATATGACTCAGTTTCCAAGGAAAATTCATCATCAATAGGTAGAATCTCATGTGGGTAACCTTTTGGAGCTCCTCGAAGAGATTGCAAGCATATTTGTACTGCTTCATGTCACCCACCTCTTCCGTGCCCTGATACTAGATGTGAATTTCTAGTGACTATTACTTGTTCATGTGGTCGATTGACTGCAAAGGTCCCGTGTGATGCTGGAGGCAACAATACTAGAGTTGATCGTGTCTTTAAAGCCTCTATTCTTCACAAATTGCCTGCTCCTCTTCAACCAGTGCAATCAAATTCAAATACAGTACCTCTGGGCCAGAGAAAGCTTTCATGTGATGAAGAATGTCTAAAGTTGGAGAAGAAGAAGATTTTGGCAGATGCTTTTGGCCTTTGCAAAACAGTTGATCTGCCAGGGGTGAATGAACAAATTTCAGAACTTATGGCTGAGTTGATCAGGAGAGAACCACAATGAGTTTCAGCTGTTGAGGAAAGGTTTAGATACTTGGTTTTGGGGAAAACAAAATCTCGCTCAAGAAGCATTCGTGTGCATGTTTTTGGTTCTATACCAAAGGAAAAAAGGGATATGTTGAGACATCTTGCAGAAAGATGGAAACTCTCCATATATTCATCTAGATGGGAACCAAAACGTTTTCTGGTCATAAAAGCTACACATAAATCAGTATCCCCATACGTAGCATAATTCCCAAAGGGTCACTTCCTACGATAGGGATGGTGCAAGCTCCACATTTGATTTCAATTGTAGATATGGATCCTAGGCTCATCCTTGCGTTGTTTGATTTACTAAGAGAACAGAAGTGAGTTCCATGATTTTGAGATTTGGAGGTGAGTGTGAACTTGTATGGCTGAATGACAAGAATGCATTATCCATATTTACAGATCATGTGAGGGCTGTAACTACTCTTAGACGTTTGGATCATGATTTTGTATATCAAGGTGCTTTCGTAGTCCCTCATAATGGTGGAATAACCAACCGCAATGCTTGGGCAAAAAAAGACAGGACATCAGAATAGGCTAATGCATGGAAAAAAATTAAAAATGAGTAATAATGTGTGTGGATGGAGGATTCATGGGGGAGGATTGGTCAAGTGTTGAAGTATCGAGGCCAATTTGGCAATTCCAGAGAAATCCTATTTTAACAAGAAGAAATCCATATGGAGCTCTTGAGAAATATAATGCAGGAGAGACTTCGTCAACTAATGTAGCCCAAACACCTTCCAAGCCTCTAACATCTGTGGGTTCCTGTTGATGCCTTGAAAATTGCTGCATCAACATCGGGGAAAACCACCCAGTTCGAACCCTAAATGCAGCTCCTTTTCCATTTGGTGTGGTGGCTCCAACTGGATATAATGGGACGAGTTTCCCAATGATTGGTAAATAGGATGAATAAGTGGTTGATTTTCTATTATCTAATGATAATGGATGGATGTTTAATTTTAAAGTGCAAAATAATAAACAACTAATCTATCCCGAGAAATTTCCAATTTAGTGTAACTTTTGATGATCTTTATTTATAAATAGGCATATAGATGACTATATTGACAGACAAGGACATTCATTCATATGATAATTACTTTGTTCAAATAGTTGAACAAAGTAATCATTAAAACAATATTACACTATTCTTCATATATCATTGACATAAATATGATTGAAAGTATAACATTTTCTTAAACATTCAATAGTGATAAGTATAAGGACTACTGTTAAAACACATACATATATCCAATGATAGCAAGTTTGAATAAACGCTGATTCATATAAAAGAATGGAGCAAAGACATAGATAATAGTACCATATGTAATTCGGATCCCTCCCGATATCAATCACATTCAAATTCCATCTTCTAACTTAGAAATACTCTCACAAAAAGCAATAGTGCATATCTCATCAAAGCATTCTTCATTAAAAATAAAAAAATATAGGTCGAGTCTTCATAAAAAAAAATATATCGGAAGCACAGTAGTGTGACTCCCTATCCAAGTTTTATACAAAAATTGAGGACCCTTTCTAAAGACATGAAAGGGTCTATAAATACTATCTAAGCTAACTGATTATGAAATAAAAATGCTATTTATGTGGTATAACCAAATCATAAAGATCTCCTTAAAATAGGCTCTCTTGCAGTCAGTAGATTGGTTCACTATTTTGGTTGATCATCCTTTGGCTTTTGCTGGCAGATAGCAAGCATTGGTTACAATTCTAGAGGGTGACTCAGACGAGAATGCAGTTGAGCTGATTACGTAGCATCATGAATTTCGGGAATCATGTAACTGATTGCGTCGGTTCAACATTTCAGTGCTGCCCTTTGACTGTATGGTTTAACTAGGAAGAATCAAAAGGTGTCCCAAGTTAAACTTTGGATGCCTATGATTAGTCGCTCCTTCTTGTCCAATTCTTGTCTGCATGCCTGTTCTAATGTTTTGGTTGATGGTAGTTTACCTAGAGTGCACAGTGAAATCATATTAGACAGATAAATAGTATCATTAATTAACTCAATCAAATTACCATTAGCTAATCTACATCTTGAAGTTTCCCTTTCTGCTTTCATTAATTGTGACTGCCATTCTAGGAAAAGAATATCTTTGTGTGATTCTAGAATTTTAGGTAGATTTGCAGCTTTCCCTTCACTGGTTTCTTGCCAAGCCAAAAGGTTTGTTAAAGTCTCATTGGCCTATTCCAAATTTTGTCTGGTGTCAACTGATTTTTCAATCATTGATGAAGCAATCTCACAGAGGGGCTCAGCAAGGGAAATATTATGACATAGTAAATTTAGTTGTTTAATCAATGCCTTATTGATCTGGAGAACCTCGGACTTGAATTTTTTTGGTTGAGGAAAACTCTTGAACTTCTCTACTTGTTGTGATAGTTGAGCGATTTGCTCATCTTTTGTTTTACTCATTTGTTCATTCATTGTCTTCAGCTTGGCCAATGTTGTGGATAATTCCTTTTGTTTCTGTACTGCACTTTGGTCCATCCTCTATTTCTCCTTGAGCAATTGCTCATTTAGTTGGTTTTTTACTTGCTGCTACGCTGCTCACTGTTGTTCTAATTGATCTATTCTTTGTTTTTTTTAGGATACCTGTGCCTCTAAGGAAACAATTGTCTGATCTTTTTCCTTGGGTAAATTTCTCACTTCTGATGCTTTATCCATAGTGGCTACCGAATAAGCCCCGGCATATTGAGAGAGTTTTGAGAGGTCTTCGGAGGGATTGAATTCTTCTTTCCATGCCACATTAGCCATCTCTGTTTGTACAGGTAAAAGGGAAGATTGATCAATCCTTCTCTTTTTCCTTTTTCTTTGTTAGGAAACCAACTCAAGAAAAGATAGATCAACGCCTTAGAATTCAGCCTCTTCGAGGGGGAAACCTACTTTACATTACATAAATGAACAATTATTTGATGATTCAAATGAAAAAACCTCCTTTCTATATATAGGAGTCTAAGGAGTCACAATATAATCCAGCCGACCTAACAATAATAATATAAAGCCACAAAAATAACAATAGAGGGATTCTATGGGGCACAGTAATAACAATATGGGGGCAATAGGGGCACAACAATATTAATAAGGGGTATAGTTACAATAGTAATGGGGTAATCACTATTATTATAGGGACCCAACATGCCCCTCTCCTTCAAAAAAGTGTTGTCCTCAACGCTTGAGTAGTTCTAGATACTTCTGCATAAAATTCTCATCCTCCCATGTGGAATCTTCAGTGGATAAGTTCTTCCACTTGATAAGATACTCTGAAATTGATCGATTTCGTAGCTGTCGAGTTCTTGTTTCTTTGACTGCTTCCGGTTCCAATATAATTTTTCCTTCCTCGTCAAGTTCTGGCAATATTGTTTGAACTGGGAGCTTGTCGCCTATAACCTTCTTTAAACATGAAACATGGAAAACTGGGTGCAATCGAGAAGCTGCAGGAAGCTCCAATTTGTATGCCATAGTACCAATCTTTTGCAACACCTTGTACGGACCATAATACTTTGGTGATAATTTATTATCCTTCTTAGCTTGCTTAAGGGACATTTGCTTATATGGTTGTAGCCGTAGGAATACCCAATCACCTACATCAAAACTTCTTTCACTGTGATGTTGATATGCCTGTTGTTTCATTCTATTCTGTGCCAACACGAGGTTATCCTTTAAGAGTTGGAGGACTTGTTGTTGATGTTCAATGTGATGTTCCACTGCCTGAACCTTAGAATTTTCTCTTAAATATGATGTGATGGATGGTGGTTGATACCCATAAAGTGCCATAAATGGGGTCATTTGTGTTGCTATATGGAAGGAAGTGTTATACCACCATTCAGCGAGAGGCAACCATTTGACCCATTGTGTCTGTTTATCAGATACAAAGCAACGAAGATATCCTTCCAAACATTTGTTTACTATCTCAATTTGCCCATCAGATTGAGGATGATAAGATGAGCTATGAGCTAACTGAGTACCAAGACAAGAAAATAATTCTGTCCAAAAATTTCCAGTGAAAATGGGATCTCTGTCACTTACAATAATCTTTGGGTTTGCATGTAGCTTTTGAATTGTTTCCATAAATACAGTAGAAACTGTATTGGCTTTAAATGGATGTGATAATGCACAAAAGTGTGCATACTTGGTAAGTCTATCAACTACCACCATGATGACACTCTTTCCCTCAGACTTGGGTAAACCTGTGATAAAATCCATTGGAACCTCCTCCCAACGTTGGCTTGGAATGGATAAAGGTTGTAATAGACCCGGTGTCTTAATTGTTTCAACTTTATTTTGTTGGCAAACCAAACATTCCGACACAAACTTTTGAATATCTGATTTAAGGCCATCCCAAAAAAATTCCTTCTTAACCCTGTGGTAAGTTTTTAAAAATCTTGAGTGCCCTCCTAAGGGAGAAGTGTGCAATTCCATAAGAATATTTTGTTTTAGCTGGGAATTCTTACAGAGGTATAAGTGATCTTTGTTGTAACTTTCGAATAAGTGCCCAAATTCTTCATCATTCTTCCATTCCTCCCTTGCTTCGTTTATCCAATCTGGTTGGATAATAGAAATGGCGCACAACAATGCTTCCACATCCTCATCCTTTCTTGAGAGTGCATCTGCCACCACATTTTGCTTCCTTTTTTGTAGATGATTTCAAAGTCATAACCCAACATCTTTGTGACCCACTTTTGTTGCTCTTCAGAGGATAATCTTTGTTCTAAAAAGTATTTAAGGCTATCATGATCCGTTTTTACCTTGAAGTGTCTTCCCATTAGGTAGGGTCGCCATTTCTTAAGTGCATGGAGTATTGCCAACATTTCCTTCTCATAAATAGCTTTGCTTAAAAACTTTCCCTTGATTGGACGACTTTCAAAAGCAATGGGTCTTTCATCTTGCATTAGAACAGCACCAATTCCATTTCCTGAAGCATCACATTCCACAATAAAGGTTTTTGTGAAGTCCGGTGTAGCTAAGACTGGTGCTTGGCACATTGCCTCTTTAAGATGTTCAAAGGCCTTTGTTGCTTCCGGAGTCCATGAAAATGCATCTTTCTTCAATAATGTTGTTAGAGGTGCTGCTATTCTCCCATAATTCTTAACAACTTGCGATAATACCTTGTCAACCCGAGAAATCCTCACAGATGCTTTATGGATGTGGGTATTTTCCATTCCTTAATGGCTTTAATTTTGCTAGGGTCTACCTTAACTCCTTCATGAGATACAATATGACCCAGATATTCCACCTCCTGGACTCCAAAGAAACATTTGGATCTTTTTGCATATAATTGTTTCTCCTCCAATAGTTGTAGCACCATGTCAACATGTTCAACATGATCCTTCCAAGACTTGCTGTAGATTAGTATATCATCAAAAAATACTAACACAAATTTTCTAAGGAATGGTTTGAAAATTGAATTCATCAAACCTTGAAATGTTGAAGGTGCATTGGTAAGGCCAAAAGGCATGACCAAAAATTCATAATGACCCTCATGAGTTCTAAATGTTGTTTTCAGAATGTCTTCAATCTTCATTCTGATTTGATGATATCCTGAATGAAGATCCAACTTGGTGAAGTAAATTGATCCATGCAATTCATCCAGTAATTCATCAATGACAGGAATGGGGAACTTATCTTTAATAGTGAGCTTGTTGAGCTCCCTATAATCCGAACACATGCGCCATGATCCATCCTTCTTGTGCACCAATACTACTGGAGCAGAGAAAGAACTTTGACTCGATTGAATTATACCAGCCTCTAGCATTTCTGCAACCATAAGTTCAATTTCACTCTTTTGGCCATAGGGATATCTGTACGGCCTGATGTTTGGAGGAACACTTCCTGGAATCAGATGAATAGCATGATCATGATCACGCATAGGTGGGAGACCTTTGGGAGTCTCAAATACCTTGGAATGATTGTCCAGGAATTTTTGGAGATCTGGAGAAATAGATGATTCCGATGTGGAAACATCTAGCGAACATAATTGTGCAATTACACCTCTTTGCTCCTTTTTTAGAAGCTTTGTCATACCATTAGAGCTGATTATCTTTCCTGGTTTCCCTACAATACCCCTATATTCAACTTCCTTTCCTTCCGTAGAGAATTTGATGAAAAGTTCTTGAAAATTAAAAGCTATTGTACCCAAGGATTGTAGCCATTGGACTCCTAGTACAACATCAACACCTCCCATTGGAATGGAAAGCATTGGGCTAGTCAATACATATTCTCCCATGGATAGCTTGATATTATGGAACTTTCCAGAGAAATTTATTGTTCCTCCATTTGCAATCATCACTTGACACTCTGGTGCTGGATATAGGAAGCAATTCAATTCTTTTGCTACCTTACAATGAATAAAATTGTGGGTGCTTCCTGAATCAATCAACACTATTACCTTTTTCTTCTTGATTTGTCCTTCTATCTTGATGGTTTGAGGAGTGGTAATTCCTGCCAATGCATTACAAGATATGGTTGGATTTATTTGTTCTTCATCTAAGCTTTGTTCCTGGAGTATATCCTCTTCTTTTGACCTTTCTTACTCCTTTTCTTCTTCCTCTTCACAATCTATGTAGAATAATTTCTTCTCAGCACACTTATGACCTTTAGTGTATTTGCTATCACAACTGTAACAAAGCCCTTTTTCTCTTTTTTCTTCCAATTGTTGTGGTGTCAACCTTATAGGTTGTGGAAGACTAGGGGCAACAACACTTCTTTCTTTATAGTTGTGAGTGGTATGCTTCCTAGTTGCCATAATTTTTCTTTCCATTTTTCTTGCTAACCTGAATGCCTTCTCTAATGAATCAGGTTCCCAAAGGCGAACATCATGTTGGATATTATCCTTTAAAGACCCTATGAACACATCAATCCTATGCTCCTCTGGAATATCTTTTACCCTTATGTTCAATTTTTGGAACTCCTCAATGTGCTCCATTATTGAACCCTTTTCTTTGAGACTGATCAATTGGCTAAAAAAAGTGTTGCTTTTTGTATCCTCATAATGTGCTATCAATTCTTCCGTAAAAATTGCCCAAGTGATAAATTGTTTACGAGAGCAAAGCCATTGATACCATACAAACTGATTTGGTTCCAAATATAAAGTTGCCATACGTACCTTTTGTGTGTTTTGCACATTATTGAGATCGAAGAATTGCTCCATCTGTAATATCCATGTGGCGGGATCCTTGCCATCAAACTTCCTCATATCGATTTTTGGAACATGGTGGGTCTTCGATCCAACATTAGAGTCTATGGAATCATGATTAACATTTCTTTTGTTCTCATCATGAGTTTCCTTTAGTACCCTTTCACCCTTAGTGACCATTTCTTGTAGCAACTTATTCATATTTATCTTCAATTCTTCCATCTTATCATCCATGCCATCAATTTTAGCGTCCATGCCATTCACCTTGGCTTCCATGCCATCCATCTTAGATTCTATGCCTTTCTTTAAACAATTCATCTTAGCTTCTACATCTTTCCTTAGACCATCCATATTAGATTCTGTTGCTTTTTGTGCAAGTGACACTTGTTGCACTTGTTCTTGTAATTTTGATATATCATATAGCATTTCTTCTTCTTCTTCATGAGTCATGCTAGAGCTTTCAGGTTCCTTACTAGGTGTTTGCATTTTCTTTCCTCGGGGCATCAGTTACTGATAATAATGCTCTATTATGCCCTTTGAATTCCTTCAAAATAAATTTTCTAACCAAGCTTAAGCAAAAATTTAAGAAAATCTACACACCTTTTTTCATTTTGTAGGAGCTCGATATTGCCTCTGATGTATCTCTGTACTTTTCGATCATCTAGTTATTAATTTGTGACCTGCAGTAGCCCTCTGTGTCCTCTTTCCAATGCCACAAGTCTGACCCAAATTGGATTCTCCAAGGAAGAGTTATGCGAAATCTCCCACAGTGACTTGATTATAGACTAGTTCAGTAGAATGAACTTGTACGACGTGCCACGAGTCACTGTTTTGACCTTTGGATCTCAAAAATGTATACAAGAAACTACAATCCGTCCTCTTTCTGTACCTTCTTACAAAATTTCAATCCGATCCCCATAGAGAAAGTTATGACGATTTTACCCAGGTCACCTGTTTGGAATGTAATTCAGGAGTCTGCAAAAAGACCAAATTCCTCAGATCATATCTCCTTAAATATAGCACGAAAAGCTCTAAAATTTGGACCCGAGGTTCAACACGATTTCTTCTCAAATGGTTTCTTTTTTCAACTTCAGAAACGTCGCAGAAAAAAATTTATAGCGAAAATGCCACGATGACCTGTTTGGAGCAACGAAACCCTAGAATCCAAAGCTCTGATACCAAATGTTAGGAAACCAGCTCAAGAAAAGATAGAAAAGATATATCAACGCCTTATAATTCAGCCTCTTCGAGGGGGAAACCTCCTTTACATTACATAAATGAACAATTATTAGATGATTCAAATGACAAAACCTCCTTTCTATATATAGGAGTCTAAGGAGTCAATATAATCCAGCTGACCTAACAATAATAATATAAAGCCACAAAAATAACAATAGAGGGATTCTATGGGGCATAGTAATAACAATATGGGGGCAATAGGGGCACAAAAATATTAATAAGGGGTATAATTACAATAGTAATGGGGTAATCACTAGTATTATAGGGACCCAACAGTCTTTTTACTACAGTCCTATGCTTAGGGCTGTAAAAGACATCTAAAGGTGGTATTTCTTCAATATGTAAAACAATTTCATTCGATTGATCCTTAGGAATTATCTCTACATCTTTGCTGGTGGGTAGGCCACTGGTTCCTTCAATTTGAACCGTACGTGCTGCCTTGTGACCAGCTATCACTTCAGGCATACTAAAACCCTGTGAATTCTCAGGATTGCTTATAATGGAATCGAACTGTTTCCATTCTTTAAGGAGCTTGGGATCAATCTGAGTATCTATATTCATGTGTTCACTGCCTTTTTCCTATTCTTTCTCCTATTCTTTCTCTTCTGGCTCTTTCCCTTTTTCAGGAATTTTTTCCATAGCAGGAGGTTTGTCAATAATTTGTTGTTCAGGCTCGCTTGACTGGATTGCTGGGTTAGTGGCTAATAAGTCCAGAGGCAGAGTTTGCAACCTCTTTTCTCTAAGCCTATTAAACACTTCCAACCCTTCATCTTTATACCTGATCCTGGCCAATGTTTTTACCTGAAATAATGATTCTGCTGAGGAAAATAGGTCATCAAATTCATCCTTTTCATGATCAAACTTTGTAAGTTTCGCTTGTTCAAGAATATTATAGGCGACTTTTCTTGGATCATATTGTCGATTGGGAAATGGTTGCAAGATTGAGCATTTGTATTTTTTCCATTTCCTTTTCTGCATGTTTGTAATCATGGAGAGTGTAAACATCGCATCTCAAAGGAAATGAAGGCCATACCTACTTCTTAGAATTTCTAAGGGTTTTGGATGTCCCTTCTATTGTTATCTGATAGGCCAATTCTCAGGCTAATAGCTTATCGGGCACATATAAGGGAAGAACATGGGGTTTTGTAAGGCTACCAAAAAGCCTTATATAGGTGAATTTGTCTTCTCTGAACCAATTTGCTACAGCAGTTAAGTTGATCCATGCTTCCTCAGAAATCCTGGGGGCAGGTTTATCAAAAATAGCATAGTAGATAAGCAACATAAAACCATTACAGATTTGGTACAAATGATCTTTGTAGTGAGCTTTCCATAACATTTGATGATAAATGTGGATTGGCTTAGGGTCCTGGGGAGTCCATCTCCATCCGAGTACCGGATATTCAGAGTTAAAACAGAGAGTATCCATAATATAAGCACTATAATAAAAAGGGGGAATGGTCCTGGTAGTTTTGCATGAATTTGATCTAAATTCAAGAATTGTTGTGGCTAATTTGTCGAACAATATGTTTGCCCAATCCATCACATAACTATTGACTGCTGCTTCTATTAAAGGGACCATTTCAATAGTGAATTTAGCAGAGTCATGTAACCCCCACATTCTACACATCATAGCCCCGGCATAACAGTAAGGAGAAGACAATGATTCTACAGAGTACTTACCTAATGATTCATGTTTGTGCTTCTCAGGATTTTGTCTCCACTATTTAATCGGGGCCGATTCTGTCCTGTTTTCTTTTGCAAAATTTTCAAGGAAGACTTTGTTGTACCTCTTTTCAGGTTCAGGAAAGTGATACATTTTCCTTAAATCATCAGGCTGAAAGGAGCCAAAAGTCCTCCCGTCAATTGTGCAAAATGTTTTATTTGAAACTAGAATTTCCTCTACCACCCATCTCACTATGTCAGTGTATGGAAGAATCTTTTCTCGTGTTGTTATTCTGTGCAAATATGAACAAGCTAAATCTCTGAGGGATGCTTCCGATTTTCTAGTTGAGTTAGTTGTGGCTTATTCTGATATTTCTTCAGGCTCCTCTACTTCAATTAAATTGTAAATGCTCTCCCAACTAGTATTTCCAAGGCCGAGGCACGTAGTGTCTGAAATTAACCCTTTTTTGCTTGGCCCTGGATCCTTGGCTGGCTGCACTGTTGCTGTAGGAGCCGCTGCTGCTGCAGATTTCTTTGATCTCTTTCCCATTTGTTTCAAATTTCTTATTTCAGTGGATTTCTGCACAAGCGATGAGAAAAACGTGATACAGAGAAATGTTGCTATAGATTAATATGAAATAATTACGTCGATCAGCAGGTGATAATGGATTATAGTGAAATTTCCGCGGATAAAATCTATAGAAAAAATCTTCCCTTAACTGCTTCATTGATTAGCCGTTTAACCTGTCAATCATGGTAAAGGAGGTTTTAAATTCCCATCACGTCATTTATATGCCAAATGATTCATTGAAACGTGGCATAGATTTCTTTAATGGATAATAAGAGATAAATCACAAATCGGCAATCGGTAATGTGAAAGGAAAGGCTTTAATGCTTTGTTTTAAACATTTCTGATCACCAAAAGGTGATATGATGCATGCAAACTTCCTTAAATATACTCTCTAGATATGTACCTTATTAATGCATTGCAGTCGGGGAATGGATTCAGGCTTTATTATCATGTCATTGTGATTTCACCGATTTCCGATTGCGATATGCCTTATCGCATCAGAGGATTACAGTATGCCTTTTAATCATGTGTTGACTGTTATTTCCAATTGCCGATGGCGATAGATTTATCGCATCGGAGAAATTAAGGGGTGGGCTCTATTTCATTTTGTTGTGCCATTTGACTTCCCCGATATCTGATTGTGATTGCCTTTTCGGATCGGAGAGAATAGATGTGTCTTTGTGCGTGCTTCCTTTGTTGTTGCGATATGCGATCTTCCGATCGCTTTATCGTAATAACAAAGAATTTTATAATTTTTTAAAGACCCACTTTATTTCTATTCAAAAGGCTTTCAAAATATTTCATTTTACCTTAAGTCTTTTGATAAGGGTTTTTCTTATGATGGGTTAATACCAATTTATTCACATGTCTAAGTTTATTTTAAAAGGGACCCATTTCATATTCTGATTTTATATAAAAATTATATGAAATGGGGAGGTTGTTGTACAACACAACAATTGGAAATTCACTAGGAGAAACAGTTAACTCTGAGAAATTAATTAAAATACTTAAACTTTCTTAGTCCGGAAAGCTTAGATGATAGGGAAAATCTAATATAACTAAATAATCATAGATTCTGAAAGTAATGTTAACTATTTTCGCTATTTCCTCCTCTTGTTAAAATTAAATACATTCTAAGTTTTAAGTAAACCTTAATTGATTGGTAATGATAAAACAAAAGACTCTTCCAACTTAGCCTTTATAATGACTCCTTTTTCATAGGTAGAGCCTCTGCTGCCAGCAAACATTTATAGTCTCAATAGGGTTACCATTTGACCATTCATTATTCCATCCATTTCAGAGTATAATTAAAAAGAATGAATCCAAAAGATATGTTTCCATATTTTTGTATCATTTTTTTCCTTTTTTCCTTATTTTGTAAGATAAAAATCCATTGTACTGGTTTGGTGGCCAGCTGTTGACAATGCCATTCACTAGTTGTAGTTTAACTGGGCTCATGATGAGACCCCTTGTCTTATAATTATAAGCCATTACCCTGTTTTGGTTTGCAGTGTTGGTAATGTCAGTTGAACTATTCCCCTATGATCATGGTAAATAGGCTTGTAATAAGACCTCTTATCTTTTATATCAAGTATATTTTAGAATTACACTCTGAGTAATTATAAACTTTGATGGATGGGATGAACAATTTTCTCCTTAAGAGAATATGGATGATAGGGTGAGAGTGGAAGATGCTAAGGTTGAATCAGTTTCTGTTTTGTATTGATAACCGTTTTCAGGCTTTTTAAAACATTAAAATGATTTACAGTAGTTCTAAGTTTAGAGAGGATTTCACAAAAATAAAATGGGGTTTTCAGAATCTAATTATACCTAATTTCTTAGAATTTTCTTTTTCCTTAAAAGCTTCCATTTCTTAAAAGTAAATATCAAAACTATTTTCTTTTGAGTAACTTTTTCAATATAGAAAAAACCAATGGGAGGATTTTTACAACTTTATTTTCTTAAGATTTTAAACAAAATAAGTTATGCACACAAATTCTGCTAAAAATTGAATATTTACAAAAGGAGAAGGGGTTACCTCCTCAATTGAAGAATTTTTTCAAGATAAGGCTTTTAACAGGAAGAGAATCTCTCTTTCCTGATAGATCTTGCAATATGAATGTAGAAGGGCCTATCTTCTCACTGATTTGAAATGGTCCAAGCCACATTTTCTGAAACTTAGTATATTTTCCTTTATCCTCATGGGCTTTGTCCCACTTCAAAACTAGATCACCAACTTGTAAATGTTTTGGGCCGGATGAAGTTGTATCAAAAGATGACTTAATAATCTGCTGGTTCTTTGCATGTATAGCTCGGGCCTTTTCCCTTTCTTCTTCTAGTTTCAAGATTTGATCATGTCTTAGTTGAATAGAAGATGAGGGACTTTCTTCAATAAACTGCACTAAAGCTAATGATGGAAGTACTAGATTTGCTGGTATGACAGCTTCCTTTCCATATACTAGATTAAATGGAGAAGTGCCTATGGAGGCCTTCTGTGTTATTCGGTCAGCCCATAGTGCAAATATCAAATATTTATGCTAGTTTTTATGATTCTGCTCAATAGTTCTCTTAATGATTTTAATAAGATTTTTATTGGTGGATTCTGCTAAACCATTACCCTGAGGGTAGTAGTTTGCAAAATACTTCAATTTAAATCCCCTTTTGATAGCAAACTCAAATATAGAATTTCCAGAGAAATAAGATGCATTATCAAAAATAAGAGCATTTGGGACACCAAACCTGGTAATAATGAACTGATCTATGAATTCAATGATTTCTTCAAAGTTTGTTGTCTTCAAAGGAATTGCTTCAACCCACATAGTAAAGTAATTGGTAGCTATAAGGATATACCTATGTTGTTTGGATGAATGTGGAGTGATTTCCCCAATGATGTCCAATCCCCATTGTTCAAAAGGCTATTCAATGTTAACTGGTTGCAAAGGGAAAGCTAGCTTCCTTTGTCTTCCATTGGTGGTTTGACAACTTTGGCATTTCCTTACATATTCATGAGTATCTCTGAATAGGGTGGGCCAATAATATCCAACATGAATGATTTTTTGAGCTGTTGTATCAGCTCCAAATTGTCCTCCTGCTGGTCCGTCATGTAGCTTCTGCAAAACCTTTTGCGCTTCAGGTTTTTCTAAGCATCTTAATAAGATTGAATCATAATTTCGTCTAAATAATACATCATCTACAATTATGAAGTTTTTGGCTTTCAATATTATGGCACGTTTATTTTTATAGGAAAGATCAGAAGGAGTATATCCATTTTTCAAATAGAAAATCAGATCTACATATTGAGATTCAGGATTAGTGATACTTATCTGATTGATTTCTTCAGTATCTTTTGTACCTTCAGGTTCCTGAATAATGGATGCTTCTGCTAGCAACCTGTAAAAACCTTGGCCTTTGACAATCTTTGCTGGTTTGATTTCCAAGTCATATTCTTGTAATGTTGTGACCCAATTTTCTCTCTTTTCCCCTAATTCCCTTTGAACTAGTAATTGTCTTATTGCCGAAAAAGGGACTATAACTTTTGTATGAGCTTTTAAGAGAAAGGGTTTGTAGTGTTTAATGGCTTTGTACACAGAAAAGGCATGTTTTTCAACTTCTAAGTAATTAAGTTCAGCACGTTGAAGATTTGAGCTATAAAATGAGATTGGTGCTTCCAAGTTTTGATCGTTAATTTGTGTCAGCACTGCTGCATAAGATGAATCAGATGCAAGGGTATATAGCATGAAATGATTTGAAAAATTAGGAGTGCTTAAAGCAAGGGCATTTATGATTGATTGTTTCATGGAATCAAATGCCTCTTTCTCTGCAGGCCCCCATTTAAACACCGAATTTTTCTTGATCATAGTTTGCAATGGTAAAACAATCTGGGAAAAACCTAGGACAAATCTTTTTACAAAGTTCATTTGACCTAAAAATGATTGCATGGATTTTTTATTATGAGGGAATGGAATATCATAAATTTCTTTGATTCTATTTGGATCAATATAAACACCATCCTTTGAAACAATGAAGCCTAAGAGCTTTCCTTGATTAAGGGAAAAAAATGACTTCTTTGGATTGAGTGAGATACCATACCTTTTGCGGCGTTCAAATATTTGTTTTAAATCATGTAAATGATTTGATCTTTTCTTGGAAAATAGAGTAATATCATCTAAATAGACAACTACTAATTTATTGATCAATCCTTTGAATGCTATGTCCATTGCTATTTGGAATGTAGCTCCAGCATTAATAAGTCCAAAAGGCATTTTTTCGTAGGTATAAGTTCCCCACTTGGTTCTAAAGGTAGTCTTAAGTCTGTCATCAGGATGGACCAAAATTTGGTTATATCCTAAAAAACCATCTAAAAATGACATTAACTCAGAACCAGCTACTGAATGGAGTGTCTACTCCATGGTAGGTAAAGGGAAGTTATCCTTTTGGCTTGCTTTGTTAAGATTTCTGAAATCGATACAAATTCTGATATCGCCATTTTTCTTCCTTACTGGCACCATATTGGACACCCAGTTTGAATGTCTAACAGGAAAAATTATCTTAGCTTTCAAGAGTTTGTTTAATTCAGCTTTTATTTGACTCTCTAAGTTAGGATGAATCTTCCTTAACTTTTGTTGTACTGGTTTTTGTTCAGAAAGCATTGGAATAGTATGTTGAATGATCGATGTATCGTATGTTTTCAAATCATCATATTTCCAAGCGAAGACATTTTTATACTTACGTAATAATATAATGAATGCAATTATTTCTTCTGAAGAAAGTCCTAATCCCAAACTGATGTTTTGAGGATTATCCTCAGTACCTAGGTTTATCAATTCAAATCTCAAAGTAGAACTCTGGAGTTTTGAATTAGTCACCTATTTAAACCTGTCCTTGATGTCATAAAGATCTTCAAGCTTGACCACTAGTTTAGGTATTGAGTTTTCTTCTTGTTTTTCCTTCATTTGAAGGCCATGATCACTTTCATCAATGATTTGATCATCTTAGGTCTTGTTAGAAGTTAAGAAATTTAAAATGTCTTCATCGTGATTGAACACTCGCCAATTAGTGACATTATCAGGAATTGATGATCTAAAAATTAACTCTACTGAGAATCTGTCTGGGCTGTAATCTTCAGATGGAAGCAGCTTGGAAACAACATTAGCTAGTAGATCTGCTACTGTATTCTGAGATCTAGGGATGGGAGAAATATTGAATGCTAAAAATTGAGATATAATGTCCTGCACCAAATACTGATAGTGTTTGAGGTGACTAGAAAGGAAATGAATTGTATTTCTAACTTGTTTTATAACAATTTCTGAATCACCAAACACTTTTAGATATTGGACTTTAAGACCAATTGCTTTGTAGAGTCCTTGAATTAAGGCCTCATATTCAGCTGTATTGTTTGTGCATTCAAATTCCAACCTACATGATAACATGGTCTTTTCTCCCTCAGGACTAACTAAAATGCATCATACTCCTGCACCTTCACTATACTTAGACCCATCAAAATATAATGACCAAAACAAAGATTTATCTACAATTTTATTTACAGTTTCCTCAGCAACATTAACACATCTTGATATATCTGTTTGTGAAAAATTTTCAATTTGAGATGTGAAATTATTAACTGAGAAAGGTGATGGTTGAGTGGTGAAATTGCCAAAGAATGATTCAAATGAGTAATTCCCCAAAATATTGTTATTGAATGCTATTGGTTGATTTTCTTGTTCGAATTCAATAACAGTATGGGTCATATGTTTCTCCCGATTAATCTTGATCTGATTTGGCTTTCCTTTATAAGGTAGCCACATATGGGACCAATCGGTGGAAATATAACCATGGAGTTTCTCAGACCAGTCTCTACTCAAAATCAAACCATAGAATTCAGGTATATCAGCGATTAAAATATCAATTCTCTGAACCACTCTTGGATCAGCTGATAACCTAATAGTTACTGAGTTGATTTCTCCTAAAACCTGGACCTTAGTTCTATCCAACTGTACAATATGAATCGCATACTTCTGGGGTTCAATGTTCAGTTTAGAACAAACTGAAGCTGGCATTATATTAGAGGAAGCCCCTGAGTCAATCAAACAATTGTGTAGATTTCTATTATAGATCTCGTAAGTTAAGAGAAAAGGAGGAGTATGTGAATTGGATCTATCTCCAATTAAAACAACATTAGTAGCTTCTACTCTACCAGGAGGTGGTTTACCTGACTCATTAGTAGCTTTAGACAATACAACATTGGGAAGAGGAGAAGAAGGTACAACATTTAACTCCTTAAGCATGAGTTTTTTTTTATGTTTGAGTTTACTAAGCTCAAACATAGTGATATTTGCCCTGTTTTCTTCATGTCTTCAATAATATTGTAGTCCATAGAATCTGAAACTACTATTGTCTTAGATGTTGGAGGTGGATTTGAAGTTGATGGCTGATTTTGGGACGATATTGCTATAGATTTCTTTGTGGGAACATTTTCTTTGGTAGTAGTAGTACCTGCATTCCTTTTCTTTGGAGTTATTTGAACAGGTTTAGGAGTACCTTTACTCCTGGCAGTTACAGGGAAAGCTTCCTATTCGTTTTATGTATCGGAATTAGGAAAAATAAAGTCCCACATCCCATGACATTCTACAATCTCTTCTTCTTCAGGTTCTTCGGATGACAAGACTGTTTCTTCTTCTTCTTCCTCTTCGGGATCAGAGTCTGCGTTGGATATTGCATTTGGTGGTTTTGATTCAGGTTTCTTAAAATTCTTGAATGGCCTTTTTGTTGAAGTCTCAGCTACTTGTTTTTTGATTTCTACCATTTTGTTTGACATAGTCTTGAGAACTTTTTGGAGACCCTCCATATCATATGGGTCTTTAGGGGTTTTCTTCTTTGAATCATCTTTAAAAGAAACTTTTTTGGATTTTCTGTCTTCAAGAGCAGCCTTTTTTTCTAAAGCAATAATGTGTTTCTCTACCACAAGTGCCTCTTTCATGTTTTCAGCTAAAGTTGGTTTTGCAGCTCTATCTACAAAAATAGCTATATTTGAAGGTAAAGCTGTTATATACCATTCGCTTCTTATTTGCTCACTCGGTTTAGAGCCAGTTGGAATCTTATTCAAGAGTTTATTAAACTGCGAATTGAACTCCTTTATAGGTTCTTTGGATTCTATCCTAAGATTCGAGAGATCATTGATTAACGTTGCTAGAGATCTGTCATCACCATACTTAGTCAGGAACTGTTCTTGAAAAATGTTCCAACTTGTAATGGATCCAGAGGGCAAGGAAAAATACCAAGACCCAGTTGATCCTTGTAAAGTATAAGGGAAAAGCCTAACAACAACATCTTCTTTTGTCACTCCTTTTAAGTTAACTGCCAACATGAAGTTGTTAATATGCTCATTAGCTTGTATTCCTGCATCTGGATTAAATTTCAGTAACCATTTTTCAGGGTGTGCTGGCAACGGATGTAATGGTGCAGGCATCGTGACAGCACCAGGATTATTCCATGGATTCTGAGCCATTGTAGAACCAATACTAGATGATATTGCCGATGAAATTCTAGATGTTTGGGAAGAAGATGATTTTGAGGTTTGAGGAGGTTTGGATGTCGAAGTTCCTGATCCTTGTTGAAAAACAATGTGTAATGGAGGAGTGGATGGTTGACTTTGCACTGGAGAAGATGAAATGGATGATGATGAGATAGTCTCACTATCAGATCCTTTAGTTGTCTTTCTTGCCCTTTTTTTTTTAGGTAAAGGGAACTCAGGAGGTTCAATACCAAGCTTCCCACTCTGAAGTCTGGTGAGATGGTGAGGTGGAATGAATTGTGAAGTCTCACTGCCTTGAGATACCTCAGATTTCTGTGGTGATATCGAAAAGCCTTGAAGTTTATGGATAAGAGACTGAACTTCAGGAGACTCAGGAGTTAATCATTCTGGGGAATGTTGGGGTTGAGCAGTGGTAGTTGACTCCTCTTCTTCTCGTTTGAAGACTGGAGTTCTAGTATGCAAAGGAGAGGTCAGAGGTGAGGTGGAGGGAGATTTACTCTCAGAATGGGTTGTAGATTTGGGTTGGCTCGCCATTCATAGTTCATGCCCTCCTTCTAGCACCAAAAATGTTGATGCCTCGAAAATCACTGCATCAACATCGGAGAAAACCACCGGGTCCGAATCTTAAAGGCAGCTCCTTTTCCGTTTGGTGTGGTGGCTTCGACTGGATATAATGGGACTAGTTTCCCAATGATTGGTAAATAGGATGAATAAGTGGTTGATTTTCTATTATCTAATGATAATGGATGGATGTTTAATTTTAAAGTGCAAAATAATAAACAACTAATCTATCCCGGGAAATTTCCAATTTAGTGTAAATTTTGATGATCTTTATTTATAAATAGGCATATAGATGACTCTATTGACAAACAAAGACATTCATTCATATGATAGTTGCTTTGTTCAAATAGTTGAACAAAGTAATCATTAAAACAATATTACACTATTCTTCATATATCATTGACATAAATATGATTGAAAGTATAACATTTCCTTAAACATTCAATAGTGATAAGTATAAGAACTGTTGTTAAAACACATACATATATTCAATGATAGCAAGATTGAATAAATGTTGATTCATATAAAAGAATGGAGCAAAGACACAGATAATAGTACCATATGTAATTCGGATCCCTCCCGATATCAATCGCATTTAGATTCTGTCTTCTAACTTAGAAATACTCTCACAAAAAGCAGTAGTGCATATCCCATCAAAGCATTCTTCATTAAAATTCAGAATATAGGCCCAGTCTTCATAAAAAAAATATATCGGAAGCACAGTAGTGTGACTCCCTATCCAAGTTTTATAAAAAAATTGAGGACCCTTTCTAAAGACATGAAAGGGTCTATAAATACTATCTAAGCTAACCGATTATGAAATAAAAATGCTATTTAGGTGGTATAACCAAATCATAAAGATCTCCTTAAAATAGGCTCTCTTGCAGTCGGTAGATTGGTTCACTATTTCGGTCGATCATCCTTTGGCTTTTGCTGGTAGATAGCAAGCATTGGTTGCAATTCTAGAGGGTGACTCAGATGAGAATGCAGTTGAGCTGAATACGTAGCATCATGAATTTCAGGAATCATGTAATCGATTGCATCGGTTAAACATTTCAGTGATGCCCTTTGACTATATGGTTTAACTAGGAAGAACCAAAAGGTGTCCCAAGTTAAACTTTTGATGCCTACAATTAGCCGCTCCTTCTTGTCCAATTCTTGTCTGCATGCCTGTTCTAATGTTTTGGTTGATGGTAGTTTACCTAGAGTGCACTGTGAAATCAGATTAGACAGATAAATAGTATCATTAATTAACTCAATCAAATTTCAAGTAGATAATCTACATCTTGAAGTTTCCCTTTTTGCTTTCATTAATTGTGACTACCATTCTAGGAAAATAATCTCCTTGTGTGATTCTAGAATTTTAGGCAGATTTGCAGCTTGCCCTTCACTGGTTTCTTGGCAAGCCAGAAAGTTTATTAAAGTCTCATTGGCCTGTTCCAAATTATGTCTGGCGTCAACTGATTTGTCAATCATTGATGAAGCAATCTCACAGAGGGGCTCAGCAAGGGAAATATTATGACATAGTAAATTTAGTTGTTTAATCAATACCTTATTGATCTAGAGAGCCTTGGACCTGAATTCTGTTAGTTGAGCAAAACTCTTGAATTTCTCTACCTGTTGTGATATTTGAGTGATTTGCTCATCTTTTGTTTTACTCATTTGTTCATCCATTGTCTTCAGTTTGGCCATTGCTATGGATAATTCCTTTTGTTTTTGTACTGCACTTTAGTCCATCCTCTGTTTCTCCTTGAGCAGTTGCTCATTTAGTTGGTTGTTTACTTGCTGCTACACTGCTAACACTATTCCAATTGATCTATTCTTTGTTGTTTTTCGGATACCTATGCCTCTAAGGAAACAATTGTCTGATCTTTTTCCTTGAGTAAATTGCTCACTTCTGATGCTTTATCCATAGTGGCTACCGAATACCCTGGCATATTGAGAGATTTTTGTGAGGTATTCGGACGGATTGAATTCTTCTTTCCATACCACATTAGCCGTCTCTATTTGTACATGTAAAAGGGAAGATTGATCAATCCTTCCCTTTTTCCTCTGTATTTTTACTACAACCCTATGCTTAGGGTTGTAAAAGACATCTAAAGGTGGTATTTCTTCTATATGTAAAACAATTTCATCCGATGGATCCTTAGGAATTATCTCTACATCTTTGCTAGTGGGTAGGCCACTGGTTCCTTCAATTTGAACTGTACTTGTTGTCTTGTGACTAGTTGTCACTTCAGGCGTATTAAAACCCTGTGAATTCTCAGGATTGCTTATAATGGAATCGAACTATTGCCATTCTTTAAGGAGCTTGGAATCAATCTGAGTATCTATATTCATGTGTTCACTGCCTTTTTCCTGTTCTTTCTCCTATTCTTTCTGTTCTGGCTCTTTCCTTTTTTCAGGAATTTTTTCCACAGCAGGACGTTTGTCAATAGTTTGTTGTTCAGGCTCGCTTGACTGGATTGCTGGGGTAGTGGCTAATAAGTCTAGAGGCAGAGTTTGCAACCTCTTTTCTCTAAGCCTATTAAACACTTCCAACCCTTCATCTTTATACCTGATCCTGGTCAATGCTTTTACCTGAAATAATGATTCTGCTGAGGAAAACAGGTCATAAAATGCATCCTTTTCATGATCAAATTTTGTAAGTTTGGCTTGTTCAAGAACATTATAGGCGACTTTTCTTGGATCATATTGTCGATTGGGAATTGTTGCAAGATTGAGCATTTGTATTATTTCTGTTTCCTTTTCTGCATGTTTGTAATCATGGAGAGTGTAAACACTGCATCTCAAAGGAAATGAAGGCCATACCTGCTTCTTAGAATTTCTAAGGGTTTTGAATGTCCCTTCTGTTGTTATCTGATAGGCCAATTCCCGGGCTAACAGCTTATCGGGCACATATAAGGGAAGAACACGGGGTTTTGTAAGGCTACCAAAAAGCCTTATATAGGTGAATTTGTCTTCTCTGAACCAATTTGCTACAACAATTAAGTCGATCTCTGCTTCCTCAGAAATCCTGGGGGTGGGTTTATCAAAAATAGCATAGTAGATAGGCAGCATAAAACCATTACAGATTTGGTACAAATGATATTTGTAGTGAGCTTTCCATAACATCTGATGATAAATGTGGATTGACTTAGGGTCCTGGGGAGTCCATCTCCATCCGAGTATTGGATATTCAGAGTTTAAATAGAGAGTATCCATAATATAAGTACTATAATAAAAAGGGGCAATGGTCCTAGTAGTTTTGCGTGAATTTGATCTAAATTCAAGAATTGTTGTGGCTAATTTGTCGGACAATATGTTTGCCCAATCCATCACATAACTATTGACTGTTGCTTCTGTTAAAGGGACCATTTCAATAGTGAATTTAGCATAGTCATGTAAACCCCACATTCTACACATCATAGCCCTGGCATAATAGTAAGGAGAAGACAATGATTCTACAGAGTACTTACCTGATGATTCGTGTTTCTGCGTCTCAGGATTCTATCTCCACTGCTTAATCAGGTCTGATTCTATCTTGTTTTCTTTTGCAAAATTTTCAAGGAAGGCTTTGTTGTACCTCTTTTCAGGTTCAGGCAAATGATACATTTTCCTTAAATCATCAGGCTGGAAGGAGCCAAAAATCCTCCCGTAAATTGTGCAAAATGTTCTGTTTGAAACTAGAATTTCCTCTACCACCCATCTCACTACGTCAGTGTATGGAAGAATCTTTTCTCGTGCTGTTATTCAGTGCAAATATGAACAAGCTAAATCTTTGAGGAATGCTTCCGATTTTCTAGTTGAGTCAGTTGTGGCTTCTTCTGATTTTTCTTCAGGCTCATCTACTTCAATTAAATTGTAAATGCTCTCCCAACTAGTATTTCCAAGGTTGAGGCACATAGTGTCTGAAATTAACCCTTTTTTGCTTGGCCCTGGATCCTTGGCTGGCTGCACTGTTGCTGTAGGAGTCGTTGCTGCTGCAAATTTCTTTGATCTCTTTCCCATTTGTTTCAAATTTCTTATTTCGGCTGATTTCTACACAAGCGATGAGAAAAACGTGATACAGAGAAAAGTCGCTATAGATTAATATGACAGAATTACGTCGATTAGTAGGTGATAATGGATTATAGTGAAATTGCCAAGGATAAAATCTACAGAAAAAATCTTCCCTTAACTGCTTCATTGATTAGCCGTTTAACCTGTCAATCATGGTAAAGGAGGTTTTAAATTCCCATCACGTTGTTTATATTCCCAATGATTCATTGAAGCATGGCTTAGATTTCTTTAATGGATAATCAGAGATAAATCGCAAATCGGCGATCGGTAATGTGAAAGGAAAGGCTTTAATGCTTTGTTTTAAACATTTTTGATCACCGAAAGGTGATATGATGCATGCAAACTTTTTAAATATACTCTCGAGATATGTGCCTTATTAATGCATCGCAGTCGGGGAATGGATTCAGGCTTTATTACCATGTCATTGTGATTTCGCCGATCGCCGATTGCGATATGCCTTATCGCATCGGAGGATTCGAGTATGCCTTTTAATCATGTGTTGACTGTTATTGCCGATTGTCGATGGTGATAGCTTTATCACATTAGAGAAATTAAGGGGTGGGCTCTATTTCATTGTGTTGTGTCATTTGACTTCCCCAATATCCGATTGCGATTTCTTTTTCGGATCAAAGAGAATAGATGTGTCTATGTGCGTGCTTCCTTTTTTGTTGCGATATGCGATCTTCCGATCGCTTTATCGTAATAACAAAGAATTTTTTTAATTTTTTAAAAGACCCACTTTATTTCTATTCTAAAGGCTTTCAAAATATTTCATTATACCTCAAGTCTTTTGATAAGGGTTTTTCTTATGATGGGTTAATACCAATTTATTCACACGTCTAAGTTTATTTTAAAAGGGACCCATTTCATATTATGATTTTATATAAAAATTATATGAAATGGGGGGTTTGTTGTACAACACAACAGTTCCACAGACATTTCATCCTCTCAAGAGAATAAAAATTACTCTTCCAGTGAAGTGGATGATTGGGAGAAAGATTTTGATTAGGCTATTTGGTTTACCATTTTGCTTTGGTTATATAGCTTGTGAGGAGATGCAAACATTTTGTCTCCCTTTGGTTCTAGTACAGGATCTATAGTTCAAATGTTTCAAGCCTAGCTAATGAGTTTTAGAATTTAAAATTAAGATGTAGTAATGGGATACATTCTTACTCACCATTCTTTTGAGATGGGTTGAGAATTTCGGAAGCAGAACACGGTTTGGTCCATTGAGTCTTATTTCCTTGGTTTACATTGATTTCACAATAATTGTGGAAAGTAAACTTGTACACATGGATTCCTATTATGGTAAATGTACCGGTTTTTCAGAGTCGATTCCCTTGATTTAAATTATGGATACAAATATTTTTTCATGCTTAACTGCAATATATTATGCTTTCTCAAGTAAAATAAACCTTTATTTTGTGATAAAATTTACTGTCAATAAGATACACTAATAGTTTTACCATTTTAGTATTGAATTTATTAAAATTAAATTTAATAGGGTAACCATTTCCAGTGTTAGTCCTGAAGTTTAACATTACAACTATGCTTTTGGTTATATACTAGGAACTTACAAACCAGCTTCAAAGCCATGGATGTGCTTGCATTTTGACATGATTTTTCATCTAGCCTTGGGAAGGAACTCTAATCTCCAACTGTTGCCTACTATAATTTGTGATATTGTTGATGTCCATGTATTAGTGGTAAAGATTCTATGAAAATAATGTTGTTACGGGACTGCACAAGGAGCAGTGGGAAACTAAGTCTAATATCAAGTTTCCTATAGAAGATCTTGAACCTTGAGAATTTTGGAATTCTAAATGAGGAGCTTTGAATTCTAAATTGAGGTTCCTATTGTAAATTTTTTCAAGTGATTGTTTCTTGGGTGTTGCAATGGCAAGATTAATTCTTGAGAATTACATGGGAAATACTTCTTCACTGGTCCTAAGAATTATTTGGGAATCTTGATTCACTGGTATAATAACATTTCAAACACTAAAAATAGCCAACCTATTTCAGTAACCTAACACTGTCTCATGTGTTGACTGATTGTTGCAGAAATACGGGCATGGGAAGTAGTGCCACAGAGAAGTCAACGTTGACTTCTCACAAGATGCTTCCATTTATCATTGTTGCAAGTTACACAACTTCACCTATCCACTTGATCAAATAAGGGAGCTTCATCCCATCCCCGTCCTCAAATTAAATAATTTTACCTCTTACCCTCACCTTTCACCCTCCAATAATAATAGGAATGGTTGATATTTTTACCTCAAAAAATAACCTTTTGAAGTACCTCTACATAGAAAATTATATAACCCTGCATTTCTATAAGTTCCTTGGGACCTTTATAAGGACTTGTATAAAACTATTTGTCTCACTTTAGTGGTTAGTAATCTCACTTCCTTTCCCTGGGTCCTCCTTGGTCCTTGGTAAAGCATCTAAAAACCTTCATGGATCTGGGCCTAGTAGAGAATGCTTCCACCCCACCAGGGAATGGAGAAGCCCAGTTCTACAAGCCATTCCTTGTAGTGGCACCATGACCCTACCTAAGATGACACCTTCCACCCTTAACCCAAACTCCACCCTTCTCCCACCCTCGAATCCACCCCCACCCTTCCCGTTATAAAGAGTTCTGCTTATTATTACAATATTTTTCAGGAGGAAGTTCTGATGGTGAACACTACCTAAGTAGGATGGCTCAAGATAACAGCATCGCACCAAATCATAAGGAGTAAGTAATAAGAAATATGCAGAAGAAAAATGGGCTAGAAACTCAAATAAGCCCTTTGGTTTTGAACTAATTTTCTGATTATCATTATGTTTATAGAGCAATGCAGATTGCTAATTCTTTGAGAGCTCAGATAGAAGTTTAGAAAAGACTCCATGACTAGCTAGAGGTATGACAATTTTTTTCTGAAATTATGCAAATCGACGAACATAATATCTCTCCCCTATTTTAGTTACCCGATGACTGAATGGAATCTATCTCTTGTAAATGTCAATGTAGGTTCAAAGGCGCTTACAGTTGAGAATAGAGGTGCAGGGTAAATATTTGTAGACCATATTAGAGAAAGCACAGAAGACATTAGTATCAAAAGCATCGACATCAGCATGCCTTGAAGCCACAAGAGCCAAGCTTGAAGATTTGGCCTCCAAGCTTCCTACAAACAGCACGAAGCCAAATTACTCTCTAGTGAAAGTGACTCCATTGATGGACATTCATAGACAAGATCATGGGGACCTAGACGTCAAGCCCCACCTTAGAGATCATTGCTCTCAAAATCAGTTTGTAGGCCACAGCATGGAGCAGAGTCTGAATGAATCTGAGAGTCCAATTGAGAAGAAAAGGTGGAGAAAAATGTTCCATGAGAGCAATGGAGAGAATTCCCCTACCAAGTTGCGAGAATTGGGCATATATGCCTCTGCCTATAAAATAGAAGAAGAACACGAAGAAGTGGAAGAGCTCATGAAGCCCACTACTGTTGAAATGCCTGCTGCAACAATTGTCGGAAGGTGGCAGAAGGATTGGATTTGAACGGGAAAGGAGAGGGATTGGTACATGTTAGATGCAACCTTCATAGAACACTTACACCAAAAGAAAAAGTTAAGATTGAGTCCATGTTACACTATTTAGCAACCAATCTCCAGGCTAATACATCATTAAGTCAAACAAATTTATATCTTTTTGTATATGGATTGATTGAGGATGGTATGGAGGAACAAAATATGGGTAGGAACACTGCTTTGTTTATTAAATCTAGCCTAACATCTTTAAGATCATTGGAGTCATATAAAAATTCATTGAAGGGACCTACTGATGATAAGCTAGATACACCCAATAGGTATCTAATTTTAGTGTTTTCACTGAGACTTATTGAGAACCATATGAAAAAACTAAAAGTAGCTAAGAGTGATTAATATTTAATAGCGATGTTAGACCCTTTTATACAACTATTAGGGCATTGTCTCAAATATAAGCATGAAGGAGTTATATCACATTTTGTGAAATTTTTGGTTTGACTATTGAGACTTCCCCTTCCATCTATTGATATTCACAGTAGCAATATTACCTCCTTAGTTTTTAAATGGTCCTAACATCAGGAAAGAGTGACAATCCCTTAATGTAGTCTTCTATTGATTTACTTGTTATGCTTTTGAGACATGAAAATACAACCATCTCAAATGATCCATTAAATATGCTTCTCCAACGTCCAATCTTTATAAATTTAGAGAGTATCTCAACTATCATTGCACTATAAATTTTGAAAGAAATTGTTAGCTGGAAACTGTTGGTTCCATATCTGTATGATTTAGTCGCTAGATTGGTATGTTTGATGGTAACTAGTTCAGCTCTTATGATTCTCCAATGATGTAGTCAAGTTATTTTATAGTTTCTTCTTGAATACCCTCTTGGTGCCAAGCAACTGCAACAACCCTTGGATTTCTTAGTGATTCACCATTATTTTACAAGATAATATAATCTGGTGAGAGATTCACCAATATATATATATATATATATATATATATATATATATATATATATATATATATATATATATATATATATTATTAATAAAATCGCCTTCCATTTTTCCTATGTATCATGGGGATTCGCCTGTTTATTATTATATATAAATCTAGGGAGGCTCTTAAAAATTTCCTTCATAAGAAGTCCTAACTCAACCTCGGATTGTTTGGAGTAGGAGTCCCAACAGTTGGTGATAATGTAGTACCTTGACCATGGTAGCGCGCAAAGTTAAGTATGATGACTTTGGTCAGAAGCAAGTGTGTGACCTTACAGTGAGTCAAGTGAGATGCATGGGGTTTCTAACACACAGAGGGGAAAAGGATTTGTGTCCCTTAGAAGCATGTAATAGTACGCAGCTTGAAAGGAACACACGAGTGGAAAGACATCACAAGCTGGATGCGGAATAGTCCACAAACCAAAGTGACGAGTTAATCCAGCAACACACCTTCAACCAGATTCATACAATTGCAAACAAAATGGTGCATAAGAAAATGCGTAAGTTAAACACATATGTTGCTAAAGAAACTAGAATATTCCAACTACAATAACAACATATGCATGAAAACGTGTTGGTTCAATTATATTATTATTAAGTGAAAGTTCCATCCATCCATACACCATTGACATCCACTAGCCTCAATAATGGAATGTTACAGTCATGAACACCTGCTCCTCCGAAGAAGTATACTCACTCTACATTGTGGAGAAGCCAAGGCTCGTCACAATACTCCCAAGTCTTCTCTAAGCCTAATCCTAGCCAAAATATTGGCTCCCAAAATCCTGTTTTATGAGTTATGAGGTTCTATTTATAACAAAAGGTGGGGTGACCCTTGACATTCCCCTTTGTGATTCTTTGACTACCCTCATGACTCTTCAACTTCCTTTACAAATAGTCATTACCTTACAAAGTGATTGTTCACATTCCACTAATGACACTTGGAATTTCACTTACAACATATTTACAAATATTATACATTTTCCACATGTACCCATGTGAGACAAAATAGGTTAGAGACAGCCAGACAAGACACAACACTATGGCTCAGAATTTTGCGGGAAGATCAACTCGGAAACATCCACTTGATGACTCTCGATGATGAACCGATGCAAAGCTTGGTACTATGCTATTGTGTCCCCATACTGCATGATAGTGGGTATATGGTCTTGGAACCCTTTTCCAACTCATCCTGAAGCATGCACAACATGGTCTTGACTACGACAGGACCACCGATGTACTTCTGCATGCTTTCTGCGCTCATCTCAAAGTCATTGCTGGTGGCCTCTCGCCTTAGTTGCTCCACGTACCTATCGATCTCTAGTCAGACTTGGTTCTTCTCCCTGGCTACAGTGAGGGAACCAATTGACAGGATCTTATACCTCCTCACCATCACATCCAAACTCTTGAACTAATGTGCATATGAAGCATGTATGTTACTAACAAACAGGGCGAGCTACTCACAGTTGTGAACTTGCATCTGGATATTTGCTTTGTCTAGCTCTACCCGCAACTTCATCATCTTGGGCAAGTGAAGTGGGGCTCCTTTGTACCGCATTTTCCACTCTTTCACGTGGGTGATGGTAGCATGTATGTTTCTAAGAGTTTGAAAAAACTCCTTGCTCCACTGCTACAAGTTATGGACACGGAAAACTACTTTGTTCACGGTGGCAAATTCATCATAGAGTTTTTGCATGGTGGCCTCAAGTATTGATATTATAGCGAATATTACTTTCCTCCTCCCTGTTATTGTAGAAACTGTGCTCTGCTCTTGAGATTTTTCTACCTCTTGCTTGGATGCCTATAAGTTCTTTGTCAGTTGTTCATTCTCAACCAAATATTACTTGGCGTTGGAGCTTGTTTCTCTGACATAGGCCAAGGTGGCTTCGACAAGGGTGGCTGGATGCTTCCTAGTGTCTGGCACTATCACCCTTTCCTTCATGAATGCAGGTGATGCGTGATGATCTAGAAAGTTATTCCTTTGCGCATGTACAATCTTCTTCTGCAACTCCTCAAATGACAGATTGTACACATCCATGACTAAATCATCATCAAGGAGGACAAAATATCCTTATTCATTCGAGATTGGTTTTCAAACTGGAGGTGGCGAAGACTGAGATGTGGCCTCGGGTGCTCTCGGCATGAGGTCAATGTCTTCATTCTATGGCTCCTTGATCTGAAAATGGAGTGCTAAAGGCTTCTTTTCAAGTTTACAAGAACCTCTCCCACTCCAAAGCTTATATATTCCCAAGACCTTATGATTAACCAATTGTGGAATTAAAAAGTTCTTCAAATAGGTGTATGCTTGTGTTTGTCCTTAACTGCTTAAGTGATTTAAGTTTCTTTGCTTTTCTAATATTTAAATGCACACAACAGTAAATGCAATGCAACAAATAAGAAAACACATAACAACGATATAATATGGAGTTAACCCTGATATCTTAGGCTACATCTCCTTGAGCTCTAATTAACTCGACTAGGATCTTTGGGATTATGGTAATGCTTATTTTACAAGTTCCACACTTAACTCCATTGGTTTACAACTGAACCTATGGGTTTATCATGCCATCTTATCTCGCTGGTTGTCCTTTAGCTGCAGACAGATCTAGGCTTCTCTAGATTAGACTCCTTCAATCAACGCTCTGAGCTATCTTTCTCTAGCTTGCACCAACTCCCTCAAAGTTCTTTCACTGTCTCTCGAACTCCTTCTTCTGTCTTCACCACACATTAGACACCAATCGGGGTTCCTTCCGCCTTTGCCTTAAGTCCTTCCCTTTGCACATTTGCGATGTGATTTCTTCAATGAGCCTTTTAGGCCATTTTTATAAGAATTTGCCTCCTTTTCAAAGGACAATGGCAATCTTATTTTTGCGATAACTTCTTCATCCGAAGTCCATTTTAGCCCATTCAAATTGCATTAGATTTAGATTGAAAAGATCTATGTAATGGGACTATTTTCAGAAGCATCCTTTGACTTTCATTTTTGAGTGAAAAGTCATCTAGGATCATTTTATGATCATGCCTTCCCACGGAAAAGCTTTTAGTCTCCAAAAGATTGATATATTGATCTAAACAGTAAATAATAGTAACAACACCCTCTTCTTTCAGCCTCCATACACTTGCCTTGCATAGTGCCTCTGAACCAAAGCCTTTGACCACTCTCCTTCCTGGGTGTGCTGGTCCTCTTAGGAAGAACTGTCTTCCTCCTTGACTTCATGCAGAACTCCCACTAATAAGGTCACAGAAGGTAGTTTGAACCTTTCTGCCTCGATCATTAATCCAAGGTGGCTCAAACAAATGTGAAGTTACATTTGCTTCACAAAAAATTACATTTGTACCTGGCTGACATGCTGTCAACAACAATTGTTAACAACAACAAAATTATAGATAAAAAATGGATGGCCTAAACTCTTTCTTCAACAAAAGAAACATATTTCACATCTTGTGAACACCTCCATGTCTTTACATCTGCATACAAATGATGGACTAGATAACAAGCCCACAAAACATTCCTTTAAAACAAATGACCCCTCAAGTCAAGAATGTAGAAAAGATCTCAAGGATTCTTTTCAAAATATGAAACACTTCATCATTATCTCCATCTTGGAGACCAAATCAACTTTTCTCAAGTAATTATTGCATTACATGCATGTTTACAACAAAACAATCAACCCTTCAAGTTAATTACGCATACATGTTCAAATACAAGGAAATCATCAGCATGCCCGTGTTCATGCATATCATGCTTATGCATGCATTTCCTCCTTCAACTTTTGCTTAAGCACACTATATTTTCTAAGATGAAATGAATATAATGTTGTAGCAGTAAAATGAGTCTCCTACTCAACTTTTCCACTCACCTTCTTGGTAAAACCTGCAACTTGCATTCCATTAACAAAGAAATGCAAATAGATGGATCAAATCAAAAGACATGCAATATTTAATTGGATAAGAACTCTAACCATTTCTTACCAATCCATTTCAAAGGTGTTTCCTTTGTCTACACATCAGCATCAACATGTGAATCATCCTGAAACATATCATTCATGGAATCTTTCTTTCCATTTCTACCATTTTCTCTTTCCACCTTCTTCAAGTTTCGTGGAAGCATTGTGTTTGTCCTTAACTGCTTAAGTGATTTAAGTTTCTTTGCTTTTCTAATATTTAAACACACACAACAGTAAATGCAATGCAACAAATAAGAAAACACATAACAACAATATAATATGGAGTTAACCCTGATATATTAGGCTACATCTCCTTGAGCTCTAATTAACTCGACTAGGATCTTTGGGATTATGGTAATGCTTCTTTTAGAAGTTCCACACTTAACTCCATTGGTTTACAACTGAACCTATGGGTTTAGCATACCATCTTATCTCGCTGGTTGTCCTTTAGCTGCAGATAGATCTAGGCTTCTCTAGATTAGACTCCTTCAATCAACGCTCTGAGCTATCTTTCTCTAGCTTGCACCAACTCCCTCAAAGTTCTTTCACTGTCTCTCGAACTCCTTCTTCTGTCTTCACCACACATTAGACACCAACAACAACTGGATCATTTGATCTCTTTGCTATTCTCTCGACTCTAGCTCTGGCTCTCACTCTAGCACTTGGCTATTACTAACTTTTGGTTTCGTTTGACCTCTAAGTGATTCCAAGCTTCTAAGTCACCTGGACTCAGTAGACTACCTCTTCTGGGCTTACACTCAACATTCAAGCATTTCTGAGCATCTCGGGCTTCTCTTAGCTTCTCCTAAGCATAACTTGGCCTCTATGTGTTATCTCTCGGCCTCTGCACGAATCCCTTGTCAATCGTGCTCTCTACATTTTTGTGGAATCCTCTGACTTTGTAGATCCCCCAACCGTTCCTCTGTCTTTCATAATTATGAATCATTCCCTTGTAGCTCTGCAGCGCTTTGACTAGCCCTCTGGCTCACCAACTCTGTGGCTCTGTGTCTGGCCCTTTGGTGCTCTAGATCTGTGGCTCTGTGTCTGGCCATCTAGCTCTGTCGCTCTGTGGCTCTCTACGTATAACACATTCCTGCTACCATGCATCATTGTTACAAAACACCCTCTTGCAGCATGGCACGATGATCAAGGATAGTTACAAAGGAATCAGGGCCTTTCTTCAGGCGAAAACCCGAAAAGGGAACAAAGTTCCAATACACATAAATATACCGAAAATACACTATTGAGCACAAAATCCGGACTTCAAATAGAATGCAACCACATATATAAACCTATCGGGTTTTCCATTCCATTTTAAATCACAATTGCATGGCATATTGGCCAAAAACCCCAATACACGGGAAATACACAAAAATCCCATAATTCTGAATTTCAAAACTTATGAAATCATGCTTATAAACTCCATCGGGTCCGCCCCTTTATCACTTATTGCAATTACAATGGCCCCGGGTCTTCCCTTCGACTATGTCGATCACTAATCTGCTGGTTGCCGATATCGCACATCACATATCGCATTGGTGGGGTCTATGCCTCTACTCCTCCGATCGCCGATCATTGCAATCGCTTCATCGCATTGATCGCATATCGCATATCGCTCTGCCTAGGGTCCCGATATCGAACAAAGGCCTACCTCTGATGCAATAAGTCATAGATCGCAATCGGGGTTACTTCCGCATTTGCCTTAAGTCCTTCCCTTTGCACATTTGCGATGTGATTTCTTCAATGAGCCTTTTAGGCCATTTTTATAAGAATTTACCTCCTTTTCAAAGGACAATGGCAATCTTATTTTTGCGATAACTTCTTCATCCGAAGTCCATTTTAGCCCATTCAAATTGCATTAGATTTAGATTGAAAAGATCTATGTAATGGGACTATTTTCAGAAGCATCCTTTGACTTTCATTTTTGAGTGAAAAGTCATCTAGGATCATTTTATGATCATGCCTTCCCACGGAAAAGCTTTTAGTCTCCAAAAGACTGATATATTGATCTAAACAGTAAATAAGAGTAACAACACCCTCTTCTTTCAGCCTCCATACACTTGCCTTGCATAGTGCCTCTGAACCAAAGCCTTTGACCACTCTCCTTCCTGGGTGTGCTGGTCCTCTTGGGAAGAACTGTCTTCCTCCTTGACTTCATGCAGAACTCCCGCTAATAAGGTCACAGAAGGTAGTTTGAACCTTTCTGCCTTGATCATTAATCCAAGGTGGCTCAAACAAATGTGAAGTTACATTTGCTTCACAAAAAATTACATTTGTACTTGGCTGACATGCTGTCAACAACAATTGTTAACAACAACAAAATTATAGATAACAAATGGATGGCCTAAACTCCTGCTTCAACAAAAGAAAAAGATTTGAATCACATCTTGTGAACACCTCCATGTCTTTACATCTGCATACAAATGATGGACTAGATAACAAGCCCACAAAACATTCCTTTAAAACAAATGACCCCTCAAGTCAAGAATGTAGAAAAGATCTCAAGGATTCTTTTCAAAATATGAAACACTTCATCATTATCTCCATCTTGGAGACCAAATCAACTTTTCTCAAGTAATTATTGCATTACATGCATTTTTACAACAAAACAATCAACCCTTCAAGTTGATTACGCATACATGTTCAAATACAAGGAAATCATCAGCATCCCCGTGTTCATGCATATCATGCTTATGCATGCATTTACTCCTTCAACTTTCGCTTAAGCACACTGTACTTTCTAAGATGAAATGAATATAATGTTGTAGCAGTAAAATGAGTCTCCTACTCAACTTTTCCACTCACCTTCTTGGTAAAACCTGCAACTTGCATTCCATTAACAAAGAAATGCAAATAGATGGATCAAATCAAAAGACATGCAATCTTTAATTGGATAAGAACTCTAACCATTTCTTACCAATCCATTTCAAAGGTGTTTCCTTTGTCTACACATCAGCATCAACATGTGAATCATCCTGAAACACATCATTCATGGAATCTTTCTTTCCATTTCTACCATTTTCTCTTTCCACCTTCTTCAAGTTTCATGGAAGCATTGTTGGATTCAGAGTCCAACACTTTTCAATGATGTGCCCTTGCTTATGGAAGTAGGTGCAACACATGTGCATCCTCTTGACAGCATGATTTCCCTTGTCAAGTAGACCTTTGGCTTCTTGCTTCCTTTCCTTTAAAAGTTTCATGTATGTGGCCATTCTCTTCCAACATCTAGAAACATTGTGGTTACCCAAACCACAAAGGGAACATGCAATTCTTTTCCCATACTTATATGGAAATTTACCATGCTAAACATAATCAAAAGGAAGATGGTTAGAACCAGATTTATACCTTTCCTTTTCACCTTTATTGCCTTCATGAGGAGGTGAATTGAATGAAGAAGTAGCTCCCTTTGGAACACCATCAACGTCTTCAATGGTTTAAGAGTTTCCACAAATCTCTAGTTCAAGTTCATGCTTATGAACACCTACATCTTGCAAATGATGTTTCAAGCTATTTCATTCTCCACAAATACAATCTTCACACTCTTGAGGTAGAAGACCGAAAATGAAACTCCTTCTTGGAACTGTTTCAATGGCCTTCATGGCAGCTTTGGAACTTTCTCCATAAGACTGTCCATAGCCAAGACCCAAATACTTAGGCCTTTACTCAACCATTATTGGCTCAAAAATACCCTGTGCATGTTTACCAAAGCCTTTTCCTTCATAGCCCATCTTGGACATTAACTTGGAACCTATTCCTTTGGTATGTTTTTCAAAAGAACCAATATAAGCATTCTTAGAAGAATTTGAAGACAAATAGGAATTGTTTACCTCTTCTTCAAGCTGATACTTGACTAAGGCTTCTTTGGCAACAAAGAATTGTGTCTCCAACTCATGCATCCTTTTCAGGTTCATATTTGCAATATGAAGTTGCCTCTCCATTTCCTGCAATTTTTCAGAAAGCAACTGCTTCTCTTCCTCCACGGAGTTCAACTGCTCTCTAAGTATGTTGCTCTTCATTCCATCCTCATACATTTCTCTCACCTTGTCCATCATGATGAAAAAGTATTGCTTCATGTCTTCATCAAACAATCTTGTGAAGAAAGAATATTTTGAGGACTCACTTGTAAAAGTTCTCATTATGCCAATGAACAAAAGAACTTCAAACAATATTAACAAAGAGCTTTATTCAAGCAACCTTTTGCAACAAACCTCTTGTGCTTCAAGGATTGCCTTGAGGTCCTTTGGGATAAGAAGAATGCCTTCAACACTTCTTCCTTATTTTCATCTCCTGGACTTAGCTATCAGTAGCTTTCCCTTCACCTCTGCAAACTCACACAATAGTCAGTCTACAAACAAGCATACAATCAATCAGACAATCAATCCTTGACTACCCAAATACCTTTCAGACAAGCAATATTTTTCTCTGTCAATCAACATTCTGATCTGATACCACTTGCTGCATGATGCAACCTGTTCTAGTATAACTTAGCTTTGATATCACCTTCTTTGAAGGTGGGGTTAACCAACCTTAGGCTCTGATATAACCACCTCTGATATAACCTCTCCGATACCACCTGATCTGAAAATGGGGTGCTAAAGGCTTCTTGTCAAGCTTAAAAGAACCTCTCCCACTCCAAAGCTTATATATTCCCAAGACCTTATGATTAACCAATTGCGGAATTAAAAAGTGCTTGAAATAGGTGTATGCTTGTGTTTGTCCTTAACTACTTAAGTGCTTTAAGTTTATTTTCTTTTCTGATATTTAAACACACACAACAGTAAATGAAATCTAGAAAATAAGCAAACACATAACAACAATATAATATGGAGTTCACCCTGATATCTTAGGCTACGTCTCCTTCAGCTCTAATCAACTTGTTAAGCTCTTTGGGATTATGGTAATGCTTCTTTTACAAGTTCCACACTTAACTCCATTGGTTTACAATTGAACCTATGGGTTTAGCATACCATCTTATCTCGCTGGTTGTCCTTTAGCTACAGACAGATCTAGGCTTCCCTAGACTAGACTCCTTCAATCAGCACTCTGAGCTATCTTGCTCTAGCTTGCACCAACTCCCTCAGAGTTCTTTCACTATCTCTGGAACTCCTTCTTCTGTCTTCATCACGCATCAGACACCAGCAAAAACTGGATCATTTGATCTCTTTGCTATTCTCTCAGCTCTGGCTTTAGCTCTCGACTCTAGCTCTCGCTCTGGCACTTGGCTATTACGAGCCTCTAGTTTCGCTTGACCTCCAAGTGATTCCAATCTTGTAAGTCACCCCAACTCAGCAAACTGCCTCCTTTGGGCTTACACTCAACATTCAAGCATCTCTGAGCCTCTTGGGCTTCTCTTTGCTTCTCCTAAGCATAACTTGGCCTCTATGTGTTATCTCTCAGCCTCTGCACAAATCCCTTGTAAATCGTGCTCTCTGTGTTTTTGTGGAATCCTCCGACTCTGCAGATCCCCCAACCATTCCTCTCTCTCATCATGAGGAATCATTCCCTTGTAGCTCTGCAGCTCTTTGACTGGCCCTCTGGCTCACCAGCTCTATGGCTCTGTGATGAGCCCCAATTTTGGTACAATTTGGGCTCATTTTGGCCTATTATACTTGCTCAAACCATTCATTTTTTATTGCTTATGCATGCATTTCTTAGTTTGTTCATGTTGTTTGTAGGAAGAAGGGTAGGCACTCTATCTATGTGACTAATGCATTATGATTCCAGGTTTTGGCATTAAAAGGGAGCAAAAGACAACGAAAAAAGGAGACAACGAGACAACGAGGTGGCACTGCTGGTTTTTAGGAGAGGATGTCCACGGTCTTGGGGACATTCCTCGTGATTCCCACCAAGAACTCCGAGCTCCAATCTATCTCCCCTCCAAGCTTAGAAGCAGCCAGTTGTTCTACAGGAACAGCAGTTACAACTATTCTACAGGAATAGCACTTATGACTGTCGTACAGGATCAACAGTTAAACTCTAGTTGGACAGCCAAGCTCCTAAAATCAAGGACACTTGTTGGATCACCGTTTTGCATAAGTATAGAGGTCGTAGCCTTTGATAGGTTGTTGAAACTTTCACATTACTATTGTAATTTTGGAGCACAGCTCGGTGTTAGTTCTTGTTGTAAGCCAGTTTTGGCATAACATCAGATTATGAATAAAGAAGGCAGATTTTGATCTAGCTCTGAGTTTTCTTAAGGAGACTATAGCTCTCAGGTTAGGGCCCAACCTGAGAGCCATAGATCCCCTCTGCTGTAGTGTTGTTTGCATTTCGTTTCAGCACTCTTAGTTTTCATTCTCACACGCAATTTGAATTACAGGTTGTTGAATTAGTCTTTTTCATGAGCATAGATAGGACTAGTTTATGGTTGAATTGCTTACGGTTGTTTAGTTAGATTAGCAGAGGATAGATATAATCCATTGGAGCTCCAGCAAAAAGGTTGTTAAGGCTCACTGCCATCTCATTTGGGATTGGGGTGCAGTCCATGACTAACCACCAAAAATACGCATTTCTTTATTTCATGATTGCTGCAAACACAGTCACGTTATGTTAGATGCTTCCACATGATTCACACCTGCACCACACTCCTTTACCACAGCTTCATGCACATTCTCCTTCACGTTTTGGATTGTTGTTCATTGAATTTACAAGCACAGGTAGTTTAGGTTAATGCATTTTTGGTTTGGTAACAGTCACAAGCATTTGTTTCATCTACACTGCTTTCTCTCGTTCCATCACTTCGTCCTCCATCTTGATCACGCATGCAAACACATCTTTGACCCCTGCTCCGCTCTGTCATCTCCCAAAGTCTTTCACTCCTCATGTACTTCCATTCTCTAGCCCTTTCGTTGACCTAGCCCTCTATCTTCCAACCTACTCCCTACATTCACTCCCTATCCCCATTCCTCCACTTCTACAGCCATCACCAACCTTATTCCTACCTTACACATCTCCCCCTACCATTCCATCACTCCTCCATCACTTCAAACACTCACGGTAGGTCATCCTGTAGCAGTTTGTAGACATCCTGTAGAAACCAGAGTATCCTGTAGGATCCCCTGCAGACATCCTGTAGGAGGCCACTCACTCGGTTGCTGAGCATCTGAATGTGAGGAACCTCTGTGGATGGATGCTAAGGATCCCTAGGGACCTCTCCTAGCCTCCCCAACATGTCCCACGCTTTCCTTCCTTCTCCATCCCATCTGCACAACCAAACCCTAGTTAGCACAAAATCACAATCATTCCATTCACTTAAGGGAAAAATACAAAAACATGTCTTTTATGATGCAAGCAGCTTAGATCCATGCATTTCCACTTATTAGAGGTAACAGCAGCATTGGTAGAGGTTTCATTCACATTCTTTGCATTATAGAGGTTAGACTAGTTAAATTAGGGTTTCCTAGGTTTACATGCTTTGATTTGCTTTCAGTCCATTTTGTCAAGTTGTGTAGTCTTCCTTTGAGAATAGCTTCCGTCCATCAATTAGCAAGCTTCTTCTGAGAGCCTATAGAAGTTGGCTTGAGCCCTAGCGGACTTGTGCCAGCTGACCAAGTGACAGCTGCAACAAGAGCTAGTACTTGTGCATATAGCACCGTCGCTTCCAAGTTTGTACGAACTACCGGGTTGATAAAATGGGAGACAGGAAGCCCCAGGAGTTGTAGCATTATTGCTACAATACTGGAGCTCACCATCTTTTTGGCGTCGTTGCCGGGGAAGCGTCAGAGTATTAGTAATTGTTTCTTTTCTTCTACTTTCGTACTCTTACTTCTGCTCAGTAGTTTATTTCATTTTCATTCTGCAAAAGTAGCATAGACATTTCCTTCTTTCATAGATTAGCATTTCCTGCTTTCATAGATTAGCATTTCCTGCTTTCCTAGATTAATATTTCCTGCTTTCCTAGAATTAGCTTTCCAATTCCGCAAATTTCATTTGAACAATATAGTTAGTGTGGATCACTCTGTTTCAGTTTTGCAGGTACCAAAGAAAAAGCAAAAGCACAAAAAAAAAAAAAAAAAGTCCTTTCCATTTCATGCCTCGTAGGAACCGAGATAGATCAGGCAAATTCCTACCAAACACCCCCACCACATCACTGAGTCACCCTTCCCTCTTCTTTGGTGACAGTGACCCAGAGGAACCTATAGGTGAACATCCTGAGATATACCAAGACCCTATAGAAGAAGAAGAGTTAGAGACCACTCCATCTGAAGCCATGGCTAATAATAGAAGAGAAGATGAGAGAATAGAAGGAGCTTTCCCCATCCGAGAGACCAATGGAGAGATGAAAATGAAGAACATTAGCCCCTCCGCCTTGCCTCACTTCCATGGACTGACCACTGAGGATCCTGATACCTTCTTGTTTGAGTTTGTTGTCCTTTGTAGAACCTATGACTATACTGAAGATGAGCAAAAGCTGAAGCTTTTCCCTTCAACCCTTAAGGATGCAGCACTACGCTGGTTCATGGGACTACCTGGGAATAGCATCGCTACTTGGGCTCAAATGCAGCAAGCCTTCAATACCAAGTATAGGGATTACTGTAGGTCTAAGGAAACCAAGGGAGAGATCTTTCGGATGACCATGGGGAATGATGAGTCCTTAGAGGATTATGAGGAGAGGTTCCAACTTAGCTATAAGCGGGCCAAGTGCACACTTGACCCTGAATCCCTCAAGTTGGTTCTACTCCGAGGAGTCCCTGAAGATCTCTTAGACACCCTTCACATGTTAGCTGGGGGGGACATTTACCAACTGCCTTATGAGGACATCAAGACTGTGTTTAGAAATCATTCCAGGGCAGCTAGGAAACGAGGTAGAGGAAATCTCCTCTCCACTGGTGTCCCTTTCTCCAAACATGAGTTTACAAACCAATTAGAAGATCTTAAGATTGAGGTGAGACAGACCATTGCCATGCAGCTGGACACATTCAGGATCCAGCAGAAGAAAGAAGAAGCCGAGAGAGCCTTGGCTGTCTTCTGTCCTAGGTGCACCAGAAGACACCCTAAGAACGAATGCCCATTGCATTCAGTTGAAGTGTGTTTCGTTTGTGAGGAGGACCACCCAACAAATCAGTGTCCAACCTTACCTGGGTTTAAAGCCATGTACCAAGGGACCGAAGCTCCCACAGTGCCTCTCTATTACCTCAACCAAAGGAGGCCACAAGGATCTAGACCTTATCAGCAGGGGATGCAAGGGGCACCATAAGCTTATTATAACCCCAACCAATCGACTCCCATGCCTTCTTGGGGTCCCCCTGCTCATCCTTCTTGGTCCATGCCTCCTCCATGGTCTTATCCACCTCAGTACCCTACTCAACCTACTTCTCATTCCTATCATTCGCATGCCCAGTCACAGCCTCAATGGAGTGCACCTCAGTCGGGGTGGAGGCCCCAATACAACACTCCTCCTGCCATTTTGCCTCCACCACCAGTTCAACCTCAGCCTTTACCTCCTGCTCCTCCAAGGCAACCTCAGATGCCTGCTCAACCGAACCCGAACCCCAACAATAGACAGGCTCAGCAGGTATATACTGGGGAGACCTCATGCCCTACCTATGCTGTGGAGATCTAGGAGATCAATCTTAGATCTGGAAAGACTCTTCCAGATCGCCAACCTCCTCCCCCAGAGGATGAGGAAGACCATCAGGAGAGTGAACCAAAGCCTATTCCACCCTTTCCTGAGAGACTAACAGCCACCACACAACCCAATCCAGAGGAGGATGAGCTTCTGGGAGAGCTCAAGCAGTTGTGTGTGAAGATACCCCTTCTCCAAGCTATCAAGGATGTGCCCATTTATAACAAGCTGGTTAAGGAGAAGTGTTTCAAACACCCAGGCAGACAGAAGAAAGATGCCTCAACTATCAATGTCATAGGACAACTGTCTGACCTTATGCTAGGACAAGTCATCTGCCCAAAGTACCTAGATCCTAGAATTCCTGTAGTAGATGTTCACATCAATGGCACCATTATCCCCCACACCTTGATTGATCTGGGGGCGGCCATCAATGTGATGACCAGGGATACCATGCTTAAACTCAATCTTCAAGGTTCCTTGAGGAAGACCTCGACAGTACTGCAATTAGCAGACCGCTCCACCGTGACTCTCGAAGGGATTGTGGAGGATGTCATGGTCTCCATCGATTCTTGGGAATACCCTACAGACTTCCTGGTTCTGCAACCAAAGGCCAAGCTTACTGGATATCCTCTCATCTTGGGAAGGCCTTGGTTAGCTACTGCAGATGCTTACATAAGTTGTCGGGCAGGAAACATGACCATCAAAAATGGTCCCATGTCCAAGCAGCTAGTCCTATACCCTCCTGCCCAACCTTCTTTAGAGCATGATTTACCGCTCTGGTTGGAGGAAGGAGAAGAAGACGAGGTGTATTCAGCACCTCTGTGTACCCTAGATACCACTAAAAGAAACCCCCCAACCGAGGATGACTTGATTGAGATTCTGATCCAAAACCCACCTACCAGTGCACTACCTTTAGAAAAATTGGTGGAGGATGCCCAAGCTAGCACCTTAGTGGATCTTTGTACAACCAACCCTGTCACTCCCAGAGTTAAGAATGTGGAGTTCAGCCCTGAGAGAGCATTGAAAATCAGCTCCTCCCTATCTCCTTCCCAGGAAAAGGAGCTGTGTAGTCTGTTGGCCAACCACCTAGATGCTTTTGCTTGGAGTTATAAAGAGATGAAAGGAGTCCATCCCTCGGTCTGTACCCATCATATATACATCAAAGAGGATTGTAAACTGGTTAGGCAACCTCAGAGGAGAATGAATCCAGCACTTAAAGACATTGTCAAGGAAGAATTGAAGAAACTGTTGTATGCCGGATTCATCTACCCCATCTCAGATAGTGAATGGGTGTCCCCTCTAGTGTTGGTTCCCAAGAAGAATGGGAAGTGGAGAATCTGTGTGGATTACCGTGAGCTGAACAAAGCTACCAAGAAAGACCATTTCCCTCTACCTTTCATAGATCAAGTGTTGGATGGACTAGCAGGAAAGAAGTTCTTCTCTTTCCTGGATGGGTTTAGCGGGTACAATCAAATCCAAATCAGCCCAGAAGACCAAGATAAGACCACCTTCACTTGTCCTTGGGGTACCTTTGCCTACCGAGTCCTTCCCTTTGGACTATGCAATGCTCCTGCTACCTTTCAGAGAGCTGTCTTGAGCATCTTCTCAGAGTTGGTCCATGATGCAGTAGAAATCTATATGGATGACTTTACTCCTTACGGGGCTAACTTCCAGGAAGCATTGTCCAACTTGGGAAAAGTCCTCACCAAGTGCATCGAGATGAACTTGTCCCTTAGCCCTGAAAAATGTGAATTCCTAATGACTGAAGGGACCGTGCTAGGCCATACCATCTCTTGCCAAGGGTTACAGGTGGATCCCAACAAAATTGCTCTAATCAAGAAGGTTCCACCTCCCCAAAAGGTCAGGGATGTTAGGAGTTTCTTGGGATTAGCGGGATACTACAGGAGATTCATTAAGGACTTCAGCAAGTTAGCCTCACCATTGTTTGGCCTATTGGCAAAGGATGTGGAGTTTAGGTGGACTGGCGATTGTCAGAAGAGTTTGAATGAGTTAAAGGACAAGTTGGTGTCAGCACCAATCCTGAGAGGTCCAAACTGGGCCCTACCTTTCCACATCCACACTGATGCCTTGAACAAAGCCATAGGTGTAGCCTTAGGACAAGTTGAGCAAAAGCTTCCATATGCCATTTACTTCGTTAGCAAAAACTTGTCCAAAGCAGAGCTGAATTACACTGTAACCGAGAAAGAGTTCTTAGCTGTAGTCCATGCACTAAACAAGTTCCGTCATTATATCACTGGATATCAAACATTTGTACATACTGACCATGCTGCTATTAGATATTTGATGAATAAACCAGATGTGAATGCTCGTATTATTAGATGGTTACTTTTATTGCAGCAGTTTGATTTAACCATTGTTGATAAACCAGGTAGAGAAAATGTTGTTGCTGACTTTTTATCTAGATTGGATTTGTCTGCAGATGAAGATGGGACGGTGGATGACCAGATGCCTGATGATCATCTATTTTCTATCTCAGTACTCTCTCCATGGTTTGCTGATATAGCAAACTACCTTGTTTCAGCTCAGTTCCCTCCACACCTCTCTTCAAAAGAGAAGAGCAGAATCATCAGAAAAAGTGCCTCATTTACTTGGATCGGGGGCAACCTGTTCAAGCTTGGCCCCGATCAGATCTTAAGGCATTGTGTAAGGGAGGAGGAAGTCTTTGATATCCTCCTCACTTGTCATGATGGGCCTTGTGGAGGGCATTTTGCAGCAAAGAGAACTGCCTTCAAGATCCTGCAGGCAGGCTACTATTGGCCCACACTTCATCAAGATGTCAGAAGATATGTCAGCCAATGTGACCAATGCCAAAGAATGGGGAAACCGACCCAAAGGGATGAGATGCCTCTCCAACCTCAAGTGACTCTTGAGCCATTTGAGAAGTGGGGCATGGACTTTGTGGGTCCAATCAATCCCTCTTCGAGGCAGAGATCCTACATCATTGTGTGTACTGACTACTTGACAAAGTGGGCAGAGACTAAAGCAATCAAAGCAGCAATAGAAGAGAAGGTGGTCGAGTTCTTAAGAGAGAACATCTTCTACAAGTTTGGCTACCCAAGAGTGCTGGTGACCGATCAAGGGAGCCAGTTCACATCCTACTTGGTTGAAGACTTACTAGCTCATCACAAGATCAAGCATAGGACTTCCACCCCCTATCATCCTCAAGCAAATGGGCAGGTGGAAGTCACTAATAGAGCATTAGAGGGGATCTTGACCAAAGTGGTGAGCAGCAGCAGAAAAGATTAGGCAGATCGCCTGGTTGAAGCCACATGGGCTTACAACACCACTTGGAAGACCACCACCGGCTTCACACCTTATGAGCTGGTCTATGGGAAGAAAGCTTTGTTGTCCATTGAGTTTGAGTATAACACTTTGAGGATGGCAGCTCAGTTGGACCTAGATCTCAGCCATGCACAGCAAGAAAGGTTATTGCAGCTGAATGGACTGGATGAGCACCGCATGCAGGCCCTCCTTCACTTAGAAGTGGTTCAACTTCAGAGGAAGGTGTGGCATGACCAACATCTCCATGACAAGCAATTTCAGCCGGGAGATTGGGCCTTGTTGTATGATTCCAGATACAAATATTTCAAGGGGAAGTTGAGAACCAGATGGCTGGGACCATATTCAGTGGAAAAGTGTCATGACAATGGATCTGTCCTCATTCGAACCATTGATGAGGAAGCCATTCCCATGCTTGTCAATGGGCATCGATTGAAGATCTACAGGAAGCCTCCCTCAAGACAAGAGTTCATCAAAACAATGGAGAAGGCAGTATTGGTCATAGAGAAGGGTCCTGCCCCTGCTTTGGGCACACCCTGAAGCATCTAAAAATAATAATAATAATAATAATAATAATAAAGATCCTTGGGTGAAAACCTCTCTGAGGCGCCCAAGGTAGGTGGTAGGGGTGAAAACCTCATTGAGGCGCCCCTGCTATCTTCCAAAAAAAAAAAAAAAGAGATAAAGATCCTTGAGTGAAAACCTCTCTGAGGCGCTCAGGGCAGATGGCACGGGTGAAAACCTCCTTGAGGCACCCCTGCTATCTTTCAAAAGAAAAAAAAAAAAAAAAAAGAAAAAGAAAAAAACAAGATCCATAAGTTATTTGCATACAGATTGCAGGTGTTCTATGGAGGAGAGGAAGCCTCTCAACTCAAGGCCAAAAGTCCTTATCATGCAGCCAGGACACCTCACCAGCACCTCCTCCAAGAATGCTTATGTTCTTCAAGGTATGTGCACTTTCATTATAGATTGAGTCTCCTACAGGAAGACACGGATTTTCTACAGGAAGGTGCAAATTTCTACAGGAAGAGCTGCCTGTCTACAGGAAGCTCTGTATTTCTACAGGAAACTTCCTGTAGAAGCTCAGAACGGCCCAGAATGCGTTTCATGAGCAGATCTGGTGACTACGGGTTGGTGTGGACGCATGCAAGCCTCTTTTGGGCCCATGCACGACGCTGTTACCTTGCTCCACCACCCGTGTCGACATGCGGCCAAGTCCCTGCACCCACAAAGAAAATCGATGAGTTCTCGCGGGCAAGCCATTTCCAAAGGTAACAAATGACGAGATCTCATACCATATGCATCAAGAGCGCTGGGATCGTGATCGAGAAGCCAGAACCGCCAGGGTGCAGCATGCACCCAAGGAGAAAGGACTGTGACGAGACCCCTCGCGGGGATCCTGTAACAGTTCAACCTGCTCGAGTGAATACCGTCCACAGCACCGCCATCCGAGATGAAACGCGGGTGCATGAAAGCAAAACCATCCACTCCAGCGTCAGCAACCTGTAACCATGAGCCTCTGGGTCTGCGTAAGCCGCGTGCAGCAGGTATATCCGTCGTCCAAAAACTGAAAATCGTGTGCAGACGCGCGCAGGTAAGTGTCTCAACCTTCTCTCCATCAAATCGCATGAATATTACTTTGATTTGTTTGCATGGCGTAAGAGTGAATGGTTGAGCAGCCGTATGGCCAGTTGACTGGCCACGTCGGCTAGTTATGGTATAGTCGAATGTTCGGGTGGCGGTCACGAAAAAATCAGCAGCACGCACGTGAGAATCCGTGGGAATGAGTTCAGCAGAAAAAGGCGGCGGCAGATCTGTGGGAATGAATGCGGCAGCAAGTGAATACGCCAGTGAGTGGTTGATGACATCGCTCAACGGTCCGGCGGGGGATGAGCTGTCCCCCGTGCCACGGATCGCGCCGATTCAAAATCTAATCGGCTAGATTTTGACATGCATTCAATCAACCACCACTTCGAACTCGAGTGGCTATTCCGATCGGCTCTGCACCTTGATACGCCGAGCTGTTGGTTACCAGAACACCAGTGAAGCGCACCTCAACCGCAGTCCAATTGCAGTCCTCCCCGAAGTTTGCACATTGCTCCTACAGGAACAGTTTCTACAGGAACGCAGTCTTCTACAGGAACGCGGGTGTTCACGTAAAAAAGGTGGCCGAGTAACGAGGTAACCCTGGAATTCTCATGCAATTGCTCATTTAAAGTGGTAGGATTGTCAGTTACTGTCTGGGTAAATGAGAAAGTAGACAAATTGCTGTCTGTGTGCCCATACTGCAATTCTACAGGATTGTTCGGTGGTTAGACTGTGTTGTAAAATTTTTGTGGGTTATACGCATTGTTCTACACTCTGTCACCGAAACTAAACTCTCTTCCACCATCACCACCTCCGGTTAAGAAACTTGTGCATCATGCCGGGTGGATTTATCAGGCGAGAACCCACAGATTCCACCAAATTAAGGAGAAATCCAGCAGTGGTAGAGCTCTTTACCAGAGCACAATGGATGCCTTTTTGTGATAAGCTACAGGGCTACGATGATGAAGTAGCCGAGGAATTCTTGCAGGCATTGAAGCCTAAATCCCAGACACTGGCCACAGTAAGCTTCAGAGGTCTCAGCCTCCAACTCACCCCAGAGCATATAAGTCGAATCACAGAACTGCCCATGGGTCTGCCGTGGGATAAAGAAGAGCGGAAGCAGAGCCAGCAAGCCAAGAAGGAGTTCTTCCCACCTGAAGAATCATTCACAGAGGACAAAAATGGGGTGAAAAGGACAAGCATGTTGCCACCATGGAACGAAGTCAGTTTGCAAATTATGAAATATATCACCTGTGAGGGTCGTTACAGCATCGTATATGCGTATCACTTCAAGCTGCTCAATGAACTAAGACATCGGATTGACCTTCCTGCAGCACAGAGGCTGAGCATTCCTTACTTTTTACTACAGTCCTTGATGGAGTGCTCTACAAAGCTCAAGGATGGCATTCCGGATCAGGTAGCCCACCATGGGTTAGTCAAGCTTCTTGTGGAGGATGCTCTCCACTCATATAAAGTCCCCCTCGCATGGGAATCATTTAGGAATTTAACAAGAGACGGGGACATAAAAATGTTGCTTGAAGAAACGGGATCCTCTAGCGGTGAAGAAGAAGAGCCAGTAGCCGAGAGTAAGAAAGGGAAAAGCCAAAAGATCCCGACTCCAACACAGAAGAAAGAACGAAAGGAGAAGGAGGAGGGAAAGGATGACAGAGCAAAAGAGGACACCCCCATCCTGTCAGCAAGGGAAAAGAGGTTGAAAAGCAGGGCAGTCAAAACTGAGGTGGTCCCTGCCAGCCCAAGCACCTCGTCAGCTCCTGCAGTCAAAGCCAAAAGCAAAATCCATGCAGCCAAGAAAGAAAAGGTGGTGAGAGTTGCATCTGCAGGAACGCAAAAACTGGCTTCTACAGGAAGCTCGAAAACACAAACACAGGCTTCTACAGGAAGCCCGAAAACAAAGACAAAGGCTTCTACAGGAAGCCCGAAGATCAGTAAGGAGCAGGCTTCTACAGGAAGCCCAAGAGCAACGACCAAGGCTTCTACAGGAAGCCCGAAAATCGTTGGAGAACAGACTTCTACAGGAAGCCCAAAAACGGAGACGAAGGCTTCTACAGGAAGCCCGAAAGTGCAACCTCAGGCTTCTACAGGAAGCCCGAAGACAGAGACAGGGGCTTCTACAAGAAGCCCGAGATTGGAAAGAGGGGCTTCTACAAGAGGCCCGAAGGTCATTGAGAAACCGCCTCCTACAGAGAGTCCGAAGACAAAGAAAGAATCTTCTACAGGAGGCCCGGAAGCGGGCAAAGCAGGGTCTTCCACAGGAAGCCCGAAATCTGAAAAGGAGGGGCCCTCTACAAGGAGCTCCGAGAGAGCAAAATGCAAGAAAGAGAAGGCTGGCATTCTCGAAAAGGAGGCAGCAGCGGCACTGGCTGCCCTCAGCACACCTCCAAAACCGAAAGAGAAAAGGGAGAGGGAGACCCCTCTACCATCTGAAGCCAGGAGAAGCAAGAGGATGACCACGAGCAAGCCACAACCTCCACCCAACAGCCAAACCACTTCAGGGGATGTCCCTACTTCACCCAGTGCAAGGACCCCCTCTAAAACATCAGCCACCCCCGAAAAGGGGAGCCCAAAAATAACTTCCTGGACACGAAAGATAGGCCAGTCGCCTTCCGAAGCCCGACTCAAGGAAATAGGAAAGGGGAAGGAAGCATCACCCTCGTCACCACTAGGGGCAGAGAAGGCAGGGCCATCAAAAGCAGAAAAGAAAGAGCCTGTTCCGGTCCCGAGTCCTCGGCCAAGGACAAGGAGCAGGAGCAAGGTTGCTCAAGGATGAGCAAATGGTTCAACTGGGGGTTGATGATGAGCCCCAATTTTGGTACAATTTGGGCTCATTTTGGCCTATTATACTTGCTCAAACCATTCATTTTTTATTGCTTATGCATGCATTTCTTAGTTTGTTCATGTTGTTGGTAGGAAGAAGGGTAGGCACTCTATCTACGTGACTAATGCATTATGATTCCGGGTTTTGGCATTAAAAGGGAGCAAAAGACAACGAAAAAAGGAGACAAGGAGACAACGAGGTGGCACTGCTGGTTTTTAGGAGAGGATGTCCACGGTCTTGGGGACATTCCTCATGATTCCCACCAAGAACTCCGAGCTCCAATCCATCTCCCCTCCGAGCTTAGAAGCAGCCAGCTGTTCTACAAGAACAACAGTTACAACTATTCTACAGGAACAACACTTATGACTGTCCTACAGGATCAACAGTTAAACTCTAGTTGGACAGTCGAGCTCCTAAAATCAAGGACACTTGTTGGATCACCGTTTTGCATAAGTATAGAGGCCATAGCCTTTGATAGGTTGTTGAAACTTTCGCATTACTATTGTAATTTTGGAGCACAACTCGGTGTTAGTTCTTGTTGTAAGCCAGTTTTGGCATAACATCAGATTATGAATAAAGAAGGCAGATTTTGATCTAGCTCTGAGTTTTCTTAAGGAGACTATAGCTCTCAGGTTAGGGCCCAACCTAAGAGCCATAGATCCCCTCCGCTGTAGTTTTGTTTGCATTTCGCTTCAGCACTCTGAGTTTTCATTCTCACACGCAATTTGAATTACAGGTTGTTGAATTAGTCTTTTTCATGAGCATAGATAGGACTAGTTTATGGTTGAATTGCTTACGGTTGTTTAGTTAGATTAGTAGAGGATAGATATAATCCATTGGAGCTCCAGCAAAAAGGTTGTTAAGACTCACTGCCATCTCATTTGGGATTGGGGTGCAGTCCATGACTAACCACCAAAAATACGCATTTCTTTATTTCATGATTGCTGCAAACACAGTCACGTTATGTTAGATGATTCCACATGATTCACACCTGCACCACACTCCTTTACCACAGCTTCATGCACATTCTCCTTCGCGTTTTGGATTGCTGTTCATTGAATTTACAAGCACAGGTAGTTTAGGTTAATGCATTTTCGGTTTGGTAACAGTCACAAGCATTTGTTTCATCTACACTGCTTTCTCTCGTTCCATCACTTCGTCCTCCATCTTGATCATGCATGAAAACACATCTTTGACCCCTGCTCCGCTCTGTCATCTCCCAAAGTCTTTCACTCCTCACGTACTTCCATTCTCTAGCCCTTTCGTTGACCTAGCCCTCTATCTTCCAACCTACTCCCTACATTCACTCCCTATCCCCATTCCTCCACTTCTACAGCCATCACCAGCCTTATTCCTACCTTACACATCTCCCCCTACCATTCCATCACTCCTCCATCACTTCAAACACTCACGGTAGGTCATCCTGTAGCAGTTTGTAGACATCCTGTAGAAACCAGAGTATCCTGTAGGATCCCCTGCAGACATCCTGTAGGAGGCCACTCACTCGGTTGCTGAGCATCTGAATGCGAGGAACCTCTGTGGATGGATGCTAAGGATCCCTAGGGACCTCTCCTAGCCTCCCCAACCTGTCCCACGCTTTCCTTCCTTCTCCATCCCATCTGCACAACCAAACCCTAGTTAGCACAAAATCACAATCATTCCATTCACTTAAGGGAAAAATGCAAAAACATGTCTTTTATGATGCAAGCAGCTTAGATCCATGCATTTCCACTTATTAGAGGTAACAGTAGCATTGGTAGAGGTTTCATTCACATTCTTTGCATTATAGAGGTTAGACTAGTTAAATTAGGGTTTCCTAGGTTTACATGCTTTGATTTGCTTTCAGTCCATTTTGTCAAGTAGAGTAGTCTTCCTTTGAGAATAGCTTCCGTCCATCAATTAGCAAGCTTCTTCTGAGAGCCTATAGAAGTTGGCTTGAGCCCTAGCGGACTTGTGCCAGCTGACCAAGTGACAGCTGCGACAAGAGCTAGTACTTGTGCATATAGCACCGTCGCTTCCAAGTTTGTACGAACTACCGGGTTGATAAAATGAGAGACAGGAAGCCCCAGGAGTTGTAGCATTATTGCTACAATACTGGAGCTCACCACTCTGCGTCTGGCCCTCTAGCGCTCTGGATCTGTGGCATTGTGTCTAGCCATCTGGCTCTATGGCTCTGTGGCTCTCTACGTATAACACATTCCTGCTACCATGCATCATTGTTACAAAACGCCCACTTGCAGCGTGGCACAATGATCAAGGACAGTTACAAAGGAATTGGGGCCTTTCTTCAGGCGAAAACCTAAAAAGGGAACAAAGTTCCAATACACATAAATATACCGGAAATACACTATCGGGCGTAAAATCTGGACCTCAAATAGAATTCAACTGCATATATAAACCTATCGGGTCCGCCATTCCATTGTAAATCGCAATCGAATGGCATATTGGCCAAAAAACCCAATACACGTGAAATACACAGAAATCCCGTAATTCTGGATTTCAAATCTTATGAACTCACGCTTATAAACTCCATCGGGTCTGCCCTTTTATCGCGTATCGCAATTACAACGGCCCCGGGGTCTTCCCTTTGACTATGTCGATCGCGTATCCACCGATGGCCGATATCACACATCGCATATCGCATCATTGGGGTCTATGCCTCTACACCTCTGATCGCCGATCATCGCAATAGCTTCATCGCATTGATCGCATATCGCATATCGCTCTGCCTAGGGTCCCGATATCGGACAAAGGCCTACCTCTAATGCGATAATTCTGAGGTCGCAATCGGGTTTCCTTCTGCCTTTGCCTTAAGTCCTTCCCTTTGCACATTTGCGATGTGATTTCTTCAATGAGCCTTTTAGGCCATTTTTACAAGAATTTACCTCCTTTTCAAAGGACAATGGCAATATTCTTTTAGTGATAACTTCTTCATCTGAAGTCTATTTTAGCCCATTCAAATTGCATTAGATTTAGATTGAAAAGATCTATGCAATGGGACTATTTTCAGAAGCATCCTTTGACTTCAATTTTTGAGTGAAAAGTCATCTAGGATCATTTTATGATCACGCCTTCCCACTAAAAAGATTTTAGTCTCCAAAAGACTGATATATTGATCTGAACAGTAAATAAGAGTAACAACACTCTCTTCTTTCAGCCTCCATACACTTGCCTTGCATAGTGCCTCTGAACCAAAGCCTTTGATCACTCTCCTTCCTGGATGTGCTGGTCCTCTTGGAAAGAACTATCTTCCTCCTTGACTTCATGCAGAACTCCCGCTGATAAGGTCACACAAGGTAGTTTGAACCTTTCTGCCTTGATCATTAATCCAAGGTCGCTCAAACAAATGTGAAGTTGCATTTTCTTCACAAAAATTTACATTTTTACCTGGCTAACATGCTGTCAACAACAATTGTTAACAACAACAAAATTATAGATAACAACTGGATGGCCTAAACTCCTGCTTCAACAAAAGAAACAGATTTCAGATCTTGTGAACACCTCCATGTCTTTACATCTGCATACAAATGATGGACTAGATAACAAGCCCACAAAACATTCATTTAAAACAAATGACCCCTCAAGTCAAGCATGTAGAAAAGATCTCAAGGATTCTTTTCAAAAGATGAAACACTTCATCATTAATTCCATCTTGGAGACCAAATCAACTTTTCTCAAGTCAGTATTGCATTACATGCATGTTTACAAAAATGCAATCAACCCTTCAAGTTAATTACACATACATGTTCAAATACAAGGAAATCATCAGCATCCCCGTGTTCATGCATATCATGCTTATGCATGCAATTCCTCCTTCAACTTTCGCTTAATCACACTGTACTTTCGAAGATGAAATGAATATAATGTTGTAGTAGTAAAATGAGTCTCCTACTCAACTTTTCCATTCAACTTCTTGGTAAAACCTGCAACTTGCATTCCATTAACAAAGAAATGCAAATAGATGGATCAAATCAAAAGACATGCAATCTTTAATTGGATAAGAACTCTAACCATTTCTTACCAATCCATTTCAAAGGTGTTTCCTTTGTCTGCACATCAGCACCAACATGTAAATCATCCTGAAACACATCATTCATGGAATCTTTCTTTCCATTTCTACCATTTTCTCTTTCCACCTTCTTCAAGTTTCATGGAAGCATTTTTGGATTCAGAGTCCAACACTTTTCAACGATGTGTCCTTGCTTATGGCAGTAGGTGCAACACATGTGCATCCTCTTAACAGCATGATTTTCCTTGTCAAGCGGACCTTTGGCTTCTTTCTTCCTTTCCTTCAAAAGTTCCCTGTATGTGGCCACTCTCTTCCAACATCTAGAAACATTGTGGTTACCCAAAGCAAAAATGGAACATGCAATTCTTTTCTCATACTTATATGGAAATTTACCATGCTGAACATAATCAAAAGGAAGATGGTTAGAACCAGATTTATACCTTTCCTTTTCACCTTTATTGCCTTCATGAGGAGGTGAAATGAATGAAGAAGTAGCTCCCTTTGGAACACCATCAACTTCTTCAATGGTTTCAGAGTTTCTACAACTCTCTAGTTCAAGTGCATGATTATGAACACCTGCATTTTGCAAATGATGTTTCAAGCTATTGCATTCTCCATGAATACAATCTTCACTCTTGAGGTAGAAGACCGAAAATGAAACTCCTTCTTGGAACTGTTTCAATGGCCTTCATGGAAGCTTTGGAGCTTTCTCCATAGACTGTCCATAGCCAAGACCCAAATACTTAGGCCTTTACTCAACCATTATTGGCTCAAGAATACCCTGTGCATGCTTACCCAAGCCTTTTCCTTCATAGCTCATCTTGGACATTAACTTGGAACCTATGCCTTTGGTATGTTTTTCAAAAGAACCAATATAAGCATTCTTAGAAGAATTTAAAGACAAACAGGAATCGTTTACCTCTTCTTCAAGCTGATACTTGACTAAGGCTTCTTTAGCTACAAAGAAATGTGTCTCCAACTCATGCATCCTTTTCAGGTTCATATTTGCAATATGAAGTTGCCTCTCCATTTCCTGCAATTTTTCAGAAAGCAACTGCTTCTCTTCCTCCACGGAATTCAACTGCTCTCTAAGTATGTTGCTCTTCCTTCCATCCTCATACATTTCTCTCACCTTGTCCATCATGATGAACAAGTATTGTTTCATCTCTTTATCAAAGAATCTTGTGAAGAAAGAATATTTTGAGGACTCACTTGTAAAAGTTGTCATTATGCCAATGAACAAAAGAACTTCAAACAATATTAACAAAGAGCTTTATTCAAGCAACCTTTTGCAACAAACCTCTTGTGCTTCAAGGATTGCCTTGAGGTCCTTTGGGATAAGAAGATTGCCTTCAACCCTTCTTCCTTCTTGTCCTCTCCTAGACTTAGCCATCAATAGCTTTCCCTTCACCTCTGCAAACTCACACAATAGTCAGTCTACAAACAAGCATACAATCAATCAGAAAATCAATCCTTGACTACCCAAACACCTTTCAGACAAGCAATATTTTTCTCTGTCAATCAACATTCTGATCTGATACCACTTGCTGCATGATGCAACCTTCTCTGGTATAAATTAGCTTTGATATCACCTTCTTTGAAGGTGGGGTTAACCAATCTTAGGCTTTGATATAACCACCTCTGATATAACCTCTCTAATACCACCTGATCTGAAAATGGGGTGCTAAAGGCTTCTTTTCAAGCTTAAAAGAACCTCTCCCACTCCAAAGCTTATATAATCCAAGACCTTATGATTAACCAATTGTGCAATTAAAAAGTGCTTGAAATAGGTGTATGCTTGTGTTTGTCCTTAACTGCTTAGGTGCTTTAAGTTTATTTGCTTTGCTGATATTTAAACACACACAACAGTAAATGCAATGCAACAAATAAGCAAACACATAACAACATTATAATATGGAGTTCACCCTGATATCTTGGGCTACATCTCCTTGAGCTCTAATCAACTTGACTAGGCTCTTTGGGATTATGGTAATGCTTCTTTTACAAGTTCCACACTTAACTCCATTGGTTTACAACTGAACTTATGGGTTTAGCATACCATCTTATCCCACTGGCTGTCCTTTAGCTGCAGATAGATTTAGGCTTCTCTGGACTAGACTTCTTCAATCAAGGCTCTAAGCTATCTTGCTCTAGGTTGCACCAACTCCCTCAGAGTTATTTCATTGTCTCTGGAATTCCTTCTTCTGTCTTCAGCACACATCAGACACCAAAAACAGCTAGATCATTTGATCTCTCTGTTGTTCTATTGGCTTTGGCTCTAGATCTAGCTCTCCACTCTTGTTATAGACATTTTTGTGCCTTACAGCTATAAGCATGAAATGTCCATAAACCAAGGGATCCTAAGTCCCTAAAGATGTTGTTCCAGCTCCTAGAGAAACAAGGTCAACAAATTACAGCTTCTCCCAGAAGTTCTCCACCAGAAACTGCTCAAAACTAGTCAAATCAGGATCAATTCAGATGCTCCACTAGCTGCCTGCGTTGCAAAGCACCCAAATGCACTGGCTAGGTGCGTTGAAACGCACTTGAATTCACTACCAGGGTGCGTTGAGCATGAAATGACAAGTGACAGAGTCATTCAACGAGGTGGAGAGACAATGGAAGCTTCCATAATCTTCTCCAATGACACTTGCCTCACTGAATTCGACCAGTGATGAGTAAGAGGCTCTCAGTCTCCAAGTGGAAGCAAGAACTGACAGAGAGAAGCCACTAATCAACTCATGGGATGACTCATCCCCTTTGCATACATCTATATATGGATCCCTCACCAAGAGATCCAGAGGCAGGAATTTTGTACATTGCAGAGAATTGCTGTTGGTTTTGTGATTGATATCAGAGTATTGGGTGATTTATGCTTTGTTGGAGGTGAAGAAGGGATTCTATGCTGGGAGGCTGATACTGGATCAGGACTCATCGGTTGTAACTCCTCCTGGATCTTCTTGTTTTATCAATAAAACTACTTGAGTTTCTCCTACATGCTTGTATATCTTGATGTATGTTATATTTGTATGTTTAGCTTATATCTGATCCTAAGATTTTTATGAACATAAATCTATGTCTTTGTGTAGTTTCTCTCTTCTGTGAACTTGCAGGAACTTGGTGACGCTGGGCGGGTGAGGGAGCAGATCAGTGGAAGCTGGCAAAGAGAGGATAGATTGGATCGAACAACTAGCGCAAGACACAGGTTGATTCATCTTAATCATCTTCGTTTATAGTTCATAAAGAAGAATACAAGAGTATTTTTCCTTGTTTGTTTCTGAGGTCACTGTCACAACCCTGTGGGATAGGGTCATTCTAAATAGACAATTTTCCCGAAAACAAAATGGCAACTCCACTGGGGAGCGTGTCTAGATAGTTTATTTGTGTTTCTCTAGTTGTTTGTTTCATAAACACAAAAGTAGCAATCGAACTGCATTTGCCATTATCAAATGCAAAGTAGCTGCTACTTCAATCCACTCACTAGGATTTGTTTATGATTTGAACAGCTGATCCACAAATGCTCTAATTGCCCTTTGTGATAGCTCTCAAACCTCTTGTAAATCAACCCTCTGATTGTGCACATTTGATTGCTTTTATCCGGCCAAAAACCATAGATTAAACTGCAAACCGTGACCCAGAACCCAAAAGAAATTCTCGTTTCTGCTTCAGCGCAGGCTCTGTGAAGAGACTCTGCATTTTAGCGCAGTTCCCGAGAGGGCTACCTGCGTTGCAATTCAGTTTCTCTATGTAGCAGGTGCGTTGATCAGCCTAGCCCTGCCTAGTTGAGGTTCTTTGCTCACTTTTTCCAGTTTTGCCTCTGATTTTTGCAGCCTGTTATCAGTGTGTGTACCTATCTGAAAACCCCTTTTCTTTGCCTTAATTCCGCCTCAGTTGTATAAAAGAAACTGTATTTGTTTTTGTGTATTTGTTACGTCATTTACAGTTTCCCATTGCAAAAGTAAACTGGCCATATTGTCGCCCTTAGATCTAGACCTGTCGTAAGTGTCGTTTTGATCTTAGGAGAAATTTTATTTGTTGTTGACAGTTGATTGCGCTTTTACTTTTGCCTTTGGTTTGAATTTGTGAATTTCTAGTGTCGAAACAAGTGTTTACTTCAAAATCATAAAGCGTCGTAATCGTCTCTACTTTTTGATTTCGAAAAGAAGCTTGTTTGTGTTTTTCACTTGAAATCGAATTAAAATTTGTACAACAACTTTCTTTTTAGGCATCAATATTAAGAAAGTGAAAAACGAATACATGCACAAGTGCATTTGCATATTGACAGTTTGTATGGCTTGATTTAGGAAAAGTGCATTTACAGTGTGCTCTTTGCTCTTTGAGAAAAGATTGTGTCTTTCTTTTCCCCTTGTAGCTAGGATTTTCATTGTTGAAAAGAGATAAAAGCTTGCTTATCATCTTTAGACTGCATTTAGGAATTACATCTACATCTCGTGGTGATCCAAAAAGGCAAACTTCTAAGAAAGATCAACCTAAAATAAATTGAATGAACTTAACAACACTTTGTAACTTAACGCACAACATAGAGGTCTAGGCTAGAGACGTGTTCCGGCATCGTAAAGCCTGGTAACTGTTGTCCTCACTATTGGTTGGGTGATTCCTCCACTGTGAGACGATAAGTGCTAGTACGGATTGTGCTCCCACATACCGTCGAGTATATATTGGGAGACCCCTATAGGCATAAAACCTTTATCCATAGGAAGCCGTGTCAGCCACCCTACTGATCGCAATGCACTGAACACAGCATTCAGGAAGATTGACCGCCAGTACCCTAAAAAGTAGTCTGCGGTTTTGCGATTGGTTTGGCACACCCTCTACCTAGATCTCCAGAGCAGTCCCTTTCGTTCCTTTTCAGACTCCTTAACAGAAAAGGTCCATCTGTGCACTTGTCACTTCAGGCTCATTAAAAATCGAAGGAGACTAGAGTCATCTTTTGTTTTTTCTCGACTCTTTAAAATTGAAAAAGCAAAGTTGTGTCTAAAGCGTCTAAAATTCATTTAATTCGGAAACATATTTCCCCTTTTGTATTTTAGTTGATCGAGTAATCCGCAATCGTGGAAGAAAGTCAATTGAAACCCTGTCGTTCGCGGAGGCTTACGAGTCAACCATCTTTGTCTCCGGAATCAAAAACAGTACGGACAAAGCGAACTCGTTTAACCGGTTCGAAATCTCCTATTAAAGTTAGGACAAATGTTCCAACAACATCCGAGATTCCGGTTACTCCAAACATTTCTGGAAACCCTACCTCTACAGAAGAAGTTCAACAGCCACAGAGGGATAGTGATACTGATCCTAGTCTGAGAGTAAGCACTTGTGTTACCGAACCAGTTCCATCTATAACCGGTTCGGAGAGTCTTGCTCTTCAAACATCTGTAGCTGTCGATTCAACCCCTTCTTCAGCACCAGAAATATTTTACGGACCAGACGGTCTTCCCCTTCCACCTGGCTTGATTGCGATCAAAGAAATTGTATAAGATCCGTAAGCAAGTACTCCAACACATTTTGGAGTCGGGGTCACTCTTTTTCCTTCGACATCAGAAGTTAGTCTAACACCAGTGGAAGTTCCTGTAGAATCGCTAGGTAATCTTTTGGATAGACTCCAAATGTCTGAACAACCGTCAACATCTAGGACTGTGTCGACTGACACAGCGACAACAGAACTCCCTGCCGTCACTCCGACAATGTTCGCCGGCATACCATCTGTCCCAACTAGCTCTCAACCGCTAGAAAGAGCCCACTCAGGGGCTATTTCGACAGTATGGTCCGTTCCTGTTTGTTCATCCGGAATTATACCCGGGAACTCTTATGTTGAATCTCAACAAATTGATCCATTTGGAGGTCAATTTGGGCAGTCCGGTCCCCAAGGGAAAACAATTCCCTTTAGTTCTGGATTACCATCGTATGGGGGGCAGTACGCCCTTTCATTACCACCTCCGGGAGGATATCCATACGGGAGTTCACAACAGTATTCAGGTTATACTAGAGTTACATCAAGTGGTTGGGTACCTATACTACCCCAACAACCAAGGGTTGTGTATTCAATGCAACAATGTGTACCTATGTCGAACATCCCGACTACACCAGCTATTGTGACGATGTCACAGGTTCAAATGATGTCTGTTGTATGCCAACCTCAGATTTCTCAGGTTGTAATGCAACAACCCCTTGACCCTGTGACTCAGCCACAATCGCCAACTAGTGGGGCGACACAGGTCCAGATGGGTACAATTACCCCACACCTTGGTCCAGCGGTTAGTATAGCGCAACAGCACATGGCTTCACAACCATGGCTGGTGCAATACCAACAACCACAATTCCAACAAGTATACCAAGGTTCTGAGCAGCAGATCTTTGCGAACAGTGGACAGCCGTATATTCAAAACGGTCAAAATCAACCATTTTACAATGGTCATGTCCACCAACCGTATCAGTCATACCAGCATCAACTGCATTATGCTGGTATGCAAAGGCCAACTGCTCAGGTGATTCCATCATATCCTGGGTATGCTTCACCTAACCTGAATCAACAGTTACCATTCGTGGCGACTTTAGAGTTACCTGATTTACACCGGTTAACAAACGATCCAATTGCTTATGCTCCTTGGTGGCCAGCGATTCCGCATAAACTTCCATTAGATATTCCTAAATTTAATGGAAATCCGGGTGAAGATCCATCGAATCACGTGATGACATTTCATCTATGGTGTTCATCAAACACTCTAAACGATGATTCGATAAGGCTTCGCCTTTTTCAGAGGACATTAACGGGTCCAGCGGCAAAATGGTATATTGAATTTCCTAGAGCTTCGTTCGACAACTTCAGTACCTTAGCCACGACTTTTTAAACCCATTTTCAATTACCGATAAGGTATGAGATGGGAACGGAACTCCTCACCAACTTCAAACAGACAACGGCCACTCACATATCTGATCATATACATGAGTGGCGACGTCGTCGTAGGATGGTAAAAACGTACGTTCCCGACCAGCTATTAGCTGAATGGTTTATCAAGTCTTTACTACCTTCCATCACGGAAGATGTGGCAAAGGGGGGAGTCGTAACGGAAGAGCAAGTTATAGCTCGTGCACAATATCTGGATTTGATCTATACTCAGTCCGGCACGCTCTACGACAAAATACCTGACGCCCCTAGACCGGAATTCTCAATTCCTCCTCCTCCTAAATCAAACAATTACTCTCACGCCGGCGATGGCGTGATTGGCACAACAAACGCGAAATAGACAAAGGCTACATCCAAGAAAACCCGTAAGATTTCAGATCAAAATGCAAAAGACGAAATTCTTACTTCGGAAGTAAATGCCTTATCAACAGATAAGGGCAAAGAAACCAAACAACCAGGAAGCAAGAAGAAACAAGGCAAAGGGAAGAAGAAGAAACAGGATGAGTCATCTCCTGAAAAATCTTCTTCAAACCCTCCTGGAAATAGGAAACCAAAAAATCCATGTTATATATGCGATGAGGATCATTGGACAGTATATTGTCCACACAGAGCTGAGCTTTAAAAATTCTTTAAGAATTCGAAAACCTCAGCAGTGTTAACAGATCCATTTCCAAATCTAGGAGCAAATCTGGTTGAGAGTGGAAATGCTTCCTCGTCTCAAGTGCTAATGTTGTCGATTTCAAAATAGCAGAATGATGCTTTGATTTCGACAAGGAACAAAGATTATGGGAATCCACAGCTGTCGAACAACAAGGATAAAGATCAACCAAGTAGTTCGACAACAACTTCAACAGAAGTGGTAACACCCACCATTCCTGAATTAACGATAAAACCGCCAAAAGGAGTAGTACACAAGTCGACATTTAAAAGCATCCTCAGTTACTAGCTCAACTAGCTTTCCTTGTTCAAGTGAAAGCCCTCATTTAAAATCTTTCCTTGTTGATTTCGACAAGGAACAAAGATTATGGGAATCCACAGCTGTCGAACAACAAGGATAAAGATCAACCAAGTAGTTCGACAACAACTTCAACAGAAGTGGTAACACCCACCATTCCTGAATTAACGATAAAACCGCCAAAAGGAGTAGTACACAAGTCGACATTTAAAAGCATCCTCAGTTACCAGCTCAACTAGCTTTCCTTGTTCAAGGGCAAAGAAACCAAACACAAGTCGACATTTAAAAGCTTTCCTTGTTGATTTCGACAAGGAACAAAGATTATGGGAATCCACAGCTGTCGAACAACAAGGATAAAGATCAACCAAGTAGTTCGACAACAACTTCAACAGAAGTGGTAACACCCACCATTCCTGAATTAACGATAAAACCACCAAAAGGAGTAGTACACAAGTCGACATTTAAAAGCATCCTCAGTTACCAGCTCAACTAGCTTTCCTTGTTCAAGGGCAAAGAAACCAAACAACCAGGAAGCAAGAAGAAACAAGTCGACATTTAAAAGCTGAAACAAGGAACAAAGATTATGGGAATCCACAGTTGTCGAACAACAAGGATAAAGATCAACCAAGTAGTTCGACAACAACTTCAACAAAAGTGGTAACACCCACCATTCCTGAATTAACGATAAAACCGCCAAAAGGAGTAGTACACAAGTCGACATTTAAAAGCATCCTCAGTTACCAGCTCAACTAGCTTTCCTTGTACAAGTCGACTCTTGAAGTACTACAAAATTGCCCATCCCAAAGGCAGGCTTTATTATCAGCCGTTGGTGGGATTGACCCAAAGAATTCCAATCTTGTATCCTTCGATCATAAAGGATACGATCCTCAGTTACCAGCTCAACTAGATTTCCTTGTTCAAGTGAAAGCCCTCAACAAAACTGTTCATCGAACAATTATTGATGAGGGGGCATCTACATGCATTATGTCGATGAGTTGCTGGAAAACTTTAGGATCTCCAACCTTGTCGCGATCTTCGATGACATTAAAAGCATTTGATGGACGGACGTATACCCCGTATGGTATCCTAAATAACTTGAAAGTTGAACTAGGAGGGAAAACGGTAGAAATAGATGTTGAAGTAATCGACGGAAACCTTGATTACAACATCCTATTGGGAAGACCCTGGATATATGCCATGGCCGCAGTTGTGTCGACCTACTTTAGGAAGATTGCATTTCCCTTCCAAGGAGGAATTACAATCATCGACCAACAAACATTTCTCCCCAACAGTTCACAAGTTACTGGAAGCATTCCAATGATCCATGGAAGCATTCATTCGCTCCAAAATATCGGAGTAGGTCTCCTAAAAGACCCTGCCTTAATGGGTACTTTTGCCCTACCGCCTCCGAGTAATCTCGTGGAAGTGGCCACAGTGGAATATGAAACCTTCTATATCTAATGGATTTGGACTCCGAGGACGGTTCTTATCTCGTGTCAACCTCGTTAAAAAATGAAACAAGGAGTCATGAGGATAGTTCTTTTACTGTGTCAACCTCATTAAAAAATGAAACAACTCCCCTATCCAAATCTCAAAGGTAAACCTTCATTCCAACCACCGAGTTGAATGCAATGAAGCTTGGGGGGCATGTACCTCGATTTGCGTTGTTATGCTGGGGGCATGCAAACTTATCGAGCAGTTTTAGCACATAGTTCATGCTCGTTAAAAAATAAACATAAGACCGAGCAAGTGTTTCAATCCGCGTTTAAGCTCGTTAAAAAATGAACTATCCTCCGGTAAATAACCACCGTGAATGAGCAAGTGTTTCAATCCGCGTTTAAGCTCGTTAAAAAATGAACTATCCTCCGGTAAATAACCACCGTGAATATAACATTATCAGCCATTAAAGCCTTGGTCGTGTTTGCACCGTCACCTCCACTTTTCTATTGGCCGATCATTCACCTCCATTTGATTGTTTACCCATTTTGAGGAACAGCTGCGAAGAGTGATTTCACTAGCCATCCTTGTGACGCTGCCGTGCTTGGAAAATTCCAAACCTTACCTGGAATTAGCTGCTACCCTTTTTATCACTCGTTCCTCAAAAGAGGAGTCTTCTTTAAGCTCTTTTCATCTGACTCGTAAAATATGAAAAGATTGCCGAGTTTTGGCCTTCCAGCTCGTTAAAGCGACAGGAAGTGCTATCCCTCCTCTAGATTTTAATCTTTTTGGACCTGAGGGATTATTGCACAAAAAGATCGAGCGTTTGTTTTGTTCGGCTCGTTAAAACTATCAAAATTTCATCCCTTCTGTATTGTTTTATACTTTTTTGGACTTAAGGGATTAGATGACGAAAAAGGAATTCCGGAGTTACCTTTACGTACCTTTTTAGACTCCCTAAAAAGGAAAAGGACCGAGTTATCTTTGTCGTTAAACTCGTTAAAAACATTAATAGCAACAAACTTGTCTTTAGACGAGAACGAGTTTCACTATCGCAAGGCTCGTTAAAACATAGCGATGGGTTTGCCCGAAGGGAAAATTATAGAACAAGCATATGTTATCCTCCTCAAGCTTGACAAAAATAAAGAGGTACTGGTCAGCAATGACTGGGGAAAAATTGGGAAGAAACTCAAAGAATCTTTATTGGTAGCAAGTCGCTCTTGAACATGACACTTCCACTCCGTGCCTGAGTCGGGTTGGGTTGTTTCATTCACCGGTCACATCACCATGGTCTCGCCATACCATCCACTTTTGGGGTAAATGCTACCAATCCATCATATAAGTGTCGCCGACATGTTCAAGAGAAGTCATCCAGAGAAGTCATCCAGAGAAGTCACCCAGAGAAGTCATCCAGAGAAGTCACCCGTGTCCCATCCACTACCATACATTATACTTCATTCTTTCATGACCGCCACCCTGAACCATATATCATCAGATCGTTTTCACCTCCATCAAAATCATTTGCTCCGTTCCGTGTCATTGATGTGGGATACATCAAGGCCCTCCTTTGACGGATCGCTTCTTGTCGACATCAGCTCATTATCCAAGAAGTTGATCTAGGAACACCCCTTCAGTACTTTGAAGCTTGCATGCCTCAATGGCAAGTTTCTCACTTCCGGCGACAGGTATACATCAATGACCTTCGACCGAAATATTTTGCGTGGTGTTCGACGCCAAGTCCTTTATTCACACCACGTGAATTGTACTGCAGTACCTTGAGGGTCATTATCATTATCGGTGATTCTTCTCACGCTTGTTAACAGTTTGCATCATCGACTGGTAATCAAGCGATGTATTTCCATGTTTGACTTCAAAACATTTCTCACATGGATCGACTTGTACTTAGAGTGAAGATCGGACGAGATTGAAGACCCCGGATTTAGTTTCATCCATCTGGGCTGCGATATATATTCAGGAAAAATAAAGACATTGAAATGTATAGCATTGCAGTACAGATAATCATCCTACCAAAAGGATGATGACTTCACCAGAATCATCAGTCTACCATCAGACGATTGTTTGTCCTATGTACATGAAAATGAATTTATAAAGTTGAGCATGGGAATGCCCACCTCAGCTAGATCATGAAAACAGTATGAAAATAATATATTGTATTGTATCTCATTACAGGTCTCCTCTCCAGCATTAGAAGAACTTCGGATCCTCCTAATAAAGCATTTCACCCGATAAACAGCCTCATACTTTAGGGGGCAACTGTTATAGACATTTTTGTGCCTTACAGCTATAAGCATGAAATTTCCATAAACCAAGGGATCCTAAGTCCCTAAAGATGTTGTTCCAGCTCCTAAAGAAACAAGGTCAACAAATTACAGCTTCTCCCAGAAGTTCTCCACCAGAAACTGCTCAAAACTAGTCAAATCAGGATCAATTCAGATGCTCCACTAGCTGCCTGCGTTGCAAAGCACCCAAATGCACTGGCTAGGTGCGTTGCAATGCACTTGAATGCACTACCAGGGTGCATTGAGCGGGAAATGACAAGTGACAGAGTCATTCAACGAGGTGGAGAGACAATGGAAGCTTCCAGAATCTTCTCCAATGACACTTGCCTCACTGAATTCGACCAGTGATGAGTAAGAGGCTCTCAGTCTCCAAGTGGAAGCAAGAACTGACAGAGAGAAGCCACTAATCAACTCATGGGATGACTCATCCCCTTTGCATACATCTATATATGGATCCCTCACCAAGAGATCCAGAGGCTGGAATTTTGTACATTGCAGAGAATTGCTATTGGTTTTGTGATTGATATCAGAGTATCAGGTGATTTATGCTTTGTTGGAGGTGAAGAAGGGATTCTATGCTCGGACGCTGATGCTGGATCAGGACTCATCGGTTGTAACTCCTCCTGGATCTTCTTGTTTTATCAATAAAACTACTTGATTTTCTCCTACATGCTTGTATATCTTGATGTATGTTATATTTGTATGTTTAGCTTATATCTGATCCTAAGCTTTTTATGAACATAAATCTATGTCTTTGTGTAGTTTCTCTCTTCTGTGAACTTGCAGGAACTTGGTGACGCTGGGCGAGTGAGGGAGCAGATCAATGGAAGCTGGCAAAGAGAGGATAGATTGGATCGAACAACTAGCGCAAGACACAGGTTGGTTCATCTTAATCATCTTCGTTTATAGTTCATAAAGAAGAATACAAGAGTAGTTTTCCTTGTTTGTTTCTGAGGTCACTGTCAAAACCCTGTGGGATAGGGTCGTTCTGAATAGAAACTTTTCCCGAAAACAACTCTGGCTCTGGCACTTGGCTCTTAGGAGCTTTTGGTTTCGCTTGACCTCCAAGTGATTCCAAGCTTCTGAGTCACCCCGACTCTGCAGACTGCCTCCAGTGGGCTTACACTTAGCATTCAAGCATCTCATCTATGAGCCTCTCGAGCTTCTCTTCACTTCTCCTGAGCATAAAGGCGGAAGGAACCTCCGAGCCTCTCAAGAAACCACTCAAAGGAAGGCTATGAAACCATGTCGACTCAACTAATTGATCAATCGTTATGTCGGCATAATCTAAGTTCGTGTTGGCCCAATGGATGAGAGGGAAAGCTTATATATAGGCTATGTGTGGCTCCTCCAAATAGCAATTTGATTCATGTCTCTCATGAATAAGTGAAGTAATGTTAAGGTAGAAGAAATAAGATATCCGCAATACATGAGGAAGTTTGTACCCTCATGCAAGTTACCATCAAGCTTGCTTTTCATCTTAGCATCCAGATCAGGTTTAGGGTATTGCATTTCGTGATTACGTGAAGAGTTTGGAGGGTAGTCTTGACCTCAAACGAAAGAAGAAGATTATGGTTGGATAGTGCGAGGGTATCATAGGGATAGAGGAGCCCTAAATCCATCCACGTATATGTATACACTCTGAAATCTAGGGCTTCTCCCTTCACTATGGTGACAATCAACCTTATTACCTTGTGGAAGATTTGTAAACCAGCTCTATTCATAACTATGACAACTTATAGGACATCTACATGTGGAGTGAGGATAGATTGAGGCTAGGAGAGCCTATCCAAACTATTTTGGTGTAGACTGTCATAATCATTCAACTACAAAACTGAACAGTGTGATTGGGTACACATTATGAGTTATTGTCATTTGATGTTGAAGGAATTTTGGAGTCAAGTTTGGGTCATGTAACTTCTCAATAAAGATTCTATAAGAAATATTTCAAGGGTTTTTCCTCTCAAGTTTTGGAGAGGTTTTTGCCTTTGCATGGTGCCTATATCTTGTGTACTTGTGCATGGTTGTTTTTCTTGTTTTGTTAGCTGGTTGATGATATTCATGGTAATAATAATATCAATCAAATCTAAAGAAAAATAATATCTCTAGCAGTTATCAAAGTAAAGAGAAATATATTAATTGTATTACCCTTAATTACTCAACATGGTATCAGAGGGCAGGTTCTACTAAGGGCTTGAATAAGATCACCTCCCTCATGAAGAATTTGGCAAGCATTAGATTAGTTTTGCATTTATCTCTGAAACTTCGTGTGTAGATGGGTGCAGGTCTCCACAAATAAGAAGAGACAAATCTTGGGTTATTTCTCTGAAACTTCGCATGAGAACAGAAGCAGATCCGCATCACCTTAGGGCAAGAGATCAAGGGTCTGTCTGCACCTCGAATGGGTTTAAGGGCAGACAGACTAGGTCTTGGATTGCTAGAAAGAGAAGAAAGGAAAGCTACATCTCGGACTCAAAGAGGAGCAGATACAACTTCGGATGTATGGATAATCTCGACATAGAAGTCTCGAATACTATCACAGTTTTGATGGGCCATAGTATCAACAGTGACATAGTTGATCTTCCTCATATTCATGACAACAAAGGAGCATAATAAGCATAGCATAATGAGAAGCAGTAACTATCATTGTCTCGACCTAGATGGAAAGATAAGATCACACTCTCGGTGGATATGTTTCATAAGAATGAGGACTTCGAAACCCTTATTGTTCTCTTTGTCTCAAATGGAACATCACTATGATCCTAAAGGTGCAACCTCACTCTCGTCACACATATCTTACATAACTATGTTGAAAGATAACTTTAAAAGTTTGGGCACAATGAGAAGCAGTGACAAGGGTTTCAAGCAGTATTAAGTGTTGCTGTAGTAATGACAGTGATAGCCACAGTCTCGGCATAATAGAAGGAGATGTGACATGAATGATCAGTGACAAAGTCATGATCTAGTTCTTGTAAAATCATGATCTCGTTGAAGATGTAGAGATCACTTCTGTGGTAATTTCAAAGGGATGGTCATGGTGCAGCAATGATGGCAGTAGTAACAAAGATATCAGTGATATCGAAATAAGATCTCACTGTTATAATCACAATATACTCTCGGCATGCTCACAATTAATGTGATGAAAAGCTCAGCTAGTGTACAGTGATGATGAATCAGTCATCATGGTGATTGTAACAGTAAAGATCTCAACAGACCTCGTTGACGTAATGAAGAAGCAACAATAAAGATCTCGATGCAACAAAGGTACACACTCTCTATCTTGATATATTTATGTCTCGGAAAAATTGTGATCCCACAGTAATGCATTCACATCATACTTTGTCTCGATATATTGGTAATAAACAAGTCATACCACCTGAACGAAATCATGATCTCGGTCTCGGCATTGATTATGAGAAGATCTTGATACCGTTGTCTTATATATATATATATATATATATATATATAATATATATATATATATATATATATATATATATATATATATATATATATATATATATATATATATATATATATATATAGATATATACACATATATATGTATATACATATGTATATATGTATATATATATCAGTGTTATAATTATGGTTTCGGTAAAAGCAGAAAGATGATGTTAGTAAAAGAACAGTAAAGTTTTTAGTAAAGATGTGACAATAAAATAACAGTCATGATCTTGTCCTTCTATGAAGACAAGGTCATGGGCATGATCTCGGCCATGATGAAGGCAAGGTCCTGATCCCCATCTCGGCGTAGTTATCATAAAAACCTTGTTGTTATAAAGGTACCACAATGATGATCTCGTTGAAGAAGCAACAAGGATGATTGCAGTCATGGTGTAGTAGTGACCTAATTGAAATGCTAGAGGACATAGCTCTTGGGAATCTCATTAAAGGAAAGGAAGAAGTCATCAAAGACAAAGGAAGAATTTTCCAAATGGGGATATACAAGATCTTGAGGACTCTTTGATGGAAACCTCAGCGGAGGATCCCCTAGTCAGGAAAGGCAGCAAGTGTTTCATCAGGAAATCCAAACTTTTGGAATTCATGAGATGATGGTCCGATGACATGAGAAATGAAGAAGATCAAGGGATTGAAGATCTTTTCAATCAAGGAAGCTACTGGAAGTAAAAAAGGTAAAATGAGGTGTGTATTCTTGTGTTTATATTTAATACTATAATATCATGTTATATGGTTGCAAGTAACATAGATCAAGCATGATCAAAAGGAAAAATGATCTCCTCCTCTGAAAGGATGCAGAGGGACATAAGTCACATTAGATGAAATCAACATAATATCCTCATATGAAGTATGAGGTGGTTGACTACGATTGAAGAACTCTGATTGAAAGCTCCTGGGATGAAATATGTGAGGATGGATGAAATCACGCTACCATGATGAAGGCAATCAACATCTAGAAGATCAGGAAGACTTGACTAGGAAATCTCCCGGAAAGATGTGGTGACTCTAATGGAAGTATTGTGTCAACAAAAAATATTGTTGGGAGATGTGTCAACATGTATGCAGAATGTTGATACCTACAAGAAGATGTCACTGGAAAAAGGCCATCACCAAAAGGTAATATGTGATTTGTTTTGGGTGTTTGACCTCTTGGAAAAGTATGGGTATATCTGCACGGCCATGGTAAGAAGAGTCGTGAAGGATGTCAAAACTATGTACCTCGTGATCTAGAACAATCACCGTTGAAGGAAAGGTGAAGATAGATGGCCCTATGATGGAAGCCCCAGATACAAATCCAAGGAGGATACTTTCCAAGATGACATGATGAAGGAAAGTGATGGATGGACGAACCCTACATATGAAGAAATTGATGACATCGAAGTCTTGGATCATCAGTCAATTAGAAGACCCTATAAAGTACTAATGATAGATTCCCTGGGTAAGAGGGAGCTCTAGGAGGTTCCTATGAGTAAAGGAACTTGAGAAAGTTTCTAAGTGAAGAGAAACTTGGACCTCGTCCCTCGTTAAGAGGGAGAGTTAGACACGACATCCTTGTCTTCAGTTTGGAAGAAAGAATGGAGGATTGTGTAATCATCTAGAATCTGAGACTCTTTGAGGATGTGGTAGGGCATCCAAGACAAGAGTGGGCAAGAGGACCAATATTCTTGAGGGCTGGGAACCCAAGATGAAAATAGACCTAGTAGGGCATACTCGAAGAACACCCGGGTGGGTATGACCCTAAGAGAGATAATGACGAGTGTGTCTATAAGTAATTGGTCTCGCCAACATTGTGCTCTAATCTATTCTTGAGAGATAGAGTGGTTATTCAAGGCCTTGCTATATGGAAACAATGTTGGTTGAAATGATGCTATAATATATGGATAACTAATCTAACTCTTTGCTTATGAGAACTCGCGTATTGAGAATGTCCATCTACCATGTTTGAATGAATAACTCCCTAGTTAAGAGGGAGTGTTGAAAGTAGTGTAACTAGGTTTGATCTTCATTATTTTTGCATTAATGTATTTTTGTATTTTTTGCTCTAGTTAAAGAGCCCAAGATAAGTCATGTAAAAATAAAGACAATAATGTATTATTTGTCTAAATGTAATGAATGTAAGTCCTTCTATATCATCAAAGAAATACTCAAATGGTACCCACAGTTTTACTCAAGAAACCGCTCAAAGGAAGGCTATGAAACCACATCGTCTCAGCCAATTGATCAAAGTTTATGTCAGCCTAATCTAATTTCACGTCGGCCCAATGGATGAGAGGGAAAACCTATATATAGGCTATGTGTGGCTCCTCCAAATAGCAATTTGATTCATGTCTCTCATGAAGAAGTGAAGTAATGTTAAGGTTGAAGAAAGAAGATAGTCGCAGCACATGAGGAAGTTTGTCCCCTCATGCAAGTTACCATCGAGCTTTCTCTTCGTCTCGGCATCCGTATTAGGGTTAGGGTATTGCATTTCGTGATTACGTGAAGGGTTTGAAGGGCAGTCTTGACCTCAAACAAAAGGAGAAGACTACGGTTGGATAGTGCAAGGGTATCGTAGTGATCCAGGTGGATGTTGGTGGCCACCCACCTATCCCATTTGGACCCCCACAACTGTCTCTTTCAGCTTTTACAGTTTCCTAAATTGTAGCACAATTTACTATTTTTAGCAATTTTTCGGGCCTTGAACTTCCGGAGCCATTTTGAGGCCCTAAACGACGTTTTTTGGGAAATCTAGGGCAACAACATGGGTCCATGGACCGATGTTGCCTCCCAAAGTGGTAGTGCTCGGATAGATCTTTCTAACGAGCTATTGTACGCATCAAACGGAGATCGTATGCCAAAGTTACGACCCCGGGAAATTGATGTACCAATTTACACAAACGGGGCCCAAAATTTGGCATTTCATCTTCTAGGGTTAGGTTTCAGGATGTGAAAGGTTTTCCATTGTTTCTCAACAATAAATAGGCCTTCGAGCCTCATTGTAACACAATTTTTAACAGTTCAGAGGCATGTAGCCACCACATCTCTTCTCAGAGATAAGCTACCATCGCCCTAGCTAGTTTATTTCCATTTCTATTTGTAAGCATATTTCAGTATTTTACAGTAATGAAATGAAGTATTATTTCCGCTGCATATCTGTCCTTATGGTTATCTCTATGTTTTATTGCGTTCCTGTTTAAATTTGGATCAGTGGTATCATAGCGCTCTGCTTTTTCTCTGTTTTTCTTTGCATGTCCCCAACGAGGTCGGGATATAAGGAGTTAGGGCTTGAACTGGTCGAACCCTTGCAAGACCAGCTGATGAGCCCCAAAAATGGATAATTATTTGGGCTCATTCAACCTCCTAATTCGACTTAATCCACCATTCTCATTAGTTTATTTCATGTTTTTGATTATATTTATGCTAATAGATTGAATTGGGTTAGTCATTATGCCAACAAGTCTAATGTGTGCTTTGTGTAGCCTTTTTGGTCGATTTGGAGACAAAATCAATGGTTGAAATGAGCACTTGGCAGCCAAATTCGTGGAGAGTATTTTTAGGAAGGTGTTCCCTTCATTTATGGGCCCTTACCTCGAATTCTCCACCATCAGCTCGGAGTTCAAGGGCCACCAAATCAATTAACACAAGGGCAGCCAAGCAAGTCAAGTAGAACTGCTGTTAACTACAAGTTTTGGGCAGCCGAGTCCCTAAAGTTTAGGAGGACTGTTGGGGTCCTCAATTTGTATAAATAAGAAGGCTTAGGGCCTCATTTTGGTTAGCTGGTGGTTAGTCATTTTGTAGCCAATGGTTAGTCATTTTGTAGGCATAAGTTAGCTAGTTTGTATTTCGATTTTTAGGCAATAGATTAGCTTTGCTTTCAGCTCATTTTCAAGTTCTCCTTGTGGACAGTTTTGATGTAACTCTTCTTTTCTTGCTCAATAAAGATGAATCCAGCTTTGCAACAGCTCTAAATCTCTCTTAGGAGGCTGTAGCTCTTGGGGTTTGGCCCATCTCAAGCGCCCAGTACCTCCTTTGTTTATCTTTATGTGTTTTTGCTGCATTCTTAGAATAAAATCTGCTATTTATATTTAAATCTTGCTTTGTTATTTAGATTTCTTTTGATGGTTAAAGTAGGTTCTCATGTTTATAATAGATTGGTAGGATAATAACAAGAAAAAGGCTCCAAAAAAGGGTTAGCAAACACTTTTGGTTTCACCTCTTCCTTATTGGATCAAGGGCTGGAGTTGGAATAACTGTGTTGTCCCAAACAAAAACACTAGTTTGCTTTACCATGCCATCCTTAGTGTGTTGTTTTCATTTGCAGAGGTTGGTTACATGTTTAGATCTTTGAATGATTCATTTCATAGCTAATATACATGGTTTCCTTGCAAATAAAGCTGTTGTCCATTCTCGTTACTGTTAGCCAGATTATATTAGGGTAGCATAGCTAGATCTTTGTTTTCTTGCATGTCTTTGTTGGTTCAGTTGGAAACACAAATTGCAGAGCACCTGTACCACTTCTATGTCTACCCAGACTCCCTCAAACCCATCTTCTCCATCTCCTAACTTGTTTTCTTGCCTCACGTTGCCATACTGCCCTCATAGCCCTACCTTTTGTGCAGCATTACTTCAGTCTTCTTGGAACAAGTCCAGCCATCTACACCTTCTCCTCAACTCTATCCATCAGTCCTTGGGTCATTTCAGGCCCCTACCCTGCCTCCCTATCCATTCATGCACCTTACCTCACTCACCCATCCTCCAAAATCCAATTTTTAAACATCCTGTAGAAAAATTACAGAACATCCTATAGAAATCTTAAACATCCTGTAGAACCCCTGCAGACTTCCTGTAGAAGTTCACGAATGAGGTTTCTTGATAGACAAACTCTGTGAAACTCTCTGGAAGGGTGTTAGGGACTCCTTAGACCCTCTCTGAACCTTCCCGACCTCTTCCAAGCATTTCTCCTCCTTGATCCACCTCTACACAGTCAAAAATAGTTAAAAGCACATGCATGATAATTCCAACAACTTAATCAAAAATACAAAAAGATGTTTTCTTCAGATAGAGGTAGTCTATACACATGTATTTTACCTTCATAGAAGTAATGGCATCTCTTTCAGTAGTTTGCATTCTCTCCTTTGCGTCAGTAGTACTAGCTGGTAGAATTAGGGTTTGTGTTTCTTTTTGGCTTTCAGTTTCTTTTTGCAATTAGATTAGCTTCCTTCGAGTTAGCTTTCATCCATCAATTAAAAAGCTTCTTATAAGAGCTCATAGAAGTTGGCTTAAGCTCCTAGCAGACTTGTGCCAGCTGACCAAGTGACAGCTGCGGCAAGAGCTAGTACTTGTGCATACAGCACCGTCGCTTCCAAGTTTGTTACGAACTACCAGGTTGATAAAATTAAAGAAGGGAGTTCCAGGAGTTGTAGCATTATTGCTACAATACTGGAGACCACCACCAGCCTCACAAATCTCGACGGCCTCCCATGGCAGATGAGAAGAAAGACGAGGGGGCAGGAGATCCTATCAAAATCTTGCTCGAAGAAGCCCTCGAGCGACAATGGAACGCGATGATGGACAACTTTGCCTAGATCCTTCAGAAACAACCCAGAAGCGATGCATCGGTTTCCAGTAGCTACTCTGGAAACGCTACATTGTTTAAGGTACAAGTTAATTTTGAAATCCCCATATTCGAGGGTCAAATAGACGCAGATGTCGTAGATAAATGGTTGAATATGCTAGAAGGATATTTTTCTATTCATGAATTTTCGAGTCGGGAAAAGATTGTTTTCGCTCTTCTCAAAGCAACCCCCCATGTCAAGGACTGGTGGGAAGCCTACTACGAGCAGAAGGATGAAAGCACAGGCTCACTATTTTTAGCCGCACCCACTTGGGATTCATTTCGGGATGCTGTCAAGGAGCAGTACTACCCTGTCAAAGCTGTGAGGACAAATACATCAAATGGACCACACTACGGCAGGGACGGGACCAAGATGTGCCAAAGTTCACAAACATTTTTCATACCCTTTGCACACAGTTGGGTATCAAATATTCTGAGCTGCATCTGGTACTCAAATACCGCGGCTGCCTACACAGATACATCCAGGAAGAGATGGAGTTCCTGAACATCTCCTCGCTCGGCATGGCGTATCGATACACTGTCAAAATCAAGCAAAATTTCAAACAGAAGAAGCGAGACTTTGGATCTGCAAATCCGAAGCCCAAAGGACAAATCCAAGGTGGGGTGACCCAAGACAACCCGTCAAAGCCGCAAGAAAAGAACAACACCACGAAGCTGAAGAACGACACAGGAAAGTGGTGTGAGTTCCACAAGAGTCCCACTCATAACACAAGTGAGTGCCGGACCAAGCAGTCGTTGGTCGCCGAGTTGAAGGCTTCCGAATCAGATGCATGTTTCGACCTTGAGCCAGAACCTGACAAGGGGAATGGCAAAGGGAAGCAAATCATTGATGCAGATCCCAGTGCCACTGTTGCCACCGCCAAGATCCAAAAAAATGAGCTCGAAGATCAAGAGGAGGGGGAGCGTCTTTTCCACTCATAGATGTGGGTGAAGGAATCGCCACTACAATTCATTGTCGACAGTGGCAGCCAAAAGAACCTCGTTTCAGTAGAGGTCGTGAAGCGGTTGGGCCTACCAACTACACCACACCTGCAGCTGTACAGTATCGGGTGGCTTCATGAAGGATGAGATCTCAAAGTTCGCCAGCAGTGCCGCCTTCCATACAGCATCAAACCCTTCACAAACGAGGTATTGTGTGATGTTACACCTCTGGATGTTTGTGATGTATTACTAGGCCAACCATACTTGTGGAGGTGACATGCTGTGTATGAGTCAAGGCCTCGTGCTGTTATTATTTCTTTGAATAATTCATTATACAAGATACCAGAGGTAGCCCCACCTACCGCCACATCTTTGATCACCGCTAAGAAAGGCAGCAAGCTCATCTCCTAGACCAGGAAATTCATCTGTCTGGTTCACTCCCAAAGTAAGGGGAAGATTGTCATCACATCCATGACCCCCGCGAAGGGTTCCTCCACACAACAGCAGCAACAAAGGGATACGATCATGACAGAACACAGGAACAAATTCTCCTCACCCACAGGGGTACCACATAAGTTCCAAGTGGGCAACAAAGTTTGGTTACATCTGCAGAGAGAACGCCCTACCAGAACCCATCAGAAACTCAGACCACTCCGACATGGTCCTTACACCAGTACCATGGCTACAGGCAACAATGCTTTGAAGCACAACATTCCTCCATTCATTGACTTGCACCAAGTGTTCAATGTGGACCGTTGTCGACCATGCTTCCCACCATTTCTGGACACATCAAAGATTGTAGAACAACTCACCAGCGACCTAGCTCAGCAGAAGCTTCCTCATCTCAGGGAGGAACTCAATGCAATGGGGACCATTGCTTCCTAAGGGGGGAGGAATGATCCAGGTGGATGTTGGTGGCCACCCACCTACCCCATTTGGACCCCCACAACTGTCTCTTTCAGCTTTTACAGTTTCCTAAATTGTAGCATAGTTTACTATTTTTAGCAGTTTTTCGAGTCCTAAACTTCCGGAGCCGTTTTGAGGCCCTAAACGATGTTTTTTGGGAAATATGGGGCAACATGGGTCCATGGACCATGATAGTGCTCGGATAGATCTTTCTAACGAGCTATTGTACGCGTCAAACGGAGATTGTATGCCAAAGTTACGACCCCAGGAAATTGATGTACCAATTTACCCAAATGGGGCCCACAATTTGGCGTTTCATCTTCTAGGGTTAGGTTTCGGGATGTGAAAGGTTTTCCATTGTTTCTCAACAATAAATAGGCCTTCGAGCCTCATTGTAACACAGTTTTTAACAGTTCAGAGGCATGTAGCCACTACATCTCTTCTCAGAGATAAGCTACCATCGCCCTAGCTGGTTTATTTCCATTTCTGTTTGTAAGCATATTTTAGTATTTTACAGTAATGAAATGAAGTATTATTTCCGCTGCATATCTGTCTTTATGGTTATCTCTGTGTTTTATTGCGTTCCTGTTTAAATTCGGATCACGTAGGGCTAGAAGAGCCCTAACTCCATTCATGTATATGCATATGCTTTGAAATCAAGGGCTTCTCCCTTCGCTGTGGTGACAATCAACCTTATTACCTTGTGGAAGCTTTGTAAATCAGCTCTATTCATAACTATGGCAACTTATAAGACATCTGCATGTGGAGTGAGAATAGGTTGAGGCTAGGAGAGCCTATCCAAACTATTTTGGTGCAGACTGTCATAATCATTCAACTGCAGAACTGAACAATGTGATTGGGTACATGCTCTGAGGTATTTTCATTTGATGTTGAAGGCATTTTGGAGTCAAGTTTGGGTCATGTAACTTCTTAATAAAGATTCTATAAGAAGGAGCTCAAGGGTTTTTCCTCTTAAGTTTTGGAGAGGTTTTTACCCTAGCATGGTGCCAATATCTTGTCTACTTGTGCATGGTTGATTTTCTTGTTTTGATCGCTGGTTGATGATAACAATTTATGGTAATAATAATATCAATCAAATCTGAAGAATATAAATATCTCAAGCCATTATCAAAGTAAAGAGAAATAGATTAATTGTATTGCCCTTAATTTCTCAACACTTCCAATGTTCTTTCTTGAAGTAGCTCTCTTTGGTGCCATGGTACAATTGCTGCTACAGAGAAGTGCTTCATGATTGTGGTACCTGTGGGACAGAAAGGACACGCATGGCAAGTAAACATTAGCTCTTACAAATCTGACTTCACAGCGTGATCAAGCAGCAATCAAGGCATCTGATGAGAGGGATTGCGCAGTTTTGACCAACAGGGGTGACTGACTGTGGGAACTGTGCACTGCACAGTCCCAACAATTAGTGTGAAAGCTTGATGACTGGAAAAGTGCAATGTGCAGTTTAGTTTGGGGAAGAGCTTGGGAGAAATTGCGCATTGCGTAGTCTCAGTGACAAAGCTGGGAGGTTGGCTCTTGGAACTACACAATTTCAGAAGCCAAAGTAGAGGCCTTGAGTTGCCAAATTGCGCAGTGCATGTAAGTGAATGTGAAATCCAGGCAAGGGGAGCCTAGATCTTCCCAAAGGGAGTTTGCAATCAAGCAGATCTGAAGCATGGTGTGATGTTGAGTGCAGATCTGATTGAGTGATGATGCATGCAAGTAAAACAAGTGCAGGGATCAATCAAACAAAAGGAGAATGAAGCATGTGGGGAGAGTCACCACAACAACGACCGTTAGTGCAAAAGCAGGGTAATGCATGCAACACTTGGGAAAGGCAATGCAAAACTTGAAACAACACTTCTACAAGCTAAAACAAGTTAAAATGCCAACAGTCGTTCAATAAAACAAGTGAAACAACACTCTCACAAGCTAAACAAGCAAAAAGAAACAGAAAAGGCGACAAAAGTCAATCAAAGTAAAACTCTCCCCGAAAATGTGACAACGATGCTCCGAAGGTTCCTTGATCTCCTCAGGCATGCCAGAGATTGATGATCGAGTATAAAAATGAGCTATAGAGGCATATATTACATCGAATTGAGAAAAAATGGAATTTATGATGCGTGTGCTTAAGATCAATGATAAAAGCGACACTTGGTGGAAACTTCTAAAGATATCATTTTGCCACCTTCGAAAAACTAATAATAGATCCCTACTTCCTAGGGATGCTTTTTGATTTTCCAGGAAAAGTTGTCATGCATTGCCCAGAGAGATTGCGCAGTTTTAGGAAGGACTGTGCAACCCTCTTGCTTTTCACTAAGAAACTTCTAAGTAGAAAGACTTTTGCACAATTTCTAAGTTGAGTGACTCTGAGCTACCTCTCATGCTTTGCGCAGTTTCTAAGCTAAAGGTTGGTTATCAACTGGCTCTGTGCAATTCTAGCACTGAAGGCTCACTACTGGCTTGGACTATGCAATTCTTGAGAGCAAGGTTGGTTGCCCTCAAGAATTGCGCAGTTCACTAAAGTAAACTCGGAACCGAGTTGAAACGAAGTCAAGAAATCGACTTTTGGATTAGACAGTAAAGCAAGTAAGAAAACACAAATCGTAAGCAAAAGATGAAACTCAATTAAAGCATAAGATTAATTGTTGTGATTTTAGGAGAAAGGCTCCAAAGCGAACATAGGCAAAATTTTGGAGAGTAATTGTAACTGCGACAACACAAGACTATTATTATTGATATGTTATTGGGAAAGGTATTCAAAATGATAACATTTGTAAAAGATGATATTACTTTGGTACCAAGGTTGATTGGTTTACTCTTGCAAAGTACATTCAAACTTGTTATTTTTTACCCAAAAAATTAAAATTAATTTTGTTAAATTGAAATTTCAACTATAATAATCAATTGGTAAAACGTCATAAAAACATTATTTTGCAATATAAAAGAAATTGTAAATACATCATTCCAATTCGGGGAAATCTTACATCTTTTTATTAAAATAAATTCGAACATCGCTGCAAATGTTGGGCAATTCAAACATTTTATTAAAATAAATTCAAACATCGCTGCAAATGTTGGCAATTCAATTCTTTTATTAAAATAAATTCTAATATCGTTGTTATTTTTTAATAAATTGAAAAGGTGTAGATTTATGAAATTGAAAAACCATTTACTATTTTTTTTTAATTATTTATTAAATCATATATTTGCCGAAGAATCTTTTTAGATTATCAAACCTTGATTTCTCAAGTCGAATGCCAATCTAAACCACAAGTAAGGAGTTGTTTAAACCACAAGTAAAGGAGTTGTTTAACGAGGTAGAGGTAGAGGAATAACCTGCATGACCAAAAGTGGTTGGAATTTTAAGAAAAAAAATTTCAAAATTTTTTGTAGATGCAGTATTTGAATCGTGTTTTTGATGGTGGAAATGCATTCAGCACCATCAAAAAGGTCTAGGGCACCTAAAATTTTGAAGTTTAACAACTATAATTTGGATTACAAAAATCCTTGCCAGATTTTCTCTAAATATGACTAGAATTTCCATAACTTTCCATAACTTTCCACTTTGTTAGACGAGCCGACAAAGGAATATTGAAACCCCACTTTCACAAATCTGAGGTAAATATTAAAACCCTACCGCCAAAATCCACTTGTCAAAATCATAATATAATAAATAAAAATTCCATGAAAAAATTTCAATATAAAATGTCGAGGTTGGAGGGGAAGAGGAAGAGCCGAGTGTTATTTATATATAAAAAGTAACAATGTCAGATGCTTTCGCTGGTTTCCTCTAAAAGTTGGAGCACAACTTTTATCAGAAACGCTTTCAACAATATTCACTGTATGATGGGGGAGAAGATTATACTGGGCAAGTATGTGAAACACGCCAGGATAGGCGAAGGATCATATGGCAAGGTTTACAAATGCACAGTGAGGGAAATTTTAGCTCTCAAGAAAACCCGTTCTCTGGTACCATTTGAAGAAGGAATACCTTCCACTACTCTCAGAGAAATAGACCTCTTGAACATGCTTCCTCCCCACCCCCATGTTATCAGGTAACAGTTAATATTCTGTAATTTGGTTAGATTCTATGTTTTTTATTTTATGAGCTTCTTCTTATTATTATTTTTATGATCTTCAGACTGTTTGGCGTGGAAGAGGGTGTAGACAAGCAACTGAAGCCTGTGCTGTATCTTGTGTATGAATATATGGAGTCCGATCTCAACAATTACATCTGCTCTGATCAATTTAAGAGTGCCACTAACCAGCCCATGATAATCAAGGTTCAAGTGCCCTTAAATGCTGCATGAAATTAATTGCATTTGAGCAGTGTCAATTCATTCAAATAGAATTAATGTTGGGTGACACTGGTGCACATGTTGATATATGTATTTATTTGAGTTTAAATTTTTCGGCGTCAGAAGCTCATGTTTCAGCTGCTCAGTGGGCTTGCTCACTGCCACAGCAATGGAGTCGTGCACAGGTCAGTTTATATTGGTCAGATTAGAGAAATGTCACATGAAAATTGTTTATTCTTTACTGTGTTGAGCTTTTAATGCTGCAGGGACCTGAAGCCTCATAATCTGCTTCTGAATGTTAGCACTGGTTTGTTGAAGATTGGTGATTTTGGGCTAGGAAGAGGCTATTTAGATCCTGAGAGGACCTACACCCTCGATGTAAACACCTGGCTATCTCTGGCTATTGAAAGATGCTGCAATTCAGTTTTTGCACTTTGAAGAATTACATTTTTGCACTTTGAAGAATTGTAATTCAGATTGGTTACATTTCTTTGTATAACTCTTTATACAAAGATACCTTAAGTTTATCATCTCATCGTTCTTCGTTATTATTATAGTTATTTATCACTGATTATTATAATCACTGTATTGCTTTGTTGTAATCCAGGTGGTGACTACATGGTATAGGGCTCCTGAATTGTTGCTGGGAGACGCACTGTACTGTTCTTCAGTTGACATATGGGCTGTTGGTTGCATTTTTGGTGTTTATTGATCACTTATCCATAAATTCAATTGGATATTTTTTTAACAGTTTTATTGTATGGATTGTAAATTTTCTAAATATTTTGGAATGTGATGGATAAGATTTGAATTTGATAAATAAATAAGATCTTTAGAATTTGATGAATAAGAATATAATAGATAAGATTTGAATCTGATAAATAAATAAGATTCCCAGAATTTGATGAATATGAGTGATTTCAACGAGAATGACATCAAGTTTATGGGGTCTTGGATCGATGGTAATTGGGTGCTCTGTTAAGGCACTCTTTGATATGAAGTCATTGGTTCAAGTTCTTGCCTTCATCAAGGCTATATATTAGACATGATGAAGATGTAGTCCTGTCAAGCTTACATAAGAAAACAAGATGATATATTGGACATAATGAAAATGTAGTACTGCCAAATTTACAAAAAAAATTAAAAATAACTTTAAATGAATAATTTTATTTTACCTCTTATCCATCCAATTCTAAAATATTCTTGAAATTTATAATCAATTTAAATTCCAATCACACTTAATAAACCTGCATTAAATATCTGCACAATATTGCTGTCACTAACTATCTGCCCACTATTGCTTGCAGCGGAGATGTATAAGGGGGGTCCTCTCTTCAAAACTGTCAATGCCCTGGAACAGATTCATGCAATATTTCAGTGAGACGCGTGACTGGTTTTTTTTTCTCCTAATAGTTTTTACCATAGATTCGTCTTTAATTCAAAATTTATTATTTGTAGGGATTGATTTTAGTACCGGGAGGTAAAATAATGTAAAATATAAAACAATCCTTTTCGGTAGTTCCGGTGGATTTATGAGTTTTCAAGGTTTCAAGTCCATTAAGAAACTGGGCATGGTGGATCCATTAATAAAATTACTACTTAATCATGATGTCATTCTGTAAAGCACTTAGCTTCTCTGAGCTCATAAATTATTGTATTTTTCTTTCAACTTTAAGCTTTCATATAAAGTTAGCATTTCACGCTCTGTCATTCTTGCTTCAGGCTACTTGGAACTCCAAATGAAAATGTATGGCCAGGGGTCACGCGATTACAATATTGGCATGAATTTCCTCAATGGAGACCTGCCAGCTTGGCTGAAAAAGTGCCAAATATGGATCCATTGGCTCTAAATTTGTTATCTGTAAGTGATTCGTGTGTTATTTCTAGGTTTTATTAATTAAAGTCTCCAGGTGTTTTTTTTTTAAATGTAATTAACGAGATGCTGATATTTTATTGCATATTCATGCAGCAAATGCTGGAATATGATCCTGATAAAAGAATTTCTGCAAAGAGAGCAATGTACCATAGTTATTTCTCTGAATTGCATAGTCAGTAAAGATAGAGACGCCTCTGCCAATTGGATATGCTCTTCCAATAAGTAAATACTTTCTTACAAAGATCTATTTGGAAGGGGAGAACCTGAACCAGGAAATATAAAAGATTCAAATTGGTTAAGGTTTTTAGTAAACTTAGGCAATTTGGATGGAGGCTCTGACGCTATTTTGATCTTTGTTTCCTGTATATGAACCACCATTGAAATAAGCATTACCATGGTATTTGAAATAAGCGTGGTAATGGTATTTAAGATATCGTTTATCATGCTAGATTTGTGGACTTGGGTTTCATTTTTATTCCTTGGATGGTTAAATTATTTGAAAATTATGGTTGAAATAAAGGAAACTGTTATAGACTCAAATATATCTTTGTAGATTTTAGTGGTAAAATTGTTGGCCAAAAAGGTTATTTTCTCTCGCAAATAACAAGGTCTATATACCAATTTGATGTTTAATTGTGACTTTAAAAATAGACTATTATTATTATATATTATTATATTTCACATATATATAAAAAATTGTAAGATCAAGTCATTTATATTACTTTCAAAAATATTGATATGCATAGATTGTTGACGTGCGACTATATTACTTTCAAAAATATTGATATGCATAGATTGTTGACATGCGACTTGGGAAGCTAGACCAGTAGCAAAGACTCAAAAGTAACTTTGTCATGCATATGATTAGGTCTTGTTGTGTATTCTCCATGTTAATGACGACCATGCTCATTAAGGTTTTTATGTGCTAGTAGAGATTAATAGTTTGCATGTAGGAGGTGGTCCTAGCCCTAGTGGAATTGCCTACATCAGGAATGTTCCCTGTTCTATATGTTTCTTTGGAACATATCATATCGATTGTTGAACTTGTTTCTGCACATCTAAAATGGACCTTTGAAGAGATGTAGGGATTATATCCATATAAAGTTCCATGGTTACTCTAGCAGGTGTCTGAGCTCGCATATGGTGGACTGAAGAGGATTTGAAATTAGAAAGAGGCAAGAGATTGAGACGTCCATGTCTTCCACTACGTTGATAATTGTTGTCTAACCATAGTTAAGGGGAGAGAACAAAAAGATAAAACCAATTTGTAGGCTTGCTCAAGAGTACCAAGTGAGGGATCATTTAAACTAAGTAGGTCGACTAAACTCAAAGTAAGGAAGAGAATATAAAACGAATGCATGTGAATTAAATTGGGTGGAATTGTTAGTGAAGAAAACCAGTGTGTAAGAGAACCAATCATTGAGTAATTAAACCAGAGAAGTGTGAGAGAGAACAGAAATGAAGAAAGAAATAACAGGATGGATAACTAACTAATGGAGAGGAGAGAAATTACCTCAAAGAGAAGACAACCACCAAGGATGATTAAACCCAGAGAGGGGATAAAAAACTAGAAGCCCACAAAGCCACAATCTAAATTCAAAGCATTGAAGAGGATTTCCAAAATTGAAAGAGAAATCCAAATTGGGATAATGATAAGACTCATGCTATAATGGCTAAAATTGTTGTGATTTTTTCGAGTAGTTGGGTTGCTCCACCTAAAGAGGTTCTAATGGAGGAAGATTGTCAATCCTTTGTTCCTTAGCAATTCCATTGAGCAACCTTTTTAGAATATCTACACCATCCCTTTGTTGAAATGTGGCAACAAGAATATTCCAATTTAATTTGTCCTTGAATTAAATTGTGAATTAAAATCGAATTTAGTCTTAACAACTACTTGGAAATAATTAATTAATTCATTTTGAATTAATTAGTTGGAGAAATTCAAGTCAGAAGTCTTTCTGAAGTCATGCGAGAGTTATTCCTTAAATTAAGGAGATAAGATTGAGTTATATTTGAGTCGTAATTAGCTAACTCAGTTTATTGAGCTAAGTCCAGTTAAATTAGTTCCAAACTGTTTGAGGAACTAATAATGAGTTTACAGTTAGTTGATGCATGCATGCACTCAACTAGTGCACTCCAGTCAACTGAAGATTCCCTCATCAGAAACTCATGCATGTCTATTCTGAGAAAGACCCAATTGAGATTAAAGTCAATGACAATGTACTATCAGTTGCATATGTTTTCTTATAAAGAAAACTCATGCATGCAGTCAAGGAATCATTCCTTGAGGATTGCGCAGTTTTGACAGTGTGTGAGAGCAATGTTCCACTTGGTTGAAGGAAGATCATCCACAAGGAACAACGCAAGGAAATAGGAGCTTGGAGGGTAGAGAGGAAGGCTAAAGAGCAACCAAGATTGCCTATGAGCATCTGTGAGGATTGTACTGAGAGCTGGCTAGCTATGAGAGCTAAGGCTTTGTATAATTCTTATGTATTTCCACCTTGTATGATAATACAGATAGTGGGGATTTTAGCTGAGGCTTTCCCCAAGTATTTTCATGTGTATTGTGCATTGATTCTTCTTCTTCTGGTTATATGTGTTCAACTCGATCTTTAAGCTTCCGCAAATTGATAGTAGAATTAGGTTATAGTATTCTGCTTTGATTTATATTGCACTATCGGGTTAACCTACAATAGATTTTCTACATGGTAGCATGGAGCTAGATTTGTAGGAAATTTTTACATGGTATCGGAGCTGTGAACAGTTTACTAAGAAGAGAATTCGAAGTTTGAAGTTCGGGGTTGCATGTGCAAATCAAATTCATATCATACTTCAAGGTTGGCCAATGGCTTTCTATGGCTTGAGACTCGAGTATGCCTTGGAAGGTAGCTCGAATTACATAGCATAGAAAGATAGAATGGAGGCTATATTAGAAGACAATGGCTTGAAGGAATTAATTGATCAAGAAATCCCAAAGCCAGCTTCAATTAATGCACAAGAGTTGGCTGAGTGGAGAAATGTGTGGCGAAGGTGAGACGAATCATCCTTGAGGGAGTTCGAGACCTTATTATATGGAGTCTCCATGGGAAGGATACTCCATTTTCAATGTGGAAGACATTGAAGGACCTATACCAGAACAGTAGTGACCACAGGAAATTGGTGCTCAAGGATAAGCTTCGAAGAATCAATATGGAGAAGGGCGATACTATTTCCACATATCTGAACAAGCTCACCACCTGGAGAGATGAGCTAGGCAGTGTGGGAATAACTACTGCCGATGATGATATGGTGAGCCTCGCTCTCCTTGGCCTTCAAAAGAGTTGGAATAGCTACCAGGACTATGTGAATGGAAGGGAGAAACTGTCAGATTGGGAACGACTGTGGTCGGATCTGATGCAGGAGGAGATCAAAAAGAGCACACGAGATGGTTCTTCATCCAAGAATGATGATGAAGAAAATCTAGCCTTAGCAAGTAAGGGAAGTGGAAGGCTTCCCATTTCAAATCGAATTCTTCTCATGGAGGGAAGAAGGGTGACATGTCTAAAGTGAGATGCTTTAATTGTCACGAGATGGGACATTATGCGAATAATTGTCCATTGAAGAAGTCTAAGAAGGGACCCTCAGAAGGTGAGGCATTAGCCTCTTAGTTCGAAATAGACTTTACTCTCATCGCATGCATGGTGTCATCGATGATGGGTTGTGTCTGATATATTGACAGTGGAGCCTCATTCCACATGACCAGTGATAAAAGTTTATTCAATGCCTTGGAGGAGAAAGATCTCAAGATGCGCATAGAGATGGCTAGCGACAGAAGGTATAGTGTTTCAGGAGTGGGCACGGTTGCTTTTCAGAGGGAGCATGGAGCTCCTATCACCTTGACAGATGTGAAGTATGTGCCTGGACTGAAGAAGAACTTGGTATCGGTCACGATGCTGGAGGACAAAGGCTATGATGTTGTCTTTAGTAAAGGAAAGGCGTTCCTAGGACACATAACCACGGGTCAGACCAAGAGGACAGGGATTTGGGTGAAGAATATCTATAAACTAGAGGTAGATGATTGTGCAGCATTGAGTACGAAAGCAGAATTGGTGTAAAGCCAAGAAATTGGCAAGTTGTGGCACAGGCGGTTGGGCCATTTGGATCATGGGGCTTTGAAGATAATGCAGCAAATATCTACAGGACTTCCCAAAGGTAAACTTGAGCAAGTTGACACATGCAAAGGTTGTACCTTGGGAAAGTACACCAAGTCCTCTTTTCATGATCGAGACATTCGAGCAAAGGCTATCTTAGAGTGAGTTCATATTGATGTGTGTGGACCATTCTCGATGCATCCACAGTGAAGCAAATGTATTATGTGATTTTCATTGATGATTATTCTCGTAAACGCTAGATTTATTTCATGCAGAAGAAGGACCAAACTTTCACAAAGTTTTGTGAGTTCAAAGCTTTGTTCGAGAAAGAGTCAGGGAAGAAGATCAAGGCCTTGAGAAGCGACAACAGTGGAGAATATGTCTCCTCAAGAGTTTAAGAGATTCTATGCAGCGGAAGGAATTAAACGAGAGTTGACGACACCTCATAACCCACAGTAGAATGGGGTGGCGGAGAGGAAGAACAGAACTATTGTAGGGGCAACACAGGCAATACTGCATGACCAAGGCCTACCACTTCACTTGTGGGCTGAGGCATGCAACACAATAGTCTATTTGCAGAATAGAAGCCCGCATCGCATACTTGGGATGAAGACACTAGAGGAAGATTTCTCCAGTAAGAGACTAGATGTGGGTCACTTCATGATCATTGGCTCATCGGCATATTGCCATGTGACAAAGGATGCAAGGAAGAAGCTTGAGCCGACAACAAAGTTGGGGATACTTGTGGGGTACACTGATACACCTCACAACTATCGGGTGTACTTTCCTACCAGTCGGAGGACAGTGGTTCACAGAGATCTCAAGTTTGATGAGCAGAAGGCCATGTGAGTTTCCCTTGAGGGGGAGCTCCAACTACAGGCTGTGGAGGAACTGTTGGTTCCTAAGTAGGAGGAGCTTCATATTGATGCAGAGCAGTCGCAATGCAGAGGTTCCAGGAGTGGAGACATCCACTCAAGCAGAGTCTTCCAAAGATGGATGGAAGCGCACACAAGAATCTGACAGATTGTTGAAGGATCTGAGAGAGAATGTGGGAGAACCATCTTCTCAGCGCAGATAGAGGAGGTCACCTGAGAGGTACACTGGATACATGGCCCTTGCTGGGGAATGTGTTGAGACCGAACCATCTTCCTTTTAGGAAGCAGTGTAGCAACTGATTTGGGTTGATGCTGTGGTGGAGGAGTATGACTCTAGCGTTCATAATAATGTTTGGGACATGGTTCCAAGACCGGAGAACAAGTCAGTTGTGAGTTCCCGTTGGCTTTACAAGGTAAAGCAAGCTGCTGATGGTAGTGTGGAGAATCAGAAGGCAAGATTTGTCTCCCGTGGCTTTTCAGAGGTCGAGAGGATTATGTTTCTGCAATATATTTCGACAGAGGAGCAAGATGCTGACATCTTGACAAAGACATTATCAAAGTGTAAATTCGAGTTCCATAGAGACAGGATCGGGGTGGCAGATAATCCCTTTCTTGTTGAGAGGGAGTGTTGAAATGTGGCAACAAGAATATTCCAATTTAATTTGTCCTTGAATTAAATTGTGAATTAAAATCAAATTTAGTCTTAACAACTACTTGGAAATAATTAATTTATTCACTTTGAATTAATTAGTTGGAGAAAATCAAGTTAGAAGTCTTTTTGAAGTCATGCAAGAGTTATCCCTTAAATTAAGGAGATAAGATTGAGTTATATTTGAGTTGTAATTAGTTAACTCGGTTTACTGAGTTAAGTCTAGTTAAATTAGTTCCAAACTGTTTGAGGAACTAATAGTGAGTTTACAGTCAGTTGATGCATACATGCACTCAACTAGTGTACTCCAGTTAATTGAAGATTCCCTCATCAGAAACTCATGCATGTCTATTCTAAGAAAGACCCAGTTGAGATTAAAGTCAAGGACAATGTACTATCAGTTGCATATGTTTTCTTATAGAGAAAAGTCATGCATGCAGTCAGGAATCATTCCTTGAAGATTGCGCAATTCTGACAGTGTGTGAGAGCAGTGTTCCACTTGGTTCAAGGAAGATCACCCACAAGGAATAGCGCAAGGAAATAGGAGCTTGGAGGGTAGAGATGAAGGCTAAAGAGCAACCAAGATTTCCTGTGAGCATTTGTGAGGATTGTACTGAGAGCTTGCTAGCTATGAGAGCTAAGGCTCTATATAATTCCTATGTATTTCCACCTTGTATGATAATACAAATAGTGGGGTTTTTAGCTGAGGATTTCCCCAAAGTATTTTCATGTGTATTGTGCATTGATTCTTCTTCTTCTGGTTATATGTGTTCAGCTCGATCTTTAAGCTTCTGCAAATTGATAGTAGAAGTAGGTTATAGTATTCTGCTTTGATTTATATTGCAATATCGGGTTAACCTACAACAAATTTTCTACATGGTAGCACGGATCTAGATTTGTAGGAAATTTCTACACCCTTCTCTCTAATTCCATGATTGGAAGGTTATATTCATGTATTTATCACCAAAGCTTTCAAAGGCTACCTTATCTAGTCACCCCTTAGCATTATGCTTGTGTTGTTCGTCATTACTTGTCATAATGAATTTTGAAGTTCCTATACAGTTCAAGAACTGAGTGAACCACACCAATACTTGGCACAATTGAGCATAGGAGCTTTGCAATTTTTCTTAGACATTTTTGCATGAGATACTACATGGAAGGCAGCCCGCCTCCTTCTTTTATGTCGTTGGGGAATATTTCATTTGTATAATTATAATATTATTTATTTTTGTTGGAAATATAGTCCTTTGGGGTTATGTGTATTTGGCACATTCACTTGAAAGGAAGGCAAAAAGTCTCAAGTGAAGCCAATAGTTATAGGAAGTCCAAGGGACCTTTTAGAAGATGAAAACAAAAGGTCAATGAAAATTTGTATTTATGTGTACATCTTGTGAATAATATGTCTCACACATTTATCTAAATTTGTCTATTATTTGGTATGTGTTTTCAACAATGGTATCAAAGCTACCATAAGTTTTCTGGCCTTTGAGTTTGTGAGCTATTGGTATTGTGACCTTTTTTGACTCGGTGCCATTCATATCCACTAGAAATACACAATACCTACATTTTTCCACTTCTATGCCAGCTTCAACTCTTGATACTGGACCAAAGTGTTGAAAAATATGTAACTAGGTTTGGTCTTCATAAGTATGAAATGTATTCTTGTAAATATAAAATTAAAAATAAATTATTATTATTATTGGAGCATGGGTTTCATGCTCAAGTTCTTTGATTTTATAGGTCAATAACCCATTAAGTCTTTCTAGGGTTTATCCTAGGTATAAGAGTCATTGGCATATATTGAAGGCCCTATGGGCGCATTCTAAAGTATAAAGAAAAAACTATTTTGTCTTTAAAGTGTCAAAATACCTCCAAGATCAAGTCGGCCTAAATGAAGAGCCACATCCAACCTTAAAGAAGCCTATATATAAGAGGACCTCATCCTCCATTTGGATCACTCACTCACTCATCTCCTAGTCAAGAAGCAGAAGAAGAATTCAAGAAGGAAGTGTGAAGGAGAGGAAGTCGAAGAAGTCGAAGTTTCTGCGCCTTATCTATTCTTCTGGGAAGGTCGAAGTTAGTTTTCTGTGTTGGATCTTCTGGGGTTTGATTTTGAAGGAGAAGAGAAGGGAAGGCAAGCAAAGGTATCTTAGGGCATCCTACTAGCCCTAGGACTCAAATCAAGGCAAGCAAAGTCAAGAGGAAGGCTATTAGAGGGGGATCGAAGTCTCCTATAGAAGAAGCAATTACAACAGTTGTTAGGGAGCATAATTTTCAGATCTACTGGGAGGTCGAAGATATTACAATTGGAGGTCATGGTAGACTTGATCTTGGAGGGCATTTGTCTGAGTCTAGGTAATGGTATTCATCAATTGAAAGATTTGAAAGATAAAAAAATATATTTACGGGTTTTCCCCTCAAGAGGAGGGGTTTTGGCCTTGGCTTGCAGCGTATATACTGTGTCATTGTTCTTGCTATTTTGGTAGTTGTTTTATTTATTGCACATTGGAATAATAACGAACAAATCTAATAAGTTAATGATAGATTTTTCGGCGAAAATCACATGAGAAACCATTTGTCGGTCGCTCCATTAATCAGAGGATTAGTGAGCACGCTGCTGACCTTAAGCATAGAAGAGCTAAGTCTTCCGCTTTAGCTGAACATGTAGAAAAAACTAATCATCATGTTTGCATTGACGAAGCTAGTGTTATCGCTAAGGTTTCGCATTTCCATCATCGGAAATTTAGGGAAGCTATTGAGATTGAAAAGAGACCCAACAATCTCAATAGAGATGATGGTTGGAAAATCAGTAGGTGCTGGGTCCCAACACTTTCTTCTTGATCGTTTTTCTTGTCTCTTACTATTATTTATATTTTTATTATTATTATTTATTAATCCTTTACTATTATTTATTAAACAATTACTATTAAAAATTGCAAATAAGAAACTATTAAACAATTACTTTATTTATTAAACAGTACTATAATAAACTATTACTAAATACTATTTTATAATAAACGATTACTATATACTATTATTTAGTCATCGTTTTTCTTGTCTCTTATTTTATTTTTATTTATTATTATTATTATTTATTTATTTATTTATTTTATTCTATTATTATTACTATTACTATTATTATTATTATTTATTTATTTAATAAATTATTAATAAATTATTAATTATTTTATTTTAATTATTATTTATTTTTTATTTATTTATATACTATTACTAAGTACTATTATTTAGTAATATAATTAACGATTACGAAATACTATTATTTAGTAATCCTTTCCCTTGTCTCTTTTTATTTTATTTTTATTTATATTTTATTATTATTACTATTTATTTGTTTATTTTAATTATTATTTTTTATTTATTTATTTTCTATAACTTATTATTATTATTATTAACTTATTTCTATTATTATTTTGTTATTACTTTTATTTATTTATTATTTCCAACATTCTTTCATCTTAATAACCCTTTATTTGTTCATTATAAGGAAAGGTCCGTTATTACTTTTAATTTTTAATTAATAATATCAATTTTTTATTCTTACATTTTTATTTTTTATTAATTAATTTTAATTTTATTTATTTATTTATCCGTTATATAACCTCTAACCAACTATAATTATTTTATTTTATTTTCTAATCCTTATTTCCTCTTTTTATTTATTTATTTATTGGATTATTTAATTTATTTATTCTATGGTTCTAATTTATTTATTTATTAATTCTAACTAATTTACCCATTAATTTGTTTACATATTTATATATTATAAGAGATGTTCCCTTACGTAACTACTTCCCTTTGGTTTTACCTAACTAATGATACCATTTATAATTTATTATTTATTATTTTATTTTTCATTTATATATTTATATATTTATATATTTATTTATTTATTTTTTACCTAATATAACTAAATTTGACCTTGCTCCTTAAGTCAACTTTTTGCCCAGGTAACCGTTGGTGTCTCTGCTCTAGCTATTTAAACAGGCTAAGCTGGATCTGTTTTTCAACTTGTCATGACGATGAACCACACTGGTTGGTTCGAAACGCGTCGACAAATGGTTTCTCATGTGATTTTCGCAGAAAAATATATCATTAACTTGTTATGGATCACAGAAGCCTCAACTCTACAAATCTAATAAGAAAAAAGGTTACATAAATAGGTATCAAGTTAAGAGAATTAACATATTCATTTCCCTATTGAATTCTCAACATGGTATTAGAGGTTTGTTTCTCTAAGGGCGTCATGAAGATCTCCTCTACAATGAAGAAGTTCATCAAGAAGATTGCAAGCCATCTCAAGAAAGGTATCAAGGAAGCACGAAGTCTCTTATTATCTTCAAAGAAGGCATCAATCAATGAAAGGGATGAAGGTCTCTTTTCAGATCTTTTTGGTACATTCCAAGACGAATATATTTGGGTAATTGATAGTGCTGCATCAAGACACATGACTGGTCACTCTAACCAATTGAAGACCTTATCAAAAGCAAAATCCTCTTACTCTATGGAACTTGGAGACAACAAAATCTATCCAATGAAGGGCATTGAATCAACTTCCATAAAACTCAAGGATGGAAGCAACATCTACCTCAACAACATTCTATTTGTTCCAGGTTTGCACAAAAAATTACTTTCTATTTCAAGTTTAGAAGACAAAGGAGTTAGAGTAGCCTTCGTTGATGGAAAGGTAGTTTTTTGGGGAAAGGACTCAAACACAGAACACGATAAAGTTATTGGTATCTGGGAAGGAAGGCTTTACAGATTAATATCTCATGTAAACCAAGCACTAGTTCACACTGAGATTAGTCCATGTGAACTTTAGCATCAAAGGTTTGGTCATCTACATTTCAAAATTATTCCAACTTTAAATTCCGTAATAGATGGAATCCCGAATCTAAAGGAAGATCATGAAGGTGTCGGCAAGGGACGTGCATTGGGAAAAAATACCAAGAGACCATTTGGAAGCAGTGCTTCGCATTTGAAAGAAATCTTGTATCTCATTCACTCTACTGTCTGTGGCCCTATGACTCCAAAATCACTTGGAGGCCATATATACTATGTCACATTCATAGATGATCATTCAAGAAAGACTTGGGTTTACTTAATGAAAACCAAGGATGAATTATTTACAAAATTTCAAGAATTCAAGGTTGAAGTAGAGAACCTTACAGAAAGAAGAATTGACTTGCCTACTCATTGGCTCAGGGGTGAACTCTTCTTTATTCTCGGGGGTTCTATTAGAGGACCTTTTCTATTTAACCAGAAGTAGTCACCCAGTCCACTTTTGATCCGCATTTAAACAATAATGCAACAAATTATAGATATAACCATAAATACAGAGATGCAACAGAAATAACACTTCATTTCATTAATATCAAATATTGAAATATGCTTACAAACATAATGGAAATAAGACTAGCTCGGGTGATGATAACTTATCTCTGAGAAGAGATGTGGTGGCTACATGCCTCTGAACTCCATTAAAATGAGGCTCAAGGGCCTTTTTATTATTAAACAATAAGAGAAAACCTTAACCCAAGGAGATTGTTGGGAGCGGGATCCCCCAGGGTAGTTTTGGGGCTAAAAGCCCATGTTTAAGTCAATTTTTGAATATAATTGTAAAGACTTTGCATTTTGTGGTCGCAGAGGGCGAAGGTGTTATGTGTCATAAAGGGTAGTCCATCCTTAGTTTTGTAAAGTAAAGTCAGCTGTAAGAGATCTACCCATGGTCCGCGGAACATGGGATTGTATAAAAAGAGCTAAGCTCTAAGTAGTTAGAGGTAGATAGAAAATGACACAACATGTAAGAGAGTCATAGCTTTAGAGCAAGAAGTTTAAGTCTTGGGTTGTAGCATAGGTAGAGGCTCTGCAACTAAGTGCGTAGAAGCCTAGGGTAGAAGTATGGAGCAAAGTGCGCGGACCCTTGTAGCTATGTGTGCAAGGTGGACAGAGTCTGTAATACTTGGAGATACTAATAAAAGGAGTTATTCTACAATTTCTGTGTCTTTGTTCTGTTGTTGGGTTTGGATATATTATGTATGAATTTCCTTTATTATGCTTATATGATGCGCGAATGAATGCAATTACATTGAATAATTGAATGCAATCATGAATATCTACTTATGTGGTGATAACTTTAAGTATTTGACAAGATAAGCAAATCACTTAGGATAATTGAGGAATCTGCACGGTACGCTGCCATAGTAGTGCGAAAGTACCTGAGCCACAGGTTAGGGCTACGCGAAGGTCGACTGTATACTTTCGCGAAGGTATTGAAGGCCGAGATAGAGGGTTTGTCTTACAAGCCCTAGAGCGAGACCACCTGCGCGAAGGCAGGGATAGAAGAAATCAAACGACATCACAACCATCTCAAGGTGCGGAAACTTGGTTCCAACATCCCCCCATACTGCTTCGGGTGAGACTTCAGTCCGTGCTCCGTGGGTTGATGCCGAAAGGGCTAGTAGTGTAGGTATTTATTTGGCTAATTAACGATAAACTTGGGTCAGGCCACCTCAAGCCAACAAATGGTTTCGTTGCCGGGACCGGAATCTGCATAAGAGATGTGTGATGTCATATCATTGGAATCCAACTAAGAAGGAGATTGGAGACTAGTTGGATAGAAAGATCCATGAATTCGTGGCACAAGAGAACATAAATCTGCGACTGACAAAGGAACAATGATTAGACAGATACCTGTATACAGAGATCCACGAGATCTTTTTCTGCTCCTGTCCTATTGAACTATATGAGTCGATCGCGAAGCTAGCAAATAGCCAAGGAAGGTGGAAACTTGACGATCCTATTGTGTGGACCCCGGAACTAGTGTGAAGGTTGGAAGCATCAGAGGATAAGATCGTCCGCACTGTTGATCATTGGCTCGACCACATCATAGGAGGATTTGTGACTGAATTCGCGGTCGACACCTCAGTTAGCTACAGTGAGGTGGAGTGATGCTTTTTTAAAGGACCATGAGGTAAGTACGTAAAATATTTGAATACCTATATTAAAATGCTATTGTGTGAAAAAAGGGTTGTGCAACTACCTTGATGTTTGGGACTACGTGAAGTGGAAAAACTTACAGGAACGAAGGAAAAAAGGGTCCGGAGTATAGTCCCTTGATTTCACCTCCACGAGGTGACGAATAAGTGATAGCGAAGGTTTCTCCGTGAAGCACTATTTAGTTAATAAGACAAGGATTCCCACGAATATCAGCTCTTCCCACACCACCTCCGACTTCACCACCCTCACCTCCAACTTCACCCCTACCACCTCCACCTCCACCATGGTTCAGTTGGCAAATACAATGAAGTTGCCTTTGTTCAAAGGCTTGGGAAATGAGGACCTGGACCAATTCTGGTTAGTTGTGAGAGTTGTATGGGAAGGTCAAGGTGTTACAGATGATCATATAAAGAAGGATACATTGGTTAGTGCTCTGCAAGATCACACGCTAACCTGGTATATTAAGTACTCTAACGATAACTCGAATTCTGGAGTAGCAGACATCCAAGCAACACTAAATAGGGAATTTAGTAGGCCTAAATCGGAGGCGCAGTTGATTGTGGGATTCAAAGTGATCGCGATGTAACCAAGCAAGACGCCTTGGGAATTAGATCAAAGGCTAAAATGTACAATTCGCGAAGCCAACATGAATTTGACAGATGGACAGCATCGCGAGTGGTTTGTGGTTTTGTTATTACCACACTTAAGGAGTGTGCTGTCATAGCAGAAGATAAAAACTCAGGCAGAGGCCTTGGAGATTTCCCTCAGACTACATGAAACTCCGATGCAAGATCCTAACCTAGGAGTTCAGCAGATCCATGCGCAGCTAAAGAATCTCTGCCTTGAGATGCAAAGTCTGAAGCAGGACAGGACGGTTCGACCAGAGGTACGCAAGGAAGTATGGTGCTTGAAATGCAAGAGTCAAGGTCATGACAAAGACCATTACCCGGTCTTTGCAAACTACATTGCAAGAGGAGGAATGATGCCTTTAAGGCTAGAAGCTTAAGCAAGACCTAGCACGGGGCCTGTATTATGGTGCGCTATCTGTCAGGTAGCAGGAAAACATGCCACGGATAAATGACACTTGCTAGAGAAGTATGTACAAGAACCACAATAGCTGTTCTGCAACTTTTGTAGGTTGGTAGGGCATGATGAGCATACTTACAAGAGCTATGAATTGATGATGGATATAACTCCCGCCTATAGGGTTTAGGCTGAAACATGGCCCCTTGACCAGATCGTAGGAATGGCGCAGACAAGATTTCATGGGCGCGCAAGAGGCCGAGGTGGAGGAGGACCTGGTAGAGGTCGAGGACAGTTTATTTGCTACAATTGCAGAGGACCAGGAAACTATGCTTGCGATTGCACTGATCCAACACGTCCGTCATGCAAGTATTGCACACTGTTTGATCATGAAATGGAAGACTATCATACATTGATAGCTAGGATACATGAAAAGGGAGCACTACCACCTCCACGACTCATAACCTGCAGATGATGAGGTCTGAGCCGCACAAGGAAGATCCTAACGTAAATATAGTGCTCAGAAGTGGAATCATGACAGGAGATGACAAGGGGAAACAACCAGAAGATAGTACATGGGTTCGCAAAGCCCCAACAAAGGAGGCTGAGTTCGATTTGGAGTGCGCATGTGAAACCTTCATGGAAGCTAAGAAGAGCTTTGCTGAGGCCTCTACCTTGGGAAGCAAGGATAAGCCTGAGCAAGAGATGGACCCCTCTCTGCTCACAACTTTCTTGGAAACCTGTATGAAGTTGTTGCACGACAATAAGGATGTGAAAGGATTACAAGAACTCATCAATAGATGTATTGGAACCGCGCCAGGTGAGCCACGCATAGTACGAAAGATTGGCAAGCATAAAACAAGGATGGGACAGGAGATGAGACTGATCGCACAGATAGGAGAGTATGAAATGGATCATGTCATTTTGGACCTGGGGTCAAATGTGAATTTCCTACCAAAACAGACTTTGGAACAGATGGGGAGACCTGTGCTGCAATGGTCTCCGATTCAGCTAAGGATGGTGAATCAGCAGAAGATCATCCCCATGAGGCAGCTACACGGGGTGACCGTGGATATTGAGGGAGCGAGCGCGCTCGCTGACTTTGAAGTAATAGAGATAGTGGATGGAAATAATCCCTATCCTACACTCCTGGGAATTAACTGAGATATTGATATGAATGGGGTAATCAATCCGAGGAAGCAAAAGATGATCTTTGAGAAGAAATCGTTGCGCATAATAGTACCCCTCGATCCTACTGAAGGATCGTGCTATACTAAACATGTCCACGATTATGAGAGTGATGATGACCTGGACTATATCTATAAGATAACAGCGCAAGACCAAGATTGGGTGAATCCCACCACAGATGGACAAATTACATGGGATCATGAGAGTTCCTGCACTTTGGACTCCGACGAAGAAATATAATGCTGGCAGAATCGATTACACGAAGCAACTACGCTGAATTGAAACATGATGACCCGGTCGTTGCGCTGCGTGTTGTCAGAGGTAAGAAATCTGCCTACTTATGACGGTCTCAATGAGGTAGATATCTTTTTGGATGCATTTGAAAGGGAGGTACCAGAAAAGCAGTGCTTCCAAGCCTTGGACTGCGCACTGCGTGCTATGCTTGCAAGCTGGTGGGGTACGCACAAGGGAAGCTTTGCTGATTAGCGCGAATGTAGGAGGATGATGAGAACACGATTTGGGAAGTCTAAGATGTGACTGAAAAACAAGTATGATGGGCAGAATGATCCACGCGCACATCTGGACAAATGGACCCAGGCTTATGGAGAAAAGCGCCGACCTGAGTGGGTGCACCTGTTCTGTCATACCTTGGATGCTATCCCAATGAATTGGTATATAGAAACAGAGCTCTGCCATGGGACAACTGAATGGGATATCCTGCGCAAAGGATTCATGATGACCATCATTTTTGAAGATGGGTTGGACAGTATTGATGAAGTGCTACAAGAGGTGAAAGAAGCTATCTTTAAGATACTGCAGGATCCTTTAGACCTGGCTCAGTCTGAATGGGCTACTCAGCTGAACCACGTGCTAGAATGTTATAATGTAACTACTGAAGAAGAGGATGAGGATCCACGGAAGATTAACATTCCAGAAACAGAAGGTCACTGTGAGGTTCAAGGGCCGTAGATTGAGAATCTTGATATAATCGCGCTGCTAAAAACAAAACAAGTAAACATTGGTATGGAGGCAGAACCCAAATTCGTGAAGATTGGAGACTACTGGGATGACGCAACGGTGGATAAGGTCGTTGAATTGCTCCACGAATACTAGGACTTATTCCCTACCAAGTTTACGGATCTAAAAGGAATAATCGGGGACCTAGGAATGATGAAGATCACATTAAAGCCCGATGCAAAGCCAGTTAAGCAAAGGCCTTACCGTCTCAATCTGAAATATAAGGAGAAGGTCCGCTTAGAGCTAGACAAGATGCTCGTGGTAGGCATCATTGAGCCTGTGGAAGAATCTGATTGGGTAAGCCCAATGGTGGTGCAAGAGAAGAAGTAGAAGGATGAGATAAGGATATGTGTGGATCTCAGAAAACTGAATGACACTTGTGTGCATGATCCTTTCCTGACTCCATTCACAGATGAAGTGTTGGACAATGTAGGTGGCGAGGAAGCATATTCCTCCACTGATGGGTTCTCTGGTACCATCAAATCAAAATCGCACTGGAGGATAGGAGCAAGACAACTGTCACAACTGAGTGGGGTTGTTTTTAGTACACTGTAATGCCATTTGGATTGAAGAATGTGCCTGTAATCTTTTCGCGCGTGGTTGTTGCGGCATTCAAGGAATTTATTCGTAAGTTCCTCGAGGTATATTTTGATGACTGGAATGTATTTGGGCTGGTCAAGCACCATGTAGCAAGCTTGCGCTTGATGCTGGATAACTATTGAAGATACCAGATCGCACTCAATCTCAAGAAGTGTCTGTTTTGCATTCCTTTTGGAAACCTATTGGGGCATGTGGTTTACATACAAGGACCGATGGTAGACCCCGCAGAGATTGCGGTGATACTGAACTTGGAAGCACCGAGGAGTGTGAAACAGTTGCGCGCTACTTTGGGACATACAGGATATTACACAAATTTTATCAAAAGCTATGCCCAGATGACCACGCCTATGGAGAAATTGTTGAAGAAGGATGTCACGTTCTGTTGGAACAATGACTGTAAGAAGAGCTTAGACATATTGAAGGAAAAGATGGTTACCGCACCGATTCTAGTCTTCCCAAACTGGAAGAAAGAGTTTCATGTACATGTCGACGCATCATGTATAGCGCTACGAGCAGTACTAACACAGGCTGGCGAAGAAGGCTTGGACCATCCTATCACGTTCGCAAGCCACATATTATCCAAAGCAGAGAAGAACTATTCCACCATTGAGCACGAAGGGCTAGCTATGGTGTATGCACTCCAGAAATATCGACACTACTTGCTAGGAGGCCATTTTAAGATGTATACGGATCACTCTGCGCTGAAGTACCTAGTCAATAAGCCGTTGTTGGGGGGGGAGAATCTGCATATGGCTCTTATTGTTCAAGGAGTATGATTTTGAATTTGTCGTGAAGCCTGGATGGTTGAATGCGGGACCAGATCATCACACATCGAAACGGGGGAGGAACCTACTAACATGGAAGAAGGATTGCTTGACACGTAGTTATTTGCAATGCGTGTTGCGGATGGGCACTTTGAGGATATAATACACTTCCTAACAATAGGAACGTCACCGAAAGGATACACTGTCCATTAAAAGAAGGAAGTGGTGCGTGCGGTAAATTTCTCTGTCATTGCTGGGCATCTATACAAACTAGGGATTGATGAGATATTGTGACGGTATGTACCTGAGTTCAAAAGAAGCAGCATCCTCGTGGATGCTCATGGGGGCACTGCGGGAGGACATTATGCAGGGAGAGAAACTGCGCAAAATGTTATATGCCCAGGGTTGTGGTGGCGAACCCTTCATCAGGATTCAAAAGCATATTGCAAGGCGTGTGATGTATGTCAAAGAACGGGCAGGCCATCGTGGAGGGATGAAATGCCTTTTAATCCACAAATGATGTTGCAACCATTTGAGAAGTGGGTGATCAATTTTGTAGGACCCATTCAACCACAAGCAAAGACATGATCAAGATACATTATCACTACGATAGAGTATTTGACTCGTTGGGCAGAAGTGCAGCCAATGAAGGATTGCACAGGAGCGACTATCACGAAGTTCCTTTTTGAGTATGTACTAACGCGATTTGGATGTCTGAAGATCTTGATGAGTGATCGTGGTATGCACTTCCTAAATGAGATGATCAATGCACTGACGAAGAAATTTCAGGTATATCACCAGAAGAGCACACCTTATCACCCACAAGCTAACGGAACAGTGGAGGCGTTCAACAAAGTGATCGAAAATACATTGACCAAGGTTTTCAATGCTCAGTGAAGTGATTGGGACCTACACATACCTGCAATACTGTGGGCTTATTGAACGACATGCAAGAAGTTGACTGTACAAACCCCTTTTAGGCTTTTCTATGGTGTGGAAGCGATGATGCCTATGGAATACATTGTTCCTGGTCTACGCATACCAGCGCTCACAGGTATGATAGATCGCGGAGCCCTGGAGGAGAGACTCACGCCGCTGGATGAGATTGAAGAAGAAATATTTTTGGTTGGATTTCACCAGTAGGTCCAAAAGCAGCGCGAAAAGGCATGGCATGATCGACACTCAAGATATGCACATTTAAGGTAAATGACCTAGTTTTTTAATATGATAGTAAGTTTGATGAATTTCCAGGGAAATTCAGGATGCATTGGTTAGGGCCTTATGTTATTAAGGAGATTACCAATGGAGGAGCCATACAGTTGGTCAAATTAAATGGAGAACCCTTCCCATGAAAGGTAAATGGTAGTCGCTTGAAGCCATACGCCAGCAGCCTAGCCATGTGACTAAATGAAAGAAGCACAGTCTTAGCACTCCAGGCAGCTGAAAGGAGGTGCGAGACTATAAACCACACTGCTTGAGTTGGGGAACTGCGCGATTGGAAGATGGTGTGAAGCAAGGACGTGTCATTGGGTCTGCAACAGCGTGGAGTAAGCTGCACTACCCAAGGAGAAATCGCATAGGTTGGCTGGAAAGTGACCGTTAAAGTCACTGTTCATGTAAATACGGTAGAAGTGAGGCCAAATGGAGCGAGCAACTAACATTTAAGATGAAATTTATGGCTTAGATCCTTGAAAATCCATAGCCAATCTAGCATTAATGAACCAATTTTGGGGGAAACGGTTGGATTTGAATTCAAAATGCCCTATAAATCACAAGTGGTTGTCCAACGAAAAACACTTGGAATTTTGAGTATTCAGTTGTTGAGCTCTCAGACGCCTATGGACCCAGAGTTCTTCGAGGCTCTCAAACAGACTCCTGCATTTGAGAACTTTCCCGAGACATCGCGCGCACTGATAGAGAGTGTTATGTCAACACCCCCAGAAGTTATCAATACATAGCAAGTAGTAGAGGATCCAGCACAGGAAATGGAGAGAGAGGCCAAAGTAGCTGCCTCGAAAGTGGTCGAATTATTGGCAAAGGTCCCTAAATCCCCAAGAACGTTGAGACTGAAGCCAACCCCAACCAAGGAGACTATTAAAGACAAGAAGGGCAAGCAGCCAACCATACCGGTGTGCGCGTTGCCAAGACGAAACCCATCAAATCCCACTGCCCAAGAGAAAGGCAAGGCTATAAGCCTAGAAGTAGAAGAGGAGGATATCAAAGACATCCCCATGGAAGATGAGGATGTGGGAATGGAAATAGAGTAAGTTGAAGCCCAGGGTGCAGACCCTATTACACGATTTCCGGAGTATGTCCCTCCGCACAAGCCTAAGGCCAAGGTCCCAAAGGACATTGATGAAAGTAAGAGTCCCTTGCAAACCCCTATGAAATTGTTTTTGGCAGTCCACGTTTGGCACAGGTGCCCATATTGAATCTTCAAGACTAGGACTTGGTGGATCACGAGAAGTTCCCACACCTGGTGATCGAATAGCTGATGCGCCAAATCATAGACAAAAATATGGGGATGACTGTATTGGAGCCGTAGAAGTGGCTTAGAGGAGTAGAGAAGGTAAGATTACTCAACCTACTCTGGGTGACACACTATAACTTTGCCCCCGTGACAATGTTGGATTATCAAGCAGTTGTTGTGCTTGTTGCATGATGGGTGTCTGTGGCTGGAGGAGTCGATACCCATCACCGATATGTTGATTCACCGCATAATGCGTCTGCCATATACAGGCAAAAATCCAACTATGATCTTTGGCAACAAGGTGTTGAGATTGCAACAAGATGATGGAGCTTAGTGAAAAGAGTCGCCTTCACTAAGTGGGCCTGTAGGCTATTTTTGGCGCAAGTCTATTTTTAGACTATGTCTATTTTTATACATATGGATCATGTCTATGGATTGCAGGTTGTTGTTTATGGATGATTGATCAAGTTGGGAAAAAATAGATGGACTTCTATTTTTGATGAAAGTGTGAGTGATCACAGTGTGAGTGATCAAAGTCTATTTTTAGACTGGTTGTCAAAAATAGAAAAGTCAAATATTATTATCTCACAATAATATTTGGACTATAAACTTAATCTTATTCTCTTGGAGCACTTCAGTTTGAGCTACAGAGGTGGCACATGCAGTTGTCAGAAGGAAATACGCTTTTCTTATGATTCAGTTGAGTTGTTGCATGCATGACTTCAGTTAGAACTCAATCAGTCGAGTTTGGTGGAGTTGATTGTGGAGTTGATGGAGTTGTGTTCAGTTTAGCTTTGTTAAACTGGTTGTATTTAGTCTAATTGGCAAATAGACTAGAGATGAGTTGGGTGAATTAGTTATTAATTAATTCACAAGTTATTAACTCATAATACAACTAATGAATACATCAGTTAACTCAGTTGCATGTCAGTGCATGTTCAGTTCAACAGGGACAGGTGGTAGAGAATCATATTGCTATCAGTTGTGACTATAGTTGTGCACCAGATCTTGCACAATCAAGGGATTGAGTATGCCAATGAGTTTGCTCACGTATTTGCCCACATTATAGCTTGTGCTCACGTCCAACAAAGAGTGAGTGACTATTTTGCAGGTGAAAAACGAGTTTGGTGAGCCATTCTCATCAGTGCTTGAGCAGGTATTGAGCAGTGGAGGCAAGCAAGCAGTGGAAGAGATTTGGAGATCAGATCTGAGCTGTATTGTGTGTAACAAAGGTGGAGATACTTGTGAGAAGTATTATGCTGTGTAATGTTACATGACTCAATCATTAATATACAGATAGTTGGGGTTTTTAGCGAGATGCTTTCCCCGGGATACATACTGTGTTAATGTGTGAATGCTCTTGATGTTTTATTGTTATTGATGCTGCTATATTGATGATCAACGTAGAGGAGCTTATGTATTGTGTATGTTTTCCACAATAGTACATGATCAGGATAATCTCCATTGAATATGTGTTAAATTATTCAAAATTTCTACATGGTATCGGAGCTGTTGATCATCAGATCTACTATTCAGGAAGTGTTTACATTCTATTTCTCTAGGCAGAGCCTGTAATCGGGCCAGGTAGCCTCTGGATTAATCCTTCCTTTGGAATGTGAAATATCCGGTAAAAGCCCATACATTCAATCTCTGTACGAGAAATATTTTTGTTCTCACGAATTCTAGATCGGAAGCAGTTGAGTTGGTTGCTGGTGGAATTCAAATTTGCAGCAGTGTTTTCTTGGTGACAATGCAACAATGTCTTTCAACGGATTGCGATTGGAGTATGCTCTTGAGGGTAGCTCAAACTATATTGCATGGAAGGACAGGATGGAGGTAGTATTGGATGATAACGGGCTGAAGGATTTCATAGATATGGATATCCCAAAGCCTACTGATGCTACTGAGGCGGAAGTTTGGCAAAAGAAGACCGCAAAATGTCGAAGGATTCTGTTGGAGGGCGTGAAGGATCACATTGTGTCCAGCCTCCATGGAAAGGCTACTCCATATTTGATGTGGAAACCATTAACAGAATTATTCCAAAGCAAGAGAGATCAGAGGAAGCTGGCGCTCAAAGATAAACTCAGAAACATCAAATACGAGAAGGGTGACAGTATTCCCAAGTATCTCACGAAGTTCACTCAGTGTCGAGATGAGCTGGGAAGTGTGGGGGTTACTGTCGATGATGAGGACTTGGTGAGCTTAGCTCTCCTTGGTCTTCCGAAGAGTTGGCATTCCTATCAGGACTCTATCAATGGTCGGGAGAAGTTGCCAGGATGGGAAAGACTATGGTCAGATCTTGTGCAGGAGGAGATCAGGCGGAGTACCAGGGACAAATCTTCGTCAAAGGGAGCTGATGAAGAGAATTGTGCTTTGGCTGCCAAAGCAAAGAAAGGGAAGAGCAAGAAATCTTCTCAGTCTGGTGTGAAAGGCAAGAAGCAGGATATGTCCAAGGTGAAGTGTTTTCACTGTCACCAGCACAGACACTATGCCACAAATTGTCCGCAGAAGAAGAAGAACAAGCAAGATGCTGGATCTATAGGGGGAGAGGCCTTAGCTTCTCAGTTTGAGCTTGATTTTTCATTGATCTCATGCTTGGTTTCAAGTGTGATGGGATCAGTGTGGTTCTTGGACAGTGGTGCGCCTTTTCACATGACGGGAGATAGAGATTTGTTCTCTGATCTGGAGGACAAAGATCTTGGAGTGCACATCAAGATGGGCGATGATGGTAGATACAGTGCGACCGGTATCGGTACCATTTCCTTTGAGAGGGATTCTGGTAAACCCTTCGTATTGAAGGAAGTCATGCATGTTCCAGGATTGAAGAAGAATCTTATCTCAGTGGCGATGTTAGAAGACAAGGGGTATGATGTTGTTTTCAGCGAGGGAAAGGCCTTCCTGCGCAGCAAGACAACTGGTGAGACACAGAAGATAGGGGTTCGAGTGAGGAACCTTTATCAGTTGCATGTAGATGGATGCGCAGCAATGGCAGGCAAGGCAGAAGGATTGGTGAGCCGGGATGATGGCGAGTTGTGGCACAGGAGATTGGTCACCTTCACCATGGAGCCTTGAAGATACTGTAGCAGATCACTACAGGGCTTCCTAAAGGCACACTTACACAGTCAGATCAGTGCAAGGGGTGTACTTTGGGGAAGTTTGTGAAAGCCACCTTTCACGAGAAGGATAGTTGCGCCACGACGATCCTTGAGAGAATTCACACAGACGTGTGTGGACCTTTCTCAGTTGCTTCGAAAGCAAAAAACAGGTATTATGTGATTTTTGTTGATGATTTCTCTCGTAAGTAATGGATCTTCTTCATGCAGAAGAAGAGCGAGACATATTCAAAGTTCTGTGAATTCAAAGCACTGGTCGAGAAGGAATCGGGGAAGAAGGTGAAGGCTCTTAGGAGCGATAATGGTGGTGAATACATCTTGGACGAGTTCAAGGATTTCTGCAAGACAGAAGGGATTCGTAGAGAGCTCATAGCTCCCCATAACCCACAGCAGAACGGGGTAGCTAAGCGGAAGAACAGAACGATTGTGGGTGCTACATGGGCAATGTTGCATGATCAGGGCCTACCCCTTCACTTGTGGGCGGAAGCATGCAATACAGCAGTTTATGTGCAGAACCGTTGTCCTCATAGGATACTTGGCATGAGTACACTTGAGGAGACTTATTCTGGTAAGAAGCCTGATCTTTCTCATTTGAGGATTTTTGGTGCTAACGTTTACATGCATGTGATGAAGGATGCCAGGAAGAAGTTGGAGCCGACTGCAAAGGTTGGGATATTTGTGGGGTACACTGATACGCCCCACAACTATCGTGTGTATTTGCCAGACAGTGGTAAAACTGTTGTGCGACGGGATATAAAATTTCAGGAGGAGAAAGCCATGAAGTGTTCGCTTGAGAGGGAGCTACACTTGCATGCAGATGAGGAGATATTAGTTCCTAAGGATGAGCTTCAGGACGTGGATCAACCACAGGACGAGGTTCATGGAGTGGAAGAGACCACTCATGCAGCGCCAACCATCAGAGGGCGAAAGCGCTTGACAGAAGCTGAGCGACTAGCTCAAGATGCAGAGAAAGTTGTAGGACCACCTACAGCCCAACGCAGGCAGAGACAGTCACCTGATCGGTACACCGGATACATGGCTCTTATGAGCAAGTGTGTTGTGACTGAACCATCCTCTTTCGAGGAAGTTGTGGAGGATCCCGCATGGGTAGACGCCATGGTGGAAGAGTATGATTCTATTGTCAGAAACAGTGCATGGGAGATTGTTCCTAGTCTGGAAGGGAAATAAGTGGTGGGTTCGAGATGGATCTACAAAGTTAAGCAGGCAGCTGACGGGAGTGTGGAGAAGTACAAGGAAGGATTTGTTGCCCGAGGCTTTTCACAGATTGAGGGGATCGGTTATGAGGAGACCTTTGCACCTGTCACAAGGTATTCTTCCATACGAACGATTCTTGCTCTCTCAACGCAGATGGGATGGCACATTCATCAGATGGATGTGAAGACTGTGTTCCTCAACGGAGTCATTGAGGAGGAGGTGTACATTGAGCAACCTGAAGGCTTTGAAGTCTTCAGCACCAAGTCGCATGTGTGCAGGCTCAAGAGAGCGCTGTATGGGTTGAAGCAAGCACCACGTGCTTGGTACACACGGATAGACAGCTATTTCACAGGACTTGGATTCTCCAAGAGCGAGGAAGATCCGAACCTATACCAGATTGTAGTGGAGGGTAACTTGCTTATCATTGTACTGTATGTTGATGATTTGATTCTAACGGGTGATGAGCTGTTGATACTGTCATGCAAGAAGGATCTTGCTACAGAGTTTGAGATGAAGGATTTGGGCCTCCTTCACTATTTCCTGGGATTGGAAATATGGCAGTGCAGTGGTGGACTGTTTGTTTCTCAGGGCAAGTATGCTCGGGAGATACTGGAGAAGTTCAACATGCATGGCTGCAAGCCTGTTGATACTCCTCTTCCTGGAGGTTGGAGGAAGGAGGATGCCACTTTGGGAGAAGAAGTGGATGCCACTGTTTATCGACAGTTGGTGGGGTCGCTGATGTATTTGGTCAATACATGACCTGATATATGCTATGCAGTTAACCAGCATTCACAAGCTATGGTTAAGCCTACCAAGCTCTTCTGGAAGGTGGGCAAGCATGTATTGCGCTACTTGAGAGGCACATCGGGATATGGTTTGTGGTACAGACAGGAGGATGAGGTGAAGCTATGTGGCTTCACGGATGCAGATTGGGCAGGGAGCCCAACAGACAGAAAGAGCACATCAGGAGGGGTCTTCAGTATTAGATCGACAGCAGTTTCTTGGTAAAGCAGGAAACATAGATCTATGGCACTCAGTTCAGCGGAGGCCGAGTATATGGCAGCAAGTTTGGCTGCATGCGAGGCCATATGGATGAGGAAGATCCTAGTTAGTTTGTTCGGTTCTCATTTGGATCCTACTGTGATTTACTGTGATAAACAGAGTTGCATTAAACTCTCGGCTAATCCTGTATTTCATGATAGATCTAAACATATTGACATCAGGTACCATCATATCAGAGATTGTGTGCAGCGGAGGATCATGTTACTTTCGTACATTCCAACGGAGGATCAGGATGCTGATATTCTGACGAAGGCTCTCACCAGGAGAAAATTCGAGTACCACCGAGGCAGGATAGGGGTTGCTGATAATCCATATCTTGTCGAGAGGGAGTGTTGAGATTGCAACAAGATGATGGAGCTTAGTGAAAAGAGTCGCCTTCACTAAGTGGGCCCGTAGGCTATTTTTGGCGCAAGTCTATTTTTAAACTATGTCTATTTTTAGACATATGGATCATGTCTATGGATTGCAGGTTGCTATTTATGGATGATTGATCAAGTTGGGAAAAAATAGATGGACTTCTATTTTTGATGAAAGTGTGAGTGATCACAGTGTGAGTGATCAAAGTCTATTTTTAGACTAGCTGTCAAAAATAGAAAAGTCAAATATTATTATCTCACAATAATATTTGGACTATAAACTTAATCTTATTCTCTTGGAGCACTTCAGTTTGAGCTACAGAGGTGGCACATGCAGCAGTCAGAAGGAAATACGCTTTTCTTATGAGTCAGTTGAGTTGTTGCATGCATGACTTCAGTTAGAACTCAATCAGTTGAGTTTGGTGGAGTTGATTATGGAGTTGATGGAGTTGTGTTCAGTTTAGCTTTGTTAAACTGGTTGTATTTAGTCTAACTGGCAAATAGACTAGAGATGAGTTGGGTGAATTAGTTATTAATTAATTCACAAGTTATTAACTCATAATACAACTAATGAATACATCAGTTAACTCAGTTGCATGTCAGTGCATGTTCAGTTCAACAGGGACAGGTGGTAAAGAATCAGATTGCTATCAGTTGTGACTATAGTTGTGCACCAGATCTTGCACAATCAAGGGATTGAGTATGCCAATGAGTTTTCTCATGTATTTTCCCACATTATAGCTTGTGCTCACGTCCAACAAAGAGTGAGTGACTATTTTGCAGGTGAAAAACGAGTTTGGTGAGCCATTCTCATCAGTTCTTGAGCAGGTATTAAGCAGTGGAGGCAGGCAAGCAGTGGAAGAGATTTGGAGATCAGATCTGAGTTGTATTGTGTGTAACAGAGGTGGAGATACTTGTGAGAAGTATTATGCTGTGTAATGTTACATGACTCAATCATTAATATACAGATAGTTGGGGTTTTTAGCGAGATGCTTTCCCCGGGATACATACTGTGTTAATGTGTGAATGCTCTTGATGTTTTATTGTTATTGATGCTGCTATATTGATGATCAACGTAGAGGAGCTTATGTATTGTGTATTTTTTCCGCAATAGTACATGATCAGGATAATCTCCATTGAATATGTGTTAAATTATTCAAAATTTCTACAGGGTAGCGAGCAGGCGCTCGCAGAATCACTGAAAGAGAAGTTCAAACTGGTAAAGAAGTCTCCCAGGGATGTTATCTCCAGCATCTGCAACCCCGCTATGAAGGTGGCAACGCAGATCCTTGTAGGGAAGGTGATGCAGAAGTGCCGCACCGATGAGGTGTCGGCGCCTGTCATCGCACTCCCACAGCAGTGCGCAGAAGGAGTCCAGTTTAACTAGTCAAACTACCTTTGCAGAGAGTTCTTGGTGAACTATTGCGAAGCGCAAGAGAAAACCAAGACCTTACACTATGTGTGGCTCTTTCTTTCGATCGTGCTAGTAGCGTGGGAGCTCCCAGAAGAGAGTCAATTCCCATCGGTCGTGCCAGACCTTCCTGAAGCAATGAAGTGCGCTTCGTTGTGGGCGACCAAGGACGTGGGCCATGTTCAGGATAGAAAGATCTTCTGGATCTTGATGGAAATGAATATCAGGATGTCCATCAATCACAAGCCACGATTTTCGCCCACAATATATGCTAACCTGTAGAGCTATGCCAAATTTAAAGTTGATCTCCATTGGATATCAATCAGGGTGCAGAAGGACCCTGTGCAGAAGTGGTATGATTTGCGTACCTAGCCACAGATGATGCCATTGATGCGGTGTTGGATAAATGGCCGACGGAGTGGCTTACCACCACAAACTTGGAGGTGGGTGGAAGCAAGTCCGTCACACAGAAGAAGAAGGAAGAGGCCAAGCTGAAGATGGCATAGCTGGTCGAAAAGAGGAAAAAGGAGGCCGCTGAGAAGACCCAAGCGGAACAGGTAGGAAAGGAGGCAGGAAAATAGATAGGTGGTGCAGAGCAGGGCTCTGACAAAGGCGCATGGTCACCTTCACCTGAGACCAAAGAAGAGGACACAAAGTAGCACGACACGGACCCTCAGGAGACGTTCACCCGCATTAAACACTCGAGAGAGCTAGAAAAGGGAGGGTCCAGAAAGAAATCCAAGGCGACCAAGACCTCGCTAGACCCTATCACACTAATGGAGGGTGACTTATATGACATCGGTGACATAGTTAGAGATGTCACCGCGAAGGCCCTACAATAGTTCGAGAAGCAACAACAGATCATCTTAGGGGTCATCCAGACCAAGCTGCAGGAGTTGTAGACCCGCACGACGCAAGCTCATCCACTATCCACCAACTTGCCTATCGTCACGTCGGAGGCTGCCGATATGCTGCACATGAAGGCTTCCAATGTGATAATACTGCCAGATGGAGCACTGAACATGGAAAATGAGGCTGACAGGCCCACTTTCATTGGTTTGAAGGGAGTTGGACTAAGCATGACAACACTTCTACGCAAATTACTCAACCTCTTGCAGGATGGAGTAATTGTAGAGCTAACTGTCCATGAGCATCGCACCCTTCAGGTGATCAGTGAACAGAAGATAAACAATGAGCATATGGCTGTGCAAAGGAATGTTTCCATCACCGCTGAGGCTGAGGCGACCATCCAGAGCAAGAGGATCATACAGGTCGTGGAGGAGGCATGTAGAATGTTGCCAAAGTTGGCCATTCTAAAGGAGGAGCCAGTTGAGGCCCGCATCCACAAATTGGCCACAGGGGTGCGCGACACTCGGACAGATATAGCACGGGTTCAGTTGGAGTTGAACCTGCAGATTATAGAGCTCCAATTGAGGGCCCAGACTTCAACACCGCCAGAGGTAAAGGAACATCGGACGTCCGCTGTCACCGAAGTAGTTGCGCCGGTGGAGGGTGCAGTAGTAGATTGCACACAGTTGTTCGAACAATCATTTGAGGTCTTGACCAGCTTGTAGGAGGACCCAAACATCCAGAGGCTAGAAATGGAAGCGTGCGAACTCCAACAACACTATGATGAAGTTAAGGGCACAACACAAACAGTCTACTAACACAGAGGTTAGCCAAGTTGCAGGAAGCCAAGTAGCTAAAGGAATAGGTGGACGCAACACTGCACAAGGAAGCAGTGTTGAAGGCGCGACTAATGCCCTAGTTGGAGAAAGCTTACGTAGTCATAGGAACCATTGAAGGAAATCTTTTGAATCTACAAGCAACGCAACAACAGCTTTAGATTGACAGCGTAGGGGCAGTAACCGAGAAAACAGTTGAATATGTGAAGCAGGCAGCAGCTCAGTGCACGGCCAAAGTTGCGGTCATCGGGGTCGAGCTTGATAGGCTTCACGTAAAGATCTCCATGCCTACCGAGAGACTCGAGGGTGAGTCACGATGTTTGTGTTGGGGGTCTGTTGGGAGCGGGATCCCCCAAGGGCATTTTTGGGGCTAAAAGTCCATGTTTAAGTCAATTTTTTCAATATAGTTGTAAAGATTCTGCATTTTGTGGTCATCGAGCGCGAAGGTGTTATGTGTCATAAAGGGTAGTCCATCCTTAGTTTTTCAAAGTAAAGTCGGCTGTAAGAGATCTACCCATGATCCGCGAACCATGGGATTGTATAAAAATAGCTAAGCTCTAAGTAGTTAAAGGGAGATAGAAAATGACACAACATGTAAGAGAGTCATATCTTTAGAGAAAGAAGTCTAAGTCTTGGGTTGTATCGTAGGTAGAGGCTCTACAACTAAGTGCGCAAAGGCCTAGGGTAGAATTATGTAGCTGAGTGCGTGAACCCCTACAGCTGTGTGTGTAGGGTGGACAGAGTCTGTAACACTTAGAGATATTAATAAAAGGAGTTATTCTACAATTTATGTGCCTTTGTTATGTTGTTGGGTTTGGATATATTATGTATGAATTTCCTTTATTATGCTTATATGATGCGCAAATGAATGCAATTACATTGAATAATTGAACGCAATCACGAATATCTACTTATGCGGTGATAACTTTAAGTATTTGACAAGATAAGCAAATCACTTAAGATAATTGATGAATCTACACGGCAGGCTGCCATAGCAACGCGAAAGTACATGAGCCACATGTTAGGGTTGCACAAAGGTCTACCGTATACTTTTGTGAAGGTATTGAAGGTCGGGATAGAGGGTTTTTCTTACAAGCCCTAGAGAGAGACCACCTACACGAAGGCAAGGATAGAAGAAATCAAACGAAATCACAACCATCTCAGGGTGCGGAAACTTGGTTCCAGCATCCCCCCATACTGCTTCGGGTGAGACTTTGGTCCGCGATCCACGGGCTGATGTCGAAAGGGCCAGTAGTGAAGGGATTTGTTTAGCTAATTAACATTGAACCTAGGTCTTGCCCCCTCAAGCCAACAGAGATGTAACACCAAGAGTTTATGGGCCTCATTGGGGTTAGTAAGGCAGCCAACTTCCCATGGTCGTAACTTGGTCATATTATCTTTGTTTCATGCATATGATACCTCATTGGAAATATATCTCTAAGGACTACAGTTGTTGACGCGATTTCCATAGAAATAGTTGGAGGAATTTTGCCCAAAAAAACATCGTTTAGGGCCTCAAAATGGATCTGGAAGTTCAGGACCCGAAAAATTGCCAAAAATAGTAAATCATGCTACAGTTAAGAAAAAAAAAATTGAAAGAACAATGGTGTGGGTCCAACTGGAATAGGCGGTTGGCCACCAATATCCACCTGAACCAAATCTAGTAGTTGAAGTATTAAACCAATCCAGTATGAAGGTGTTTCTTACCTCGCCTTACCCTACTTGCTTACGAATTATTGCAACAAGTAGATTAGGAAGTTGTAGTTTTCTTGACGTACACCCATTAGGAATGTTGTCAGTAGCCGATGTATTGATCCAGATTTCTTGAATCAGAAGGATGGAGGGAGTAGCCAATGTATTCACCTAAATGTACTGACCCGGATTTATAGCGTACCTGATGTATTCACCCAATACATGCTTATGAACTATTAGCGCCTACCCCAACCCCACTTGATTGTGAATTATTGACACAGCTAGTGTTCATTCTAGGTAGCGGTCAATGGATACCCCCGATACTGGTGGTAGAATACCAAAGCTTTGAATCAAGCCCTCTAGTCCACATTAGGAGCTCCTCGCTTATCGATTCATCCCATCCTTCTTGCTCTCCTCACCCCGAGGTACGTTAAGTGACTCGACAATTATTCCACCTTTCATTAGGTAATTTACCACTCGTATTTGATCAATTTTGAAATATTGTAATTACATATATAATTCATAAGTGGCTTTAATACCATAATGACATATATAATTCATGATCTTTCATAAATTCTCGGGGTGGAAGAACCATGAATTGAAGCGTGAATTAGGTGGTCTTCGAAGGGTCCGAACCATAATTACATATATAATATATGCATAGTCCGCTAAAGTGTAATTACTGTTGAAGGAAATGTAACTAGGTTCGGTCTTCATAAATTTACTTTTGATATTTATATTTATTAAAGAAAAGAAATATTATTTTTATAATATATGTCAATGAGTTTCTTTCTCATTGAAATAAGTCTAGCACATGTTAAAGTACTATAGGTGAGTCAAAGAGTCAAAATAATTATGTTGAAGACCTTAAGGGAATGTTATTATAGGTATACTTATGCATTAGAGTCAAAGAATACACCTCCAAGCAAAATAAAGTCTCCTCCAAGCAATGGCACCATCAAAAGAATAAATATGAAACAAATAGAGCAATTCAGCCTGCAATCTTAAAGACAACTTAAAGGAGGGACAAACCTCTATATATAGAGGCCATCCACTCCTCCAACGTCAAGCACACTCACCTCTGAAATCAAAAAAGGTAGAAGACTGAAAGGGAGAGAAGAAAACACAAGTCCAAGGAGCCTCTAGTGCAGTGAAGAAGGAGAAGTCATTACCGAGGGTTAAAGATTGTTTCTAGGGTAAAACACAATCACACATGTGAGAAAGGAAGGGTCTTCCTACAACCAAAACAGCAGCAATTCACTGTCAACGTATATCATCATTTGGGATAGAAACATAGTCCTAAGGAGCCACCCACTCAAGTGAAGAAACAAGGAAGAAAAGTGAAGTTAATAGGGTTTTTAGAAAGCCTATTACAGTCACATGTGCGAGAAGAAGGAGATTGTCTCTGCTGTCATAATAGCCCTCCCATTACAGTCATACAAGTTCGTTGGTTGGTGAAGAAAAGGAAGACATCATCCCATGTGAAAGGGTCTCATCAAAGATCAAGGATAAGTGTCTATTCTAGAGCAAGTGCAACAAGATCTATCAATAGTTGAAAGAAGAATGAAGTGTTGGAAGGAGGACAAAGTGATAGGGAATTAAGTGCCAGAAGGAGAAGAACAAAGTGTTGGGGAGACAAGGTGCAGAAAGGAGGAAGGACTTGACTTGTGCTTGGAGGATATTCTTGTCAAGGGTCTAGAGTTTGGCATTGATCAATAAGAAGCTTCAATAAAAGAAATTTGTCGAAGGGTTTTACTCTCAAGAGAAGAGAGGTTTTGGCCCTGTTAGAGAGCCAACATCTTGTGTTCGTGTTATTATGTTTTTGGTAGCATTTTGATGAAGTAAACACACATGAATTAATAAGAAGACAAAGAATATTAAGCTAACAAGAAAAATTAAAAAGACTCCACCAATTGTTATCAAGTCAAGAAGAATCATACTACACCTAATTTCCCTTGATTCTTCTACATGGTTTCAGAGCTAAGGTGACACATCAAGGGAAGAACATCTCGAGAACACTCATCAAGGAAGGACACCTACAAATTTTAACCATCGAGCCAAGAAGTTTCTATCACATAAATGGAAAGAAGGTCTACCATCCATCACTCATCAAGGAAGACTACAAAGCAAGAAGAAGAACCTTACATAAAGGCACCTACAAGAAGAGAAAATCATAGAAGGACCTACATCAAGCCTCAAGTCATCAAGCAAATATCATCATCAAGCAAGCCCACTAGGAAAAAGCAACTTGAAGAACATCAAGATCTAAGGAAGGCAAGCTTTCAAGTCTTCAAGGAGAAAGTAAGTCCACTACATCTCAAAATCTATCAAGTAAGTATATTTCCCCTTATGAATATGCATCAATGTCTTTTTGCAAGGAAAGCAACAAATTGGTAGGTACCAATAAATTTCTTGCATGGAAGAAGAGGACCGATTTACTTCTCAAGGAGAATGAACTTCTAGAACAGATCAAAGGGAATATCGATATTCCTGCTAAGGAACAAACTCAAGCCTTAGCCAAGTACAATAAGGATGAGACAAGAGCTCAAAGGATTCTAATAGAATCTATCAAGTACTCTCTCCTTCCTTATGTCTCCAAACTTGAAATATCAAAATAAATCTATGACAAACTAGTAGAGTTATTCTTGGTAACCATAGTTGGAGAAGTGATATCTCTACAAAATTAATGGTACAAAATGAAGATATCAAAGGAAAGAATAGCTCCCTACTTCATGAAGATCTCTAAGATGAGGGATCAACTTCAAGAACTAGTGGAAGTCATGTATGACAGAGAAATGACAATTGTAGTACTCAATTCTCTACCTGAGGATTGGGGAAACTTCACATCAAGCATATATTCCAAGAAGGAAGCCATCCCACTAAGTGAAATGTGGTCTCTATGCAAGATAGAGGAAACAAGACTCAAAGCAAAGGAAGGTGTGGCTTCAAAGAAACAAGCATTTGTTACCATGGCTAAGAAAAAGGGAAAATTTGGCAAATTTGGTCCACAAAGAAAAAACAATAGAGATATGTCCAAAATCCAATGCTTTGGATGCCAAAAATATTGAAACTACAAAAGGAATTTTCCAAAACTAAAGAAGGACAACAACGTCAACAAAATGGAAAAGGGAAGAATCTCATGTGACTCAAGAAATGAAAGAAGAAGACAAGAAGAAAAATAAGGAAGATCCTCTAGATCTCTATTATGACTAAGTCTTCTTCTTTACTTAAATTATTATTTCAAAATTTTGAGTAGTATAGGAGCATGTATGAATAGAATAAAATTGCATGGCTAGAAACATCTTCTAGAATCTAGAATCATGATGTACATAGAGTTCAAAATACTTGTGTGGAAGGAGTGTTTATAAATAAGAACAAAATTCATGGTTAGAAATATCTTCTAGAATATAGGAGCATGGTAGATATAGCTCAAGATATTCTTGTAGAAGAAGCATACCTAGTATAGGACCTCATCCACAATAAAATAAAATTGATCATGATTAAGAATCTTAGAAGACCTCCATCATCAAAAGAAAGAAACATTTGCAGGGTAAGGGTCTTTAAGATCCTTTGATGGAATATTCAAAATAATATTCATAAACAAAAGCAAATGTCTCATTGGGAGTCCCATTCATGGGATTGAAGAAAAGGATGATATGCACGCAACCTAAGATGAAGTGAGAAGGGCCACACCATGGACAATCAATTGAAGATAAGATGATCAAAGGAGAATCAAGATGAGGTATGTATGCATCAAATTTTTGTCATGTTATCATATGTATATTATTGAGTCATGGGAATAGTTCTATGACATGATCAAGTAGGAAAGAATCTATTTCACCAATGACATGCTCAAAGGCATGTACTACAATGCAATGAAGGACAACAAAAGGAAATACTCACATAAGGAGTATAAGATTGTTGACTAAGAAGCAAGAAGAAATGCTAACTAGTCCAAGATGAAGAAGTGCTCCCATAAAGAGTATAAGGTGGTTGACCAATCTATCCATGAAGAAGAAAATTAAGAAAGAGACCAAGCATGTGAAGAAAACCATGATCATAAAGAATCATTATTTGACAAGATTCATTGAAGACATCTCTAGAAAGAAGGTAGGACAACTCTGACTAAGGAAGGAAAAGAAAAAATGACCCTTGAAACCTATGAAGGCCTTGGAGAGATGAAAGGAGAAAATAATTGATTCTACTCTACGAAGATGCCATGATGAAGAAGTCATCCAGCAAAAGCACCATTTAATAATGAAGCAATATCAGGATGAGGTCATGAAGGGCTACTAAATCGAATCATGTAAACAAGCAAGTACAATGAAGCATCCATGAGAAGAGTATTCCAAAACATGGAAAGATACCAAAGGAGTAGCCAGATGACAAGAGAACATGATATATGTCAAGAAGACCACTTTCCATGAAGGAAGCAATGACATGACAAACTAGGAAGGAAAGTGATCGAAGGATTGTGCCCTACCAGGAATAAGTTCGAACAAAGACTTCACGACATCAAAGGAAAGAAGGAGATCAAGAAACTGAAGGACCCAGGAAGAAGAAGTTGTTGATGAAAGGATAAGTAACTAGATAAGAGGATTTATAACAAGTTCCCAATTACAAAGGAACTTGGACAAGTACCTTGTCAGAGGATACTTGGGCATGTCTTCCTCAATTGAGAAGAAGTGATAGAAACAACATTCTTGTCTTCACTTGGGAAGAAATAATGGGAGGATCAGGTAATCATCTAGCATCTAATACTCTTTGAGGATGTGTAGGGCATCCAAGACAAGAGTAGGCAAGAGGACTGTCATGCGGAAAGAGTCAATTTTGCGGACAAAACCGACCTCCCTAGAAACCAAAGGTTTTCTAGTGACAAACAAAACAATCAAGCACTATCTTTCCCTAAATATGCATTTAAAATAAAAGCAACCAGGTGTTTAAGGCTTACCTCTAGTCCAACGCTTGTTTGTAGCAGCCAAGCCTCTTCGATCCATATGAGCTCCTTCTCCTTGAAGCTTGCATTCACTAACAAGCAAACGATTACATAGCACCTGAATAACTCATATAATAAAACATATTCATCATAAAGACCAAGGAGTTTATGAAACAAATTATATATAACAACTTGTTGAGAAAAATGAACTTAATTGTATTAATTGGAAACAAAAGAAACCATTACAACCAGTGCCTTGGTGTTGTGCAGGTCCCTCCCAGGGTCCAGCAAGAGTTCTCCTTTACTTTGATCAGCTCACCCACTTCCAAATGAAGCTAAGAAAGGATTGGAATCTCTCCTCTCAAGCTCTAAAAGGGAGTCCTAATTTCAGCAACATCTACCCTTAGGAATGTTCAGCTTTCAACCTCCCCTCCCTCTGGCCCAATGCTTGTATTTATAGTGCTTTGGGGGAAGTTAATCAGGTCCACCATCAATGGGATAAGCCCCTCTTTCAATGGGATAGATCCCCTCTTCATGGGATAAGTTCCTCTTTCATTGGGATGCATGAACCATCTGGAGGCGCTCAATCCACGTCAAACCATCTTCTAGAATGCTCTAGAATCAACCACAAGTAAGTTTTTTGAAGTAAAACTTGCGCCTTTTGACCTTTACAGGAGTACGCACCCACCCCTTTACAGACAGAGCGTACAAGTACGCAGTTGTTATGAACTTGAGGTGCGTACACGCAGGTAAAGGTGAGAGAAACTACGTAACCAGAGTTATATTGACTTTTAAAGACTTTTCTCTCTTTCTTGGAGTTTGACATGAGGAGCAGAGGTATAAGACTTGCCAAGGAGGACAGTATGACTATTGATGGAGCCATACTGACTGCAAATAGTCATGGTGAACAATTTTAGTGTAACAAGGACCAATATTCTTTGAGGGTTAGGAACCCAAGATAAGAATAGTCCTAGAAGTTCATACTAAGTGAATACCCGGGTGGATATGTACCTTGAGAGACAATGACTAAGGTGTCTATAAGTCATTGGTCTCGCCAACATTGTGCTCTGATCTATTGAGAGATAGATCTGTCAATCAAGGCCTTGTTGTGGAAATAATGTTAGTTACTATGATGCTATAACAAATGGTCTGTCAATCAAGGCCTTGTTGTGGAAATAATGTTAGTTACTATGATGCTATAACAAATGGATTGCCAATTCGGTTTCTTTGATGTGAATTCTTCAAGATTGAAAAATAACCAAACACCTTCTAATGTTATATGAATACCTCCCTAGTTAAGAGGGGGTGTTGAAGGAAATGTAACTAGGTTCAGAATTCATAAATGTACTTTTAATATTTGTATTTATTCAAGAAAAGAAATATTATTTTTATAATATATGTCAATGAGTTTCTTGCTCATTGAAATAAGTCTAGAACATGTTAAAGTTCTATAGGTGAGTTAAAGAGTCAAAATAATTATGTTGAATACCTTATGAGCATGTTAATATAGGTATACTTATGTATTAGAGTCAAAGAAGACACCTCCAAGCAAAGTCAAGTCTCCTCCAAGCAATGGCACCATCAAAAGAAGCAATCTGAAATGAATAGAGAAAGTCGGTCTACAATCTTCAAGTCAGCCTAAAGGAGGGACATACCTCTATATATAGAGGTTTTCCACTCCTCCAACGTCAAGCACACTCACCTATGAAATCAACGAAGGTAGAAGACTAAAAAGGAGAGAAGAAAATGCAAGTCCAAGGAGCCTCTAGTGCAGCAAATAAGGAGAAGTCATTACCGAGGGTTAAGGACTATTTCTAGGGTAAAATGCAATCACATGTATGAGAACGGAAGGGTATTCCTGTGGTCAGAACAACAACAACTCACAATCAACATATCTCATCATTTGGGCTACAAAAATAGGCCTAAAGAGCCACCCACTCAAGCGAAGAAAAAAGGAAGAAAAGTGAATTTAATAGGGATTTTCTAAAGCCTATTATAGTCACACGTGCAAGGAGAAGGATAAGTGTCTATTCTAGAGCAAGTGTAACAAGATCTATCAACAGTTGAAAGAAGAATGAAGTGTCGGAAGAAGGAGGATAAAGTGTCGGGGAACGAAGTGTCAAAAGGAGAATAACAACGTTTTGGGGAGACAAGGTGTAGAAAGGAGGAAGGACTTGACTTGTGCTTGGAGGATATTATTTTCAAGGGTTTAGGGTTTGGCATTGATCAATAAGAAGCTTCAATAAGAGAAATTTACCGAAGGATTTTCCTCTCAAGAGAAGAGAGGTTTTGGCCCTGACAGAGAGCCAACATATTTTGTTCTTGTTCTTATCTTTTTGGAAGCATTTTGATGAAGTAAACACATGCGCATTAATAAGAAGAAGAAGAATATTAAGCTAACAATAAAAAGTAAAAAGACTCCACAAATTGTTATCAAGTCAAGAAGAATCACACTACATCTATTCAACAATTACTACTATAATTCATGCCATAATTACATATATAATAGCATATTGGATTCTTTATATATAGCAATCCAAAACTTCAAAATCAACATGGCTTGATGATGGTCAATTAGAGACCTTTAGAGACCTTGTTGGACGAGCTTCAATAACACTTTATGAGATACTTTTACTTGGTACGGACGACACTTTGAGATTTGGTATTTACCTTTAGCCCCTATTCAGTATGACTGGAAGAAAGGGAACTACTTATCTGTCATTGGATCATGGTGTCAGAACTAAGAAATTCCTGAAGCTAAGCGAAAATAGTCATCCTAGTGGTATCCAAGTAAGTACTAGTAAGAATATATAAGGAAATGTGGTCGAACTCCCATGCTCTGTTGAACTCCCATCTGATAATGGAGGAGACTATACATCCAAAGAGATTATAGCATTTTGTAAGGAGTCTGGGATTAAGAGGGAGTTGATAGCCCCATACAATCCCAAACAAAATGGAGTCGCAGAAAGAAAGAACAGATCCATTGAAGAAAGTGTAAAAGAAATGTTACACAATCTAGATCTACCTAAGTTTCTGTGGGGAGAGGCAACAAAGAAAATGATCTAAATTGAAAATTGATGTCCTCGTAGATCTCTAGATAACAAGACTCTGGAATAAGTTTTCACTAGGAAGAAGGCATATGTAGATCATCTTCTAATCTTTGGGTTTCTTGTGTACATTCATATACCAAAGGAAAAAAGAAAGAAGATGGATCCTTCTGGTATGAAGGGAACATTTTTTGGGTATAGTAACTCATCAAAGGACTATGGAATTTATATGAAATATGGACATCACATTGAAGTTAGTCGTGATGTCATATTTGATGATAATATAGCATTCAAGAAGTCAAAATAGCTTTCCATAGATTCTGATGATGAATAAATTCTAATATTTGAGGAGGAAGATGACAAGGAAGGAGAAGGATCACTAGTGGGCTCCAGTATTGTAGCAATAATGCTACAACTCCTGGAGCTTCCTATCTCTAATTTTATCAACCCGGTATTTCGTAACAAACTTGGAAGCGACGGTGCTGTATGCACAAGTACTAGCTCTTGTCGCAGCTGTCACTTGGTCAGCTGGCACAAGTCCGCTAGGGCTCAAGCCAACTTCTATATGTTCTCAGAAGAAGCTTTCTAAATGATGAACGAAGACTATCTGAAAGGAAATTAACCTACTTTGCAAGAATGAACTGAAAGCCAACAAAACATGGAAACCCTAGTAAACCCTAATCTGACTAGCTTAGTCCTTACGATGCAACGATGGGAATGTAACTCCTAAAAATGATGCCATTACTTCTAGTGATATGAGATGCATGAGATTAAACTACCTCCATTGAAAAGAACATTGTTTTTATATTTTTGCTTAAGTGGTTGGAGTTATTATGACTTGTTTCTTATTAGGTTTTGACTGTGCAGGGGTGGTTCGAAGGGAAAGAAAGCTTGGGAAAGGTCAGGAGGGCTAGGAGAGGTTCCAGGGGATCCAAAACATCATTCCACAGAAGTCCACAACAATCAGGTGCTCGGCAACCGAGTTCGCAGGCTTCTACAGGATGTCTGCAGGGGATCCTACAGGAAGCTCGGGATTTCTACAGGAAGTCTGCTAACTTCTACAGGATGTGCTATAGTTGGAGTGTTGGGTGATGGAGAAGTTGAGGAGCTGTATGGGTGGATAGGTAGGATGGAAAGGGAGCTTATGATGGCTCAGGGACAGAGATATGAGATGAGGAAAGAGTGGGTACAGTTGGTTGGTGGATAGAAGGGTGGAAGCAATGAAAAGTCCAAAAAGATGGAGCTACGTGAACAGTAGAAGTGTTGGAAGGCAAACGAGCTGAACAGAGGTTGGGTAGGTGACTTGGGCGCGTTGAGAAGAAGAAGAAGATAACAGAGTGATGCAACGCAGTGTAAAGGAAACAAATCTGCACAAAACCGAGAATTCATCAACCTATCCTAACTGTATTATTAAATCAACGAACAGCAATGTAAACTTCAGAGAAAAATCGTGCATGGTGTTGGAACGAAGAAGCACTGCTCAAGATCAGAGTGCATGGATGGATCTACAATTGAAATGACTATGTTGCAGCTTGAATGAAAGTATAAGACTGCGTTTTTTTGGTGGTTGGTACGGTCTACACCCCCAATCTCTAAACAGAGATGGCAGTGAGTGCACTGTCAACCTTTTCTTGGAGCTCTAATGAATGCTGATCCTCCTACTCTAATCTAAGCCGCTGGAAGCACTTTAACCATAAACTAATCCTACTCAATCACATTAAAGAAACTAAATCAGCATACTGTGTTTTTTAAATGCATGTCAAAGCAAAGAAATAAAGTGTTGAAAGGAAAGACAAATAACAATACAAGGAAAAGGAGGTCTATTGCTCTCAGGTTGGGCCCTAACCTGAGAGCTATAGCTCCCTTAAAAACTCAGAATTGAATCCAAAGCTGCCTGCCTTTATTGAATAATCATGAGTCTAACATCATGCCAAAACTGGCTTACAAAAAGCAAAAACCGAACTGTAGCTCGTGCTTAGAAATTGCAACAGTAGTTCAAAGGTTCAAAAAGCTCCTATCAAAGGCTACGACCTTAATATTTATACATGATGAGGATCCAGCTGGCTTCCTCAATACGTGGAGCTTGGCTGTCCAACTGAAAGTTAAACTGTTGTTCCTGTAGAATCCGTTGGCTGCCTTTAAGCTCGGTGGGGAAAGCTGTTGGAGCTCGGAGTTAGGGTGGAGATCACGAGGGAGGTCATTTAAGGCTGTAGACAACCTCCCTATAAACCTGCAATGCCACCTTTGCTGTCTCCTTCTGCGTGGTCTTTGCTCCCTTTAATGCCAAAAAACCTGAAATCATCATGTATTAGCCACATAGATATAATGCCTGCCCTTCTTCCTACAAATAACACGAATATACCAAGAAATGAATGCATAAGTGATAAAAGATGAAGGGTTGAGCAAGGTAAGTAGGCCAAATGAGCCCAAATTGTTACCAAAAATTGGGGCTCATCATCACCCCCCAGCTAAAATATTTGCTCATCCTTGAGCAATTTTGCCCCAGCTCCTTGTCCTTGGCCGAGAAATAGGCTCCGGAATACACTCTTTCTTTCCTACTCTTGGTGGCTCTGCCTGTTCTGCCCTTGGTGGTGATGAGGGTGCCTCTCCTTCCCTCTTCTATGTTTCCTTGACCTTGAGCCGGGCTTTTGAAGCCGATTGGTCTACCCTTCTTTTCCAAGTAGTTGTTTTTGGGCTCCCCCTCTCGTAGGTGACCGATATCTTCGAGGGGGACCTCTCACTGGGTGAAGTAGGGGCATCCCCTGTAGTGATTTGGCCGCTGGATGGGGGCTATGGCTTGCCCGTCTTTTTCTCGTACTTCTTCGAGCTTCAAAGTATAAAGGGGTCTCCCTCTTTCTCTTCTCTTTTGGCTTAGGTGGCGTGCTGAGGGCGGCCAGCACAGCTGTTGCCTCCCTTGCTAGAATGTTCGCCTTCTTCTCCTTGGGTTTTACTTTTTCAGGGCTTCCTGTAGAAGACCCTTTTTCTATTTTCGGGCTTCCTGTAGAAGCCTTTTTCTGCTTTCCTGTAGACACAGGGGTCACCGCCTTGGCTTGCTTTGCTGCATGGGTTTTGCTTTTTGGTTTGGTTGCGGGTGCTGATGAGGTACTTGTGCTGATGTGGACCTTCTCAGCTTTGTCCATTCTGCTCTGCAGCCTTTTCTCTCTTGCTGACAAGACGGGTGTGTCATCTTTCTCCTCAGCATCCTTTTTCTTTTGTTTCTTCTCTTGCTTTTTCTTCTGCACTGTGGTCGGGGTCTTCTGGCCTGTTTCTTTCTTTCCCGCAACCACTGATTCTTTTTCCTCACTGCTGGAGGAACCACTTTCTTCAGTCAACATCCTTATGTCTCCATCTCTTGTCAAATTTCTGAATGCTTCCCATGAGAGGGGAACCTTATATGAATGAAGCGCATCCTCCACGAGAAGTTTGATCAATCCATGGTGGGCTACCTGGTCGGGTATGCCTTCTTTTAATTTTGTGGCACACTCAATTAGAGACTGTAGCAGGAAATAAGGGATGCTCAGTTTGTTTTCTACAGGAAGATCAATCTGGTGCCTTAATTCAGTGAGCGACCGAAAGTGATACCCGTACACAATGCTAAAACGACCTTCACAGGTTATATACTTCATGATCTGCAGGCTAACTTCATTCCATGGTGGCAGCAAACTGGTTCTACGCACCCCATTTTTGTCCTCCGAGAATTCCTCCTCTGGGGGAAAGAATTCTTTCTTGGCCTGTTGGCTCAACTTTCTTTCTTCCTTTTCCCATGGCAAACCCATTGGAATTTCAGTAATTCGACTGATATATTGCGGGGTGAGCTTGAGGCTTAGGCCCCTGAAGTTCACGGTGGCCAGTGTTTTGGTTTTCGGCCTCAAAGCTTGTAAAAATTCTTCTGCCACTTCGTCGTCATAACCCTGCAACTTGTCACAAAAGGATATCCATTGCACCCGTGTGAAGAGCTCCACCACCTCCTAGTTTTCTCTTAACTTTGATGAATCAGTGGGTTCCCGTCTAATAAACCCACCCGACATGATAAAAACTGTTGCTAGAGGTGGCGAATGCGGAAGAAATTTGGCCTACTGAGACAGAGCGTAGAATTATGTTTCTGTCGTGCACATAATCCACGAAACTTATCCCTGAGGACCTTAACACAGTTTAATTACACTGACATCCTATAGAACGATAGTTTATGCATGGCAGACAACAATTGCAACCATTTCCTACGACCAGACTGTAGACGACGATTCTGCCACCTTTAAAAACCAATTGCATGGAGAGTTCAGGGTTACCTTTTTATCTGCCACCTTTTTACGTGAGGAACCCGCCTTCCTGTAGAAACAGCTTTCCTGTAGGAGCAGCGCATGATTCCTAGGGAAGACTGCAGTTGGTCTGTGCTCTCGGTGTTGCTTCACAGACGTTCTGATAGCCAAAGGCTCGGAGTTTCGAACTGCAGAGGGATCTGAATGTTCACTCGAGTTTCAAACGGTGAATGATAAATGCAGGCGGGCAATCTAGCCGATTAGATTTGAATCGGCGGAATCCATGGCGCGGGGGTGAGCTGTCCCCGCCGGACCGTTGGATGACGTCGTTCCATCATTTGTCTGTGAGTTCACTTACTACCGCATCATCCCTCTAGTAGATCCGCCGCCGTTTCTTCTGCTAAATCCGTTTTTCCCGACGGGGATTGCTCTCACGTGTGTGCTGCCCATTCCTTTTGTCACGGCCGCCACCCAAACATCCGACTGGACCATTAACCGGTCGACGTGGCCAGTCAACTGGCCATACAGTCGCTCAACCCATTCACTTCACACTTTGTAAACAATTCAAAGTAAAATTCATGCAATCTGACGGAAGAAAGGGTCGAGACACTTACCTGCGCGACTGCAACACGATTTTTCGGGTTTTGGACGATGATAAATGGATCTATCTTTTGCTGGTGAATTTTCACTGGCCCGGAGGTTCACGTTTACAGGCTGTTGACGATGGAGTTGATGCTTGGCTGCATGCGTCCGCGTTTTCATTGCATATGGCCAGCGCTGTGAATAGTATACACTCTAGCGGGCTTAACTATTACAGGACTCCCGCGGGATGTCTTGTAACAGTTCTTCCTCCTTGGGTGCATGCTGCACGACGAAGGATCTGGCCTCCCGATCACGCTCCCAGGGCTTCTGGATGACTGGGATGGATATGGTATGAGATCTCAACGTTTTTTTTTTATTTAAAAATTGCTTTTTCTTGATAACTCATCGATCTGCTTTGCTGGTGCAGGTAACTTCGTTGTATGTCAACAAGGATGGCAGGACGAGGTGACAACAATGTGCAAGGGAGATAACAATAGCTTGCATGCGTCCAAACCGATCCTTAGTCGTTATATCTCCTCATAAAATGGATTCTGGGCCGTCCTGAACTTCTACAGGAAGTTTCCTGTAGAAATACAGAGCTTCCTGTAGAAAGTTTGCGTTTCCTGTAGAGAGTCTGCACCTTCCTGTAGAAAATCTGCATCTTCCTGTAGAAAATCTGCGTCTTCCTGTAGAAGACTCAAGCCGTGATAAAATTGCACATACCTTGGAGAAAATGAGTATTCTTGGAGGAGGTGCTGGTGAGGTCTCTTGACAGCATGATAAGGATCCTTAGCTTTGAGTTGAGAGGCTTCCTCTCCTCCATAGTACACCTGCAACCTGCATGCAACTTTACATTATGAATTTGCTGACCTTGTTTTTTCTTATTGTTTTTTTCTTTTTTTTTTTTTTTTTTTTTTGAAAGATAACAGGGGCGCCTCAATGAGGTTTTCACCCTTGCCATCTGCCTTAAGCGCCTCAGAGAGGTTTTCACTCAAGGATCTTTTTCAAATCTCTTTTTTTTTTTTTTTTTTTTTTTTTGTGAAAGACAATAGGGGCGCCTCAATGAGGTTTTCACCCCTACCACCTGCCTTGGGCGCCTCAGAAAGGTTTTCACCCAAGGATCTTTATTATTTCTTTTTCCTTTTTTTTTTTTTTTTTTTAGATCTTTCAGGGTATGCCCAAAGGAGAGGCAGAACCCTTCTCTATGACCAACACTGATTTCTCCATAGTTTTGATGAACTCTTGTCTTGAGAGAGGCTTCCTGTAGATCTTCAATCGATGCCCATTGACAAGCATGGGGATGGCTTCCTCATCAATGGTCCGAATAAGAACAGATCCATTGTCATGACATTTTTCCACTGCATATGGTCCTAGCCATCTGGTTCTCAGCTTCCCCTTGAAATCTTTGTATCTGGAGTCATACAACAAGGCCCAATCTCCCGGCTTAAATTGCTTGTCATGGAGATGTTGGTCATGCCACACCTTTCTCTGAAGTTGAACCACTTCCGAGTGAAGGAGGGCCTGCATCCGGTGCTCGTCCAGTCCATTCAGCTGCAATAACCTTTCTTGTTGTGCATGGCTGAGATCTAGATCTAGTTGAGCTGCCATCCTCAAAGTGTTGTACTCGAACTCAATGGACAGCAAAGCTTTCTTCCCATAGACCAGCTCATAAGGTGTGAAGCCGGTGGTGGTCTTCCAGGTTGTGTTGTAAGCCCATGTGGCCTCAACCAGGCGATCTTCCCAGTCCTTTCTGTTGCTGCTCACCACCTTAGTCAAGATCTCTTCTAATGCTCTATTGGTGACTTCCACCTGCCCATTTGCTTGAGGGTGATAGGGGGTGGAAGTCCTACGCTTGATCTTGTGGTGAGCTAGTAAGTCTTCAACCAGGTTGGATGTGAACTGGCTCCCTTAATCGGTGACTAGCTCTCTTGAGTAGCCAAACTTGTAGAAGATGTTTTATCTTAAGAACTCGGCCACCTTTTCTTCTGTTGCTGCTTTGATTGCTTTAGTCTCTGCCCACTTTGTCAGGTAGTCAGTACACACAATGATGTAAGACCTTTGCCTCGAAGGAGGGTTGATTGGACCCACAAAGTCCATACCCCACTTCTCAAATGGCTCAAGAGTCACTTGAGGTTGGAGAGGCATCTCATCCCTTTGAGTCGGTTTCCCCATTCTTTGGCATTGGTCACATTGGCTAATATATCTTCTGACATCTTGATGAAGTGTGGGCCAATAGTAGCCTGCCTGCAGGATCTTGAAGGCAGTTCTCTTTGCTGCAAAATGTCCTCCACAAGGCCCATCATGACAGGTGAGGAGGATATCAAAGACTTCCTCCTCCCTTACACAATGCCTTAAGATCTGATCGGGGCCAAGCTTGAACAGATTGCCCCCGATCCAAGTAAATGAGGCACTTTTTCTGATGATTCTGCTCTTCTCTCTTGAAGATAGGTGCGGAGGGAACTGTGCTGAAACAAGGTAGTTTGCTATATCAGCAAACCATGGAGAGAGTGCTGAGATAGAAAACAGATGTTCATCGGGCATCTGGTCATCCATGGTTCCATCCTCATCTGCAGACAAATCCAATCTAGATAAAAAGTCAGCAACAACATTTTCTTTACCTGGTTTTTCAACAATGGTCAAATCAAACTGCTGCAACAAAAGTAACCATCTAATAATACGAGCATTCACATCTGGTTTATTCATTAAATATCTAATTGTAGCATGGTCTGTATGTACAAATGTTTGATAGCCAGTGATATAGTGTCGGAACTTGTTCAGTGCATGGACCACAGCCAAAAACTCTTTCTCAGTTACAGTGTAATTCAGCTCAGCTTTGGACAAGTTTTTACTAACAAAGTAAATGGCATATGGAAGTTTTTGTTCAACTTGTCCTAAAGCTGCACCTATGGCTTTGTTCGAGGCATCAGTGTGGATGTGGAAAGGTACGGCCCAGTTTGGACCTCTCAAGATTGGGGCTGACACCAACTTGTCCTTCAATTCATTCAAAGCCCTCTGACAATCGTCAGTCCATTTAAACTCCACATCTTTTGCCAATAGGCCAAACAATGGCGAGGCTAGCTTGCTGAAGTCTTTAATGAATCTCTTGTAATACCCTGCTAATCCTAAGAAACTCTGAACATCCCTTACCTTTTGAGGAGGTGGAACCTTCTTTACGAGTGCAATTTTGCTAGGATCCACCTGTAACCCTTGGCAAGAAATGGTATGGCCTAGCACGGTCCCTTCAGTCATCAGGAATTCACATTTTTCAGGACTAAGGGACAGGTTCATCTCAATGCATTTGGTTAGGACTTTTCCCAGATTGGACAATGCTTCCTGGAAGTTGGCCCCATAAGGAGTGAAGTCATCCATATAGATCTCCACTGCATCATGGACCAGCTCCGAGAAGATGCTCAAGACAGCTCTCTGGAAGGTAGCAGGAGCATTGCATAGCCCAAAGGGGAGAACTCGATAGGCAAAGGTACCCCAAGGACAAGTGAAGGTGGTCTTATCTTGGTCTTCCGGGCTGATTTGAATCTGGTTGTACCCGCTAAACCCATCTAGGAAAGAGAAGAACTTCTTTTCTGCCAGTCCATCCAACACTTGATCTATGAAAGGTAGAGGAAAATGGTCTTTCTTGGTAGCTTTATTCAGTTCTCGGTAGTCCACACAGATTCTCCACTTCCCATTTTTCTTGGGAACCAACACCAGAGGGGACACCCATTCACTATCTGAGATGGGGTAAATGAATCCGACATCCAACATTTTTTGCAATTCTTCCTTGACAATGTCCTTAAGGGCTGGATTCATTCTCCTCTGAGGTTGCCTAACCGGTTTACAACCCTCTTTGATGTATATGTGATGGGTACAGACTGAGGGATGGACTCCTTTCATCACCTTATAGCTCCAAGCAAAAGCATCTAGGTGACTGGCCAACAGGCTACACAGCTCCTTTTCTTGGGGAGGAGATAGGGAGGAGCTGATCTTTAACGTTATCTCAGGGCCGAACTCCACATTTTTGACTCTGGGAGTGATAGGGTTGGTTGTACAAAGATCCACTAAGGTGCTGGCTTGGGCATCCTCCACCAATTTCTCTAAGGATAGTGCACTGGAAGGTGGATTCTGGATCATGGTCTCAATCAAGTCATCCTCGGTTGGGGGGTCTCTTCTAGTGGTATCTAGGGTGCACAAAGGTGCTGAGTACACTTCATCCTCTTCTCCTTCCTCCAACCAAAGTGGTAAGTCATGCTCTAAGGAAGGTTGGGCAGGAGGGTATAGGACTAGCTGCTTGGACATAGGACCATTTTTGATGGTCATATTTCCTGCACGACAACTTATGTAAGCATCTGCAGTGGCTAACAAAGGCCTTCCCAAAATAATAGGACATCCAATAAGCTTTGCCTTGGGTTTCAGGACCAAGAAATCTGCAGGGTATTCCCAAGAGTCGACGGAGACCAAGACATCCTCCACAATCCCTTCGGGAGTCACAGTGGAGCGATCTGCAAGTTGCAGAATTGTCGAAGTCTTCCTCAAGGAACCCTGAAGATTGAGTTTTAGCATGGTATCCCTGGTCATCACATTAATGGCAGCCCCCAAATCAATCAAAGTGTGAGGTATGATGGTGCCATTGATGTGGACATATACTACAGGACTCCCAGGATCTAGATACTTTGGGCAGATGACTTGTCCTAACATAAGGTCAAACAGTTGTCCTAGGACATTGATGGTTGAAGCATCTCTCTTCCGCCTGCCTGGGTGTTTGAAGCACTTTTCCTTAACCATTTTGTTGTATATTGGCACATCCTTGATGGCTTGGAGAAGTGGTATTTTCACACACAACTGCTTGAGCTCACCCAGAAGCTCATCCTCCTCTGGGTTGGGTTGTGTGGTGGCTGTTAGTCTCTCAGGAAAGGGTGGAATAGCTTTTGGTTCACTTTCCTGTTTATCTTCCTCATCCTCTGGGGGAGGAGGTTGGCGATCCGGAAGAGTCTTTCCAGATCGAAGATTGATCTCCTGGATCTCCACAGCATAGGTAGGACATGATGTTTCCCCAGTGTATACCTGCTAGGCCTATCTATTGTTAGGGTTCGGGTTCGGTTGAGCAGGTATTTGAGGTTGCCTTGGAGGAGCAGGAGGTAAGGGTTGAGGTTGAACTGGTGGTGGAGGCAAAATGGCAGGAGGAGTGTTGTATTGGGGCCTCCACCCCGACTGAGGTGCATTCCACTGAGGCTGTGGCTGGGCATGTGAATGATAAGAATGAGTAGTGGGTTGAGTAGGGTACTGAGGTGGATAAGACCATGGAGGAGGCATAGACCAGGAAGGATGAGCAGGGGGACCCCAGGAAGGCATAGGAGTCGATTGGTTGGGGCTGTAATAAGCTTGAGGTGCCCCTTGCATCCCCTGCTGGTAAGGTCTAGGTACTTGTGGCCTCCTTTGGTTGAGGTAATAGAGAGGTTCAACGGGAGCTTCTGTCCCTTGGTACATGGCTTTAAATCCAGGTAAGGTTGGACATTGGTTTGTGGGATGGTCCTCCTCACAAACGAAACACACTTCAACCGAATGCAATGGGCATTCGTTCTTAGGGTGTCTCCTTGTACATCTAGGGCAGAAGATAGCCAAGGCTCTCTCAGCTTCTTCCTTCTTCTGCTGGATCCTGAATGTGTCCAGTTGCATGGCAATGGTCTGTCTCACCTCACTCTTAAGATCTTCCAATTGATTTGCAAACTCATGTTTGGAGAAAGGGACACCAGTTGAGAGGAGGTTTCCTCTACCTCGTTTCCGAGCTGCCCTGGAGTGGTTTCTAAACACAGTCTTGATGTCCTCATAAGGCAGTTGGTAAATATCCCCCCCAGCTAACATGTGAAGGGTGTCTAAGAGGTCTTCAGGGACTCCTCGGAGCAGGACCAACTTGAGGGATTCAGGGTCAAGTGTGCACCTGGCCCGCTTATAGCTAAGCTGGAACCTCGCCTCATAATCCTCTAAGGACTCATCATTTCCCATGGTCATCCGAAAGATTTCTCCCTTGGTTTCCTTGGACCTACAGTAGTCCCGGTATTTGGTATTGAAAGCTTGCTGCATCTGAGCCCAAGTAGTGATACTATTCCCAGGTAAGCCCATGAACCAGCGTAATGCTGGATCCTTAAGAGTTGAAGGGAAGAGTTTCAGCTTCTGCTCATCTTCAGTATAGTCATAGGTTCTACAAAGGACAGCAAACTCAAACAGGAAGGTATCAGGATCTTCAGTAGTCAGTCCATGGAAGTGAGGTAAAGCGGAGGGGCTAATGTTCTTCATTTTCATCTCTCCATTGGTCTCTCGGATGGGGAAGGCACCTTCTATTCTCTCATCTTCTCCTCTATTGTCAGCCATAGCTTCAGATGGGATGGTTTCTAATTCTTCTTCTGCTATAGGATCTTCGTATATCTCAGGAGGTTCACCTATAGGTTCTTCTGGATCACTATCACCGAAGAAGAGAGAAGGGTGACTCAGTGATGTGGTGGGGGTGTTGGGTAAGAATTTGCCTGTTTTATCTTGATTCCTACGAGGCATGAAATGGAAAGACTTTTTTTTATTGCTTTTGTTTTTTTTCTTCTTTGGTACCTGCAAAACTGAAACAGATTGATCTACAACTAACTATCTTACTGAAATAAAGATGCAGAATTAAATTGAAAGCAGGAAAGAACTAATCTACTTTGCTCAAATGGAATTGCAGGAATGGAAATGCTAGTCTATGCTTGCAGAATTGAAAGGCTAATCTATGCTTACAGAAATGAAATTGCAGAATTGAAATGCTAATCTATGAAAGCAGGAAATGCTAATCTATGAAAGCAGGAAATGTCTATGCTACTTTTGCAGAATGGAAATGAAATAAACTACTTAGCAGAAGGCAAGAATAGGAAAGTAGAAGAAAAGAAACAATTACTAATACTCTGACGCTTCCCCGGCAACGGCGCCAAAAAGATGGTGGGCTCCAGTATTGTAGCAATAATGCTACAACTCCTGGAGCTTCCTATCTCTAATTTTATCAACCCGGTAGTTCGTAACAAACTTGGAAGCGATGGTGCTGTATGCACAAGTACTAGCTCTTTTCGCAGCTGTCACTTGGTCAGCTGGCACAAGTCCGCTAGGGCTCAAGCCAACTTCTATATGTTCTCAGAAGAAGCTTTCTAAATGATGAACGAAGACTATCTGAAAGGAAATTAACCTACTTTGCAAGAATGAACTGAAAGCCAACAAAACATGGAAACCCTAGTAAACCCTAATCTGACTAGCTTAGTCCTTACGATGCAACGATGGGAATGTAACTCCTAAAAATGATGCCATTACTTCTAGTGATATGAGATGCATGAGATTAAACTACCTCCATTGAAAAGAACATTGTTTTTATATTTTTGCTTAAGTGGTTGGAGTTATTATGACTTGTTTCTTATTAGGTTTTGACTGTGCAGGGGTGGTTCGAAGGGAAAGAAAGCTTGGGAAAGGTCAGGAGGGCTAGGAAAGGTTCCAGGGGATCCAAAACATCATTCCACAGAAGTCCACAACAATCAGGTGCTCGGCAACCGAGTTTGCAGGCTTCTACAGGATGTCTGCAAGGGATCCTACAGGAAGCTCGGGATTTCTACAGGAAGTCTGATAACTTCTACAGGATGTGCTATAGTTGGAGTGTTGGGTGATGGAGAAGTCGAGGAGCTGTATGGGTGGATAGGTAGGATGGAAAGGGAGCTTATGATGGCTCAGGGACAGAGATATGAGATGAGGAAAGAGTGGGTACAGTTGGTTGGTGGATAGAAGGGTGGAAGCAATGAAAAGTCTAAAAAGATGGAGCTACCTGAACAGTAGAAGTGTTGGAAGGCAAACGAGCTGAACAGAGGTTGGGTAGGTGACTTGGGCGTGTTGATAAGAAGAAGAAGATAACAGAGTGATGCAACGCAGTGTAAAGGAAACAAATCTGCACAAAACCGAGAATTCATCAACCTATCCTAACTGTGTTATTAAATCAACGAACAACAATGTAAACTTCAGAGAAAAATCGTGCATGGTGTTGGAACGAAGAAGTACTGCTCAAGATCAGAATGCATGGATGGATCTACAATTGAAATGACTGTGTTGCAGCTTGAATGAAAGTATAAGACTGCATTTTTTTGGTGGTTGGTACGGTCTACACCCCCAATCTCTAAACAGAGATGGCAGTGAGTGCACTGTCAACCTTTTCTTGGAGCTCTAATGAATGTTGATCCTCCTACTCTAATCTAAGCCGCTGGAAGCACTTTAACCATAAACTAATCCTACTCAATCACATTAAAGAAACTAAATCAGCAGACTGTGTTTTTCAAATGCATGTCAAAGCAAAGAAATAAAGTGCTGAAAGGAAAGACAAATAACAATACAAGGAAAAGGAGGTCTATTGCTCTCAGGTTGGGCCCTAACCTGAGAGCTATAGCTCCCTTAAAAACTCAGAATTGAATTCAAAGCTTCCTGCCTTTATTGAATAATCATGAGTCTAACATCATGCCAAAACTGGCTTACAAAAAGAAAAAACCGAGCTGTAGCTCGTGCTTAGAAATTGCAACAGTAGTTCAAAGGTTCAAAAAGCTCCTATCAAAGGCTACGACCTTTATATTTATACATGATGAGGATCCAGCTGGCTTCCTCAATACATGGAGCTTGGCTGTCCAACTGAAAGTTAAACTGTTGTTCCTGTAGAATCCGTTGGCTGCCTTTAAGCTTGGTGGGGAAAGCTGTTGGAGCTCGGAGTTAAGGTGGAGATCACGAGGGAGGTCATTTAAGGCTGTAGAAAACCTCCCTATAAACCTGCAATGCCACCTTTGATGTCTCCTTGTCTCCTTCTGCATGGTCTTTGCTCCCTTTAATGCCAAAAAACATGAAATCATCATGTATTAGCCACATAGATATAATGCCTGCCCTTCTTCCTACAAATAACACGAATATACCAAGAAATGAATGCATAAGTGATAAAAGATGAAGGGTTGAGCAAGGTAAGTAGGCCAAATGAGCCCAAATTGTTACCAAAAATTGGGGCTCATCAATCACACCATGAGGAAGAAGGGCCAAGTGAACCTATTCAACCTGTGGTCATTCCTGAAACAAGGAAAAGACCTAATTGGTTGAAATCCACAGCACTTGATGCAGAATTTCATGGGGCAACACAAGGATCATTTAGAGAAAGTAAGAGACCCAAGAAGTATTATGGGTATGTTGCATACATGAAAAAATTAATATAAGCATAACCATCCACCTTTGAAGAGGTTGCAGAACATCGAGAATGGAAGGATTCCATGAATGAAAAGTATCAAACTATAATGAAGAATGGAGTCTGGGAGATCGAACCTAGGCCCAAAGACAAATTTTTGGTTACTTCCAAGTGGATCTATAAGATCAAGCATGCAACTGATGGAAGTATAGATAAGTATAAAGCAAGATTTGTGGCTAGAGGTATCTCTCAACTTGAAGGCATCGACTATGAAGAAAAATTTTCTCCAACAGCAAGATATACAACGATTCGATCATTAGTATCTCTGGAAGCATTGATGGGATGGAACATCCACCAAATGGATATCAAGATTGTGTTTCTAAATGGAATTATAGATGAAGAAGTCTATATAGAACAATCCTTGGGATTTGAATTCAAAAATAGGAATGCATATGTTTTCATATTGAAGAAAGAATTATATGGCCTCAAGCAAGCACCAAGGGCATGATATACTAGAATGGATGCATACCTACAGAGAATAGGCTTCACAAAAAGTTATGTTGACTCGAACCTTTATATTAAGGTTGTAAACAATGAACCTGTAATTATTCTTCTCTATGTAGATGATCTTCTCTTGACAGGTGTAGAAGTTCAAATTGAATAACGTAAGAAGCAACTGGTAGCAAAATTAACATGAAGGATCTTGGGTTGATGCATTACTATTTGGGACCAGAAGTTTGGCAAGGACCGAATGAAATCTATTTGGGTCAAGGAAAGTATGTGATTGAGATTCTAAAGAAGTTCGACATTATGGACTATAAACCTATAACCATTTTGATGATCATAAACTTGAAGAGGTTAAGGAATTATGAATCAAGCCCTGCGAATCCTTCCAAGTATAGACAAATTTTTGGCTCATTGATGTACTTGGTGAATACTCGACCAAACATATGTTTTGGAGTAAATGTACTCATTCAATTCCAAGTGGAGCCTAAGCATGATCGTTGGATAGAAGCAAATCATATTCTGAGATATCTGTGAGGAACCATCAACTACTGTCTAGAATATGATAAAAGGAATGATGTCCAATTAATTGTGTATACAAATTTTACTCAGGAAGCAGTGAACAAGATGGAAGAAGCACTATGGGAGGATGTTTTAGTTTAGGATCCTCCATGGTCTCATGGATGAGAAGAAAGAAAGACATTGTTTCTTTGAGTAGTGTTGAGGCTGAATATGTTGCAGCATGTGAACTAAGCAAAGAAACAATCTTGTTAAGGAAGTTGTTATCCAACTTGTTTGAAGGACCGGTGAACCCTACAGTGATACTTTGTGATAACACCAATTGTATTCATTTGTCTGAGGATTTAGTGTTCCATGGCAAGTCAAAGCACATCAACAACAAGTATCACTATATTTGAGAGATAGTACAAAATGGTGTGTTGTAGCTACGATATATCTCCACTGATGAACAGGTAGTTGACATATTGACGAAATCACTTTCGGACAAGAAGCTTGTATACTTAAGGGAGAAGCTTTGTTTGGTGGATTTTTCCTCCCTAATTGAGAGGGAGAGATAGAAACTACATTCTTGTCTTGACTTGGGAAGAAATAATGGAGGATTGGGTAACCATCTGGCATTTGATACTATTTGAGAATGTGGTAGGAAATTCAAGACAAGAGTAGTCATGGACCGATATGATTTGAGGATTATCTACCCAAGATGAGAATAGTCCAATGGGAGGTCATACTCTGTGAACAACCGGGTGGGGTATATACCTTGGGAGATAATGATGATGGTGTTTATATATATATATATATATATATATATATATATATATATATATATATATATATATAGTCTCGCCAACATTGTGCTTTGATCTTATGGAGAGATAGAGGTGTTAGTCAAGGCCTTGTTATGTGACAATGATGGTTAATATGATGCTAAACAGATAGATTAATAGTTTGATTCTTCTTATTAGATATCTTCATATTGAGAATTAACATGTACCTCTTATGAATACCTCCCTAGTTAAGATGGAGTGTTGAAAAATATGTAACTAGGTTCGGTTTTCATAAGTGTGAAATGTATTCTTGTAAATATAAAATGAAAAAGAAATTATTATTATTATTATTATTGGAGCATGGGTTTCATGCTCAAGTTCTTTGATTTTATAGGTAAAGCACCCATTGAGTGCTTCTAGGGTTTTTCCAAGGTATAAGAGTCATTGTCATATATTGAAGACCCTATGGGCACATTGTAAAGTATAAAGAAAAAATTATGTTGTCTTTAAAGTGCCAAAATACCTCCATGATCAAGTTGACTTAATGAGCTATCAAGTCAGCCTAAATGAAGAGAAACTTCCAACCTTGAAGAATCCTAAATATAAGAGGAACTTGTCCTCCATTTGGATCACTCACTCACTCATCTCCTATGCAAATAAGTAGAAGAATAAGAAGTTAAGAAGGAAGTTTGAAGGAGAGGAAGTCAAAGAAGTCGAAGTGTTTGGGCCTTATATATTCTTCTAGGAAGGTCGAAGTTAGGGTTTTCTATTTTGGATCTTATGGGGTTCAATTTTGAAGGATAAGAGAAGGGAAGCAAAGTGAAGGTCTCTTAGGGCATCCTACTAGCCCTAGGAATCAAGTCAAGGAAATCAAAGTCAAGAGGAAGGCTATTAGAGGGAGATCGAAGTCTCCTATAGGAGCAGCAGTTACAGCAGTTGTTAGGGAGAAGAATTTTCGGATCTACTGGGAAGTTGAAGATATTGTAGCTGGAGGCTATGATAGACTTGATATTGGAGGGTATTTGTCTAAGTATAGGTCATGGCATTCGTCAATTGAAAGATTTGAAAGATAAAGAAGATATTTACGGGTTTTCCCCTCAAGAGGAGGGCTTTTAGCCCTGGCTTGTAGCCTATATCCTTTTTCAATGTTCTTACTGTTTTGGTAGTTTCTTTTATGTATTGCACATTGGAATAATAATTAACAAAGCTAGTATAAGTAAAAGGGTAACACAAACAATTATCAAGTTAAGAGAATTAACATATTTATTTCCCTATTGAATTATAAACACAAAGTTGCTTATGTAAGTTATATGGACCTTGATATAGGTATGCACATGGTTGTAGAAATATGTAGAGACATTAGTTGTGTATTGGGAAGAAGCCACAATGGTGGAAGAGTATCAACAGGCAGTGTCAACGGTGAAGCTCGGGGGACTTTTAGAAATTCAAATCATGTGAGTTTAACACTATGAATTCAGTCCACATTTATGATATTACAGAGTTGAGTGTTGGTTGTGTATCTACTCATTTCTGTGGAGTGATTCCTAACTGGTTGGAGCAAACTAATCTTCAACGAGCACAAATTGGTGACCAAACATTACTCATCGAAGCATTTCATTCTCACACTATTATTGATTATCATTATTGTTTCTACTATAACATATTTCCATGGTCGTCGACATTGTTGGGGCAAAGTGATTGCCTATCATTTAATTGTTAACCTGGGGGTTTCGTAAAACTTGCGAAGCATGCGTGCACTATATATGCTAGAAATTAACTTCCAATTTAGACCAATCTAACTACTAAAACAAATTCACCTATTCTAATTCAATAATCAATTCAAAGGAAATTATAGTACAGTTTTTGGAATTAAAATCTTAATCTATCACACTTTCAGGAATTGAAATCTTAACCTACCACACTTGTGGAATTGAAGGGATCATGTGTGCATTATCAAATCAGGATCCTATGAAATGAATAATCAAAACCACGTGATATGAAATGAAAGCTAAAACAATAATTCTTAACCTCTAGATATGAAAGCAAATAAAAACAATCACTCTTAACCTCTCAGACACGAAAAGATATGAAAGAAATAAATCTTAATCTATGAAAGAAAATAAAAACAATCAATCTTAACCTCTCACACAGGAAAATATATGAAAGAAATAAATCTTAATCTATGAAAAAAAATAAAAACTATCACTCTTAACCTCTCACACAGGAAAAGATATGAAATAAATAAATCTTAATCTATGAAAGCAATAAATCTTAATCTATGAAAAACAATAAATCTCACACATTATAGATGGCCAATCCAAAAGAATGAGGGATGGAAAGTTGAGAGGCTCCAAATACAAGCATAACCAAATCAAAGTGAACATCACCCATGAGCATGGTGCCAAATCCAAATTCTATATTCAAAACATGAGCATTTCCCCAACTTTTCACATGCCTTTCAGAGGAAAAAACTCTCCTATTTATACAAAAACATAAGAAGCTACCCTATTTAATGAGGATCCACTAAAATCTCATATAGTTACAACCAAATAGGTCATAATGAGACACATATCCCCTAGGTGTCTCATAGAGTTATAATCCAAATAAGAAATGATGAGACACCTCATAGATTTACAATCCAAACAGGACACATATCCTTCTTTGACCTTTATCCAAATCTACTTTGAAGGGAATTCGAATTTGAGCATTGGAGGCCACATAAGGGTGCCTTGGAAGCTTCCAAATAAGATACACATGTCATGAAACTCAAGCCACATATATAGATACATGAAACCATATTAATTTCCTAGTTTTTAATCATAAATTCACTTTAAACACATAAAATAAATAACTTTGGTCAATAAGGATCCTAACCCAATATTTATGAAAATGGTGGCTAATGAAAGGTTATATGGTTATGGAGATGTGACATGTGAGTGAAACGGTGGCGATAAAGGTGAAAGTAGATGTCATTTTAAAGACATTTTGGAGGCCCAACATACCCCCCAACTAGAGAAATTGCATGTCCTCATGCAAATATTACATTAATTTCTTTGATTTTCTTGCAACGTCTTTGCTTTTGAATGAGCTTGGCTTATATCATATGTCCTTAAACTTTGCATTTGACAATTTTATTTATTTTTGCAAAGTATTCCTTGTCATACATTAAATTTCAACATGTTTGGTTGGTTCTTGTGTTTCAACCAAATTCTAATTGGTATTGGTTCTTGTGTTTCAATACCTTGTTTCTTTTTGTTGCAACAATATTCATTGAACATATTTAAGAATGCATCTTTAAAATCAGTCATATAGTGTGCTCTTAATTTAGACATTATTTGCAAATTATATAACTTTTTGAACCATAATGCAATCATAATTGATTAGGACAAGTATGTTAAGATGAAATGAAAATGTGTGATGGTGTATGATATATGAATATGAAATGATGTCCCTTCCCCCCCACCTAAAGATATGACAATGTGAAAGAGGAAGTGAGGAATTTCCCAAAGTTACAATTTTAGTATTTTAAGGAATTGCATGAATAAAAATTAGAAAACCACATACCTTCACTTACCTTCAATGTGCATGATTTATGAAAATTGAAGAGTGTAGCTGCTTCTGGATCATGATATGAAATGTATAATTCATCTACTTCTTGGTTGCATAAATGGTGGATGAGGTTGTGAAGTGGATTCTTTATTTCTGCTGCTAAATCTGTTGTATCTGCTGCAAAATACTAAAATGATATAGTCTTCAATCGCTATAAAACCGATGGTACAACTCTAGTCATGCGAATAAATGTGTCGATGTCGAGCATGAAGAGAGGTCATTGGATTACCGACCATTGATGAATATCGTTAACCAATGCGAGGAAAACTCGTCATTAATGTCAACGAGTGCTAAGGTACCTAAGTACATCTTGCGAAGGGTGAATAAATGAGCCGATGTCGAGCCACTTGCAAGATCCAACGATCAAGGAACATTGATGTATTCCCATGATTGTTGGTGAGAGACCCTGTCGTTAAGGCATACAAGCCTCAAGGTACTAATGAGGACTCTAGCCTTGGACCTAGATAATGTGTCGATGTCGATAGGCCAAGGATTGTTAGAAGAAAGGCCTTAAGGAATCCTCCATCATCTAACGTGAACATGAAACAATGATTTTGAAGGACTATGAATGGAAAATTTTGCAGTGGATCAATGTTTATTTAACGGAAAGGAAAATGACAAGTGAATGGAAAGTAAAAGGACAAATCAGCATGTAAGTGAGCTAAATGTCTTTATGAAAATGGGTTATGAGTTAGTGAAAACAAAGCAGGAAAATATGAGATGAGAATTTTATTGACTGACTAAGTGGAATGCAATGCGACTGCGAAGGGAATGAGATGAAGGTTTTATTGGCTGAAGGAGTATGGATGCAATGGAAACACTGGCATCTGAAAGGCTTGCAACTGTTGGATCTGATATGCATTAGCATGTGCTCATGCATTGATGTTTCATCTCTGTTGCTGCTCTGATCATTTTCTTGTGAAATAAATGTGGTCTTTGAGAGACACTATTTGCTTATGGTCATCTGTTCTTCCTCCTAGAACCTGCAAAAAACTAGTACTTCTTCTCCAATGGATTGTAAGGTTATCAAAATAGAGAGGTGATCAATATCTTTGTTAATGAAATGTACATAAAAATAGTAAGAATCGGTAGTAGAAAACAAGTTCATGAAAGAAAAGCAAGAGAGATTATACTTGTGTTGAAAGTAGTGCCTCAAGTTACTTGTTGTTTCTTTTCAGCAATTTTTTCATTATTTAGTGTTTCAAAATCTGATAATAGCTTCCTCAATTTGTAGATCTAGTCGAGATATTTCCATCGACGCTTGAATCATTGAATTCCAATGTCGTATGAGAAAGTTAGACTGTTTTGAAATTCTTATGAAACAATGAAAATTGTCATGTAAAATGTGGCATGGGAACATGATGCTTCAGTGAAAGATGATGTAAGAAAATGAAATGGCATGTTGATCATGAATTTCTAGTTAGAATGAATTGTTTGACAGATAAATCATTGAGTTAAATGCATAGCTTCATAATTGTTGATTAGTTGCAGAATCGTTGTTCAGCTGCAAAATGGAATCAACTGCAGAATGTAATCAGCTGTAGAATGTGCACAGTTTCCGTAGCTAAAATCCTGAACAAATAACTCAAGTCAGTAAATAACCAAAAATGAATTCAAAGAGCAAGAAACAATGTTGTGGTTTACTGGACCATAATCCAGTGATAATTGCAATGCCTTTTTTAGAAAAATTAGCAAATTTTTATTTTATTTTTTTTTTTTAAAGAGAAAAAGAAGTGTGAAACAGAGCTTCAGTTTAATAATCGATGAGAAATTTGTCCATCTGTTCCAAGATTGGAAAAACTAACTACAATTCACTCAATTTAAACATTCATCTTTGTCAATACTTTCATGTAACTTCAAACCCAGATTTCGTATTCCAACTCGGTCCTCTTTCAGCAAACTGGATAAATTTCTTTACTTGTTCAAGAGTCCAAGCAATGCGTCTTTGGAAGGCATAACTTCAGTAAATGCTAAACAAGTGTTTTAGTATCGAGAAAGAACCGGTGGAGTGGGATAAGTAAGCAAGAGTGAATGTAAATCCAATGAAAAAAAAATCTAAGGCTCAAGAGAGAGGAGGAAATGCGTGTATGTTTTGAACACCCGTGCCATGTTCAAACAGTTCACTGTGTATTTAATTGGAAACCGTTTTTCCTCTGTGGCAGCGAATCCATGGATTTAGTGACAGCAAATCACAATCCTGATTCCTCAAACCACCATAGCATTCCAAAAATTGGATTTGATTCTTGCATGGCCGCAACTGTTGTCTCTGCGCATTAATTAAAACTGTTTTTTCTCACGCAGTCAGTGAAACAGTGTCCCGAAGAATCCCAGATTTATCTCAAACGGTTGTGAAATTGAGGAATCCATTTCTAGATTATTTAATTCGGCCTATCCTAAGAAAAACCCATGTCCCCGTTTTTCGAATTTCGTTTTCATTTGGCTAGAAATCACATTTTAAAATTTACGTTTTTAAGTTTTGCGTTTTCTGGCAATGGTGATTCAATATGCTGTGTGGAATGTGCAAGTTGAGACACTCTAAGCCGTGGAGGTTATGATATCGCATCCATCATATGCTGTGAAGCAAATTCATTACACCTCTTCAGCCGGCCAGATCAGTATTGTTTTATTCTTGCAAGTACTTCGATGGACTGTTTTCTATGGTGACTAAAATTGGGCTCTGTACAACAACAACCCATGATTTCTGACTGATGCTCCCGGCTGAATATTCAGAGCCTTGGCCTTGACGCTCAGCAGGAAACTTAGCTTCTCGTCCCTCTTGGTAAATCTCAGTTCTGTGGAGATCAAAGTTTTTCAAAGGCCATGGGCCATTGCATTGTTGTTATATATATATATATATATATATATATATATATATATATATATATATATATATATATATATATATCATGTTTTGCTTTTTTTTAATTATATATGTTATATTTTATTTTTATTTTTTGAATTAAAAATATATACATATATATTTCATTTAAAACAAAACAATATATTAATAAAGAAAATGGATTTAAAAAAAAAATTATATATATATATATATATATATATATTTTTTTTTAAGTTTATTGAAAAATCAAATTGAATCAATCATGAGAACATAAATTAGTTGCAGAGTAGCTAAATAATTTTTATGATATACTAACAAAACAATTTCTTTTTGTGATCCTCAAGGTCACACGAAGTGCAGAAGGAGAGCATACTTAAGAGATTTATTTTGTTAGCATAGTCAAGATTTTATCAATTGATTCTTCTGTAAATTTTGCAAAAATAAAATGAAAAGGCTTGATCTCATACCTTAAATATCATTTTTGATTTTCACTTGCGCTCTTTGTTGTCAACCATTTGTTTTATTGCAAATTTTTCCTACCAAGAGTTAGTAGATCGGTGGTTCTTACTGCACCACAAAACATCAAATTTATCCTAAAAACTATAAAAGTTTATTTTTATTTTTCCTACCTATCTAAAATCTTTTTATTTTTATTTTTTTTTAAGTATATTCATGCTTCCAATGAAGCCATTTACAGATTAGAATTTTTGAAATGCTCATATCCCAACTTGAAAAATGTACCTGATTGTTTGTAAGGATATGCAAAATCGACTTGACCTTTTGATTTGCCGCAAGAATCTCTTGAAGATTTGATGAATATTGTGGCGTAACCACTTCTTGATACCATTCCTCAATGTAGCCTTTGGGCTATATTCTAGATCCTTTGTCCATAAATGGTTAGTATCGAATTTTTACATTTTTATAGAAATGATATGCAGCTAAATGATTTATGCATCTATATGCTTTAATCATGCATTTAGAAAAAAATGGAAAATATGAGCTCTAGACTGAAAGCTAGTTCCTATGCACACTTCCCCAGCAACGACACCAAAATGTTGGGGCAAAGCGATTGCCTATCATTTAATTGTCAACCTAGGGGTTTCATAAAACTTGCGAAGCGTGCATGCACTATATATGCTAGAAATTAACTTCCAATTTAGATCAATATAACTACTAAACCAAATGACGATAAACCAAATTCACCTATTCTAATTCAACAATCAATTCAAAGGAAATTATAGTATATAGTGTTTGGAATTGAAATATTAATCTATCACACTTGCAGGAATTGAAATCTTAACCTACCACACTTGCGGGAATTGAAGGGATCATGTGTGCATTATCAAATCAGGATCCTATGAAATGAATAATCAAAACCACATGATATGAAATGAAAGCTAAAACAATAATTCTTAACCTCTAGATATGAAAGCAAATAAAAACAATCACTCTTAACCTCTCACACAGGAAAAGATATGAAAGAAATAGATCTTAATCTATGAGAGCAAATAAAAACAATCATTGTTAACCTCTCAAACAGGAAAAGATATGAAATAAATAAATCTTAATCTATGAAAGCAATAAATCTTAATCTATGACAAACAATAAATATCACACATTATAGATGGTTAATCCAAAATCATGAGGGATGGAAAGTTGAGAGGCTCCAAATACAAGCATAACCAAATCAAAGTGAACATCACTCATGGGCATGGTGCCAAATCCAAATTATGTATTCAAAACATGAGCATTTCCCCAACTTTTCACATGTCTTTCAAAGGAAAAGGCTCTCCTATTTATACAAAAACATAAGAAGCTACCCTATTTAATGAGGATCCACCAAAATCTCATATAGTTACAACCAAATAGCTCATAATGAGACACATATCTCCTAGGTGTCTCATAGAGTTCTAATCCAAATAAGAAATGATGAGACACCTCATAGAGTTACAATCCAAACAGGACACATACCCTTCTTTGACCTTTATCTGAATCTCCTTTGAATGGAATTCGAATTTGAACATTGGAGGCCACATAAGGGTGCCTTGGAAGCTTCCAAATAACCTACACATGTCATGAAACTCAAGCCACATCTATAGATACATGAAACCATGTTAATTTCTAGTTTTTAATCATAAATTCACTTTAAACACATGAAATAAATAACTTTGGTAAATAAGGATCCTAACCCATATATTTATGAAAATGGTGGCTAATGAAAGGTTATATGGTTATGGAGATGTGACATGTGAGTGAAATGGTGGCAATAAAGGTGAAAGTGGATGTCATTTTGAAGACATTTTGGAGGCCCAACAGACATCTCCAATTCACTCATGACTACGTTAGATATATGCAATAAACTGAAGGAGATTCAATACGTATTCTTGTTTTATACTTGGAAATAATGCTTACATTAGTAAATAAGTAAGATTGGGTTGTTTATTGTTGGAATTTTGTTGAGAGATTTTCTCAACAATATTCTCCTTGTTTGGAATTTGTTGGATCTCATGAGCATTATTTATGTCATTTGTAATTCAGATTTGTTTGGACTATACAAATTATTTTGAGTGAATTTATACACCATGTATACTCCTCCATTTTTGTTGTTGGTATCAAAGCCTCTATGGGCTTGAATCCCTCAAGGGAGGGCCCGGAGAGATGGGAAAGAACTAAGGTTTTATTTTTTATAGATAACTTAGTGTAGGTGTGTTGTTGTGTGAGTAAGAGCGTTTTTAGTTTGTTCTTGTCTTTTTGTATGATCGCTTTCAATGATGACTAAGTTCTTTAGAGTAAAAAGGGTCATCATAATATCATAGATTGGTTGATACAAAGTCTTTGTCTATGAGATTCATAGTATGATAGCTCATCCACCCACCAAAATCGAGTATTGCCATATACATATGGAGGACCTGCAGATTTGTGTTTGTAATATATGATCTCAGACAGAGCCAATGATCAGTGTATGAGGAAGCACGATCAACCTGCGTATGGAGCGTTGAACATATCTTCCATCTATTGAGAGTACTTGTGTGTCTGCTGTAATATGTTGTGGTGTAAACCTGCATAGATGCATAAAGAGACATGCGTGATTGTGCGTGGAGCAATGAGAATCGACATGTGTGTGGGATAAACTTCTCGGTAAATTGGATTGCATTCGGATCTGCTCGATCTGTTATGGAGGATCAGGTAGTTGGCAAAACTGGCAAGTGTTCGAGAACCTATGGAAAACGTTTTTCCAAGCTGTTTGCAAGAGAGAGATTTGCAATCTTATTTCAATCCCAAAATTTGGAAAATGTTGTGTCAAGCTGTTTGAAAGAGCGAGATTTACAATCTTGTTCCAATCCCAAATTTTAGAAAACACTGTGTCAAGTCATTTCCAAAAAGAACTTTTTAAAGGAATTTTATAATTTTGTTTGTGAGATGCCTCCATGCTTAATGGCTTCATTGAGAAGTTAGAAGAGTTTATCATGTTTATCATTTTCGTAATTCCCACATTGAAGGATCTCCTGATAATCATGTTGTCTTCAAAGAATTAGAAGTGAAGCCTTTGGATTCATCATGTGGTTAATGGTAGTATTTGTTAATCTAAGTTGAAGGAATCTAGTCTAAAGGCATGATGTCACCACATTGGACATGGTGGAGTCTCATATTAATCAAGAACCATTCAGCTCCTCGTAAGGGATGGGAAACTTTATTTGCTCGGGGTTATGCAGTGATCTTCTAACAGGAGAACATGTTTCTTGTTGAGTTTGTATTTATATATTTTTGGTTTGTAAATTAAAAGTCCATAACCAATTTATGAATAGATAAATAGAATTAAATTGGTGGTTCTCGAAGTTCTTCGGTGTTGAGAACGTATCTCTAATTTAAATTTTTAAATTTTTTATACAATGATGGGTCTTTCAGTTCTTCGGGATTCAAGGGCATCAATTATAGGTTATCTTAATTTATCCATGTGTGTAGAAATGTTAGTTGTATAATTGAAAACTCACCTATACAATTATCGAAAGTGTAGTTCAATTCATTTTGATAGATGGGATTTTGTCCATAGGGTGGTACAGTATCAATATTTTCCTTTAGAAGATCGAGAAACGTCAGTTATACAAAGTTAACTCAAGAGATTCAGAGGTGTTTGTCTTAAATGAGTTTAATGGCAAGCTTGAAAATTGTGGTGGTGAAAAGAGCGTTGTCTGGGGAACTTTAAAGTGGGGATAAGTGCCGAAGAAGACCAACGAGACATATGTGACTATATGTAGTTTATGTTTCTTGTAATAATCTTTGTAATGATTAAAATGTAAGCAATAAAGTAGGGAATTGGAAATAATTCTTACATTTGTAAATAGGTAGGATTGTGTTCTTGGTTATTGGAGTTTTGTTGAGAGATTTTCTCAACAATATTCTCCTGGTTTGGAATCTGTTGGATCTCATGAGCACTATTTATGTGGCTTGTAATTCGGCTTTGTATGGAATATATGAATTATTTTGACTAAATTTGTACACCATGTCTTCTCCTCCATTTTTCTTTTTTTATGACCCAATATATTACATAAATGATTTGGGAAGCCACAAGACATTTTGAGGAAGAACATGTAATGAGAAGAACAAGGTATGTGGTTCCTTTACCGAGATCGAATTGTTTTCAAGGCACATTTGCATGATGGAATGACACTTTCAATTATAAGATGAGCGAACAAAGTAATTGAAGAGAGGATTTTGGAAAAATATAAGCACCAAGAAATAGTTTTGGCACAATGCTTTGGATAAGAAGCTCGTGAACCCCACATGAAAGACAAGTTTTTAATCTGAAGTGAAACATATCTACAAAAGATAAAAGTAGTCTAGATATTATGGGTCTTCTCTTTCCAGAGGTTCCCCGTGATTGAGAATGTTGCACTTGTACCATCAGGGCTCACTATATCAGCAACACCACCCAACTCTCTCATTAGGGTTGCCAAAGTTAGAGTCGATTCAAGTCCTTGGTATCAAAAAACGGTGGAGCCCTATCACATGAAATCAGTGGAAATATGAAGTGAAATTGGAGATAAAAAATGTGTTGTTGAGCCTTAGCCAACCACTTTCAACATTTCTAAGAGATTGAAATGTGCATATTTCATGACCATTACACCTCCCACCATTGAGTACATTTTTTGGACTATTGTACATAGCTAAGAAAAAAGTTGTTTGATTCAAAGGCTAAAAAAAAAACTTGGAACATATATAGCCAAAGTATTAATTTTAGTTTTGGATTACATATTCCCAATCAAACGTCATCATCCAGCCATTGTTATTTTCTCCCACCATATGAAATTTAATGCATTCTGATTATGAATTTGAAATTGGTTCACGTTATTAAGCATCTGGCTCCTCATTTCAAATCATGGTGAACAATCTATTTCTTTTGGTTTTAGCTCAAAGATGTTAAAAAAGCCTAGATAAATTCATGATAAAAATGATGGTATTCTTCATTCTATTTGTCAAGCCAGGCAGTAACTCCACAAAACAAAAACGGATTCGTCTATTATTCCATAGGTAGGTCATTGTTATATACAATAGGAGTGATTGTTCAGTTCATCTCCTGATGACTGTTCACATTCCTAATTTATTTATTTACACAAAATTCCCCCAATCATGAAGATTAGGTGTAACATTCCCCCCCTTAATCTGAAGGGATGTTGGTGAGTCCAAGCATCATTCTGAATTGTTCAAGCTTTTCCCTTCCAAGTGCTTTGGTGAAGATGTCTGCAATTTTCTCATTTGTGGAACAATGACGGAGATGGATTGTTTTGGCCTCAACATGATGTCGAATCAGATGATATTTAGTATTGATATGCTTTGTTCGATCATGGAACTTTGGGTTCCTGGCCAACTTTATTGCAGAGGTGTTGTCAATCATGAGTGGAGTTGATTGTACTTGTTTTACAGGCAAATCTTCAAGAATTTTCCTGAGCCACACAATTTCTTTCGTTGCTTCAGTTGCTGCCACGTATTTTGCTTCTGTTGTGGAATCTACTGGAACTGATTGTTTGCGTGATCTCCAGGAGACAGCTCCTGATCCAAGACTCATAGCACATCCTAAAGTAGATACCCCAGTTTCTTTGTCTCCATCGAAGTCTGAATCAGAGTATCCAATCAAGCTGAAGTCGTCCACCAGTGTATACTTGATTCCAAGGTCTTTAGTTCCCTTCAAGTACCTTGGAACTCTTTTTGCAGTAGATCAATGTCCCTCACAAGGCTTTTGCACAAACCTGGAGAGGATTCCAACAGCAAATGAAATGTATGGTCTGGTAGTAGTGAGGTAGCTGAGACTTCCTACAAGTTGTCTATACTTTGTTGCATCCTCAAATTCCTTTCCTTCAATAGATGTGAGCTTTAAGTTTTGTTCCATTGGAGTAGTAAGAGGATTGCACTCTGTCATGCCAAACCTGTTCAACAAATCTCCAATGTATTTCTTTTGAGAAAGAAATATGGACTTTGGATGTTGGGTTACTTCAATGCCAAGATAGTAATGAACATAGCCCAAATCAGTCATTTCAAAACTTTTCCCCAATTCCTTCTTTATGGATGCAATGTAGCTTTCATTTTCCCTGTCATTAAAAGATCATCTACATATACCACAAGATATACAACTGTTTTGCCAACTTTCTTGACAAATAAAGTTGCATCATCAAGATCAAAATGATTGAAGTTGAGTTTCAGAAGATGCTCAATTAATTTTTCATACCAGGCTCGTGGTGCTTGTTTGAGGCCATACAAGGACTTCACAAGTTTGAATACTTTATGTTCATGTCCTTTCACAGCAAATACTTCAGTCTGGGACATAAAAACATTCTCTTTTAGATCTCCATTCAAGAAGGCAGTTTTTACATCCATTTGATGGACTTTCCAACCGTTCTGAGCTTCTAGTGAAAAGAGTGTCCGGATGGTGGCCCATTTTGCCGTGGGGGCAAAATTTTCCTCATAATCGACCCCTTCCTTCTGTGCAAAACCTTTTGCCACAAGCCTAGCTTTGTGCTTGTCAAGTGAGCCATCAGCTTTGTACTTGTTCTTGTAGACCCACTTGCAGCCAATTGGTTTGGTTCCAAATGGAGGATCAACCAGCTTCCAAGTGCCGTTTTTTATGACGGCATCATACTCCTTTTGCATCGCTTCTTTCCATTCATCATGAGAATCAACTTCTTTAAAGGAATTTGGTTCAAAATCTGTAGACAAGTTCAATTCACAATCATAAGTAACATCCATATCAACAGGTGAATTAGAGTCATCTACATCACCTCCATTTTCTCAGTTTGAATTTCTAGTTCCTGTTTTTCCAATTTCATCAGGATGAACACTTTCAAGTGTCTTTGTCAGCCACTTTGGGGGACCTTTATGAGATGGTCCAGGCTGCTCTGTCGATTGAGTTGGGACTGAATCAAGATTGAGTCTCCCAATTCTATCAATTACATCACTTAAAGCATCATCCGTTTTTGGAGTTTCATGCAGGGGAGATTGTTCTTCAGAAGAAGATTCCACATGTTGATCTAGTATAGGAATCCCCCCTTCAAGATGTGGAATCTGATTATCAAATTCTTGAAATGATTTGGTTTTTGTGAATCTATCCAAGCGATCAAGTTGCCGCTCAACAACATTGTCAGATTTGGATGATTCAAGAAAAATTACATCTCTAGATACAACAAACTTTTTATTTACTTCATCATAGAGGCGGTATGCTTTGGAGGTGTTTGAATACCCCAGGAAGATACACTTACGACTTGTAGCACCAAGTTTGTTTCTATGTACCTTTGGTATCAAAGCATAACAGGTGGAACCAAAGACCCTGAGATGTTTTACCGAAGGAACATGTCCATACCACAATTCATAAGGAGTCTTGTTTCTTATAGCATTAGATGGACATCTATTCTTTATATATGCAGCACATAGAACAGCATCAGCCCAAAACGTTATCTTTACATTTTTGAAGAAAAGCATGGACCGTACCATATTCAAGATTGTTCTATTCATTCTTTCAGCTACACCATTCTGTTGGGGATTATAAGGCACAGTTGTTTGATGTTTGATCCCATGTTGGCGAAGATAGTTTTCAAATTCATTTGATGTATATTCTTTTCCATTATCAGTGCGAATAGACCCAATATGATATTTTGCATCATTTTCAATCCATTTATGAAAATTCTTGAATGTTTGAAAAGCATCATATTTATTCTTCAATAAATAAACCCAACACATTCTGGTGTAATCATCAATAAATGTCATGATATATTTATTTCCATTTGCAAAAGGAACAGGCATTGGACCACATAAATCTGAATGAATGAGTTCGAGCTTCGTATGTGCTCTTGAATGTGAATCATGAAAAGACTGTTTTCTATGCTTTCCTAGAATGCAAGCATCACATTGCTTATGTTTCTTAGGAATTGTAGGAAAACCAGCAACACCATTTTTCTTCAATAAGCGGAGACTATCATAGTTTAAATGTCCAAATCTAGCATGCCATAATAAACTTGATGGAATTGTACCTTCTTCATGATGAGTAATATATGAGAAATGTTGTGCATGAGCAGAGGTTCCTTACAGTTTGAGAAGCCTTTCTTCTTCTATTCCCCTCATGACAAGTGAGTGGTCAGATGCTTTTCTTACCTCAAGCTTGCCATCAAACATATGAATGGAGTGACCTTGCTGGCAGATGTGGACCAAGGACAACAAGTTTCTCTTGAGCTGTGGGAGATATAGAACATGATCCAGAAGAAAGTCTGGAAGACCAGGCAGTTTAAGCCTGATTGTGCCAAGCCCTGATGGCTTGATTTTTGACTGATCTGCAAAGTATACTGCTCCATCAACATTGTCAGTGAAATTTTCAAAAAAATCTTTTCTATGAGTCATGTGACAGGTTGCTCCTGAATCAAGCAACCAATCATTTTTCGAAGAAGCAAGTGAAGCATTAAACAAATATTCATTTACTCCAATGTTACATTGTGCCTCAATATAGTGAGCAGATTCAGGTGCTTTACCTTTGTTTGTATCATTAGTTTTACCTTTCTGTTGGTTTCTTTTCTGCTCAATTTTGTCCCATGGAAGCTTGCATGTAGAGGCATCATGTGATCCATTTCTTTTGCAGTGAATGCAATGCCGATCTGCCTTTTCTCCTTGAGAATGTCTGCCCCCCCTGCCTCTGAAATATCTTCCTCTTCCTCTTCGTCCACCTCTTCCTCTTGTAGAATCTTGAGCAAGATGCTTTTCTTTATGAGAAAGGCACACAGTTTCTTTAGAAGATTCAGAGGTTGTCTTCTTTCCAAAAGCTTTCTCTCTTTCAGCAAACTTTTTCACAAGAGAGTCAAAGGTTATATCTTTGAGATTTCCATTTGCTTGCAAAGACTCAAGATAATTGGAGTAAGTAGGATAGAGTGCCTTGAGAAAAGCAATAAGAGGGATATCCAACTCAACCTTAGTGGAATTGATATAATGCATTATAGACTTTACTTCAGATGCAAGAGCAAGAGGATCATTATTTTTTAGTTCAAGAGTGAAGTGTTTAATCATGAGCTGAACAACTTCAAGTGCAGAATGTGAGTCATACAGTTCTTTCAGCTTTTGTAAGGCTTCAAAGGCAGTTGAATATGACGAAATATGGTGACTCACCTCTTCATTTACAGATGCTGCGATTAATGCATAGGCTTTGTTGTTATTGTTTTCCCAAATTACGAGCTCTTTGTCTGAGGTAGGCTGTACTGGGTCTTTGTCTCCTTCTCTGACACACACTCCTTTCCACAACTCATTGAAGATGAGGGTGTGTTTTATCATTCGGGACCATTCAGGATAGTTCTCCTTGCCAGTGAGAACTATTCCTACCATGGAGATGACTGAATGCATTCTGTAAAAAAAAAATTCTACTGATATACAGTGAAATTGTACTCAAAAGGGCAAAAAGATTTCAAATATTTTATGCATTATGTTTTTTTCAAATCCCTCCAATGTTTATAAAAACATCCTCATATAATATATCCAACATATAACTGGACCATTAACTCAATAAGAGCAACGTATTCAGTTCCACAGCGCACAGCATTTCAAGTTCATATACCATATATACCAATCAATAAAACGTTATGGGACATCGTTAATACCATTATTCAACGCAGTTCAATGGGACAACGTTAAAACAATGTTTATACGCATTCAAATGGAAACCATTTTACGCATCTGCTACCATTTCCAGAATCAATTTCTCGGCTTCCTTTAAATATTTTATTTCACAAAATGAAGCTCTTCCATTTCCAGAATCAATCTCTCGGCTTCACATAAATATTTTGTTTAATGAAATGAAAACCTCAAACGGACCATATAATGAAACCAGATTTAACAGGGATATCATCAAAACGTACAAATCTCAAACCTTCCGCATGCATTCAAAGAAAAGAGAATATTTTTATAGTCCAGAGCAAGCAAACATGTCCACTCATGGATTATTTGTTGTTTTCTTTCCAAGATTTCAACTTCGTAGAAGAGTGACGGAGCACAACCAGAATTTGGGAGAGAGGTTAAAATATAAAACCCTTGACCAAAAATAGACATTAAAGATGATAGTGGCGGTAATAATAATATTGTACATCTGATTTTGGTAGAAAAGGCCCTAAACAAGTTCTCATTTCTTAGCTTTCTTTGCAGCACCGCCTGCTTTCTTGAGCGTGGGCTTCTTCATAGCCTTGGGAGATGCCGGCTTCACTGTCGTTCTTGCAGAAGACCTCTTCAACACATATACCAAAACTTGGACGGGCGCATACCAGAACTTGGATGGGCGTATACCATTAGACAACATTACCAAACGCATTCAAACTTCCCACTCAAACGCTGTGTGAAATACCACTACAAACGCTGATACTATTCAATAAACCAAACGATTGATACCACTGGATAGCGTTAAAACTCAAACGCATAGGCATATACCAAAGTCGTTTTAACGCAGATACAAATTCAGTTCAACTTCAAACGCATGGGCATATACCATTCAACGATAAAGCAGTACAGGTATCTCATTGGACAGAGTTAAGCATACCATTCAATGTCGAACCATAACACATTCAACAGGAGCTGGACCTTCATCAATGGTGGCGTGTCAGCCTCAGTGCTAAAACAGGAAAAGACAGTGCTATAAAAAATTGACAGTATGGACAGAGGTGCAGTGCTGACAGAGGCAAGTTATTTCAGGACATAATGGAATAAGGCAGAGGCAGAGGTCAGGACAGGAGTTACAGGAGCATAATAGCTAAAACAAAGAGCTGGCTCTGATACCATGTCAGGCCAGGCAATAACTCCACAGAACAAAAATTAATTCTTCTATTATTCCATAGGTAGGTCATTGTTATATACAATAGGATTGATTGTTCAGTTCATCTCCCGATGACTGTTCACATTCCTAATTTATTTATTTACACAAAATTCCCCCAATCATGAATATTAGGTGTCAACACTATTATTAGTCATAAAAATGGTATTTATACAAACAAAATCATATGGATACAGTAATGTCTCCATAACTAGAAATACGGGAAACAACTAATCAATGTCCTGAATAAATCCATCCTAACTATATACAAAATCTTGAAGGATTAGTTAACATTTCCCCCCTTAATCCGCAGGGATATCTGACATGCTAAGTAAAGATCAAAATTTTTCAAACTTTTCACGTCCTAATGCTTTGGTAAAAATATTTGTAATCTGTTTGAAGTAGGAAAATATGCCACATGAATTGTTTTGGCCTCAACATGATGTCGAATTAAATGATACTTGGTGTTGATATGTTTGGTTCAATCATGAAATTTTGGATTCTTGGCCAATTGAATTGCAGAATAATTTTCAACGAATAAAGGAGTTGAAGCCTTTTGTTTCTCCTGCAAATCTTCAAGTATTTTGCGAAGCCAAATTATTTCTTTTGTAGCTTGAGTTGTTGCAACATATTCAACTTCAGTGGTAGAATCAGCACGAACATATTGTTTTCATGATCTCCAACTGATAGTTTTTGATCTAAGATTCATCAAATAATGAGAAGTTGAGACTCCATGTTCCTTATCACCATAAAAATTTGATGCCATAAGTTAGAGTCCGTTTTAGATATTTAATTATTCTTTTTGCTGCTACCCAATGACCTTTATTAAGTTGATGCATAAATATGGAAAGTATCCCTATAGCAAAATTTATGTCAAGACGAGTAGAAGAGAGATAAAACAAACTTCCAACAAGTTTCATGTACTTTGTAGGATCTTCAAATGGTTTTCCTTCCTCTGAAGTAAGTTTCAAATTTTTTTCCATTGGAGTAGCAACAGGATTACAATCCATCGTTCCATATGTTCTCAATAACTTTCCAACATATTTCCTCTGAGAGATAGAAATATGTTGATATTTTTGATCAACTTCAATTCCAAGATAATAATGAAGTAAACCTAAATATGTCATATCAAAAACTTTTTTTGATTCTTTCTTAACCGATGATATATAGTCATCATTGTTCACTGTAATCTTCAACATAGACAACTAGATATACAATTGATCTTCCAACCTTCTTAGATAAAAGAGTTGCATCATCTAGGTCAAAATGCTTATAAATCAACTTAAGAAGATGTTCAGTTAGTTTCTCATACCATGCATGGGGTGATTTAAACCATACAAGGACTTCATCAACTTGCATACCTTTTGTTCTTTACCTTTGATAGAAAAACCTTATGGTTGAAACATGTAAACATCTTCCTTCAAATATCCATTTAGGAAAGAATTTTTTACATCAATATGATGAATTTTTCATCCTTTCTATGCTTCAATAGCAAACAAGGTTATAATAGTGCCCCATTTCACTATAGGAGCAAAAAATCTTGTGTAATCAATACCTTATTTTTATGCATATCCCTTTGTTACAAGTCTTGCCTTGTACTTGTTAAGTGAACCATCAACTTTATATTTAGTTTTATAAACCCACTTGCAACCAATGGGTTTGATGCCATCAGGAGGATCTACCAACCTCCAAGTGCCATTTTAATGAGTGCATCATACTCCCTTTTCATTTCACTTTTCTATTCATTACAATTAACATCTTCTTCGAAACAAGTAGGTTTACTATCAACAGAGAAATTATATTTAGAAACATGAGAATAGTTTCCTAAAGAACACCTTGTTTCAAAATCACCATATTTTCTTTGAAATGTTCTGATACGAGTTGATATTCTTAGTGGTTTTTCATCTCGCAAAGGACGTTTCTCATCTTGTGGAGCAGACTCTTCTAGAATGCAAGTACTTTCTGTCCTTGCATAATCACTTCTATCATCCAATTTCTCTTTAGCATAACCATTTTCATCATTGAGAGGAAAATTTATTGAAGGAAAATACACATATGGAGAATCCATAGACTGATATAGAATGGTAATCCCCCCTTCAGGGTGTTGAAGATTATTATCAAATTCATAATAAAATTTCTTGGACATAAACTTTTCTAAATGATTAAGTTGTGTATCAACTGTGGATGTATCTTTATCTGATTCAATAAAAACTACATCTCTTGAAAAAATAAACTTCTTATTTTCTTCATCATATAATCTGTATGCTTTAGAAGTCATGGAATATCTCAAAATATACATTTTCTACTTTTTACACTCAACTTGTTTCTTTGTTTCTTAGGAATTAAAGCATATCCCTGAGAACCAAAAACTCTGAAATGTTGAATAGTAGGAAGACGATTAAACCACATCTCATATGGAGTTTTATTGTTGATAACAGAAGAAGGACAATGAATTCTGATATAAGTTTCACAAACAATTGCTTCTCCCCAAAACATCAACTTTACATTCTCAAATAACATCATTGATCTAACCATGTTAAGCAATGTTTTTTTCATTCGTTTTGCAACTGCCCATTTTTTTGTGGATTATAAGGAATTGTTGATTGGTGTTTGATTCCATTCTATTGAAAATAAAATACAAAAGCATGTGAGGTATACTCTCCACCATTATCAGTTCTTAGAGTGCCTACATTCAGTTGAGTTTCACTTGTAATGAAGAGATGAAAATTTTTAAACACATCAAAAACATGTGATTTTTCTCTCAAGAGATAAACCCAAAACATCCTCGAATAATCATCAATGAATGCCAGTATATATTTATTACCATTTGCAATTGCAACATGCATAGGTCCACATAAATTTGAATGTATGAGACCTAATTTTCTGGAAGTTTTAGAAGTAGAAATATGAAAAGGTTGTTTACAATGCTCTCCCAAAATACAACCATTACATGGTGTAAGCTTTCTTGCAATTGTTGAAGCCATTTTATTCCCTATTGTCTCATAATTCTTAGATTGTCATAATTTATATGACCAAAACGAACATTCCAGAATAAACTTGAAGACAAAGTATCATTTTGTTGGATCGAATGAGTAGTATTTAATGCAATAGATGACGTACCTTTCAATTTTAAGATTTTTTCTTCTTCCACACTAGTCATAATAGTCTCATTATCAACTTCTCTTCAAATTTCCATTGTACCATCAAATTTGTGTATGGAATGCCCTTGTTGTTTGATCTGTATAAGAGATAATAAATTCCTCTCAAATTGTGGTATGTAAAGAGCATCATGTAAAATATAATTTGCAAGCCTTGGCATCTTTACTCGAATAGATATGATCCCTCAAGGTTTAACTTGAGATTTATCAGTAAAATAAACAACTCCATTAATATGATCAGTGAATTTTTCAAACAGATCTCTCCTAAAGGTCATATAACAAGTAGCACCTATGTCTAAGATCCAATTATCATGCCACGAAATAAAATGAGGTACTAAAGACATCATCCATATTAAAATTACAATGTGCAACAACATAATGTGCATTCTCAAAAGATTGTCCTTTATCTGGAGGTGGTTGATCTTTCTTTTCATTCATTTGTTCTCTCCTTTCACTAACTTTCTCCCAAGGAATTCTACAATTAGCAGCAATATGTCCAATTTTACCACATATAAAACATTTGATAGTTGGTTTATCAATAAAATTTCTTTGTTGTTTATCATTTTATTTTCTATCTCCCTGATTATTTTTGCTCCCTGTGCCTCTATAATTCCTCCTACCATGACCTCTGCCACTCTTATTACTTCTAGCAGATTCTTCTTGAGACTTTTGATCTTTTTGAGCAAGGTATACATTTTCAGCATTAGGATTGGGTAGGGGTTCTTTCTTGCCAAAATCCTTCTCTTTTTGCGATTTTTCCTACTAATTTATCAAAGTATAAATCTTTTAATTGTCCACTAGATTGGAGAGATTCAAAGTAGTGTGAATAACCATGGTAGAGGGATTTTATAAGGGTAGTAAGTTGTAGATCAACCTTAACACCAATAGATTCAATTTCATGATTGATGGCTTTAATTTCAGAAGCAAGTTTCAAAGGGTCATTATCTTTCATCTCCAGATTAAACAACTTCAATAATAACTGAATTATCTCCAATTATAAATGTGAATCATAAAGTTCTTTCAATTTTGTTATTGCTTCATATGTTGTTTTACTTTGAATAATGTATTTTCTTACCTCTTCTGAGACTGAAGTAGAGATTAACGCATAGGCATTTTTATCTTTACTCTCCCAAATTCCTAGTTGTTTTTCCTCATCAGGTAGCTCTAGTTTATTGTCATCTTTTCCTTCACAAACTCCATCTTTCAGATCATTAAAAATAAGTGTATTTTTAATAATTCATATACCACTCTTGATAACTTTCCTTTCCATAAAGAACAACGCCAACTAGAGAAACCAGAGAATTCATTTTTGCAGAAAAACTCAACAGTCAGAACATGCAAAATTGCTAAAAAACTACTGCCTTTGGTAATTTTCCTTTGGAATGATATATTAACATGTTCTATCTCAACCAGGTAAGATTTTAAATTATCAAATTAACTCGAGGAACATGATTGACAGGGGCTTTTCTCCTTAGCCTCATCTATAACCAATAAAAATATAAACATTCATCGCAGTCAACAATGGTCAAGATAATGAAATGAACACATAATAATCAACAATTTGGATCAATTTTCCATTACAACCGATAGAAAACACAATGGTGGAGGTGGTCCTGCGGGTGCATGACAGTCAAGCACAATCAACGGCTTGGATCAATTCTCGAGCAACGTCGCAAATCAACTCTCAACCAATCGTCAGCACATAACTTCGAGAATAGTAGTCCCGTACACACGTAATGGTCAAACAAAATCGACGGTGCAAACTAGCTCCAACGTATGCAGCGGTAAGTGACGGCAAAAATTTTATTGAACATTGATGAACAAGGTGGTCTTGAAAGGTGGTTTCACAAATTGAAATCTATGACTCATAGTTATTTCATGGGCACTCTCTTTGATTTCTTAAACCACCAAGGGTGGTTTTTGATACCACCATGGTATTGTGTGGCACCCTCAATCACCACTTTCCCTCATTACTTTGCTAAAGGAACTCACCATGTTTTTCAAGATCCTGGGGTTCTTAATCAAATATTTTTAATCAACATGTAGTTCTTGACTAGGTTGATCACTCATAACAATGGATCACCACTCCAACACTTTCCAAACCTTTCTCTTAATACCACTATTAAACAAGCCTGGAGAACTTCATGATAAAAATGATGGTATTCTTCATTCTATTATTAATCAGAAAAATGGTATTTATACAAACAAATTCAGAGGGAGACAATTATGTCTCCATAACTAGAAATATGGGAAACAACTAATCAATGTCCTAACTAAATCCATCCTAACTATATACAAAATCTCAAAGGATTAGCTAACAAAAGAAAGAGAAGGAATCATCGCGTGGGTAGATAATGATAAAAGTGCATCTATCTTCATGGTCACTAGCACCCAATAATATTATTCAATATTGGGCGTTTTGAAGCTACCGTGGCAAAATATTCATAGTTTAGATGTGACCTAGATAAGAACATTGATATTTGCTATTTTTCCTTGTTATACGAGATATATAATGGAAATATAGAGAGGAAAACACAAATTGACACACACAAAAACAATATGAGTTGCTACTCTTCTATTGATCACACAAACTTGACATTATTATAATAAACCCAATGTGGTGTATTTATACTTTTTAACTCATGTCTCAACTGATGCTAACTTCAACATGCAATCATTCACTAAATTTAATCTTTCCAAATATGGAATGAACTTGATCCTATAATATTGGAATCAACTTAACTCAACTCAACTCAACTACTCACTGCATGCATCACATGCACACGGGACTAATTACAATTTACAACACTCCCCCTTAATTACGACCATGTGATTCAACATAACTCAAACAAGGAATAAAATATGCGTGTTAGGCTTACAACAGAAATTGACTCAATCATCACTAAAACATGTATGTCGGTCTAAGTCTCAGCTAGGCTTACGATGACTTTAAAAAGTTACAATTTTGCATTTTCTTTTTTGTTTCTTCTAGATTCTATACACTCAAAACTACTTCATTTTCTATTGCACTTTCTTATTGTAGGTTCCATATTTCTTCACTTCTTGTTGCTGCATTTTTTCTTTGACTTCTCTTGCATTTTATCTTAAAAAACAATCTGATCCAGTCTTCTACAGGTTCCTCTTCAAAGATTCTTTCACTCATGGACCCTTTCCACAACTCTTCATCTTCAAACTATAAATTTTTCTCCACTTCTTGTGCTTCATATTCCTTATTTCTACCATATTTCTTGATAGCTAAAGCTTATCTCTTCTTGAATCCATTGTTGAAAAACTCAATGATTTCATCTTTGTCTTTAGAAATGTCTATTTCTTTCTTTTCACTTTCATCATCAAGTACTATTTTTTTTATTGTACTTTGCACACTCAAGATCAATGTTAGAAATATATTCATTATGCTCTGCAGTGAGAGATTTTTTCTCTTCCACTTATTTACAAACCGCTATTGTTTCAAATAGGTTGTCTTCCACTTGGCTTCCAGACACAAGTGGGCTTCTTTCACTAAATAACAACATATCAATGTGTTTTTTTCTATTGCATCATGTACAACCACTCATCACTAGTTAAATTATCTTCATCAAAGTTAACATAAAAATAATTTTCATCCACTATATTATGGGATATTTGAGCATGCATGTGCTCATTAACAATTTCAACTTCACCAAATTCATTAGTTGTGGCTAGATTCACCAATTCACACCTCACTTTGCAGTCATCATCCACATGTGTTTAATAATAGTGGGATTCACCATCATTTGAACCATCCTCATTACAACGGAGTCGTTGAGCATTTATATGATCTTTCTCTACTTCACAAAGAGGCTTCAGCTTCTCTCTCTACAATCTTTATTGCATCTTCTTCATCTTTCACTTGTGCAACTACATCAATGTCTTTGCTCTCTTCCTTACTATTGCAGAATTATCTACCTGTGACATAACTTGATGTTGCATGTCACTCCCATTTGCACCAAATTCTTCTTTTAGGTTCTTCTATGCTTCCTTGGAAGATGTAGCTTTTCATCCAATTCGTATTTTATAAAATTCAATGTTAAAGCATTGCATACCTCATCATATGTGTTATTAGAACGGTACTCAATTTACTCTTTACCTTGAAGAAAATTTAGCATTTTGATAACCCAATAATCAAAATATTTACCAGTAAAAATAGGAGGTGGTAACAAATCCAAGCTACAATAATCACCCTTTATCTCTTCTCTGTCTTCTGCTAGAATTCTTCATTCTTTAACTGCGACCTAAACTTCTCTAAACATGGCAATGATCTTTGCCTCTCTTTTTTTTCCTTTTCTCAATCTGCTTCAATCGTGCTTTGCAACCCATGACTATTATCTTTCTTTTGTCTTTTGTCTGCTTTCCTTATTGCATGAGGCTTCCCTCCATATCACCCCCGAAAAAAATATGATGTTTAATATGCGCCCCTGTAAGGAACAATCTTCATCGGATTCACATACACAGGGGGGTTTTTCTGAACCCAAAACATTGTTATGCATTAGATCCTTCACTTTAACCATATATCCCAATGATCGCTATCTCTCGGCGGTGACTAGAGGCTTCGATAGATTTTCTAACAATGAGCTACGACACCCAGAAATGAGTTACAACTCCTCTCTAAACAGTGCTTTCTTGACCAAACTCACTCTAAACAACTGCTCGTAAGGGTTGCGGCCCTCTTCCTCTCATTATGGCAGCTAACAAACTTACAAATCCATGGTGGCTCCCATTGGCTTATTATGAACTAAAAATAATGGTGGTTTTGCAAACTATCATTGCAAACCTCTCAAATACGCAGGCTCTTTGAAACCTCAGGCTCTTTTTCGACTCAGTTTTGATACTAATTTGTTGGAAAGGCAAAGGAGGAAACACAAAATTAACACACACAAACATTACGATTTGTTTCTCTTTTATTGATCACACAAACTTGAATTGATTACAATGAACCCAATGTGGGGTATTTATACTTTTTAACTCATGACTCAATTGATGCTAACTGCAACATGCAATCACTCACTAAATTTAAACTTTCCAAATATGGAATGAACTTGATATTATAATATTGGACTTAACTCAACTCAAATCAACTGCTCACTTCATGCATCACATCCACACAGGAGTGATTACAATTTCCGACAAAATATGTAAAGAGTAGAGTTAAATTTATAGTTGTATTTTTGGATACATTCAACTCCAAATTCAAGAAGGTTGAGTCTAACACGCTTCATTTGTTGAGTATGAGTAGTGGAGTCATTTACCTCTTGTCAAACCACCTTTTAGTGATGAACAAATATCAATTTTATAACCTCTGAAAAACAATTGACATTTGCTCCAATTTAAATGGCCCTTGCAGCTTGTTGACTTAATTTTGCATTTGTCCATAATAATGGCCAGACTTGATGATTTATTAGAGTTATTGAGTACTCTAATATTATCTATTGTTGATGGTACAATTAAAATCAGCAAATTCAATCTCAGTGATATTCAAATATTCTCTCTGTCAATATTCTCTATGCTTATAGTTACTTCTTTCTTGGAGTTGCTTCTTCACTTGTTCATGCAATTCTTGTATGGCTCTCGAAAAATCTTAACCTTTATCACTCCTCATCTCTACTTTACCCAAGTTTCTTAATTCATAGAATTCTATTGGGTGCATTCTATATATGATATAAAATGGACTTAACCATGTGCTTATATTTGACGAGTCACTATAAGTAAACTTTTATTGAGAAAGTACATGATCCCACTACTTGGGATGTTTACTAACCAAACTTCTCAAAATATTTCCCAAATTCTCATTCACTACCTTTGTTTTCCCATCATTCCATGGATGGTAAGTTATATGAACTTAACACTAGTTTCTAACTTCTTCCACAAATTTCTCTAGAAATGTCCCAAAAATATGGTATCCATCTCTAAAACTATTGTTTTGGTGAGTCCATGTAACCTCACAACATCTTTGAAGAATAAATTTTCCACATGAGTTGCATCATGTATCTTAAAAAAAGGTATAAATTGAGCCATATTTGAAAATATATCTAAAGTAACTAAAATCAATTCATTGCCTCTTTAAGTCATGGGTGACACCAACACAAAACCCATGCTTATAGAGTCCCAAGGTCTAATTGGAATTGGTAAAGGCTGATATAAGCTTGCATTTTGACTATTTCCTTCTGCATATTAACCAGTTCAACATTTCTCTACAAATTTTACATTAGCCTCATACATAACCAATAGTGAAAAATTATAAGCTAAGCATAAGCGTTATCTTGTCTAAAATGTCTAGCCAATATTCCATTGTTATTTTCTTGTAATAGATTCTCCCCCATGCAGCATCGGGGAATAAATTTTTTTTTTTTCCTTTAAATAGCATTCCTTCCTGCAACATATACTCCATCCATAAACTTGTATCTCTATTGATGATATTTTCACATGCTTCATAGGCCTCTTTAAAATTTGAGCCATCTCTATACATATCCTTTAAATGTTTAAATCCCATAATATTTATCTATAATCCTTGCAAAACCAAATTTATCCTACTCAAATCATCTACGTCATTGTTAGTTTTCCCACTAAGGTGTTTGACAACAAAGAAAAAAATTGCTAAAACTCTACCCACTTAACATGCTTCTAACTCAATTTATCATGTTGAGTTATAAATTGTAATGTATGATTGTAAGAATATAAAATAAAACCTTTATGTGTTAGATAATTCCCCCACTAAGTTATCGACGCATTCTACAGCTCAGTATGAGGGCGATGCGTGATTCCATCTGTCCTCAACTTGGAGTTGGCGGGTGTCCCTTTTTTAAAAATACAATTTCATCTAAATAAAAAACCAATGTCGACTATAATAAAAAAAAATGAATAAACATGTTTGGTGTGTAAGAGATGCAAAATTATTTCACTCTCACTCTAAGTCATAAAAAAATATTTCCATATCCATGTGAAGTAACTTAATGTTATATTAACTTTAGAGAGAGATAAGTAACTAAAAGTAAAAAATCTTATATTTTCACTTTTGGCTGTGAGCAAGATGTATAATTCATATACTTTTTAAAAATACTTCAAAACACTTAAATAATATTGATTATAATATATGTATATATAGAGAGAAAAAAAATTAATCTTGATTATAATAAAATATTTCACTACCCATATTAAGTAATATTACTCATATTAAGTAATATAAGTAAGGGGTGTAATGTTGGACACCTAATCCATTAGCATTATGGTGAACTATTACTAGAAGTCTAAGAAACCTTGGAATATATATATATATATATATATATATATATATATATATATATATATATATATATATATACATATATACATATATATATATATATATATATATATATATATATATATATATATATAGTTGGAATTGAATTCAACTTTCATTAAGAATATTGTACATATAAATACAACATTGAAACCATTAGATTCAACTTCCAAGGTTTCTTAGACTTCTAGTAATAGTTCACCATAACGCTAATGGATTAGGTGTCCAACATTACCCCCCTTAATCTGAAAGGGTGTATATGAGAGTCTAAGAAGAGAGCTAAAGTGAAAAAATGCATGTCAGCCAATGGTTGAATGTGTTATTTGAAATGGTCGTTTAAGGAACACCACTAACCAAATGAATTGGTAGAACTCAAATTATCTATAATTGGTGGTTTAAGGCTAACCACCAACTCTAGATCTAAATCTCAAAGTAGTTCCTAGAACAATTCCAAATTTTGGTAGAAGATGAAGTCTTATGCCAGTGGAAGTGCTCCCTAATAATGGTTTGAAGATGACCACAAACTAATGTAGCAAAAACAAAAGTATTCTACATATGATGGTTTAAGGTAGGCAACCAACTAAAAAGCATGCTCAGGAACATGACTATATCTCTAGCTACAACTCTGAATCTGGCAATGGTTGATTCTAGTTCTAAGATTTGAAAACTAGCTCTGGTTTAAGTTGTGGCTTAGGTTCAACAACTAGCTCTGGTTCAAGTTGTGGCTCAGGTTCGACAACTAGCTCTGGTTCAAGTTGTGGCTCAGGTTCGCTTGATAAATCTTCGAAGCTAGATTTGTTTGAATTATGAGTGTGCTTACCACAATGCTCACAAGGGTGAAGATCAAAACATTGATCTTTCACATGTCCAACTTGATCACAATGTTGGCATCTGAAAATATGTTGTGGCTTTGGAACATGAGTAAATGAAGTTGACTCATCTTGAAGAAACTTAGCACTATGAAACTGGATGGTCTTAGAATAGTATGGAATATGAAAGAAACATCCTTGTCATATCCAAGGCTAGTTCTTTTCTTGTTATTAACAACTTCTTCCCAAGGTTTGATGATGGGTTTGGGAAGTGCAAGATGAACCTCCACATCTTTATTCATGTTTTTTCTTGAAAAGGCCTCATTATTATGATTAATATTTGACTGTTGATGGTGTTAGCTACCTATACCAATAGGTTTCATATTTCATGATTGGCTATGAAAGGTCCAAATATGCTCTGCTTTGATGATTCAAAGATCACATATTTCCTAGAGAATCCAATCTGTGCTTATAGCTTGGTATGTACTTAAAATTTTGATGGATGGTCCAACAGTCTAATCTGGATCATTCCATGGTTTAAATTTGCAGTTGTAGATTAGAGAAGAAATTCTGTCCAAACTGTTTAATCTTGGCAGACAAGTAGTTCAGGTAGAGAAGAAAAGGCTCCCAACAGCTTAATCTGGGACCTTGGAAGAAATAAGGGTAGAGGTAGATAGAAATAACAAAGAAAAAGCCAAAGAAAAGAAAAGGCAAGTAAGGGTCTGCAAGTCCAAGTGCACCCTCCAAGAAGAAATAAAAAATGCTAGGCAAGTAGCTGGGTAAGTAGTTGGGGTTGCAGAAAGGTTATCTTTACCATTGCAGATGTGTTAACTGTGTTTATCAAAGCAAAGTCAATCAATTGACAAGGTGTTCTTCTTCATCAAGTTGCAGCAGGAAGCATGACTAACCTCCCTCCTTCCCCTTCCATTTCATTACTAACATCCCCTCATCAGCTGAGATTCATGGAAGAAGATTATGGTTTCATGGTGGTTCTTGTTCATTCAAAAGCCACATTTCTTGTGTAAAAATCTTTTCATTTTGATCTACTCTTTAAGCCAAGTATTTCACAAACAGACTTAGTGTTTTCCCCCTTCATCCACCCCCCATCCATATTACCTCTAACTTTACTGTATAAATCCCCTATATCACCTTTCCCCTACTAATATTAAACACCATGGTGTATAAACCCCAAATTTTGTATAAATACCCCTCCCCTTGGCATTATAGCCAATAAGTCCTATGTCAGGGATCAAAGTGACATCTGGCCACTTGGATGAACCTATACCTCATCTCTCCCCCTTGCTTCAAAGTCATCCCACTCATTAAACCTTCATCTACAAAGAAAGACCCTATAAAAACCCCTTCCTACCCATAACCCCTTTGAAATTATGGAAAAACCCAAGAAATCCCGAAAAACCCATAAAAACCCACTATCCCAAGGTTCCCCGCCCAAAATATTTAATCGAGTATTTTAATCGACCGGCGGGTCCCCCCCAACCTGCACGATCCGTCGGAGGGCCCGCCAGCCGTCGATCTCCCGCCACCCATCATCCAACGGTGGGCGGTCATTTCTGTTCCCCGACCTGCCGACCTTTAGAGTCTGGGGAAAGCGGTTTTGCCGCCCCGTACAGGGACGCGTGGCAAGCAGTGGGGTTGTTCGGAGCCCCCCTCCCCGATACCGCCTTGGACCAAAGATGGTGCGGGGAACCCGCTTACTGCCATCCCTGTTACCACCCTCCCTCCTACGTCATAGGCACATCATCCTGACGTCATCTCACCCATGCCCGCTCCCGCGTCCCGTGGCCCTCCACGCAGCTCTGCCACCGCATCTACCCGCCACCGTGTCCTGCCACCCTAGCCCACACCTCAGCGCCACGTCACCTCCGTACCCGGGCCCCGCCATGACGTCATGCTGACGTCATTGGCGGAAAAGCGCCAAATACATACTTTTTCCAAATTTAACGTTATAAACGACCAAATGAGCCGTTTTCGGTCATTTTCACGCGCAAAAGAAGTAGCCGTTGTGAGCCAGCTGCCGCGAAATTTGTCTTCCGGCCATCAAATTCAACATTTCAACCACTACAAGTCTAGAATTCGACGGCATTAAGCCTCCACAGCCCGGCCCGCAAGCTTTCAAGCTAGTTTTTCCAGGTATTTTGCCAGTTTTCCCACTTTTGCCCATGCATTCCAATTCTCTGTAAATTCACCATTAAAAGACTGGTAAAACTCCTGAATTCAGCTCTGCCTGTTACCTAAAGTAAGCCCAAGCAACCTGCACCACCCCTGAACTATAATTTGACATTGGAGCGGTCACTCCACGGGCTGAAACCATAAAATTGCCCCCGAGGTGCTCGGCATTGTTCCCTTTTGCCGAGTACAGGCCACCTGCATTCTTACCAAAAGAAACCTCACTATCTCTGCAACTTACCATTAGCAATTCACATCCCTGTGAATTTGCAGCAAACTACAAAAGCCAGCTTGCATTTTTCATTGAAAGGAGGACACCAGACTGTGTTTACAGTTGACCTGCTGCTGAAGTCTTTAAGGACTTGTCAAACCATTACCTCTACCTGTACAGATTTAGATTATATCATGGCAGCCTCTGCATCCTCATCCCTCAGTGTTGCTCCACTAAATCAAACAAATAAGGAGCTGGAGGCCTTGCCATTTATTGACAAGGATTGTCTCATTGAAGACTTTGAGGGAAACAGGGACTTCCTGCAGACATTCACTCAACTGAGGGAAGACTATAAAGATGGTCATGGTACACATGGGATATGGGAGTCAAACCTGCCCTATTACTGTCTCCCAGCTGTGAATGTTTTCCCTGAAATCATTCACCTATGTGCTGAACACTATGATGTGCAGCACAAAGCTGTCAATACTCCATCAGGGAGGATCCTTTTCTACATAAATGCTGAATCCATCAACAAGATGTTACAGTTTGATCAGACAGAGTTGTTGATCCCATTCTCCATGAGTTATTTGCTGGAAGCTGGTGACAAGATGACCAGTGAGGAGCTGCAAAAGGTCACCAGGACCTTCATGAGACCTGAGTGCAGCCTGCAGGGCCACCTCCTTATCTGAATGTACATTTCAATGATGTAGGAAGGCTGTTACTAGACATGATAGCCTATGTGTTGGGATACCAAAACAGTGAGCATGTGGATAAAGCCATGCTAGTGTTGTTGTCTGTTTACAGCCCACGCCAACCCCCTGCCCGAAAGTATAACTTTGCTAAGTTCATAGCCAATAAGATTCATGATCAGTTGAGAAAAGTGGACAGACAGGGGGTCTTCAGATACTCAGCTTACATCTACCACCTGTTCATGTTTCATCATTCTGAAGCCTTCCCATGCTACATCAGAAGGCTGGATCATAGAGGGGAGAGAAGATCTGTTATCTTCTGGACCGCTGTCTATCACAAAGTCACAAGTTCACCCTATACCTACTGTGAATTTGTTGACCAATTTGTATACCCAATCTCCTGCATGTTGATGAAGTCCCCTCCTCCCAGAATATCAAATGAGATCAAGAAAGCTCTGCAGCTCTCTAAGAAATATAAAATAGGTGACTGGTACCTATATGAACACCATACTGTATTCAGGATCTATGGATGTGAGCTCTGTCCATACAGGCTCCCCAAATATGTACCTATGAGGTTGTTTGCCTTGGAGTATTACAGGCAATTAATTCAGTCAGACCTCACCCATTTCCACAGCTCCAAGAAAAAGGCCCACCTTAATTTCAAAAATGAGTTGGGCCCCTTCATCATGAACAAGAAAGAAGGGTGGGAAGCTGCAGACCTGATCCTCAAGGATAAATATAAGCTCTCCTATAGTTTTCGATGGGTCCCTTATGACCCTCAAGGTTTCATCACTGCTAGGAGAAATAAGTATAGGCTCCTAGGTGTTAATCACTGCCACTACCCACACATAGAAAAATATGCCAACTTACAAGAATGGCAGCTAGACACTCTAGTTGAGAGCTTAACTGAAGAAGAAAGAATGCTTAAAAATATGAAAGAGCTTGAGAAGACTATTGACCTGGATTATGTGCAGCAGGTACCTTTCAAACCGCCTCACTCAGTGGGAGAAGGGACCTCGGTTACAAGGACTGCACCACAGGCACCTTCTACATCAGCAGCAGGGATAGACAAAGGCAAAGGCATAATGGGTGCAGAAGATGAAGCAGGAAAGGAAAAGTCAACCCCTCTAACAGAGCAGCAGACTGAGCAGCAAACAGAGCAGCAACAAGGACAAACTGTACTGCCACAAACTGGGCCTCCAGCAACCCCCATAATGCAAACACCACTACCTCAAACTGAGCCATTGACTGCCCCAATTTCGCAGACCCCAGCACATGAAGAAAGGGGAATGAAAAGAGAAAGAGAAGAGTCCACTCCTCCCAGTGGATCCTCCCACCAGCCAGAAGCCAAAAGGCAAAGGGCAGACTCCCCAGAGGTGGAAGACATTACTGAAGATGTCTTGAACAGTACAGCAAGAGACAAGGAGGGCAGCCAGCACACAGGGACAAGCTCCTTTCAGCAGGAGCAAACTTTACAGCTTGGCTTGGAGGTGTCCTCTCCTTCACAACAAAGCAAGAAGCCCAAGAGCACCAAGGCTTCTTTCAAGCAAATAAAGGCTCAGAATGAGCTATTGAGGGCTGAGGTCTACAAACAGTTCATAGATGCTACACCAGCCCAGCAAGAGAGACTGATGTCTGTTTATGACATCAAGGAAGAAAAAATGATATTCAGTCATTTTAAGCCCAAAGGGCCGCAGCCTAAGACAGCTGCAGATTTCATAAAAACAAGGGTGGAGGTCCTAGCTAGAGATATACATCCCATGGACCAGATTGAACTCCACAAGCAGACTGGGGAGATGGTCTATGCCACCTTGGTTGAAAAGGCCACATTGGCCCATGAGCTGAAAGAGTCCCTAAAGAACACCAATACTCAGCTGGATTTTGAGAGAATGTCCTCTAAGGCCAAGGACAATAGAATAAAGTCTCTTGAGGAGATCATTGTTGACCTAGGACATGATCCTAGTGATCCAACAGGTGTGAAGGCCCTCCTAAAGAAGAAAGATGATGACCTCAATGCAATGAAGAAGAGATTGAAGCTGCAGCCCACGGAGCACCCTCAAACAGCCGAGCTTCAAAAGGAAAAACGGGCTGAGGACCAGCTAGACCTCTTATTACAGCAAGACCAGAGGATCCGGGAACTGGAGAAAGAGCTGGAAGGAATATTACAGGATAAACAGGGAGAATCTACTTCCCAAGCTCCTCCAACTACTTCCACGACAGCAGCAACATCAGGGGCAGCAGTGGCCCCCACAACAGAAGCAGCAGGCACAACAGCAGCCCAAGAGGCCAACCCAACTATAGAGGAATTGACCAAGGCTGTCAAAGAGATGGAACTCCAGGCCAATGAAATAAAGAAAGCCAAAGAGAAATTGGCAGAACTAGATTCCAAATATGACAAGTCCAAGGTAACTGTGGCAGAGCAGGGCAGAGAAATAAAGGCCCTCAAGGACAAGATAAAGGCCTTAGAAAAAGAATTGAATCTAGAAACAGCTATGGCCAAAATAAAAAGGATCTTATGGGCCAAAATAGGCCAATCCATCACCCAACAATGGAAATCAATAAAAACAATACATCAGCAGATGGAATTGTTGGGCCAAGCACATACAGAAATCAATAAGGCCAAAACACTGCTGGGAAACATACCAGAACAGGCCAACAGAATGATAGACTTCCTAAACAGGCAGGAACAGGAGGAACTGGCAGCCATAGGTATCCCCAACAGAACAGAAACCGTTCTCACTGCCAAGAAAGTGCTCACTCTCAGGAATTATGTACAAGCTGTGGAGAGGAAGTGCAATGAGATCACAACAGATGTGGAGGAATTCAGGGTCAAATTGGCAGAACTGCAAGCAAAAGGCCTGCCCAGCCTCCTAACTGGTGCAGGAAAATTGATCTCCCAAGATCAATTTGCCAACAGAATGGCAACATACATTGAGAATCAGATTACTGCATCTAGCAGTACATCTGAACAGACAGGGCCTCCCTCAGGACAGAGCTTATATGATAAACTGGGAGGCCTATTCTTTATTGAGAATGAAGTGAACCACCTTTTTGAGACTCCTCCTAATTTTTACAGGTATACAGAGGCCGATGAGACCTTAATAAAGATTAGGAGGCATCAAATGCCAAAGGAAGATTGGTGGAAAGCAATGCTTCAAATTCTGCCACGGTAGCTCCAGCTGTTCGGTCATTGCCAGCTCCAGGTCACTATCAGACAAACAGAAGGATAAAGTTAGCATTAAAAGCAGCTGAATGCTAACTCAGCATACAGACTATGACGGCTAGCCAAAAGATAAAGAAATGCGCAAATTTTGGCGGTGTACCCTTAGCCGACTCCAAGAGTCACCAAGACAGCAGTCTCTGACAATTTTCTGACAGCTAAGGGACTAAAAAGTAATTACAGCATTTACTCTCTCAGCGGCTGCACTCCAGCAGTTGGCTGAGCATTTATGGAACATTTACTTTCCATTCAGATATTTTCCAATGTAAATTTGTATATATACCCCCCTTAGTAACGCATAAGGGGTTGGTAATTTTTACTCTAAGGCATGTATACTCTGTACTTTCAGAAAAGTTTAATACAAAGAGCAATTTCAGCTCAGTGATTTCCTGGAACTCTGGTGTCTTGTTGATAATTTAAGTGCTGTTGCAGAATCCCTGTGTTGTCTGGTGGAATGATATGTTTTCTTTAAACTCTATTCTGTTTCCCTATGTTATTTCATTTCCATGTTTTCATCATATCTAGCAATAAAGAAAAAGAATAGTTGAGGACATGTTTCTTAACACCCTGTGCTCAATCTTATATTGCTGTAAATGTTTTCTTCAGGATTAAAACAGACATGAATTCTTAAATGCTCATGTTACATTTAATTCCATGTTGTGAATGTTATCTAGAAATTCTTCAATGCTTCCAGGTAACAATTGCTTTCTTTTCATATCAGTTTATAGAAAGATCCTTAATTGCCTTTCTTATCCTGAACATATTACACACAAACTCAATTCCAAAGCATTGTTCCTCGGACAATTATCCTGCTCTGCAGCTTTCATTACTGTATCAACATAGCACACCAAACCAAAGGACCACTGACTCCATTGCCCAATGTTATATAAGATGCTGGTAAGAGCATACACGTTTTGACTGAACCTTTTCCAACCAAACAATTAAACCAAAATTGAATTTCACATCTAGCCTAAAATACTATCAGAACAGAGACAAATTATAAAGAGAGAGCCCTCTCTGATTACAGCTTGGCTAGAAGCTGTAATCCAAAGATTGGTTAGTGGTTACCCCGGCCGTATTCCCTTAGAGTCAAAGGGAACAACCTGGGTGTTAACAGATGGGAGTCAGACTCAAACAGGGAGTTGTTCTAAACAAGAACCAATTCAAAATCACAACTCTTCTATTGTACCTCATCATGTTGTAGTTGTGACTCAAGATGGATAAACCCAATCATATCTTGTGAATGATGTAGATGGATTTTAACATCAGTAAGAGTGATTTTGCTAATTTTCACTAGGTCATCAATAATAGATAGTAAAAGAGTATTTAGTAACTCTAATGCTCCCTCAAGTTTGGCCATTTCCTTATAACATAGAAAAAACTTGTAATCAAATTTGAAAAATGGGTGTCAATTTCAACCGAAAATGCACCTGTTTACAATTCAATTTAACAAATAAAAGATAGATGGCACCCAAATAAGTAATAAGATTCTAACCAGCATGACCAACCTTTAAAATAAGACACCACTCTCATATAAACAATGGCATAACAGTAATATTATAATTAAATCGTGTCAACTAACTTGATTCATACACCCCGTTACAAACACTATCATTTACAAGGACTCTATTTCAGTTGTAGAATTTACATCCCCTAAGATGAATATCTACACAAATAAGGAAAGAGGGGAAGCATTGGAAATATGGTGAAGCATTGCTTGTGAAGGTCAAAAATAAGTTGAGCTCTCCAACAAAAACAAAAATATTTATAGTAGAATCTATCCCTGGCTTTCTAAGAAAACATCCACTTAATCAATGATCCTTTAGTGGCATTAAATATTTTCCTCTATATGAATTTCCTAAACAAATTAAAAAAACGATTATCCTCTACCCCTAGCTATCAAATAAATTCCAATTGAATGCTAATTCTTACTAAATTCTTTGCACTGGTGAAGCCCTCTAAAAGGGTCAGCAATAATGAAATAATAACAATGTTTTGAATGGTTTCCACACATTTCTTCGTGTTCAAATGTTTCTCTGCAAATTCTGGATCAACCTCTCAACATCTACTCCAAAACAACATCTATTCATAGTCACTATTTTCTAATGTTCTGAGATCTACAGCCTAGGAATACTCTCAAACTCAACAAAAATATCTTAGATTGACCTAAATCATCCTCCACACAACACAAATTGAATTGTTTTCAGTCTTTTCTCATAGCAACATTGAATTTTTAATGCCACTTAGATGCTACATTCCAACCCATCCACAATGACAAATTAACAATCAAATAATCAAAATATAAAATCAATCTAACAACATGCATCAATCAATGTTTAACAGAGAAACATAACATTCAAAGATCACCTTCCATGCATGCCTCCTGGATTTTTCTACGTACCTTTACATCATTCATTTATATGTATATCGCTTCAATACTCCTAGAATTTTTTAACTTTGTTGGCTTATATCTATGGCCCATTTGAGAGCTAGATCGAAGCCCTCATTTTGAGCTCTCTATATTCCTAGCTCAAATCACGGGTCTCATAAGAAAAATGAACAAGGCTATCTCCATAGTAATATCATTCCAGGTTGAATCCATCTCCATAAGGATATCATTCCAGGTTGAATTTGGCGCACAATTTATTTCTGCAGAAACAGGAATAACAAGGGGTGAAACCCAAATGCATCAGTAAATATTAGACCATTCTGCTAACAACGCATGAGGTCAAACCATTGTCGACTATCTTAGCTATGTTTCTAAAGGCTACACATGGACAACATCATCTGAGGCAACAAACAAATTGAACAGATGGGTTAGAAACATTATGTGAAAGCCTTGGTGATTGTGGTTAATGTGATTAGTGAGGAGGAAAACTTTGCCATTAATGCTTCATTTTTAAGGATTGGAGTGTTCTACGGAACAATGCAAATTACAGTGCCACGCAAACTCAAACTCGTTGTGTCAAACAGTAATCTATCGACCTCCATCATCCACCAAATTCTTCATTCAATCCACCTCATCCTTCAACCCACTTACAACATCTATTACTAAATGAAAATTACCATAATAAACCAATATTTGGATAAACCATGATTTGAAATAATAAATATTGGTTTATTAGGTAATCGGCTAAAATAGTCCCTATGAAGATTTATCTGTAAAATGTATCTGTCCATTATATATCTTATATAATACATCATGCTGTTTCTTTCTGAAAAAAAAAAAAACAATATTTATTCTTTCAAATCATGGTTTATCCAAAAACATCCAAATTGCAGCACTTCAAAGGGCCATGGCATGCCAAAATGGAAAAACATGTTCTTTCAGACAATAAGAGTGCAAAAGGGGCTTGAAGTTCAGTGATTAATGTGAAAATGTTCAATGTCAACCAGGGATGACATATAATAGATTAATGTGAGAACACATAATCCATGGAATGTCATATTAAAATTCACATGGAGCCTGCACCAAATCTCCTGAATGACATCCAGATAAACAACTTGCATCTCAATATGGTGCAGAACAATCCACCCATAAACAACCAGAGGGGACGTTATCGATAAATCCTCTCACGAATCAGGGAAACAACAAGTACATTGTTCCAAATGATCACACTCATGTTGCCTCACTGGACCTTTACAGTGACGCAAAGATATCACTTAAATAGAGATAATGAAACTTTACTGCCCAAAGAATGAGTTGGTGTGGTGTTGACAAGCTCCGAGTCCCCAGGAACAACAGGTTGATAAATACTCACAACGGCAGCAACATGGGTGTCACGATTTCTTTGATATATTCTCTCATCTCTTCGACATCTCTCGTAACAACAACCAATTTCATCCCAGCCTTCAAATTAATCTACTTTTATGCAACATGTCATGGATGAACAGCTAGAAAGGAAGGCCACAAAACTAGTGGCTCAAGCTATGTCCCAATTTCTTTGATAGATTCTCTCGTCTTTTTGACAAATTCTCTCGTATCAACGACCAGTTTTATCCCAATATTCAAATTAATCTACTTTGATGCAACACGTCATGGATAAACTGCTAGAAAAGAAGGCCACAAAACTAGTGGCTCAACCTATGTCCCAATTTCTTTGATAGATTCTCTCGTCTTTTCGAAAAATTCTGTCGTATCAACAACCAGTTTCATCCCAATATTCAAATTAATCTACTTTGATGCAACACATCATGGATAAACTGCTAGAAAAAAAGGCCACAAAACTAGTGGCTCAATCTATTCAATAGGGTAGATAACCCACTACTTTGATACCACTATTGGAATTGAATTCAACTTTCATTAAGAATAATGTACATATAAATATAACATTGAAACCATAGGATTCAACTTCCAAGGTTCTTTGACTTCTAGTAATAGTTCATCATAACTCTAACGGATTATGTGTCCACTATATATATATATATATATATATAACATTTGGAAAAAATAAAATCTTATGCTTAACAAAATTTAAGTAGTCTCACTATTTTACATTTTGGTCTTTAGAAAAAATAAAATCTTATGTTTAAAAAATTTGAATTAGTTTCACTATTTTACATTTTGGTCATTTTTCAAGTATATTTTTATGTCAATATTGTATGAAATTCAGTAAATATTAGTTGGAATTACAAGTTTAAACTGAATTGTCCACACAATCCGCCAAGGGGGTTTTCAAGGTTTTGAATCTATTTATGCATTGTAAACCATGAAAAATCTATATAGATAGGTAAATAGATCCATTTTAACCACAGATTTATTAGGCAACAAGGGGGGCCAAATCTCTTGAGCTACAAACCTTTTTCAAGTTTTGCACTCCAAAAAAAGTTTGCACCTCAAAAAATTTGATCCATCTCAACACTTCCTAGATCCATGGTTAAGATAGATCTATACTAGTTTTTATAGATTTTTCTAGTGTTTTGATCGAAACACGCAACCGTACTCCTCGCCTCTAAGAACATTTCTACAAAACTCCAGTACGATTTGTGTGTTGTTTTTTCTCTATACCACGAAAAATATGTTGGGTCCTTCATTTTGGGGACACGTTTTGACATTTTTTTACTATGTCTTGACCAAATCTGACCGATGGAGAGTCATAGAGAAAGAAGTTGAGGAAGGAGAAGGAATCTGCTGAAGTCTAACAGTTACGAAAAGTTGACCAGGGAAATAGGGACACATGCAATCACAATTGAGCTGAAATATTTGTCAATAGCAGAGGAAGCAGTCACAGTCGAGCAACATAAAAAATAGAGAGGGAAAGGGTGGAGCATCCGAGGAAGAGACCAGTACTCTAGGAAAGTGAAGTGCATAAAATCTAAAGGGAAATCCAAAACAGGGGGTTTAAAGGAGAGAGTGCCGAAATGTTGTCGCAGAGCCTATCAAACTTTGCATGATTCTATGATCACATGGTCATATGTTAGTTTATGTTCTTATTCATGTTTTGTTGAGAAGACATTTGAGCCTGAATATAATGATCTAATAATGTCTTAAGCTAATGAAATAAATAGTTGCAGGGATGTTGTGGATCTACTTGTGTTGGTTTTTTGTGGCCCTTTTTAAAAAAATTATTATGAATGTCTATTTGTATTCCATGTTCCTTTGAATGCTTTAGTTGTTTTCTTCCACAATGGTTTTACGGTTGATGTTGTGTTTCTAATTTTAAGAATATTGGTAGCCTTTGCACAATTCCTCCTGATACCTGATTCCAATCCCTTAGCTAAGTAAGGTCGCGACACGCCTTGGGTGAGATACCTTATTCCTCCTGAGTAAGGTAAAAATTTCAGTGTTAAGCTAGACTACAACGAACCCTTTTGTTGGCCCCTATGTCTAAACCCAGGGTCTCTACCTGTCCGTCATCTTTCACCAACAAATGGTTTCATTGTCCAGACATGAAATTTATCAAAGGGATCTGGAACATGGTGTCGAGACTTTTTAAGAAGGATTTGCAATATTGGTGGCATGAACAAGTAGAGAGGTTAACCTCCCAACAAGCGCAACTCCATCACTGAAGTGTGAAGAGGGTAAAGGAAGAAATTTTACACATGGAGCCTGCAATCAATTAGTATGAGATCTTCTTGTGTAAGTTCCTAGATAACCTCTATAATTGGTTATGAATGCTGCAAATAAAAGGGAGGACTGGTAGCCAGAGCCGAACTCCTCGTACCTGCACCAAGATGATATTGTTGAACTACATTGGCTCGATACATACCTAACTCAAGTTGTCAAATTTTGGGCGCAAACCACCCTAGAGGGGTATATTATCAAGTTTTTTATGGAGAGCCATCAATCCTTTTCTAAGGCTGAGGTTGTATTCAAGTCAGGGTTGCGAGGAAGGCTATTGAAGTAGATCACGTTGTGGGTTAAATTTTTATTGTTAGAAAAGAACTTGTTGGTGTTCCAAGGTCCTCCCATGGCATCTTAAATCCCCTATACTAGGGGAAGGACCTAAGGGGAGGAATATTACCTAGATGGGAACTATGAAAATATCAGAGAGATGGATGCGGATGACTTTTGGAAAGCTAGAGATATGAGAGCACAAAGGAGAGCACAAATAGTTGAAGAATGGTGAGAGAAAGCTTTACAAAAGATTTATAGATGGAAAAGGGGGCTACACCAAGTAGGAGCGATGTTAAGAAGTTTGGAAGTATGAGAAGGAGAAAGAAACCAGTTAAATTTGTGGAGCAATGGGGATGGAGCTAGAGTGAAACCTAGTCCAATAATGTTAAAATTGGCAACCAGGGAAAAACTTCATGTGGGTCATCTTATTCATGGCTGATAATATTTTTATTAGATTCCTCTCGTCGAGAGGTGTAGGATTGATATAAATATCATCCGATTCCGATAAGTATTCATGGAGATATGAATTTATTTTGATTATGGAATTATTATCAAGCCGACCTACAACTCATGTAGGCTCAGAAGCCCAACAGTCGCATCTATTCACCCACCAACGTTGTGTATAAATATAAGAGGAATTTTCCTCATTTGGACTCACTCATCTCATCACATCTCTCTCTCTCTCTACTACGCAGAAATGAGTCTCTTCTCTACTGCGCTGAAATGGGTCTCTCTCTCACACATGTGAAGCCGGAAGCTGTTGAATTTGAAGCTGCAACTGCAGAAGTAAAGATTGACTTGCGTGGCCTAGAATATCTCCTCTTTGGAACTGCGCTATAGGTTCATCTGAACCTCCTCTGAAAGCCGCAACTTTTGGTGGTGGAATGAAGTCAATCCGATGAACGGTTTGCAAGATATCGACTGCCCTAGTTTGAAGCCGGAAACTGCTGAAACTGAAGCTGCAACTGCAGAAGTAAAGATTGACCTACGTGGCCTAGAAGATCTCCTCTTTGGAACTGCATTGTAGGTTCATTTACACCTCCTCTGAAAGCCACAACTTTTGGTGGTGGAATGAAGTCAATCCGACGAACGGTTTGCAAGATATCGTCTGCCCTAGTTTGATAATGAAGCCGCTAATGCTGATGCTGTTGATTTAGGGTTTGCTACTGCTGATATGAATCAGATTTATTGTACTATTTCTCTCTGTTGAATTATTGAAGATAAAAGAAGATTTGATCAAAGGGTTTCTCCACACATTGTGGGGTTTTTCCTTGGCTAGCCGCCACATCTTGTGTCTCTTGTCTTGGCTTGTTTTCTGTCGATCGTTTAATGTTCTATCTGCACTTTACTTTATGTACATGTGATTGCTAATCGGTGGAATATAACAAAAAAAAGAAGTAAATTGTTATAATCATAGAACATACCATAACTTAACATGGTATCAGAGCTGAGGTGAAGACAAAGCCCGAGCAAGAGCAAGAGCAATCATCGAAGAGAATATTGGCAAGGCTATCTTAAAAGAACTATGGGGTCCTCAACACTCTTTCCTGCTGAAGACAAGCTCCGTGAGAAAGATGACTATCACGGATGGAAGATGTCTATCGATCTAACCCTTGAGAATCAATAAGTGTTGGATCATGTGAGAGGAAATATTGCTGAGCCTCCATCAAATGCATCCGCTGCTGCCTGGAACAAATGAAAAATGGAGAAGTCAAAACAATAGAAGATCATCCGGGACTCTATCGACAAGCACTTGGTGGCCTACATCTCTGAACTGGACACCTCCAGGGAAATCTACGATAGATTGGTGAGTTTATTTAAAGTTAATGATGCAAATCAAGCTTTGTTTCTTAGAAATAAGCTGAGGGAAATCAATAAGGGTAAAGATGAAAGTATGCAAGCATACTTCTTAGGAATCACCGAGATCAAGAACGATCTCCTATCTATTGGGGAAACTATTACTGATAGAGAAATGGCACTCACAACTCATGGAGGATTTCCATTTGAATGGTATGTGTTCAGGACTACTCTTTTGAACTATAATGTAATTCCTGGTTTCGAGGAATTAATGGCTAGATGCATTCAAGGAGAAACAAGGGAAGAAGTGCAAGAAATGCCCATGCCTAAAGGTCCTCCTACTTGTTATAGACATTTTTGTGCCTTACAGCATGAAGCATGAAATGTCAATAATCTAAGGGATCCAAAGTCCCTAAACATGTTGTTCCTACCCCTAGAGGAACAAGGTCAGCAAACCACAGCACTGAATATCAGTTCTCCACCTGAAAACACTCAAAAACAAGCTAATTCTGGATCATGTCAACTGCTCCACTGAGCATCTGCGTTGAATGTCAACTGCTCCACTGTGTACCTGTGCTGAATGTCAACTGCAAAGAAGGCTACCTGCGCTGGGCGAGTTTGGCCAAGTGGCACAGTCATTCCTCAAGGTGTCAATGCCCAGGAAGCTTCCAAAATGACACTTGGATCAGAGAATTCGCCTAGTGATGAGTAAGAGGGTCTAGATCTCCAAGTGGAAGCAAGAACCTCCAAGTGGACTCAAGAACTGAAGAATAACTGAAGTGGGAGAGGACACTAGTCAGCTCCATGCCAAGCTCAAGCTGACTCATCCTTTCTCCAAAACTCCTATATATAGAGCTCTCTCATGAGGTCTAGAGAGGCTGGAATCTTGTGAATGTAAGGAAGTGTTGTTGGTTTGAGTATAGAACTATTGGGTGATTTGCTTGAAGGAGGTGAAGAGGAGATTTCTTTCTGTTGGGAGGTGATGCTGGATTGGGCCTTTTATGGTTGTATCACTTCCTGAACTTTACTTCTTCCATTAATAAAGCATTTGAGGTTCTTCTATATGCATGTGTCTCATTGGTGTATTGTTATGCTTGTGTATTTGATTTATTCTAATCCTTGAATCAATTATGAATGTATGCTTCTTGTAGTTCCCCTCTCTTGTTATTTTGCAGGATCTTGGTGTAGCTGGGCCAGTAAAAGAGCAAGGAGTTGGGAGAAAGCAGCAAAGAGAGAAGATCAATCATTAGCGGAAGACATCGGTTAGTGGATCTCTTCCCCCTCTCTCTTACATCTCATAAAGAAGTAATCTCGAATAGCTTTGCTTTGATTGTTGCTGAGGTACTATCACCCTTAGAGTGGGATAGGGTCATTCCGTATTGGATACTTTTCCCAACAACACTACTGCCTTTTCTTCTCATGCAAAGAAAAGAAATAATTCCAGGACTAAATCAAAAGGAAAGGCTGGACCTAAGGCTAGAAGAAAATGACGATGTTACATTTGCGATAAAGCAAGTCACTATGTATGAGATCATGAGCATCATGATGAATGAGATCATGGACATAAAGGGCAACATGAGATCATGGACATATAGGATACCATGATGATGATGCACACTAGTTTGAGCAGCATTATGATGGATAAAATCATGGACATGGGCAGCATGATGATAATCATGATTAGAGAAGCATGGTACAGTATGCAGTGGTGCAACTCGAAATCCCTCTGATGGCAATCAAAGGAATGACAAATTCAACAGCAAAGGTAAGAGGAGAGCTAGGAATCAAGGAAGAGGACAAGCATTCAAGGCTAGAAATTCTAGGATGTACTAAATGCACCTGACCTCAAAAGGAACCTAGTGTCCATCTTGGCAATGGAAGACAGAGGCTACAAGGTAACCTTTAGCAACGGCAAGGTATGTATATGGAAAAATAATGTTAAAGATGCCTTTACTCTTGGGTTTAGTGTTGATTCATTATATCAGGTCGATGGAAGTCCACTAGGTGTCATGTCTTATGACACAACTCTTTAGTCCGAACTTTGGCATCGGAGGTTTTCCCACCTTCATTACAAAGCTCTACCCGATCTAAGATAGATGGTAACAGGTATGCCCGAATTCCAAGTAGAGAAAGAAGGTGTATGTCCGGGATGTGCCAAAGGAAAGCTCAAAAGGGGACCATTCCCCTCAAGCCAAAGCAAGACCTCCGATATATTACAGTTGGTTCACTCAGGCATATCTAAGGCTGGCATTAAGAGGGAGACTACTACACCACATACTCCTGAGCAGAATGGTGTGGCGGGAAGTAAGAACCGCACAATTGTGGAAGCTGTCTAGGCCATGCTACATGATCAAAGACTTCCGAAGTTTCTATGGGATGAAACTACAATCACCACCGTATATGTACAAAATTGATGCCCTCATCAAGCATTGGGTTCCTAAACTCCTGAAGAAATGTTCACCACCGGTCAAAGGGAAGTCGTGATTAGTCATGATGTCACCTTTGACAAAGATATGGCTCTCAGCAAGGTGGACAATCTGCTGACTTTGAGTAGCTCTCAAGAAGCCGACACTAGGGAACCGAAAGAAAAGGATGATGAATCAATGCCTGATGTAGAAGAACCCATGGATCCGATTGATCCTCATCCACATGAGCCTTCCTCTTCTAGGAAGAGGCCTTCATGGCTTAGGGGGATACTTGATGATGCTGAAGGACATGCTGCACCCTGAGGAACCTTCCATCAAAGTAAGAAACTTAACATGTATCAGGGATACCTGACCATCATGAGCACGATCATACAAAATGAACCTTCATCATTCTCAGATTTCATCAAGAATTAACTATGGAAGGATGTTATGACCATAGAATATGAGTCTATTATGGATAATGATGTCTGGGAAGTAGTTCCCAAAACCTGGACAAGACAATTGTTACTTCAAAATGGCTTTACAAGATAAAGCATGCAGCAAATGGAAGTATGGAAAAGTATAAGGTTCATTTTGTTACCCGTGGTTTATCCCAGAAGGGAGGTATAGACTATGATATTTGCACCTGTTGCCAGATATACGACCATCCGCTTGATCATAGCCCTTGTGGCTTCACAAGGATGGAACCTACATCAGATGGATGTTAAGATTGCATTCTTGCATGGTTCTATCAAAGAAGAGGTCTATGTGGAGCAACATGAAGGATTTGAGATTTATGATTGAAAATCTCATGTATGCAGGTTGAAGAAGGCTCTCTATGGGTTGAAGCAAGCACCCTGAGCATGGTATGAGAGGATCGATAGCTACTTGATGAAGCTGGGATTCACTAGGAGTGAAGTTGATCCTAACCTTTACTTTAAGGTTGAAGATGACAAGCCTCTCATATTGGTGTTATATGTGGGTGACCTCTTTCTAACAGGTGCAAACCCTCTCATTCACAAATGTAAGAGGGAGATGGCTTCTGAATTTGAAATGAAGGACCAAGGACTTGAAGTGTGGAAGAAGCCAAGGGAAATTTTCCTATCTCAAGGAAAATATGTGGTAAATATATTGGAAAGATTCGGTATGATGGACTGCAAGCCTGTGACTACCTCGAGGATCTTAACTTTTAGAATTTATATGGTAGTGATGTCAGACCAGACTTGGGAAATGCCTCTGAGTTTCAAAAACTCATTCGCATTGATGTTCTTAGTGAACCTCCGTTCGAACATATGTTTTGCAGTTAGCATTGTGAGCTCATATTTGGTTGAGCCTCACTGGATTGATGCCAAGAATCTTCTGAGATGTCTTCAGGACACAATCTCTCATGGATTAAGATACACCGCCAAGATTTGAGACTACTTGGATATACTGATGTTGATTGGGCAGGCAGTGTGGTGGACCGTAAGAGCACTTCCGGGTACTATTTCACCTTGGGATCTGCTTCGATATCCTAGATGATCAGGAAGCAGAAGTCGGTGGCTTCGAGCACCGCCGAAGCAGGATATATTGTTGCTAGCATAACCTCGTGTGAGGCAGTCTGGTTGCAAGAGCTCTTCAGTGAGTTGTTTGGATTTACATTGGATACCACTATGATTCTCTGTAACAACCAAAGGTGGGATTCGATTATTGAGGAATCCCATATTCGTCAATTGCTCCAACAGATAGACATCATCTGGGATATGGTAAGTCGATGAGCAAGGAAGCTCCATCACATTAAGATGATGTACAGGTTGATACACCTTGTCAAAGCCCCGAGGAAAGATCTAATCTGTGATTTTCCCAAACGACTTGGAGTCAGTAAGAAACCCTTGTACAAGGGTCCTACATGTTGCATACATTGAACTCTGGGAGCTCTGGGAGCTCTGAGAGCTTGCAGTTCCTACTGGAGCAACATATGACCACAGGGTGACTCACCCTCCCTTGGTGGTGCACACTAGAACAAGATGATTCGCTCTCTTGTGGGACAAGAAGATTCGCTCTCTTGTGGGACAAGATGATTCGCTCTCTTGTGGAATAGGATGATTCGCTCTCCTGTGTAGCAGGATGATTAGTTCTCCTGTGAGGCATGGATTGATGTGTTCTCCATGGCAGCCTAGATTGATGTGTTCTCCATGGCGATTGTAGCAGGATTGATGTGTTCTCCTATGAGGACAGGATTGATTAGTTCTCCTGTCATGGCATCCTACCCATGCAGTCTGGGACTCATGGCAAGTACCTCTCATCTGATCAATGAGCAGGGAAATGAAGTTAGGGACCATAGTAGTACTGATGGACGCATCGTTGTATCTACCGTACTCCCTACACTAGGATGACCTCCATTGATCTGGGATCAATGATACTGGTCTGGGACCAGTGGTAGGAGTTGTACCATACTATGACGCTGACTTCGAGTCGGTTGAGACTGGTCTGGGACCAGTGGTACATACTCCGAGACTGACTTCGTGTCAGTGCAGTACTGGTCTGGGACCAGTGAGAGTGGTACATACTATGACGCTGACTTTGGGTCGGTTGAGACTGGTCTGGGACCAGTGGTACACTCTCTGAGACTGCGATACTACTCTGGGACCAGTGGTAGGAGTTGTACCATACTATGACGCTGACATCGGGTCGGTTGAGACTGGTCTGGGACCAGTGGTACATACTCCGAGACTGACTTCGTGTTAGTGCAGTACTAGTTTGGGACTAGTGAGAGTGGTACATACTATGACGTTGACTTCGAGTCGGTTGAGACTGGTCTGGAACCAATGGTACACTCTCTGAGACTGCGATACTAGTCTGGGACCAGTGGTACGCACTCTGAGACTGACTTTGAGTTAGTGGAGGATGATACTGGTCTAGGACCAATGGAGTTGTACTCACTATGATGTTGACTTCGGGTTGGTTGAGACTGGTCTAGGACCAGTGGTACATACTCTGAGACTGACTTTCAGGCAGTATGATACATCCTCGATCATTTCTTCTTCTTCATAATTCATACAAAAGCAAAGCAGAATAGAAAAATGCAAGAGCAGAGCAGAACAAAGCAAAACAGTACAGATCAGTGCAAGGCAGAACAAGACAAAGCAGAACAGGCAGAATAGAGCAGAGCAGGGCAAGGGTCAAGCTGTATAGGCAGTGTATTTGATGGATGAATAGTAACGACCGATAGACAGATTGCAGATGAAGTTCTCCATGGTTGAGAGGGAGTGTTAAAATTGGAAACCAGGGCAAAACTTCATGTGGGTCATCTTATTCATGGCTGATAATATTTTTATTAGATTCATCTCGTCGAGAGGTGTAGGATTGATATAAATATCATCTGATTCCGATAAGTATTCATGGAGATATGAATTTATTTTGATTATGGAATTATTATCAAGCCGGCCTACAACTCATGTAGGCTCAGAAGCCCAACAGTCGCATCTATTCACCCACCAACGTTGTGCATAAATATAAGAGGAATTTTCCTCATTTGGACTCACTCATCTCATCACATCTCTCTCTCTCTCTACTACGCAGAAATGAGTCTCTTCTCTACTGCGCTGAAATGGGTCTCTCTCTCACACATGTGAAGCCGGAAGCTGTTGAATTTGAAGCTGCAACTGCAGAAGTAAAGATTGACTTGCATCGCCTAGAAGATATCCTCTTTAGAACTGCGGTGTAGGTTCATCTGAACCTCCTCTAAAAGCCGCAACTTTTTTTTGTGGAATGAAGTCAATCCGATGAACGGTTTGCAAGATATCGACTGCCCTAGTTTGAAGCCGGAAACTGCTGAAACTGAAGCTGCAACTGCAGAAGTAAAGATTGACCTGCGTGGCCTAGAAGATCTCCTCTTTGGAACTACGTTGTAGGTTCATCTGAACCTCCTCTGAAAGCTGCAACTTTTGGTGGTGGAATGAAGTCAATCCGACAAACGGTTTGCAAGATATCGTCTACCCTAGTTTGATAATGAAGCCGCTAATGTTGATGTTGTTGATCTAGGGTTTGCTACTGCTGATATGAATCAGATTTATTGTACTATTTCTCTCTGCTGAATTATTGAATATAAAAGAAGATTTGATCAAAGGGTTTCCCCACACATTGTGGGGTTTGTCCCTAGCTAGCCGCCACATCGTTTGTCTCTTGTCTTGGCTTGTTTTATGTCGATCGTTTAATGTTCTATCTGCACTTTACTTTATGTACATGTGATTGCTAATCGGTGGAATATAATAAGAAAAAGAAGTAAACTATTATAAGCATAGAACATACCATAACTTAACAAATAAGAAAGGTTCAGACCACCCTAGTGGCAGAGGTTGATAGAATCAGTAGATATTTCAGTACACTGGCAGAGTTGGGACCGCCAGATGGATCGGGCCCTACAAGTCTTGAAGAGGGCCTGGATGATGACATGTACTTCACTATGAGAAGATTGTTTTCCGAGAATGATGTGTCACGCGAGTAGTGATTCATTTCCCAATGGTTTAGGTAGTACCTCCCCCAACCTTCCCCTGGTACTTTATCACAACCCTGGTCATTTTTTATCTAAGCTAGTTAAATCTATAAAGGTCCGCCAAATACATAACACCTAGAAGGTTGGTACCTCTAGTGGTAGGGATAGTAATTGCAGTTCAGGTCCTTAAGGATCATCACAACTAGGTCCCCAAGGATTCATACTTGTTCCGCTATTTCAACCGTGTATGGTTGGTAACATGGCATGATCCTTTACTCAATAACCTGAATTCTTTGGGAAAGGGAATGAGGATGTTGAATAGCATTGGTACTAGTGTGAGGCCATCTGGAGGGCTCTCTAAACTCCAGATTCCATGAACCTTATCAAATTTCATACCACTCTTTGAGATAGTGAATTGAGATGTTTCATCAAGTGGTCTGCATTACAACAAATCCAACGATAGATGAATTTCGGATGGATTTTTTCAAGAGTTTAAACTTCCTCAAACTAACCAGCAAAGGTTATCTAAATTATGGGAAATCAAGCAGTGGGAAGGAGAAACCACATGGGAGATGATGCAAAGATTTAAGGATCATATTAGCAAGTTGAGCTACCCTATCGACCCCAATCATTAGCGGGATTAGTTCATCAAATCGCTATTGCCACTTACACGCACGCTAATGACTCAACAGAAGATTGATACTCTACAAGATGTCCTAGAATAGGAAACTTGAATTGAAGCCATGGTAGGATATCCACATTGACATCGAGGAGGAATTGTTTCCCATGAGCCCACTCTCATAGGACTGCAACATCAAATCATCAACCTAACAAAGAATTTGAGGTACATGCAGCCGGTGGGACCTTCACAACTGCACATATGGTGTATCAACTGCCATGTCAAGGGGAATCATGCCTTGGCGTTTCAAAGACTGAGAAGCTCAAGCACTCCCGCCATACTGACGGGGCCCTCCACATATTTACCCATTGCCAGAGTTGCGCAGGTTGCTGCGCAAGGTTAATATACATGGTGCATGCAGTTCCACACCTTTCCTAATCAAAAGGGTGTTGCCTCAACCGAATAGTGTGAAATATGAAAGACTTATGGCCATCTTCCTCGCCTATGTCCAATTATACAGAAGTATTCAAATGTTCCAAACAATGTTTTATTTTATTTATGTGGTTCACCTACTCACCACACTAATCAATGTAGAGAATTAGATGCTCTCGTTAATCAATTGGACCATTATGCCTATAGAATCAATTAATCTCCTTAAGGACGAGGATGCGAAGGAATAAGGGGGGCGACAGAGGCATAGGTCTGATTCGTTGCTACAATTGTGATCAAGAGGGCCATGTTGTAAGAGATTGTTTGTTCCCTAGAAGAACCTAGTTCTCTCAATGGAGGCTCAACACACATGCAACAAAATATTTCCCATAGCTAATTGTCACATGGGAAGAGCGAAACTGCCAATGGGGATAAAATTTAATTAATTCAGAACCAAGAGAACCTGAGACAGCTCCCCTCTCAAACATTAACATAGTCACCCGAGGAAGAAAGAAGACCAGAGAAAACTTTGGAGGCATTGAACAGCCAAGAATCATAAATCATGCCTCACTAAAGCGATCATATGATTCTAGCCAGCAAAAGGATTACTACAAGGAGGTCATGGAAATTTTTAACTAGTTGACTCCAATTGTTGAGCTCCAAGGAGAACAACTAGAACCTTCAAAGGCCAGAAGCCCAAAACTATTCAACCTAATTCCCAACCTATAGTAGAATGGTTTAGGTTGTTTCTGCAAATTGTGAATGACGAGAAAATGCTAGGGCAGTTGCGGGAAAATATTAGAGTTGTTGTCAAGGTTGGGGAGTCTGGGGAAGGACTCATTTCTGCCAATTCTCCTGAAATACACTCTAGATAGGTGCATAGGAACAAGAAAAGGATATGAAGGGAGGTTTGGATTGATGCCCAGATTGCAGGATTCCAGATCAAGGATATAATGCTAGACTTGGGATCACATGTGAATATCCTACCGAGAAAAACCTAGGAAGCCTTGAGAAGGCCTAGGTTATCATTCTCTCCTATTCAATTAGGCATGGAAAATCAGTATTATATCCTCCTAGTTGGACGTCTGCAAGATGCAAAAGTTGACATAGAAGGGGTAAATACATATGCTAACTTCGAGGTAATAGATATTATGGGAGATAAAGACCCTTGTCTGGCATTGAGAGGAATAGACTAGACCTTTGAAAACAATGCAGTAATTGATCTGAAGAGAGAAAGAATTACCTTTGAATTGGAGGGAGTCTAGGTGATCCAACCCCTAGATCCTTATAAAGGGCAGAGGTTCATCGAGCCAGTGGATGACAAAGAAAAACCTGAGTTATTGAACCCATTATAGTGGCTAATGGTGGGAAAAAGGGAATACTACATCAACCCTATAGCAGGGGGGTCGATCACCTGAAGAAGTTATCATAGCTCTGAAGTTGGATCTGAGGCTGCATGGGATGACTCGCAGTAGGGTGGACATGAGATCAACACAAAGCGATGCAACACAATCCACTATATCCACTGGGTTGGTACTATGGCACAAGAATTTCCTATTTTTAATGGTACAGGTTCTGTTACTGATTTTATCAATGAAGTTGATTCAACCATCTTGGAAATACATAAATTTCCTTTGTTGGATGTTTCCCTTCATGTAATGTCGGTAAGGTGGTGGGGCTCTCACTATAACCATCTCAAAGAGTGGCAAGAAGTTAAGTCTGCACTAATATCCAAATTCGGGTATTCAGAAGACTGCCCATCTAATTTCACTAAGTATCGAGGGAATATTGACCCTCACCAACACCTAAAAGAATGTAAAGCTAGATGGATCAGAGACTGGCTTCTGGAAAATTTGTGGGTGCATAGCTTTGTCCACACTTTATGGACATTTCCCCAGGTGTGGTCCGTGAAAGAGTAAATATGGAGGTAGGCCATTGAATGGGACCATATGGCATCTCGGTTTATCATTTATTTTTCTTTGTCGATGATGACCAGAGGATAAGATTACAGGTGACTACTTTGAGCAAGATTCTTTTGATCACATATATGAATATGGATTCCATGAACCCATGGCTTGTGGAAAAATAAACTAGGAACCTAAGGGGGATGATCTAGAGGAATTAAGGCACTTTACATTTAGGGAATATGAAGGGGAGTAAAACATCAAAGATGGGCCTGTAACCACTGGTCTGCAGCTAAAACCTCTGAAGTTGCGGGAGCACAATATCGACACTCATGAAAAGACAAGTTAGCTTTATGTTGGGACTATTGGGATGAGCAGATGACCAAGGAAATATTTGATCTCCTAAGAGAGTATGATAACTTGTTCCCTTCATCTGTTGTGGAACTTAAAGGAATTAATGGTGATTTGGGCGAAATGAAGATCCTACTAAAGCCAGATGCAAGATGAGTAAAGCACAGGCCATATAGATGAATCTGAGGGTCAAGGAGAAGGTGAAGAATGAGATTGAAAAAATTTAACAGCAGGGCTCATCTTCCTAGTTGACGAAGTTGAGTCGATCAGCCCGATTGTTATACATAATAAGAAGGACTCTAAATAAATCTGAGTCTGTGTGGATTACAGGAGTTTGAACAATGCTTGTGTTCATGACCCTCTTCCTAACCCATTCAGCGATGAATTCGTAAATAATGTTGCAAGTAACGAGGCCTACTCTTTTACAAATGGATTCTATGGTTACCATCAAGTCTATATTGCATAGGAGGATAAGAATAAAACCACATTCATGAACAAATGAGGGTCCTATGCCAATCATGTCATCCCCTTTGGACTAAAGAATGCACTGGCAATGTTTTCGAGGATTGTGACCACTGCCTTCCGGGACTACATTCACATATTTATGGAAGTGTACATGGACAATTGGATAGACTATAGCTTACTAAAAATGCACTCAAGTTTTCTTGAGGTGATGTTTGACCATTGCAAGTAGCTACAGGTCTCCTTGAATTTGAAGAAGTGTATTTCTGTTGCAAGAGCACAATATCGACACTGATGAAAAGACAAGTTAGCTTTGATTTGGGACTATTGGGATGAGCAAATGACCAAGGAAATATTTGATCTCCTAAGAGAGTATGATAACTTGTTCCGTTCATCTGTTGTGGGACTTAAAGGAATTAAGGGGGATTTGGGCAAAATGAAGATCCTATTGAAGCCAGATGTGAGATGAGTAAAGCACAAGCCATATAGATGAATCTGAGGGTCAACAAGAAGGTGAAGAATGAGCTTGAAAAAATTTAGCAGCAGGGCTCATCTTCCCAGTTGACGAAGTTGAGTCGATCAGCCTGATTGTTATCCAGAATAAGAAGGACTCTAAATAAATCTGAGTCTGTGCGGATTACAGGAGTTTGAACAATGCTTGTGTTCATGACCCTTTTCCTAACCCATTCAGTGATGAATTCATAAATAATGTTGCAAGTAACGAGGCCTACTCTTTAACAAATGGATTCTATGGTTACCATCAAGTCTATATTGCAGAGGAGGATAAGAATAAAACCACATTCACAACCGAATGAGGGTCCTATGCCAATCATGTCATGCCCTTTGGACTAAAGAATGCACTGGCAGTGTTTTCGAGGATTGTGACCACTGCCTTCCAGGACTAAATTCACATATTTATGGAAGTGTACATGGACAATTGGATAGACTATAGTTTACTAAAAATGCACTCAAGTTTTCTTGAGGTGATGTTTGACCATTGCAGGTAGCTACAGGTCTCCTTGAATTTGAAGAAGTGTATTTTTGTTGCGAGAGCACAATATCGACACTGATGAAAAGACAAGTTAGCTTTGATTTGGGACTATTGGGATGAGCAGATGACCAAGGAAATATTTGATCTCCTAAGACAGTATGATAACTTGTTCCCTTCATCTGTTGTGGGACTTAAAGGAATTAAGGGGGATTTGGGCGAAATGAAGATCCTACTGAAGCCAGATGCGAAATGAGTAAAGCACAGGCCATATAGATGAATCTTAGGGTCAAGGAGAAGGTGAAGAATGAGCTTGAAAAAATTTAGCTGCAGGGCTCATCTCCCCAGTTGACGAAGTTGATTCGATCAGCCCGATTGTTATCCAGAATAAGAAGGACTCTGAATAAATCTGAGTCTGTGTTGATTACATGAGTTTGAACAATGTTTGTGTTCATGACCCTTTTCCTAACCCATTCAGCGATGAATTCGTAAATAATGTTGCAAGTAACGAAGCCTACTCTTTTACAAATGGATTCTATGGTTACCATCAAGTCTATATTGCAAAGGAGGATAAGAATAAAACCACATTCACGACCGAATGAGGGTCCTATGCCAATCATGTCATGCCCTTTGGACTAAAGAATGAACTGGTAGCATTTTTGAGGATTGTGACCACTACCTTCCGGGACTACATTCACATATTTATGGAAGTGTACATGGACGATTGGACAGACTATAGTTTACTAAAACTGCACTCAAGTTTTCTTGAGTTATGTTTGACCATTGCAGGTAGCTACAGGTCTCCTTGAATCTGAAGAAGTGTATTTTTATTGTCCCCTTTGGAACACTCTTGGGGAATATAGTTTGTAAGGAGGAAGTGTGCATTGATCTTACCAAGGTTGCAGTAATCCTGAACATACCTTCGTTTACAAGTGTTAAGCATATGAGATCAACCCTTGGCCACATGGGATATTACTGTAGGTTCATATACAACTATGCCTTGATCACAATGGCTCTAGAAAATTTATTGAAGAAATCTGAGAGGTTTGCCTAGTCTAATGTGTTATCACTCAAGAAAAAATATTTTAAATTCTGGACATCAATTTTTTAAAATTTGTCAAAGGGTTGGTGTCAATTTTTGGTCTAGTCCTTTCATTTGGTTTTAGAGTCTAAACAGTTTGGATAAGAGTCTCGTTAGTAAGTCAAAAGGAGTCAATTATCTGTTTTAGTCTATCATTGGCCTCATATCCAGTGCATTTTTATGAGTATCCTGTATCGTGTTCCATTCTGTATACACATATTTTCAAGAGCGCTCGGTATGGAAATGCAAATTTTTGCCATCTCGGCAAAAGGTAGCAATAGTAAAGCTCTGTTTCTTCTTCTATTACTTTTCGTTGGTCACACAGTTGGGATGCTTATTGCTTTGTTTTAGACCGAGAAGGTGGATATAGCTTCTTCAACTCACTGTCCCAATTGCTCCTGAATGACGTAACTCAAAGTGGGCCACGTGAGCAATTATTTACGCTGCCTCTACTTAAACAAGTGCCAAATCTCATAAACATCTTATCAGGTATCCTGAATTTGAAAGTCACTAAGAAAAAGGAACTTGATGAAACTATCTATCAGAAGGCGGTTCTAAAAGATCTTCATACACAAGTTTTGAAGAGTGAGGCCTACACAAATGGTGATTTATGTGGAAGTCTTCGAAGAGCATTTTACAGGATGGATGAGATGATGTGTGGGAAAAGGGGCTGGAGGAAATTAGCTATACTTGGAGAATTTCAACAAATTCACTGACTTATTATGGCATTTGAACAGGAACCACATGTTGATTTTTCTGGACCAACTTCTAGAAGCGTGGCAGGGGTTTCACTTTTTCAAAATAATTAGCTTATTGTGGCAAATGTTGGTGATTCCCGTTGTGTCCTCTCAAGAAAGGGTCAGGCATACAACTTGTCACGAGATCACAAGCCAGAGCTTGAGATCGAAAGGGATCGAATTCTTCGAGCTGGAGGATTCATTCATGCTGAACGTATCAATGGAAGCTGAAATTTAGTGCGCTCTATTGAAGATATGGAATTCAAACAAAACAAATTTCTCCCTGCTGAAAAACAGATTGTAATTGCAAATCCAGATATAAATGTTGTGGAGCTATGTGAGGATGATGAGTTCATTTCGTTGCTGGTTGCTTTGAAAGTGCGCGACAGGGACAGAATTACCATACTACAAGGAAACCACGAAAGCAAGCTTAAGCATCAATCTAGTTTTAAATACGAGCACTCCTATTTTGCTGCCACCCGTTCCTAACTCAAGCGATCAATCAAGTAGACTACAGCTTCTCTATGCCAAAAAATAGTGGGTTGTTAGAATTTATGTTTCAAGTAGCTCAAACAATGGGTGGGGTTAAGTTTCATTCCTCCTCAACTTCCTTGATTGACTTGCAGGGGGGCTCCAAAAGCAGTATCAGTAACCCACTGGGCAATGGGTTTCCTATGCAGAACAAGATAAAGCGTGGCGATAACAGTGACCCAACTACTCCCTTGGATGGTCATACTTTCTCCATGTTTAGTGAAAGCACTCCTCCTTTGGGAACTAGTCCATGGGATGATTCGTCGTTTGCACAGTCACCAATTGGAAAGGCCATGAAGTCAGAAGAGCCAAATGAGGGGTATATTTCTATTGGTAGCTGTGGAGATGAAAAATTTTCTTCAAATGTTGGATTTAACAGTAGATGTATTGCCGGATACAGATTGGAATGCTCAAATTTCTGGAATAGAGAAAGACCAATCCCTTCTTAATGATGCCCTGACTACCATGTTCAATGATGATTTGGACATGGGTGTTCAACAGATGCCATCTGAAACTTCACCCTCCAATCAAACATGGGGACCTAGTTCCTGCCCTTGGAGTAATATGCCTAGTGTTTGTTAAGCAGCAAATCTTCATTGACTGTTCAATTAGATCCCTTTGGAGGGCCAACTACCCATCGTGCTTTGATGAGCACAAGGAATTAAGATATGGATACAACAGAGAAAATAGAGGCCTCTAAACAGAAAAAGGAGCAAGGAAATTCTTTGTTCAAGGTTGGAAAGTACCAGCGAGTTGCAAAGAAATATGAGAAGGCTGCAAAATATATTGAGCACGACAGTTCCTTCAGTGCTGAGGAGAAAAAGCAATCAAAGGTTTTGAAAGTATTATGTAACCTAAATCATGCAACATGCTGTCTTAAATTGAAAGACTTCAAGAAAGCAGTTAAACTATGTTCAAAGGTGTTAGAGTTTGAATCACAAAATATGAAGAGGCTCAAGACAGTCGAATTTCAGCATTTAAACTGTGTTTTGTGATTACACAGCAGTTTCGTAGCGCGCTACGAAACTGCTGGTGAAGACGCATAATACACAGCAGTTTCGTAGCGTGCTACGAAACTGCTGAAGCTGCATAATTAACGTTCAATCAACCAAATTTGAAGACTTTTTCAATCAGCGTTAAGGAGCTTTTGTCTTCACACATGGAAAAGGTTGACAGCACATCAAGGACATGGCATTCTGATATATTTTGTATAATCAAAGATGAAGGGCATGGTTCATTGGATTCGAATATCTTTGAGGAAAACCAAAGGCAGATAAACAAGGGCAGTTTCCTATTTTTAGGGGCAATGGAGAAGATGTGACATTGAGGACCAGTATGGAGCTTCGAACATCCAACACAACCAAACTAAAAAAAGACCACTTGTCAAAGAACGAGAATGATTTTAATTAAGGCTATTATTAGCATGATATGGAGTTAGACTCCTATTTGACTTAGATCTCTAAAAAGTCTAGTAGCAGTTTGTTACATTTAATAGGTAGTTAAAATTTGAATAGGTGTCATAAGAAGTAGAATTCGAGTTCCCCACATGTTGGAGGAGGAATCTCAGCTTTGTAAAAGAACTCTATATATAGGAGAAAGATCAATGTACCAGGGGTTGGAAATTTATTGAAAAAAAACTCTAATATTTGGCTTATGTAAAGACTCTGTTTTTTTTGGTGATACAGTACTGGCTTATGCTTCTCAAGAATCATAGCGAGTTCAATATAATGAGTTTCTTTTGTTGTCTTTTCATGTTATCTACATTGTTGTGAGTATATGATTACTTAGAAATCGCTTACAATGCTCTAATTTCCTTCATATACTCATAAACTGCCTTCTATGTGTTTGGTTTGCTCTACATATATTGAAATCTGAATGCCTTGACTTCTATGCAAAGCCAACCCTATTGTTAATACTGAATCATATATGACTCCATAAGCCCAATGGATACTTGTTAGTTATGTTTCCACCATTTTCATTTTTATTTGTTTCACAAGAGTTAGCCATCTGATCATAATCAAAAACCTTTAATCCTTTGAGAGAGCCCTCTCAGGTTGGGGAGGCTAAGCCTCAGCCTAAAGTAGGTTTGAAACAGTTACTTGAAGTCTTCCTGGTCTGCAGCCTTCCACGGTCTGATTTTGAGATAACATTTTGGTGCGTTTGCCGGGAACCTGAAGATTATTCATTCCCGAAAACAAAAGATTGAACTTCTGAAGGTAGCAGGAGCTCAAAATAATTTTCGAGGATGCAAATCTACCTTGGTGACTCCATTGTTGAAGAATTCGAAATTCATAGATTCATGGTGATTCCACTGGAGTTATGAAGGACCCAGATGCTACCATTCTTATTTCAAGGTATGCATGCATAAATTTTTCAGGAATTCATGGTTTCCCAAATCATTTTCCCAAGGATGCATATTTTCTAAGGAATGGTCCAAAATTCAATGGAGAAGATTTGAGTTTAAATTTGAAGCATGTATCAGATTTCTGTGATTTTACCGAGCTTCTTAGAGTTAAACATGAGGATGTTTGCATTATGTTGTTCTATGATTCATTTCAAGGGAAATGTAAACAGTGGATTGAAAGCTTTCCTACCAAATCTATTAAGTCATTTGAAGACTTTTGGTTGATGTTTTTGGAGGAATGGATAGATAGATCAGAGGTGGTGGCAAACTCTCCTTCAATTCAAGGTTTCAAACAATGGAATGATGATCATATTAATGAAGAAATAGATGAAAATTTTTCTTTGTCCTTGTCTTCTTATCTAAAATCATTTGACCGCAAGATAGAAGATAAGATGAAATTTTGGATGAAGTTGCTAAGGACATTGAGAAAGACATTGAAGGTCTACAAGGTCAAATTCAATCATATAGTCTTCATGGTTATGATCATTCTTTTCAGAAGATTTCTATGTCAGAACACAAGGAGAGGGTGTTTCTTCCTATCTCTTTTGTGATTGAGGAAGAATACACTGTTATTGAAGATCAGTTGGCACAACCAGAAAGTTATGAGAATCATCAAGTTGATCATGTATTCTGGGATCCTATAGCTAAATACATGGAAGAGTTTTACTCTCCAGTGTTTCAGCTTTTCTATGAAGATCAGAGGCAATTTCAGTGGCAGTGGTCATCACAATATCATAGTGGCTCTGAACTCCGATGCAGTCAAAAAACTCAAATATCAGATAAGACAAATGATTGGCTACATTGGAAATTTCACATTGATTGAGCTGAAAGAAGTTTGAAATTGATAGGGTAGGTAGGTAGGAAAATGTAAATAAGCTCAAGGTTGACTGAGCATTTTTCAGTAGATGTAGATTTCTTTCTCCTACAGTGATCATCAAGCTTAAGCCCGAGGTGAAGGCCCAAGAAGCTTGAAGGGGATGCTTGTCAAGCAAATCTATGTTTGTTATAAAAAGGACAAAGCACTGGACCTGCATGTTCTTAGTGTACCACAGGGGCACACTATCCCAAGTGGAGCCACCTGTTATCACTCAAGAAAAAATATTTTAAATTCTGGACATCAATTTTTTAAAATTTGTCAAAGGGTTGGTGTCAGTTTTGGGTCTAGTCTTTTCATCTGGTTTTAGGGTCTAAACAATTTGGATAAGAGTCTCGTTAGTAAGTCAAAAGGAGTCAATTCTCTGTTTTATTCTATCGTTGGCCTCATATCCAGTGCATTTTTATGAGTATCCTGTATCGTGTTCCATTTTGCATACACATATTTTCAAGAGCGCTTGGTATGGAAATGCAAATTTTTGCCATCTCGGCAAAAGGTAGCAATGGTAAAGCTCTGTTTCTTCTTCTGTTACTTTTCATTGGTCACACAGTTGGGATGCTTATTGCTTTGTTTTAGACCGAGAAGGTGGATATAGCTGCTTCAACTCACTGGCCCAATTGCTCCTGAATGACGTAACTCAAAGTGGGCCACATGAGCAATTATTTACGCTGCCTCTACTTAAACAAGTGCCAAATCTCAGAAACATCTTATCAGGCATCCTGAATTTTAAAATCACTAAGAAAAAGGAACTTGATGAAACTATCTATCAGAAGGCGGTTCTAAAAGATCTTCATACACAAGTTTTGAAGAGTGAGGCCTACACAAATGGTGATTTATGTGGTAGTCTTCGAAGGGCATTTTACAGGATGGATGAGATGATGCGTGGGAAAAGGGACTGGAGGAAATTAGCTATACTTGGGGATAAGTTCAACAAATTCACTGACTTATTAGGGCATTTGAACAAGGACCACATGTTGATTTTTTTGGACCAACTTCTAGAAGCGTGGCAGGTGTTTCACTTTTTCAAAATAATCAGCTTATTGTGGCAAATGCTGGTGATTCCCGTTGTGTCCTCTCAAGAAAGGGTCAGGCATACAACTTGTCACGGGATCACAAGCCAGAGATTGAGATCGAAAGGGATCGAATTCTTCGAGCTAGAGGATTCATTCATGCTGAATGTATCAATGGAAGCTTAAATTTAGTGTGCTCTATTTGAGATATGGAATTCAAACAAAACAAATTTCTCCCTGCTGAAAAACAGATTGTAATTGCCCCAGATATAAATGTTGTGGAGCTATGTGAGGATGATGAGTTCATTTCGTTGCTGGTTGCTTTGAAAGTGCGCTACAGGGATATAATTACCATACTACAAGGAAAACATGAAAGCAGGCTCAAGCATCAATCTAGTTTTAAATATGAGCACTCCTCTTTTGCTGCCACCCGTTCCTACTCAGGCGATCAATCAAGTAGACTACAACTTCTCTACGCCAAAAAATAGTGGGTTGTTAGAATTTATGTTTCAAGAAGCTCAAACAATGGGTGGGGTTAAGTTTCATTCCTCCTCAAGTTCCTCGATTGACTTGCAGGGGGGCTCCAAAAGCAGTATCAGTAACCCACTGGGCAATGGGTTTCCTATGGAGATCAAGATAAAGCGTGGTGATAACAGTGACCCAACTACTCCCTTGGATGGTCATACTTTCTCCATGTTTAGTGAAAGCACTCCTCCTTTGGGAACTAGTCCATGGGATGATTCGTCGTCTGCACAGTCACCAATTGGAAAGGCCATGAAGTCAGAAGAGCCAAATGAGGGGTATATTTCTAATGGTAGTTGTGGAGATGAAAACATTTCTTCAAATGTTGGATGTAACAGTAGATGTATTGCCGGATACAGATTGGAATGCTCAAATTTCTGGAATAGAGAAAGACCAATCCCTTCTTAATAATGCCCTGACTACCATGTTCAATGATGATTTGGACATGGGTGTTCAATAGATGCCATCTGAAACTTCACCTTCCAATCAAACATGGGGACCTGGTTCCTGCCCTTGGAGTAATATGCCTAGTGTTTGTTAAGCAACAAATCTTCATTGATTATTCAATTAGATCCCTTTGGAGGGCCAACTACCCATTGTGCTTTGATGAGCACAGGGAATTAAGATATGGATACAATAGAGAAAATAGAGGCCTCTAAACAGAAAAAGGAGCAAGGAAATTCTTTGTTCAAGGTTGGAAAGTACCAGTGAGTTGCAAAGAAATATGAGAAGGCTACAAAATATATTGAGCACGACAGTTCCTTTAGTGCTGAGGAGAAAAAGCAATCAAAGGTTTTGAAAGTATTGTGTAACCTAAATCATGCAACATGCTGTCTTAAATTGAAAGACTTCAAGAAAGCAGTTAAACTATGTTCAAAGATGTTAGAGTTTGAATCACAAAATCTGAAGAGGCTCAAGACAGTCGAATTTCGGCATTTAAATTGTGTTTTGTGATTACACAGCAGTTTCGTAGCGCGCTACGAAACTGCTAGTGAAGACGCATAATACACAGCAGTTTCGTAACGCGCTACGAAACTGCTGAAGCTGCATAATTAACGTTCAGTCAACCAAATTTTGAAGACTTTTTCAATCAGCGTTAAGGAGCTTTTGTCTTCACACATGGAAAAGGTTGACAGCACATCAAGGACGTGGCATTCTGATATATTTTTTATAATCAAAGATGAAGGGCATGGTTCATTGGATTCGAATATCTTTGAGGAAAACCAAAGGCAAATAAACAGGGGCAGTTTCCTATTTTTCAGGGGCAATGGAGAAGATGTGACATTGAGGACCAGTATGGAGCTTTGAACATCCACCACATCCAAACTAAAAAAAAAGACCACTTGTCAAAGAATGAGAATGATTGAAATTAAGGCTACTATTAGCATGATATGGAGTTAGACTCCTATTTGACTTAGATCTCTAAAAAGTCTAGTAGCAGTTTGTTACATTTAATAGGTAGTTAAAATTTGAATAGGTGTCATAAGAAGTAGAATTCGAGTTCCCCTCATGTTGGAGGAGGAATCTCAGCTTTGTAAAAGAACTCTAAATATAGGAGAAAGAGCAATGTACCAGGGGTTGGAAATTTATGGAAAAAAAACTCTGATATTTGGCTTATGTAAAGACTCTGTTTTTTTTGGTAATACAGTACTGGCTTATGCTTCTCAAGAATCATAGAGAGTTCAATATAATGAGTTTCTTTTGTTGTCTTTTCATGTTATCTACACTATTGTGAGTATATGATTACTTAGAAATCACTTACAGTGCTCTAATTTCCTTCATATACTCATAAACTGCCTTCTATGTGTTTGGTTTGCTCTACATATATTGAAATATGAATGCCTTGAATTCTATGCAAAGACAACCCTATTGTTAATACTGAATCATATATGACTCCATAAGCCCAATGGATACTTGTTAGTTGTGTTTCCACCATTTTCATTTTTATTTGTTTCACAAGAGTTAGCCATCTGATCATAATCAAAAACCTTTAATCCTTTGAGAGATCCCTCTCAGGTTGGGGAGGCTAAGCCTCGGCCTAAAGTAGGTTTGAAACAGTTACTTGAAGTCTTCCTGGTCTGCAGCCTTCCAGGGTCTGATTTTGAGATAACATGATGAGTGTGAAGTTGCCATAAATGTGCTAAAAGAAAATTTAGTAAGCGCACCAATCCTAGTTTATCCAGATTGGAATAAGCAATTCCATGTTCATATTGATGCATCGGGAATCGCTTTAGGAGCTATTTTGGCTCATCCTGGAGACAAAAATCTTGATCACCTAATCTACTTTGTCAAAATAAAACTTTCCATATTGGAAAATAACTATACCGCAACCGAGCATGAAGCTCTCACAATGGTGTACTTGCTATAGAAGTTCTGGCACTACCTTCTACGAGGTTCGTTCACGTTTTTCACTGATCATTATGCTCTATAGTACCTAGTGAATAAGCTTGTGCTCGAATGAAGGATCTATAGATGGCCCCTATTGTTATAGGAGTTCATGTTTGAAGTAATTTTCAAGCCAAGGAGGTTGAATGTGGGTTTTGATCATCTTTCCTGGCTAGAGTCAGGTGAAGCTGGAGGATCAGTAGATGATCAACTTCCAGATGTCGACCTATTCTGAGTCGAAGCCATACCAGACTATTTGGAGGACATCACATTATTCCTAACCACAAGAAAATGTCTAGAGGGGTACATGACGACATAATGAACGCACACAGTAAATCGAGCTATAGATTACCAATTTCTTGCGAGACAATTATACAAGATGGGCCTTGACCAGATATTGTGACGATGTGTCCTCTATCATGAGAAATAGGATGTGCTATGGGAATTCCATTCGGGAGTTGCGGGAGGACATATGGGTGGGAAATCCACCATGAGAAAAGTATTGTAGGCAGGACTTTGGTGACCCACTATTTTATGAGATGCAAAAGAATACGCCAAGAGGTGTGATGTTTTCCAAATGTGGGGAGGCCATCACACTGGGATGAGCTTCCTTTGTAGCCAATATGAGCACTCCAGGCATTTGAGAAATGGGTAATAAACTTTGTGGGGTCCATTGATCTATCTGCATGTCACTCCCATGCTAGATACAGTATCAATGCCACAAATTACCTTAACATATGGGTAGAAGATGCTCCAGTCAATGATTGCACTCTAGATACCACCACCAGGTTCATCTTTGAGAGTATTATCACTTATTTTGGGTGCTCCTAAAGCCTCATAAGAGACCAAGGGACCCACTTCATTAATGATATAGCCGCCTCTCTACTGTAAAAGTTCATTATCTAGCACCATAAGAGTAGTGCCTACCATCCCCAAGTAAATGGCATTCTGGAAGCTTTTAACAAAATCCTAGAGAGAGGCCTCACAAAGATATTCTCTGCTAATCAAGACGACTAGGACGAGCAAGTATCAGCCACGTTATGGCCCTACCACACAACCATTAATCACCTACACAAGTACACATTGTTCTAGATTGTTTATGGACGAGAAGTTGTGGTTCCTATCGAGTTCATCATTCCTAACCTTTTCATTGTGCAAGCCACCCACATGTCAGAGGAGGAATCAATTACGAAGTATTTGGATGACCTTTGGGAGTTGGACGAAGCCCGATTTCTGGTAGATTTTCACCAAGCTATTGAGTAGAAGAGGGAGAATAGATGGCACGACTGACACATAAAATGGAAGTCCTTTGCAGTTGGGGATCAAGTTCTCTTATACAAAAATATGTTTCTCAAACATCTTGGAAAGTTGAAAATGCATTGGTTAGGACCATGCATTATTTTGGAAGTGAAAGGACCTGGAGTTGTCAAAATTGCACAACTAGATGGAATCATATTGCCTAGCTGGGTGAATGGTGCACGCCTCAAACCCTTCCATATCACAACCAGTTCTTTATCAAATTGATTGAGTCTCTAAAAGGGAATCATAGTTAGGTTTAGGAAGAGTCAGTGAGTTATTTTAGTTGCATCAATTACTCAGGTTGTGTTAGTTAGTCTAGTTCTGTCAATTATTTTAGTCATCTCAGTCACGAATAAAGTTGTGTCAGTCATCTTAGTTGCATCAGTCGATTTCCTCTCTCCGCAATCAATTGTGGTCGGGGTGTTATGAAACCAGCTCACAAAAAGATAGAAAAAATAGATTAATGCCTTAGAATTCAGCCTCTTCGAGGGGGCAACCTCCTTTACATTACATAAATGAACAATTCTTGGATGATCCAAATGAAAAGACCTTCTTTCTATATATAGGAGTCTAAGGGGTCATAATATAATCAGAGCCAACATAACAATAATAATGTAAGGTTACAATAATAACAATAGTGGGCTTCTATGGGGCACAATAGTAACAATATGGACACTACATGGGTACATCAATATAATAAGGGGGTTGTACTAATAACAATAAGGGGTTACCCTAGTAGTATAGGGGCCTAACATGTTAGGATATTCCAACACATAGGAAATAGCTAAGTATAACTTGGTCTAGTATAGAGTTAGGTAAAGTGTGTTTATTTACTATGTACATTTTGTAACTTACAATCCAACGGTCACGATATGTAGTGATCCGACGGTTCATTCTCTCCTCGGTATTACCGACGCTTGATCCGTGGCTTAACACCTGATTGGTCCATGATCTCTATTTAAAGAGCATGGAGGGTCATTTGTAGGTTAACCGTCCATGAGATAAGCTTATGTAAATTTTCATTCTTTTATTAATAAATTGCCTGAAGTGGCCGTGTTGGCTCAGGCTATGGATTGTTTCCCTCTTTGAGGGTTTTAACCATGTCAAAAATACTGGTGTATTGATCTGTGATATGTTTGTGAGCGGTGTCCTTTGGTGTTTTGTCTGAGGAACTTACCCTGTAAATTCCTACATGGTATCAAATCTATTTGAGGGCCGCGTCCGTTGGTGATCCAAATCTGAAGCCGGTAGAACTGCATCCGACTACCGTTTCCTAGATCTACTGTTTCTGACTGCTTTCGGGCCGAGAGGAATGCTTTTTTGTGTTAGGAGCATCTGTTTCAGTGAGGAACCCCTTTCATTTCACGCGAAAAGGTTTCTGGTAGCCCTAGCTATGTCATTTTTAAGATCTGGAGGTATACAGTGTTTATTTGCAGTTTACAGTTATTTTCTCTCAGTTTATTTCGGTTTATTTAGCTTTTTTTATTACCGGATCTATACCTTTCTTTTTTGCGTATGCTCTTTGCCCCGCGACTCTGTGCGATCTGGGCAAATCAGAAACAGAAAGGAAGGATTTTTCTCATGTGTATGCTCTTTTCCGTTGTGCCTTAGTGTGATCTCGAAAAATCAGAAACATTGAGGAAAATATTTAGTTTCCGGCTAAAGCTAACTTCGAGCCGTAAGGTTCGTTTTTTTTTGTATGTCCGTGTTGGGTTTTGTGTTTTTTGTTTTGTAGGGAAAAAGAGTTTTCTCAAGCAAGCACACAACCCAAAGCTTCAGTGACCAAAAAAAAAAAAAAATCCCCCCCCCCCCCCCCTCTCTCTCTCTCTCAAACTTTTAGTTTAGCTCACTTGGTCCAAAGCTAATTTATGAGAGTAGAGGTCTTGAGTTCAAGTCTCCTTTTTGTGGGGGCGGATTTTTCATTTCCGCACATTCCCACACTTCGTCGGCATCTTCATCAACTTTTCTTCAAAAAGCCATAACTTCTTCATCCAGAAGCTGTTTTTAGAGCCGTTTTTTTGAACCAACCTAGTTTTTCGAGATCTTTCCATTGGAACACATAGTTTCAGCATCTATAGCTTCAATTTCTATTAAAATCAAAAGTCCATGCCAAGTTATTCTTGACAGCACCAACTACTTTCAATGGTGGTCCTACATTGTGGATTTACTTAGAAGTAAAGGTCTCTACAGAATAGCCTCAGGCCAAGAAACCAAACCGAAAGATGAAGATAAGGTAGCTAAATGGGAAAATAGGCAAGATCAAGCACGTGGGTTGATAGGGATGTCTATTTCTCCCGATCTTAGATTCCATATTGCAAAACTTGATACTTCTGAGGAAGCAATGAAACAGATCACTAAAGTTTTTGGAATTAAAAATGAACTTAAAGCCCATCAACTCGAAAATGAGTTTCTTACATTGGACCCCAATAATTTTTCTTGCATTGAAGATTTTTTGTCCAAGTTCAAGACCCTTAGACTTCTCTTGGAAGGTGTTAAGGTTAAGAAAGAAGATAGTAGCATTATCTATTCCATTCTTACTAAGTTGGGACCAGCCTATTCTGTGTTTGTTTACACCTTCCATTCTACAAGAGAAGCCTTCATTTCTCAAGGACAAGCCTACAAGTCCCCTTCCTTTGATTCCTTTTGTGATTCTTTAATAAGAGAACAAGAAAAACTCTTACACCTTGGTCTTCTTAATCTTGGAAACTCTTCTAGGAAAGCATTAGCCGCCCAGCAGCAACCAACTTCAAAGAATCCTAAGAAGTTGTATCCTAAAAGGAATGGTCCTAAACCAAACAAGGGTCCTAAGCAATTTCAGCCTCAAAATGAAAAATCATTTCAACAAAATGATAAGACAAATAAAAACAAAGGGAAGAAGACTGATAGACATTGCAACTTTTGTAATCGAGATGGCCACTTAGAATCCAAATGCTTTAAGAAGATGGAAGCCTTGGAAGCAGAAATGAAGAAGCATAACATCCATTTGGAGCACTCTTCAACTTCAACTTCATCTTTAGGAATAACACTTTCTGCATGTGGTTGTCAAGCATCTCGGTCTGGATATGCACTAAATGTATCTTCTTCTTCTCATTCTCATGAGTGGCTCATTGATTCTGGAGCTTCTTATCACATGGCCAAAAACAAAGCCATGTTTTCTTCTTTAAATGATTGTAACACCAAAAATATATATGTTGGTGATGATAGATCTCTTAGTGTTGTAGGGACTGAAACTGTTCATATAGACAATGGTCAATTTAATGATGTATTATGTGTTCCAACCTTATCCTGCAACCTTCCATCTGTATATCAGATAACTCATTCAGGTGAAGGTAAAATCATTGAATTTTCACCTCACGATGTTGTAATTAAGGACCTAAGAGATCCTAGACAGATTTTAGCTACTAGCATTGCTGATGATTCTACAAGGTTGTATAAGTTTCAAAACTTTGGGTCATCAAATCTTCCCTCGGTATTTTTTGCTCATAATGATGAAGTGAGCAAACTTTGGCATGAGCGATTTGGTCACTTAAACTATCGCTCTCTTCAGAATCTATGTAAAGAAAATATGGTGACAAGTCTTCCAATGGTATCTTGCAGAGATGGTGTTTGTTCCAGATGTGTACTCGGAAAACATCATCGGGACAGTTTTGAAAAACATGCCTCTTGGCACGCCTCAGCCCCTTTACAGCTTGTGCATAGTGATTTATGTGGTCCACTTCCAGTTGTTTCATTCTCTGGCTACAAGTATTTCTTAACTTTCATTGATGATTTCTCCAGACGCACTTGGGTATACTTCTTAAAACTCAAGAGTGAAGTATTTAACATGTTCTTGGCCTTTAAGGCCTTTGTTGAAAAACAATTTGGACATCAAATTCTTAAGCTAAGATCTGATAATGGTGGAGAATATGTTAACAACAAATTCATCAACTTTTGCACTGAGAATGGAATTCAAATGCAACATACTGTTCCATATACTCCACAACAAAATGGTGTATCTGAAAGGAAGAATCGAACCTTAAAGGAAATGGCTAATTGTATGCTTCAATCTAAATGACTTAGTCTTAATTATTGGGCAGAAGCAATTAACTGTGCAAATTACATAATAAATCACACTCCTACGAAGGTTTTAAAGAATATCACTCCAGAAGAAGCATGGAGCTCAATTAAACCAGATGTAAGTCACTTTCGTGTTTTTGGAAGTGAAGCGTGGGCCCATATTCCAGATGAGAAACATAAAGCTTTAGAACCTAAGAGTGAAAAATGTATTTTTGTTGGATATTCTGAAGATGTCAAAGATATAGACTTATTCCACTTAAGTCCAAAAATGTTATCATTAGAAGAGATGTAAAGTTTTCTGAAAATATATCGGCCTATGAGCCTAGTTCGGCGGATGTGCCATCTCTCCCTATCTCTTCTACTTTTGAAAATATTTCTTCTTCAGATGATGAAAGCGAGGATGAAAATCCTCCCCCACCTTCATAGGATCCTCCTTCAGCTCCTCAGCTTCCAAAATGGGTCCGTGCTACTCGGGATGCAGCAGGTGATCTTGTCGGTGATCCTACAGATCAGTGACGTACATGTTCTCAATTTGATAGAGCCTCTTCTTTACTGGCTCAAGCTTCAGTGAATTATGATTCTGACACCTTTGCAGAAGCTTCATGTCATCTAGATTGGGAAGTAGCTATGAATGAAGAATATCATTCATTATTGGCAAATGATACATGGGATCTTGTTCCTCTACCAAAGGGACGAAAACTTGTTAGATGCAAATGGGTTTACAGAACCAAGTATGGACCAGATGGGAAAGTTGATAAACATAAAGCTCGTCTTGTTGCTAAGGGTTTTTCACAAGTTGAAGGCATTGACTACATTGAGACCTTCTCCCTTGTTGCCAAAATGAACTCTATCCGCCTTGTTCTTTCCCTTGCTGCCTCTTTCAAATGGGAAGTCCATAAGATGGATGTTAAATCTGCCTTCTTGCATGGGGACTTGCATGAAGAAATCTATATGGAACAACCTATTGGCTTTATAAAAACAGACTCCAACCTTGTATGTCGGCTTAAGAAATCTCTTTATGGTCTCAAGCAAGCTCCTCGAGCTTGGTATGCCAAAATGGATAACTTTCTTTTAGAAAATGTCTTTTCTAGGTATCATTCTGACAATACTGTCTACACCAAGAAAGTGGGCAAGTCTCTTATCATTCTTGTTCTTTATGTTGATGATCTTATCCTGACTGGTAGTGATCCCAACCTTATAAACCATGTGAAGTCTAGCCTTAAAAGGAAGTTTGAAATGACAGACTTAGGACACTTACATTATTTTCTTGGTCTTCAAGTCTTGCAATCCAAGGAAGGTATTTCCCTTTCCCAGTCCAAGTATGCCTGTGATATTCTACGCCATTTTCACATGGAAGACTATAATCCAGCCCCTTCTCCCTTTCAGTCTAGAGTCAAACTTTCAGTCACTTGTACTTATCCTGAAGTTGATGCTACCTTATACCGTCAACTTGTAGGAAAACTTTTGTACTAACCCATACTCTCCCTGACCTTTCCTTTGCTGTTGGCCTTGTTACTCGGTTTATGCAAAACCCACATGAAAGTCATTGGAAAGCAGCTAAAAGAATACTTCGTTATGTTTGAGGTACAGTTCAGTTTGGGATTCATTACAGTTCCGAAGCAGCTCCTCTATTGGTTAGTTTCACTGATTCTGATTGGGCTGGGGACCCTAATGATCAGAAGTCTACTGCAGGTTATGTGTTCACTCTTGGTTCAGGACCTATTACATGGGCTTGCAAGAAACAAGGTGCCATTTCTCTTTCTTTAGCAGAAGCAGAGTATCATGGTGCCATAGAAGCTAGTAAGGAAGCCTTGTGGCTTCGTCAGATCCTGTCAGAGTTTGGCTTTCAACAGCAACATTCGACTACACTTTGGTGTGATAATCATAGTGCCATTCAACTATGCAAAGATCCAATCCAACATCAGCGCAGAAAAGACATTGAAATGCACATGCACTTCATCAGAAAGCTCATCCACGACCATGTTCTTGAAGTGCAATATTGTTCAACTGATGATCAAGTTGCAGACATCTTTACAAAGGCTCTCACAGAGGTGAAGTTCACTAAACTTCGATTTATGGTGGGAGTCCAGGAAGTTGTCACTAAGGGGGGATAGGCTCTAGTGCCTCCTTCCTTCTCCTATTGTGTCATATTTGTAAATCCTTCAATCCTATCCCAAGTTGTTCTTAAGGGGGGATGTTAGGATATTCCAACACATAGGAAATAGTTAAGTATAACTTGGTCTAGTATAGAGTTAGGTAAAGTGTGTTTCTTTACTATGTACATTTTGTAACTTACAATCCAACAGTCACGATATGTAGTGATCCGACGGTTCATTCTCTCCTCGGTATTACCGACGCTTGATCCGTGGCTTAACACCCGATTGGTCCATGAAATCTATTTAAAGAGCATGGAGGGTCATTTGTAGGTTAACCGTCCATGAGAGAAGCTTATGTAGATTTTCATTCTTTTATTAATAAATTGCCTGAAGTGGCCGCGTTGGCTCAGGCCGTGGACTATTTCCCTCTTTGAGGGTTTTAACCACGTCAAAAATACGGGTGTATTGATTTGTGATCTATTTGTGAGCGGTGTCCTTTGGTGTTCTGTCTGAGGAACTTACCCTGTAAATTCCTACATAACATGCCCCTCTCCTTCAAAAAGTGTTGTCCTCAACGCTTGAGTAGTTCTTGATGCTTCTGTATAAAATTCTTGTCCTCCCCTATGTAATCTTCAACGGGTAAGTTCTTCCACTTGATGAGATACTCTGAAATTGATCGATTTCGTCGTTGTCGGGTTCTTGTTTCTGTGACTGCTCCAGGTTCCAATATGATTTTTCCTTCCTCTTCAATTTCTGGCAATATTGTTTGAATTGGAATCTTTTGCAACTTTTGAATAAGTGGCCATACTTCTTCGTCCTTCTTCCATTCATCCCTTGCTTCATTTATCCAACCTGGTTGGATAATAGAAATAACACAAAACAATGCTTCCACATCCTCATCCTTTCTTGAGAGTGCATCTGCAACAAAATTTTGCTTCCATTTTCTATAGATGATGTCAAAGTCATAACCCAACATATTTGTGACACATTTTTTCTATTCTTCTAAAGATAATAGTTGTTCTAAAAAGTATTTAAGACTATCATGATCCATTTTTACCTTGAAGTGTCTTCCCATTCGGTAAGGTCGCCATTTCTTAAGTGCATGTAGTATTGCCAACATTTCATTCTCATAAATAGCTTGCTTGAGATGTAGCAGTAAAAATACCCAATCACCTACATCAAAACATTTTTCACTACGATGTTGATCTACCTGTTGTTTCATTCGATTTTGCACCAAAGTGGTGTTATCCTTTAAAAGTTGGAGAACTTGTTGTTGATGCTCGATGTGATCTTTCACTGCTTGAACCTTTTTCTTCTTGATATGTCCTTCTATCTTTAGAGTTTGAGGAGTGGTAACTTCTTCCAATCCTTTACAAGATATGGTCAGATTCATTTCTTGAAGCTCGATATGATCTTTCACTTCTTGAACATTTTTATTCTTAATATGTCCTTCTATCTTGATAGTTTGAGGAATGGTAATTCCAACCAATGAATTACAAGATATGGTTGGATTCATTTCTTCTTTCTCAATGTGATCTTTCACTTCTTGCACCTTTTTCTTCTTGATATGTCCTTCTATCTTGAGAGTTTGAGGAGTGGTAATTCTTGCCAATGCTTTACAAGATATGGTCTTATTCATTTCTTCTTTCTCTGGGGTTGGGTCATGGCGTATATCCTCTTCTTTTGATGTTTCTTGATCCTTTTCTTCCTCCTCTTCATACTCTATGTAAAATAATTTCTTCTCAGAACACTTATGACCTTTAGTGCATTTGCTATCACAATTGTAACAAAGCCCTTTTTCTCTTTTTTCTTCCAATTGTTGTGGTGTAACCCTTGTAGGTTGTGGAAGGCTAGGAGAAACAACACTTCCATCCTTATAGTTGTGAGGGGTAGACTTCCTTGTTGCCATAATTTTATTTTCCAATATGTAACAAAGCCCTTTTACTCTTTCCAATTGTTGTGGTGTTGCTCTAAAGAAGGTGTTGCTCTTTGTACCCTAATAATGTGCTATCATTTCCTCCATGAAAATTAACCACGTAACAAGTTGTTTACGAGAATAAAGCCCTTTATACCATAAAAATTGATCCGGTTCTAAATATGAAGATGCGATACATACCTTTTGTAACAGTGGTACACCATGTAGATCAAAATATTGCTCCATCTAAAGTATCCAATTTACTGGATCCTTGCCATCAAACTTCCTCATATCGCCTTTTCTTGATTTTAGGAGCTCGATCTTTAAATGACTATAACTCTATAATTTCGATTCTTCCAGTTCTAAAATTGTGACTTGCACTAGCCCTATGCGTCCTCTTTCCAAATCTACCAGTCTGATCCAAATTGGATTCTCCAAAGAAGAGTTATGCCAAATCTCCCATAGAGACCTGATTATAGACTAGTTCAGTAGAGCGAACTTGTACGATGTGCCACGTGTCACTGTTTCAACCTTTGGCTCTGAAAAATATATACAAGAAACAATAGTCTGTCCCCTTTTTGTACCTTCTTATGAAATTTCAATCTGATGCTCAGAGAGAAAGTTATGATGATTCTCCCCAGGTCACCTGTTTGGAATGTAATTCAGGAGTCTACAAAAAGACCAACTTCCTCAGATCATATCTCCGCAAATATAGCACGAAAAGCTATGAAATTTAGACTTGAGGTTTAGTGTGATTCCGTGTCAAATGGGTGTTTTTTTTTGCTTCTAAAACGTCGCAGAAAAAAAGTTATAGCGAAAATTCCACGATGACCTATTTTGAGCAACGAAACCCTAGAATCCAAAGCTCTGATACCAAATGTTATGAAACCAGCTCACAAAAAGATAGAAAAGATAGATTAACACCTTAGAATGCAGCCTCTTCGAGGGGGAAACCTCCTTTATATTACATAAATGAGCAATTCTTGGATTATCTAAATGAAAAGATATCCTTTCTATATATAGGAGTATGAGGGATCATAATATAATCAGAGCCGACATAACAATAATAATGTAAGGGCACAATAATAACAATAGTGGGCTTCTATGGGGCACAATAGTAACAATATGGGCACTACATGGGTACATCAATATAATAAGAGGGTTGTACTAATAACAATAAGGGGTTACCCTAGTAGTATAGGGGCCTAACACGGGGAGTCGCACGTGACAGTCGTCTTATCCATAATAAATAGTAATAATTCCTTGCATCATTTTGAATTTGACCTAAATCTATCATGTATAGAATATGGTTATCATATTTTTCGAACCAACCTCATCTCGTCATAAATAACCATCATGAATACCTCCCTTTTCAGTTTTTGCATCACCTAGGTCAGTTCCAGGACATAATCACAGTTAATTCCATGATTAGAATCGAGTGTAGGAATTTTTCGTATTAATTAGTTAAACAGTCTAATAAAAAATGTCATGTCGGGTCTTCCTATTTAGTTTTCATGGAAACAATAAGTTCTTCATTATCAAAGCATAGGCGGTCGAATTACTCAGTATGGATTTTGTGATGAATGCCTCCGGTCCTCAGCGCAAATTCAAAACCCCTTGTGTTTGTTGTGTATATTCATCAAATTCTAGCCATGAGTAAGGTCACCAAAGTCTTTGTTTGCACACATGTATCTAACTCCAGAGTCACTAAAATTGAGAACCTCTATGACAAGTATGAGAATAACCTTTCGAATTCTTTCCATTTCCTCTCACCCAAGCGTGAAGTTTATATAGAGGCCTTAACCAAATTAGATGGAAGCCAGTCATCCAAAATCAAATAAGATTTCATAGGCTTACAAATATCCATGCTGCTAAATTTGGGAAGTTGACAAGTGTTTGGAACCTCGGGAGTGGCGATGCAGTGCACTAAATTCCTTATCAATCGGATGCATGGGGGTTCTCTCTGGCTTGACAGAGAATACCCCATACATTCCAGCGACATTTAGCAATTGACAGGACTATCAATTGTAGGGGCCACAGTATCGTCTGCATTCCATAATACTTCCAAGAAGGGAAAGAAGGTGGGAAATAGTAGTTACTACAACAAGTATGATACTCAATGTGGTGGTAAGGGAGCCCTCATTAAACCAATTAACAACCCCACCATCAAATTCGCCTGCTATATAATTTCTAGGAAAATAATGTGCCACTACTCAAAGGGTGAGTGCACCTTGGACACCATTTCAATGGCGAAAGCTTGTGAGAAAGGCACACAGTTAAATTGGTGTAGTTATCTATTGCATGAGCTCTTTGAAGCCCGTGAAGATGTATACAAAAGGGCAACATATTTCATATATGGATATCTTGTCATTTCCTTAACTATAATGAAGTGGTTCCCACCGAAAGGTAGAGAGTTAGCACCTATTGCTGAGGATCAACCCCTGGCACTCAGATATTTACCATGACGGACATTCAGGGATCCCAACTGTAAGGAAATAAATGAGGCTTCTTTTGGAGGATGGTACGAAAAGTTGCTAGTTGTCACCGAAGCCATACCTAGAATCCCATTGTTGCTTATAGATGAATATTTGGATGAAATATGGTTTGGTGTTCCCCATGGAACCACATGGATTCAGCTTAAAAGTGTCAATCCAGACACATTCCAAATGTGTGCTCAACCCTACATTCTCTCAGAAGAGGCATTCCATACTGACATCAAATCCTGTTTGGAAGTTGTTGGAGAAGTTTGAGATGGCAATATGACATATTCATTAGAAGGGATGTTTACTAAGCCACTTCCTAGTGAAACCCCCTCTGCCTCTCAAAAACGAATGGTAGAGGAGACTCTCAATCTAACCCTGAAGAAGCTTGAGACAATAAGGATGTCACTTTGTAATACTCTGGAGGATATCGACACGTCAGTAAGTCCCTTCCCCTCATTTTCTGAATTTATCAATGTTGGTCCAATTTTTGCTTTGCCCTTCCACACAATCATTGCTTCAATTCCCTCCATGAGCCCCCACTCTCGTACTAAAATCACCATCCAGGATAATAGCCCAATTTCCATCAGGCCACCATTAATTTCCAAGAAACTAGTCACAGTTATCTCTAGCCAAGTTGTCGATATCACCGATGAGAAACCACAGTCCCATACGAGCACACAAGTCCTTGAGGAAAAATTGTCGCCCACATCCACTCTGTCCCCTACATCGCACAATATATCACCCAGAACATCATCCCCCTTCGCCACTACCTCAGACATTCCTTTGTCAAAAAACCTTCTCAGTGCTAAAACTGACACAGGAGTAGACTTTGTAATCTAGTCAATCACGGATATTACCAAATGGGCACTTGTCGCTCCCCTACAAACATGAAGTCAGTTAATGCATATTTCTTATCTTTGCTACTATCCCCAAGCCCACAAATTACAATCGTCCAACCTATCAGCTCTAATACCCAAGTCGCAAAAACCATATGCACCTTGCCTCTACCGGCTAACCCCACCCCCTTTCCACCACTGCAGTCCAATCCAGACCATATCAGTGCCCACTCCACTAAGAACGTGCAGTAGGAGACCTCGCCCCAGGGGAAATATGAGAACTCAGTTACCAGTGGCCAACCATTGCAAATCTAACATCCTCCACCTACTATTATGACACCTGATCACCTCCATAGTTGGTCGTCTTCCCACTTATTTACTTTTATTCAACTGGTTGCACGCCAAGCAGAGGTGTTAAAGAACAATTTGATAGTCAAACACGAGCAGCAAGAATAGAAACTTATTACCATTGTAGTTGAAAGAGATCAAATTATCCAAGAGAATCACAAGCTACAAAAACATATTAACAAAATCAGTGCAAACTTTCAGAATTTTTGGCCCACAGTTACCAAAATAGTACCAAATGAACCATAATACTTTTCATCCTGTACTCATTTGGATTGTTACGATCATATCAGAACTAGATGCACCGACCTCTTCTCAACAAAAAAATAGCTTCAAGAATCATTGCCACCACTCAAAGGGTGCTCCCAGATCTAACAACCCAGTATGTCAGTGAAATCAAGCAGAAAATCATTGAAGTGGCTTGTCTGAAAGCCTTCATTTAACAGACTATGGGAGAAGCTAAAGATCTCTTCGTTCAAGTTTGAGACTAGTCGGGGTCCCTTGGAAAGAAGAATTAATCGATATACCATTTTCACCTATAGGCTAATCATCTCTTCAACCAGGTCGTGGTGACCTCAGATCTCAACCAACAAAAGGATATTCTCGCACAAACTGATGTCATCAAAATAAAATCTAGCAAATTGAAGACGCTTCATGCACCACAAAGACTATGCTCTGCGACCTTAAGCCACTTACACAGGCCCACTTCCAAAAGCTACAGAACATCAGCTCAGAAGCAGAAACTCAATGGAATGCTCTTTTGACTAAACGACTTTCTCAACCAACAGTTGAACTCACCGCACACTTCATCGAGCAAGTGACCACTCTCACAGGTCCATGGAAGATGGCCCATGCCGAGTACACGCAATTTTAAACTGTCTCCATTCAATATATTCCAAAGTTTTGCCCTTCATTTGAAGGAGTGGGCCAAGAAGGTGTAGCACCAACAGGATCAGCTAAGAAATATGCACCAGCAGGAGCAACAAATGATTGACTCGGGGATGAGTCAATTGACTGCAGTCGGATCCTGTTGGGTCCTTCATTTTGGGGACAAATTTCTGACATGTTTTGAATATGTTTTCAACAATCTAACCCAATGGAGATTTGCGTATAAAGAAACTAAGGGAGAGAAGGAATCTGAGGAAGTATTGGTCGTTTCGGAAGGTTGGCCAGGGAAATCAGGATACATGCAGTCACAGCCGAGCCAAAACAGCCGTCAACAACAGAGGAAGCAGTCACATCCGAGCAACAAAAGTAGCTGAGAAGGAAAGGGTGGAACATCTAAGGAAGAGACCAGTAGTCTAGGCAAGTGAAGTGTATAAAACATAAAGAGAAATCCAAAACGGGGGGGAGAAAGGAGAGAGTACCGAAGTGTTGTCGCGGAGCCTATCAATCTTCGAATGATTCTATGATCACCTTGTCATATGTTAGTTTATGTTCTTATTATTTTTCTATTGAGAAGGTATCTTAGCCTCAATGTAATGATGTAATATTATCTGAAGCTAATGAAAGAAAGAGTTCCAGGGATTTTGTGGATCTACTTGTGTTGGTTTTGTGTGGCCCTTTCTAAAAAACTATTATGAAAGTATGTGTATATTCCATATTCCTTTGAATGCTTTAGTTGTTTTCTTCCACAATGGTTATATGTCTGATGTTGTGTTTCTAATTTTAAGAGTAATGGTAGCCTTTGCATGATTCCTCTCGATTCCTAGTTCCAATCCTTTAACTAAGTAAGGTCATTGCACGCCTCGGGTGAGACACCTTATTCCTCTTGATTAAGGTGAAAATGTTGGCGTTATGCAAGACTATGACGACCCCTTTTGTTGGCTCCTGTTTCTGAACCCAAGGTCTCTACCTATCCATTATTTTTCGCCAACAAAATCAAAGCTATTTCCACATCAAAGATAATAAATGAAATAGGAACCAGATAAAATCATATATCTAAATGACTTATGGAAACACCGAAATTGTGTGTTAGTTGTGTTTGTATTAATGCTTGTTTTAATTTTTTTTGCCACAGTGAGAAAACCAATTATAACTCGCTAAACGAACAACAAGGACAGTCGCTCTGGATATTATTCACGAATACAGGCTGACTCATCATCATTATTCCAAAAATTGTTTTAAATATAGAGATAAAGATAATTATATTAATAATATTTATTTTTATTTGATAATTTTATATATTTGTGAATATTTGTACCTGAATTCTATGTATAATTTAATTATTGTTTTTAATAGATTATTAATTTTTATGAATTTTTTATATATTTTGTATTTTGTTTATGATATAACATAAAAAATATTGTAATTTTTTTATATTATAATTTTTTATATCATTTTTTTAATAAAAAACAATAATTTTAATTTTTAATAATTGTTTTATCCGTCAAATATTAAATTCGAAATCATTGTATTTGTAAGGTAAAATTTAAGAAGAAGAGTCTAAATATGCAATTTTTTTACAAGATTTTTAACTTTCCTTTAATATGATTGGTGTAATTTGAATTATTGTGAAGGATTTGAGAAACTTGTTCATATAGTATAAATATATTGGAGGATTTTTTTAAGTAGTTGTATTTATATTTATTTTGAATTATATATATATATATATATATATATATATATATATATATATATCAATTAAATTTCATTTTAAAATGTTGAAAAATAAAATATATGTAATATATTACTTAAATCTCATGACAAGATCTGTTGTTTATTTGCATAGTCACGAGTGTGTTGCGGGATTTATATTCTTAAGTAGAAGTTGATACTCATACACTAAACACTTTGTACTGTTAAGGCACTTTATTATGTGAAGTCACCAATTCGAAATTCTATGAGAAAAAATCCAACCACGTTAAGGGCTAGTACGGCTCAGGGCAGGTGTGATACCCATGTGATTTTGATGGCTTAGATGCCCTAGGGTCATAGTCTCTCAATGATCTGAAATTTGGAAAATTAGATCATTCTTTCTCTCCTTGGCAAGAATAATTAAATGATGCTTCACGCAACTTTGCTAATTAGTTGTTTATTATGGATGATTTCATCACATGTGAAATTAATTGTAAAGAAATTTAAACAAAAGTTACGCAAATCAACAAGATAGAAACACTGATGTTGATGACGGAGTTCACCCCTCCTGGGCTACGTCTCTGAGCCCTGCGCAAAAGGCTAGGCTGCTCGTATTTCAATGAATAAGAGGTATGTAACATTTGCTGCCACAATTGTGGCTATTTCCCTAGAATGGAAATGCTCTTGGACAGAGAGCTCTCGCAACTTCAAATGGACATTCTACCAGTGAATTTTCAATTAAACCAAAACAAAGAACCATAAATTGTAGACTCAAACCTCTACTGAAAACGAGAATATATTAATAGCAATGAGAATACAAATCAAACCTCCCTCAACTTGGCATAAGAGTCAGATTGTCTTTGTACTGAAATATGGAATTTTTGTTGCTTCATTCACCGAAAAGACCCTGTCAGTTTCTTCGGAGCACCTTGAAACCCCTGTCTAGACTTTTGAATCACTCCATTTGGTTTTCGTATGACACCAGAAAGCCCAAAACTAACTAGCTCATAACTTCAAGCTTCTCGATGCCTTGATCTGGCACAATGGTTCTCTACCTTCTACGCTCAAATCTGAACTTCAACTCTTGTAATCAAATTGATTATGTTGCACCCTCAGCTTCCTTCTTGAAAAGCTTCAAGAAGAACTCTCACACTGAATAAGTGATCTCCACAAGTGTGTCCCTGTCTATGCATAAAACATTCGAAGCATTTATAGAATGGATGAACGCTACATTTAGCATAGTTTGTTTTAACAAAATTAGAAGCTGGCCAATACAATGGCTCGATGCAAATACATTATGCACTTAGGTTTAACAAACTATATCTCATTTCCTTAATATGGCGCATATGGATTTAATTTAAAACTACATCCTATAGTTTTAAACCATAGCTCTCATCCATATCGACTTAGCGCAAGGAATGAAGGGTTGTTTTGATTTTTAAAAACCCAAGAATAACAATACTTTGCTAGCGGTCTAGAAAACATTGCGGAAAGCTCAACTATTTTTCTATGTGATTGGAATATCTCCTGTTAAGCTCCATTGATTTTTCCATTAATTGTTGCCTTGATTTATGGAATTGCAGCTTTTCTTAACTTATGGAAACCAACTGCAGTAGTTTCCTTAAGTTAAGAAAATCAACTGCAATTACTAAAGTTATAATTGGGAGCTACTAAAGTGGTCCATCACTTTGATCTGATCTCTACCTTGATTTGTGGTTTTTCTAACACATAGCTTTTAGAAGCTTGATGGAAGCTTAGCTATATATTCATTTGTTTGGTCCCGAAGCTCATATCTCAATCCCCTTCAGTTTTACACCATCTAGCTGAGATAGCAGAGCTTGGAAGTGCCTTCAGATTAGTTGTCTTCTTTCCTTTTTGCATGCGAAGCTGGAGCGTGGTGTTTCAGAAGGAAATTGCATCAACATTTTCACCAATGGCTGGAGGTAATTCGTATCCCTGGGCATTAAGTTTTAGTGATTCTTTTCAGTTCTTTCCGCATGCAGAATCGCTGTTTAAGTTTATTAGTTTTCTAACAGTTGGTATCAGAGCGAAATTTTACCTCTGTCTTGGTGTGAGATTTACTTATAAATAATGGCTTCAAGAGTACCCTGTTTTGCCTCGCATTTTTCGGTTCGTAATTTCGTTTCTAGATCGAAATTTCGACAGGGCTTGCTATATTTTACTGATTTTATTGATGGCGGCCATTAGTGTATTATATGAATGGGTTTTTCATATAATTTTGATTTTTGCCCCCTTCTCTAGATAATCAATGTCGGAATTTATTGGTGGCTTTCGTAACGTTATTGTCCATGGAGTTATAGTGTGTCACCGCATTCACCGACTTTCAAAAATTTGAAATTCGCCGAATTTGAAAGAGGGCCGAATTAATTCGAAATAAATTCGCTAAACTCAAAATCAAATTTCGTTTCTCGGGGAATTTGGAGTCGGTGGGTGATGAAATTCAGGCGTGGCATTGAATTTGACAAAGGGGCGTGATTATTTTTTATTTTATTTTTTTTTCGTTTCCCGTAGTTTTATCAAATAACCATGGATTGTTTCCTTTGGAAATTCGCATTTTTCACTTTGCATAAATGATTCCGATGTCATAAATTTTATTTCGATTCTATAATGCAAAGTTCATCTGAATCCTTTATTTCAATGGCATTTTAGAATATGGGCATATTTTCTGAGGATCTATATTATGTGTTTTGGTAATTTGAATGCATTCATAGTGGATCTGAAGAAAGGGGGTTGAATTTACAAGTTACTCTGCCACAACCACTATGAATAAATTCGTAATAATCATATGTAAATAGCCCATGCACAACGTATCAATCGCAACAAAGAATCATAGGTTAGGGCAAATCGTCATTCTGGTGGCTTTTATGAAAATTAAATTGGTTTGAGATCTGCGGGTTAAATATTTATTTAGAAATCAAACGCTTTCACCCAATGTTCACAAGTGCCATATTTAGAGTTCCATTTCTAATTGGGAGTTTTTGTGTAGCATAACGTGAACACTTCTTATTAATTAATAAAAGGCATGTTTTTAATTAGTTTCCCTTGGATCTGGCTTATATCCACCAAGAGTTTAAGTTTCCGTAGATTTTGAACATTGGAATTGTCTTCAGTAAAATATTTGACATAACGTGCTTTCTTGTTATGATATGGCTGCTTTCTTTAAATTCAGAAGGATTTTCATACGATGAAATAATTACCAATTACCGTTTCTTGGAAATTAAGATTTGTATATAATTTCGAGATTCTCTGAAATCTAGAGTATATAATTTGAATTTGCTGGAGAATTATTACAGTTATATGGACTTACTCCTTTCAGTAAACATTATTTTTCTCTCTGGTTAAGTTTTGTTTATGCAACAAAATTAATGTCTAGTGATCCATGTAATTTTAATTAATTAGAGAATAGCCACAACATCTTTAATTAAACAAAATTATATATTTTGATTGGTTAGATCACATGAAGATTATTTAGACATTAAATTGTAATTAATTACACTGAATATAATAAATTTTATGCCACAGGAATTTTTATTATATTTATGTAATTAATTAGGATAAAATTTAATAACCTACCCACAGGAGTTATGAATTAATAAGTTTTATCATAAAGTTTTATTGAATCTGTTTGAATTAAAAATTTAGCCCACAGGCAATTTTTATGTCATTTGATTCAAATTCTTTTTAGCATGATTTACATTGGTAAAACATGAAAGTTAATTAAGCCTCAATTTTAACATAAGCATGTGATTTTTGATGCAGCAGTACAACCTGCAAATTTCTCTGAAATTCGTTCTGACATTCCCGAACTTAAGGAAGTAATCTCGTTTGTTTGTTATGAATCTAATATGGTTAATGTTAATATTAACACATGGTGGATTGATTCTGGATCAACAATTCACATTTCGAATTCCTTGCAAGGTTTGCAAAACCTAAGGAAGCCAGTGGGAAGTGAGCAAAGCATCTTGTCAGGAAACAAGATGGGCTCGCATGTGGAAGCTATAGGAACATGTTATTTGACTTTAAGCAGTGGTTTTGTTTTGGAATTAGAAAAGACCTTTTATGTTCCAAGTTTTTCCAGAAACTTGATTTCAGTTTCAAGGCTTGTACCTTTTGGATAGTCCTTAAACTTTTCAGAAAAATCTTTCAGTCTATTCTATAAAACTGATTATGTTGGGAATGGTATTTTGTCTAATGGTCTTTACTGCATTAATTTACAAAACAATGTCACTTATGATTCAATGCATGTTCACACTGGCACTAAAAGATGTGTTATTAATGAAGATTCCTCTAAATTATGGCACCGGAGACTAGGTCATATCTCCATAGATAGAATTAAAAGATTGGTAAATGAAGGAATACTTAATACTCTAGATTTTACTAATTTTGAGACTTGTGTGGACTGCATAAAGGGAAAGCAGACCAACAAGTCAAAGAAAGGTGCCAATAGGAGTTCAGACATATTAGAAATCATACATACTGATATATGTAGTCCAGACATGGACTCACATGGTCAGAGATACTTCATCTCCTTTATAGATGATTACTCACGATATATGTATCTCTACATGCTTCATAAAAAGAGTGAAGCATTAGATGCCTTTAAGATCTTTAAGGCTGAAGTAGAGAAACAATGCGGCAAGCAAATTAAGATCGTGAGATCAGATAGAGGTGGAGAATATTATGGTAGATATACAGAAGATGGACAAGCACCTGGGCCATTTTCTAAGTTTCTTCAAGAGCATGGGATTGTTGCCCAATACACCATGCCTGGTTCACCCGACCAGAATGGTGTAGCAGAAAGAAGAAATCGAACATTGTTGGACATGGTGCGGAGTATGCTTAGCAGCTCCAATCTTCCTAAATCTTTGTGGACTGAAGCACTTAAGACGGCAGTGTATATATTAAACCGAGTTCCAACCAAGGCAGTTCCTAAAACACCATTTGAATTACTGAAAGGTTGGAAACCGAGTTTGCGACATATGCGCGTTTGGGGATGCCCGTCTGAAGTGAGAATTTGTAATCCACAAGAGAAGAAGCTGGATCCAAGGACCATTAGTGGGTATTTCATTGGATATGCTAAAAGGTCTAAGGGTTACAGATTTTATTGTCCATCTCACAGCACTAGGATTGTGGAATCAAGAAATGCAAAGTTTCTTGAAAATGACTTGATCAGTGGGAGCGATCAAACCAGAAACATAGTTTCTGAGAAAGATCATTTAGAATCTCAACCTTCCACTTCAAGTGAAAGATTGGTTATTGTTCATAGCACCCCTCAAGTACAAACTGGTGTTGAACAACCAATTGTTGAAGTTCCACAAGCTGCTGACGATATTCCAGTAGATCAAGGAGTTCAGGAGTTCCAAGGAACTTTTGAACAACAAGTTGAACCACATACTTCTCAGGAAGATGATGGTACAACATTAAGAAGATCTACTATACCTAAGAGATCAACAATTCCTAATGATTATGTTGTGTATCTACAAGAATCTAACTACAACATTGGAGCCGAAAATGATCCTGAGTCATTTTCACAAGCCATGAGTTGCGAAGAATCAGAACTATGGTACAATGCCATGAAGGAAGAGATTAATTCCATGAAGAGTAACGAAGTCTGGGATCTTGTTGAGTTGCCTGATGGTGCAAAAGCCATTGGATGTAAGTGGGTCTTTAAGACAAAGAAAGACTCATTGGGCAACATTGAGAGATACAAGGCAAGACTTGTTGTTAATGGATTCACTCAGAAAGAAGGAATCGACTACACGGAGGCTTTTTTTCCTGTATCTAAGAAAGATTCCTTGCGCGTTATTATGGCATTAGTAGCTCATTTTGACTTGGAGTTGCATCAAATGGATGTGAAAACGGCTTTTCTTAATGGAGATTTAGAGGAGGAGGTTTACATGAAACAACCAGAAGGATTCCCCTCTAGTGATGCTGAGCAATTGGTTTGCAAGCTCAAGAAGTCATTATATGGTTTAAAACAAGCATCTCGCCAATGGTATTTAAAATTCCATAATGTAATTTCTTCTTTTGGTTTTGTAGAAAACATTATGGATCAATGTATATACCTGAAAGTTAGTGGGAGTAAAATTTGTTTTCTTGTTTTATATGTGGATGACATTTTGCTAGCAACCAATGATAAGGGTTTGCTACATGAAGTGAAACAATTCCTCTCTAAAAGTTTTGATATGAAGGATATGGGTGAGGCATCTTATGTCATTGGCATTAAGATCCATAGAGACAGATTTCGAGGCATCTTGGGTCTGTCACAGGAAACCTATATTAATAAAATTTTAGAGAGATTTCAGATGAAGGATTGTTCACCAAGTGTAGCTCCCATTGTGAAGGGTGATAGGTTCAATTTGAACCAATGCCCGAAGAATGACTTTGAAAGGGAACAAATGAAGAACATTCCATATGCTTCTGCTGTCGGAAGCCTAATGTATGCTCAAGTCTGCACAAGACCTGACATTGCATTTGTTGTGGGAATGTTGGGACGATATCAGAGTGATCCAGGTTTAGACCACTGGAGAGCTGCAAAGAAAGTAATGAGGTACCTTCAAGGGACCAAAGACTACATGCTTATGTATAGACGGATAGACAACTTGGAAGTAATTGGCTACTCAGATTCTGACTTTGCTGGATGTGTTGATTCATGTAAATCAACACCAGGTTACATTTTTATGATGGCCGGTGGAGCTGTATCATGGAGAAGCGCCAAGCAGACCTTGATTGCCACTTCCACTATGGAAGCCGAGTTTGTCTCCTGTTTTGAGGCTACTTTACATGGTGTATGGCTTAGGAGTTTCATTTCTGGGCTTAGAATTATGGATTCTATCTCTAAGCCATTGAGAATATATTGTGATAATTCAACTGCTGTTTTTATGGCTAAAAACAATAAAAGTGGGAGTCGAAATAAACACATCGACATTAAGTATTTAGCTATGAGGGAACGTGTTAAAGAAAAGAAAGTGGTCATTGAGCACGTCAGCACTGAGTTAATGATCGCTGATCCTTTGACTAAGGGCATGCCACCGTTTAAATTCAAGGATCATGTATTGAATATGGGACTTGGTTCCATTATGTAGTTTTTCATTGTATGGACAATGTTATTTAATGAAATTCTTAATTATTGTGATGTTTTTTCTCATATTTATGTGCACCTTAAGTTGATTTGAGAAAATTCATTTGAGAAGGACCAAGAATAAACATAAGGTTTATTCATTAAGATATTGTTGCCACATAAATTAGAATAAGAATAAATGCATAGTAATACATGGAAGATAATACTCGTCATTAGAGAACTTATCGCCATGATTCATGTATCTATTACTTAATACAGATTATCAATGGTTTTTAAGTTGAGACAATAAGTTTGGAAGTATGGACCAAGTGGGAGAATGTTAAGCTCCATTGATTTTTCCATTAATTGCTGCCTTGATTTATGGAATTGCAGCTTTTCTTAACTTATGGAAACCAACTGCAGTAGTTTCCTTAAGTTAAGAAAATCAACTGCAATTACTAAAGTTATAATTGGGAGCTACTAAAGTGGTCCATCACTTTGATCTGATCTCTACCTTGATTTGTGGTTTTTCTAACACATAGCTTTTAGAAGCTTGATGGAAGCTTAGCTATATATTCATCTGTTTGGTCCCCAAGCTCATATCTCAATCCCCTTCAGTTTTACACCATCTAGCTGAGATAGCAGAGCTTGGAAGTGCCTTCAGATTAGTTGTCTTCTTTCCTTTTTGCATGCGAAGCTAGAGCGTGGTGTTTCAGAAGGAAATTGCATCAACAGTTTCACCAATGGCTGGAGGTACTTCGTATCCCTGGGCATTAAGTTTCAGTGATTCTTTTCAGTTCTTTCCGCATGCAGAATCGTTGTTTAAGTTTATTAGTTTTCTAACATCTCCACCTTCCAACGGTTGTGACGTTATTGAGATGGACCCTTAATGGCTCATCGAAGCCGTGCTATGTGAGTGTACTTGCTCCCTCGACAGTCACTCAACTATCCTGACTCAGTGGTGTTGTTGGGTGGTCAACTCGACACATCACCCTCCAACGTATATTTGCTTTCAAAACTTCTAGCATTGTACGCTTGATTCGGTGGAAAGCCTTCGTGGCATCTGATTACAGTTAATCCTGTCGTCATATGCATTGCGCCAACAATGAACTGACTGGACCTTCATGGCACACCGATCCCCGGCGGTCTCGACCTACTCTACCATCTCTGAGTTGTGCTACTAAACTACCTGCTGACTTGTGGCTTCGATGGTGCTAACCTCCCGACGGTGATGGACCGTTGTAACAATATTTGTATTCGCCTTTATACAATGGACTCTGTCATGGAATTTGACATAACCATTACATTCATCATTCTTTTGGAAGAATCTGGAGATGAATTTTTTTTCCTTATTGAACTACAAAAAGTCACATAGTCAACAAGATCTTCTTCGACACCTTAACTTCGCCAGAGATTTCTCCATCACCTGGAATCCAAATGAGAAACCGTAAGAAACGTCGAATTTAGAGCGACAGACACTTGATTTTTGTTTTTGGGTTGATCTGGGACTACCTAAGTCACCTGACACGGGGATTCGGGATTCATAGGATTCGGGATTCGTGGTGTCGGATTCGGACACGTTGACCCCCTAGAACAGGACACGTAGGATTCGTTATATATTATTTTATTAATATATATATATATATATATATATATATTAAAAATTAGATATTTCTTACACAAATTTTAATTAATGATACAAATTTATTGATTTCAAACATAGATCTTCATCTATAGCTATTAGCATGCATAGTACATACAAAATTCAAATACATGTCAGTGATACTGGTCACATAAATCATGATTCATAATTCATAACTGAAAGACAACTTACAACTACAAGATAGTAAGATAAACACACTGACAACTGTAGTTTTCTCATTAAGTCATAAATCAAAATGTGTTACATAGGTAGTGCTGGTGCAATGCCAATGGCAAATAGAAAGAGAAAATATAAAACAACTACAAGTATACAAGCCTCAAGGCATTAATCAACATCAGAATCAACATCAATGTCCTCATCATCATGGTCCCCACTGCTCTCCTCTGCATCCTCCTCCTCCCCTGTATCCATAGTCGCCTCTACATCTGCTGGTGTGGAGGATGACCCCTCTATGTCATCAAATCTAACAGGCTCTAGCACTGGATAATTGAGATCCATGTTGGCCAATGCCAACTCAACACTGGTGTCCAGACCCATATCATCAGGAACAGTGTTACTTAGGAGCGGGAGCGACATTTTCAGAAGCTCCTAGTTTGGTGCTCTTGATTAAATACGAGTTCCATAGCCTAATACATGACAAAATTCAATGGAAACATTGCAATCCCCCAATCCTAAAATCTTGAATGAAATCTAAAATTCTACTTTCTCCATATGAAATCCAAAGAGGTCGGAACCAATCTCAAACATCCTGAGTCATTTCATGGTAATGTTAAAAATTTAAGTAAAAGGATGAAAATGAAGATTAAGGAGAATGTCACTTTTACTTTAAGAATTTAACATTACCATGAATAGCATATCAATATTAGGGCCTAGACTTGATCATTAAGCTACCAAAACGCTTGCCAAATGAAAATATGTGTGGCTGTAATGACCAAATGCAGCCTTTTCATACCCGGGCAGGTCACTTTTGCCACCTAACGAGTCCTGGAAAACAGGACACGATTTCCAAAATCGTGACATGCTGCCAAAATCGTGACACGCTGGGGGATTCGACGTGTCAAAATAAGACACGACGTGTCATGTTTTTTGGACACGAATTTCAAGAGAATTGTGTCGGACACGACGAATTCAGATTCATGGGCCCTATAGAATGAATATGGTTACTTAGGGGACTGCCCATTTTCTACACAAGTCGATAACAAATTGCTACATGGGACCATCTTGGTCGTTAAGCAAATTTCGAGTTAACCTACAAGATCGATTTTGGATCACTCAAGCCAAAGGTTAAACATGTAATCATCTCAGGAATCACACAACTTAGCAAACTATATATATATATATATATATATATATATATATATATGTTGAAACAATATACTAGGTTATATTTAGAATTCCAACTATGTGCTCCTACATAAACAAAAAGACAATTAAAAGATGTTGAAGCTTACAATCTAAAAAGTATGATGCCTAGAATAAAAAAATACACTTAAGAATTACAACATAGAGAAAGAGACCCTAAAATAAATCCTTTAGAAGAGGGCCTCCATGGACTCCACCTCCTCTCTATCAATCAAATCGTATAGACTAACTAAATTGATCGACAAAGACAAAGCTTCTTTCAAGAGATCATCAGCCTTTTCATTTAATTCGTGAAGTATATCACTAAAAGACACCCATTCAAAATTTTGTAGGGCATGTTTGATGTCTCAAATAATGGACTCAAGCTTAAGAATGCTCACCAAAGCTTGTTGGGTGGCCCAATCAATCACCAACTTGGAATATCCCAAAATTTTCAATTTTTTAGCATCCTTCTTTATGGCCATTTCCAACAAAAACCAAAGGGAAATAAACTCTTCCCTGTTATTGTTGGAAATAATACTAAGAGGGGGGGTGAATTAGTATTATCAAATCAATAGAACTTTTTCATTTCCATACTCAGATTCATATACGCTACTTCAGTTAAGGGAACCCGCGTGTACACGCAACTGTGTCTAAAGAAACTAGCGTATATCTAGTAACCTTATGATTCAGTTAATCCATTAAATGTTGATCTTTAATTAGTGCATCAGAACTTCATTAACCATATGAACAGTAAACAAGTGCAGTAAAACAGAATAGATCATCATAGACAAGAAGCACACATGAATACCATGATGTAAGGTGGAAACCCAATGTGGGTGAAAACCACCTGCTGCAATTCGTCTCTATCTTCTTTTAATAAGAAACTTCTTTTTACAATATTTCTATACTGGAGCAGTCTTATACCAGTACACAGGCTTCTACCTGAAGAAGGCTACAACCTTCTCTCATTCTCTAGCTTCTCCTGGAAGGGAGCTACAACCCCCTTAGCTCTTGTACTAGCTGATGTACTAGTACGTAGGTGCTGACCTACAGAAGGCTACAACCTTCTCTTTCTTCCTCCAGGTACCACGTTTCATAAATTTTCAGACTGGATACTCATGGAACACAACATCATAATCTAAAGGCCACGTTTCATCCAATTTTCATACTGGACCCATCAATATCATTGAAGCACAAAATCAATCACCACTTGCATCATCAATCTCTGAATCACCCAATACTGAATCACTGAAACCCTGTCAATAAAATGCAGTCACTAGAACATAGAGCAGAACACAGAACTCTGCAACAATATTCAGAACCAACTGTATCATCAAAAATCATGCATCGGAGTGCATACGCTACTTGGAAGAGCCGAACCAGCGTGTATACGCAACTTCACCAAAGAGAACCAACGTATATGTCATCAATTACTTATTTATAACTTCACTGCACTTCCTAACTTCAGACATACCCAGATCATTACATATACAAGGATAATGCGTATGTTGGCAACCAGATCTAGTCCATCAGATCACATAAAGATAAGTCATTATAGATCTCATCCATCAACACTGAAGCTAAACATAATTAACCAATCCGAATATGCAGAATACTGACACCAGTAAACAATCACCAGAACTCAGACTTTGCATCAATAACCAGAATCACCTGTAACTTCAAACATCATAGTTTATATGGTATACGCTATTCAGATGTATCTAACCTGCGTATATACGCACTTTTATCATAGTCAACCAACGTATATATCTGTAAATATTCATTCGTGATTTGTCATTGTTTCAAACTTGAGTTATACCCATATCATAATATTTACAGGACATTACATGCATCAGTATACAGATCTAGAATAAGCATGATCAAACCATATAGATATGATTCATTCCAAGCCATAAGATCTCGATCCATTATTGGATATTTTCCTCCATCTACCACTGAGATTCCTCCTTGGCTCAAATCAAGCAAAGCATCATAAACCCATAACCTGCATATTGGATCACTCACTACATCAGATATTCAAGACTTTCTGAATGCCTTTGCCTAATGATCTTCTCCTCCTTTTATAGTCTTAGGCATTACTCAATACCATGGTCCAAAACCACTTATAACCGATACCTTGGACCAAATACCTGGGGTCAACACATCGGACAAGATACCTTGGACCAACACCATGGTTCACAATACCATGGTCCAAACACCATGGACCAAAACCAAATGTACATGCCTTTCCTTGCATGAAAGTGCGTGTATATGTATACACACCTTTTGGTTGGCTAACCCGTGTGTATACGCGGCTTTATCAAGGGGAACCTGCGTATATCTCTTTTTCTTCATTTTGTGAGACTGAACTGAGATCTGTCATCTTAGTAAGTTGCCATCAAGGACAACACCTGTATCATAATGCCAACAATCTCCCCCTTTGGACTTGATGGCAAAACTAACTTGCCATACTGAGAATTGTCATCTTAATGAGTTGTCACTGTACATTACATCCAAACTGATTCCTTTGAGCTGCCCTGCATCCCATGTATTCTGTCACATCTGATCTCTCTTCTGTAGATTCATCTAGTTATATATAAGTGAGATGTTCTGCTACAAGTGGGTTGCCATCAAGTACAACACATGCATCATAATGCCAACAGTTATTAGATCCTCTACTAAGAGCATATTTGAAAAACATATAGTGAGATTGGCTAAAGAAAATAACAACTCCAACTTTGCACATCAAAGGATGGTCTTGGTTGGCCCCGTCAAAAAATCCCCGAGTGACCTCATAATATAAACCCAAAATAATTAAATACCCTAGATTTATAGTCTTCAATTTTGACTTGAATTCATTTTAGAGAGAGAGAATCTTTCCCACGGATTTCTCTAGAGAGAGCTCAATGTTTTGGAATATACTTAGGTTTTGAGCCCTCCATAAACAACTAACAAGAAAACAATCAACCCCACAAATTCTTTAATTGTTTTATCCAAAAGACAAGACCTTAGAGATTCAAGCAAACTTTGTCCAATAGAGACTACCTTAGGATTAATCTCCTGCCAAATGATCCTAACAACCTCGAATAGCATAATTGCACCAAATGAATATATGACTAGAAGACACCACCTGCAATATGCAAAGAGGACACCTATTAGGACCTATCCAACCTCTTTTCAGGCTGACCTACCACATTAATAACTTGTCATTAAGAACTAACCAAAGAGTAATTTTTTATTTGAGAGGTGCATTGATCTTCTATATCAGACTCCACCAACATCACTTTTCACCTTCAAATCTTTCTTCAAAATATACTTTGTGCCCCAACTCAACCATAAATTCACTAGTATGAGGATTTTATGACCAACACAACTTATTTGAATTATACTCCCAAATAATATGAAATTAAACACTAGCATCAAATAAATGATCCCACTCAATCACCTCTTCACTAGTTATACCAATGGAATAAATCAATTTCTACCCTTTCCTACCAGTGATCTAGGGGTACTGATATTTAGATACACTCATAGTGAAGATGTATTCTTAAAAAACTACCTAGAGGAGGGAGGTGAAGGATCAATACTCATCACCTTATCCCAACCAAGGATATTCAACAATATGAACATTGTAATTGGCCCCCACCCTCCAAACAACCTTGCTTCCAACTAATGAGAAAGCTGCAACCAAATATTTCCAAACTCTAGACCATGTATCATATATGGATGGAAAATGGAATCATTCAACTAAAGTCTTACCTAAGAAGTATTTAGCCTACTACTCTAGAGATAATTTCCCAGAAAGACTCTCTAGAGGCTTCTACCATCCAAATTTTGGGCAAAAAGGAAGATGTTTTTCAGCCCTTGGTTGCCTAAATCATTTGGAGATGCTACTTTCGATCACTTTACCAATATTATACCATCAAAATTTATAACCCATATTCACAGGAAATGGAAATTTATATTGTATATCTTAAATGTTATTCCTTTATGGACTATAATGATAGATGTATAGAAGAGTGGAATACTCTCCAAAATTGGCTTCAAAAGGACCAACCTTCCTCCAAGAGACAACAACCCAGAATTCCAAACCAACACTCTAGCTTCCACCTCTTAACTAACAATAACCAATTTTCCATGTTGGTCTTCGAGAAGAACCCCAAGTCTTTGAGCCCATAATCTAAATACTTATGTGCGAAAGGGAAAAGGGAACCCACTTACCACCTGATTTAGAAATATTTATTTCCTTACATGTGACCTTTCAAAAATGATCAATGGAATCTTTGAGGGAGGATAGGTCTTAAAATTCCCCTTAAACACAAAAAAGAATGTCATCAATGAAAAGAAGGTGTGAGACCTTCATGGCATCCAAAATTTCAATCTGGTGTACCAAACCAAGAGAATGAGAATTTCCAAAGAGCCTAATTAAAGCTTCAACAAAAATGTGAAATAGAAACGGGAATACAGGAAACTCATGATGAAGGTCATGAGGCTCGAAAAACCATGGAAGGAGATTTTTTTTATGAGAACAACAAAAGAAGTTAATTGAAAGCACCCCATGATCCAATTGACCACCTATAGAGCCATCCCCAATTAAATGAGGACCAAATGCAAGAAGGTTTATTTTTCCCTATAATATGCCCTAGATAAGTCTACTTTTAGGCTTTTTGCACTAATATTCAATTTATTTATAGAATGAAACACTTCCTCAGCTACTATAGTAGTGTCATGAATATTCATATTCTGAAGAAAACAAAAGTTTTCATCTAAAATGAAATTTCTCATGATAGGAATTAATCTTCTTGCAATGATTTTGGAGATTAACTTATAAATCGTATTACAACATTCTATAAGATTGAATTCTCCAAAAGAGGAACCACCATGTTTTTTGAAACAAGACAAATAGAAGTGGCATTGAAAGAGCCCAACACTTTTCCAAACTCTTGAGACTTTCTTATAAGTTTTAAAAGATCATCTTTTAATAATTCATAAAAGGAAATATTCATCAAGAAATCCATATGATCCTGGAATCTTGGATTTCTACATAAACCTTAGGGCATCCAAGACTTTGGGCTCCTACACCACTTCAGAGAAAAAATGAATGATTCATTTCATCATAAAATACCGATGGGAATTCTAAAATTACCTACAATATTTATTGAATAGCGAATCCGCTAAGTTCTTGAAAGAGAGAGTGGAATAAATGAACCCTCTCTTCCACCTTAGTAACAAAAGATCTAAAAACACTACCCTCCATAGACTTTATCTCCCAAATCATATTAATCATCTTCCTATAATTTGTGAACTTGTGAAAGAACTTGGAATTTTTTGTCCCTTGATTTCCACACAACTCCACTCTTTAGCCTCCATAGATCCTCTTCCCTTAGCAACAAAGAGTGGCAAGATTCTTCAAGAGCCTTTAACTTGGATATATTTTCTAATTTAATAGTGCCTGAGTCCATTTTCCTTAAAAAAACCACAATTTTGATCCTTGACCTCATTTAGATGAGCCCAATCCATAGCATGGTAATACTTAGACCAACTTAAATAAGCCATTAATTTGATCCTCAACCTCATTTAGATAAGCCCAAGCCTTAGCATGATAATACGTAGACCAAGATTTCAAGGCATTTTTAATTATGGTAAAATTTCTACAAATTGGAACATAAGAAGATGAGAAAAAGTATCCACTGGGCTCCATAGACTGGAAACTACATATCTATAGTCAATATCCTCCATCCATGCTGGAGTAAATTTGAAAAGGGAGGCAACAACACCAGAACATGGAAGCAGGGAAAAAGGATTTTCTTGTGATCGGAAAGGAAACATACAACCACCTTTGACTTCATATTGGACCCATATTTCGAAATCCCTTTAGAAATATGAAAATGATCCAATATTTTTGAGATGTCATCCCCCTACAAATGACCATTTCTCCAATTTCACTAGCTCTAAATCCATCAATTTCATATTTCTCATAAGATCGTCAAATAAAATACTATATGGATCCATGTGAGGACTTTAGTGCCACACTTCACAAAGAGAGGGACTAACATTAAGGTCCCAATTGACCTAAGTGAAAGGATCCTCAATGGTACCTGCATAGGCCAAGTCTTCCCAAAATGGATTTCTATTAGCATAAGGGCCATCAATGTTTACAACAGACACTAGAAACCCTAAGTGTTTTACCTCCAACTTAAGAAAAATAGCAAACTAAAAAAGAGAGGAGGAGAGAGATTTGTAGGTTATACTTTAGCCTAAAATCAAACCACCTAATAGCTCCTCTACATCAACCAAATAGAAAGACTATTTTTTAATCCAAGGCTTCATATAGCCTCTCGATTTTGTTCCATAACACATAGTTTCTTGGATTAGGATAATATATGGCTTATTATTCAGAATAATCCATTTAATAGCCATATTTTTACGAGCACCCTCGAACCCTCTCATGTTAAAGGAGATAATAATCATGACGAGGAGATGCCTTGGGGTTTCCCTGATCCAATGGCCCTAGAAATGGAAGCTTATTTTCCTTTCTTGATTTCCAACATCACCTTCTCTTGAGCTTTAAGCGAGAAGGATTTCCATCCAATAGGGTTGGATTGAAGAGGATCCAAATCCAACCCCCCACTAGAAAGAATGACTTCCTTATTCTTTAATGAATGGAATGATATTTATGTTTGGAAATTACTAAGAGGGGGGTGAATTAGTAATTTAAAACTTTAATTTTTGCTCAGCTTAATTTTCTTCTTATGCAGCTAATGATTTATGTAGGTGCTCTATTATTATTTGATTCTTTTTGTAGGTGTTAGAGAGAAATTTGCAAGTATACTTATCAAGAATTCATGAACATTCAAACAAAATTTAAGAATCGACACATGAAGACACCAGATATAAGTGGAAACCCCAAAGGGAGAAATCCACGAATTTTAGGTTGAAAGTGAAGTGAAAGAAAGTTGTTAATCCTTATTACATCATATTTTTGTTGGCTCCGACCTACAAGGGGCTCCTACCACAAAGGAAGCTCTAACTCCCACAAATTTTCTGCATGCGACAACCCAAAGCAGGCTCCTACCTTAACAGGCTACAACATGTTCTTTATCAAGCTATAACATAGAAATGGATGGTAATGTCTCAATCACAATATCAAGTCAAAAACGTTGGATACCTTATATACAATTCTGATGTCAATTCTAGTGCAAATATTCATTTCTTCTCCTTTTCAACTATGTGCCTCTTCTGTTGTTGCTCATCAACTTTCTCATGCAGACTGCTTCACTTCAAAAGTTTTGTTTCCATTCCACATTGTATATTTTATAAGCAATCCTTATTGGTTGTTTGTATTCTTTGCAGGAATATGAAATGAGGCATTGTCTCTTGGTATTCTAAAAATTGTTCACAAGCTTGTCTCTTCATTTTCAGTTCTAAAAAAAATGTAATGTAAAATAGAGCTAAAATAAAACATCTCAATCAATAATGATTACAAGAGACAGATCAGATTTGTATTATCTTGTATCATACATTTTATGTTCAATGAAAGCATATATTTTTCAGTTTGTGTCTCAATATTTTATGTTCCATTTGACCATATTTAGCCTTCACATTGATTATCATAGCCTTTTCACTTCACATCACTTTCATCCTTTACAATTACGTCAACAACATTCACCAACATTAATTAATCAGCTTAATGAAAAGAAGTTTATTTATCATGACCATTTGACATTAATGCCAACATTACCAACATTCTCCTCCTTTGGCATTGATGGAAAAATAGTTATTCCTCCTCCTGGACAAAAAATAATATCTCTCCTTTGCTTTCATTTTCCTTATACTTCCCCCTTTGACATTGAACTGGTGGATCAAAAATATGCTCAAATTTCAAAGTTTTTAGAATGGATCGAAACCTATATGGTTGGATAGATCTTGGTGATCTGAATCCAACACAGTTTGTTTCATTGAAATCTGACATCGAATGCTCCCAAAAACGAGATCTAATTGATTTGTCAAATGAACGAATTTTGGCAAAAAAGGACAATGGACTGTAAATTGTGGGCCAGTGGCAATCTACCACGTGGCCTCTCCTGATTGGTAAAAAATTTTGAATTTTCATGCTCATGTGGTTGCTCAACAAGTGGCACTATCTTATTGGTGGGAAATGGTCGAATTTGATTAGGGTTTGATTGGTTGAGGTGGACCAACCACAGGTTTCCACGTGGCCCAACCAGAGGCTGCCACGTGGCACCTTGGTGGCCACCAAAATATTTGGTTAAGGTCAAATTACACCTCATAGGAATCAAACACATGACCTCGTTCAAGCAAACCGTGGGCCTCACCAACGAATCACACTATGTTTCTTGTTAAGATTGGTGGGTTGCATACATTTGAATATAATGTTGGGTGCATTTAGGGAGGGGGTTGGGCTAAGGCCTAGCCCCTGGCCACCCCAGCACCACGGGACCACGGGCGGGGGGCCAAGGACTAGGCCCAATCCCAACCCACGGGTCATAACATAGCACCCACATAATAGCCCACATGACATATGTATGAAACATAGCCACAACACCGTGACCTCCATGTGAACTGGGAGCCCCGTGTATGCACCACAACCTTGGCCCTAACTGCAAGAAAACCCACCATGCAACTAAAGCCCGAAACCATGAGCGGAGGAGGAGGTAAGGGGCCAACCCCAGGTCCCATGTGGACCTACATGATTGAGGGCACGCACAAACAGGGGCAAGACAAAGCCCCCTAATTTCGGCACCCAACGCAGTCATATGACTTCCATGTGGCCGGAATTTTCAGGACTGGGGGCTTAAAGGTGCCCTTATCCGTCCTACAAATTTGTCTAACAAGTGGGAATCGTGAAAGATTTAGTGGGTAGTTTCTGTGTTCAGGGCACTCACGCTAGGTTTGGGCCAAATTGTGGGGAGATTAGCTACAGAATTTGGGAAAAGAGAGAAGGAAGCATAACTTTCTCAGTTTTTGGTCTTTTTGGGAGCAGAAAGAGGCTACACAGGGGTTTTTGATAGCTTTGAAGCCATTAGAATTGTTATTGAAGCCATTTGAGCACTATAACTTGATGTAATCACTATTTTCATGAGCATAATAATATAGGCCCAACTATTAGAAGCTGGACCAGGAGGCATAGCCCAGGAGGGGTGAACTCCTTCATCACTTGTTGTTTTGTATTTACTGTTATGGTGGTATTGTATACAATATTATGCAATTTATGAAGTTTAAATTCATGTTTATGTGTTTGTGAATTTGACATAAGAGCCTTAAAAACGCAAATTCAATCACTTGCAATTTTACATAAACCTCAAGTAGTTTCATAAACAGATCAGACATCAATGACAAGGAGTGGTTGTAATAACTTTGCATGTAATAGGTAGAAAAATTGGAAGAGTAAATGTTACTCCATGTATATATGATGAAACCTATTATTTCCAGTGTTTCTTTAAGATGAAATCTTACCAGAAACCACAATAACGTCACTTGTGAGAATAAGTTGCACTCTGAAGGATTTTTAAGAAGATACCCAGCAAGTAGCCATTATCAATGCTGCATATATTAAAATAACAAGAGTGCTCTTGCCATAAGCTACAATGTTTCTACCATAAGGACTCCATATTCGCTTCATAAATTATCCATACTCACTCGAGTTCGTTATGCCATGAAATTATGGTCCATGTTTTGAAATGTTTTAATAATCGTTGAGCGTTGTTGTTAAAGAAGACATGGTATCTCATTATGCAGAGAAGACACCATCAATAAAGCGATAAGAATGATTCCACCATTCCATTGCAATTAAGAACTTTAATATATAATGAGGCTAAGACTAGGGCATAAGACATCGTTGGAGTATGAATACATAGTTGGAGCATTAATATGCATGGTTTGAGTCAATATACATTACAATTCTTGGATTCGATATAAAGTCAAGTAGAGTCGATATAATAATCCATATTAATTGCTTACAGGAGTTAATACATTCGTTGTTGACTGATATGAGTAGTCAATATGAAATCATTGGCCAATAATGAATAACTTCAGACCATGGATATGATTTATCATGCATACGATTTGGAAAGCCAATGCATGGATAATGCCAAACCATGATAATACCAACAATAATAATGATAACTTCAGACCATGCATGTTGGGTCTTTAACCTTGGAAATTAACGTTGGAGATTAATGTTGTATCATTTACGCTCCAAATAAAATTTGAGTGTTGGTATATATAGTACCTTAATTCTAGACGTTGGTATATATATAATGTTGGACACTTTTCGGATCAAAAGTTTGAGTTGAGCAAAATTAAATTCCTATGAGTCCATATTTAACTATTAAACAAAAGCCCCAATTCTCTCCATCAATGTATCTTTCCATAGAGAAATGTAAAGTTTAAACTTTTTTCTCAAATTCAAATCCTACACTTTCGCCATCTTGCCAAGTTCTACTTTATTCTCAAGCCATAGCCTATCGATCGCATTGTCATCATCCACCTGTGCTTGGACAAAGCTGGAGAGAGAAAAGGTTGTGAACTAGCCCGTGTATATTTTGGTTCTTGTCCAGGGCCTTGATATTTAATTGCATTGATGCATGGTCCTTTGATGTTATGAGCCAATTATTTACAGAGCATTTCCTTTGGCATGTAAAGATCGTAATTATGTCCTTGTTCATTCTACATGTTCATGGTGTCTCTCTATGATCCAGGTGGCTCCATACACATGCAAAAATCTCAGAGGACTCAGAAAGGATCAAAATTCAAAGTGGTCAGATTGCTTCCAAACCAGCACCAGATTGACGTGTTCGTTGCCCTGATTCCAATAGTGTGAACGACACTCAAATTTGAGCTCATATGAGGGAGAAAAAGCCAGTCAAAGTTGGGCAGTGGGCCAGGTTTAAGTGTCCTACAAATTGACCGAGTCTCGAGCATGGAACTTAACTCCTGAGAGCAGGTGAAATTTTTGCCTCTTTAATTTGTCTAATATCCCTTATATTAGACAAAACAAAAAACATCCTTTTTTAATAAAAATCAAAAAGAAAATATTAAAATAGATGGTGGGCCATGACCCTTGCCACCTCTATCGAACCTTCCACATATTAAAAAACAATTTTTTTAAATACGGGCCATGACCCCCGTCGACCCCCCGACCAGCGCACAACATTGTATAACAAACATTTATTAGCAGTGGGTGGGCCACCTCCGGTGGCCCACGCCTCACCTCCACTATACTATATACATATACAAAGAGCCCAGTGTGAGTTGAACCCACGGCTGGTAGCTCTGTCAGCCCCACCCACCTGGCAATCCCACATTAATCCACCCAACTTATGAAATGGCTCCAATGTATGTAACAGTCACAACAACATTGTGTAACCGCGCCTCTATTTAAAAAACAATTATGTGTTAAAAAAACAACGCCAATAACCGTTGTTTTAAAATTAATACAAAATAGTTCATTAAACTTAAACTGTGCACCAATTTTGGCATTGGCGGGATTTGATCCCCCGAACCCATGTGTTTCATTGTCCAAGATTTCCACCGTGCCAATGGCCCACCGCTAGTAATTACGCTAACCATCGAGTATATAAACCCTCATTTGCTTAGTGTGCAGAGGCTAAGACAAAGCACAATTTCGAGAATTTTTTTTAATGAATTGCAGGTGGAACCATGATCATGGAGCAGAGGCAGGGAGAACCATGATTAAGCCCAATTTTCAAGAGGGTGAAACTTTTCCAGTGTTCAAATTGGACAAAATTTATGTCAATCTACACCTCTCATTGACACAAACCTAATAGCGCAGAAAAAAATTTGATCTGAGCAACAAATCTTTAGATGACCCAGATGAGAGAATCTTTGAGGAATCTAAGGGGAATCGAAAAGATTCATGTAGCCCCAGATTTTCACTTAGTCAAAATTCAGAAATTTGACAGTCGATTTTACACTATTCGACGCCATGAATTTGATGGTGTAATCAGATTTTCCATTTGATCATTCCATGTTTCGGCCACTTTTCAAAGTGGAGTGTAGGTGTCAACATTCAATGTGCGAACAGTCATTTCCATGATATTCGACACCACGAGATTGATGGTACAGTGAGATCCAACAGTTTATCATCCTCTTCTTCAAATAAATCCTTGATGTGAGGTATATGATGTGTCATCATGTACTTCTTTGTCTCTTTGCTTGAGATGCATTGTGTTGTATAGATCCTTGTTTGATGTTTGATGTGGGATCTTGTTTTGTTCTTGATGTGAGATGAAATTATTGTCATGTTTTGATTGATATCCCTTTGTTGCCATGTTGACGAGATACTCATGTGCCACTATGTATGTTTGAATTGAGATCCCTTTGATGCCATGTTGGCAGGAAGCTCATTATTAACATACGTGAAATTATGTCATGTTGATAGGAGTCCTTTTTTGAATGAGAGTTCCCACAGCAGAACATCTCTTGAAGCCACTCCTCCGTGAGGGCATATTCCTTGTATGATATAGAAAACACATGCATGTACATCATCACTCCTTCCAACACTTAATGCAACAGCCTACACCATCTTGACACTAGGGCCCGGAGACATAGTCCCTCCTGGACGAACTACGTTATCAACGTCTTGTGTTTTATTTTGTTGATTCTTGTCATGTTCCTTCTTCTTTACAGAATGCATATATGTTCCTTTATGCTCTTTTAAATGCAATTCTAATCACATCACGAAAGCAAAAGATCTTGGTTAAATCCGGGAGTTGAGTCAACTCGATCACTCTACCTCACATATTATGCTAAAGAAAGGCGAATAAGGGATGTTATACTTCTTGTCAGGCGTATCATAAGGTAGGTTCTCCTACTTTAATGTTGGTCGATAGTCAATATTCTAGTAAATGATATTATTCACCCACCTTATCAATAACGTGCCAAACTTCTATACGGAACTAATAAGTGCCAAAAAAAAATATAATAACGCAATGATATGGTGAAAAAGTGGATTGTGCACGATTATATGTATGACCCCATTTATTGAATGTCGTTGAATATATAAAAACACCAATGCCAACGTGGGACCTCCTCACCAACAAGGTATATATGTAAATATCAACGATAACACTAGAATAATGTATCATTCTCGGTACATTGTTCCATATGCCCATAATGCAGATCCAACAGCGAGTGTGATTTGGTGCAGTTCTATTCCTCACACTCCATACATCATTAACTATTCTCTGGACTAGTCAATGGCCAAGGACATTAAAAGAGAGGTGATGTCGATGTTTCTAGTTCATATCCGAGGCGTAGCAGAATAACACATTCAATCCAGAATAATGTATTCATTGATAATGCATTCAATCCACTTGAAAGAATTCAGGCTTGTGCGGATTGCAAAAATGAATAGGTTATTACTTATATGAAGAAAAAAAAGGTCCCACTCAACCATGATGTGTTACATTCAATTGTACGTTCTGACCAGTTCTAATCTATGCATTCCATGTGTCCTTCATTACCAAATCTTTCAATATTTGTTTAACCTAAATATTCCTATACTCATTCTGCCACTATGACCTACGAGGTTGTCATTTTTGTCACCTCTGTTCCATAATCATTCCATTTTCATGTGTTACCATTTGAACTGGTCGATGCATTTTCTTGTTGATACAAGTATGTGTTCTCTAAATTGCTTAAGTCTCTTTATGTTGTGGAAAGATTGTTTCTTTTCTTTAGATCATTCATGTTTCCTTCATATATTTTTTTTTCATAATTGTCCAGCCATCCCCACAGTTATCTGATAGCATTGACAGAGGGAGATGGAACTAAAATCTATGTCAATTGTGTTGCTTTTCAGAATCCAGTCAATGATGGTATTGTTGAGGCCTATCAAATTCCTCCAAATTCTTTTGTGGACAAATGTATCTTCCTGGTTTCACATTCACCTAGTTTTCACGTCCTTCGAGAAACGGCAGAGGAACTGTTCCATTTATGTTTCTCACCTTCTGGTTGCAGCAAGCCAATATGAGGAATTGTGATGCATATGCTTTGAATTTTTCTTTCATTGTTTTCTTTCATTGTTTGTATTTTCTATATTGAGTTTATTGATTGTGGCTTACATTTAGTTCTATATTTGCTCCCTTGTTAATTATGTTAATTTTCTTCAAGGATCTACACATAGAAATGTGTCAAAAGAGTCTTATTCCCGATATATGGAGAATGGACTTTGCCTACATTTAATGTTATTTCCTTTTCTGTAGGTTTAATCATTCCGATCATAGACTCATGTCAATAAATTGTTGATTTGTTTGAATATAGAGATGAGATCTTGATGAGTTGATTCTACGCTCATGTCCCTATGAGCATGTGGATTTCCATCTAATCAACAAAAAGATATTTAGTTCAATCATGTTGTTGAAGCACTTCCATAGATTTCTTCTTTTGATGATAGATCCATCTTAATTTCTCAAACATCCATCATTTGCATGCATGGAAAAAAATATAGCATTCAAATATTTGCGCTTATACTGCAATGTTGAAGGATTTAGAAGTATCTGAGTGATGCATTAAAATATTGCAATGTATCTCAATCACACGATGGCTTTATGATTGTAGACCCATTTTCGTAGGTTTCTTCAGTAGAAAAACTTTGCAATCATAAAAGGATCTATGCATGAAATGATCCTTTACACCAATTTTTATTTGATCATCTGCTAAGATAAATTTATTCATATAGAACTTGCAAATAATTTGGTTTAAATTTCGATCTCATGATGCTTCATGATGAAGATTTCTAGAAATCTGACATAAAAATGTATAGGGTCTGCTCCTCAAGGCTTGATGGCAGAACACCCCCCCCCCCCCCCCCCCCCACTTTTTTTCTTTTTCATGAGGTATCTCAGTTTTTCTTTCTTCGTAGTTTAAGTATCAGATGTATACATGATTTTCATAAAATACATTGATAGATCCCATATACATGCTTGGATTTATTAGAAGTTGAAGAATTTTGAAAAAAAATTGATGATGCCAATATAAGGTTAAATGAGCTAGACTAATATTCAACATGTTTAGGCCAGATAAGAAAATGTCTAACATGACTATGTTCATTAAGATTATTTACTTACATGCTTATATACAGGATATGTACACTTTCATACAACTTTACTTTAAAGAATGAATCTTTGCATTATGAACCAGATTGAAGTTGCTTTTCTCATGAGGAAGATGACTTGATCTCACAATTTGATGATATTCCTTTGTTATTATTGCTTCTTGACTGCTTCAAATTATTGACATAATCATATGCTTCTTGTTCCTCTTCTTTAATCCTTCCTGCTCTTGTGATCTCCCCCTTAGATCATGCACTCAATTTCATATTCTCTATAATATTTTAGGTTCTCCTTTTGAAGTCACATTAGTGAAAATAATTTTCAGGAACTATCCCTAACTTGTTTCTCAGATATTCAAGCGGTTCTCTAGCAAGAGGATTTGTAAATATATTTGTTATTTTTTCTTTTGTAGATATGTACACCATCTTCATTGTTTGATCAAATACTTTCTCTCTGAGAAAGTGGTACTTTATAGTGATATGTTTAGTCTTTGAATGAAGCACGAGATTTTTTGAAATGCATAATGCACTTGTATTGTCGCATTTGATAGATATAGGATCACTGAAATTTACCTACATATTATGTAGTGTATGTTTCATCCACAACACTTTTGTGCAACAAGTTGCAGTTGTTATGTATTCGGATTCTGCTATAGACAGAGAAATTGATGATTGTTTCTTACTTAACCATGCAACCAAAGACTCTCCTAGGTATAATGAACCACCACTTGTACTCTTTTTTTCCATCCATAAAACTAGCCCAACCTGCATTTTTCTATGTTGTCAACGTAAAGTCCTTACATTTTGGATACGATATTCTATAGCCTGTAGTCAATTTCAAATATCTGAATATCCTCTTTGTTGCTAATAGATGACTTTGTTTAGGTGTTGATTGGTATCTTTCCACTAATCTAACTGCTAATTGTATATCTGGTCTAGAAATTGTTAGGTATAGCAAGCTTCCTATCATAGATATGTAAAACTTTTGATCCACATTAGGCTATTCATCATTTGTGCATAGCTTGCATCCAGTTTCCATGGGGGTTGAGATAGGTTTATAGTCTTCCATTTGGAACTTTTTCAACATATCTCTTAGGTATTTCTCTTGAGAAATGAATATGCCTCCAGACTTTTGTAGGATTTGCAGCCCTAGGTAAAAGGTAAGTTCTCCAATCATTGATATCTCGAACTCAGAATCCATCTCTTTAGCAAACAATTTTACTAGATGATATTTATTACTTCCAAACATGATATCATCCACTTACACAACCACAATTAGTAATTCATCTACATCAGCCTTTATGTATAGATTACTATAAGATCCTCCTCTTGAAACCCTATTTTTGAAGGTACTTGTCCAGTCTAGAGTACCATGCTCGTGGTACTTGTTTAATACCATACAATGCCTTCTTTAACCTGCAAACATAATTAGGCTTATCTTATAATAGAAATCCTTCAGGTTTTTCCATATAGAATTATTCCTCAAGTTCTCCATTTAGAAAAGTATACTTTACATCCATTTGGTACACCTTGAAACCATTGTAACAATAAAAGGTTAAAAACATATTGATTGCCTCCAATATCACAATTGGTGCAAAAGTTTCTTCATAATCAAGACCTTCTACTTGTGAGTACCCCTTTCATACTAGTCTAGCTTTGTTTCTAACAATTTGACCTTGTTCATTCATCTTGTTTTTGAATACCCATTTTGTCTCAATGACATTCTTTTCGACTGGTCTTGGTGTTAGTTCCTGAGTTTTATTCTTTTGTATTTGGTATAACTCCTCATTCATAACATCTATCTAGTATTTGTCTTTACTTGCTTCATCAAAATTATTTGGTTCAATATGTGACAACATAGCAATATGAATTTGGTCTGCTTTTTCTGCAAGTTTCCTCATTGTTTTCACTCCTTCACTTTTATCTCTAATGATTTAACTTTCAGGATGGTTCTTTTGTTTTTGTCTTGAGGGATCTTTTGAATTATTCTCTGTATCTTCTAAGTCTTCATCTTGTACTTCATTTTCTTTGTTATCATGATGGTGATGATCTTGATAATTAATAAAACTTGTGCTTTTGTTCTTATCAGATAACTCTTCATCAAACTTTACATCTATGCATTACACAATATTATGTAATATTTTATTATAGCACCTATATCTCTTACTTTTTTATGGATACCCCAAAAATATTCCTTCATTTGATCGAGCATCAAACTTCCCTAGCTTGTCATCATTATTTTTTATATACAATTTACTCCCAAATACTTTAAAATTCTTGATTGATGTTGGTTTCTCATGCCACGGCTCATAAGATGTCTTATCACAGTTTGGTCTGAGATGTGCCTTATTGAGAATATGTATTGTTTTAAGTATCGCTTCTGCCCAATAGGTTTGAGGAATGCTTCTTTCTTGCATCATGGCTTTGGCCATTTTCTAAACATATGTAATTGTCTCTCTGGAACTCCATTCTGTTGAGGTGTGTCTGCAATAGTATATTTTTGTTTTATTCCAAGTTCATAACATAGGTCTGCAAACTCATCTGAAGTAAATTCACCTCCTCTTTCTAACCTCATGCACATTATCTTGCACCCTGTTTGGTTTTCTGCTAGTGCCTTGAATATCTTGAAGTTCTCAAATGCCTCTGAATTATTTCAAAGAAATGCCAGCCATGTCAATCTCGAATAGTCATCCATTGTCAGCATGAAATATTTTTCTCCTTCTGGTGCTTCTGTTTTGGAAGGCCCACACAAATCCATATGAACTAGCTGCAAATGCTTACAACTTGATAATTTATCTTTGACTTTGAATGATGTTTGTGTTTGTTTTCCCATTTGAAATGACTTGCAAATAGTGTTTTGAAGCTTATTTATTGTTGGTAGATCTATAACTGCTCTCTTCTTACTGAGCTTGATAATGTGATCAAAATTGAGATGCCCCAATCTCCTATTCCATAGCCCACAATTCATCTTGTTTGCTAATTTAGCATTCTTCACTCTCTTCCTTCAAGATATATACATTATTCTTTGTTCGAACTCCTTTATCTAGAATCTTCCTAGTAGTTGTTGACCTAATTTCATAGCCTTGAGCTCTGAAGAGGACATCACAACCTTTGTCACACATCTAACTTACACTCAACAGATTATGTTTTATACCATCTACAAATAGTACATCCTGAGCCTTTCCTCTTCCATTATTCAGAATAATTGTGCCATTTCCTCTGATTCTTCTTGCTTCATCTTTGCCAAATGTGACATTTCCAATTTTATTTTCATTTAGGGATACAAAATTTATTTTATCTCCTATCATATGTCTAGAGTAGCCATTGTCAATGTACCATTTATTGTTTTGATCTTGATCATACAGAACTAGGTCACACTTATGAGGTTTCTTTTTTTCCTTCTTTCTTCTTCATTGCATACATCCATCTATTCTATAAGTATTTTAAGATGATAATGTATTGTCTTTAAGCATACATTCATATGACTTGTTCCCAAATTTGTGACAATGGAAACATTCAGTGATTTCAAGGAGAGGAGAATGCATTTTTGTCCATATTCATGTTTGTTTTAATGTTTTTGAATCCATTATTAACCTTACTTCTCTTATAATTTCCCAAATCAATTCTTCAGACATAAGCTCTACAATCTATGGTTTTATGTCCAAGAATTTTATAGTAGTAACAATATCCATAGAAAAAATATGTGTACCTGGTAGTGGGTGTTGTTTGAGAATATAGCCATCTTGAAGATAATCTTGTCTCCTAAAGAAGTATGGTCTCTGATAGATTGTTGTTTCATTGTCCATTCCTTTTGTCTTTGTACCTTTCCAACAGTGTTTCTTTGCAGTTGTTCATTTGATGTAGAAGTGTTGCTAAATTTTTTGTTCTCAGATTGATGTGAACTACCATTCTCTCCCCTAACAAATTTTACAAAAGTGATTTTCCCTTTATCCTCTTCTTTGTATTCATTGGATGCTCCTTCATAACCTAACTCACTCCTTATGAGTGGAGGCCTCTAAGAATTTAATATCACATCTAGTTTTTCAGACCCTTTTATCTATTGAATATTCATGTTTAATTCAGTTTGTGCCTTCTCGAGCCTCTCCTTCAGACTTACCACCTCTTCTTCCAATCTTTCACACTTCTGGATTTTCTCTTTTATTTGTTGCATCAAAATGTTTCTTCTTCAAGTTCAACTTTCAATTTAATAATCTCTTCTGAATTTTATTCTTATTTTACATATTTCAATAGGATCTATTTTTGCTTTCTATTCTTTAGTTTAAACATTTCTATTTTATCAAGGGCACTAGTCAACTCCCCCTTAAGATCTACCTCACCTTCCTCCTCTTCTTCATATTCTTCGCAATATTTTTCAATTTCTTCCAAGGCCATCAACATGAATTCTTTGGTTCCATATTCACTAGAGGATTCAATGTAACTTTCAAATACAATGTTATGTTCTTGAGCATAGAAGCTTTTTCTTTAAAATTTTCCTTTTTCTATTTCCCTTTAGGCTTATTTTCTTCTTTCTTATAAGGACATTTTAAGGCATTATTCCCCAATATTCCGCAATTAAAACACTTAAATGGAAGTTTTACTTTGTGCTTACGTGTACCTTTCTTCAACCTTCTAACAAATTTTTCTTCTTCTTCATCAGAATCTGAGCATGAACATTCCTTTTCTTATATGACTTATCTGCCTTTAAAGTTGCCTCTTTAGTGACTGGATTCTTTTCTGAATTCTCATCTCATATTTTTTCAAAGAGCCAAGTAGTTGATCCTTGTTCAAAGTCTCAAAGTTCGTTGTCTCTTCTATAGATAAAACATTAGGATTGAATTTAGAAGGTAATGACCTCAATATTTTCTGAACTATTACACTTTCTTTGATTGTTTCTCCTAGACCCATCATAACATTTACGACTTCATCAACTCTTAAAATAGAATTTAGTTATATCTTCATCTTCATTCATTTTTAAGGTCTCAAGCGGTGTTCTATATACTTGCAATTTGGCCATATTTACCTTTTTATCTCCTTCATGAATATTTTCTAATTTAACCTATATATCTTTGGTTGTCTGACAATGCATTACTTTAATAAATTCAAACTCACATAGATCACTCAGAAGTGCATTCATATCTTTTGCATTAGCTATAGAATTCAGTTTGGAATCTTCGTCATTGGTCATTTCCTTTGGTTCTTCATACCCTACCATCACAGTAGCCCATACTTCTACCCCTAGAGACATTACATATGTCTTCATTCTCACTTTCCAGAAAACATAGTTTGTACTAGTAAATAGAGGGGCTTTATTTGTTGAGCATCCTTCTTAACTAGCCATTTTACTGACATAGGACCTCCTTCCAGTTGTTAGATCGCTACTGAAGAATCTTGCTCTGATACCAATTGATATTTACATTTGGAAATTACTGGGGAGTGAACCAATAATTTAATATTTGACTTTTTTCTCAACTTAATTTTCTTCTTATGCGGCTAATGATTTATGTATGTGCTCTATTATTATTGGATTCCTTTTGCAGGTGTCAAAGAAAGAAATTTGCGGATATACTTATCAATAATTCAAGAACATTCACACAACATTTAATAACCAACACATGAAGACACTAGATATAAGTGGACATATCGAAGGGAGAAAACCACGAATTTTAGGCTGAAAGTGATGTGAAGGCAAACTGCTACTCCTTATTACATCATATTTTTGTAGACTTCAACCTACAAGAGGCTCCTACCTCAAAGGAATCTTCGACTCCCACAAATTTTCTACAAGCTACAACCCACAGTTGGCTTCTTCCTCCATAGGATACAACATGTTCTTTATCAAGATATAATATAGAAAGGGACATAAATCTCTCAATCACAATATCAATTCAAAAATGTTGGATACTTGATATAAAATTATTTTGTTAATTCTATTGCAAAACTTCATTTCTTCTCCTTTTCAACTTTGTGCCTCTTCTGTTTTTGCTCATTAACTTTCTCTTGCAGACTACTTCACTTCAAAAGTTATGTTTTATAAGCAAACCTTATTGGATCTTTGTATTCTTTGCATGAATATGAAATGAGGAATTGTCTCTTGGTCTTCTAAAACCTGTTCACAAGCTTGTCTCTTCATTTTCAGTTCTGAAATAAATAAATAAATAAATAAATAATATATATATATATATATATATATATATATATATATATATATATATATATATATATATATATATATATATATATATATATATATATATATAATTGTAATATAAAATAGAGTTGAAATAAAATAGCTCAATCAGTAATAATTACAAGAGACGAATCATATTTGTATTATCTTGTATCATATATTTTTCAGTTTGTGTCTCAATATTTTATGTTCCATTTGACCATATTCAACCTTCATATTAATTATCATAGCCTTTGCACTTCACATTGCTTTCATCCTTTGCAATTACATCAACAACATTCATCAACATTAATAAATCAGCTTAATGACAACAATTTTCCTTATCATGACCATTTGACATCAATGCCAACATTACCAATAGGGAATAACCCTTCCAACCCAAGGGAGAAGCCTAAGAAAGGGTAGGATGGAATCTAGAACCAAAAACCCTAGAAATCAATTGAGGTTTTGTATGTTCCACCATCTAAGCAATTGAAGGGGAGGGAATAGAGGAAATGCCAATAGTAATCAAGAGAGGAATATCATCCCATGAAATTCCCATTGGGTGCTCAAGGGAAGCCATAATACAAACCTCAAAACCAAGACCCAAAGAAGAAGAGGAAGGGAGAGAATAAAAAGACATACCAAATGAAACGATTTTCTTCAATTGTTTTGAATCAAGATGTGGAGTAGTTGGATTTGCAAAAATCTCCTCCTCGAACCTATTGGAGCCTACTGATGGATTCTTAGTGGATAATCCATCTAGTTTATTCCCATTTTATTTAAACAATGACTTTGTTTTCCTACTAAAAGAGGGATGAGCATGGTTATAATCATTCTAGAGGTTAACCACTTTGTGATAGGAAAAGAAATGAAATGGAAGTCATCAATTGTTATCATTATAATTCCATGAGTAATTACCCATTATCAGCTCCAAATTAGTGACGAGCTCATATCTCAAGTCCACTTCAACTTGCAACCATGCCATGTTGATCAAAGTTGTCATTGATGTCAATATGACATTGTTGGAGATGGAAAATGTACCAACCATTTTGTGATGTTACCCTAACCCTAGAACCACCTAAGTCAATATGATGCAATCCATTAATGAATTAAACCTTAGGAAAATTAATAAAGTTAAATAAATCCTTGATTACAAGCCATATTTTCATGATGCCCTAGCCTTATAAAACCCTAGCTCTATCTAAACAGTGGATAGCTTTATATTAGATGCATATGTGCATATTTCCATGAGAAATTCCTATGTAATTCAATGAAGCCCTAAATTCCTTGTTGAAGGTGCCTTAATCCTAATAAGATTGAAGGCCTAAGTCTATGAAGAAGGATCCCTAGCATTGTCCAAAACATAAAATGCTAAAGGTTGACATGGATAAAATAATGATTACAATTCACAAATATAATTTTATTTATGGTAAAATGACCTTATTTAAGGATGAAATTGGCATAAGATCATAGAGGACATTTTCCCCTTTCCAACGAGCCCTTGCTTGCCCTCTAACTCCTCATAGGCTAAGAGAAAATGATTTTAAAAGTTGGAAAATAATAATTTCTAAACCTAGCCGACATGAGCCTACTTGTGCAAGTCAGCCTCACCTCCAAGATACCTTTCATTTCATTAGATGACAAAAACATGTATAAATATAAGTCTTGAATTCGTCATTCTACCCATCAACTCAGCGATAAATTCAAATTAGAGGCACAAAAGCAGAACATAGGGCGAGGAGAAAAAGGACATCACTATTTGGGAAATTCTTGTTATGGTGTGTTGGTAGACTGCATGTGGAAGACTGAAGTGACAGTCTTATGGAGGAACAGTGGACTACCTGTGGTTCAAACTTTTTTCGTAAGGTTAAACATTGTGGAGGGCTCAAACAGGTGTCTGTAGTAGATATACCTCACCTCAAAATTGTAGAATAAGTGCAAGCCTGAAGAAGCTTGGGACAGTGGACAAGGAAGCTCGGACCTCCTTTTTCAGAACTCAGACCTCTAGTAAACTTGAAACTTGAAGAATTATACCTTGGGCCTATTACAAACTCTTAAACTTATAAATCAGATTATGGACATTTAGTTGTTGTCAACCCTTTACCTCAGACTTGTGATAGGTACAGTCATCTCAACTCAGACCTATAGCTTACCAGTACAGAGGCTCAAATAAGGATTACATACCTACTTGTTGGAGCTCAGTTTATTGACCAGAAAAGAGGGTTGGATCTGCACTTGTGATCATAACCTTGGAGCTGTAAGAATCCTTGCTTTTGGAATCTCATTTAGAGCTCGGATCTTACCTCAGACCTGAACTCAGACTTGGTGCAGATTTTGGACTAGTAGAACAGTCACATAAAGGGGCACTATCTCATAACCCTGTGACAGCTTGGAGTGCTCAGACCAATGAGAAAAGTGATCTAAGGAGCCCGTTCTTGCTATTTAGATTCTCTTACAAACCTGTATTTGTTGTAGCATCTAAATAGACTTTGAGTTGTGGCACATCATTGGCATCAAGCTTGGAAGAGCCTTGGAATTCTAGAAAGCCTTTTGTTAGATTTGAAGAGTAGTCTCTTAAGCATCATCTAAAGTTTTTGAAGATTTTTTTTAACATCACCTCAAGACAAACTTGTGACACCTTTGGAGCAGATTGTAATATACATGAAGAGTTGTAGGTGAGCATCATTTAAATATCTCTATGAGCAGTCCTATAGCAGCACTTTGAGCATAATATGAGGCTTGTTTGAAGACTAAATTTGGACAATATGTTGGAGCAGCTCTTTGAAGTATCTTGAAGCAAAATTTATATACATTTTGAAGTGGTTTTGGAGTTGTCTTGCGGATATTCTTCAGTATTCCTTGGAGTATCATCCTAGAGCACATTGTGAAGCACTTGAAGAATTGTTTGGTGTAGAACTTGAGCAACTTATTGAAGATACCTTTGAGCATTACTAAAGACCTTGTGAAGGCATCTTGAAGCTGATCTTGGAGACATTATTGGAGACCATGATGCATTATTGAAGCCATCAGGTAACCTTGAATATTTTGTTTGGGTAACATGAAGAGTTGTGGAGACAGATTCTGAGAAGACAAAGTTGTCATTGATGAGCTAAGTGCTTTGGAGATCGATTGAGAGAATTGTTGAAGGTGAATATATTGTGAAGACTTGTTGTAGAAGAAATTGGAAGCCCTGAAGAACCGTTGAATCCGTATTAAAGAATTGAATTTGTGGGTTAGAGCCTTAGAGGATAGGAGTCCTCAAGGAGATCAGGTTGGATCATGTGTCAGTGAGAGGGTTGGAGCCCTGGAGGTTGGTGCCTCATAGAGACAAGGTTGGAGCCTTGGGAAAAATAAGGTTGGAGCCCTATAGTTTGGAGCCTCATGAAGTCCAAGTCAGTGTTTGGAAAAGTACAGGTTGGAGCCTGATGGATTGGAGATTGGTGTCTTCATCTAGGGTTGGAGCCCTAAAAATTATTGTATTTGATTTATTGTAAATAAGATGATTGGAGTCCTCGTAATTTATAATTAATAAAATAATTTATTCTATATTGTTCATTTTGTGTTCTAGTTATAAGTGATCTAAAAACTGGTAAAATAACAATTGTAAAAGAAATAATGATTCACACCCCCCCCAATAGTATTTCCAACATGCCCATCTTCTCTTCAAATCCTATCCCCACTCTAATTAGGTAAAACAAACTAGCTTATTTCCAATGGAAATCAAAGAATTCTTGTTTCATAATATTGGCAAGAGCCCCTAAAGACTGGACCAAACCTTGATTAAAGCCACTAGCTCCTGCACTAGATCATAATCAATCAACCACTAATGAAGAAACAAATCGAAGGGCCCCTAGCTCCAACCTTTGTCAAAAATAGCATTGCATTCATCTTCACTTCTTAAAACAAAAACCAAACACCCTTTGACCAAAACATGCAAGGTTGTACATAACTAACCAATAGCTTCCACAAATATTCTAACCATATTTTTAATGAGGATTCCTTAATAGATTTACCTTAGAAGCAGCCCACAAAATCCTTCCCATATAGAGCTAAGATATCTAACATGGTGATGTATTTTCCCACCACCATTTGTAAAAAACCCGTGTGATCCTGGATACACTTCTTACACCCAGGAAAACCTACATCTATCAATTTATCTCTTGAATTTGATACCACCTATTCTTGAGAATTCTTTTCCTCTACAACTAAGGGAACTGAGCTAGAATAAAAAATGAGTTGCAAAATGGGAGAAGAAGATACCCCATTCCTCTATCAATCCATTGGGGCTTACGATGCATTGAAAGCTTCAATACACACCAACGCCTACTCACATAGTGAAATATCTTCCACATTCAAGGAAGATTGAACCACACACCAAGAAAAATGTTATAGCAAGTACTTAGACTATTCCTTGAGTGAACAACAATTGAAAGGGTTGGCTTTGAAGTTCGCAAACTCATCCTCCAAAACCTCCATCATGAACGATCCTTTAACAAAGTGTGCTACCTCGTCCCTCATACATTTTTCTAGTTCAAGCAATCCCTGCGACCCTAAAATCTATGAATTGCCCTTGTGTCCCTATCCCTTGATGTATTTACTAGTATTAGTTATAAAAATATGTTTTCTTGCATATACTTATTTGTATTTTAAAGTTACTTTTTTATTTCCTTATATGTGTGTGCCTGTAATAAACAAGTTATCTTCGTAGTTATGAGAGGAAAATGAGTCAATCTACAAGAAAAGCATTCCAGGTAATCTCAAAGTATGTAGTTGATTACTACAAGCAAGTAGTTGAAGACTACAAGTCAGCAAGTGAAGAATCTAAAACTCTAAAGAATCATGATCGAGGATACCAAAAATTATTCCCACGGTATTCGATTATGGTAAGAGCAATTTTTAATATATTAAATTCTGTTAATAATCTAAATTAAAATTAAAATGGTGATATTGTTTTACTTACCATTTAGTACTTATAACTCTTTATAACTCTTTATAAATACCTTTAAAAGTCTTTCAAAGCCATTTGTGTTCATTACTGTACACATTGGTACTTGTAAACTATATCACCATACATGATTTAGACTTCATAATCATTTTACAAAATCCTTTTTATATACATTACCTACTTATACATCCATAATTACCATTCTAAAACCATTATTTCACTACCCCTATACACATCCTCTCTCATAATTACTATCTCACTATTCCTTTACACATAAATCCTCATAATAAGCTTTCAAATTACTCATAACTTGAGAAACAGCCTCTATGTTTTGTCCTCACGTGACTTGAGACCAGTGTTCACTTTATATTATATTTTTAAACTATATACTCTATTTTAAATGCTATCATATGCCACCTTGTTATTTCATTTCAAAACACCCCACTACCCTATTGCTTGTTGTGAACACCATAATCTATTATCCTCCTATACACTTCAAAATTGTGATATTTTTTCATTTTCTCTCACAATTGAAGTCGTTCCTCAACAATATGAGTCTTCATCAAATTTTCCATCTAATATTTCCTCTGTTTAAGCTTGTTCATGAAAGAGCATTAGCATAGGCATGTTGAATCTTCAAACAATACGGTTTCCATATGGTTTTGTCTTCATAGCCACCATAACAGAATTCTTGTGTGAGGAATTTGAATTGATTGTACAAAGTGTTCTTCAACGGGTTTATGAAAAATAGTGAAAAATATAGAATTGACAATGACATAAGGGTTTGCATATATTTCATTCTTAAAACAATGTGTTGTCTGTAACAAATATTTTAAAATATTGGTATGTGAAGAATTGGTCACACAAGGATAATAGCACATAAAGTTTGCATAAGTTTGAAGTGCACAAAATATAATCGCAGAAATGGAAGTTATATATGAGCCTTATAAATTTGAAATACCTCATCTACACCTAGAATGTCAACAAATTCTTCAAAATGTACGATGGATTGACTTGTTCTCTAAGTTTTGGGGTCATAACATTGAAGTCACCAATCCCTTGCTCAAAAATTGGTAATCTGATCATTTATCTCCTTGAGCACTCATTGTCACAAATCATTGGCTTGCCTCATCAAGGATAGAGATGGTTCAAAATAAACCTGTTAAACACACATGGACAGCAAAGACAATGTGAAAGATGAATCAGGAGAGTACATTTTTTTATTAACAATAGATATACATTTATAGTACAAATATGTGACTCTTGGGTTTCAGATCCCAAGGTCTCTTGGACTCCTTTTGTCCATTCGACTTCCACACTAACCCACTTAGGATTAGGTGTCCAACATTCCCCCCCTTAATCCGAAGGGTTATATATGAGTCCAAGAAGAGAGTTGTAATACAAAATGTGCAAAAATGCATGGCAGCACTAGGCTGAATGTGCTCTATGAAATGTTGGTAAAAAAGGGCGGTGGTTTAAGGATGACCACCAACACTGGAACGCTTAGTGCAGTTCTCAGAACTCTTCCAAAACTGGCAAGAAGCTGGAGTCTTCTGCTAGAGGAAGTGTTCTTAATCTGTGATGGTTTAAGGATGACCAACAACTCTGGAATGCTTAATGCAATTCCTGGAACTCTTCCAAAACTGGCAAGAAGCTGGAGTCTTCTGCTAGAGGAAGTGTTCTTAATCTGTGATGGTTTAAGGATGACCAACAACTCTGCGATTCCTGGAACTCTTCCAAAACTGGCAAGAAGCTGGAGTCTTCTGCTAGAGGAAGTGTCCCAGATTGCCAACTGAAGGCATGTTTAGGGGCATCTTTGTCTCTGGCTACAACTCTGAAACTGGTGTGGCGGGTTGCGGCTCAGGCTCGCTTGATGTGGCTCTGAAGCTTGTAGATGACCATCATTTCCCCCCCTGTCAGATACAAGGTGAGAAGATGGAGAAAACTCAACTGCAAGACTGTTCAATATTCTGGAACAAGTTCTAACATGTGTTTGGAATATCTTCTTGGTTGTTGATGCCCATTGCCAAGAAGCGATCCATCCAAGATGAATCTTTGTTCTTGCAGGACGTTTGTTTCTGAAGCATCTGTGTGAAGAATGACTGGTTTTATGACAGTGCTTACATGGATGAAGATCAAAACAGTGATCTTTCAAATGGCCAACTCGGTCACAGTGTTGGCATTTCACGATCTGTTGTTGTTGTTGTTGTTGTTGTGTAAGAGGGGTAGATTCTGGAACAGCTGAAGCTGAACTGTCATGAGAATCAGGTGAACTGTCATCAATGAATCCAGCACTCTGAAACTGAATGGGCTTTGAGTAGTCTAGAATATGAAAGGACAAGTCCTTGTCATATCCAAGACCAGTTCTGTTCTTGTTGTGGACAAGCTGTTTCCAAGGTCTGATGATGGGCTTGGGAAGTGCAAACTGAATTTTTACATCTGCATGCAAATCTGTTGTTGTATTAGGCAATGAAATTGCACATTAATGTCTTGTTGTTTATGGGAGTCTGTTTCAATTTTCTGAACAGAAATAGGTTCAGAATGATGACTCCACTGTTGTAATTCTTCTTGTTGTAGCTTTGTCTCAAGCTGCAAAAACTCAATATTCTCTTGTGCATTTTGTAGACATACTTTAATATTGAATAGAGAGGTTTTGTTGATCTTAACCATCTCATCAATAGTGGAATGTATCAGAGTATTTAACAACTCTAATGCATTATCAAGTCTGGTCATTTTAGTTTGTGATATGCTTGGTTTTTCACTTTGAGCAGTCAAAAACTTCTCTGCCTCCAGGTATGTTGAAGATGCATGCTCACTCAGACGTTCTATAAACCCAACAACATCTTCTATTCTGTCCTCCATGTTTATCAACATAACTGTGTCCTCAGGGACTCGAGTTGTTGAATCTTTTTGTGTCAAAAAAGAGGTATCACAACTAGAGGATGGCTTTGATGTAAGCGGGCCTGCAAGACCTGTACCAACTTTGAGTTTATCCCTCATTATGCTACAATTCTCAAGGTCGGAGATGTCATTTTGTGCATAACTATCAAAAACATGATGAACACGACTCGAAGAAGTTGTAACCATAGAACTTTGGTGGATGGATATCTCCCTAACTGATTCATGATTCTCATATTCGAACAAATTCGATGCTACAGTGCATGGTATACAATCAAAATCACCTTCAATATCTCCTAAATTATTAGACATCTCCACACCTCTGCCAGATAGGGGACTCGCATTCATTGTCGAGTCACTTGAACTGCCAATTCTCAAAGAATTGTCCCTAGTTGTAGGGAAATATTGCTGACCATTCAGGTTCTACTCAAGGACACCAGAGCTTTGCATATTTTGCAATTGTGCTGCATTCTTCATCTGTTGTACTTTGTCAGTGCCCACCAGCGCAAACTCTTTTTTTCTTTCCGCTTGCCTTGAACTCTCACGAATTTCATCTACATTCTGAATCTCACCTATTGAAGAAAGATCTTGGACCCCCTTCCTTAATAGGTCAAGGAAAAAACATAGTTGGGCAACAAGAGTTCCAAGAAGTTGGTTAAAAAAACCCTCGAAATATTTATTGTTTCTCATCCAAAAATATGTAATGTATGAAGGTATATACAATGTTATGTTTTTATATAATATACACTTGTTTTTGCATCTAAGGAATGAAAATCCTTTTAAAATTCCTTATTATCTATTGAGCAATCTATAAAAAATGTCCAAGGCCATCCAGAGGAAACCAATAAATGAGGATCAAAGCCTTTACATCATGGCCTCGTCAAGATGATCGCTACATAAGTTACAAAAGAATGGCACAATCTTGGAGAAATTCCTTATTTATAATGGTTTTATAGAATACATCATTGAATAAGAGACTATAAGTAAGTATAAATAAGAGGGAAACAATGAATATGTCTACCTAAGGGAAAAAGAAAGTTGGAAGTGGAAGAGCCCACAAAATAACTAGTCACATATCAAAGAAGGGTAACCAGGTTTATGTCCAAAGAACTCAATAAACAAAGTAAATAAGACAAACATAAAGAAGAATAGGTTTTTACAAACATTACCAAGAAATCAAGGACAAGATTCCCTACCCCTACAACATCAATGCTGGAAGTTCATAGAGATCAGAGACTTTTATATTGTTATATTGATACTTTAAAAACAGAGGAAGGAGAACCATTTACATTTGCAACAAAAGAATAATTGTGCATATTTATAGCAAAGGGAAAGGGAAACATCACCATTTTAAGGAAAAGACTTCTTTACCTTTACCAATACTCAGAAAGGAACTTCCATATTATCCCAAGATATAAAGAAGGAAAAATATCCTATCTCAATTTTAAAGCTAGACATGAACAAAAAGAAGAGTAGAATCAAGAGATTGAAAAGATAAGTTGAAGAAATGAAGGTATTGGAAAGCTGTATCAACACACAAAACAAAATGCTCACGAGGTAGAGTATGAATATTATTAAGGAAGATGAAATATTGAAGGAAGAAAATGAGAGATTGCAAAAGGAAAATTCCATGATAACAAAACAATAGCCTATCATTGGACAACGCCGTCATATTTTTCACTTATTTGTCAGATCGTTGGCATCGTATCATTGGAAAAATATCATCATATTTTGTAATTATTTGATGAATCTCTAACGTTGTATCATCGAGTGACATGTTAGCTATCTGATGTGGCTTCGTCACATTACATTGTAGGCTCTATCCAAATTTCCAGCAATATTTCATCGCATTACACTATAGATACCGATGAAGCTTCTATCGAAGATTCGATAGTTCATTCATCACGTTTTCTTCACTTATCTAATGAGGGATGTGTGTCAGATATCCAACTAATGTTTTTTGGTCAGATTCTTCCACTTAAGTTTCACCGACAAAACTAGGAAACAAGGTTGGTCAAAATGATGACACAATTCCATCAAATAATCGATGAAAGGCTATAGTAGTTTAGTGAACTATGCAGTAGTGGGGACATGGAAAAAAATGATTGTAACAACAAAACCCTCCAAAACACAAGGAGGAGGCCCTATGGAACCTGCACACAAAATGACATGCCAGGGCCACTCGTGTATGCCACGTGGAAGCCCGATGGTGATGCGACCTAATGTAATTTTTTGAACTTCAGGAGGGAATAAATTTCAATCCATGAGTTGGATTAAGATAAAATCTATATCACTAAAAATATCTCGACGAGTTGAATATGATGGTGGTATCATATTTGAAATTTGAAGAAGTTTGGAGGAAGTGAATTTTGTGACCCCATCTTCATGATAGATTTTGGAGGTTGGTAAAATCATTAGGTAACACCTCTCATAGCCCAAGATAGTGCAAGTGGGTAGGATGAAGTGTTACAAACTTGTTCCTAGAAACCTTCTTGGTACCAATCACATTTTTATCTTTTTTCCATGGAACAAGTTCCCATGTCTCATTCTTCTTTATTTGATTTAGCTCTTCTTCCATAGAATCAATCCAATGTTTATCTTATCTAAATTATATAAAGAGATTAGGCTCTATGTTAGATAGTAGGGAGAATTTTTCACATTCTAGTCCACTTTCCGATTTTCTTGTTGTTATATTGTAGCAAGAAAAGGCTTCATTTGAATTTTGCCTTAGTCAAATGAATAAATTCGAATTTCCACTTCAATAGGATGAGTTAACTGGAAGTTAGCAGAAGTGGCATGGCCAAATCACTTAGTTAAGTCAGTCAATTCGACTTTTTAGGCTAGAAGTAGAGTTGTGTGCAAGTTGGTGGCAAAGATCTAGCTATCTAGAGGTGTTATCTTTACTGAAAGTCAGTTGTCTGAGCTCTAATATAGAATAGAGTTAGTATGAATTCAGTTGAGTAGCTGTAAGTATTGTAAACTCAAATAACTCTTAGTCAACTAATCAATTTACTGAAAATAGCCCTTGTCATGCATGCAATTCAAATTTCCTAGTGAAGTTAGAGAGAAAAGGCATATTATAATCATCAGTGTATATTAGTGAGTGTACATTGTTTGCATGTAAAAGTGAGCTAATTATCTTGGATTTGGGCAAAGAAATAAGAGCTTTCCCTATTCTTTAGGAGCAAAAACTGCACAAGGAAATAGGAGGAAGAAGGAGGCCTATTTTGGCTAAGTATTAGGGAGAGCAAAGTCAGGAGGAGATCAGTGTTGCAGTGCAGATTAAGCTTCAATCATTGAAGCAATCATTGTAATAGATCATTGTTCTCATATTATATAATACAAATAGAGGAGTGTTTTTTCTAAGTTGGGTTCCCCAGTAAAAACTTTGTTCATTGTGATTGAATTATTGCATGTGTTTCTATTGTCAGTTTTCCTTCCACAGAATTTAGTAGAAGAAATTTGTGTCTATTGATTTCAGTCTGATTTAATTAGAAAATACAAATTTTGAGTTATTTCTACATGGTATTAGAGATATTGAAAAAATACATAGAAACCAGGTTCTTGATCATCTCTTAAATAAATTTTGAATAGTAAGTTTGTGGTGCAGGTATTTCTTCAATGTAGGAACAATGTATTTCAATGGATTGAGGCTTGAGTATGCATTAAATAGAACTTAGAATTTATGTTTCTGGAAAGACGGGATGGAATTTGTGTTGGATGATGATGGTGTATTAGAGTACACAAAAATAAATATTTCAAAACCAACAGTATCAGATGCACAACAGCTGGCCCAGTGGAAGAAAGATACTACAAAATCCAAGAGGATTATCCTGGAGGGAGTCAAAGACCATGTGGTTTTGAATTTGCATGGAAAGGAGACTACTTTTTCAATGTGGAAAACTCTCATAGACCTATTTGAAAGCAGCAGTGATGCCAGAAATATTTCATTAAGAGATAAGACTAGGAACATTAGAATGAGTAAAATGAACTATTGTTCAATACTTATCCAGATTCACTCATGTGAGAGATGAACTTATAGGATTTGGAGAGACCGTGCCACAATCTAAACTTGTGATATTAGCACTCCTTGGTCTTCCAAAGTACTAGCATAGATATCATAATTCATTTAATAAAAGAGACAAGCTCCCAGATTGGGAGAGACTTTGGTCTGACCTAGTGTAGGAGGAGATTAGAAGAAACACTAGAGATGGAGTATAATTTAGAACTGATGAGGAAGAAATGTTTCTTTAGTAGGAAAAGGAAAGAAATCCAAAGGTGAGAAGGCCCAAGGCAAGGAAAAATCCATCCAGAACCATGGCAAGAATAAAACCTTAGTAAAATTAAATGCTTTCATTTCCATGAGTATGGACATTATGCAACCAAGTGTCCACACAAGAAATCCAGTATGAAGCCTGCAGCAGGAGTGGGAGGAGATGTTCTCACATCGCAATTCAAGTTGGATTTCACCCTCATTGCTTGCATGCCAAGTATTGTACAAGGTAGTGTATGGTACTTAGACTTTTTTTCTTCATTTCTTATGACAGGAAATAAGGATTTCTTCAGCAGCTTAGAGGAGAAGGACCTACAAATACACATAGACATTGGAGATGATGGAAGGTATAGTATCAAATGGATTGGAAATGTCACATTTAAGAGGTAATTGGGCTCCTATCTTCACCTAAAGAATGTGATGTATGTGCATGGTCTAAAGAAAAATATAGCTTTTGTAATTATACTTGAAGACAAAGGATATGATGTGGTGTTCAATAAAGGGAAGGCTTATATGAAGCATGTTGCTATTGAACAAGTAAAGAAAATTAGTGTTAGATTTAAAAATATCTACAAGCTAGAGGTGGTTTCATGTTTTGCATTGAATAGCAAGGCATAACATGTTCAGGGCCGAGATGTTGGAGAGCTTTGGCTTAGGCGCATGGGACACCTACACCATGGACCTTTGAAAATAATGCAGCAGATCACCATTGGACTTCCAAAATTCACCCTTGATCAGCATGATGTTTGCAAGGGATGCACTCTTGGAAAATATGTTAAATCCTCCTTCCAGGGCCAAGATAGCAAAGCTGGAGCCATCTTGGAGCGATTTCACTCAGATGTGTGTGGGCCATTTTCCACGATATCGACTACAAAGCGAAAGTATTTTGTGATCTTCATAGATAATTTTTCCCACAAATGTTGGATCTATTTCATGAAGAATAAATATGAGGTTTATTTAAAGTTTGTTGAATTTAAAGCCTTAGTTGAAAATGAGACTGGAAAGAAAATTAAATTCTTGTGATAATGGAGGAGAGTATGTGTCTAATACCTTAAAATAATTATGTGCAAAAGGGAGTTGATTGCACTCCACAACCCACAGCAAAATGGGGTTGCAGAGAGGAAAAATAAAAGTATTGTAGGAGCTGTTAGATCAATGTTGCATGACTAGGGAATGCCACTATCCATGTGGGCATAACATTGCAATACAATTGTTTACTTGCAGAACAAGATCCCTCATAAAATTCTTGGAATGATTACGCTTGAAAAGGCTTTCATTGGGAGGAAGTTAGATGTCTCCCACTTTCGAATTTTTCGATCCAAGTCTATTGTCATGTCTCCAAATATAGCAGGAAAATTTTGAATCCCACTGCAGAGAATGATATCTTTGTAGGCTATACTGAGACACCTCATATTTACTAGGTGTACATGCCCTCACTTAAGATGATTGTTATGAGGATGGATGTGATATTTAATGAGGATAAATCCATTAGGAGTTCTCTAAAGCGAGAGCTAAGCATACCACCATAGGAGCTTCTAGATCCAAAGAAGGAGCCTTGGTCAGATACACAGAGTCAAATATTGCTCAAAGGCAAGAGGAATTTCCAGGAGGATGATGTAGAGCAGCCACATGTGGAGGAGCAGAGATCAGACTGATTAGAGGCACCCACTCACATAGATCCTTCTAGAGAAGGGAGGAGGAGGACCAGGATGGTTGAAATATTGGTTCAGGAATCTTAGGAGTGGGTTGGAGATCCTAACTCATTGCATAGACAGAGGAGATCAACAGATAGATATACAAGATATATGGCACTCATGACACACTTGATATATTTTGATATTGCCTCTTTTGAAGAGGTTGCTTCCCAGTAGATGTGGGTAGATATCATGGTGGAGTATAATTCCATTATGAAGAACAAAGTTTCAAAGGTGGTGCCTAGACCTGAGAACAAGTCACTTGTTGGTTTTAGGTGGTTGTATAAGGTGAAACATGCAGTTGATGGTAGTGTTGAGAAGAACAAGACCATATTTGTGGCCAAAGGCTTGTCATAGGTGGAAGGGATTGATTATGAGGATACATTTTCCCGTATGGAAAGATACTCATCTATCATGACCATACTTGCATTGGCAGCACACTTGGGGTGGAAGATCCACCAAATGGATGTTAAGACTAACCTCCTCAATGGAGTGGTTGAGGAAGAGATCTACATTAAGCAGCCTGGGGGGTTTGAGACCTTTATCGGGGAGACACATGTGTGTAGACTCAAGGGATCCCTCTATGGTCTCAAGCAAGCACCTCATGCTTGGTACACTTGAATAGATTCTTATCTTAGTGGATTCAATTTCACTAAGAGTGAAGCAGATGTTAATCTCTACTACATTATGGTAGATGGAAGTCTACTTATATTAGTTCTCTATGTGGATGATTTGATACTGACAAGAGATGACGGGTTGATCCATTCCTTCAAGGAGGACATTTCAAGAGAGTTGGAGATGAAGAATATGGGTTTGATGCACTACTTCCTTGGCTTGGAGGTGTGGCAAGGAGATGGAGAGATATTTGTTGGATAAGGGAAGTACACCTTTGAGATCCTTTAGAGATTCCACATGTAGGATTGTGAACCCATGGATACTCCTCTAGGTGTAGGAATTTACAGGGTAAGTTCCTCAGACAGAACACCAAAGGACACCGCTCACACACAGATCACAGATCAATACACCAGTGTTTTTGACGTGGTTAAAACCCTCAAAGAGGGAAACAGTCCACGGCCTGAGCCAACGTGGCCACTTCAGGCAATTTATTAATAAAAGAATGAAAATTTACATAAGCTTCTCTCATGGACGGTTAACCTACAAATGACCCTCCATCCTCTTTAAATAGAGATCATGGGCCAATCGGGTGTTAAGCCACGGATCAAGTGTCGGCAATACCGAGGAGAGAATGAACCGTCGGATCACTACATATCGTGACCGTCGGATTGTAAGTTACAAAATGTACATAGTAAAGAAACACACTTTACCTAACTCTATACTAGACCAAGTTATACTTAACATTTTCCTATGTGTCGGAATATCCTAACATCCCCCCTTAAGAACAACTTGGGATAGGATTGAAGGATTTACAAATATGACACAATAGGAGAAGGAAGGAGGCACTAGAGCCTATCCCCCCTTAGTGACAACTTCCTGAACTCCAACCATAAATCGAAGTTTAGTGAACTTCGCCTCTGTGAGAGCCTTTGTAAAGATGTCTGCAACTTTATCATCTGTTGAACAATTTTGCACTTCAAGAACATGGTCGTGAATGAGCTTTCTGATGAAGTGCATGTGCAGTTCAATGTGTTTGTTGCGCTGATGTTGGACTAGATCTTTGCATAGTTGAATGGCACTTTGATTATCACACCAAAGTGTAGTCGGATGCTGCTGCTGAAAGCCAAACTCTAATAGGATCTGACGAAGCCACAAGGCTCTCTTACTAGCTTCTACGGCACCACGATACTCTGCTTCTGCTGAAGAAAGAGAACTGGCACCTTATTTCTTGCAAGCCGATGTAATAGGTCCTGAACCAAGAGTGAACACATAACCTGCAGTAGACTTCTGATCATCAGGGTCACCAGCCCAATTGGAATCAGTGAAACCAACCAATAGAGGAGATGCTTCGGCACTGTAATGAATCCCAAACTGAATTGTACCTCGAACATAACGAAGTATTCTTTTAGTTTCTTTCCAATGACTTTCACATGGGTTTTGCATAAACCGAGCAACAAGGCCAACAGAAAAGGAAAGGTCAGGACGAGTATGGGTTAGATACAAAAGTTTTCCTACAAGTTGATGGTATAAGGTAGCATCAACTTCAGGAGAAGCACAAGTGACTGAAAGTTTGACTCCAGACTGAAAGGGAGAAGGGGCTGGCTTACAGTCTTCCATGTGAAAATGGCATAGAATATCACAAGCATACTTGGACTGGGAAAGGGAAATACCTTCCTTGGATTGCAAGACTTGAAGACCAAGAAAATAATGTAAGTGTCCTAAGTCTGTCATTTCAAACTTCCTTTTAAGGCTAGACTTCACATGGTTTATAAGGTTGGGATCACTACCAGTCAGGATAAGATCATCAACATAAAGAACAAGAATTATAAGAGACTTGCCCACTTTCTTGGTGTAGACAGTATTGTCAGAATGACACCTAGAAAAGCCATTTTCTAAAAGAAAGTTATCCATTTTGGCATACCAAGCTCGAGGAGCTTGCTTGAGACCATAAAGGGATTTCTTAAGCCGACATACAAGGCTGGATTCTATTTGTATAAAGCCAATAGGTTGTTCCATATAGATTTCTTCATGCAAGTCCCCATGTAAGAAGGTGGATTTAACATCCATCTGATGGACTTCCCATTTGAAAGAGGCAGCAAGGGAAAGAACAAGGAGGATAGAGTTCATTTTGGCAACAGGGGAGAAGGTTTCAGTATAGTCAATGCCTTCAACTTGTGAAAAACCCTTAGCAACAATACGAGCTTTATGTTTATCAACTTTCCCATCTGGTCCATACTTGGTTCTGTAAACCCATTTGCATCTAACAAGTTTTCGTCCCTTTGGTAGAGGAACAAGATCCCATGTATCATTTGCCAATAATGAATGATATTCTTCATTCATAGCTGCTTCCCAATCTAGATGGCCTGAAGCTTCTGCAAAGGTGTCAGGATCATAATTCACTGAAGCTTGAGCCAGTAAAGAAGAGGCTCTATCAAACTGAGAATGTGTACGTCGCTGATCTGTAGGATCACCGGCAAGATCACCTGCTGCATCCCGAGTAGCATGGACCCATTTTGGAAGTTGAGGAGCTGAAGGAGGATCCTGAGAAGGTGGGGGAGGATTTTCATCCTCGCTTTCATCATCTGAAGAAGAAATATTTTCAAAAGTAGAAGAGATAGGGAGAGGTGGCACATCCGCCGAACTAGGCTCGTAGGCTGATATATTTTCAGCAAAATTTATATCTCTTCTAATGATAACATTTTTGGACTTAAGTGGAATAAGTCTATATCCTATGACATCTTCGGAATATCCAACCAAAATACATTTTTCACTCTTAGGTTCTAAAGATTTATGTTTCTCATCTGGAATATGGGCCCATGTTTCACTTCCAAAAACACGAAAGTGACTTACATCTGGTTTAATTGAGCTCCATGCTTCTTCTGGAGTGATATTCTTTAAAGCCTTAGTAGGAGTGCGATTTATTATGTAATTTGCACAGTTAATTGCTTCTGCCCAATAATTAAGACTAAGTCCTTTAGATTGAAGCATACAATTAGCCATTTCCTTTAAGGTGCGATTCTTCCTTTCAGCTACACCATTTTGTTATGGAGTATATGGAACAGTATGTTGCATTTTAAGTCCATTCTCAGTGCAAAAGTTGATGAATTTGTTGTTAACATATTCTCCGCCATTATCAGATCTTAGCTTAAGAATTTGATGTCCAGATTATTTTTCAACAAAGGCCTTAAAGGCCAAGAACATGTTAAATACTTCACTCTTGAGTTTTAAGAAGTATACCCAAGTGTGTCTGGAGAAATCATCAATGAAAGTTATGAAATACTTGTAGCCAGAGAATGAAACAACTGGAAGTGAACCACATAAATCACTATGCACAAGCTGTAAAGGGGCTGAGGCGTGCCAAGAGGCACGTTTTTCAAAACTATCCCGATGATGTTTTCCGAGTACACATCCGAAACAAACACCATCTCTGCAAGATACCATTGGAAGACCTGTCACCATGTTTTCTTTACATAGATTCTGAAGGGAGCGATAGTTTAAGTGACCAAATCGCTCATGCCAAAGTTTGCTCACTTCATCGTTATGAGCAACAAATACTGAGGGAAGATTTGATGACCCAAAGTTGTGAAACTTATACAACCTTGTAGAATCATCAGCAATGCCAGTAGCTAAAATCTGTCCAGGATCTCTTAGTTCCTTAATTACAACATCGTGAGGTGAAAATTCAACGATTTTACCTTCACCTGAATGAGTTATCTGATACACAGATAGAAGGTTGCAGGATAAGGTTGGAACACATAATACATCATTAAACTGACCATTGTCTATATGAACAGTTCCAGTCCCTACAACACTAAGAGATCTATCATCACCAACATATATATTTTTGGTGTTACAATCATTTAAAGAAGAAAACATGGCTTTGTTTTTGGCCATGTGATAAGAAGCTCTAGAATCAATGAGCCACTCATGAGAATGAGAAGAAGAAGATACATTTAGTGCATAGCCAGACCGAGATGCTTGACAACCACATGCAGAAAGTGCCATTCCTGACGATGAAGTTGAAGTTGAAGAGTGCTCCAAATGGATGTTATGCTTCTTCATTGCTGCTTCCAAGGCTTCCATCTTCATAAAGCATTTGGATTCTAAGTGGCCATCTCGATTACAAAAGTTGCAATGTCTATCAGTCTTCTTCCCTTTGTTTTAATTTGTCTTATCATTTTGTTGAAATGATTTTTCATTTTGAGGTTGAGATTGCTTAGGACCCTTGTTTGGTTTAGGACCATTCCTTTTAGGATACAACTTCTTAGGATTCTTTGGATTTGGTTGCTGTTGGGCGGCTAATGCTTTCTTGGAAGAGTTTCCAAGATTAAGAAGACCAAGGTGTAAGAGTTTTTCTTGTTCTCTTATTAAAGAATCACAAAAAGAATCAAAGGAAGGGGACTTGTAGTCTTGTCCTTGAGAAATGAAGGTTTCTCTTGTAGAATGGAAGGTGGAAACAAACACAGAGTAGGTTGGTCCCAACTTAGTAAGAATGGAATAGATAAGGTTACTATCTTCTTTCTTAACCTTAACACCTTCCAAGAGAAGTCTAAGGGTCTTGAACTTGGACAAAAAATCTTCAATGCAAGAAAAATTATTGGGGTCCAATGTAAGCAACTCATTTTCAAGTTGATGGGCTCTAAGTTCATTTTTTATTCCAAAAACTTTAGTAATCTGTTTCAATGCTTCATCAGGAGTATCAAGTTCTGCAATATGGAATCTAAGATCTGGAGAAATAGACATCCCTATCAACCCACGTGCTTGATCTTGCCTATTTTCCCATTTAGCTGCCTTATCTTCATCTTTTGGTTTGGTTTCTTGGCCTGTGGCTATTTTGTAGAGACCTTTACTTCTAAGTAAATCCACAATGTAGGACCACCATTGGAAGTAGTTGGTGCTGTCAAGAGTAACTTGGCATGGACTTTCCATTTTAACAGAAACTGAAGCTATAGATGCTGAAACTAAGTGTTCCAATGGAAAGATCTCGAAAAATTAGGCTGTTTAAAAAAAAAACGGTTCTGAAAACGGCTTCCGGATGAAGAAGTTATGGCTTTTTGAAGAAAATTTGATGAAGATGCCGACGAAGTGCGGGAATGTGCGGAAATGAAAAATCCGCCCCCAGAAAAAAGGAGACTTGAGCTATACAAAAAGTTTGAGAGAGAGAGAGAGAGAGAGAGAGGGTTGAAGCTTTGGGGGAGAGAGAGGGGGGGGGGGGGGGGGCGGGAGGGGGTGGGGGTTGAAGCTTTGGGTTGCTTTGAGAAAGCTCTTTTTCCATACAAAACAAAAAACACAAAACCCAACACGGACATACAAAAAAAAACGAACCTTGCGGCTCGAAGTTAGCTTTAGCCAGAAACTAAATATTTTCCTCAATGTTTCTGATTTTCCATAAGTGAGGCAGTAGATGGCACTATCTACATACAGTTGGTGGGGTCCTTGATGTACTTGGTGAAAACAAGAATCGATATTTTTTTGCAATGAACCAACTTAGTTAGTTCATGGTGGAGCTTTCCAAGCTTCGCTGGAAAACAACAAAACATATTCTAAGATATCTCAGAGGCACATCAAAATTTGGTTTATGGTACATCAAAACTAATGGAGTGAAGCTACAAGGATTCAGAGATGCATATTGGGCAGGGATTCCATCAGATAGGAAAAGTGCATTGGGAGCAGCCTTCAGTGTTGGGTTAGCAACAATTTCTTGGTATAGCAGGAAACAAATATTTGTAGCAATCAACTTATTAGAGGTCGAGTATATGGTTGCTAATCAAGCAGCATGCGAGTATATTTGGATGAGAAAGATCCTGGTTGGTCTCTTCACACAGGGGATGGAGCCTACATTGATCCACTGTGACAATCAGAGTTGTATAAAACTCATTGAAAATTCAGTGTTTCATTATAGGTCAAAGAATATAGACATAATGTACTATTACCTAAGATATTGTGTGCATAGGAGGATTGTTATGTTACGGTACATTCCTACAGAAGAACAGGATGCAGACATCTTGAGAAAGGCTTTGTCAAGAGGAAATTTTGAGTTCCATAGGAGTGGGATTGCGGTTGTTCATAACCCTTTTCTTGTTGAGAGAAAGTGTTAAATTGTAGCAATAAAAGGCTTCATTTGACTTGTGCCTTAGTCAAATGAAGAAATTTGAATTTCCACTTCAGCGGGATGAGTTGTCAGGCAATTAGCAGGAGTGACATGGCCAAATCACTCAGTTAAGTCATTCAATTCGAGTTTGTGGGCTAGAATTAGAGTTGTGTGCAAGTTGGTGGCTAAGATCTAGCTATATAGAGGTGTTATCTTTAGTGAAAGTCAGTTATTTGAGCTCTAGTCTAGAATAGAGTCAGTATGAGTTCAGTTGAGTAGTTGTAACTGTTGTAAACCCAAATAACTCTCAATTAACTAGTCAATTTACTAAAAATATCCCTAGTCATGCATGCAATTCGAATTGCCTAGTGAAGATGGAGAAAAAAGACATATTGTAATCAGTAGTGTATAATAGTGCATGCATAGTGTTTGCATGTAGCAAGTGAGTTAATTCTCTTGGATTTTCACAAGGAAATTGGATCTTTCCCCATTCTTTAGGAGCATGAATTGTGCAAGAAAATAGGAGGAAGAGGGAGGCCTATTTTGGCTAAGTATTAGCTAGAGCAGAGTCATGAGGAGATCATATTTCAATGAAGATTGAGCTTCAAGCATTGAAGTAGTCATTGTAATAGATCAAATCATTGTTCTCATCTGATATCCCTAGTAAAAATTGTGTTCATTGTGATTGAATGACTGCATGTGTTTCTATTGTCAGTTTTTCTTCCGCATAATTTAGTAGAAGAAATTTGTGTCTATTGATTTCAATATTATTTCATTAGCAACTGCAAATTTCGAGTTATTTCTACACTTCTAGTTTGCACTCTTATGTCTTTATAACCAAGAATTAGGTTTTCTGAATTATTCTCTTAGACAAATCTAGATGGTTCCTTTGTATCTTGATGTTATGTTCCTTCTTCTTCTTCTTATGTATAGCTTATTTCTTCTTGATGTTCATTTGTTTTGTATTTTTCCTTTTGAGGCCTCACTTCATCCTCTTTTATGTTTTCACTTTCCTACAATTTTGTGCGATGCTTTTTTGTAACATATATAAGCCTTGCTTCTTGAAGAATAACCCAAAAAGATACATTCATCAACTCTGGAATTAAATTTTCCGAAGTCCTCATCATCTCTCTTTATGCAGCCAAAATTTTTGAAGTATCTAATTGTTGTTAGTCTACCCTTCGATAATTCATAAGGTGGATTGTTGTTATTAACTCTAATTTTCCCTTTATTCAAATTGTAGATTGTGGTGCTAACTACTTCTCCCTAAAACCTATCTAATAGGCTAGGTTTATTCAACATTGTTATATCCATATTTTTTACAATTCTATTCTCCTTTCAACCACTAATATTTTGTTGTGGAGTTCTTGCAGCTGAAAGGCATATCTCCTTATTCCATGAAGTTGACATAAATATTCAAATTCATTTGATATAAACTCACCTCCTTTGTTTGATCTTAAGAACTTGATTTTTAAATTAGTTTCATTTTCAACCAAAGATTTGAATGCCTTAAACTTATCAAATACTCCAAATTTGTATTTTAGAAATGCAACCCATGTCATTATATAGTAATCATCAATAAGAAAGATGAAGTAGTTTTCACCTTGTAGAATTTGTGTTCTCATAGGCCCACAAAGATATATATGAATGACTTTGTTACTAAGTATTCCTTTGACTTGAAGCTTCCTCTTGTATGTTTCCCATGTCAACATTGCTTGCAAAGAGTGATTGGATTTTAGCAATCTTTGGGATATATCTCACTACTTTTTTGGGGTTTGTCTTTATTTGATTATCAAGTCCATATGGCCCATTCTTTTGCACCATAACCAAATTTCTTATATTTGTCCCAAATAGCATATTTCTCCCCCAATAGCATTGAGGATATATACATTATTTGATGTTATATTTTCATCTACAACTAACTTTATCATGTGTACATTCCTTATCTCAAAACCTTGAGAATGAAATATGAGAATCCATAAGTACATCCACTTTTGTTCCATAAATGATTATTTCTTTCATGTGCCCTACAATCTATTGCATTTGACCAAAATTATTATAGAAATAGAAATATACAAAGAAATAATTTTGGTACCAGGTCATGTGAGGCCACTTTGATGGAAAAGATCCTCTTAATTCAACCTTGTTGTCCTTGTGAGGAAGGTTAAATTTCTTTGGGACATTGTTTTCTTTCTTCTTGTTGTCTCTATTTTCTACGGATATTTTGAGAACATCAACATAGTTTTTAGGTGTTTATTTAATCACCTTCCTTGGTGGCTCTATAGCCTTAGAATTTCAGTTTTCTTTTGTATTATTTTGATTCTTATCATAACCAAGATCAGTCTTAATGAATAGTGACCTTTGGCAAGTTGGTATCTATTACACATCAATTTTACACATCCATGTAAATGATGCCAAATATGGATCTTTCACTATCTGTTGGACTATTTTCATGAATTACCATGAAAGATGGAAGAAATACCTCTCCATGAAGTATAGGAATATTGGAATAAATACCTAAAATCCCCTAATTTTGGAAGTCATCGTGGGACTGTAGTTCACAACCTGTGATGTCACATGTTGCAGAGTAAACACATAGTGATGGCATGATAGTTTTTCTGTGTTAAAGGCATGATGGATTCTTATAGAGGTAAAAAATAAAAAGTAAAAGAAGATTCCTATTCTATAAGCCTTGAGATTGGTATATAATTTGAAGTGATGGAGATTGAGCTCAAGATCCCTTTATCCTAGACCTCCTTCCTACCATAGTGGATCCATCCCATTCATTGTGGATCTACTTCCTCCCTTTATGGATCTCTCAACTTCCACTCTTTCCATGTAAGTAAAATGCATTCTAAGAGAATTGGGTTGCCATATTAGACTTCTGAACTATACATACATGTTGTCCAAGTATCCATTGAATCTCTTTTGATTGCAAGGGTTTGAATCCAGGATAATTGCGAGGAGTCTTTCATCATCAAGGTCTAGTTGTAATTCTCCTTTTCTTCATTATTAATACAAATATATGTTTTTTTACCATATACATTTGTCATGATATTTATTTTAATATTCCTTGATCACTTACATAGTTTATGATTATATCATTGATGTGTTATATGCTTTGATCACTTGTTTGTTTATGTCCCTACATATCTCTTCTTATAGAATTAAGGATGAGACTAAAGCTACAAAGGACAACAACGAGAATCATAATCAAGCATTTCATACAAAGGTATGAGTTATGCATCCCACTTGCATCTATGATTTAATGATAAATTAGGGAATGTTTTCATATGTTTGTTTATTTGTTTCTAGACTTGGTTTCCGAGTCTAGGGAGATATGTCTTGTCAGCAGGATAAGATTTGTCCACCAAATAGTATCATCTAGGATTTCATTACTCTTTTTAAACTTCAAGCTTCTATTCAACTAAGTAGTTGTTTTCTCTAGCTCCTTTCTTAAAGAAACAAATTTAGCTTCCAACTTTGTTTTCTTCTTTTTTCTTTAGTTAGATTTCCACCATTTCTTCCATCCTCTTTTCCTCTTCTACTTAAATCTTTAGGTTGATACTGGTATTTTTTGTTTCTTTAATTATTTGTGACATTTCTTCTCTTGGATCATGATCCTCTACTTCATATTTCTACAGTTGATCCTTTTGTTTCAAATTCTCTTTTTTAGGATTCTTGATTTTGTATAATGCACAAATGATTTCTTCTTCAATATCCACTTCGCCATTTGTCTTGGCATTTTCTTCCTCTTATAAATCTATCTTTTGTTTCCTTTTGTCTTGATTTTCGATGGCATCAAACGTCGTATCTATGGCCATGAAGAGAATATATTCTCTATCACTATGGGAGATACATTCATTTCTCTCTATAGATAAGATTTATCCTCCTTCAAATAAAGACATTTATTTTTCTTGTGGAAGTTATTCTTCTTTTCATGTTTACCCTTTTTTTAGTTCTTTTTATGATTATGATATTTTCTCTCTTTCTTAATGTTATATTCTTGTTCATCCTCACTACTTTCATTTTTTGCATATGGAAACTTAGCAAGAAAAATGTTTTATTTTTCCACCATTTTGTTAGATCTTTTATTAAGTTTCCTTAAAAAATGATCTTCATTTGTATTTGATCCATTATTAGAGCCATCGCTTGATTTGTGTTTCCATTCTTCATTTTTTTTAATGGTTTGAATTTTATTTCTCACTTTGATGGCTTCTCTTTCTAAGTCCTTATTTCATATGTCATGTGAATCCCATGTAACTCATACATCGTTAATCTATCAAGTTTCTTCATTTCTTCAATAAAAGAAACTTTGGCATCCAATCCTAAGGAGAATTATTTTAACACCTTTTGTACAATCATCAGTTCTTCAACATTTTCATCAATTCCTTTGATGGTGTTGACAATTTTGTCCACACAAAGGAGATAGGTTACAACATTTTCTTTGTCTTTAATTTTCAAACTCTCAAACTTCCTTCTGGAAGTTTAGAGCTTTTCCTTCTTGACATTGTCATATCCTTCGTAGATATTTTGAAGTTTGTCCCAAATTGATTTTGTTGATGCACAATGCATCACCTTGAAAAACTTTTATTCTGATAGACCATGCAAAATAGCATTCATGGATTTTGCATTATGTTCACTATCCTTCTTTCCATCATTATCTGTTGGTGGAAGTGTTGGATCTTTTATAGCCAATCATAACAGATTTCCAAGTATCAAATACAAGAGACATTATATAATTTTGTATCCTTATACTCAAAAATGCATAGTTTTCTCCACCAAACAATGGCACTTTGTTCATGGAGAAACCTTCTTGACTCGCCATGTGTGCTCCCAAGATCTACCTTCCAGCGGTTAGACTATTTCTAAAGGAACCTACTCTGATACCAATTGTTAAGCATAAACTTATATTGAGAATGAAGGGAGAATCAATATAAGACAATATTTTACTTATCCAAATTCAATCATCACAATAAATCAATCACACATAATACATGTCAACTACATAGCTCAAAATACACGGAAATACTTACGAGAGAAAACAATAAAATAAATGTTTCTTTATAGCTCTTTGTTATCACTAACCTACTGTTACAAATATTCATAGACACAAACCTACTGGAGACACCAATCCCCACTAGTAAAAATCCTTTTAGGCATCATCCTACTATATCTATGTAGGCACCAACCTACTAAAGACATCAATCCCCACCATTAAGCACCAACTTAGCAAGAAACACTAATCTCTTCGTTTGAGAGACACTAACCTTCAAATTACAACTTCTTATTTAGTGCATATAGCTTTTTCAAAAATTATGAACATTTGCATTTCCTTCTACCTGCTACTTCTTCAAATATATATTCACAACTCTCCCTTTTTCGAATGGTATTCAATCTTCACTCATATATCTATATTTTCTTGAGAGGCTCCTCTTTATATAGGATGATATTGCTTTTTGGCTCACATATGTTTCCCTCCAATTATTTCTCTCTTTATACATCATTGTGACCCTTCATTAAGAGATGTTGATCTGTTAACTAAATAAATAAATAAAAATGATTTCACCTTTGCAAATACCATAGGAAAACATGCGAGCTTACAAAACCATGACCTTGAAACCATCAATGATAGAAAACACTTATAAAGCACTTTCAAAGATACACGTAAAAATCACTTTTTACTTTTTTATGTGTGCCCATTTTATTATACTTTGATTTTTACTTTTTTATGTGTGCCCCATTTTATTATACTTTTTCTCATGTGCCTCCTTTTATTATACTTCCACATTTTACATTTTCACTTGCACCCACACACCCCCCCCCCCCCCCCCCCACCCCCACCCCTTTTTGTTGTACTTGGAAATATTTATATATTACTTACAACTATTATGTATCTTCTTTGCAACCAATGACAATATTTTCAACAACTCTGACCATCCCTTGGATGAAATAGTTGGGTACAAGCCCAACTACTTCCATGATCATGGGAGTTGTAGCTTAATTACCAAATCCTCTCTCATTGATTGTTCTCTTGGGGAAATTGACAATATTGGATATTTTAAATATTTGGCTCATTCAAATAATTTATTGGTAGGGATATTCCATAATTAGTTTTACTATGATATCCCCCTTGCTAATGTCCCTCTCTCATGGCTTCTCAAGATCTGTATCAAGGCTTCACCTCTTCATCGGTTGTTATTAAAACTATCATTACAATTGTTTTGGGTCCTTAAAACTTTTTATATTTACGCACTCATACAAGCATCATTAACATAATTAATTACAATATCAGTGGAGCATTAAAAACTAGGGTATTACAGTAATAGTGTTGAATTCCCCTGCCATAGTCATTTCTTTTCCTCCACTAATTAAAAATCCTAGGTTTTCCCAACAAAGGAGTTTTCCAAGTATTTATGTGGGGGCAAAAAGGTTCACTATTTGGTTAGTTATACCATCATAGATCCATTTAAAATTTATATTTAGGCCGACATGAGAAAAATTGCAACTTTGATGACAGACAGACAGTGTTACACATCACACTGCGTTGTAGAATGAGCCTCTTGGTTCAATCACTACATGTGTGACCGAAAGGCCATGATATCCACCACATGCTAGTATGAAAATTAGTAAGGTCAATCGACCTCATTCTCCATATCAATTCCAAACCTCCAGTGAAACTTCTGAAGTTGCTTGTAATACACTTACCCCCTTCAAGGAGGGGATAATGGTCTTTCCAAAAAAGTCTAAATTATTTTTTTATTTGAAGCTTATGGTCAACATGAGCAAGAACCAGCTACTCTATTTTAGATTTAACACAAGGATAGAAGCATCATGCCATGCTACAAAGGTCTCATTTAGTAGCTAAAAGAAGCTACATGTGGGGTATATCTATTTTGTCAAAGTCACTCAAGACTTACACCTAGTCTCATCCATTTTCACAAGCATAATCATGTCATTAAGAGACTTAAACCCTAATGAGGGCGATAAGAACACCCTACTTTCAGTGAACAGATAAAATTAAAATAAATTTAATGTTTAAAAGGGGTATCCTAAGGAAAATACCAAAATAATTGTTAAAATAGTAAAATAAGAGATGAATTTTCAAACGGAAATAAAGAAATAATATTTTTAATCAAAAATATGATTAAAAAAAAATAGTTTTCTTTCTTTCCCTCCAAAAATATTTACCCTTATGGTTGAGATCATTATCTTGAATCCTATTAGTTCTTTTAAAGTTGGTTTGATAGTATAATTTTGTTTTGAGACCTATATTTTACTTCAAAATTCCCTTAATACAATTTCCATTAACTCCAAACTACATTTAGTTTCTTTTACAAGACATAACTCTAGTTTTTTCATCAATGTTTTCCTCTTTAAAGCACTACACTTTCTCACAACATTCAAACACAACATTCCATTATAGAATCTAGACTTATGCATGATCATGATCATGCCACTTCTCATTAATATTCCCTCACACATACTTTATCTTGGATATTGTCCAAAACAATTATAAATTGATGCTCATGTTGCAACCTTTGTCACCTTCTATGTCTATGCCTTAGTTGTTTTTTGTGCTAGCATCTGTAACTACTTTTGTCTATGTCTATACTTTTATCCCTGCTTTCTAGATCAACTCAATGTATCGGTGCTTCTAATGTTAGTGCTAGATCTACTATTATTGATATGTGATGGTGATTTTGCCAAAAAACAAAATAAATAGTTTATCATTGGAAATGGGGGTTGATTAGTTCACTATCATACTTGTAAGCATGGACATTAGTTTTCAATGTATGCATGACCTTGAAAGTATGTGAGAATTTCTTATTCCTACAAATATATGCTACCATGTTCTACTTTCTCAATCCTTTTAATATGGATAGATATGAGAATTAAATCATGCTTACTATCATGTTAAATTTTTACTTATATTATTTTTTTAACAAAGTGTAAGGACTAGTCATTGTGTGAACAATGATCAAATGAGCTTGTGTGTAAGTGATCTGGTGTTGGTTAGGGAGTGCGTCAAAAATGACAAAGATTCATGTGGGTTAGGGTTGTCATGAATGTTTTCAATTCGGTGGTATTACCATTCCATTTCCCAAGCTTGTTGATTTTCCTTCCTTCTTATTGTTCAAGGTCAATGTTTATCAGAATCCTGTAACAGTCCACATGATTCTTAGTTTTCTGTGACAATGGGTTTTTAGACATTTTACAAGTGGTTCATTTGTCGGGTTCCATTTTTCTGACCTGGTAACGACCTGTCCCCCCTCCATGGGGGACGAAGAATTACTATATTATGAGAAGGAAAAATCTGATTATCAGGCCATATGGGCCTAGCCGCCACTGCTTGGTGATGAGTTTGATGGAGGAAGGGCACTTAGCCTAATTAGGGAGAATTGGTTTGATCCTTCTTATTTTTTAGAATCTCAAAATCATGAGTTACTAATAACTGCCAGAAAGGAGCCCTACTCAAATGTCATCTTCTCATCGACTAGGGTTTTGCTCAGTGAGGAAAGTCAGGTTAAAGCTAAAAGTTTCCAAGGTTTTTTTCCAACCCCATGGAGCTTGGGGATTTTTGTGCATTTTAATATTATAAACTTGTTGACATACGGAAAAATTCCACTTGCAACAGGGAATTACCACCGATCCCAATTAGACCCCTATTTGTTTGGGTTGGCGGTACTAACCAGAATAAAGGCTTGGTTGGCTGTACTAAACTAACCTAAAAATATATACATAAAAACTAATCTAAAAAGGAAAATATATTACCGAACACTAATCTAATCTAATTATTCTAAATATTTAGAAGTAACTATTTCTTAATCTAATCTAAACTATTGGTGTTTGATAGACTTGCTATAATCAGCAGCACGGATGGAAAGATTACCCAAATGCAGACTTGTAAGAGTTCTGCAGTTGTTTGGGATTGTAATTTTTTTTATTGATATGTGGGCTTAGTCAGCCACCTAAAAACTATGGGCCCTTGAAAGAGGTTAACAAATTATATTTTTATGTTTTTTGAGAATTATTTGGATCCAATCTAATCTAATTTGCAGAAATTAAACTATCATGAAAACGAGAGCAAGACTCAATACTAATAAGGTGAATATCAAATTTCAAAGCTTTAGAACTAATTTGAAAGTCTTTAAACTACTAAATAAAACATATGCATATATCATTTTAAAGAAAAGACACATACATTCTAATATTCAATTATAAGAAATAATTGAATAAACTTAAACCTGCAAAAATAGAGAAACAAAATACAAATAAAAGTATACTACATATGCTTCTCCATACACATAAAAGAGATTACTGCTCAAACTATTTCCAGTCAAAATTTGTCCACAACTCTTATTAAAAAAACAGTCTAATTGAGTACAATAATTTCCAACCCTCTTAGAGTTGTGATTTGAGAAAAAAGACCCCACAATAATGTAAATTTTTTCTTGATTTGGTTCACCCATTCAAACGTGCACTAGTCTTCCTTTTATAATCCCTTAAATTTATTTCTCTTCATTATTTATTCGTCCAAAATCTCTATAATCAAAACCATAAAATATATATATATTTTTTAAACAAATATAACTTTATAAAATTAAATCAAATAAACTTAGAATCTAAATTCCAACCCTAAAATTAAAATTAAAATAATTAAAAGTAAATTTTAATACATATAATAACTAAAAATAATATAAAAACTAAAATATAAATATAAATAAAATCTAATATAATATAATAACTAAAATAAAACTTTGTTGAAACATTAATTTAAAATTTATATAAAACTAAAAGTACACCAAAGCATAAAGTTAAAATTAAATTAAAGTAAACTAAATCTGAATAAAATTACATTTAAACAAAAATGTACTAAAATCTAATGAAATTAAATTAAAATAAATGAAAAATTAAAACAAAACTAACTATGGTAAAATAATAAAGAAAATAAAACTAGAGTGCACGATCTTATCCGATTGACTGTCCTCCTACTTTACTTGGAGTTCTGGTAATCTTTCTTTTGCCATCGGGTAATATTCATTTTTTCAATTTTATGAATTGATATTTCCTAAATTAATGTCATATGGTTTGGGTTTGAGTGTTTTATGGTTTGGGTTTGAGTGTTTGGGTTTGAGTTTGGATAGGTAATGATTAGGTTTAATTTGAGTTTTAATTTTTTAATAAAGTTATTATACCTGCCGAAGCAGGTATATAGCGATCGATATCGCTTTGACTACGAATTAGTTTCGTTTGACTTTTTAAATATCAACCGCTATTCAATACTTTAACCAAAGTTTTACGCAAAAAGTGAATTTTTAAAATCATTTAAATATTTTTCGATGGTTTTCATTGGCCATTCAACTTTGGGGTCTTATTGCCGACGTCGAACTTGCTTTTAAGCGAAGTTTGGCCTTTATCCAAAGTTTTTGGAGTATCATATTAATTTGGGTGGACTGATCTATTTACCCAATGTTTTTATTTTAAAAAACATTTGGTCAAACAAAAATTTTATCCAAAGTTTTGTTACGGAGGTCTTATTGCAGGGTTTCGTTTTCATATGTAATCGTCCCTTTTAACATATGCTAAGTTGCAGGGTTTTGTTTTCATCTTGGGAATCTTCAATGAAAACTATACGACGATCCTAGCCTTACATTTGGAGAACCCTAAATCTAACACCTGTCACTCATTAGGGTTGGCTTCGTAACTCATTTCACGGAATAGGCTCCAGATGGCTAACATGCTCCGTCTCGTACGTAGGTGAAAACTTCACATAAGCTTGAGCTTTCCACTGGTAAACTTCACCCTCTTCCAGAAAACTTCAAGGAAGGGTGAACATGGAACTGGAAAATAGGCAAACAGATTCCTGCAACAAAGCCATACATTACATTTCAAGGTGCAGGGAAGGAATTCAAGATAATTGAATGGCACAACAGAGCCAGCGACCTGGACCCAACGGGGCAGCAGCTGCGTACATACCACAGCGCTTCTGTCACAGTGCTGGCCAACAATTTTTCTGCCAGGAATATCAGTTTCAAGGTGCAGAAATGGTTAATGGTGAATTCTAATAATTGTTATAACAACTTAATTTGATTGTAGATTTCATATAAAAATAATGCTTAAATGGTGCTGTCAATGTCAATGCAGAACACAGCATGTACTCTGTTACTATGAATTTCTGAGATAAGAATTCCCATCATCTGAGTGGTGTACTCTATTTTTTTTTCTCATATCATATCAATGCATAATCGTTATTTTTTGTTGGCTGCAGATAATGAGGCATGATTAGTTACATCCCATTTGGATGAATCAATAATTATTTTCCATGATTTCAAATGGGCAATTTAGTTTCAAAAGAGTGTTTAGAGGATGCAGGACATGTATTTCCTGATTTCATGTGCAATTTCGTTTCAGGAATTTCGGTTAGCCATATTCGTTATTTCGGTTAGCCATATTCGTTATTTAGGAATAGTTCGGTTAGCGTTTGTTTGTTCTTATCATTTATCCATAATAATATTGGCATTTCATCTCTTCCACTATGATTAGACATTAGAATTCATACATATCTGTAAATACAAATGCGGGCAGAACTGTGTATATGTTGTTATAAATAACTATTCAGTGTGCGTCCTTTTTAGGTTCATACTTCATTTGATCTTTTAATTAGAATGGGTTTTCTCATTTACAGGTGATCCACCCAGAGGAAGTGGAAAAACTGGAGCTAATGTATTGAAAAGAATGGACTAGACTTTTTGTGTTCAAGTAAAAATTGCCACGTGGATAGACTAAATGACAACGGACGAGAGATGATGTTGAAGGCATTGAGGCGAGCTGGCTTGGGAATACAGAAGGCGGAGTCGACATCGTTGAGGAGGCTGGCATGGACATCATTGTTGGTTTTTGGGTGCTTGAAGCCCCGGCAGTACCAGGGGACCTCCATCAGCTGCACGACGATGATCCTCGTCCGAGCTTCTGGGTTAGTACTGGGAAATTTTCTGGAACATTTCAGAGCTAGACAAGTCACATGTTCAAATCTTAGTCAAACAGAAATATTAGTCAAGCATGTTAATGTGTCATTGAATGCGTGAATTTGATCAGAGCGAATGCAGTGGTTTTAAATTCACTCTGCACATATATATTTTATGAACTGGTACATGTCCCGGTCCACAGCTTCTCAGCTTAACAATAACAAGAAGCATAAGTAACCTTATTCTGTTGTACAGGTAACTAACTAGTTATGTGCCTATATGCCCTAGTTGAACAGTTATTTATATTAGGGCCAACATTATGAAAACATTGCTCATATTTATCATACTTATCTATGGTGTGTTCCATTTTTTCACTATTTCACTAAACTAAATTGAATTGGTCCTTTTCATTTTTTCATGGCAACTGAACTAAATCAGAAAAATATTTATCGTACCTCGTAACGAACCTTGTGTGAAGATGAACCAAGCATCCATCCTTTCTACTGTCTCGCCCCACTCCTCTCTCTCAATCTACGGCAACTCTGTGGTAGAATGATTCATCAAATCATGATCATGACCTTGTTCTGATAACTCTACTTGCCATCCTCCAGGAAAACACTAGTTCAATGGTACTAATAACCCAGCTTCTAGCCCATCTTACTGGAATTATGTTTAGGACGTTTGGTGAGAGGCCCTACCATCGGTAAAGACAATTTGAAGGCAGCCTCCTTATCCTCTGTATGACCAGAGGATGACCAAATTATAGAGCAATTCAATGGAAGCCAATTCACCCCACTAAAGAATTAGTGAAGCTAGCCCATTAGCGTAGATTGGATACGTGGCGCTCAGAGATCTGGACCATGGATGGTCTATCTACTCTCTATGTTGCCCTTTCGCCTTTGGAAACACTTCTGGCCGTGAATGAAGTAGGGGATAGAGCCCTACTTGCATGCAGTTTGTTGATAAATTACTCTTGAATCTTGAGATAGCTATGACTTGGAATTGACATTCTTCTGTAGCACTACAGATCTTAGGTGGATCTACAACATCACATTTTCACACCCCGTGTTTCGGGGAAACCACCGAACACTCGGGATCTCAGACAGTGATACAACGACACAATGGAGGCCTAAGGAAACACTGCAGCTGCATCGTTCAGTGTTCCATCGATGAATGAAATCAAGGCCAAAATAAGGGCGTTGGGTGCCATTCTCGCTCTGGTCAATGTCCTTAATGACAGTAATCCCAAGGCCCTACTTTCAAATGCTTGCATGTGAAACAATCTACATATGTCAAATATGGGACATGTGGAAAGTGGCTTTGGACATGTAGTGTCTTTGCATGGAGCACCTGGAAAGTCTGTAGTCCATGTGCTTTATGTAGGATGATGATATGTGTGCCATATATGAATTGCTTAATGTGTGTGCTATCCATGAATCGTGTTAGGGGTTAGATTATTTGAGTTTTAATGGTTGGACTACATAAATTACACAGTCCAGGAAACCTCCTTGTTCCCTGAAATTGTCTAGTTTTCAAAAACTTTGGTCTGTTTAGTTTTAAAATGAAAAAATCCAAAGCAGTAACGAAGCCATTAGTCTGCAGCCGAACAAGCTCGTCAATCCAATGTCTAGTATCCTCGCCTAGAAAAATCAATTTAGTGCATAATAGCTACGTTAAAGAAATTAAGGACTTACATCATAGCTGAATAAGATGAAACGAAAAACGAATAGAGCTGCCAAGCCAGACACTTTTCCCATTGGAAAGTTAAAGGGCAAGTGATCCAATATATAGAACCGAAGGGCAAGTGATCCAATATATAGAACCGGCCCCTCGATCTGGTCCATAGCATGCATTTTCAACTCGTCTGATTATGCCATGGTGAACATGCCTATGCCTAGCGCCACACCGAGAATTAATCTGGTTGTTTCTTTTAGAAATACAAAAGCCTTCACGTGCATGGATTACATTTTGCAACAAGATGCATTCGATGAATTATTGTTTTCTGTCTATTACACAATGTGGTTGATATAGTTCGAGAGAAAACAAATTGTCAGAGAAAATATTGTTCCGATTGTATTTAAATTTTGCATGCCATATATATTTGTTAAAAAGGGAAATGGTACAGATTAAATATTGTTCCAATCGTTGTTGTATTTTACACGATATATAAATTTGTTCAGCTTTATCCGAAAAAAAAAAGGTTAACTAAAAATTGAAATAGTTGGATTTAACACAATATATAGATTTGTTAAGCTTTAACTGATAATGAAGACCTTTATTAATGTCTTGTGCGAACAGGTGGGCAGACGGGCACACGTAGTGGTTGTGTGTTTTGCATGTTGTTGGATGTCTGGGTGTCTCGCAATGGCGGACTGAATGCTTGTCCCTAGCTGTTATAGAGCGTCAGTTCATAGAGAGAGCCCTGTTGTGGAAACAATTTCGCCTCTTGACTAGGTAGATACAGTTACGCTTCTCGTTGGATTTATTGACTGGACTAATGAAGTTCCAGTCTAAGAAGCAGCCGAGCCGAAGACTAGCAATGTATGGTCAAACTGGAAACTAATACTTGGTTAGTCATGTGTCCTATGCTTCTTTTGAACTGGGTCAATCGACTTCGCTTATTATTTCAATCCAAGTTAATATACAAGCTATTTTCGGCAGGTATGCCGTGTGCAACACGAACTTGTTATGGATATGGAAATTGCAAAAATAAATTACAAATTAATAAAATTATTATAGATATGGAAATTGCAAGAATAAATTACAAATTTAAATTATGATATGAAATTATGAATTTTGATTTATTAATGTAATAAATAGTAAATTTCAAAACTTTTTTAATAATTCGCTAAAATTTAAACTTTAAAATTAAAATTCGATGAACCTTGTGACATAACTATAAACTTAATAATGCAAAATACACGCTATTAACTAAATAAAATTTGTAACATTTTCTCTCCATCGTTGCCTTTTATTTCTATTTAGAGAATCCTATTCATTGTTATACTCCGGAAAGTCCTTAGTAAAGTAGTGGTATATTTCCCATATAATTTTATGTCTTGCAATATATCTCATTCCATTATCAAAACAAAACAACACAAAAATGTTATTATTTAAAAACTACATATGGATTAACATGTTGAAGACCAGAGTCTATTTAAGTTTTGCACTTTATTTCATAGTAGTGAATTTATGGTATTTACAAAATCTAAGTACATGTTAAGTGTTTTCATATATATAAATGTATATATTAGTAATTTAAATATTTACAATATCTTTTATTTTATATACAACTTAAAAGTGACTAAATATTAGGTTATTGTATATTTAAATATTTATAAAAAAAATAATTTTTTATTATTTTATAAGGAAAAAAAAAATTATTAAATTTTTTATTAATACATTTTGATTTGAAGTCAAGCTTGTGAATGATAAAACTAGTTGATTTCAAGATAAAATAACAAACTTTTGATAAGGGAGCGGTATTATGATTAGGGAATTAAATTTTCAAATGAGCTTATTGGAAAAACTATTTTTTAATGAATGTGAAGGCCATGTAAAATTTGATGTTTTCCCCAATTTGTAATTTAATAATACATTTTCATTCTATTATATACATTTTTTAAGAAATAAAAATTTGTAAAATTGCATCTTCCCTCATATTATTACCATTCGCTAAAATGTTCATTTATTTTATTAATGTATTGAAAAAAAATTGATGTAATGCCATGATAATTAAATTTGAGCAAACAAAGAAATGAAACCATTTTGAACAAGTTTATCTAAGAATGTGCACCACATCTAATGATTGAAAAAGTGCAAGACTCAAAATGCACAACCATGTGTGTGAAGAAAACGTGATGAAACAACAAGTTCACACAACGCAATCTCATTCAATGAATCACATGCACGTAATTTCACTAAAGGTTTCACATCAAAAGAGTCATGTCCCCAAGTCATCATTCCATGAGAGATAAAGAAAAAAACACTCGAAGTCGAAAACCCAAAGGAGGAAGCTCATCAAGCCATACCTAAGAAAAACAAAATCGAAGGCCAAAAGAAGGCAGTGTTTTCAAATTTCATGAGGCCCTTTTATTTTTATCAAAAAATTAAGGAAGGTGTTGAGGCCTCAACACGACCCTAATATTTGTGCCTCAGTTTACAGCGACAAACACTAGTGGAACACAGGGTCATGGTTTTAGTGAGGGTCTCCTTTTTCCTAAGGTTTCCCCATCTTTTTTCCCTCCCCACGTTTCCTCGAACCTACTTACAATGAGTAGCTTATTGAGGGAAATGGTGGCTCCGGTGGAGGAAGGGAGATTAAACAACGATGGATGGCATGAAGTGCAACCTATTAGCAAAGAACCCCTAATTTCATCTGACAGCAAACAAACCAGAAAGGAAAAGAGTGTGCTACAAGGAAAAATGAAAAAATATCATTATATCAAGTAGATTGAAGACATGAAGATGTCCTTAACCCTTGGAGATGACATGGTTATCTAACAGGTGGAGGTCTTAAGCCAAAAATCATTGGTAGGACAGATCTATGGGAGAAAATTTGATATGCCTTTTCTCATTGCGTGGGAAGAGTCTGAGGTGTGTCCACTATTAAAAAATTCTATGACAATGAAAGTTTTAGCCAAAGCATGGGTGCATATTATTTACCAGGAAGAAGAGGATGCTAAACAAGTCTTGGGTAAGGTTTGGAAAATTTATTCTTTGCTTGTAGTTTTCAAACCATGGACACCTCTCTTCGATGCTAGGCATCAGTGGACTAAAATTGTTCCCCTATGGGTTAGAATCCTAGGACTCCTTGTGCACTTTTATCATGAGTTCATCTTCTACAACATTGGAAACCTTCTAGGGGTTTATCTGGAGCATGCTTCCTCTTATCTCGTCTCTAGTGATATGTCTATGGCGCGGATTCTTATCAATGTTGATCTTCAGGATGGGCCTCTTGGCGCGATTGATATGGATTGTGAGGTTGTTCCTTTGGAATTGGATTATGAATGGGCTCCTTGTAGATGCAGTAGGTTCCATAAACACGGGCACCTCGCAAAAGACTATGTTCTTCCCATGCATAAAAAGTTGAAGAAAACAAAAGTTTTAGCACCAATTTATGGCAACAAGCAACAAGTATAGTCTCAGGGGCTAATGGTTACTATGTCAATCTTGAATTCTCATGGTCATGAAGATGTTGATTAAGTAGCTCAATGGGTGGAAGAGGGTTCAAGGTTGAATACTCTCTCTCTGGTTCAAAAGGCTCCAGTTTACGAAGGTATCTTGTCGGATCTCCCCCCCCCCCCCCACATTCTATATAAAATTTGATTTTAAATTATGTTTGTTTTTATCCTTCTCATATTTAGTCTTTAGTCTCTATGGAATTTGAGGGTACCATTGTTGCCACATCCTGTATCCCTTCTCAGATTTCCTCTTCCTTTCCTATTCTAGCTATTTGTCCTTGCCCAAATGTTATGGGTGATACATCCACACCATCATCCTCTTCTGCTTTTTCCTTATCCGATATTCAGGATTCCGATGATGTCCTATCTAATCTATGTTGTCGTTCAGTGGTTCCTCATAAGGGGTCAATCATCTGGGGCTTGCACCAACTTTCCATATTCGTTGTGGAAGGTCGAAGTCGAGGAAGAAATATTTCCTTTCCAAAGCCAAAGAGAAATCTCGTATAGACCTTGTTGTCAGTAAACAATTGTCTATCAGAGGGGCCCTTAAAGTAAGCCTAACCTCTATTGGGTCACCTAAATGAAAATTATGTTCTTACACTGTCGAGGTATAGCTTCTCACCATAAAAACAAGCTTTGAGAAGACATGTTGAAGCAAATGAACCGGATATCATTTTTCTACAAGAACCTTGGAAGAAGTATCCAAATATCATGGTGTATTGAAATAATTTTGAAGGGTTGGAATTTCTCGGCCTTGGATACCCTTAATCGTTTGGGGGGGCTAGTTATAGGTTGGATACCCTTTCAAATTCAAGTTTCAAACATCTAAAGTATGGAGTATGTTATGGGTGTCGAGGTCTCCTCCCTAGATCTAGTGCATGCATTTACATTGATTAACATCTATGACCCATCCCAAAACCACAAAGACTTTTAGGAAAATATTCTAAATAAATATCTCCTAATATCAAATAATATTATCAATGGTGGTAATCTGAATTTCTCTCTTGGTCCCTCAAAATCTTGGGGCCCTCAAGTTAGGTCAGATCCCTTAGCAGATTTCTTTAGGAGCAGACTAGCTCGTAGTATGTTGGTGGATGTGGAGCTAATTAAAATATCTCCTACCTAAAGGAACCACCATATTGGAGATGGCCGGATTTCAAAGAGAATTGATATCTTCCTCCTCACTAAAGATCTATTGGACTCTTTCCCTTTGATCAAACAATTGACTAGTGTGGGAGGCATATCATATCACTCCCCCATATTCTTAGACATAAAAGGAGCCCCTAAGAAACCAGACAGCCCTTTTAAGATGAACTGGTCTAGATTGGATCATTATATTGTTTTTCATCCATCTTGATGCATTGGAGTTGAAAAAGTGGAGGAATCAGTGCATGGGCTCGTTTTTACAGGTGGTACCCAGTTTGGCAAAATGGGGTATGAAATCTTCTCGAGTCATTTTGAGGCATCAAACGACATTTTTTGGGGGTAAAACTTGGTTACTCTCATGTGGCACCATTTCATTCTATTCTACACACAGATATTTCCAACAACATAAGAAGCGTGTTAATCAGATTCCGTATGCAAAAGTTAAGCCACTCAGAAGTTGACCTTCCTAATTTCACACCTATAATTTGGGAGGATGCCATGTCAACCCCCACTATTCATGGAAAAGGGGCTAGCCACATGGTAATGGTATAAAAGACTCTAGAAGAGTCTATATTGTAACTCTAGTTAAGAGTTTAAGTAGTCAAACTTAACCACTAGACTATCAGGTTGTGCTATAACCAGGCCACTAGGAGGAAGAGGCATTCCATTATTTTGAGTGCATTTGTTCCATAGCTGAGAAAAAATAGCCAAGAGGGATAGGAGGTATAGGTCACAGATAGTATTTGTGCACTATAACATCTCGTGGACCATGAGGCATACTTCTTTGTACCTGCAGCCATATTTCCAGATAGAGAAAGAGAGCAAAGTTGCCTCACCTTCCAATTGGGTTTTCTCCCGAAAGGGTTTCCCAGAGCATATCTTATGCCTTATGTGATTTTTTTGTTTTTCAGTCTCTATTTTTTGTGCAATTTCCATTCACATGCATGCACTAATTACAGTAAAATCTACATATCTAATAATTTAATAAAACTGTAATAGTGTAAACTTTTCAGATTTCTAATATAATATTATCAGATTTGTTGTGAAAATTTGTCCAGTGGAATATCCACAACAGTTTACGGATTATATTGGTATTAGATCATGTTTCTTTGGGTATTTTGTGGATATTTGTAGGGGATCTATATCGGCAGGGCCGAAAATCGTAAAACCCTAATCATGGTCAATGAATCTATAAATGATCCTCGTGATCATGCAGAGGTGAGGTTTTCGCATCTAGAATAACAAGTCGCAAATATAAATCTGAATGTAAACCTCATCATCACGGACCTGAGCAATAAGCTTTGGATATTTGGAGAAGATGGGGGTTCAAATGTAGAGTACAAATCAAAACTCAACCCAGTTCGAGTACCATGAATCAATCCCTATTTAAAATGGAATCAAAATTCAATGTCAATCCATACCACGAAGAAATCGATGCTCTGGAGATGAACCACTAGTTACAGCAACTGGAAGTTTATTTCAGCATCCATCAAATTGAAGAAGGGAAAAAAAATTCATTTGCACGTCTGAAATTAGAGGGCCATGCACTGATTGGTAGGAGAGCCACACAAAGACCCTGAGGTTGGAGGGAGAGCCTCCATTGCTAAGTGGGATGATTTCAAAACCCTCATTAAGTCATAGTTTTATCGCATTGGGTACAATAGAGGACTAGTGGATCCGGTGGCACTACTTCAAGAAATATTCGGGCCAGAGTGTGCAGGAGTACATCATGAAGTTCATAAAGATGGTTATAATGTTGGGTATCTCTCCAAAGAACCCATATGTTCTCCTAAAGTATTTTGGGGGTCTACAACGCCATCTGCATGAGTAAGTGATGTTGTTCAAGCCCAAATCAGTGGGTGAGGCTTTTGTAGAGGCACAGTACCTAAAGAACATAGGCTTGAAGAAAGCACAATAAATTGGATTGAAGAAAAAGGAGCAACATGATGCTTCTAAGGAGGGAAAGAAGAAGCAAAAAGGGGGAAAATATTAAAATACAGCAGCCACATCACACTAGTTCAAAGATCCTAGCAACCGCTACAACATCGATGGTCATGCAAAGGAAAAATGTTGGAAGCTGCATCCAGACCAAAACCCAAAGAACAAGAAGAAAGATAACAAGAAGAAGAATCGCATGGCCACTAATCTCAAAAACCAAGTTGAAAGTAGCTCAAACATGGATGAGAATATCATTTGTACATTAGTACAGAAGGAGATGAATTTGAGTAGCCTTCAACAGTAGGAAGAGAAAGAAATGATAAAACTTTTCCATATAAAGATATAAGTCAAGAAGACAAATATTGATTCTCTATTTGACTCAGGATTGCAGGAAAATATCATTACAGCAGAGCTGGTCAAGAAGTTGGGGCTGGAATTTCATGATCATCCAAACCCATATCCACTAGGATGCGTAAATAAGGATGCAGATTTGAAGGTCACTAAACAATGCAAAATTACATTTGCTATCAGTGCTAATTTTATTAATGAAGTAGATCTAGATGTGGTTCCCCTTTATGTGTGTGGAGTCATGTTTGGGATTCCATACATGTACATGTGTGATGCAATATTCATGAGGAGAGCCAACCAGTATCGACTCGTCAAGGATAGAAAATATCATTACAGCAGAGCTGGTCAAGAAGTTGGGGCTGGAATTTCATGATCATCCAAACCCATACCCACTAGGATGCGTAAATAAGGATGTAGAGTTGAAGGTCACTAAACAATGCAAAATTACATTTGCTATCAGTGCTAATTTTATTGATGAAGTAGATCTAGATGTGGTTCCCCTTTATGTGTGTGGAGTCATGTTTGGGAGTCCATACATGTACATGTGTGATGCAATATTCATGAGGAGAGCCAACCAGTATCGACTCGTCAAGGATAGAAAATCATTCATCATTAACGTGCACAAAGGCAAGTAAAAAAATTCACTGGTAAGTGCCAACCAAGCCAAGAAATTGATCAGTTCCAACAAGAAGTATGTTTTATTGTTTTTAAGAGAAATTTACTCTGAAGAGGAGTAAATAAGGGGCAAGGCATCCCTGGACAGGTGTACTAAGAAACAAAAACAACAATTGGAGCAGTTGTTACAAGCATACAGGGATATGTTTCAAGAGCCTAAAGGGTTACCACCTAAGAGAGAAGTGGAGCATGAGATCCAGCTATTGTCAGACTCCCCATTGCCATATATTGGGTTGTACAGGTAGTTTGTCATAGAAGCAAGTGAGGTGAAGAAATAGTTGTAACAAATGCTGGAACAAGGTGTCATTCAACTGAGTATATCACCATGTGGGTCACCCATCATTATTGTGTCGAAGAAGGATGGTACTTGGCGGAGGTGTATAGATTACAGGGCATTGAACAAAATCACGCTCAATAATAGATACCCCTTGCCCAAGATGCATGATATGTTGGATCAGTTGCAACAAGAAAAATACTTCACCAATCTAGACTTGAAGCCTAGATATCATCAAGTTTGAGTCAAAGAAGAAGATACCTAGAAGATTGCTTTCAAAACTAGGCAAGGTTTTGTATGAATGGTTAGTCATGCCATTTGGCCTATGTAATGAAACAACTATTTTTATGATATTAATGAATGATGTATTGCACCCTTTTATAGATTCATTTGTTATTGTCTATTTGGATGATATAATGGTATATAGTGCTACCTGAGAAGAGCATATTTCACATTTTACACAAGTGTTGTAAACTTTGAAGAAGCACCAGCTGCTAGCAAATTTCAAGAAGTGTGAGTTTGCATAGTAGTCTTTGGTGTATCTGAGGTATGTGATCGGTGGAGGAGAGATAAAGATAGATCCTTCCAAGATGGAGGCCATCATGAAATGGTCAGTGCCTACTAATGTTTCTGAGGTTAGGAGTTTCATTAGGGCAGCACAATACCTGAGGAAATTCATAGCCTCGTTTTCAGTGGTAGAAGCACTACACCATTCTATAACAACAAGTAACAAGAGTTCCAGTGGTTAAAACGTCAGCACAAGTCTTTCGAGGAGCTAAAGAAGGAGATCAGTCAAGCACTAGTTCTGGCATTACCAAACTTGCAACGACCCTTTGAAGTGGAGACAAATTTGAGTGGGTATGCTATGGGAGTTCTCTTGATGCAGGGAGGAAGGCCTATATGCTACCATTCTAAAGTATTTCATGGGGCAATTCTTAACTACCCTACCTATGACAAGGAGATTTATTCCATGGTGGAAGTTGTGAAGAAATGGAAGCAATATCTAATGGGAAAGGAGACAGTAATCCATACAGATCACCAGTCATTACATTACTTGCAAGCCCAAAGTAATCTATAGTAGAACAGGTGATATGTAAACTTCCATGGATATTCTACTGGATAGTTCGTCACAACAGATCTGACAATAATATATTAAAATTATGAATTTCTACACTATTACAGTTTATTTAAACGTCCATAAATTACATTGTAATTAGTACATGCATGTGGATGGGAATTATTCTAAAAAAGTAAAGAACAAAAAAATAAGATCACATACACACACAAGACACAAAATATGATCTGGGAAACCCTTTAGGGAGAAAACGCAACTAGAAGGTGAGCCTGCTTCACTCTCTTTCTCTGCTTGGAAAATAAGATTATGGGTACAAAGAAGTAATGCATGTGGCATGTGGGCTACTACAGTGCACAGATCCTCTTTGTGTGTTCTACCTCCTATCCCTCTTAGCTATATTTTCTCAGCTATGGAACAAAATTCTTTCGAAAGAATGGAATGCCTCTTCCTCCTAGTGGCTCAATTATAACACAGCACAATAGCCTACTAGTGGTTAAGTTTGACTACATTAACTCTTAACTAGAGTTAAAAAATATACTCTTCTAGAGTCTTTTACATCACAAACATGTGGCTAACCCCTTTTCCATGAATAATGGGGGCTGATGCGACAACCTCCCAAATTATAGGTGTGAAAATAGGAAGGTCAACTTCTGAGTGGCATAAATTTTTCATATGGACTCTAATTGACGCACTTATTACACCGTTGGAAAGATATTTGTGTGTAGAACAGCATGAAAACATGCAATACCAAAGCAGAAAAAATTTACCCTCAAAGAATTGTCATTTGATGCCTCAAAATACTCCCATAAGGTTTTAGACCTCATTTTTCGAAACTGGGTCTCGCTAGTAAAAACGATCTCATGAGCTTATTCCTCCACTTTTTCCACTCTGAATGTATCGAGATGGATGAAAAAAAAACATAATGATCTAATACGGATTACCAAGAATTACAACTGGATGGGGTTTTTGCAATAGTTTCATTTGGTGATCAAGTATAAGAAGGAAAACACAAACAAGTTCGTTGACATGCTTTCAAGGCTAGCCACATCAAATATCACATCTTTGGGGACTCTTGTACACATGGATCCATTCACCCATGATGCATACAAAGAGGCATATTCAGAGGATGAGGACTTCAAGGAGGTGTATCAACAGTTATAGAGTCAGAGTCATGTGCATGATCATGATAGCATCATTGACTACCATCTCTAGGACAGTTTACTCTACCTTCTAGATAAGTTATGTGTTCCTAGAGGTGAATGATTGCATTTTATTAGAGAGGCTCATACCTCCAAGGTTGCAGGGCACTTTGGTGTAGGGAAGATTGTGGTTAACTTGCAGAGGTATGTGTATTGGCCCAAGATGCAAGAGAAGGTAGCTAGGTTCATAAGAGGATGCATGTTTTGTTGTACCAGCAAACCTAGAAACAGGAAATAAGGTCTATATCATCCCTTACTTGTACCTACTCATCCTTGGGAAAGTGTTTCCATGGACTTTTTAGGAGTTTTACCAACAACCAAGAAGGTAAATTAATACCTAATTGTGGTAGTTGACAGGTTCAGTAAGATGTGTGTTTTGATGCCCTATAAAAATACCATCACCAGGAAAGAAGTAGAAAACTTGTTCTTTGAACAAGTCTGGGTGCACTTTGGGATACCAAGAAGCATAATTTCAGACTAGGATACAAGATTTCTCAATGCGTTTTGGACTAAATTGTGGGAGAATATGGACATGAAGTTGAAGATATCTACATCATTCTATCCACAGACATATGGGAAGACAGAAGTAGCCAATAGGAATTTGGTGCACCTTCTTAGGGGATACAATCAGAAGCATTCGAAGACCTAGGAAGACAATATGGTATATATATACAACATTCTTATAACATACAAGTCCACACTTCTATAGAAAGGTCCCCATTTGAAACTTATTTTGGATATTTTCCACCTTCACCTTTGGATATTGCATATCGACAGTAAGGAGGAGTGAGGGAACATCATACAGGAGATGCTTTGAGGGCTGAAAAAATTATAGAGAAGATCAGGCAAATCCATCTATAGGTACAAGAAACATTGTAGAAGTCACATGAGAAGTATAAGGCCAAGCATGATCAGCACAGAACATAGAAATCGTTCAAGGTGGGAGACAGAGTATGGCTACAATTGAACAAGGAGAGGTTGCAGGGGCCTGGTAAGAAAATCAAGGCTTTGAGGTATGTTCCCTTTGAGATACTATAAAAGGTGGGTGATAATTCCTATTGACTCATTTTACCACCATATATGTGCATTTACTCAATTGTGAATGTTGATAATTTGAAACTCTATGAGCCTTCCATGCTAGATCAAGAAGAGGAACAAGTCATACCTTCTGTGGAGTATTTGGCACCAGATGATAAGGAAGAGTTAATAGAAGATACATTTTTACAAAATAGGTCCAAAACTACAAGATAGGGGCATCATGACCTTTGGCAGATTGGGTTTAAGGGACAAATTCCAGGAAAAGTTAAATGGTACAACAAAGAGAAGGTGGAGGAAAATTTTCCTCACCTTATTCAATAGAATCTTTTGGGGAAAAAATCCTCCCAAAATGGTGAGGTGTGATCCATATTGGATCATTGTATTTTATTTCATCCATATCAATGCATTCATAGTGGAAAAAGTGGACAAATCATCTCACGGGCTTGTTTTTACTAGAGGGACCCAGTTTGGCAAAACAGGGTTTGAAACCTTCTGGGGAATTTTGAGGAATCAAATGACTTTTTTGGGGGTAAAAATTTGCCTCTTTAATGTAGCACCATTTAACGTTATTCTACACACGTAGATATTTCCAATGACGTAAGAAGCAGACCAATCAAGACTGTAGGCAAAATTTATGCCACTCAGAAGTTAACCTTCCTATTTTCACACCTATAATTTTGGAGGATGTTGCGTCAGCCCCCATTATTCATGGAAAAGGGAATAGCAACGTGATTATGGTGTAAAATACTCTAGAAGATTCTATATTGTAACTCTATTTAAGAGTTTCTATAGTCAAATTTAACCACTAGTAGGCTATTGGGCTGTGTTATAATCAAGTCACTAGGACGAAGAGGCATTCCATTCTTTCAAGTGCATTTGTTCCATAGTTGAGAAAAAAAATAGCCAAGAGGGATAGGAGGTAGAGCACACAGACAAAATTTTTACATTGTAGCAGCCCATGGGCCACAGGACATACTTCTTTGTACCTACATCCATATTTCTAGACAGAGAAAGAGAGTGAAGCGACCTCACCTTCCAGCTAGGTTTTCTTCCAAAATGGTTTCCCAGAGAATATCTTGTGTCTTATGTGTGGGTGAGGCTTTTATTTTTTTGTTCTCTATTTTTTGTGTAATTTCCATTCATGTGCATGCACTAATTACAGTAAAATCTATAGATCTAGTAATTTAATAAAATTGTAATAGTGTATAATTTTCGGATATCTAATATAATATTATAAATATGTTGTGACGAACTATCCAGTGGAATATCCACTGCGTTTTACTGATTGTGAACTCAACATGGCTAAAGGATGATGAGTTCTTAAACCTTGTAAATTCTCATCGGAATCCATATTCCTCCCTCAAATATACATCGACAACTACCCAGTTCAAAACAAACCTAAAATTAATAAAACAGAAGACAAAGAAATGGGGAAAAAGGAAGAAATCGTTGGATGTTTTGGAGTTGGATGAAATAGAAAGGAAGCTCCAGATTGTTTCAGACTCAAAAGGGGAAGGGTTATCCTCCCAGGAATTCAATGTGATAAGAAAAAACCTTGAAACGAAAAAGATCGTCCTTCTTTCAGCCAGGGAGGAGGAATGGTGCCTTAAAAATTGGAGATAAAAATACAAAAAATTCCAAGCCTTTATTGAAGGCCGGAAAATGGTGAACACCATTTAGATTCTGCAAGATGGTGATGGAACTGAGGTCTCATCCTTTGATGGGATGTAAAACCTGGCTAAACGACACTTTGAATATATCTTTAAATCTCCATCGAAAACATCAATTGTTGAAGTAATACAAACTACCCAACACTTCCCTAAAATGGTGGATGAAGAGGAAAGAAGAGAAATAATGGAGGAGGTACATGTTGAGGATCTCCAATAGGTGTTTCACAGTTTTCAAATAGATAAAATCCCTGAGTTGAATGGTTTAGGTGTTCAATTTTTTCCTGGAGCATTATGATACTCTGGGTCTCAATATCTTAGGGGTGAATGAAGAATCTAGGAAGGAGCATAGAATTCATCCAGATTTTAAATTAACCTTCATTTCTCTTATCCCATAATTGATCCTTCCACTCTCCTTATCATACTTTCGCATCATTTCCCTCTATAATGCCATTTATAATATCATTGCCAAGATAATTGCGCCTAGGCTCAAACCCATCCTATCTAAATTCATTTCACTAGAACAATTTGCTTTCCTGGAAGGAGGGGAGATTCGTGAAGCTATTGGTGTGGCTTAGGAAGGTATTTACAGTATAAAAATCAAAAATATAAAGGGGGGACTTATCAAAATTCATTTATCTAAAGCTTATGACAGAGTAAAATGGGTTGTTATTATGCTCCTTTTTACCCATCTGGGATTCAGCCTAAATTTCATCAACTAGGTTATGAGTTGCCTTCAATCGATCTCTTTTGTATTCTATATTAATTTTTCAACTTCCCCTTTCTTCCAAGCTCAAATAGGATTGCACCAGGGATGGTCTCTACCTCCTTTACCTTTTTTACTGGTGGCTGGAATTTTAAGTCATCTCTTGACTGAGGGTAAGAGACGTGGATATTTTCATGGTTCTCTCATCACGAGTACTCTATCTATTACCCATCTCTTATTCGTTAATGACTATAGCAACCCCCTTATAAAACTAAGGTGTTTATCATTTCTAACATGCACGAATAGAATAGATATAGTCAAGCATGCACACAATTGTGATGTGAAGTCACTCTTCATACACATAAGCTCACTCAATGAAACACATGTTTAGATGTGGGCAAGTAAATAATTCTTTGGATTTTCCAATTTCCAGGAGTTGCGTAAAAGCTATGTAAATATTTCAATACTGGTGTGCACACATGTATGGTTCAACGCAATTGGAAACATAATCTTAAACTATGAAATCTTGAAGCCACATGTAGATAAAAAAACCCTTCAGCAATTATGGTTTCTGGTAGACTTATTATTAGGGTTTTAGACCACCTCACAAGTGTGTTAATTTCTTCAATTCTAAGATAGTGTCTTAGTAAAAAGACTCTCATCGTGATGAATTTAACACAATTGTGTGTTCAAATGCAACCCTTTTGCAAGATCAAAGAGAAATGGTGAATGAAGTATAATCAAGAAAATTAATGCACACGTTGACACAAATCTGCTAGAGTAGATACTAGCATCTTTTCCTAATGTAATTTGAAATTGAAAACCAAATCAATTCACCTTGAGTTCTATTTAGCTAGACTTCATCTAAGATTATAAAATCAATTGAAATAGTCATAAGTAGTTTTCTTTAAATTGCAGCAAAGTCTGAAAATTCGATTCTAAGAACCTAAGTTTTCTTTATGCTGAGACAAATTATGGAGAGTGGTAATACTAATCATTAATTATTGATTAGTCTCTTAGTCTATTCTAAAAGTGAGAAATCTCAACAACAACAAAAATGTAAGTGTGCTTCAAATACTGTACTAGTAATTTTACTCATGGTTTGGGAAGTCCACTGTAAACTTGGGTGACAAGAAATAATGCCAGTGTGTTCACATGCTTGATAGAACACATTTTGGTATGCTTGGGTATGACTAAAACATTAATTGTACCATTTAATACAATGTTTTAAACCAGTGTACAAGCAACCACTTTTTTCCTTCCGTACATCTTTCATGTTTGCTTCATAGGAGAGAGTCTAATCAATTAAAGTTGCACAACATAGTTTTTATGAGTTTTGTTCATCAGTCCTTGTACATATTGGGTTACAAAGGGAATTGTATGTCAATATTTCATATACTGCTACAATTGTAAATGTGTATTCTTTTTATTTATGATCAGACTATGATTCAGGAAACAAAGTCTGTCTACAGTATTAATTTCATCTATGGTAAGCCTAGTAGAATATCACAACATTTCTAAAAGGAATAGAATACCATATTTGAACTCCATATGGTATTTAACTTATGAGTAAATAGACAATATTTCCAAAACAAATATCCAAATAGCATTCAATTTCATATGGCATTCAACATATGAGTGAATAGATGTGGGTTTTTTTTTTGTTTTTCCACTTTATATCAGTGGACCTCAACAGAGGCTCCCCTGCGTCTTAGGTTTTATATCCACACATTATTCTTATATACATCACATCTCCAAAATATAATTTTCTCTAGAGAAATTATATCACTTATTATTGCAAGAAAAGTAAGCACAAATGTTACGAACTAGCATTGATACCACATCGTGGGCAGAATCGATCATCTTTGAAATTTAATTCCGAGTATCATATCATTAGGGCAGGGAATCATAGGTTTAGTGCTTTGTTTAGCATCCATTTTAGCATCAATTTTATGGTGACATTATGCTCTTGATCTGTAAGAAATCAATATTTACACAACATAGACTATATCTTCAGAATTAGATGAAATTGGTGAGCATTCACCCATGAACCACACCATTGCAGAAAGGGGCATGTAAGCTTGTAGTTTGTAAATGATGATTCCTATCCTAATCCTTCCCATAGACTTTTGGAAGTAATACATTTGAATCATGCAGGTGAGTCCCAGCATACGAAATATTTTCGTATATGAAAACCAAGAATATGCATCTTCTCTTTTCTCATAAGAATATCCAAACTAATGTGTACAACATAAGTTATCAATAGCATCCAAATATATTTAAATATAGGTAGGGTTCGAAATATCACCAGTCCACAATGGTGTCAGAGTTGTGAAGGGATTACACCAGAGTCACCTCTCTTTTTGGATGTTATACAGGACACTAGCTCATTATTCATTAGAGAAATTTTGAGGCCTAAAATACTCCTCAAAACAAAAATGTACAAAAAAATCAAATGTATAAGAACCAATAGGATTTAATATGATGATGTCAACCAGGGGGGGTGATTCACCATTTTAGATTAAAAAGGTTAAAATATCAAAAATAAAATAAATAAAACTACTTTTTCAACTCATATTTTCAACTTATCTCCCTATTATTTTGCTCAAATTTAGAGCGGGAGCACTCGTTGGATAAAGTATTAATTTTTAATCCAAGAAGTAGTCGTGTTGCATATTTGTGATGGACCATACTACTCGAAAAATGTGAAATACATGAAAAACATTAATGCAATCACGTTTTTCATGTATTTCACATTTTTCGTGTAGTAGTGTCCGTCAAAAGTATGCAACATGGGTACTCCTTGGATGCAAAATTAAATTATGCATCCAACGAGTGCTACCGCTCTAAATTTGAGTAAAATGATAAGAAGATAAGTTGAAAATAGAAGTTGAAAAGTAGTTTTTTATTTTTTCCCTCCTAAACATGATGAGGTAATCTAATATTATTTTATTATTTCCACTATTATTTTATAATATTCCTTAGTAATCCCATTTTAGACCTTGAAATTTCTCTAATGTTATTATAATTCCTAGAATTCGAGCCTGAGACCAGCTTCAACGATCGGATATGACATGAATGATCCCAATCGCATATTAGTACTGCACGGGAGGTTTGTATGTTATTTATCCATATTATGCATGGTTTATTCATTTGGTGAGAGTGTATTGGCTTTTGAAATGAGAAGTTGTATTTAAACACTCATTATTCTATCAATCCATATCAACCTACCATGCATACGCATAACTAGAACTTAGCACTCATACAAACTGTTCAGGAAGTTTTGGTTATTATAGTCAATACACTACTCAGTTCTGTGGAAATTTGGATGGGCACTCGGACATAGTCAACGATTCTCCTCCCAACCATTGTATGACTGCCATTGCAGTCGTCAACCCTAGCCTATGAAGACTATCCTAATGAACAGACCTCTAAGGAATCCAGAGAATCTATTTTGATCTCCACCTTTATGTTCATAAATTATTCAATTATAGGTTGATGCAGGGATTCTAGAGAATCTATTCCAATCTCCACCCTTTTGTTCATAAAGTATTCAATTATAGGTTGATGCAGGGATTCCATAAATGAAAATATCCACCCTTAATTGATTTATGGATTCTAGAGATCTTTCCCCACCCTGTGATTGTTGCTACAGTAACTCCACCTCATGCAGGAACTCAGAGTATACTGAAATCTAGGACTTTCCACCAGGAAGGCTAAACAAAGGAAACTTTAGGCCTCAACCCTTTCAGCTTATGAGGGACTCCAAAGGTGTAATCCCCCACCCCTTTGGAAAATGAGGGACTCAAGAGGTGTAAACCTACACCTCTTTATCAAATGAGGGACTCCAAAGGTGTAAGCCTCCACCCCTTTAGCAAATGAGGGATTCCATAGGTGTAAGCCTCCACCCTTTTAGCAAATGAGGGACTCTAGAGGTGTAAGCCTCCACCCTCAGTTAATTCAAGGTTCCCAAAAAACTAAATGATAGCTTCAGGTAATAAAAAGGAAGGAACGACATCCTAAGAATTTCGCACCAGTTAGTCATACTTTCATTAGTAGTCACTAGTTGCCAATCATCCAATCAATTCAAGGATCTTATAAATCCCTGTTAATAGCTATCAAGCTTTATTTTTATGAAGTTCCCGGATTGATACAACAGCTTAAGCATGCCAACTAGGCCTAGAATTTAGTAGATGCTACCATAGCCAATTTTACATGGAAATGCCAAAATTAGGTAACAACATACTAGCCATATGTCTCTGCCAAGTTAATTTCAAAGAAAAACACATTAACTACTAAGGCATAGAAATGGAATGGAGCTTCCCGATGAAAGTATGAATGGTAAGAGGATTAACATATTTATAAGGCCCAAAGGTATGTTGTGGCTAACATGTTGTCCCCGTGGCGTTGAGCTTATGTGTTTTTCCCTCCTTCAACAATATCCTCTTGGTTCGACCCTTCAAGTTTATTTTTCTCTTTGTTGTCTTATTTTTCCCTCCCCTAGATACCTCCATTGTTCTCCCTTTTTATTTTTCTGTGTCCCCTCCTAATTTTCCTCCTCCTCGTTAGTTAGGTCTCCCTGTTAGTTAGGGCTCCCAACCTCTCTAGAACGTACACCATATATAGTCACCAGCCCCTCCAGAAATTTACCATGGACACATAGATATTTATGTATATATATTCACATTAACCATATAGATTCTAAAGTAACCAAATATGCGTGTGCGCGCGCGTGTGTGTGTGTGTGTGTATAGGTCAAAATGTCCTCGATGCCCTTGGGGTTAGGCCCAACCAGATAAGCCAATGGGTAGATTGCTTTAGGTGGATCTGCCCAGATTATTACCCATGGATGTAGCGGCCACTCAGTGACTGTGAACCATAGTTGAAAATATATATATATATATATATATATATATATATATATATATATATATATATATATATATATATATATGGCCATAGACATGCCTTTACATTATTTCCAAATAATAATTACACATTTAAGTTAGGTTCACATACATGTATATTTATTACGTTCCATATGTATACACTGGTAACTAAATAATTGCAATGACCCTACAAAACCAAGGTTATCACAACAGTATTTACCTTATATTCATAAATGCACCCTAACCGGGATCATTAGCGTGAAATCTACATACTTTGCAAGATGATCGGTGTCATTACAATGACATTTTTATTTTTGCAAGGAGAAGTCGGGGAGATATATGTGCTTGCAAAGATTCTTTCTCTCTTTGAACGAGCCACTGGAATGTCTATGAAAAATCACAAATACACTATATCTCACAATAATCTAACATACATGGAGATCCATCACATGTCCGAGCTCATGCCTTAAGATTCGAAGTTGATGGAGAAGGGATTGAAATATTTGGGTTTTCATCTGAAACCTAATTACTACAGTAGAGAGGACTAAACTTGGCTCATTGCCAAGGTGGAAAAACACTTGAACATTTGGTACCACAGATGGATTTCAAGGGTCGAATTTCTAGTTCTAATAAATTATGAGTTAAAATTCATGATAGTACATTGGGCATCTTTAACTTGGATCGATTGAAAAAGGTTTTAATTAGGATTGGTCTTCATAATTTTTATCATTATGTATTTTATGTTAAAAGAAAAAATAGAAAAAGAAATTATTATTATTATTAGTCAAGAATGCATTTCATGCTTCTAGGAAAATTTTCATGAGTCAAAGTTCCATTTGGACTTCCTAAAAGAAAAATGGAAAATAATTTTATTTATGTTAAAAAGAGTCAAATTAACCCCCAAGACCGAGTCAGCCCACCAGATGATCAATTCGGCCTGCCCAAAGGACATGAATGTTCAGACACACAAATCACTAAATATTGTTCAGTGTGTTCCTCATTTGGACAAGTTTTTCTATGGATGACATGGGAAGTTGCAGAGATATAGATGTGCTTTTTCTATGGAAGAAAAGTGATATCCTCTTGTGATATAATGCAAGTTCGTTGAGGACTAATGAAGCATTAGAGAAACTTTGAAGTCTAAAATTGGCCTCAAAACAAAATGTACAACAAAAATAAACTTGATAAGAACCTATAAGATTAAATATGATGATGTCAACCATGGGGGATGATTCACCATTTTTGGAGTAAAAAGGTAAAAAGATTAAAAATAAATAAAAAAATTCAACTCATATTTTCAACTTATCTCCATATGATTTTACTCAAATTTCGAGCGGGGGCACTCATTGGATGCATAATTTAATTCCTTATCCAAGGAGTGCCTATGTTGCATACTTTTGATGGAACCTATTATAGGAAAAATGAAAAATACATAAAAAATATGATTGTAATCACATTTTTCATGTATTTGTCATTTTTCCTGTTGCAAGATCCATCAAAAGCATGAAACATGGGTACTCCTTAGATGAGGAATTAAATTCACATCCAACGAGTGTTCCTGCTTGAAATATTAGCAAAATCGTAGGGAGATAAGTTGAAAATACAAGTTGAAAAATTAGTTTTTTCTTTTTTCCCTCTAAAATTTGATGATTTAATTTATTCTTATTTTATTATTTCCACCATTATTTTATAATATTCCTTAGGAGGCCCATTTTAGACCTTAAAATTTTTCTAATAGGAATGATGAACCTGTTTTTTTTAGTTTCTCTTACAAACAGAATTATGACATCTAGTGGACAGAATGAAGGGTTGACCTGGTGCTTGTGGGACATTGGTTTTTGGTCTTGGATATCTTGCGTTGATTTGATTCTATAAGAAGAGAATTTTCTCTCTGGGTTTTCCCCTTGGGAAGAGGTTTTGCCCTGGCTTGGAGCCTATATCTTGTGTTCATTATTGTTTTTGTTATCTTCATAATGAATGGATTTGGTAATTGTTTGATGAAGAAACATAATATACAATAAAAAGAAGCTAACAACATTCACAAGAAATTATTGTTTAATGAGAAATCACCCTAATAATGTAGCCTCCATATTTCTCAACATGGTATCAAATCCAAGGTTGGAAAAAGAAAGGCTAAAGATCACCAACTCACATGTTTTTCATATTTCTGAAGACTAATATGTGACAACTAATTATATGACTACTTTGTTGTTCTGGCTCGTATTCTTCTTATCGTGGTTTGGCATAAATGTGACAGCTCGCTATATTTCTATGGCTAGTATTGTTGAATATCCTAGACTAATATTTTTAACAAAAGAAGACTTGTTTAGATCTTGATCATGGCATACGCATCCCACAGTAATTCGAATTTGGTTCACATTAAAATATCAGAGGCTCGTTCTACCTTATGGCCTGTAAATTACATCCAAGGCTCACTATTCTACTGTGGATTTCTCTCTGTGGTGACTCATATTAATTTATACTGGATCGTGTTCATATTTCTTTATGCATTTCATATCCATTGAATGCTCACATATGGTTGTAAAGGCTTGTGATGTCTCTTTCTGCAAAATGAACCACATTCTGTGATATCAGTGGCATTATTACATTGTTATATGGTTGGACTTTGGCTCGTTTTTCTTCTATGGTTTTTTTCTCTACAATGGCTCACACATCGTTGTGGTTGTATATCAATCTGTGACAATTGTAATATATGGCTCGATGACTCATATTACAATCCTGTAACTTGTATACACTTACAAACATGGCTCATTGATTACTTGCTTATATACCTTTGTGTCTCGCTTTGTGGCCAATCCTATAATTCACATATAGTCATGATAGTGACTCGCATATATATATCTATATATATATATATATATATATATATATATATATATATATATATATATATATATATATATATATATATATCTATATATATATATATATATAGATATATATAGATATATATATATAACAATCATATTTGGTTTGACAATTAAACAAAGACAACATATTTTGATGATGGCAGTGATGATCTTCTCTCGATGTTAGTAAACCTCGATATATGTTGCATGGCTCTAAAATGGCTTGTGCTCATGGCTAGGATCCTCTTACAGTGGCTCAGATCTTCATTCATAAAAGGGTTTGCATCAATCTCTCCATGAATCTAACTTGTTCATGATTTTTTTATGAAATTGTGGCAATCATATTTTTTTCTTGGCTTGATATATTTATATAGCATAATCTCGCCCTCGATCTTGTGTTATGGTGTCGTGATACATATATATTGGTCTTGCTCCACATACCTCTTAAACAGTTTCACTATGATATATATCACAGTAACCTAATCTCACTATATGGTCTCATATGACAGTGACACAGCTTTACTAAGATGGTGACCCTAACTACACAATGAATAACTATTGGGCAACAACATTAAATTCAACCTTGACAGAGATGAAAAGGAGAGTTTGTGGACAAACATTGGCTCGATAATATATCTTGTGACATTTTGATGAAGCGCATACACTATGTATATATAAACGTGCACACACATATACAGAGGTTCTATCATAGTGAATATTGATCGTGGAAAAGATTACAGTCTTCAGACATGACGTAGTCAGGCACAAATATGCTACTAAGGGTACTGTGTCTTGATATTAACTGGAGCTTGATAAAGGAGTGGAGTGTATGAAAAATGTGTTGAAGGCACAACTATCTTGATTATGAAACCTAATAGTTGATCATATATATAGCAAATTCCGAGAGTGGAAATTACAGACCTACGGAAATAATCTCTTATGGAGAATGTGAAGTATAACAAAACTCTCCACCATGATCAATAATGGAAGTGACAATAATATATATCTACAACTACAGTATGTTGTGAGAACAACACTTTGATAAGCATATCCTTCAGAAGCATGTTTTTGAAGAAGGTATATTGTGGCATAAGTCTATGACAAAACATGAAGGATAGAATGTTTTGAGTTCGAATGACTCTTTGAAGAAGCTCCTCGTAATCATGGAATCCAAAGGTACATATAAATCATCTATGATAGGTAGTAATTCTTTGATGATGATTAGGGTTTTGCAGCATGATTGTAGGGTTTTGTAATTCCTTCATGACTATGATGTTACTAGGGTTTGTAGGACTAGCAACCTTGAAAAGTCTTGAAGAGTAGTGGTATTTAGGGTTTCTTAACTCTAGGAGAAAAAACCCTAACCCTAACTTATTGTACCCTCTAAGGAAACCCTAGCTCTTGGGAATTGATATCTAGGGTTTGTAGGGCTAAATGATCTTTAAACCTTAGTTTTGAAAGAATAATCTAGGTTGTGTGTTGAAACCCTAGTAAGGGTTTATTTAAGATAAATCCTAGTGCTTGAAGTCAAAACCCTAGGGTTTGATGTTTCTGCTGAAAATAAAAACCATAATAAGGGTGAGGTCAAGGAATATCTAGGGTTCATAATTAGAACCCTTGAAGTGCACTTTTTGAGAATCATAGAAACACTAGATTGACAACATAGACATCATACTCTTGCCTTTGTATATTTTGTTTGTACTTGTTGGTAAGAATTGCAAGCACATAATGGAGGTTGTCAAAATTGTGAAAGCAAGATGAGAAGGATTGAATAAAAAAGCAAAGAAACACTTGTATTTAAGGATGACTTCTTGATAATGATGGTCATAATGGAAAGATTGAGTTGTAAGGACCCTGATGGACATGATATTGTAGCTTCCAATTGATGAGTTCATTCATGAACACATTGATGATTGAAATCTAAAGCAGAACCTTGTTGAAATATGAAGATAGAACATGCAAAGAAATTTTGGCTTCAGAAGGAACAAGTAGAAGGATTTGACATGACACTCTAAATAAAGGATATTATGATTTGGAAACTCTAATATTTATGATCTTCTTGGGATATGACTTGGCTCCTTGCTATAACATATTTCAAAATCATGTGAAGAGGCTAGAAGGAAAACTTGCTTGATGATGTTCCACTGACAGCTTCTTGATTTGATTTAAAAACACATGGATTGAATGAGCAATTCTCTTGATTATTTGGAAAATCTTGAAATCATAATTGACAATTAGAAAGCTAATGTGGCTTTTTTTATGTAAGGAAGTTGGCATGTGCTAGCAGTTGTGATAAGTTTGTCTCCTTGGAGAGAACGAGATATTGCTTGAAGTTTGTCAAGATCCAGGAAACTATCAATTTGATATGGTAAGATGTTGTTAGGAGCCAAGAAAATACTATCAAGGAATGTAAAAGAATGTTATGATATGATGATGCAAAGGAAATGAGGAGCTATGAAACTACTACTGAATATCTCCACAGAAGAAGAAGTAGTTGATGTATTGATGAAGTATGAGACAAACTTAGACTTGTGGTTGTGTCTCCCTAGTTGAGAGGGAGTTATTCCCTTATTGAAATGGAATGAGGATATCCTCCCTAGCTTAGAGGGAGTGGTGATGGACACTATATTCTCCATGTGTCATGCACTAGGCCATGACTAACAATGGTAATTCTAGTGAAGGCACTGGAAGGGAGAATGAAGGATTGGATAAGAATTTGGGACTGGTAGTCCTTGAGGATTGAGAATCCAAGATATGAAGTAGTCCAATGGACCAACACTCTTTGAGGATTTGAAAATGTATGCAATATAAGAGTGGCAAAAGAGGATCAATATTATTTGAGGATTGGGAATCTAAGATAAGAATAGTCATGGAAGGACACACATGGTGAACATCTCGATGGGGTATGTGCCTTGAAGAGGTAGTGTGGTGTCTCATGTAAAGCCTTCCAGCATTGTTCTCTAATCTTGTTGAGAATTAGAGTTTGTTTGTCAAGGCCTTGATATTGTGCAGATTGACAATGTTGGTTAAGATGTTGATGCTTGAGAATAGCTTATCAATCTGACTCTTCTTATCAGAATATTTCAATTTGAGAAGTATCCTTGTACCGAATTTGTATTTATGATTACCTCCCTATTTAAGAGGAAGTTTTGAAAAGGGGTGTAACTAAGTTAGGTCTTCATAATTTGTATCATTGTGTATTTTATGTAAAAAGCAAAAAACAAGAAAAAGAGAAAAAGAAATTATTATTATTATTATTCAAGCATGCATTTCATGCTTCTAGGAAAATTGTCACGAGTCAAAGTCCCATTTGGACTTCATAAAGAAAAAGGGAAAATAATTTTATGTTGAAAAGAGTTAAATTATCCCTAAGACCAAGTTGGCCCTCCATATAATCAAGTCAGCCTGCCCAAAGGACATGATTATTCGGACACACGAATCATTATATATTGTCTAGCGTGTTCCTCATTTTGGACAAGTTTTTCTACGAATGACGTGCAAAGTTTTCGAGATATAGATGGGAGTTTTCTATGGAATAAAAGCAAGCTCCTCTTGTGGTATAATGCAAGTTCCCTAAGGATTGATGAAGGAATGGTGAACCTATTTTCTGAGTTTCTTTTATGGACAGAATTATGACATCTAGTGGATAGAATGGAGGGTTGACCTGGTGCTTGTGGGACATTGGCTTTCGGTCTTGGAAATATTACCTTGATTTGATTCTATAAGAAGAGAATTTATTTTTTGGGTTTTCCTCTTGGGAAGGGGTTTTTCCCTGGCTTAGAGCCTATATCTTGTGTTCATTATTATTTTTGTGATCTTCATGATGAATGGATTTGGTAATTGTTTGATGAAGAAATATAATATACAGTAAAAAGAAGCTAATAACATTCACAAGTAATTATCGTTTAATGAGAAATCACCCTAATACTGTAGCCTCCATATTTTTCAACAGGATCTCTAAATGTGTTCTAGAAAAAATCAAGAAATTATGTACAAACTTCCTTTGGGCAAGGAAAAAATACCCAAGGGTGTTTCCTTGGGTTAAATGGGATATTATTGCTATCCCAAAATCCTTGGGTGGTTGGGGCCTAAACAACCTATTCCTCTTTTTAAAAGTCGTGGCCACCAAATGTCGATGGATTTTGATCTCTACACATAATTTATGGATGTCGGTGGTCACCCACAAGTAAATTTCTCTTAGTTCTCTAGAATAATGGATAATAATGCTAGAAAAACCAAGATCAAATATATCATTTATTTGGAGGGAAGTTCGTAATTCTTTCGATATCAACGAAATCAGTCTTACCTGGCGGGTGGGTAGGGGTAATAGGGTAAGAATTAGTCAGGATCCATGGCTTGGTAGTGGAATGAGTCACTCATTTCCCTATCCTTTAACTATTATGCTTCAAGATAAAGGTTATAGCAAACTTACACACATTGAAAATCCTGCATTTTTAACAATTTGGAGGCAAGGATAGCTTTATGTTGAGGAGATGGGTTTAGAGGGGGAGTATTAGATTTCGTGGCAGAAATATCTACAAGCTCTAATTGATAGACACATTAGACTGACAAAATTACTTAACAAACTTATTTGGAGCATTTCCCCATTCAGATCCTACTCTCCAATGTTGGGATTCATTTTCCTTCCGACAGATAAAGTGGATGTGGAGCAAAAGTCGTCATGGAAGGTGGCATGGAAGGAAAAATTCCCCACAAAATCAAAATTATGTGGTGTCTTATCATGAAGAAGGTTCCCACCTGGGACGTTCCCCAAAGAAGGTTCATGATTGGGTCGGCCTAGTGCTTTTTATGTCAAAATAATGGGGAAAGTCTTGTGCATTTCTTCATGTCATGTCATTTATTTATACAAGTGTGGAATGTATTAGATCTTGCTTGAGACACTCTATACTTTGGCAAGGTATGTGCTAGTTTCTATAGAATTGGATGTGTTCTAGCCACAAAATTTAGTGGAGAGGCTAGAATACATGAGATCTCCAAAACCTAGAAATCGTTTCTAGAAATTCCACCTAGAGATAACTTAATTAGATTATTAACCAATTTTCTTAATGTTTCCTAAGTCTAAACTTAGGAAAACTAGTTAATTAACCAAAATTAATTAAGTCAAGGTGAGATTTCTCTAGAAACCAACACGGATCGATCTAAAAATTATCTGAGCCATTGATTAAGATTTAATCTTAGTCGTTGGAGTCCCAACAAGAATATATAAGAAGGGATCGATGTGGTGATGGAGAATACACCAGAATCACTTGGAGAATTCAATTTTCCAGAGTAGCAGCAATCAGTTGCCGGAGAGTTCGAGCTTCAGTGAAGAAGAAGAGTCAGTGAGGGGCAGGGACACTGATGCTGGAGGAGGATTTCCATATCCAGTGACTGCATTTGCAAAGAGGCAGAAGAGCCACAGTGAGTCCGATGCAGGGACTGTGCAGTAGCCTCTAAAATCAGTTCAATTTGCAAATTCAGGAAGTCGTTTCAGTGTTCCGGTGGTAGAAGAATTTTGCAGAGGCTGGAAGAAGCATTTCCAGAGTCAGTGGAAAACAGAAGAAGAATCTCATATTGAGATCTAGGCCATAGGAATTAGAGCCTACATAAAGCCCACACAGAGGGTGACACAGGGAAATTCGTAGAGGGTTTCAGAGGCCAGCCTTCAGTGTCGGATTTGCCTATGGAGTGAGGAAATTTCCCCACTATATTTTTCCCAATATTTTTCTTTGTAGGATTTCTATATTCGACATCCAAATTATTGTACTCATATTTCACTTTTTCATAATAATAAAACCCTCGGCTACTGCACTAGTTTTCCCAAGTTGGGTTTTTCCGGGGACAATTGTCCAAAAATAACGGTGTCAATTTTATTATGTGTGTGCTAGTATTTTCTCAGTTTCCAGCGTTATTTTCTTCTATAGTTTATTTGTGAAGGTTTTAGTGTGATTTATTTGATAATTTTCATAGTAGATCAATTGTTAAAATAATTAACAATTAGAAAAATAAATTCCATTCGCTGCAATATGATTTCAATAGATGAAATTTTCACATGGTATCAAAGCGTGAGTGATCAGCCAGGAAGCCCAGAAGCAAAGGAAATAATTTTGCTGCTCAGAGAGAGAAGCAGGCTGAAACTATTAGAAGCAGTGTAGTGCTTAGACAGTAAGGTCGAATTGCTAGGGAAGAAATTCGATTTTCAATTGTAGGTGGGAAGAAAATTTTAGCTGCCCATGATAGTGATTCCAGCAGTCAAAGGGAGCAACAGTAGCACATATTTTCACTGAGAAGATTCCTTGGTTGGACATAGAGGTTTTTGCAGCAACAGAACCAGCGTCGAGTGAAAGACAAAAGCACGCACCGAGGGAAAATTTCTATCAGGGAACTTTGAGTCTCAAAAATTTGATTTTTACAGGCATACTGGTAATAGCAGCTAGAATATTTGTGCATTCCAGGAGGGAGTGTGAGTAGTAGAGAAGCATCCAAGCATAAGGAGCTTTTGACTTGATCATAGATGGCCATAGCAGGCTTATATAGCAGGATAGGTTGGATAGGGCTTCCAACTATGTCATCGGCAAGGCTAGGATGTCTTTCCTTCTAGATGAATATGGCATGAAATCCTACATAGATAATGTGGTGGCAGTTCCCCTAGATGTGGATCAACTCAAAGAATACAGAAAGGATATGGTGAGTGCGAAGAAATTAATCTTGGATGGGGTCTGAGATCATATAATCTCACATTTGGCAGCCAAAGGTACAGCCAGAGAAATGTGGGTAGCTCTCTCCACATTATATCAGAGTTCTTCCGAGTAGAGGAATATGTTCCTAGAAGAAAAGTTGATATGCATCAGGATGCAGAAGGGGGAAGGCATAGATCCCTTCCTTACTAGGATTCAAGAGGTCTGAGATCAGCGAGCAGTTGTTGGGGCAATCCCTCAACCATCAGAGCTAGTACGGTTGGCACTAAATAGTGTCTCGGAGGATTGACAGGTCTTCGTCCAAATTATATTTGGCAGAGACATGCTACCTATATGGGACAGGATGTGGGGCGATTTGCAGCACGAGGAAATGAGGCGAGTTTTTCTTAAGATCTCCATTAGTGGAAACAGTAGTAGTGGAATGAAGGGTGTGAAGGAGGAGGAGAATGTGGCCCTATTATCAAAGGGTCCCAGTCAGGGGCGGGAGGAGCATAAGAAGAAGAAGGACATATCTAAGTTCAAGTGCTTCAGGTGTGGCAATTTGGCCACTATAGTACCCAGTGTCCTCTCAGGAAGAAGGACAAGCAGAAGAAGTAGGACTAGGCGGCAACACATGCTGAGATAGATTGGTTGTCCTCCAAGTTGGAGGAATATTTTTTTATGTTTGTTGATATACCTCTAGGAGTGAGGTGGGTGATTTGGTGTTGTAGCCCCAGAGAGCTACAGAAATGGGCAAGGTCTTTGAGGAGTACACCTCATGGATCATTACCTGGTTAAGGGGACCCACAATATTCAGTAGCAGGATGGATCAATGTCAAAAATACAGTTAGTAATAGAGTGACATTTGCAGACTAGTAGCAGTCATATTCTGAGGAGCGCAGTGCAGTGTTAACGACAGAGCAGGTGGATCTATTGAAAGTTGGAAACAACGCAGAGTCTTCAGTGACAGTGTACATGCTAGTAGTAGTTAGAGACTCATGAGATAAATGCATCATACTGAACACAGATGATTCAGTATTTTGGATGCTTCTCACTTGTGGTAGTTGCAATTGCAACACCAACAGATGAGAGGGAGTTGCAGTGCAGATGCAGTGTTGTAGCAGTATGGCAATGTCAATGGAAGCACAGATGTAGCATCAGATTTGCGCAGTGGTTGGTGGGAAGTATGTCCAGACATCAGTAGCGTGACAGGACGTGATAAAAAGGCAAGGCGTTGTGATAGGATGTGCAGTACTAGAGAGAACATAGTCCTCACTATGACTCAGAGTATTAGTTTATGTAGCATCAAATGTGTTCTAGCCATGAAATTTGTTGAAGAGGCTAGAAAACATGAGATATCCAAAACCCAGAAATCGTTTTTGGAAATTCCACCTAGAGATGGCTTAATTAAATTACTAACCAATTTTTTTAATGTTTCCTGAGTCTAAACTTAGGAAAACTAGTTAATTACTTAAGTCAAGGTGAAAATTCTCTAGAAACTCACATGGATCAATCCATAAATTATCTAAGCCACCTATTAAGATTCAATATCGGTTTTTGGATTGCCAACAGGAATGTATAAGAAGGGATCGATGTGGTGATGGAGAATACATCATAATCACTTGGAGAATTCAATTTTTCAGAGTAGCAGCAGTCAATTGCCGAAGAGTTCGAGATTTTGTGAGGAAGCCGATTCAGTGATGGGTAGGGCTAATGGGGATGAAGGAATATTTCTAGATCCAGTGAGTGCATTTGCAGAGGGGCGGAAGAGCCACAGTGAGGCTGATGCGAGGACTATGTGATGCCTCTAAAGGTAATTTGATTTGCAGATTCAAGAAGTCGTTTCAGTTTTCCATTGCCAGAAGAATTTTGCAGAGGCCAGGAGAAGAGTTTCCACAGTCAATGGAAAATAGAAGAATCAGTTCACATTGAGATCAATGTCGTACAAATTAGATCCTACGTAAATCCCACGTAGAGGGTGATGCAAGGCAATTCGTACAGCGTTTCTGAGGCCAGTCTTCAATGTCATATTTTCCTGTGGAGTGAGGAAAATTCCTCACTAGATTTTTGCTAGTATTTTTCTCTATAGGATTTTAAGATTTGACATCCATATTATTGTACTCAGATTTCACTTTTTCATAATAATAAAACCCTCAGCTACTGCACCGAGTTTCCCAACTTGGGTTTTTTCGGGGACAATTGTCCAAAAATAACGTGTCATGTTTATTGTGTGTGTGCTAATATTTTCTCAGTTTCCAGTTTTATTTTCTTTTGCAGTTAATTTGCGAAGGTTGTAATTTGATTTATTTGATATTTGTCGTAGCAAATAAATTTCTAAAACAATTAACATTAGAAAAATAAATTCTAGTTGTTGCAATAGGATTTCAATAGATGAAATTTTCACATGATGGATTTGGAGGATGCATGGATATCATGTTGTGCCAACCCCAGTTTTCATCCTTTCAAATCCCTTCCCCTAATTGTATGTTGGAGGGTATGGATGGCCATAAACAATGTGATATTCTAGGATAATATGTTAGTCCCTATACACATTATAGATGAGGTTCACAATATCTTAAGTCATTATCCTTAAGAAAAAATTATTGCAACCCACAAAGTGATAAATCTTGAATGCATTGACAATCATACTTTATGGGCTTATTTTGACAATGCCTCTATCAACGATGAATAGAATTGTGGGGGAGGGTTCATCTTATTCATTTCACCAGATCACAGTTTCAAAGAAAAGATGGGTTTGGGTCTTGAGATAAATAATCAAGTGAAACTCTTGGCAAGAAAATACTTGTTTTTATTTGCACAAGAGAAGGGATGTAAACAGTTACACATTTTTGGGGACTCCATGCTAACTATAAATTGGCTCATTAGTATTATTTATTGCAGGAACATTTTTCTATTGCCTATTATAGGGGATATCAAGGAAATCATTGATACCTTCATTTATTTTTCATGCTCACATATATACAAGTAAAGGAACCATATAGCGTATTGTCTGTCCAAAGAAGGTCTACATATGGAAAAGGATTTGTAGGTTTTAACTAAATATAAAAATGGCCATATATATGAGTTCTACCATCAATCGTACAGACACATAATTTGGGCTCCAATAAAAAATAAGTCCTTTTTACACATGGAACTATAGTCTATTTATTGTTTCATTTGGATATGTTCATAGCATATGTTTTTTTTGCTAGTATACATGTTTATATTCATGGACATTATTATTTTTTTATGTATAGGAATGGACATAACTGAATTTTGTTTGATAACAACATTGTTGAAAATGTAGTAAGAAAATCTAATTTTGACTTTGTCTTGGTCAGCTAGATTAAAATTCAAATTTCTATTTCAGCAGAATACTTAGAGGTAGTTAACTAAGGTGACATGGCTCGTATGACTCAATTAACTCAGTTAATTCGAGTTGGGGAAGCTTGAGTTCATTTCTACATGATTGATTGTTGCTTTTTAGTAATCTTTTTCATTTAATTTGAGTTATTGTCAGTTTAACTAGTTCTAACTGTTAGAAGAACTAGTGGAGGTCAAGTTGTGGAAGTGGAACTTCAACCACACTTAGTGATAAGCCATTTAACTTATCAATCAACCCAAAATAATTGTTGCATGTCGAGCATTTGAGTTACCCATTTGAGATGGAGATTCCAAGGCAGTGTACTATCAGTTGTAGCATATTCCAATGTGTACATGTGGTGCATACAGTCAGAGGAAGACATATTGCAAAATTCCAGAATGTGAAATTCCTAAAAAATAGGGGCAATTTCCCAAGGGACCAGCACAAGGAATTGGATCTTGGGAAGGCTTTAAATTGGCTAAGTGTTTTCTAGGTTTAGTTAGTGAGGCAGAGGGATAGAATATATACTTGCAGGGTGTGCTCAAGATTGAGAAATGATATGTATTTCATCTCTATTATCTAATTAATGCAATATAAAAAGTGAGAGGTTTTTAGTAGTTTCTTTCCCCTAGATAAATCTTTGTACATGTGTGATGTTTCCTCTTGTGTGTCTGTGATTCTTGTTTTAGATGGTGAATTAACTTCCACATATCAATAGAGTAGCTTCATGTCTTGCGATTTAAAAAATTTCATGAGTAGTATTGAATCTACACATTAATTTCTATATGGTATCAGAGCTGGAATCACTGTAGATCAAAGATTTCAAGGTTGTCATTGCAGGGGATTCGAATTTCCAGATCAAGGTTGCAAGTTTTGTTCAAGGCTGAGAAGATGGATTTCAATGGGCAAAGGCTCAAGTATTCCCTTGAGGGAAACTCTAATTATGTTGCATGGAAGGACTGCATGGAGGTAGTACTAGAGGATACTGGGTTGAAGGAATTCATTAATAATGATATTTTGAAATTGGTAGCATTTGATGCTAAGGATCTAGCAGACTGGAAGAAGTGTGTTTCCAAGGTGAGAAGGATCATATTGGGGGGATTATGAGACCATATTGTCTCAAGTATCCATGGGAAAGAGACTTTGTATGTAATGTGGATGGCGCTGATAGATTTTTTCCATAATAGCAGTGACCACAAGAAATTGGCACTCAAGGACAAGCTTAAGAATATCAAGATGTAGAGGAACGAGACCATTCCACAACACTGAGCAGGTTCACACAGTGTCATGAAGAAATTGTTAAAGTTGATGTTATTGTAGCAAAGGATGATTTGGTGAGCCTAGCCATTCTAAGCCTTCCCAAGAGATGGCACAACTACCAAGATTCAGTGAATGGGAAGGAGAAACTACCAAATTGGGAATGCATATGGTATGATTTGGTACAGGAGGAAATAAGGTGGAATACCATAGACATGACTTCATTCAAGGGCGAGGATGAGGATAAATGTGCCTTGGTTGGAAAGGAAAAGGAAGGGAAAGGGAACAAATACCAATCCAAAGAAGAATCTATTCAAGGGGGCAAGAAGAAAGACTTGTCGAGGATCAAGTGATTTCACTGTCATGAATTCAGGGTCTATGCAACGAAGTGCCCACACAAGAAGGCAAGAAATAAAATTATAGGAGTAGCGGGTGAAGCCTTGGATTCATGATTTGAGCTTGATTTTACTCTCATTGCATGCATGGTCAGCACAGTGATGGGAAGTGTGTGGTATCTCGACAGTGGTGCCTTGTAATATATGACGGGGAATAGAGATTTTTTTAGTAATTTGGAGGAGAAGGATCTCCATATGCACATCTAGATGGGAGATGATGGAAGGTACAACATGATTGACATTGGTACAGTCACCTTTCAGAGGGAGTCAGCCTCCTCGCTTAGGCTCAAGGATGTGATGTTTTTACTAGGTCTAAAGAAGAATCTTGTCTCCATTACAATTTTGGAAGATCGTGGATACGATGTGATCTCTAGCAAAGGAAAAGAATTCTTGAGACATTATTGATAGGTAAAAATGACCTTTCAACATTTTAAGGGAGACCACCCGGTTGAGAACTTAAATTAGCTCCTTTTCCATTGAAATGGTGGTTCCAACTGGTTCAATTGGGTCCAGTTACCCTCACTCTATCTCCACTAGCTTAAAGTATGGCTTTAACTTACCAATAGAGAAGAGACATCATGTCAACTCTTCTTGTTGATCAGGCAAGAAAGTGATCCTTAAGCTGACTTTATCACCCAGCCAAACCACTCTAAAGACTGCCCCCATATGAGGGGACTTCTAGGATGAAAAAAGTAGAACTATATGCAAAGTATAATCTAAGATGAATCTAACACTAGACCTATATTAATTGAAGGATTAGTGCTTCTCTCAATCAAAAGCAAGCTAAAAGGACAGGAAAAGAAACAGAAGTATGTTGAAATTGGAATCAGATAAAGGAAATAGATCATGGAAATAGTTCCAAGATATAATCCTTGTTCGATAAAATGTATACAAACAAATGCCCATTAAATAGTTAACAGACATCCAACTGCAAACATCTCCAATTCCTAATAAAACATATTCATAAGGAAAAAAGTTTCATGCCACAATACTGAAATAGTTCAAATAGATGACATGTATAAATCAGGACATCTATAAGATTAAAATGTTAGATAGCTAGCAGCTCAAGGAGATAAAGGTTTGTCCTTATGCAAGTTCCAGTTTTGAATCTCATTTCTGATTAACCCTACAAGATAGCTTGACCAGATTCTAAATGAGCATTTCAGTAAACAGTCAACAGTAGTGCTGAAAATCCGCATACATACTCATACTCCATAAATGAATTTGAAATCTAAAGAATTTATTTTCAATAATAGAGAAAGAAATTGTGTTGTACATTTGATTACATAAATAAATATTATTATAAAAATGAATCAATTACATAAAACATCATATAATTACAATATTGCAGGTCCTTTGTTGTCTCTAAATCGATTCCCTATTTGCACAGATGGATCTGATCTCACTAAAATAGTGCAAATGAGTCTTAACTCCTATACAAACAGGTTGTCAGCTCTATTATTTTTTTTCCTAATTTCTCTCGGATTTGAATCCACTTTCTCACAATCAGATATGGGTATTTATACATAGTGTAAATATTAACAGTCCCCCTCTATTTCTCAACAACTGAGTTAATTACAAGAAAATTAAGCAAAATGATTCCTTCTGTTGGGGTTCTGAAAAATATAGATGGTCACAGTTGAGAAAAATGCCCAGTTTAGTTTGCTCTCTGATAAGTTTGTCCAGCTTGTTTCGAACTGATAGGTGGAATTCAAATGCTTCAACATCTTCTCTTTATTATAAAAAACCCTTTTGCCACCTGGAGGGGTTTCTTCGGAAATCTTGACTAGATCTATTAACCATCGTCAGCCATGGAAGCTTCTCTGTCAAAATAAAACAGAATTAGCTTTTTTTTTGTAATGATATATTTCTTTTTAAATGTCGAAAAAAAATTTAAACCATAAAATGTGAAGAACTATATTTATGCCCCAAAACCATATGAATCACGGCTTTTAAATTTATACAATACTGGCCCATAGGAGGTGGCAAGTGGCAGATGTTAATAGGTATCAAAGAAATGGATATCAGAAATTTTAACAATGGAAATAATATAAAACTTGTGATGTAAATAATTCCCAATGAGGAGCGGACACAATATAAACATTAAATTGTTGTTTATATGCCCATTAAATCTGGAGCAATATCAGAAATCGAAGGTTTAAGATATCAAGGTTTTACAAATGTTACCATTTAAAATTTACGATATACTAGCAAACATGATATTCCAATTATACCATTATTAATATGCATATCAAGTCCGAAATATAGGAGCCTGGCAGATATCGAAAGTCGAAGAAACAATGTCTATCGCAATATCGATGGATTGGAATATCGCAATATCAATTGATTGGAATATCACACTATTGGCGGATTGGAATATCGGCTATGGAGAGATTATCGGAGATCAATGCGGGAGGTTATATCGCTATCGGAGCTTGGAGGGAGTGTTATATTGGAGCTCGGAGGGATATGTTGTATCTACATATTGATGTGATTGGACAAACACTATCGAAGATCATAGGGAGTGTTGTATCAGAGTTTTTTAAATGTGTCTTGAAAGGAAATCTCTGATATGCATTACCTCTGATATGCGGGAACGGAAACAATGACATGGCATGTGGGTCCTCCAACAGCCGCTTTATTATATAGTTCTGGAAGTTATATGGCCACTTAATATATTCATTTGATTATTGAAAAGAGCCACTTTATGGATTGGACTTTGAATATCGGGGATTTCAAATGAAATCCACTGATATCAAAGCTCTGATATTAGATTTGATATATGCTTTATTTTAATAGGTATTTCTCCACTTTTATCAATAAGTGAATTCATAATATAAAAGCCACTTTGTAATATAAGGCTTGGTCTTAGTCTCAGGGGCTATGTAATGAATTAAATAAATATTTAAAATATATATATCTATATATATATATATATATATATATATATATATATATACAGATACAAAGAACTATAACTTATAAAACAAAAAGGTAATATACATTTTAATTGGGCAAGGCAGTGAAAGATATCCAATCTTCAATTAGGCTCCATTTACAAACCAAACAACCAAATGAGATCAAACGAGTTTTGATAGGAAGAATAAAACATATCAAACTCATTGAAGCAATCCAAACTCAAAAAATGAGAAAGCGACATGCCTAGAATTCAATCAAAGGGTCCCCATAATGAGAATTAAGTGAATAATGGGAGGGTTGTGTTTTTACCACAACAATGGTGACACACTGGGAAGAACCAGTTATCTCTGGTTTATTATTAATGAAATCCTAAAAGGAAAAGGAGCAAGGCTGAATAAAATCAAAATGCTAAGATTCAGACTCTATGAAATCCCTCAAAATAGAGTTTAATAATTTGAACATCTATTTTAGAATCCTAAGAGTAAGATAATGTTTACAATAACAATTAATTAATGACAGCATAAACTAAAGTACAAAAGTTTAGCATTATGTTTAGTAATAAATATGAACTCTCATTGTCACAGGTAGAGCCACTGCTGCCAGCAGGTGTCCATAGCCTCAACAAGGTTTCCTTTTTAACCCAAAGGAATGTGAGTATCCCATCTACTATTTAGTATTTTAGAGAAGACATATTTCATTAATAATTTTGAAAACCATTGTCCTAGCTTGGTGACCAGATATGACAATGCCATTCACAAGTGTTGATAGTCATGAACAAGTTGGTTTGTGAGGAGACCTCTTATCTTACAGTGAATTTATGTGAGCCATTATCCTAGCTTGGTGACCAGATATGATAATGCCATAACAATAAAAGCCCATGATCATGGTAGGTTGGCTCATTACGGAGGCCCCCTACCTTTCAAGTTTTTCACACAACTTTTAATTTATAATCTGATAATTTGTGAAAATATATGGCGAGACAATTCCTCTCCTTAAGATATGGGGATGACATGGAAGAGTTATAGAATAATAAACTGGTGTGTTGCTTTTGTAACCTTATAATACTAAACTAGTGTTTTGCTTTTGTAACCTTAGTATATGTTTTAGGACATGACTTATTGTAAAGTAGTTTTCTTATGTGTATTAAGGTAAGATAGCATTCAAGTACTAATAGAAGACAATGATGTCAAAAGTTCAATATGAGCTTGAAAACTATCAATTTAATGATCTTTGTTTTATTCTTCCTTTTACTAATGGATTCCATTAGATAAGAGTAAAAAGTTCCCATTATTAACCAAAGTTGGGTTAAAAATAACTCTTTAAAAAGGATTGGTAATATTATTTAAATCAATCTGAGGAAAAGGTCAAATTGGAAATTAAGGGATTGTTGAGGGCAGAAGTGAGATCTTATTAATTCAAACCCAAAGTCAAGAGCCAATAGAAACTAGAAAAACCCAAAAATAATCAACCACAAAAAGAAAATCATAAGATAAACAATACTCAACTTAAACAAGTAAAAAGAATGATCTTGACATAAGAAATTACATTTCTTGTTAAGAAGAATGTCAAGCATGTTAATGTTGTCTTGCTTAGTAAGTTATTTATTCATTAAATAAGTTTCCAATCTAATGGGGACTTGCGAAAGAAAATTACTTATAAAAGTTCAAACAAAGTTAATTTCCTTTTATAAGTTTGGCTTCCAAAAAAAATATAAAGTCTTCATAATCCATCTTTCATAATAAATGAAAGATTAGAAATGAGAAACAAAATCACCATGAATGTGTTTTGGGAATTGTCCTCATTAAAATTTTCACAACTTCTTTATTGATCTTCCAAATTATTCCAAAGAAAACCTACAAGAAGACAAACAAACATAAGGAAGAAACAACTAAAGGAAAAGAAGAATAAACTGAAATAAAACAATCATATGATGCATACCTGGAAGAATTTGGTAATAAGTTTACCTCATTTATCTTCAACTTCTTCCATGTATTTTTTAAAAATGTTTAAAATCATCTTTTTATTAAATCTACAAAACATTAATAAAAAGAAATATAATCTATCCCTAATCTTAATCTAAAAAGTAGATTAAGACTAGGTGAAATCAAACTTCCAGTGTAACCATGCTCTCAGATTTATTTATGCATGCATGCAAACAACAAAAGTCAACAAATGATGGGAGGATGGGAACCCTGGCGCGACCTAATCCTAACACGGGGTAGGGTCTTTGCAGTACACTTGGTGCTACCACGTCTGCATTAGGTTAGGCTCGTTCCTATATGGAATTTGGCTAACACTCCTTTCGCCCCCTTCATCTGTTTGAGCACCTACCATACTCCCCGCGATGGCAACTAAACCCTGTCATTTAACGTTTGTTTGTAGCTGTTGGTCCCCTACTATGACGGTTGCTCTGGAATACGGTGGCAGCTGGCGTAACCCCCGAAGCAACAATGGAGACCGAGCTTATAGATTATTCTGAGGACCCCTTAGAGGGTACATCCATTTTCGGCAAACCTACAGGCTCAGAGGATTTCTTCCCTTACAGCAGAGCACTTATGGAAGCCATTGCTCCACTCCCGTCGCTCACGGGTCCATCTAGTGCAGTCATCGACCTACCTGAAGTGTCATCCTCCTGGCTGCCCTTCGACATTCCTCCTTTGTCATTGATTTCCCTTCAATTCGTGACCAAAAACATCGGCCCTGATCCTGTGGCTGGTTCATCCGGACCCTCATCCCTCCAACCTTCTGCAGCCTCATACTTCCCCTCCCAGTCTCACCTTGGAGTGACTCCACCCCATCTAACTCCTCCCATCATGACCAAAACTCCTATTCCCCCTTCTGGCTGCTTCAAAAATGTTCCCCCTCTCCCGGACGCATTCCCATCTAGCCCTGATCTAACCCCCCCAAACCCTAACCCTAATCCTGCTAACCCTACTTTCGACGGAGCATAAGGGAGCACTGAAGAAGCGGAGACGAGACTTGGAAAGAGGCTAAGGTGCATTAAACCAAAGCATCTAGAGGTAATCATCGACTGGGAATATAATTTCCAGTGGGAAGATACCATGGATATGGTTGCGACTGTCTTGGTAGGAAGAGTCTGGGGAAGGAACTACTATGTGGCAATACTAAAAAATTGGTCGCGGAAATATGGGGCCAACATCTGGCAGATTTTCCATTTGTACAAACCTTTGTCCGGGGTTGGTTTTCACTGCAATTCACAAGAGCAGAGCATACAAACTGGGTGACGTCGTCCTTCTGGCATATTGAGTAGGCCCCTATAATGCTAAGGAGATGGAGTCCGCTTTTTGACCCAGACAGAGAACAGCTAGGGGCTGGGCGATTATGGGTTCGCCTCCCCATCCTGCCGCTTCAATTCTAGACCGAGGACATCTTCAGGAGAATTGGAAACACCCTCGGTACCTTCTTAGACTATGACAGATCATACCTCTCCACTGGGGTTATGGCCCATGCACGGATCCTGGTACATTTAGACATAAGAGGAGGATTGTAGGAGCAAGTCACCCTATGCTGGAGGAACTACACTGGAACCCAAATCCTTGGTTATGAGGGGGTCCCCTTCTGATGTAGATGATGCCACAGAGTCAGCAACCTCTACAAAGACTTCCCTCTTCTAGGGAAATCGAGGACTAGAAGCAAAGGGAAGACAATTCCCTCAATGGATAATCAGACACAGGCAGATCACTCGGAGGACACGAAGAATGCAGACACTGAAGCAGTTGGATCTAGGCTGGCCTCAACAACATAGAAGAAGCATGGGAATATACCTCTCTGACCTCCTTCACCACCACTGACCAGGTCAAGGGCGGCCACTGGAGCCGCACTATCTTCGGGTATGTCTAATTCTGAACCTTTCTCTGCAACATTTACAAATTCTACAGATTATATTGATATATCTAAGGGAATCCATCAGAGCTCTGGCACTTTTCTATCTCCCCCCAACCACCTCAAATGTCCCTTGATTCCCCTCCTCCTACAATCTCATGTACCCCCCCTTCTTTTCCGGAGAAGGTGCCATCCGATATGATTCCTGGGACTGATCCCCTTCCCCATCGTTACCACCTCTGCTCACACTCTTGGTCCTGGCCCCTGATACTATTGGCATTGGTCTAGTACCTTCCCCTACCCCTTCGAAGCTCCCTTGAGGAAGACCATCCTCCCTATCAATAGCTAAACAACAGGCAGGGATGGAGATCGCCACAGGAAGACAACTTACTCTTGAGAGGGTCCTTAGAGCATAGAATTCCCTGGATCCGTCTCCCCCATGAAGGTTCTCTCTTTCAATTGCAAAGGGATTGCTAGTCCCAAGAAAAAACTAGCACTACGAAGGCTCCTCAATACTAAACCGATTGATATGGTCTTCCTACAAGAAGCTCTGGGATCAGTCGATGCCATATCCCACCTCCTGGAAACCATGCTCTCTGGATGGAACTTCCAAGCCATAGATGTAAATGGTCGCTCTGGAGGCATCGCCCTAAGTTATAATCCTCGCATGATAAATCTTATCAACACCTAGGGAGGCATTGGATTCATAGGGGCTGACACCTACTCTACTGAGATGGGAACTGACATTATGTTAGCGCTCGAATCTACCTCAGGCTAAGGAAGGCAAAACTCGAGGCAACATCAAACCACGCTCAGCCTCGTAGCTAGCCCTACGAGGACAGGAGAGGGCTCTCTCTGGGTCTATCTCGGCAAACAAGTTTTCAAAGGGGCTGAGATGACCGATAAAGAATACTGATTTTAGGCTAGTAAAGAGATAGGAAGGTTTGTTTTTGATTTTTGAGTTTTGAGTTTTTTGCTGGAGAAATGGAAAAACCAATTTTGGGTGCGGGGATTGAGGTCAGATTTTTGCAGAGATCGAGTTGGGGCAAGGTAGGCAATAGTCTTGATGCCTTTTGATCAGGTGTATGGATGGATCAGAATGACAAGGAGTTGAAGAGGGAAAAAGAGAATATGGATCCTCTTCAAACTGACGAAAACATGGAAAATTAAACAAACTTAAAGGCAGAGCATAACAATCTATGGATTCTACCTTAACACTTCATTTGTTCAATTGTAGAAGATGAAAGAAGGAAAATGATACACATTAACAACTTACAATTACAGAAAGAAGCACATCATCAACACACAAAGCCACAAGGATCCCAACAGGTGTTGCAAAATCTCTGATCTTCCCTTAGCCAAAATATGAAAAATACGTACAATAGTGTCCAAAATCTTCCCAAGAGTCCAACCTGTGCTACTGAATGAAAATTTACATATATAGATCAAAATAACATCATTCCCCAACCTCTAGGGGTCGAGCTCCTCCTTCTAGGAGCAGTTTCAACCAATTCTAAACAAGGAACTGAAAACTAGGTAGTCAAACAACTAACCCCTATATGCTAGGAAACTGATTCATTCATTAAATTTTTGCTATTTTGTGAATGAATCATCTAGAATAGGTAATATAGTGCCAAAATTACATCATATACATCAAATTACATCAAGGAAAACCAAAAATTACATCAAGAGGTGAAACTGGTCAAAACTGGCCGAAATTCTGAGCTGGAAGGTGAAAAATTGGCCAAAATCCTCAATGCGCAGCGCCCTGATCTCTACGCGCAGCGCACTTTTCAGGCTGATTTTGAGGCACTTCCCGGCATCCAAATTGAGCTCAGGTTGGCTTGTTGGAAATCCCTGGATGTCTACTTTCCAACCCAAGTGGAATTTTCCCATTTGGTGTCCATTTGCCCCTCCAAACGTTCATTTTCCCAAGACTGCTTCCTGTGTGTCCAACAAGGGGCAGTGAGGTCATTTTTTGCATGTTTTTTGACCCTTTGGGGACCCAAACCTTGATGAAATGCCTTGGAAATAGCTGAGCAGGTATATTTCATCATGAAAAATCCAAAAATGCAAACCATTTGTGATTTGGACCTCCCAATCTTATGGGTAGCGCACTGCGCGTTGAGCCAAAAAACCTGTTTTTAGAGCCAAAAAAATCAAAATTGACAAAATTTTCTCCAAATTCCTTGAAATTTGGGCTATGGGTCCCCAATCAAGTATCATGCTCAACCAAAGAGGCTTCGTCCAAAACTCGAAGTGGATCTGACCTCTTCCACCGTTTTAGTGCTTGGCTCAACCTCTTTTTCAAAATCTTCACTTTTGCTTTGTTGACATGCATGCGAGCCCAATAATGATGTTTCATGTGTCGGAGCATATCTTTATCTCTATTAGCCTTTGCCAACAGCTTCTCTAAGTGAATGTTGACCCTCTCGAGCCAAGTCTCCCGGTCAGTTTCTACCTCCTGCTCATAAACTGAATCTGTGTCTGACATGGCTTTGGTGTCAAGATGTCTATGATATATAGAGTGATATAAGTGTGGCGGAGTCAATTTCAATGTATACTCAAAACTTTAGTATGTTTACCACAGCATCAAACAAACCATGCCATAATAATAATGCTCTGTTTTCAATGATTTGACACAAAACAGTCACCTTTTGACAAATGAGCAAAATACAATGTGTGCTCTTTGGAATGTTTGACTAGGGTGCACAAATGAGCAAGGAGCTGGTTTTTTCATCAATGGAGGATGAGGGACATCTTACTAAACCACCCACATATTTTTAAAACAACTCAAGGGATGCCTTTGTTATGAACCTAGGGTTTCATTTTCCCAAAACCCAATACATCAAATCCCATCTTTGAAACATATATCAAACACCCTAACATTACTAGGCAGCAATAACATACCTATTTGCAAGCTTGGAATGAATTTGGTTGTGTTCCGGGCGCATATACCAAATTTTTGTGTTTCTGAGATTCAATGTGCAGCGCGCAAACCCAGTGCGCAGCGCACACTCCTATGCGCAACGCCTATGTAAATTTACATTGGCCCAAACTGCCCAATGCGCAGTGCACACTTTCTATGCGCAGTGCACTTTTTCAGGAGGCGTTTGGAGGCCTTCCCGGTGTCCAAATTAGGCATGTGATAGATCGTTGGAAAGGTCTTTGAGTATACTTTCCAACCCAATTGGAATGTTTGAATTTTGAGTTCATTTTCCTTGTCAAAAATCAAATCTCCCAAGACTGGTCAAAATGTGCCAAATGAGACTGCCTCAAGGCAGACTGCTGTTGCGGTCAACTTTTGAATGCCTTCCTCAACTTAAAATTGAGCTCATGATAGCTCATTGGAAATATATTTTTGTATAGTTATCCTTTGACTCATCAAGAAAGTTATTTGGCCAACCAAGCTAGGAAAAAAATTTATTTTTCCAAGGTCACTTCAGAGGTGCATCAATTCTCCCGAGGCGATTGTATTTTTGACATTTCTCCAAAACCATTATACCTGTGTAAAAAGTGAAGGATTTTTTTCTTCCTTGGCCTGTTTTGGACAAAAACCTCTCTCAGTTTTCCCAAATTCATCTTTGATTTCTCAGAAACATCATTTGAGTGAAACCTATCCCGATGTGTGAAACAAGGGATTTTGTCGAAATGAAGCGAAATGAAGGGGATAAGGGGCTTCTAAATTCTTGGGGAAATTTTTGGAAGTAGGGAGGGATGTTAGGAAGCAGGGGAAAGTGGAATATCAAATATCGAGTGAGGGGAAGGGGTCCAAAAGGGCAAAACATAGGCCCAACCTAGAAAATTGCCAGGTTGTAGCAAGAAACTAGGGTTTGTGCGAAAATGAAGAATTTGGGGGATCTCAGTGATGGGAAGTGTTTAATAAGGTACATTAAGGATAGGGGAAGGTGTATGAACATCAGGATGCAAGTTTTTCTAATGATTTGACCATTCAAGAGAAATTGCCTTCAAAACCCTAGGAGAGGGAAATGAACCTTGCCTAGGCGCAACTGAAGCATGAACAAGGTGTAAAATGACCCAATGGAACTTGACATGATGATGACAACCCTCTGAATGATGATACACTCAGCTGAATGATGACATGGACTGCCATTTGGACAACTTTGAAAAGAGTGAAAACAAACCCTAGACCTAATGCCTAGTGACCAAATTTTGCTTGAAGACTCTTTGAAATGACAAAATTTGACCTTGACACCTTAAAATCACTTTGTAAGAGAATATTTGATCACTAGAGGAAGGCTAAAAAGGCTTACACTAACACATTATACTGATAAATTTTTATGGGCCCTGCCACCACCGGGAGGACTTCTGGGAGCATCTTATGGCATCTAATATCCTGCAATCAGATAACATCATTCTGGGTGGGGACCTAAACTTTTCTCTCGGATATTCAGAGTCATGTGGGAACCATGCCTAGGTCGACCCTCTATCTGCCTTCTTTGAACACCTACTGGAGACCCATAGTTATATTTACATCCCCTCTGCTAACCTCGTCCCAACTTGAAGGAACGGGAGATGTGGGGAGAATAGTCTTGCCAGATGGCTCGATTGATTCCTCATCAAGGAATGATTCCTGGAGAGGGTCTTTACATACCGCTAGTGGGTTGGCTCGGGAGGCTTATCCGACCATCTACTGATATACCTTGACATTTAGGGAGCAATAAGCAAACCTCGAGCTCCCTTCAAATTAAACTCCACCTGGTTGAAGGACATTTCCTATACCCATTTAGTCACTGACTTTTGGAAGGTCCACCCACCTGATGATGGAAGGAACATCACTGAAGGCTTCATCAACAACCTAAAAGAACTGAAGAAGCTATCAAAGATCTAGGCTCATAACAATAGGGTATAGGAAGAAAAAAATCTAAGAGACATTGAATCAGAAATTGCTGACATGGAGGATGAATGCAGGGGACTATTTATAACAAATGAACATAAGGAAAATCTCACTGCCTTAATAACCAAGAGGGGGAACATCCTTAATGAAAGGGAGGAATCATGGAGATTGAGAAGCAAAGTAATATGGCTAAAGGAGGGAGATGACAACACAACATTCTACCATAAATTTGCAAATGGAAGAAAGAAAATTAACACTATCTGGAAATTGTATAGTGAGCAGGGTATTGAGGTGGATACCTTCCCTCATTTGGCCTCGCTCGCCACCTCTCATTTTAAACAGGTCTATCAATCTCCTCCTAATCCCACCCTAACAGAGGTAATAAGAGTAGCACAACTCTTTCCTCGGTTCGTCGATCAGGAGAATGCTATGGACCTGAATAGAGAAGTCACTCTTGGGGAACTGGAGGCTACCCTGAAATGGTTTATGAGGGACAAGAGTCTCGGCCCTGATGGTTGGTCAGTGGAGTTCTATTTGGATTTTTTTGAAATTCTTGGAGAAGATTTACTCAAGGGCATCGAGGAATGCAAGATATCTGCACAAATGCATGGGGCCGTCAATTCCACCTTCATAGCCCTAATCCCCAAAACAGACAACCCATCCAACTTCAATGACTTTCATCCCATATCCCTGTGCAACTGCTTATACAAAATCATCTCAAAAATCATTGCAAATCGCCTCCGTCCCATTCTCTCCACCCACATCTCCTCAGAACAATTCGCCTTTCTACAAGACCGACAGATACATGAAGAAATAGGAATGGCTCAGGAAGTACTGCACTCAATTCAGACAAAGAAGATCAAAGGTATGATCCTCAAAGCTGATCTATCTAAGGCTTTTGATCGGGTAAGTTGGTTATATATCAGAATGCTCCTAACCCATTTAGGATTTCCTGTGGGAGTTATAAAATGGATTATGTGTTGCATCACAAATATATCCTTCAGTGTTCTGATAAATGGAGCTGCTTCTCCCTTCTTTTACTCTGAAATAAGATTCATGCAAGGATTTCCCTTATCTCCCCTACTCTTTTTACTAGTAATGGAAGGGCTCAGCAGACTTATTAAGGATACGCATCTCAGGGGCAGGCTTATGGGAATTAGGATCACAGACAGATGCATAATAACACACCTCCTCTTTGTGGACGATGTGTTGATCTTCCTCAATGGGGGTATAGGGGATCTAAATACTATACAGCACTCTATCAACATATTTCAAACTGCAACTGGAATAGCTATAAATAACTCAAAATCCAATCTCACCATATATGGCTGCTCCCCTCATGAGATCCGATTTACTTTACAGAGGTTTCCTTTCACCCTATTATAGCTGGAAGAAGGTCTCCAGTACCTGGGCTACATGCTGAAGCCACTCGGATATAAAATAGCTGATTGGACATGGTTGATTTCAAAACTAGAAAGGAGACTTAATATATGGTATCACAAGTATCTTTCCAAGGCAGGAAGACTAGTGCTCATCAAAGCTGTTCTTGAGGCCACTCCAGTGTACTGGATGTCTCTAGCTTGGATACCAAGAGGAATCCTAACAAGATTAAAAAATATCTGCAGTAGATTTCTATGGAAAGGCAAACAAACAAGGAGGATTTTTGCATGGGTAAAATGGGATCTGTTGTCCCTCCCAAACAAATGGGGAGGTTGGGGTATTAAAAAGCTGGAAGATTTCTCCTCAACACTCGCAGCCAAACTAGGATGGAAATTAATCACTACTAACAGTCTCTGGACCAAAGTAGCCTCCTCTAAATACATATATCTACTAAGGCCGATGGATTGGCTAAGACAGACAAGCTGGAACATAAAAGGGATCTCGAATATCTGGAAAGCAGTACTAAAAGCATTGTCACTGATCCGAGATGGGCTCACTTGGAGAATACATGCTGGCACATATGTTCTCATTGGACTTGACCCTTGGATTGGATGTGGGAATGCACATTTATTACTAGATGAACTAAAACATCACCTCATAAAGTCTGGCATCACCCACATCAGCCACATTGTTGACATGGAAAGATCTACCTTTCTTCACCAATCTTGGAAGTCTGCCCACCGCCCACACATACCTCATCAATGGCATAACCATTGGATAGCTTATGCAACAGCTCTAACTGAATCACATATCAGAATCTTGGAAGGGGAGGATGAGATTATATGGGCACTTGCAAAAAATGGCAGGTACTCTCCCAAAGAGGGATACCTACACCTCGCCAATAGACATAAACCACTACATATCGATATATGGTGGAAAGTTATGTGGAAGCTCAAATCCCCCCCTAGAACTAGACTTCTCATGTGGTCAATTCTGAAAAACAAAATCCCAACCGGAGACAACCTGAACAAAAGAGGACAACATGGGCCTTTCTATTGCTGCCTATGCAAAGACTACTCAGAAATTGTAGACCACCTATTTCTTACCTGCCCCATCACTATTGACCTCTGGAATACTACTCACTCACACACCCCTTCTCTAAACTCATGGAGGGGCCAAGCTATCAAGGAGGTTTGGTCCAATTAGTGGGCAACAACATCCCCGTCGAAAGCTAGGAACCTCCCCCTTCTCATTAGCTGGGAAATTTGGATAGCCCGAAACTGCCTCATATTTCTGGATTCTGCCCCTCATTGGCCCTCCATCTCAGGAAAAATCTTGGCCAATTATAGTAATATTCCTGAAGATGAAGATAATCCCCCACCCATACATATCATTCCAGAAACCATAGATCACACCCAGCCTTGGGCTTTTTTTGATGGATCAACGCAAGAAGCAGGATGTGGGGGAGGTGCCATACTTTATTTAACTGACTCCCACCACTATCATATCCAAATGGGACTTGGAGGAGGCACGAAAAACTATGCAGATCTCATCACAGCTAAACACCTCATTCATTTTGCTATTGAAAAAAACTGCAGGAATCTACAAGTGTTTGGGGACTCAAAAATTGTATGCAACTGGATAAACAAAACATCTATATGTCATGCTTACACCCTGAAACATATATTGGATGAGGTCCATAGATATATATCATCTTTTGACAGTTTTGTATGTCGTCATATCTACAGGGAATGAAACTCACTCACTGACCAACTTTCCAAAGAGGCAGCGATCCGGCCACGTGACATTTGGATGATACAGGAACAAAGAGATGGGGAGCACTACCAGTATTATCACTGCCCATACATGGGCCATGCTACATAGGCACATCAGGAGCTTGATACCATATGATATGAAACTTTTATCTTTATTGTAAATATTTATTTTGTTTATATATTTACATCTACATGTTCAGAAAACTACTCTCTGCATAGAGTAATCTAAATTTTGAGAACCAACAGAACTTATCTGAGGGAAAGTCTCCCTGCTTGGAGAACTTATACATTTATGCTTCTATATTTTTGACATGCTTACAGCCTCCTAATTGCATATGCGCACAGCATTTACAACATGTAATTTTCCTTAAATATTAATGAAAACTACGATTTTTTTCCAAGGGGAAAAACAAATGTCAGCAAAGATAAAATTGTAGTTGAAACATTAAAACAAAAATGAAACACACTACGTACTTTTAAAATTGAAAAAATAAAAGTAAATTATTTACAAAATAATTCCCTTAAAACTCTTCCAAATATTTGTTTATAGGATCATCAAAATAAGGATGTGATTCATATGTTTGAAAAGAATTCAAAGAAAGAGGAAACAACAAACTAGTATTAAATGCTAAATCTTTGCAAATGAAAGGTCGATGTAAATAAAAAACAAAAAAAGAAATATTCTTTTCAAAAGAATCAAGTGGATAACAATGAGGAAGATTACTGAAAAGAATGCATGGCTGGTCAAAATGTATAGATGTACTCTCGAGTGTTATCATTCATGTAAAAAGAATTTGGAAATCTGAAATCAATTGTCCAATCATAAGACAGAACCTCAACCTAAGAAGAAATTGAAATAGATGATTGAAATTTTGAAATTGATTATTGCATGTACTAATTAATGCATTTGATGAGAGTGTGGAACTTTGTTGGTCAAGATGCCAATGCAATATGTGCAAAAAATCAAAAATAAAATTAAACAAAGAAAGAAATTGAAAATGAGAGAAAGGTAATTTGTAATATACATCTATGTTACAAATTATGTTACAACATAGTGGAAGTTTTTTTACAGAGATTTCCTTTTTATAAATGATTATGAATTTAAAATCATTATTATCCTCAAGATTAAAACTGTAAGAAGGTACATTATCATTGTAGGATTGAGAAATCAGAGTTGATTTATAATCATTGAAAACATTATGACTATGAGAGAAAGTGTTTGAATTGTTGTCTTTTTCACTTTCAAAAACAGATTCATTTGAGGATTGGGAATCAATTAAAACAGATTTTGAAGATGAAGAAGAACCAATTTCAATATTTTGATTGTCATAAATACTTTATTAGTGTCTTCCTTGGTATCTAATTCTTCAATAGAATAACAAGGAAGAGAAATTAAATACTTAAACCAACTCGTTAATTGATGTTCAGGAGGAAAGTCATTGGATTTAAAGAGCATTAATGTCAATTTAAATTTAATTAAAAATTGATCCAAGGACTCACGTTCTCTCCTACGCAATTAAAGTAGTTTTTTGCACACCTTTTTGTAGTTTTATTGTTGAAAACCCTGAATGAGCATCGGTGAAAACTCATCCCCGCTATGTACTAAGGTAACTGGAAGTGAAAGACATAGTCTTTTGCTTGACCTATCAAAGTATATGTGAAAATCCTACCAAGATCAACCTCATCAATATTAATTTTTTGAGAATTTGAAATGAACTGAAAAAGGTGATTAAAGGAAGAATATTTACCATTGAACTTTACCTTTGACAATGTTTTAAATCCCTTGATTGGAGTAGTGTTTGATTGTGATACACTAAAGCATCTCCAAGGAGGTTTTTTGGAGGAACCCATAATTCAAAGTTTAAAATTCTGCAATAAACTTTAGCAAACAATTTAAAACAGGCCCTCCTTCTAGCGCCAAAAATTTTGATCAGAAAAAATGACCTTTCAACATTTTAAGGGAGACCACCTAGTCAGGAACTTAAAGCAGCTCCTTTTCCATTGAAATGGTGGTTCCGACTGGTTCAATTGGGTCCAGTTACCCTCTCTCTATCTCTACTAGCTTAAAGTATGACTTTCACCTACCAATAGAGAAGAGACATCAGATCGACTCTTCTTGTTGATCAGGCAAGAAACTAATGCTTAAGCTAATTTTATGGACTAGCCAAGCCACTCTAAATATTTCCCCTGTATGAGGGGACTTCTAGGATGCAGAAAGTAGAACTACATGCAAAGTATAATCTAAGATGCATCTAATACTAGACCTATCTTGATTGAAGGAAGGATTAGTCCTTCTCTCAATCAAGAGAAAGCTAAAAGGACAAGAAAAGAAACAGAAGTATGTTGAAATTGGAATAAGATAAAGGAAATAGATCAGGGAAATAGTTCCAAGATCTAATCCTTGTTCAAGCAAATGTATACAAATAAATGCCCATTAAATAGTTAACATACATCCAACTGCAAACATCTCCAATTCCTAATAAAACATATGCATAAGGAAAAAAAGATTCATGCCACAATACTGAAATAGTTCAAATACATGACATGTAGAAAGCAGGACATCTATAAGATTAAATTGTTAGATAGCTAGCAGCTCAAGGAGATAAAGGTTTGTCCTTATACAAGTTCCAGTTTCAAATCTCATTTCTGATTAACCCTGCAAGATAGCTTGACCATATTCTAAATGAGCATTTCAGTAAACAATCAATAGTAGTGTTGAAAAGCTACATACATACTCATACTCCATAAATGAATTTGAAATCTGAAGAATTTATTTTCAATAATAGAGCAAGCAATAGTGTTGTACATGCCATGGGTAGATCAAGAGGCTTATCCATCGGATATAACCCTCGCTCCATTAAAGCTACTGCATCTTGGGGAGGGGCAGGGTTTCTCGGCATGGACACCTTCTCAGCTGATCTAGGGTTAAGCATCAGGGTTATTAATGTATATGGCCCTTGTCAACAGAGAGAGGAGTTCTGGCAGCATTTCCTCAACCTGGAGCTCACTTCGAAGGACAACCTGATTGTCGGTGGAGATCTCAACTTCTCCATTGGTTTTGGGGAATCGTGGGGTTCCCATGCTCAAGTTGACCCTCTATCTGGATTTTTTATGAACTCCCTGGAGCAGCATAACATCTCTGATGTCCCCATGATCAAACCCTTGCCCACCTGGAGGAATCGAAGGATAGGGGATGCAGCTCTGGCAAGAAGACTGGATAGATTCTTAATCAAGGTGCCCATGTTACAACACCTCCATCGATTCAAACAATGGGTGGGCTATGGGGGTATCTCGGACCAATTTCCCATATACTTGGAGATCCTTGGTCCCGAATCAAAACCAAATACCCCTTTTAAATTCAATCATATCTGGCTAAAAGAACAGGATTACTACAAGATGATCTCTGATTATTGGAGGGCAAACCCTATCTCCAGACATAGATCATTGGCTGAAGGGTTCTGTCATAATCTCTCTCATCTCAAACAATTGTCCATTACCTGGGCCAAAGAGAAAAACAGAGGGAGGAGCAGATACTCTTGCAGACTGAATCGGAACTAAGCATGGTTATGGACGACAGCAATAAGCGATTCTCATCTGCTAATGACAGATATCATCTGATAATGTTGGAGAAACAGAAGGAAAATATTTTGAAGGACAGAGAGGAATCCTGGAGACTTAAAAGCAGGGCTATCTGGCTACAGGCACGAGATGATAACACAATTTTTTTCCAGAGCTATGCTAAGGGCAGAAAGATAGCAAACACCATCTAGAATTTTCCCAGCCCTCATGGAGGAGTGGCTGACACCTTCAAAAAGCTATCTCTCCTTGGTACCTCTCATTTTCGGGACCTCTACAAAGCTCCCCCTGAGACCAATCTAGCAGATATAATTAAAGTGGCAGGCTTTTTCCCTCGGTTTGTAGACGAAGAGAAGGCAGCAGAGCTCAACTCACCTATCACCTCAGCTGAGCTGGAAGAGACCCTGAAGTGGTTTAAAAAATATAAAATCCTAGGCCCAGATGGATGGTCAATAGAGTTCTACTTAGCATTCTATGAGATCTTGGGACAGGCTCTGCTTCATGTAGTGGAGGAATGCAAGTCCACTGGAAAATTATATGATGCCATCAACTCCAATTTCATTGCCCTTATCCCCAAATTAGACTCCCCTTCATCATTCGTCCTATCTCCCTTTGCAAATGCCTCTACAAAATCATCTCCAAGATCATAGCCAATAGGATCCAACCTATTCTTTCTCAGCATATCTCCCCTGAGCAATTTGCTTTTCTTGAAAATCGCCAGATTCATGAGGCCATTGGCACAACACAAGAGGCCATTCACTCTATCAGAACCAAGAAGTTAAAAAGAATCATCCTAAAGATCGATCTAGCGAAAGATTTTGATCGAGTTAGCTGGCTTTACATCAAAATGCTCTTGATTCATCTAGGCTTCCCTCATCCTTTTACCACTTGGATCATGTCATGCATTTCTACTGCCTCCTTCAACATCCTCATAAATGGATCTGCTTCACACTTCTTCCATGCTGAAAGGGGTCTCAGACAAGGCTGCCCCCTATCGCCTCTCCTTTTTCTCATTGTCATGGAAGGGCTTAGTCGCTTAATAGCTCAGGAAATCCGAAATGGCCGGTTTTATGGGCTTAAAATTGTTGATCATTGCTACCTCACACACCTCCTATTTGTTGATGATGTTCTTATTTTCTTGGATGGTAGTATTCGAGACTCTGCTTCTTTCAGCAATATACTTCTACTTTTCTCCCGGGCAACTGGCATGCTGGCAAATCAAGGAAAATCCACCATTACCCTGGCTCACACTTCCATCCATGAATCCAAGTTTGCCCAGCAACATTTTCCCTACCTCATTACTCCACTTGATCAAGGCTTCAAATATCTCAGGTTCTGGATCAAACCCCTGAGTCAGAAAATAGTTGATTGGATCTGGTTGGTCATCAAACTAGAGAAAAGACTAACGAACTAGAGCCATCATTTTTTATCCAAGCAGGGATGCTAGTGCTAATTAAATCAGTCCTAGAGGCTACCCCAGTATTCTGGATGGCCCTAGCTTGGATACCCAGAAGTATCCTTGCTCGACTACAACAAATATGCAGCAAATATCTGTGGAATGGGCACCAAGATAAGAAAATTTTCACCTGGGTCAGCTGGAATAAGATCGCATTACCCAAAAAGTGGGGGGGATGGGGACTAAAAGACTTACCACTTTTTGCACAAGCACTGGCTGCTAAAATGGGTTGGACTCTCCTCTCCAATCAAAACCTTTGGACCTCAATTACATATCATAAATATATATGGCCTCTTCAAGTAATGGACTGGATCAGGATGCCTCGATGGCAAACTACAGGTACATCATCAGTTTGGAAGGCCATGATAAATGCTTTTCCGATTGTACGAACCCATCTAGCTTGGCGCATAAATGACAAAACCAAAGCTCGCATTGGATTAGATCACTGGATAAGGGAGGGGGACGTTACCAGCTCCCAAGGGAACTTATTCATCACATGAATCAAAGAGACATCAGGGTCCTTACGCATATTGCTAATAACAATAACTCGACTCTATTTGGGCAGGCTTGGAAATCTGCAGATGATCTCAATATTCCGCAACTTTGGCATCAGTTGTGGCATGACAACCTCTCTTCTTTAAGAGAATCCCATGTCAGAATTAAGGAAGGACCTGACAAATTAATGTGGTGCCTCGCAGACAGCGGAATCTACTCCCCAAAGGTTGGATACCTAGGTCTAATAATAAACAGAAAGCCTGAGCAACTCATTGACTGGTGGCAAGGCATATGGAAATTAAATTCGCCACCAAGAACCAAATTGTTCTTTTGGTGCGTTCTCAGCCATAAAGTCCCCATGGGGGATGCATTAACCCGCAGAGCCATTCATGGACCACACTAGTGTGTCCTCTGCAGAAAAGCATCTGAAACAATTGATCATCTCTTCATAAAATGCGAAACTGTGGTAAATATATGGAGATCCATTACACCTGTAATTCATTATAATGGCAGCTGGGAAGGAGATAGCATCATACAAGCCTGGAAATCCTGGTATAGAGCACATTCGGGTACCAATCTGCTCTGCCTCCCCTTGATCATCTATTAGTCCATCTGGCTAGCTAGGAACAGGATCATTTTTTAAGATCAAACAGTCAGGTGGCAAACCATCAATGCTAAAATTATTTCTACATATCAGGAGCTCCCCGAATACACTCAGCCCAGGCCGCGAAGACCAATAGCACCTGAACCTATCAATCATTCCACTCCTTGGGCATTTTTTGATGGTGCAGCCCAGGAACATGGATGTGGGGGAGGATTTATATTGCATCTCACTGAACAGCACCATTTTAGAGTAAAAATGGGACTTGGAGAAGGGACAAACAATTATGCCGAATTAATCGCCCTTCGTCATTTACTGCACTTTGCATTAAGTCATGATGGCATAAAATTACAGATCTTTGGGGACTCAAATATCACCATAAATTGGTTCAATAATGTTACCTCATGCCACTCACACACACTCAGAAACATTTTGGATGAAGTTAACATTTTCAGATCTCAGTTTAACTCTATCACATGTCACGATATTTACAGGGAGTATAATGACAGTGCTGACAGGCTTTCCAAGGAGGCCACGGTACTCCCCAGAGGTCAGTGGATAATACAGGAGGAAAGGGGCACAAATCAATACCAATTTTACCACAGGCCTTACATAGACCAGGATTATCATAGGGCGGGACAGCCCTAATTTTTGCTGCATAATAGCTACGGACTATTACTCCATTTATTTATTTTTATGTATTTTTGCAGAATAGTTAAAGATGTCACCCTGCATGGTATACATATTGTAAAAAACTTTGGTGTTTTTCTTCTTTCAGAACCTAATCAGGAAGTCACCCTGTGTGGTGTACTTGAAATTTTGTTTTTCAACAGACAATTCAGGAAATATCCTGGAAATATTTTTGAGACAGGTGCCTAGATTAGATGAAAAGCAAATGAAGCATATGCTGATAAGCATCTACTATATGTAATTTTTCACAATCTAATGAAAGATTACGATTTTTCCTTGGGAAAAAAAAAAATAGTGTTGTACATTTTATTATAGAAATAAATCTTATTATAAAAATGAATCAATTACATAAAACATCAGAGAATTACAATAGTGTAGGTCCTCTAGTGTCTCTACATCAATTCCTTGTCTACACAGAAGGATCCGATCTCACTAAAATAGTGCAAATGTGTCTTAACTCCTATACAAAGAAGTTGTTAGCTCTAGTATTATTCTACCTCTTTTCTCTCAAATTTGAATCCACTTTCTCACAATGAGATATTGGTATTTATACATAGTGGAAATATTGATAGTCCCCCTCTATTTTTCAACAATTGAGTTAATTACAATAAAAGGAAACAAAATGATTCCTTTGGTTGGGGTTCTGGCCAAATATAGATGGCCACAATTGAGAAAAATGCCCATTTTAGTTTGCTCTCTGATAAGTTTGTCTAGCTTGTTTCGAACTGATAGGTGGAATTCAACTCCTTCAACAGCTTTTGTTTATTAAAAAAAAAATTCCTCTTGGAGGGTTTTCTTCGGAAATCTTGACTGGATCTATTCACCATAGTCGACCATGGAAGCTTCTTTGTCAAAAGAAAACCGAATTCATGTTGTTGTTGTCTTCCCTTTTTTTTTAAATGTCAAACAAAAAATTTAAACCGTAAAATGTGAATAACTATATTTATGCCCCAAAACCATATAAATCACAGCTTTTTAAATTTATACAACAACGGCCCACAGGATGTGACAAGTGGCAGATGTTAACAGGTATCAGAGAAATGGGTATCAGAACTTTTAACAATGGAAATAATATAAAACTTGTGATGTAAAGAAGTCTCATTGAGGAGAGGACGCGATATCAACATTAAACCATTGTTTATATGCCCATCGAATCCTGAGCAATATCGGAAATCAAAGGTTTAAGATATCATGGTTTTACAATTGTTACCATTTAAAAGTTTTGATATACAGGCAGACGCGATATTCAAATTAGACCATCTTTGATACACATATCGGGTCTGACATATCGGAGCCTGGAAGATATCAGAAGTCGGAGAAGCAACGTGTATCACAATATCAACGGATTGGAATATCGCAATATCAGCGGATTGGAATATCACAATATCAGTAGATTGGAATATCGATGATGGAGAGATTATTCGAGATCGGAGTGGGAATTTATATCATTATCGGAGAACACAGGCCATTTTGTATCAGATATCAGAGAGATATGTTGTATTGGAATATCAGCGGGATTGGAATATCGTTGTCAGAGATTGGACAGAGTGTTGTATCAGAGTTTTTTAAATGTGTCTTGAAAGGAAATATCTGATATGCATTACCTCCGATATTCGAGAGCGGAAACAATGACATGGCATGTGGGTCCTCCGACATCCACTTTATTATATAGTTTCAGAATTTATATGGCCACTTAATATATTCATTTGATTATTGAAAGAGCCACTTTATGGATTGGACTATGAATATCAGGCATTTCAAATGAATTCCTCTGATATGAAAGGTCTGATATTAGATTTGAGATATGCATTATTTTCAATAGGTCTTTCTCCACTTTCATCAATAAGACAATTGATAATATAAAATCCACTTTGTAATATAATACTTGGTCTTGGTGTTATCAGTAAATCTAGTGTCTATGCGGAGCTGCTAGTCCCACTAAGATGGATAGCTATCTTAGAAAAAAACAGATTAAAGTTACTTTCGTTTTCCTTTATGAGAAGTAGATAGGAGAAGATCAAAGAATACCAACCTCAATCCTTCGCTTGGTTCTTTGCTTGTTCCTTCTCCTCACCGACTAGTCTTTGCCACTTCTCCCTTGACCACTCTGCTTCAAAGAGTACCTGTGAAGTCAAAGCAGCATAATACCTTCAAAGTGCAGAGATCTACAATCATAAACAATATAGGACCAGATATACATTGACCACACAAATGCATATACTATCAGACATACAAGAATGTGGAGGAAAACTTGAATAAGTTTATTAATATGAAGATTAGAAGTGAGGATTACAACCCATTATTCTGACCCAGCGTCATCCTCCCAGCATGAAAGCCCTTCTTCACCTCATGAAAAGCTTAGATCACCCAACACTATGATATTCCACCAGGAAACCAACAGCACTTCCTTACAATATACAAAATTCCAGCCTCTGGATCTCTCGGATGAGGGATCCATATATAGATGATTACAGGGAGGTGAGTCAGCTTCTGGGATTTTGATTAGTGTCTTCTCTCTAATAGTTCTTGATTCCACTTGGAGATGGATGATCTCTTACTCATCCCTGGGCGAATTCAGAGAGGAAAGTGTCACAGGAGAAGCTTCTGGAAGATTCTATGATCATCCACCTCGCAAACTGTCTCAGCCATTTGTCCACTCTCGCCCATTGCACCCTACAGAAGGGATTTTCAGTATGCATCACACCTTTCACACTGGGCAGGTGAGATGCATCGCACCCTTAGCACTGAGCAACCTGTATGGTCCAGTTTTGACCAGTTCTAAGCAGTTTCCTATGGAGAACTTCTGGGAGATGATGTAATCAGCTGACCTTGTTCCTTAAGGGCATTGTTACCGGGAATAGTGTCTATGTAGAACTGCTAATCCCACTAAGGCTGGTAGCTACCTTAGAAACAAACAAACTAAAACTACTTTTGTTTTCCTTTATGAAAGATAGATGAGAGAAGAATAAAGGAGACCAACCTCTGTCTTGCGCTTGGTTCCTTGCTCGATTCCTCTCTCTTCTGATAGTCTTTTGCTACTTGCTTTCTTGTATACCCAGCTTCACAGAGTACCTGTAGAATCAAAGCAGCATAACACTATACGAGAACATAGATCTATTATCATAAGAAATATAGGATCAGATGTATATTAACCATACAAATGCATAAAACATAAATCATACAAGAGTATGGAGGAAAACTTGAATAGCTTTATTGATAATCAAGAAAGAGCCAAGAGAATTACAACCAATTGTTCTGACCCAGCATCATCCTCTCAGCAAGAAGCCCTTCTTCACCTCATGAAAAGCTTAGATCACCCAACACTATGATATTGCACCAATAAACCAGCAACACTTCCTTACAAGATACAAAATTCCAGCCTCCGGATCTCTGGGATGAGGGATCCATATATAGATGTCTGCAAGGGAGGTGAGTCAACTTTTGAGATTTGATTAGTGTCTCCCCTCTGATAGTTCTTGATTCCACTTGGAGATTGATGATCTCTTACTCATCCCTGGTCGAATTCAGAGAGGCAAGTGTCACAGGAGAAGTTTCTAGAAGATTCCATGCTTCTCCACCTTGCGGATTGACCCTGCCATTTGTCCCTTCTCGCCCATCGCACCCCATAGAAGGGATTTTTGACATGCAATGCACCTACTGTGTGTATTTAGGTGGGATGCAATGCACTTTGCCTATGGAGCAGGTGAAATGGTCCAGTTTTGACCAGTTCTGAGTAGTTTTTCATGGAGAACTTCTGGGAGATGCTGTAATCAGTTGACCTTGTTCTTTTAGGGGTTGGAACAACACCTTTAGGGACTTAGGAGCCCTTGGTTTATGGACATTTATGCTTGGGTTTGTAGTGCCCAAAAATGTCTATAACGGTTTCCCCCTAAAGCATGAGGTCGTTAATCTTTTTGATGTCGGGTGAAATGCTTTATCTTGAGGATCCGAAGTTCTTTCAAGCTGGAAGGAGACCTGTAATAAGATACAATACAATACATTATCTTCATAATATTTTCATGATCTAGCTGAGGCAGGCATTCCCATGCTCAGCTTTATAAATTCATTTTTCATGTACATGAGACAGACAATCGTCTGAGTGTAGACTGATGATTCTGGTAGAGCCATCATCCCTTAGATTAGATGATTATCTGTGCAGCAATGATGTACATTTGATGTTTTTATTTTCCTGAATATATATCACAGCCGGGATGGATGAAACTAGATCCGGGGTCTTCAATATCATTCCATCTTCACTCAGAGTACAAGTCAATCCATGTGAGAGATGTTCTGGAGTCAAACATGGAAAGACATTGCCTGATTACCAGCCAATGATGTAAGCCGTTAACAAGCGCGAGAGGAATCACCGATAATGATGATGACCCTCAAGGTACTACAGTACAATTTACGTGGTGTGAATAAAGGACTTGGCATCGAACACCACGCAAAATCTTTCAGTCGAAGGCCATTGATGTAAACCTGTCGCCGGAAGTGAGAAACTTGCCATTGAGGCATGCAAGCTTCAAAGTACTGAAAGGGTTGTTCCTAGATCGACTTCTTGGATAATGAGCTGATGTCAACAAGAAGCAATCTGTCATAGGAGGGCCTTAATTAATCCCACATCAATGACACGGAACGGAGCAAATGATTTTAATGGAGGTGAAAATGATCTGGTGATATAAGGTTCAGGGTGGCGATCATGAAAGAATGGAGCGTAAATGTATTGCAGTGGGTGAGACACAGGTGAATTCTCTGAGCGACTTCTCTTGAACATATCGATGACACTGACATGATGGATTGGTAGCATTAACCCCAAATGTGGATGGTGTGATGGAACCATGGTGATGTTACCAGTGAATGGAACAACCCAACCTGACTTGGATGCGGAGTGAAAGTGTCATGTTCAAGAGCGACTTGCTACCAACAAAGTTTCTTCAAGTTTTCTTCCCAATTTTTCCCCAGTCATTGCTGACCAGTACCTCTTTATTTTTGTCAAGCTTGAGGAGGATAACATATACTTGTTCTATAATTTTCCCTTTGGGCAAACCCATCGCTATGTTTTAACGAGCCTAGCGATAGTGAAACTCGTTCTTGTCTGTTATGGACAAGTTTGTCGCTATTAGGTTTTAACGAGTTTAACGACAAAGATAACTCAGTCCTTTTCAATTTTAGAGAGTCTGAAAAGGGACGTAAAGGAAACTCCAAAAAATCCTTTTTCGTCATCTAATCCCTTAAGTCCGAAAAAGTATAAAATAATACAGAAGGGATGAATTTTCGGTACTTTTAACGAGTCGAACAAAACAAGCGCTTGATCTTTTTGTGTAATAATCCCTCAGGTCCAAAAATATTAAAATATAAAGGAGGGATAGCACTTCCGGTCACTTTAACGAGCTGGAGAGGCAAATGGCTCGACAATCTTTTCATATTTTACGAGTCAATTGAAAAGAGCTTAAAGGAGACTCGTCTTTGAGGAACAAGTGATAAATTCGGGTAGCATCTGATTCCAGGTAAGGTTTGGAATTCTCCAATCACAGCAGTGTCACAAGGATGGCTAACAAGATCACTCTTCGCAGCTGTTCCTCAAAAGGGGTAAACAATCAAGTGGAGGTGAATGATCGGCCAATACAGAGTGGAGGTGATGATGAGAACATGACCAAGGCTTCAAAGGCTGAAGTACTACATTCACGACGCTTATTTACTGGAAATTGGTTCATTTTTTAATGAGCTTAAACACTGGGGGAAACACTTGCTCATTGCTTATGTTTATTTTTTAACGAGCATGAAGTCCGCGTTAAAACTACTCGATTAATCCAGTCGCATAATAAGGATGTCTCATATATAAAAACGGCATTATTTCAAAGCTTTGCCCCACATCCTTTCTTTATGCAAGTTAGGAAACGACCAATCCTACGAGTTTAGAGGATTAGAGGACCTACAAATTTAAAAAAATAAATAGTCGCTCTTCGCTTTCACGCCAAAAGGTTTGCATGCCCCCAGGTATAGAGAAAAATTTCCAGGTTACCGAGAAAGTTTCATCCGCGTAGCGGATAAAATTCTTTCTTGGCGATGCCTATCGAAATAGGCAAAGGGGAGTGGTGTCACCCGGCATAACCTTAACGAAGGTATCTTATTCCAGTCTGTTCCCATTTTCCTGTAAGGATGGGTTCGCCAAATTAGTCATATATCCTTCGAGGAAATCAACCCTATACCCAAGATTCTCTTGCCGAAGCCAACCAGGGTGCATGCCCCCTGGGTTTCAGTCATGTCCCCTGAATCACTCGCGCTCATCAGGTGGACGGACTGGGGATTGATGAGACATTCCTTGCGTGAAAAGACCATTCAGGGATGGTATATGACTATTTTCTATGCGTGAACCGGGGAATGAAAGCTGGTCTACGAGCTTGACCACTCTTCCTTCGTGCGGAAAACACATTACTCTAAAGAGTGAGGAGACAATGGCTCCCATGCAATAAATATAGTCTCGTCCAAGGAGTAGATTATAATCCAGGGGTCCTTGGACTACCATTACGTTCATGTGAACGGTTTTCCCTCTCAATGTAATGGGCACATTGGGAAGGATCCCTAATGGTCGACTGGTTCCTTTGTCAAAGCCTGTTATATTTCTCATTTCAGGCAAAAGCGATGGCGAACCAAGCACTTTCCAAGCAGTTGAGGAAAGGATACTCACAGAAGCCCCTTCATCTATGATGGTACCAGCCATAACCATTCTATATACTTGAGCGATGATTCGGAATGGTACACTAGCCGGTAAACGGGGTCTGCCTAGTAGATTCCAGTCGAAGGAAACAACTAGGTTGCTTGGACGTGGGACCAAATAGACGGCCAGATATGACTCTGACGAACTTCCTTCCTACGGTAAAGGAACGGGTAGACTGCCCCCATGTTCATCGGAGTCTGTGCTTACAAAAACAATTTGGACGATGTCATCCTTGTTCTCTTCGGTGATTGTATCATCTGAAGATGGAACCTTTGAAGGCAAGACCGGGTCAACTGCCGCCTCGACCTTTTGACTTTCGTCTGGTATGGATTCAGATGGTTTATCTTCAATGATAGATGCTTCGGCCGACCACAAGGGCGTGTCAGCCAGATTTTCAACTAGTGACGGACTCAGCAAGAGTTTCTTATATCCAGGAGGGAGCCGTAACGGTGAAACCGGACGGTCGTCCAAAACTCTTTTAGCCTCATCTAAGAAGGGACAACTGTGGACGGCGTGATCACCTTTACACTGTTTACAAGGAAATTTAATTTTTCCTTTTTGTCCAGGGGCTTCACTTTCACTAGTTGACGGTGTACTTTCAACATGATCACCAGAGGTTGACGACACCGGGTTGTGCAAACGAGGAGACCAGTCCCTTAAGATCCAAGGGATGCAAGGACAATCTCGATAATAGTGGTCTCCTTTGCAAATGACACATGGCGATTTAGGCCTGGTCGGTGCACTGTGTGGATTTTCGCTAGACGATGCTTGGTTGCCCCTTTTCGCCTTTGGCTCCTTCTTCTTCTTCTCTTTCTTCTTCTTTTCCTTCTTCTTCTCAGGTACTTGATTTTTGGCTTTACCAACTTCATCAAGCGAAGAGGAAGGAGGAGAGGAAGAATTGGACGAAGTAGAGGGTTGAGGGGTAACTCAGGAATCGTTTAGTTGCTGACTCGATTGTTCAGGAATCGCGGTGTTCTGAACGACGGTGGTTGAGAAGAGCCATACGGGCAAGCCAATTGTCAATCCTGGAAGCGACAATGTGTCCATATGGGGTGCACCAACATCTCCCCAAGAGGAGAAGGGACTAGGATTTCCTCCAAGGGGAATTCCTTGGTTGGTGGACTCCATTTTCCTCAACCTAAGACCAACATAGGAAAGGTGATAATTATTCCGTTTAAAATAAATTTTAGACGCTTTGACACAACTTGTTTTTTCAATTTTTAAGAGTCGAGAAAAAACAAAAGATGACTCTAGTCGCCTTCGATTTTTAATGAGCCTGAAGTGACAAGTGCTCAGATGGACCTTTTCCGTTAAGGAGTCTGAAAAGGAACGAAAGGGACTGCTCTAGAAATCTAGACAAATGGATTACCAAACCAATCGCAAAACTGCAGAATACTTTTTACGGTACGGTAGTTAATCTTCCCGAATGTTGTGTTCAGTGCATTGTGATCGATAGGGCGGCAAACACGGCTTCCTATGGATAAAGGATTAAGCCTATTGTGGTCTCCCAAAATATACTTAACAGTACGTGGGAGCACAAGTCCGTACTGGCACTTATCGTCTCAAAGTGGAGGAATCACCCAACCAACAATGAAAGCAACAGTTACCAAGCTTTACGACTCCAGAATACGTCTCTAGCCTAGACTTCTAGATGTTGTGCGTTAGGTTCCAACGCGTTTTTAAATTCATTAAAATTATTTTATAGTTGATCTTGCTTAAGAAATTTGCCTTTCAGGTTGACCGCGTGATGTAGATGTACAATTCCTAAAATGCAATCCAAGATGATAAATAGTCGTTTAGTCTTCTTTTTGCAAATGAAAATCCTAGCTACTAAGGAAAGAGAGATGGCGTTCTTTCAACAAAGAGCAAAGAGCACACACTATATGCATTGTCCTAAATCAAACCGACAAACAATCTAAATGAAAATGCACATGCATGTATTTGTTTTCAGCCTTCTTAATGTGTAAATGATAAAAAGAAATCTAATGCGCAAATCTGAATTATTTTTCAAAGCGACAATTACTAAAAAGTTCCTTTTCAAGACAAAATGAGGACAATGACAACACTTTGCAATTTGGAATTGAAAACTTTCTTTCGACACTAGAAAAAACTACTAATTCATATCAAATACAAGAGTAACAGGGTAATCGACTATCAAGAACAAATCAAATTCTCTTCTATGACTGAAAATGACACTTGTGACACTTTCAAATCAAGAAACGACAGTACAATTACGCTACTTCTTTGTAAAGGAGAACTGAAAATGACTCAAAAATACATAAAAACATTTACAGTTCTTTGCACAATGGAGGTGGAATATCAGCAAGGAAAGGGGTTTCAAACAGAGGTGTACTGACTACAGGCAGCAAAACTCCTGAATAGATCTGAAAAGAGTGAACACAGAAACCAAAATTTTAGGAACAAGGCCTTGTCTGATCAACGCACCTGTAACAAAGTGAAACTGAAATGCAACGCACCTACTACACTCGAGAAGTGTGCTAGATTTGAAGTTCACAGAACAGACAGTGCACTGGACCAGGGACGAGACTTTGGTTGGGTTCCGGGTCACAGTTTGCAGTTCAGTTCAGGGATTTTCCCCAGTCATTGCTGACCAGTACCTCTTTATTTTTATCAAGCTTGAGGAGGATAACATATGCTTGTTCTATAATTTTCCCTTCGGACAAACTCATTGCTATGTTTTAACAAGCCTAGCAACAGTGAAACTCGTTCTTGTCTATGCGGACAAGTTTGTCGCTATCAGTTTTAACAAGTTTAAAAACAAAGATAACTCGGTCCTTTTCAATTTTAGAGATTTTGAAAGGGACGTAAAGGAAACTCCAATAATCCTTTTTCGTCATATAACCCCTTAAGTCCGAAAAAGTATAAAATAATACGAAAGGGATGAACTTTCGATAATTTTAACGAGCCGAAACAAACAAGCGCTCAATCTTTTTGTGTAATAATCCCTCAGGTCCAAAAAGATTAAAATCTAAAGGAGGGATAGCACTCCCGGTAGCTTTAACGAGCTGGAGAGGCCAACTGCTCAACAATATTTTCATATTTTATGAGTTAGAAGAAAAGAGATTAAAGGAGACTCGTTTTTGAGGAACGAGTGATAATTTCGGGTAGCAGCTGATTCCAGGTAAGGTTTGGAATTTTCCAATCACGCAGTGTCACAAGGATGGTTAACAGGATCACTCTTAGCAGCTGTTCCTCAAAAATGGGTAAACAATCAAGTGGAGGTGAATGATCGGCTAAAATAGAGTGGAGGTGATGATGGAGGTGATGATGAGAACACGACCAAGGCTCAAGAGCTGCTGATAATGCATTCACAATGGTTATTTACCGGAGATTGGTTCATTTTTTAATGAGCTTAAACTCTGGGGAAACATTTGCTCATTTGCTTAGGTTTAATTTTTAACGAGCTTGAACTTCACATAAAAACTGCTCGTGATAATGGTCATTGATTATTTGATTTCACCACTAACCACTTTTTTCCTTCGACGGTTGTACTGCCTATTCAATTGCTTCATCAAACCGATTAGAAATGAACAATACATGTTTGAAAAATGAGTTAAAACACTAATACTTTACTCGAATTACGTGAAAAGTAATTTAAAAGTGGTTTTTACCCCTCATTTTACCATTTCATTTGAACTTTGGTTTGTTGGAGCTCTGGAGGTGCCTTTCCCCCTTGATTTTCACTAGCTGATTCTGAGAGATTCTGTGGACGATTCTTGGTGCCGTCTGGACCAGGTAGGAGCTAAACCTGAGCTCTTCAGTTGCATTCCTTCCTTTTTGAATTCTGAGCATGTTTCCCTATTTTTTCTGAGCCCCTGGGGTTTGAAAAATTCGCCCTGGCTCCATCGCACCCTTCCTATATCGAAAGGTGCGATGCATACTGGCCTGGCCATTGGCCAGTCAGTATGCATCTCACCCAATACACTACTGGGGTGCGATGGGTGTGAGAAGGGAAACTTTTGCACTGTTTTCTCATGGAATTTTTGCCTATTTTTTGCCAAATCAGGACCCTGATTCTTCTCTTGCTTGTTTTGCAGAGATTCATCGGAGCAAAATGGTTGTTACATGGCGATAATGTGAGCATGAAGAAGAGGACATGGTTCCTTTGCATGATCTGGGTACGGTAACTGCATTGCGGAACTGTGGCCTGCTCAAGTTTTTCTGCATCTCTAGCATGAGGCAACAAATCAACTTGTTGCAATATTTTCTCGATGCATGGGATCCTACCAACCAGGTGTTTCAGATCAGAGGCAAATCCATCCCCTTGACTGTCGTGGACATCTATTTTTTGACCGGTTTATCGAGGCATGGTGCCCCTCTCTCATTATCAGGTTCCGCCCGTGGGGGCGAATCTGTGAGAGATTATATTCGCCGGTATTGCAGAGAGGGATCTCAGCCGAGTAGGGATGGCAAGATCAACATCCGAGATGTCACTAACCGGTCCTTGAGGGCCATTCTGTTCACTTTTGCTAGACTGGCTGGTAGTGTGGCTCTTCGTGTGGCTAACAGGTCCTATATGCAGTACGCCTTGGAATGACTTGAACCAAAGGTGTTCAACTGGTGTGACGCAGTACTCCCTATGATGAAAGAACAACTGACCAAGGTAAAAAGCGGAAAATCCAAGAATTTCGGCTATGGTTCTATTTTGACCGCTTTCGCCTTGGAAAAGATCCCACTGATGTAGCCATAGTACATTTCACTTAGTTTACCTCCACCGACTAAGCCACGGATGCAGAGATGGGTCGACCTCATGGCCCGACACGCTGGTCAGTCCCAGGTTTCCTTCTTTGATACCTTCTTCGAGTGGTTCAACTGTCAGGAGATGGTTTTTTCTGAGTGTCCATATGCTGGTATGGATTTCCGGGGTGACCCGGATTTGGTGCTGCCGGCTGGTGAGCAGTGGGGTGCTATCGGTAAATTCTCTGACCATATCTCTGTTTATCATTTTTTATAATGTTCTCATGCTTTCTTCTATCAAGACTAATCAAAACTCATGTGCTCATGCAAATATTGGACCAGTTCGGCCAGTAGTACGTCTAAGAGCACCAGCTGCCGTTCCAGCAGGAGAGGCTGTGGGGAGGGCTATCCTTCGCGACCTTGATGTGGCCGAGACTCTTTCAGCATTGCAGGATCAGGTCGAGGGTCTCACTCTTGGTATTCCAGACGTGAGGACTGACGAGCTGCCTCTGAGGTTGCAGCGACATACTACTAGCGTGCTGAGTCGATGGACTAGGCTTTTACACATGATTGCACAGGTGGTGACTTGTTATCACCAGCATCATTAGACTAGGGTGCCCCCTAGCATTTTGAGTTTTGGGTCATTTGATCGATTTTGTCTTAATTACAGAACATTATGTATAAACCATAAACAGTTATATATATATTTTTTATTTTCGGAGCTTTATTTTGGTTAAGTTACATGATCTTGATGCAAATATTGATGAAATGCTTCTTTTATAAATGTTGCAAATGTCTATCTAACACATAATTTGCCAATGATTATGTTAATGTGTTTAAGCTTCTGGAAATATGCTGATATTGAATAGGATCAAACTACCTTTCCAAAATATTGACCCTTAGGAACATGCGATAGATAGCTGGATTCCGTACGGAGTAGATACCGATGAGTTGTAGGATGACGAGTTGTGAGTCTAGCTTGACGGCGAGTCGGTGTATGCCACGTGTGATGGCATCAGAGAGGAGATCTATCAACGCACTGTATTTAGCAATATTGTTCGTTGATCGACCAATACATACCCCTCTGAAACTCACTAACTCGTCGCTTGGATCGAAGATGGCCCAGGCCGCAGAAGATAGGTTCCGCGAACTACGACTCGCTCTGTCGGCATATCCAACAAATGATTCCAATAGGTCTGACATCTACAACAAATGTGAAAGTGGATCACTTAACCAAAACGATTACCCTTAGCGAAAACAAAAATGTAACAAAAGCATAGGGGTTACTATCTTGAGTCAAGCATAGTAATGCTTAAGGTACAACCCGTTGCAGGGTTGTGCCAGTGGAATCCCATCATAATCCACTAACTCGTAGGCTTCTTTTTCTAATACACTCTTGACAATATAGGGGCCCATCCATAAAGACTTGAACTTACCTGCTCCCAATTTATCGGATTCCTGGTCGTAAAGTAAGACTAGGTCACCTTTTGAGAAGACACGGGGTTTGACATTCTTGTCGAACTGTGCCTTGACTCGTTTCTTATAGGGTTCATTAGCCAAAGTGACATCACGACGAGTTTCATCCAATTGGATTAGTTCCAAGAAACAAGCCTCCTCTTCTGAAGTTCCGGGGAGAAGGTCGACCGCGAGTTTGAGGGACAAGATTTCACACTGAACTAGTAAGATCGCTTCTAGGCCATACACCAGTTGAAAAAGTGTAAACCCAGTTGTATTCCTCACCGATGTACGGTATGCCCACAAGGCTGAGTACAGGATCAGGTGCCAACTCATTTTATGGACTCCAATCATCCTTTGCAACATCCGATTTAGGACATTGTTGATTGCCTCAACTTCTCCATTAGCCTGCGGAAATACGGAGTAGAGCTGTCGTGGGACAACCCTAATTTGGCAGCCATCATGTGATTGTGAAAATGCGATCCGTGATCTATGAATATGTCCTGTGGAATGCCGAATCTGGAGACTACGTGATTGAAAAAGAAGAGGGCAGCCGTTTCGCCGTTATTCTTTAATGTAGGCATCGCCTCGGCCCATTTGGTAAAATAGTCTACTGCGACTACGATATACCCATGCCCCCCGGCCGAGGTGGGGTTGCATGTCATGAAATCTATGCCCCATTTGGAAAATGGCCCAATAGCAACTACTGGTTGCAGAGGTGCGGGTGGTATTCTGGTTTTGTGATCGAAGATTTGACAGGCATGGCAACTTCTGACTGCGGTTATGTAATCTTTGAACATTGTTGGCCAGAAGTATCCTGCCCATAAAATCTTTTGTGTCGTAGCGTAATCAGATTGATGGCCCCCACATGCGCCTGAATGGCAATCATTCAGGACTTTTTCAGCCTCCTCATGAGTGAGGCACCTTCTCAGAACTGTATCGACACCACGACGGTAAAGTGTATCACCGATGATCATGTAGTCTTTTGCTTAGTATTGAATTCGTCTTTGTTCCACGCGTGAGGTATTAGACCTATATGTTTGGGTTTGGAGATAGATTATTATGTCTCTGTACCACGGATTGCTTGAAGATATCAGAAACAAAGATTCGTCCACGATCGCTTCTTTTGATGTTGCATCGTTGGATGACGATGGGAGATCGCATAGTAACTCTGTGAATACCAGGGCTTTCTTTGATTTGGATTTTTTGAATTCCAGATCAAACTCTTGCAAAATTGCTATCCATTTTGAATATTTGCCCCCCAATAACTGTCGTGACAATGTATAAGTCATGGGGTTGTAATCTGACAAAATGGTAGTTTTTCGAAAGAGGACATAGTGTCGAAATCTTTGTATCGCTTAAACAGCTGCGAGAGCTAGCTTTTCAATGTAGGAGAACTTGACTTCCGTATCATTTAAGTTTCTACTCAAATAATATATAGGATGTTCAATTCCATTGTCTTCTTGAGCTAAAACCATTACGATGGTCATATCCGGTGCAGCCAGATACAGGTTAAAGTCTTTTTGATACTCAGGAGCATACATTAATGATGCTTTTATTAGGGATTCCTTTAAAGCATCAAAGGAAGCTTGCGTGACCTGATCCCAGATGAAGGGTACTTCTTTTTTCAATAGACGAGTATGACCTTTAGCAAGTTCGGCGTAATTTGGAATGAACCTCCTCAGAAAGTTTGCTTTCCCTTGGAGTTTCTAAATCTAAAGCACATTTGAAGGTGGAGGCAAATCAATGATTGCCTCAACCTTACATGGGTCGAGACGAATCCCATCCTTTGAGACCACAAAGCCAAGTAAATGACCAGAACTGACACAAAACACACATTTGTGTGGGTTGAGCCGTATCTTGTAGTGTGGGCAACGTAGAAATATCGCTCTCAAATGTTGCGGATGATCGGTCCAGTTTTGCAAATGAGCCGGAAGATCGTCGAGAAATGGTTGAACGATGTTTTTGATGTCATGGAAGGCATAATTCATTGCCCTCTGAAATGTTGCTCCTGTGTTCTTTAAACCAAAGGGTAGCTTGCGATATGCGAATGTGCCCCACAGACAAATAAATGCAGTCTTTGACTGGTCCTGTGGGCAGATATTTATTTGATTATACCCGAAAAATCCATCCATAAATGAAAAGATTTCACATCTGGTGCATTCATCAATTATCTGGTCAATGAAGGGTGTAGGGTAGTTGTCTTTCGGACAAGCTTGATTTACATCCCTATAATCGACACACACTCTAATCGTTCCTTGTTTTTTCATTACAGGAACAATATTTGATACCCAATCGGTTAGAGGAACCGGGTAAATAAAACCAGCAAGGAGAAGTTTTTCAACTTCTACCTTAATGGCAGCAGATTTCTTGGGGTGCACCTGTCGTAGCCGTTGTCGTACCGGTTTGACATCTGGATAAATCTTAATTTCATGTTCAACTATGCTCAAGTCAATGCCTGGAATTTCATAATACGACCAAGCAAAGACATCTTTGAACTCGCGAAAAAGAGCGTAATATATTTCCAGTTCTGAAGGAGAACAAGATTTGTCGACATGAATATTCTCTACAACATTTGTTTTGGTCGAGATATTTATGGAGATAGTCTCTTCAATATTGGACAATTTTCATTCAGAATCCATCGTGTTTACAGTATTTGATAGAAAATCAAAAACTGAGGGATGATGAAGGTCACTGGAACTATCTTCCTTACAATTCGGAAGATGGGAACGATGGTGGTAATCTTCCCATGGTGCCCCGTCAATCATCATTGACTGAACAATTCCTTTGTCTGTTGAATGTATTTGTGACCAAGGATCTGAAAGGGTGCCATATTCCTTAGACCTATCTATCTAAACGCTTGATGAGAATTGATTTGGGTTTGCCTCCCATGTCGAAAACATTGATTGCTACAAGATTTCTATTGAGCTTGGAGGCAATACCTGCAGATGATCCATGCTAATATCGTTTTCAGATATCTTTTGAATAGAAGATATCATATTGCAGATTCCCACCATTGCCACTTCCGCCAGATTTATTAGAGGTGGTAGGGCAAAAGTCCCCATTAATATAGGGTCTTTTAGTAGGCCTACTCCGATATTTTTAAGCAAATGAGCGCTTCCATGGATCATCGGAATGCTTCCCGTAACTTGTGAACTGTTGGGGAGAAATGTTTGCTAGTCGACGATTGTAATACCTCCTTGGAAGGGAAATGCAATCTTCCTGAAGTAGGTCGACACAACGGCAGCCATAGCATATATCCAGGGCCTTCCCAGTAGGATGTTGTAATCGAGGTTTCCGTCGATTACTTCAACATCAATTTCTACTGTTTTGCCCCCCAGTTCGACTTGCAAGTTACTTAAAATCCCATATGGGGTGTATGTTCGTCCATCAAATGCTTTTAATGTCGTCGAAGATCACGACAAGGGTGGAGATCCTAAAGTTTTCCAGCAACTCATCAACATAATACATGTGGATGCCCCCTCATCAATAATTGTTCGATGAAAAGTTTTGTTGAAGGCTTTCACTTAGATAAGGAAAGCTAGCTGAGCTGGTAACTGAGGTTCATATCCTTTGTGATTAAAGGACACAAGATTGGAATCCTTTGGGTCAATCCCACCTATCGCTGATAATAAAGCCTGCTTTTGGGAGGGGCAATTTTGCAGTACTTCAAGTGTCGACATAGCAGACGGCGATTGGGCCAGATCCTCCACTATATTATAATGTTGTGTTGCTCTGGCACGAGGATTAAATGTCGATTTGTGTACTACTCCCTTTGGTGGCTTTATCGTTAGTTCAGGAATGATGGGTGGCACAACTTCGGTTGAAGTTGTTGTCGAACTACTAGGTTGATCGTTAGCCTTGTTGTCCGACAGCTGTGGATTCCCGTAATCTTTATTCCTTGTCGATATCAAAGCATCATTTTGCTGCTTCGAAACCGACAACATTAGCACTTGGGACGGGGAAGCATTGTCACTAGCAACCATATTTGTTCCTGGATTCGGAAACGGATCAGTCAATACTGCCGAAGTTTTTGAACTCTTTAAGAATTTTCTAAGCTCGGCTTTGTATGGACAATCTTTCATCCAATGATCCTCATCACATATAAAGCATGGATGACTTGGTTTCCTATCTCCAGAAGGGTTTGCAGAAGATTTTTCAGGAGACGACTCCTCCTGTTTTTTCTTCTTCCCTTTCTTTTTCTTCTTGCCCCCTGGTTGCTTTGGTTCTTTGCCTTTGTCAGTTGAAATGGCATTTACCTCTGAGGCGAGAAGTTCTTCATTTGCATTTTGACTCGGAACCGTACGAGCTTTCTTTGATGTAGCTTTTACGGTTTTTGTGCTAGTCGCACCTATCACGCCATCTCTGGCATGAGAGTCTTTGCTTGATTTAGGAGGGGGAGGAACGGAGAATTCCGGTCTAGGAGCATCAGGGATTTTATCGTAGAGCATGCCAGACTGAGTATATATCAAGTCTAGATATTGCGCACGAGCAATTACTTGCTCTTCAGTGACGACCCCTCCCTTTGCCACATCTTTCGTAATAGAAGGTAATAATGACTTAATAAACCATTCAGCTAGCAGTTGATCAGGAACATATGTTTTCACCATTCTACGACGACATCGCCACTCATGAATATGATCAAATATGTGAGTGGCTGTTGTCTGTTTGAAATTGGTAAGAAGCTCTGTTCCTGTTTCATACCTTATGGGTAACTGAAAATGGGTTAAAAAGGTTGTGGCTAGGGTGTTGAAGTTATCGAATGAAGCTCTAGGCAATTCGATATACCATTTTGCTGCCGGACCAGTTAACGTTCGCTGAAAAAGGTGAAGCCTGATCGAATCATCATTTAGAGTGTTAGATGAACACCACAGATGAAAGGTCATCACATGATTCAATGGATCTTCACCCGGATTTCCATTAAATTTAGGAATATCTTACGGAATTTTATGAGGAATTGCTTGCCACCAAGGGGCGTAAGCAATTGGATCGTTTGTCAGCCGATTTAGATCAGGTAACTCTAAAGTTTCCACGAAGGGCAACTGTTGATTTAGGTTCAGCGAAGCATACCCAGGATAAGATGGGATTGCCTGAGCAGTGGGTCTTTGCATACCAGCATAATGCATTTGATGCTGATAACTTTGGTAAGGTTGATGGGCATAACCATTATGAAATGGTTGATTTTGACCGTTTTGAATATACGGCTGCCCATTACTTGCAAAGATTTGGTGCTCAGATCCTTGGTAGACTTGTTGGAATTGCGATTGTTGATATTGCACCAACCATGGTTGTGAAACCATTTGCTGTTGTCAAATACTAGTTGTTTGACCAAGATGAGGGGTAATGGTACCCGTTTGAGCCTGGGTCACTCCAGTTAAGGAGCCACTAATCGATGATTGTGGTGGCATCGTAGAGACAAGGGGTTGTTGAATTGCGACCTGAGAGACTTGAGGTTGGCATACAACAGGCAACGCTTGTACTTGCGACACCATCACAATAGCCGGTGTAGTGGGGATATTTGACATAGGCAGACTTTGTTGCATTGAGTATACAACTCTTGGTTGTTGAGGCAGTATTGGCATCCAACCACTAGATGTAATTCCAGCATAACCTGAATTTTGTTGTGAACTCTCGTATGTTTGTTCTCCCAGAGGAGACAATGAAAGGGCATATTGCCCCCCATATGGCGGTAATCCAGTGCTTAAGGGAATGATTTGCCTTTGAGGACCGGACTGCCCAAATTGACTTTGCGAAGGATCAACTTGTTGAGACTCAACATAATAGATTCCAGATATTATTCCGGACGAACAAACAGGAATAGACCATACTGTCAAAACAGCCCCTGGATGGGTTCCATCCAGCGATTGAGAGCTAGTTGTGACAAACGGTATGCCGACGAACATTGTTGGAGTGACAGCAGGAAGTTCTGCCGCTGCTGTGTCATATGACACAGTCCTAGATGTCAACGGTTGTTCAGACATATCTTATCTATCCAAAATATTTCCTAGCGATTCTACAGGAACTTCTGATAACGGTAGACTAATTTCTAACGAAGAAGGATATAGGGTGATCCCAACTCCAAAATGCGATGGAGTACTAGATGGGGAATCCTCCACAATCTCTTCTATAGCAATCAATCCAGGTGGAAGAGGTAGACCGTCAGGTCCATAAAATATTTCCGATACCGAAGAAGGTATAGATTCTGCAGAGACAGATGTTTGGGGAATAACACCTTCTGAATCAGCTGTAGATGGAGCTGGTTCAAGAATATAAGTGTTTATCTTCACACTAGGATCAGTTCTACTGTCCTCTAGTGGCTGCGGAACTTCTTTTGCAGAGACAGGGATACCATAAATGTTTGGAGTAACCGGAGTCTCTGAGGGTGTCGGAACACTTGTTCCAACCAAACCAGGGGACTTTGATCCGGTTAAACGAGTTCGCTTTGTTTGGAATAGTTTTGTTTCCGGAGACAAAGATGGTTGACTCGTAAGTCTCTGCGAATGACGGGGTTTCAATTGACTTTCCTCCACGATTGTGGATTACTCAATCAACTAAAAATAAAGGGGAAAATGATTCCGAATTAAAGGAATTTTAGGCGCTTTGACACAACTTGTTTTTTCATTTTTTAAGAGTCGAGAAAAACAAAAGATGACTCTAGTCACCTTCAATTTTTAATGAGCCTGAAGTGACAAGTGCTCAGATGGACCTTTTCCTTTAAGGAGTCTGAAAAGGAACGAAAGAGACTACTCTGGAAATCTAGACAGAGGGATTACCAAACCAATCACAAAACTGCAGAATACTTTTTACGGTACGGCAGTCAATCTTCCCGAATGCTGTCTTCAGTGCATTGCGATCGATAGGGTGGCAGAAATGGCTTCCTATGGATAAAGGATATAGCCTATTGTGGTCTCCCAATATATACTCGACAGTACGTGGGAGCACAAGTCCGTACTATTACTTGTCGTCTCAAAGAGGAGGAACCACCCAACCAACAATGAAAGCGATAGTTACCAGGCTTTACGACGCCAGAATATGTCTCTAGCCTAGAATTGTAGATGTTGTGCGTTAGGTTCCAAAGCATTTTTATGTTCATTGAATTTATTTTACAATTGATCTTTCTTAAGAAATTTGCCTTTCGGATTCACCGTGTGATGTAGATATACAATTCCTAAAATGCAATCTAAGATGATAAACAATCGTTTAATCTTCATTTTGCAATGAAAATCCTAGCTACTAAAGAAAGAGAGACGATATTCTTTCAACATAGAGCAGAGAGCACACGCTAGATGCACTGTCCTAAATCAAACCAACAAGCAATCTAAATGCAAATGCACATGCATGTATTTGTTTTCATCTTTCTTAATGTGTGAATGACAAGAAGAATGCTAAGTACAAATCTAAATTATCTTTTCAAAGTGACAGTACTAACAAATTTCTCTTCAAAAACAAAAGGAAGATAATCACGACACTTTGCTATTTTGAATTGAAAATTGCTTTCAACACTTGAAAAACTACTAATTCGAATCAAATACAAGAGTAATTGTATAATCGACCATCCAGAACAATAGAATTCTTTTCTTTGACTGAAAACGACACTTGCGACACTTCCAAATCAAAAGACGACATTTTGATTACGCTACTTTTTGTAAAATAGAACTATAAATGGCGCACAATACATAAAAAAATTCACAATTATTTGTACTATGGAGGTGGAATCATGCAAAGGAAGGGAGTTTCCACAGTGGTATACTGATCATAGACAGCAAAACTCCTGGATAAAGCTGAAGAGAGTGAACACAAAACCAAAATCTGAGAGCAGGAGAGATCTTATCTGATTAGCGCACCTGCAACACAGGGAAAGTGCGATGCAGCGCACCTACTGCACACAGGAGGTGTGATGCATCCAGATTCCCAAGAGGAGAAAGTGCGATGTGTTGAAAATAATACTGAGAGGGGGGGTGAATCAGTATTATCTTATTCTTTTTATAAATCTTCCTTATTTGTTCTTTGAATTATTTTTGCATGTCAATACCATAAAATAATGAGCATGAACAAAGAAAACAGATAGTCACACCAAAGAACACAAGATGTAAGGTGGAAACCCAATGTGGGTGAAAACCACCTGCTGCAATATGTCTCTATCTTCTTTCAAATTAGAAACTCCTTTTACAATGGTTTTGTACTGGTGCAGTCCTTTACCAGTACGCAGGCTGCAACCTGCAGAGAGCTACAACTCTCTCTCTCGTTTTCCAGTCTCTCCTGGAAGGGAGCTACAACCCCCTACTTCTTTTCTTACAAGGACCACTTTTCGTAAATTTTCAAACTGGATCCATAAGCATCAAATGATCATCAAGTATAAGAAAATAACTGTAGTAACCAGATCAACAATAATAGAACCAAACCCAGAACACCTTATCAACAGAAAACTACAGCCAAACAAAATGTCTTAAGACAGATACGCAGTTCTTCTTTCTCTGGTCTGCGTGTGTACGCACTTCACCTTCTGCTCCCCTGCGTATACCCGCAGAGACCCTTCTGCCTCACTGCGTGTCCACGCACTGTTTCTTCAACCGCGCTGCTTACTGTTACTGCAGGTACGCACCCAGAGACACTATTACGCTGCGTACTATTGCTGCAGGTACGCGCCGAGAGATACTATCGCGCCGCGTACAGTTACTGTGCGTACGCACTTGAACCTTCGTCTCTCTGCGTACCCACACAGATCTTCTGTTTCTGCTCGGCGTACCCACGCAGATCTTCTGTTTCTGCTCTGCGTACCCACGTAGATCTTCTGTTTCTGCTCTACGTACCCACGCCGCTCTCCTGTTAAACACCTGCGTACTTCTGATTAGGGCCGAATAGGCAGTCCACCAGAGTGGCACAGATGCTCAGATGCCCAGATCTAATCGTGCGCTCGAGAGATCACCCTTCACAGATTCACTTTCAACTTCATATAGATCAAGCTTTTAAGACCATAACCCAATATTTCAGATCTTAAGATATTCAATTGCAAAAGATACTTAGCCAAGTGATCTCCTTTGCTTTATATAGGCAAGCTCCTCCTAAAATCATGGATCAATACCACGAGCCAAAACCATAGAAACACAAATATTGTCGGCTAGTTAAACATAAGAAACCCCACGTGTGCTTTTCTTTGCCTTGAAATGTGTGCACTGGGGTACGCACCTCCTGGACGGCTTATCTGCGTATCAGGCCGCGGTCCCTTCACGGTGTACCTGCGGGTACGCACTTTTTGAACTGATCTCCTGCGTACTTCTTAATTTTCAATATATTGAGAGCCTTGCCATGGGGGTTGCCATCAAGTACAACATCTGTAACATATAGCCATACCAGAAACATAATGCCAACAATCTCCCCCTTTGGACTTGATGGCAACCTCACAAACTTCAGCTTCATTCTCCCCCTTTGACATCAAGGGCAAAGGGTTATGCTCCCCCTAAGAACATGCTCCCCCTGAATATGAACCAGATCTGCAGCGAAGAACCATAATCCACCATGAAAGAGATAGAGACATATTGCAGCTACTTCCAAGATCTCCTTCTGCACATCCTCCATAATGCCAACAATGCATTATATGCTCCCCCTGAACATGTACCATCAATCAGAAGAGGTTCAGCAATAAGATGATGCATCAACAACCCCCAGCTTTTTCCTGAGGTATTCAAAAGTGTCCCTGGGCAATGGTTTGGTGAGTATATCAGCAACTTTTTCCGTAGAAGGAACATACTCCAACTTGACCTTCTGTTCAAGCACTTGTTCTCGGAGAAAATGATACTTGATTGGTATGTGCTTGGTTTTTGAATGCATAACAGGATTCTTTGAGATGCTGATTGCACTTGTGTTATCACATAAGATGGGGATTGGTGGTGTACAAGTGATTTGAAAATCCTGCAAAGTTTGTATCATCCAAAGGAGTTGGGTGCAACAAGATGCAGCAGCAACATATTCCGTTTCAGCTGTAGACAAGGCAATCGAACTCTGTTTCTTGCTGAACCAAGATACCAGTCTGGAACCCATAAAGAACGCACCACCACTTGTGCTTTTCCTGTCATCCACGCTTCCGGCCCAATCTGCATCTGTATAAGCATGAAGTGTAAGATCTGTATCTCTAGGATACCATAAGCCATAATTTTGAGTCCCTTGAAGATATTTGAAAATTCTCTTCACTGCCTAAAGATGAGTCTCCTTCGGATTTGCCTGAAATCTTCCAACTATTCCAACTGCATGCATGATGTCCGGTCGGGTACCTGTCAAATAAAGTAAACTTCCAATCATAGATCTGTAGGTTGGTTGATGTACTGTTGCAGATTCATCATTTGCACTGAGGCTACATCCTGTGACCATGGGTGTACATACTGGTTTTGCATCTTCCATACCATATTTCTTCAAAATCTGTTTGAGATACTTGGTTTGAGATAAAAAGATTCCTCCTTCTTTTTGTTGGATTTGCAAACCAAGGAAATATGTTAGTTCTCCTAGCAAGGACATTTCAAATTCTTTCTGCATGACCAAGGCAAAGCTTTGACTCATAGCTTCTTCATTGCTGCCAAAAATAATGTCATCTACATACACAACAAGTATTAGCAATTTGTCATTTTCAACTTTTATATAAAGATTGCTATCTGCTGATCCTTTTGAAAAGCCTTGTTGATGAAGATATTTGTCCAAACGGTAGTACCAAGCCCTTGGAGCTTGTTTGAGACCATAGAGAGCCTTTTTCAATCTGCATACAAGATTTGGATCATTTCCAAGAATGAACCCATCTGGCTGTTCAATGTATACTTCTTCTTCCAAGTCTCCATTCAGAAAGGTTGATTTCACGTCCATTTGAAATACTTTGAAGTTTTGAACACTTGAGAGAGCAAGGAACATTCGGATGGCCTCAAGTCTTGCAACAGGAGTAAAGGTTTCTTCAAAGTCTATTCCTTCTTGCTGCGCATACCCTTTACAAACAAGTCTGGCTTTGTTTCTAATTACTTCTCCATTTTCATTCAATTTATTTTTGAAGACCCATTTTGTTCCGATAACATTCTTATCCTTTGGTCTAGGAACCAGCTCCCAAGTGTTGTTCTTTTCGATCTGCTCAAGTTCTTCATCCATTGCTTTCACCCAACATTCATCTTTGCATGCCTCTTTCACATTTTGTGGTTCAGTAGAGAAGAGTAATGCCAAATAGCTTGAAGCTTCTGCAACTGTTCTTCTTGTTTGTACACCTGCTTCTTTCTGCCCCATAATCTGAGATTCTGGATGATTCTTCTGAACATATCTGGATGGAGTCTTTTCTTCTATTCTTGTTTGCTCCTCTGGTTCTTCTTGAGGTTCTTCTTGAGTTTCTTCTTGAGGTTCTTCTTCTTCATCATTCTGTCATTGGGGGTAGCCTTCATCTTCTTCGATGCCTTCATGATGTACTTACCTAGGAATGTATCCCTTCTCATCAACCACTACATCAATGCTGTCAACAATTCTGCCAAGTCTTTTATTGTAGCATTTGTATGCTTTGCTATGTGGAGAGTAACCAAGAAGAATGCCTTCATCTGCTCTAGGTTCAATTTTGCCAAGCTGCTCATCTATATTCTTGATATAGCATTTGCTCCCAAAGATTTTGAAGTGCTTTACCGAAGGAGTCCTACCACTCTAGAGCTCATGAGGAGTTTGAGTGTTGTTCACCCGGACATTTTTTTTGTTGAGAATAACAACCGCAACATGTGCAGCTTCACCCCAGAAAGTTGCGGGAGTTCCTGACTCATCAAGCATAACACGAGCCATTTGTTGGACTGTTCTGTTCATTCTTTCCACAACTCCATTTTGCTGAGGAGTTCTTGCTGTAGAGAATTCTCTTCTTATCCCATGTTCTTCACAGAAATCGAAAAATTCATTTGAAGTAAATTCCCCACCTCTGTCGGATCTGAGGCACTTAATTTTGTGACCTGATTCATTTTCAACCAAGGCTTTGAAGGATTTGAATTTTTCGAATGCTTCATCTTTGTGCTTCATAAGTCCTAACCAGACAAACCTGGAGAAATCGTCAATGAATAATATCAAGTATTCTTCTCCTCGAGGTGTTCTTTTCCTGAAAGGATCGCATGTATCTGTATGTACTAGCTCAAGAGGCATGCTAGCTGATCCTTCTTTCTCTGGAAAGTTAGTTCTGGTTTTTTTTCCAAACTGACATGATTTGCATATGGTGTTGTCAGGAATTTTGATATCTGGAAGATCGCGAACTGCCTGATATTTGTTTCCTTATTTGTGAAAAGCTTAGATGTCCCAACCTCCGATGCCATAACCAGTGCTCATCATCCTTGCTCAGATAGCATTGTTGTTGTCCTTCTTCAAATATGTACAGATTATTTGGAGTTCTTTTGCCTTTGGTCACTGTTTTACCTGTATCAAGATCACGAACAAGACATCCATTTGATCTGAATATAACCTCGGTTCTTTGATCACACATCTGGCTGACACTTAGAAGATTATGCTTCAATCCATCAACATACAAAACATTTCCAGCCTTGACCTTTTCTTTTAACTGAGCAGTGCCTTTTCCTTTTATAGTTGCATGAGTATCATTTCCAAAAGAGACTTTCTTTCCCTTTTCTAGAGCAGAATAAGACTCAAGTTTTTCTTTATCACCTGTCATATGCTTAAAACATCCACTATCAATGTACCATAGATTTTCCTGTCCCTCTGCATAAAATGCTATCCCACATCTTTCTGTTTGTGGTTCCTTTATTCTCCATGTTTTGGTGCTTGAGGCTTGTTCCTTTTTCTGCTGAAACCTGCTCCTGCATTCAGAGTCTTCATGACCAAAGTTATTGCAAATAGAACATTCAACTTCATTTTCAAGAACCGAAAAGTTTTTATAGGTCCTTTTTGTAATCCCGGTCATACTTCTTTGTTTTTGAGCTTCCCTAGTCATGATCGTTTTATATGCAACACATTGAGCTGCTTTGTGACCAAAGTTATGGCAAGAAAAGCATTGTCCATTGAAGAAACTTCTGCGGTTATCGAATCTACCAGCCAATTGATTGTAATTTCTATTGTCATCTATTCTTGAACCAAATTGAGAAGATTTTACCTGTGGCTGGTTGTAGCTTTTGTTCACCCTTAAGATGGATTGCCCCTGATAGTTTCTGTTTGCAATTCGTCCATGCTTTACCTGATGGTCTTCATTGTGCTTTTGCTCATTTCTTCTTGCTGCATCAAGATAAATTTTTGAGGTGGATGCTTGAGAAGTTTCTCCATTATAGCCCAGACCTGTCTTGTTTAGTGGAGACCGCTGCACATTGATAATCTCATCCAAAGTTTCAGATCCTTTGACAAACTTAAGATTAATATCTTTTGTTTTCTCAATCTCTTTTCTAAGACCAACAATTTCACCTTCTAATTTTTCAAGATGTTTTTCCTTTTCATCAATTTGAAATTGTAGAGTATCAATGATCATATTCTTTTCTTCTATACATCTCTTGAGTCTAGTAATTTCATCATAAAGGTTATCCACATCTATAGCATCCATATAATCATCATCTTCAAATGCCATTAACAACTTATATTCATTACCTCGTTCATCTTCATCACTGTTTGATAGACCATCACTCTCTTCATGAGTGTAGTAGCTTTTCTTATTTGCACTCTGTTTCTTGTTCCATCTAGCAGGTTCCTTTCCTTTATCCTTATAAGGACATTTTGCAGCATAATGACCTACTATTCCACAAGCAAAGCATTTAAAAGGTAACTTACCTCTGAACCTTCCAGAACCCCTTTGAAGATTTCTGACAAAATTTGATTCTTCTTCCTCTTCTTCTGGGACGTGGCTTGCTTCATAATAATCTCCTTTGCCTGATGCCTTGAAAGCAGCTTCTCTTCTGTCTGATGGACCTCCCTTTCTCATTTCATAAGCAGTTAGAATTCCATGTAGCTGAGACATAGTAAGAATTCGTAGATTGTCATTTTCTTCTATTGCAGATACTTTAGATTCAAACTTGGGGGACAATGATCTTAGAACCTTTTCAACCACAATAGCCTCTTTTATTTCTTCACCCAAATTTTTCATACAATTAACAATCTCATCTACCCGAAGAAAATAGTTAGCCACACTTTCATCATTATACATCTTGAGAGTCTCATACTGAATTCTGAGAGTTTGAAGTTTAGCACGCTTTACCTGTTCATCTCCTTCATAGCTCGTGACAATTTTGTCCCATATCTCTTTTTCGGATTTATAGTGCATTACCTTCATGAATTCCGATTGGGATATACATCCTAATAGAGTACTGACTGCTTTCGCATTTGTTTCATACTTCTTTTTCTCGGCTGCATTTGTAGGAGTAGCTGAAGGAAAAGCGTAGCCTGTCTCTACGATGTCCCAAACTTCTGTACCAAGAGATTGAAGATAGGCAGTAACTCTTACCTTCCAATAATTGAAGTTTGTCCCATCAAAAACTGGTGGCCTGATTGATGCTTCTCTCTCATAGTTGCTCATGATGAACGATCTACCTTCAAGCGATCAAGCTTCTCTGAAGGACCTGCTCTGATACCAATTGTTGAAAATAATACTGAGAGGGGGGGTGAATCAGTATTATCTTATTCTTTTTATAAATCTTCCTTATTTGTTCTTTGAATTATTTTTGCATGTCAGTACCATAAAATAATGAGCATGAACAAAGAAAATAGATAGTCACACCAAAGAACACAAGATGTAAGGTGGAAACCCAATGTGGGTGAAAACCACCTGCTGCAATATGTCTCTATCTTCTTTCAAATTAGAAACTCCTTTTACAATGGTTTTGTACTGGTGCAGTCCTTTACCAGTACGCAGTCTGCAACCTGCAGAGAGCTACAACTCTCTCTCTCGTTTTCCAGTCTCTCCTAGAAGGGAGCTACAACCCCCTACTTCTTTTCTTACAAGGACCACTTTTCATAAATTTTCAAACTGGATCCATAAGCATCAAATGATCATCAAGTATAAGAAAATAACTGTAGTAACCAGATCAACAATAATAGAACCAAACCCAGAACACCTTATCAACAGAAAACTACAGCCAAACAAAATGTCTTAAGACAGATACGCAGTTCTTCTTTCTCTGGTCTGCGTGCGTACGCACTTCACCTTCTGCTCCCCTGCGTATACCCGCAGAGACCCTTCTGCCTCACTGCGTGTCCACGCACTGTTTCTTCAACCGCGCTGCTTACTGTTACTGCAAGTACGCACCCAGAGACATTATTACGCCGCATACTATTGCCGCAGGTATGCGCCCAGAGATACTATCTTCTGTTTCTGCTCTGCGTACCCACGCAGATCTTCTGTTTCTGCTCTGCGTACCCACGCAGATCTTCTGTTTCTGCTCTGCGTACCCACGCCGCTCTCCTGTTAAACACCTGCGTACTTCTGATTAGGGCCGAATAGGCAGTCCACCAGAGTGGCACAGATGCCCAGATCTGATCGTGCGCTCGAGAGATCACCCTTCACAAATTCACTTTCAACTCCATATAGATCAAGCTTTTAAGACCATAACCCAATATTTCAGATCTTAAGATATTCAATTGCAAAAGATACTTAGCCAAGTGATCTCCTTTGCTTTATATAGGCAAGATCCTCCTAAAATCATGGATCAATACCACGAGCCAAAACCATAGAAGCACAAATACCGTTGGCTAGTTAAACATAAGAAACCCCACGTGTGCTTTTCTTTGCCTTGAAATGTGTGCACTGGGGTACGCACCTCCTGGACGGCTTATCTGCGTATCAGGTCGCGGTCCCTTCATGGTGTACCTGCGGGTACGCACTTTCTGAACTGATCTCCTACGTACTTCTTAATTTTCAATATATTGAGAGCCTTGCCATGGGGGTTTCCATCAAGTACAACATCTGTAACATATAGCCATACCAGAAACATAATGCCAACACGATGGTCCAGGGACGAGACTTCAACTTGGTTCTTAGTCACAGTTTGCAGCTTAGTTTAGGGATTTAGGTCGAGCTAATGATGGTCAGTAAATAGAAATCACAGGGGCTGATCTAATGAGGTTACTAGAACCACCACTAGGGCAGTTAGGATGTTTGCAAATCAATTGTTCAGTTTATAAACAAAACCCGGAGATAGACTGAAGAAGCATTGATCTACTTTGCACTTGCATAGCAAATGCAGTTTGAAGGCTAGCTGGCTTAACTTCAGGCTCCGTCTGTAAGTTTATAAAACAAACAAATATAGACAAGCAAACAATCTATTCGCTCCCCAGCGGAGTCGCCATTTTGTTATCGGGAAATCTAGTGTCTATGTGGAGCTGCTAGTCCCACTAAGATGGGTAGCTATCTTAGAAACAAACAGATTAAAGTTACTTTTGTTTTCCTTTATGAAAAGCAGATAGGAGAAGATCAAAGAATACCGACCTCAATCCTTCACTCAGTTCTTTGCTTGTTCCTTCTCCTCACCGACCGGTCTTTGCCGCTTCTCCCTTGACCACTCCGCTTCAAAGAGTACCTGTGAAGTCAAAGCAGCATAATACCTTCAAAGTGCAGAGATCTACAATCATAAACAATATAGGACTAGATATACAATGACCACACAAATGCATATACTATCAAACATACAAGAATGTGGAGGAAAACTTGAATAAGTTTATTAATATGAAGATTAGAAGAGAGGATTACAACCCATTGTTTTGACCCAGCGTCATCCTCCCAACATGAAAGCCCTTCTTCACCTCATGAAAAGCTTAGATCACCAAACATTATGATATTCCACCAGGAAACCAATAGCACTTCCTTACAAGATACAAGATTCCAGCCTCTGGATCTCTGGGATGAGGGATCCATATATAGATGATTGCAGGGAGGTGAGTCATCTTCTGGGATTTTGATTAGTGTCTTCTCTCTGATATTTCTTGATTCCACTTGGAGATTGATGATCTCTTACTCATCCCTGGGTGACATCAGAGAGGCAAGTGTCATAAGAGAAGCTTCTGGAAGATTCTATGATCATCCACCTCTCAAATTGTTTCTGCCATTTGTCCACTCTCACCCATCGCACCCTACAAAAGGGCTTTTCAGTATGCATCGCACCTTTTACGCTGGGCAGGTGAGATGCATCGCACCCTTAGCACTGAGCAACCTATATGGTCCAGTTTTGACCAGTTCTGAGCAGTTTCCTGTGGAGAACTTCTGGGAGATGATGTAATCAGCTGACTTTGTTCCTTTAGGGCATGAAACAACACTTTTAGGGACTCAGGAGTCCTTGGTTTATAGACACATATGATTGGGGTTGCAATGCCCAAAAATGTCTATAACACTTGGTCTCGAGAGCTATGTAATGAATTAAATAAATATTTAAAAATAAATAAAAAAATAAAAAATATTTACAAAGAACTATAACTTATTAAACAAAAAGGTAATATACATTTTAATAGGCCAAGGTAGTGAAAAATATTCAATCTTCAATTAGGAACCATTTACAAACCAAACAACCAAATGAGATCAAACGAGTTTTGATTGGAAGAAAAAAACAAATCAAACTCATTGAAGCAATCCAAACTCAAAAAATCATAATGTGGCATGCCAAAAATTCAATGAAAGAGTCCCCATAATGAGAATTAGGTGAATAATGAGGGGGTTGTGTTTTTACCACAACAGACACATAGCCACGAGACATGTGAAGTAAATAGGGGTTTGTGTGAAGAACCTCTACAAGCTATATGTGAAGAATTGTGTTGCATTGAGCACAAAGGTGGAGAAGGTGAAGATATGTGATGTCAATGAAATTTGGCATATAAGACTTGGCCATTTGCATCATGGAGCTTTGAAGATCTTGCATCATATTACCACAGGCCTCCCCAAATAAGAAATAGAGCAATAGGACACATGCAAAGGGTGTACCATAGAGAAGTACAAAAAGTCACTTTCCATGATCGGGACAGCAGAGCACATGCAGTCCTTGAAAGAATCCACTCTAATGTTTGTGGACCTTTCTCAACAGCCTCCACTGCCAGGCACAAGTATTATGTTATCTTTATTGCTGAATATTTGAGGAAGTTTTGGATCTTATTCATGCAAAATTCGGATGAGACTCTCTTCAAGTTCTTAGAGTTCAAGGCAATGGTGTCGAATGAAATGGGAAATAAGGTGAAGGCTCTCAGGAGCGATAATGGAGGTGATTACATGTCGAATGAGTTTAAAAAACTATGTGCAAAAGAAGGCATTCGAAGAGATTTGACAGAACCCCACAACCCACAGCAGAATGGGGTGGCTGAGAGGAAGAGTCGAAGCATTTTGGGAGAAGCACAGACGATGTTGCATGACCAAATCCTACATCTACACTTGTGGGTTGAAGTATGCAACATAGCGGTCTATTTATAGAATAGGATTCCTCATCATATTCTTAGCATGATCACACCCAAAGGAGGATTTCTCGGGGAGGAAGATGGATGTGTTGCACTTCATGATCTTTGGAGCCTCTCTCTATTTCCATATCTCCAAAGATTCAAGGAAGAAGTTGGAGTAGATAGGAGAGTTGGGGGTATTTTTGGGTTACACGGACACTCCCCACAACTACCGTGTGTATTTTCCATCCCTTAGAATAGCATTTGTGTGACAGGTTTTTAAATTTGATGAATACAAAGCCATGTGGTGCTCTCTTGAGATGGAGCTTCAAATCCCACTAGAGGAGGATTTTTTAGCTCCAAATGAGGAGCCTCAGGATGTTATGGCATAGCCACAAGTTGAGGAGCAGAGTGGAGACATCCACTCAAGCATAATCATCCAGAGAAGCCAGGAAGAGAACCAGAGAAGTTGAGATACTTGTGCAAGATGTGAGGGACAATGTGGGTGTTCCTTCAAATCAGAACAAGCAGAGAAGGTCACCAAATTGGTACACTAGCTACATGGCTCTTATGACTGAGCTAGTAGAAACTGAGCCATCCTTTTTCGAGGAAGCAGTAGAGAAACCAATATGGTGATGAGGCTCATCAATAGGTATATAATAAGGGTCACAATGGTATCCTACAGATTTAAAATCATCTCTTTCTCGCATTTCTTTACAAATTTTGTTATATTGTGCTTAGTGTGAGGAGTAAAAGATGTGTTGTTATGTCATGTGGCCTAATATGTCTTAAATGCAAGAATTGGAGCAATTTTGAGATAATTTGAGTGCAGGAGCTTGGAGTAGATAGAAAGGAGATATTCTATGAGGTTGTCCACCTCCTTAACTACTACAATCAAACAAATATCACCACTCTATCTCTCATCAACTTGAGGTCATTGGCAGCCAAGCCAATGCAGTTCAAGGAAGATCTAGATCCACCTTTCTCGAGTTTGGGAGACAAACATCTCTATTTTCTAGGGAGTTGTTGGTAGCTACCCTTTTGTATAAATAAACATGCTAAGGAACTCATTAGGATTCAAATTTTTGTTAAATCTAAAAGGATATTGAGATCAAGCACTTGTGACTACTATTTTTGATGATGTATTTGACATTTCTGGAATGATAATGAGAAGTTTCATTTTGATCCATCACTGAGTTAGTCCAGAGGGCTGAAGCTCTTGGGTTTGGGCCCAACCCCAGTAGCTTAGGTCCATCTTATGTATTTATACTTTTTTTCCCCTAAGGAAAAATCATAATTTTATTAATAATAACAAAATTACATTTTGTAGATGTTGAGGCGCATATGCATAAAGCAGATCAAAAGACTGTTGTCAAAAGAAAAAACCAAAAAGAAAGTAACCGGAAGAAATATAATGTACATAAGGGGAGGAAATTATGTTTTTCGCCCTTTTTTCTTCTCAACCTTTCGCCACTCCCCTTGAGTCGGTGAGGACGAAAAAAGTACGAGAGAAGTGTCCTCCATAGGGCAAGGATTGTCCTTGTCTGAATTGGAGTGATCTGGAGAATGTTGTCTTTTGGCTCCACTGGTGTCCGCTGTATCTGGTATCTTCTCCAGCAAAGAGTCCATCAGTTCCTGTGCTACAAATTTCTTAGTTTCTGGCGACTTGTGTGTCTGATTGTTTGCTATGGGGATGGTTTCTGTGGCTTCTTCCTCAATAGGAACATCATCAGGATCTGGTGGAGGGATAGTTGCCTCCTCATCCTCTGCTACTTCATATGGGTTCACTGTGTGTTGCCAGCCTCTTGGTTTTTGTGCTTGTTTCTTGTTTCTTCTGGTTTCTTTTTTGGTTTGTGGGCAGTTACTAAGAAGGTGACCTATTTGTTGACAGCCACGACACCTGAATGCCGTGTTCTCATAATCTAGTGTTTGTTTCCACTGTGTGTTGTTATGGATCATAATTATGCTATCAGGTAGCCCTTGACTAAGATCTACCTCTACACAAATTCTGGCAAAAGTATGTATGCCTCTTGTAATTCTTTCCATGTCTTGCTTGAGGTATTTTCCTATGACATTCCCCATTGCTTCGAAGACTTTGGGTAGCTAGAAGTGTAGCGAGATATTGTGTAGCTTGACCCATACCGGCATTTTGGAAACCACCATAGTAGTGGCGTCAAAACTCGGGAACCAGGGGGTCATGAAGAGTCCTGCATTGCCCCAAAACCATGGCCCCTCGTGGAGGACATATTCCTTTTCCTTGACCGTGTCGAATCTGACAATAAAAAAGCCTTTGGAGTATAAATGGATATCACAATTTGTTGTCCATGTGGAGTAGATCCATTGTTTTAATGCAACTGTTTTGGGCCAAAATCCATTAAATCTGCATATGACAGCCTTTGTAGAGAAATAAGTATAAAAATTGTTTACCTCAGGCAGAGCGATTGTCAGTACTGGAGTCTATGTTCTTTGCTCCACAATATAAGGTCCAGGTAGATCTTGTGTTGGTGCTAGCTTGTTGGTGGATTCCCCCTTCCCTTTGATGGCATCTTTGAAAGAAACTGTACCCTTTGAGCTAGATCCAAAGCTTCCACCTCTCAAACTTGTGTTTATGATGATGGTTGAGTCTGGTACAATTCCATAATCTTATGTATTTATACTTACTTTAGCTTAGAATTTTTTATTAGTTGTTTCATTTCAGTATACTATAGTTCCTAAAAAAATTTGTGAGTGTGGCCTCTATCTCATCTCTCTCATGGGAGCATGATTAGAGGACTCCACCATCACAGCCCAAAAACATTGTGTGATTTATTGTTTACAATTTCTTGGAAAAGTCTACATTTGTTATCCTTATTTACATATGATTGTTGTAGCTTAGAATTTAATTCACTGCATAGATCAAGTTCATAGCATCAATTAGATAATTTCCAAACTCAACTCATCTTTTCCACCATTGATTGTAATATTTTACAAATGAAAAGAAGAACATGTGCATGAGATGTTGCAGGATTGTTGGATCTGCAGGAAAGCGATCTTTTCACCACCTCCATCCACAAATTCTCCACTCTCTTTTTATGAATGCCAACCAATGTTCTTGATCTTTGTTTTTAGGTCACCGTGAGCAGTCCTCTTAGCCCAAAGTTGGCCTTCCTAAAGTGTTGGGTTTGGATAGGGGTGTTTTTCACCTTCCATACATTTCCCACAACCTTCATCCATATTTCCATCACTTTATCCCATCATCCTTACCCTCCAAACCCTCTTAGAAAACTTCCTGTAGCATTTCAAGACTTCTTGTAGTAATACAGGAATCCTGTAGCACACCTGTAGTAGCTTGTTTTTCCCTTGTTTTGACCTGTAATGCCAGTGTAGCATAGTTTAGGAGTAGTTTAACCCCCAATATTGGACTCCATGATCATAGGTACTACCTAGGCCATTCCCTCCATTCCCTTTCCTGTACTGCAAGAGAAAATAGTATTAGTTCCTTCATCACGGATTTTGAAATTAAAGCATTACTTAATCTGTAAGTTTGGAATAGATAAATGATGCATGAATTCTTGATTTGTGAATTAGTAGAATAATATTATGTTTTCAAGTGAATTTGATAGCTAGATGGTTGATTGCAATTAGTATGGCTTTCCTTTCTGCATTTATCATAATTCTTGTATTCTCTCATGGATTGATTTAGTAGTATTTACAAGTTGACAGCATTTACAAGTTAGATTTGAACAGCATTTACTTTTTATACACTAGGACTAGCTTTTGAATCATGCTTTCAGTAGTTAATCTCCCTTAGTTCAGTAGAAGAATGGTCTTGGAGCCCTAATGATCAAATGACCTAGTTAAGGGTGGCATGAGTATAATTCCATCTACTGTGTATATAGCACTGTCACCTCGAAGTTTGTACAAACCCTGGGTTGATAAATAGAGTTGAGGAGCCTTTAGGAGTTGTAGCACTCTTGGTGCAATACCAAGGCTCACCACTTTTTGGCGTTGTTGTCGGGGAGGTGTCTAAGTAGATGTTATTTATGCTTTTCTTTCTGTTTTGTACTCAGTTTTGAAAAAAATAATAAAAAATAAGAATAAAAAATTATTTCATGCCTCGTAGGAGTAGAGACACTCTAGGAAAATTCTTTCCAAACACCCCCACACCATCAAACAGTCAACCTTCACTCTTCTTCGGTGATTGTCAACTTCCCTCTCTAACTACAGGGGAGTTAGAAGACCCCTTAGGTGAACAACCTAAGATCTTTGAAGAACCTATTGGGGAAGAAGAAGAACCTATTCCACATACCCACACAATGGTTGAAAATAGGAATGAGGAGGTTTTCCCTATCATAGAAACTAATGGAGATGCTAGGATGAAGAATATAATCCCTTCCTCACTTCCATTGCTTAACCTCTGAGGACTTTGATACTTTTATGTTTGATTTTGTTGTTGTCTATAGGACTTATGACTATACCTCTGATGACCATAAGTTTAAGTTGTTACCATCTACCCTTTGTTATCGGGATAAGTGTCTATTCAGAACGACTCTATCCCACTAAGGTGTGACAGCTACCTTAGAAACAAACAGAGAAAACTACTTTTGTATTCTTCTTTATGAACTATAAACAAAGAGGAATAGGATGAACCAACCTGTGTCTTGCGCTAGTCCTTTGATCCAATCTCTCTCTTCTTTGAGAGCTTCCAGCTACCTGCTTCCTTACTTGCCCAGCTTCACCAAGTTCCTGTAAGATCACAGAAGAAGAAAACTACACAAAGACATGGATTTATATTCATAAATAGCTTAGGATCATATTTAAGCTAAACATACAAATGTAACAAGCATCAATGATACACAAGCATGTAGGAGAAACTCAAATAGTTTTATTGATATAACAAGAAGATCCAGGAGGATTTACAACCGATGATTCCTGATCCAGCATCAACTTCCTAGCAAAGAAGCCCCTCTTCACCTCCAACAAAGCATAAATCACCCAATACTCTAAATCTATCTCAAAACCAACAGCAATTCTTTGCAATGTACAATATTCCAGCCTCTGGATCTCTTGGATGAGGGATCCATATATAGATGTATGCAAGGAGGATGAGTCAGCTCATGAATTGATTAGTGGCTTCTCTCTGTCAGTTCTTGCTTCCACTTGGAGACTAAGAGCCTCTTACTCATCCTTGGTCGAATTCAGTGAGGCAAGTGTCATTGGAGAAGATTCTGGAAGCTTCCATTGTCTCTCCACCTCGTGGAATGACTCTGCCACTTGTCATTTCCCGCTCACGCACCCTGGTAGTGCATTTAGATGCGTTGCAACGCACCTAGCTAGTGGACTTAGGTGCTATGCAACGCACTTGGCTAGTGGAGAAGCTGAAATGATCCTGATTTGACTAGTTTTGAGCAGTTTCTGGTGGAGAACTTCTGGTAGAAGCTGTAATTTGTTGACCTTGTTCCTTTAGGAGTTAGAACAACACTTTTAGGGACTTAGGAGCCCTTGGTTTATGGACATTTCATGCTTAGAGCTGTAAGGCACAAAAATGTCTATAATAGTTGCCCCCTAAAGTATGAGGCCGTTTATCGGGTGAAATGCTTTATTAGGAGGATCCAAAGTTCTTTCAATGCTGGGAGGAGACCTGTAATAAGATACAATACAATACATTATCTTCATACTGTTTTCATGATCTGGCTGAGGCGGGCATTCCCATGCTCAGCTTTATAAATTCATTTTCATGTACATAGGACAGACAATCGTCTGATGGTAGACTGATGATTCTGATAGAGCCATCATCCTTTTGGTAGGATGATTATCTGTGCTGCAATGCTGTACATTTCAGTGTCTTTATTTTCCTGAATATATATCGCAGCCCGGATGGAGGAAACTAGATCCGGGGTCTTCAATCTCATTCGATCTTCACTCGAAGTACAAGTCGATCCATGTGAGAAATGTTTTGAAGTCGAACATGGAAAGACATCGCTTGATTACCAGTCAATGATGTAAACTGTTAACAAGTGCGAGAGGAATCACCGATAATGATAATGACCCTCAAGGTACTGCAGTACAATTCACGTAGTGTGAATAAAGGACTTGGCGTCGAACACCACGCAAAATCTTTCGGTCGAAGGTCATTGATGTATACCTGTCGCCGGAAGTGAGAAACTTGCCATTGAGGCATGCAAGCTTCAAAGTACTGAATGGGGTGTTCCTAGATCGAATTATTGGATAATGAGCTGATGTCGACAAGAAGAGATCCGTTAAAGGAGGGCCTTAATGAATCCCACATCAATGACATGGAACGGAGCAAATGATTTTGATGGAAATGAAAACGATCTGATGATATATGGTTCAGGGTGGCGGTCATGAAAGAATGAAGTGTAATGTATGGTAGTGGATGGGACACAGGTGACTTCTCTGGATTACTTCTCTTGAACATGTCGGCGACACTTATGTGATGGATTGGTAGCATTTACCCCAAATGTGGATGGTATGGCGAGACCATGGCGATGTGACCGGTGAATGAAACAACCAAACCCGACTCAGGTACGGAGTGGAAGTGTCATGTTCAAGAGCGACTTGCTACCAATAAAGTTTCTTTGAGTTTTCTTCCCAATTTTTCCCCAGTCATTGCTGACCAGTACCTCTTTATTTTTATCAAGCTTGAGGAGGATAACATATGCTTGTTCTATAATTTGCCCTTCGGGAAAACCCATCGCTATGTGTTAACGAGCCTAGCGATAGTGAAACTCGTTCTCGTCTAAAGACAAGTTTGTCGCTATTAATCTTTTTAACGAGTCTAACGACAAAGATAACTCGGTCCTTTTCATTTTTAGAGAGTCTGAAAAGGTACGTAAAGGTAACTCTGAAATTCCTTTTTCGTCATCTAATCCCTTAAGTCCGAAAAAGTATAAAACAATACAGAAGGGATGAATTTTCGATCGTTTTAACGAGCCGAACAAAACAAGCGCTCGATCTTTTTGTGCAATAATCCCTCAAGTCCAAAAAGATTAAAATCTAGAGGAGGGATAGCACTTCTGGTCGCTTTAACGAGCTGGAAGGCCAAAACTCGGCAATCTTTTCATATTTTACGATTCAGTTGAAAAGAGCTTAAAGAAGACTCGTCTTTTGAGGAACGAGTGATAAAATGGGTAGCAGCTGATTCCAAGTAAGGTTTGGAATTTTCCAATCACGGCAGTGTCACAAGGATGGCTAGTGAAATCACTCTTCGCAGCTGTTCCTCAAAATGGGTAAACAATCAAATGGAGGTGAATGATCAGCCAATGGAAAAGTGGAGGTGACGGTGCGAACACGACCAAGGCTTTAATGGCTGAAATGTTTCATTCACGGTGGTTATTTACCGGGGGATAGTTCATTTTTTAACGAGCTTAAATGCGGGTGAAAACATTTGCTCGGTCTTATGTTTATTTTTTAACGAGCTTGAACTATGTGCTAAAACTGCTCGATTAGATGGTCTTGTTTTTATTTTTACCATAGATAGCTTTGTCCTTCCAAAAATCGTACTGTATTTTCAACTGCTTCATCAAACTAGTTAGAAATGAATAATATTTGCTTGAAAACGAGATTAAAAAGCTAATATTTTGCTTTGAACTACGTAAAAGTAATTAAAAAGTGTTTTTTACCTCTCATTTTACCATTTCATTTGAACTTGGTTTGTTGGAGCTTTGGAGGTGTTTTCCCCCTTGATTTTCATCAGTTGATTTCGGGAGATTCTGTGGACGATTCTCGGCGCCGTCTGGACCAGGTAGGAGCTAAACCTGAGCTCTTTCATTTCATGGTTTCCATTTTGTATTTTGTGCCTTATTCCCTGCTTTTCTGAGCCCCTGGGGTTTGAGGGATTCGTTCTGCCATCAACCCACCCTCAGTGCATCGAAACCTGCGTTGAATGCTGGTCTGTATGAAGGCAGTTTGACATTCAACGCACCTAGATCACTGCTGCAGGTGCGTTGGGCGCAGAAAGGGAATTTGTTGCACAATTTTTCATGGAATTTTTGCCTGTTTCTCACCAAAATCAGGACCTAACTCCTCTCTTGTTTGTTTTTCAGAGGTCTTGGAGCAAGATGACCCTTACATGGCGAGAACGTGAGCATGAAGAAGAGGACATGATTGCCCTACATGATCCAGTTACAGTGAACGCGCTGCGGAATTGTGGCTTACTGAAATTCTTCCGTATTTCTAGCATGAGACAGCAGATCAACTTACTGCAGTATTTGCTCGATGCTTGGGATCCTATCAACCAGGTTTTCCAGATTAGGGGAAAATCTATCCCCTTGACTGCAGTAGACATCTATTTCTTGACTGGCTTGTCAAGGCGGGGTGCCCCCATCTCTTTGTCAGGTTCGGCCCGAGGAGGCGATTCTATGAGAGATTACGTCCATCGGTATTGCAGAGAAGGATCTCAGCCGAGTAAAGACGGCAAGATCATCATCCGTGATGTCATTGACAGGTCTCTTAGGACTATCCTGTTTCCTTTTGGTAGGATGGTCGGTAGTGCGTCTCTTCATGTGGCCAACAGATCCTATATGCAGCATGCCTTGGAATGCCTTCAACCGAAGGTGTTCAACTGGTGCGACGCAGTACTTCTTATGATGAGGGAACAGTTGACCAAGATAAATAACGGGAGGTTGAAGAACTTTGGGTACGGTTCTATTTTGACCATTTTTGCCTTGGAGAAGATACCATTGATGTAGCCACAGTACATTGCACTTGACTTACCTTCTCCTAACGAACCACGTATGCAGAGATGGGTTGACCATATGTCTAGGCATGCTGGCCAATCTCAGATTTCATTTTCTAATACCTTCTTCAGGTGGTTTGATCGTCAGGAGATGGTTTATGCCGAGTATCCATATGCTGGCATGGACTTCCGGGGTGATCCAGATTTAGTACTGCCGGATGGCGAGCAGTGGGGTGCTATTGGTAAAATCTCTAACCATATTGCTATTTACTGTTTTTGTTTATAATGTCCTTGTGCTTTGTTCTATCAAGACTCTAATCAAACTCATGTGTACATGCAGATGTTGGTCCTGTTCGTCCAGTAGTTTGCCTGAGAGTACCAGCTGCTGCCCCAGCAGGAGAGGCCGCCGGAAGGGCTATTCTTCGCGACCTCGATGTGGCCGAGACTCTCACAGCTTTGCAGGAGCAGGTTGAGGGCCTCACTCTTGGTATACCAGATGTGAGGACTGACGAGCTACCTTTGCGGTTACAGCGGCATACTACTGGTGTGCCCAGACGATGGACTCGTCTCCTACGCATGATCGCACAAGCTGTGACTTGCTATCACCAGCATCATTAGACTAGGGTCCCCCTAGCATTTTGAGTTTTTGGGTCGCGTGACCGATTTTGTCTTGGTTACAGAACATTATATGTAAACCATAAACAGCTATATATATTTTTGATTTTCGGAGTTTTATTCTGGTTGAGTTATATGATCCACATGTAAAACATTGATGATGTGTTTCCTTTTATAAATGTTGTAAATGTCTATCTAACACATAGTTTGCTAATGAGTTGGTTAATGTGTTTAAGTTTCTGGAAATATGTTGGTATTGAATAAGATCAAATTGTCTTTCCAAAATCTTAACCCTTAGGAACATGCGATAAATAGCTGGGTTTCGGACGGAATATATACCATTGAGTTGTAGTATTACGAGCTGTGAGTCTAGCCTGACGATTAGTCGGCGTATACCATGAGTGATGGCATCAGAGAGAAGTTCTATCAACGCGCTATATTCAGCGATATTGTTCGTTGATCGACCAATACATACACCTCTGAAACTTACTAACTCGCCGCTTGGATCAAAAATGGCCCAGGCTGCGAAGGACAGGTTCTGCGAACTACGACTCGCTCCGTCGGCATATCCAACACATGGCTCCAATGGATTTGACATTTGCAATAAATGTAAAAAGGTGGATTACTCGACCAAAACAAACACTTTAGCGAAAACAAAAATATAACAAAAGCATACTGGTTACTACTACGCATAGTAACGCTTGAGGTACAACCCATTACGAGGTTGCGCCAGTGGAATTCCGTCGTAATCCATCAACTCGTAGGCTCCCTTTGCTAACATCCGCTTAACAATATAGGGGCCCATCCATAAAGACTTAAATTTACCTGCTCCCAATTTATCGGATTCTTGGTCGTAAATCAAGACCAAGTCACCTTCTGAGAAGACACGGGGTTTGACATTTTTGTCGAACTGCGCCTTGACTCGTTTCTTATGGGCTTCGTTAGCCAATGCGGCATCATGACGGATTTCATCCAATTGGATTAATTCCAAGAAACGAGCCTCTTCTTCTGAAGTTCCGGGGAGGAGATCAATTGCGAGTTTGAGAGACGAGATTTCACACTGGACAGGTAAGACTGCTTCTAGGCCATATACCAGTTGGAAGGGTGTGAACCCGGTTGCATTCCTTACCGATGTTCGGTGAGCCCACAAAGCTGAGTACAAGATTAGGTGCCATCTTCTTTTGTGAACTCCGATCATCCTTTGCAGCATGCGTTTTAGGACCTTGTTGATCGCTTCAACTTGTCCGTTGGCCTGCGGATAATATGGAGTAGAGCTGTCGTGAGACAGCCCTAGTTTGGCAGCTAATTCAACCATCATGTGATTGCGAAAATGCGATCCATGATCTGTGACTATAGCCTGTGGTACGCCGAATCTGGCGACTACATGATTGAAAAAGAAAAGGGCAGCTGTTTCACCAGTATTATCTAATGTAGGCATCGCCTCGGCCCATTTGGTAAAATAGTCAACTAAGACTATGATATACCCATGCCCCCCGGTCGAGGTGGGCTTACATGTCATGAAATCGATGCCCCATTTGGCGAATGGCCCAACAGCAACTATTGGCTGTAGAGGTGTGGGTGGTCTTCTGGTTTTGCTATCAAAAATTTGACAAGCATGGCAACTTCTGACTGCGGTTATGCAATCTTTGAACATTGTTGGCCAGAAGTATCCTGCTCGTAAGATTTTTTTTGCTGTAACATATCCAGATTGATGCCCCCCACACGCGCCTGAATGACACTCATTCAGGACTTTTTCGGCCTCCTCATGGGTGAGGCACCTTCTCAGAACCGTATCAATACCACGACGGTAAAGTGTATCACCGACGATCATGTAGTCTTTTGCTTGGTATCTAATACGTTTTTGTTCAGAGTGGGTGGTGTTTGGCCTAAATTTTTGGGTTTGGAGATAAATGATTATATCCCCATACCATTCATTGCTTGTAGATATCAGAAACAAACTTTCATCCACGATTGATTCTTCGGATGTTTCATCGTTGGATGACGATGGGAGATCGCATAATAATTCTGCGAAAACTAGAGCTTTCTTTGACTTGGATTTTACAAATTCCAGATCAAACTCTTGAAGGATTGCTATCCATTTTGAATATTTTCCCCCCAGAAACTGTCACGACAATATATAAGTCATGGGGTTGCAATCTGACAGAATGGTAGTCTTCCGAAAGAGGACATAGTGTCGAAATCTTTGTATCGCTTGAACAGCTGCAAGCGCTAGCTTTTCAACATAAGAATATTTGCTTTCTGTATCATTTAAGTTCTTACTTAAATAATAAATAGGATGTTCAATTCCATCGACTTCTTGAACTAAAACCATTGCGATGGTCGTATCTGCTGCAGCCAGATACAGGCTAAAATCTCTTTGATAATCAGGGGCGTACATTAATGATTCTTTCATTAGGGAATCTTTTAAAGCGTCAAAGGAAGCTTGCGCTACCTGATCCCAGACAAAGGGTACCTCCTTTTTCAAGAGACGAGTATAACCTTTAGCAATTTCAACGTAATTTGGAATGAACCTCCTCAGAAAGTTTTCTTTCCCTTGGAGTTTCTGAATCTGAAGCAAATTCGAAGGTGGAGGCAAATTTATGATTGCCTGGACCTTACACGGGTCGAGACGAATCCCATCCTTGGAGACTACAAAGCCAAGTAAACGACCAGAACTGACGCAAAATACACATTTGTGCGGATTGAGTCGTATCTTTTAGTGTCGGCAACGTAGAAAAATCGCTCTTAAATGTTGCGGATGATCAGTCCGCTTTCGCCAATGAGCCGGAAGGTCATCGAGGTAAGGTTGAACGATGTTTTTGATGTCATGGAAGGCATAATTCATTTCCCTCTGAAATGTCGCCCCTGCGTTCTTTAAACCAAAGGGTAATTTTCGATATGCGAATGTGCCCCACGGACAAATGAATGCAGTCTTTGATTGGTCTTGTGGGCGGATATTTATTTGATTGTACCCGGAGAATCCATCCATGAATGAAAATATTTCGCATCCGGCGCATTCATCAATTATCTGGTCAATGAAGGGTGTAGGATAGTTGTCTTTTGGACAAGCTTGATTTACATCCCTATAATCGATGCACACTCTAATTGTCCCTTGTTTTTTCATAACAGGGACAATATTCGATACCCAATCGGTTAGCAGAACTGGGTAGATGAAACCAGCAAGGAGAAGTTTTTCAACTTCTGCCTTAATGGCAACGGCTTTCTTGGGGTGCACCTGCCTTAGCCGTTGTCGTACTGGTTTGACATCTGGATACATCTTAATTTCGTGTTCAACGATACTCGAGTCGATGCCTGGCATTTCACTGTATGACCAAGCAAAGACATCTCTGAATTCGCGAAAAAGAGCGTTATATATTTCTAGCTCTGAAGGAGAACAACATTTGCTGACATAAATATTCTCTACAACATCTGTTTTGGTCGAGATATTTATGGCTATAGTCTCTTCAATGTTGGACAAGTTTCGCTCGGAATCCACCGTATTTACAGTATTTGATAGAAAATCAACTACTGAAGGATGGTAAAGGTCATTTTGAGTATCTTCTTCATAATCCGGAGGAAGAGAACGATGGTGGGAATCATTCCATGGTGCTCCTTCAATTACCATAGCTTGGAGAATTCCTTCGTCGGTGCTATGCACTTGTGACCAAGGATCTGAAGGAGTACCATATTCTCTAGACCTATCCATCCAAACGCTTAATGAGCGTTGATTTGGGTTTGCCTCCCATGCTAGAAACATTGATTGCTATAATATTTCCATTGGGCTCGGGGGAAAAACCATTGCATGATCCATGTTGATATCGTTTTCTAAGATCTTTGTAGAAGATATCATGTTGCAGGTTCCTATTGATGCTACTTCCGCCAGATTAATTGGAGGTGGAAGAGCGAAAGTTCCCATTAGTATAGGATCTTTTAGTATGCCTACTCCGATATTCTGAAGTGAATGGGGGCTTCCATGGATCATGGGAATGCTTCTTGTAACCTGAGAACCATTGGGGAGGAAGTTTTGCTGGTCGACGATTGTAATCCCTCCTTGAAAGGGAAATGCAATCTTTCTAAAATAGGTCGACACAACAGCTGCCATGGCATACATCCATGGTCGTCCCAGTAGGATGTTGTAATCAAGATTCCCATCGATGACTTCAACATCTATTTCTACTGTTTTCCCTCCTAGTTCAACTTTCAAGTTATTTAGGATACCGTACGGGGTATATGTCCTTCCGTCGAATGCTTTTAATGTTGTCGCAGATCGCGACAAGGTTGGAGATCCTAAACTTTTCCAGCAACTCATCGACATAATACATGTAGATGCCCCCTCATCAATAATCGTTCGGTGAACAGTTTTGTTGAGGGCTTTCACTTGAACAAGGAAAGCTAATTGAGCTGGTAACTGAGGATCGTACCCTTTGTGGTCGAAGGATACAAGATTGGAATCCTTAGGATCAATCCCACCAATGGCTGATAATAAAGCCTGCCTTTGGGATGGGCAATTTTGTATTACTTCAAGAGTCGACATAGCGGATGGCGATTGGGCCAAATCTTCCACTATGTTATAATGTTGTGCCGCTCTAGCGCGGGGATTAAATGTCGACTTGTGTACTACTCCATTCGGCGGTTTTATCGTCAATTCAGGGATGGTGGGTGGTACAACTTTTGTCGAAGTTGTTGTCGAACTACTTGGTTGATCTTTATCCTTGTTGTTCGACAGCTGTGGATTCCCGTAATCTTTGTTCCTTGTCGAAATCAAAGCATCATTCTGCTGTTTTGAAATCGACAACATTAGCACTTGAGATGGGGAAGCATTTCCACTTTCAACCAGATTCGTTCCTAGGTTTGGAAACGGATCAGTTAACACTGCTGAGGCTTTCGAACTTTTAAAGAATCTCTTAAGCTTAGCTTTGTATGGACATTCTTTTGTCCAATGATCCTCATCGCATATATGACACCCTGTAGGGGGTTTCCTTTGCCCAGAAGGGTTTGCAGAAGGTTTTTCAGGAGATGACTCATCCTGTTTCTTCTTCTTCCCTTTGCCTTTATTCTTGCTTCCTGGTTGTTTGGTTTCTTTGCCCTTATCTGTCGATACAGCATTTACTTCCGAAGCAGGAAGTTTGTCTTTTGCATTTTGACCTGAAATCTTACGGGTTTTCTTGGATGTAGCCTTTGTCGATTTCGTGTCTGTCATGCCAATCACGCCATCGCCGGCATGAGAGTCATTGTTCGATTTAGGAGGAGGAGGAATTGAGAATTCCGGTCTAGGGGCGTCAGGTATTTTGTCGTAGAGTGTGCCGGACTGAGTGTAAATCAAGTCCAGATATTGTGCACGAGCGATCACTTGCTCTTCCGTTACGACTCCCCCCTTTGCCACATCTTCCGTGATGGAAGGCAGTAATGACTTGATAAACCATTCAGCCAATAGCTGATCGGGAACGTACATTTTTACCATCCTACGACGACGTCGCCACTCATGTATATGATCAGATATGTGAGTGGCCATTGTCTGTTTGAAGTTGGTAAGCAATTCTGTTCCCGTTTCATACCTTATTCGTAATGAAAATGGGTTAAAAAGGTTGTGGCTAAGGTACTGAAGTTGTCGAACGAAGCTCTAGGCAATTCAATGTACCATTTTGCCGCCGGACCCGTTAACGTCCTCTGAAAGAGGCGAAGTCTTATCGAATCATCATTTAGGGTGTTTGATGAACACCATAGATGAAAGGTCATCACGTGATTCGATGGATCTTCACCCGAATTTCCATTAAATTTGGGAATATCTTATGGAAGTTTATGCGGAATCGCTGGCCACCAAGGGGCGTAAGCAATTGGATCGTTTGTTAACTGGTTTAAATCAGGTAACTCTAAAGTTGCCACGAATGGTAACTGTTGATTCAGGTTAGGTGAAGCATACCCAGGATACGATGGAATCGCCTGAGCAGTTGGTCTTTGCATACCGGCATAATGCATTTGATGCTGGTATGTTTGGTAAGGTTGGTGGACTTGACCATTATAAAATGGTTGATTTTGACCGTTTTGAATGTACGGCTGTCCACTGTTCGCAAAGATCTATTGCTCAGCACCTTGGTATACTTGTTGGAATTGTGGTTGTTGGTATTGCACCAGCCACGGTTGTGAAGCCATGTGCTGTTGCCCGATACTAACCGTTTGACCAAGGTGAGGGGTAATTGTACCCGTCTGGACCTGTGTCGACCCACTAGTCGACGATTGTGGTTGAGTCGCAGGGTCAAGGGGCTGTTGCATTACAACCTGAGAAACTTGAGGTTGGCATACAACAGGCAGCGCTTGAACGTGCGACACCGTCACAATAGCTGGCGTAGTCGGTATGTTCGACATAGGTACACATTGTTGCATTGAATACACAACTCTTGGTTGTTGAGGTAGTATAGGTACCCAACCACTTGAAGTAATTCCAGTATAACCTGAATGTTGTTGTGAACTCCCGTATGGATATCCTCCCGGAGGGGATAATGACAGGGCATACTGCCCCCCATACGGTGGTAATCCAGAACTCAAGGGAATTGTTTGCCCTTAGGGACCGGACTGCCCAAATTGACCTCCAAATGGATCAATTTGTTGAGACTCAACATAAGAGTTTCCAGATATAATTCCGGATGAACAAACAGGAACGGACCAGACTGTCGAAATAGCCCCTGGGTGGGCTCCTTCTAGCGGTTGTGAGCTAGTCGGGACAGATGGTATGCCGGCGAACATTGTCGGAGTGACAGCAGGGAGTTCTGTCGTCGCTGTGTCAGAAGACACAGTCCTAGATGTTGACGGTTGTTCAGACATTTGTAGTCTATCCAAAAGATTACCTAGTGATTCTACAGGAACTTCCGCTGGTGGTAGACTAACTTCTGATGTCGAAGGATATAGAGTGATCCCGACTCCAAAGTGCGTTGGAGTACTTGTTTGAGGATCTTCTACAATTTCTTCTATCGCAATCAGACCAGGTGGAAGGGGAAGACCGTCAGGTCCGTAAAATATTTCTGGTGCCGAAGAAGCAGCGACAGATGTTTGAAGAGTAAGACTCTCTGAACCGGTTATAGATGGAACTGGTTCAGTAACACAAGTGTTTATTCTCAAACTAGGATCAGTACCACTATCCTTCTATGGCTGTTGAACTTCTGCTGTTGAGGTAGGGATTCTAGAAATGTTTGGAGTAACCGGAGTCTCTGATGTCGTTGGAACACTTGTTCTAACTTTGATAGGAGACTTGGAACCAGTTAAACGAGTTCGCTTTGTCCGTACTGGTTTCGCTTCCGAAGACAAAGACGGTTGACTCGTAAGCCTCCGCGAACGACGGGGTTTCAATTGACTTTCTTCCACGATTGCGGATTACTCGATCAACTAAAATAAAGGGAAGGTATGTTTCCGAATTAAATGAATTTTAGACGCTTTTGACACAACTTGTTTTTTTCAGTTTTTAAGAGTCGAGAAAAAACAAAAGATGACTCTAGTCTCCTTCGATTTTTAATGATCCTGAAGTGACAAGTGCTCAGATGGACCTTTTCCGTTAAGGAGTCTGAAAAGGAACGAAAGGGACTGCTCTGGAGGTCTAGCTAGAGGGAGTACCAAACCAATCGCAAAACTGCAGAATATTTTTTACGGTACGGCAGTCGATCTTCCTGAATGCTGTGTTAGGTGCATTGCGATCAGTAGGGCGGCCGACACGGCTTCCTATGGATAAAGGTTTTATGCCTATAGGGGTCTCCCAATATATACTCGACGGTACGTGGGAGCACAAGTCCGTACTGGCACTTATCGTCTCAAAGTGGAGGAATCACCCAACCATCAGTGAGGACAACAGTTACCAGGCTTTACGACGCCGGAATACGTCTCTAGCCTAGACCTCTAAATGTTGTGCATTAAGTTACAAAGCGTTGTTAAGTTCATTGAATTTATTTTAGGTTGATCTTTCTTATGAAGTTTGCCTTTTGGGATCACCACGAGATGTATATGTAATTCCTAAAATGCAATCTAAAGATGATAAACAAGCTTTTATCTCTTTTTAGCAATGAAAATCCTAGCTACTAAGGGAAAAGAAAGACACAATCTTTTCGCAAAGAGAAAAGAGCACACTGTAAATGCACTTTTCCTAAATCAAGCCAAACAGACTGCCAATATGCAAATGCACATGCATGTGTTTTGTTTTTCACTTTCTTAATATTGATGCCTAAAAAGAAAGTTGTTGTACAAATCTGAATTTGCTTTCAAGTGGAAAACACAAACAAGCTTCTTTTCGAAATCAAAAGGTAGAGATGATTACGACACTTTATGATTTTGAAATAAATACTCGCTTCGACACTAGAAAGTCACAAATTCAAGCCAAAGGAAAAAGTAAAAGCATAATCGACTATCAACAGCAAATAAACTTTCTCCTATGATCAAAATCGACACTTGCGACAGATCTAAATCAAAGGACGACAATACGACTATTCTACTTTTGCAATGGAAAACTGTAAATGACGTAACAAACACACAAAAACATCTACAGTTTCTTTTGTACAACTGAGGCGGAATATCAGTAAAGAAAAGGGGTTTGAAACAGTGAAATATTGATCACAGGCAGCAAAAAACAGAGACAAAACTGAAAAATGAAGCAAAGAACCTCAGCTGCACAGGGCTAGGCTGATCAGCGCACCTGTTGCACAGAGAAACTGCATTTCAGCGCAGGTAGCCCTCTCGGGAGGTGCGTTGAAATGCAGAACCTCTTCACAGGGCCTGCGCTGGGGCAGAAACGAGAGTTCTATCCGGGTTCTGGGTCACGGTTTGCAGTTTAATCTATGGTTTTTGGCCGAGTAAAAGCAATCAGTAATGCACAATCAGAGGGTAGATTTAAAGGAGGTCTAAGAGCTATCACAAAGGGCAATCAGATCATTTGTGAATCAGCTGTTCAAATCATAAACAGATCCAGTGAATGGATTGAAGCAGTAGATGTCTACTTTGCATTTGTTAATGGCAAATGCAGTTTGATTTGCTACTTCTAAGTTTATGAAACAAACAACAAGAGAAACACAAACAAACTAACTAGACAATCGTCCCCAGCGGAGTCGCCATTTTGTTATCGGTATAAGTGTCTATTCAGAACGACTCTATCCCACTAAGGTGTGACAGTTACCTTAGAAACAAACAGAGAAAACTACTTTTGTATTCTTCTTTATGAACTATAAACAAAGAGGAATAGGATGAACCAACCTGTGTCTTGCGCTAGTCCTTTGATCCAATCTCTCTCTTCTTTGACAGCTTCCAGCTACCTGCTTCCTTACTTGCCCAGCTTCACCAAGTTCCTGTAAGATCACAGAAGAAGAAAACTACACAAAGACATGGATTTATATTCATAAATAGCTTAGGATCAGATTTAAGCTAAACATACAAATGTAACAAGCATCAATGATACACAAGCATGTAGGAGAAACTCAAATAGTTTTATTGATATAACAAGAAGATCCAGGAGGAGTTACAACCGATGATTCCTGATCCAGCATCAACCTCCTAGCAAAGAAGCCCCTCTTCACCTCCAACAAAGCATAAATCACCCAATACTCTGATATCTATCTCAAAACCAACAGCAATTCTTTGCAATGTACAATATTCCAGCCTCTGGATCTCTTGGATGAGGGATCCATATATAGATGTATGCAAGGAGGATGATTCAGCTCATGAATTGATTAGTGGCTTCTCTATGTCAGTTCTTTCTTCCACTTGGAGACTAAGAGCCTCTTACTCATCCTTGGTCGAATTCAGTGAGGCAAGTGACATTGGAGAAGATTCTGGAAGCTTCCATTGTCTCTCCACCTTGTGGAATGACTCTGCCACTTGTCATTTCCCACTCAACGCACCCTGGTAGTGCATTTAGGTGCATTGTAATGCACCTAGCTAGTGGACTTAGGTGCTATGCAACGCACTTGGCTAGTGGAGCAGCTGAAATGATCCTGATTTGACTAGTTTTAAGCAGTTTCTGGTGGAGAACTTCTGGGAGAAGTTGTAATTTGTTGACCTTGTTCCTTTAGGAGTTAGAACAACACTTTTAGGGACTTAGGAGCCCTTGGTTTATGGACATTTCATGCTTAGAGCTGTAAGGCACAAAAATTTCTATAACACCCTTAAGGATGCAACCTTGTCTGGTTCATGGGTCTGCCTAGGGATAGCATCACTACCCAGGCTCAAATGCAGCAAGCCTTTAACAACAAGTACAAGGACTGTTGTAGGTCCAAAGAAACCAAAGAGGATGTCTCTAGAATGACTCTTGGACCTGATCAATCCATGGAAGACTATGAGGAAAGATTCCAACTCAGTTATAAGATGGTTAGATGCACCCTTTATCCTAAATCACTCAAGTTAGTCCTTTTGAGGGATCAGGGAGGATATGCTAGAAACTATCAACATGTTTTTTTGGGGAGACATCTATCATCTACCTTATGAATACATCAAAATAGTGTTTAAAAACCATTCTAAGGCTTCTATGAAGAAGGGTAGGGCTAGTCAAACTTTGGTCAGTTCATCTCCCTCCACATCATCCATAAAGAATGAAATTCAAAAAATCTTGGAGGACTTTAAAAGTGAAATGTTGCATACCTTTTATTTTCAAATGGATACCATACAAATCAAGAGGAGACAAGAGGAAGCAGAAAGTGCCTTGGCTATCTTTTTCCCTAAATGCACTAGGAGGCACCCCAGAAATGAATTTCCATTAAATGTTATAGAGGTGTACTTAGTCTGTGAGGAAAAGCATGCCACATATAAGTGCCCTTCTTTTCCTGGATTGAAAGTTGTATACCAAGGGGTAGAAGGTGGGGTTGAGCAACTTTTTTTCATCAATCAAAGCAGGCCTCAAGGACCTCAGCCATACCAGCATGGCATGCAAGGTGCATCTTACTCTTATTACCATACCAACCAGAATGCACCCTTTCCACCTTGGTACTCTTCCACTCATCCATCATGTTCCACACCTCCTTCTTTTCCTTATACACCTCATTATCCTCCCCAACTTGTGAATCAATCATTTCATCCATATGCTTCTCCACATCCTCAGTGGAATATCCCATCACAAGGGTGGAGGCCTAAACTAAACCAACATGTTGCTTTACTGCCTCCACCTCCATCTTAACCACATGTCACTCATCCTACTCCACCCAAGTAACCTCAAATTCCTTCTCAACCCAATCTAAACCTAAATAAAAAGAAGGGACAACAGGTCTATAGTGGAGAGACATCTTACCCTACGTATGTTGTGGAGATTCAAGAAATCAACCTCGTGTCTGGAAGAGTTCTCCCATATAACCAACCTCCATCTCCACCTAAGGAGCTTGAAGAGGAAAATGAAGAGAGTAATCCTCAAGAAAATCCACCTCCTTTTCCTGAGATATTGATCCATTCTAACTAACACACCCCAAAAGAGACTGAACTTATGGGAGAATTGAAGAACCCGTGTGTTAAAATTCCCCTCCTCCAAGCTATCACGGATGTTCCCATCTACAATAATATTATTAAAGAGAAATGATTCAAACAGCCTAGGAGGATAAAGAAAGACACCCCTACCATCAATGTTATTGGTCAATTATCTGATTTGATGCTGGGGAGAGTGATTTGCCCAAAATATCTAGATCATGGAAGTCCTATGGTAGATGTGAACATTGATGGCATCATTTTCTCTCACACCTTGATTTATCTTGGGATTGCCATCAATGTGATGACTAAAGAAACAATGCTAAAGCTAAACCTCCAAGGATCCTTGAGAAAGACGACTACAGTGTTGCAACTTGCAAACAGGTCCATAGTGGCTCCTGAGGGAGTTGTTGAGGATGTAATGATCTCTATTGACTCTTGGGAGTATCCTACTGACTTCCTAGTTCTCCATCCCAAAACCAAATTCAATGGTTATCCTCTCATCCTTGGAATACCATGTCTAGCCACTATTGATGCTTACATAAGTTATATGGTTGGGAACATGACGATTAAGAATGGGAATTTGTTTAAATAATTGGTATTGTACCCTCCTTCTCAGTCATCCATTGATCATGACTTACCCCTATGGTTGGATGAGGAGGAGGAAGATGAAGTGTATCATACAACATCCCATCCAATCTGTACCATAGATGTTTTTATAGGAGGGGGGAAACTTGATGAAGATGACCTCATTGACCAAATCCTCTAGAACTAACCCCCCAATACCATGCTTCTTGATGAGCTTGTGAAATAATCTGAGGGTAATCCTTGGACTGAGTTATGGCTAGTGGACCCAAGTCATGTGTAGGAATTTACAGGGTAAGTTCCTACATTCATAGCTGCGTCCCAATCTGGATGGCTTGAAGCTTCTGAAAAGGTGTCAGGATCATAATTCGTTGAAGCTTGAACCAGTAAAGAAGAGGCTCTATCAAACTGAGAACATGTACGTCATTGATCTGTAGGATCACCGGAAAGAGCACCTGCTGCATCCTGAATAGCACGGACCCATTTTGGAAGTTGAGGAGCTGAAGGAGGATCTTGAGAAGGTGGGGGAGGGTTGTCATCCTCACTGTCATCATCTGAAGAAGAAATATTTTCAGAAGTAGAAGGGATAGAGAGAGGTGGCACATCCGCCAAACTAGGCTCATAGGCTGATATATTTTCAGTAAACTTTAGATCTCTTCTAATGATAACATTTTTGGACTTAAGTGGAATAAGTCTATATCCTTTGACATCTTCAGAATATCCAACAAAAATACATTTTTCACTCTTAGGTTCTAAAGCTTTATGTTTCTCATCTGGAATATGGGCCCATGCTTCACCTCCAAAAACACGAAAGTGACTTACATCTGGTTTAATTGAGCTCCATGCTTCTTCTTGAATGATATTCTTTAAAACCTTAGTAGGAGTGCGATTTACTATGTAATTTGCACAGTTAATTTTTTATGCCCAAAAATTAAGACTAAGTCCTTTTTATTGAAGCATACAATTAGTCATTTCCTTTAAGGCGCGATTCTTCCTTTTAGCTACACCATTTTTTGTGGAGTATATGGAACAGTATGTTGCATTTGAATTCCATTCTCAGTGCAAAAGTTGATGAATTTTTTGTTAACATATTCTCTGCCATTATCAGATCTTACATTAATAATTTGATGTCCAGATTGTTTTTCAACAAAGGCCTTAAAGGCCAAGAACATGTTAAATACTTCACTCTTGAGTTTTAAGAAGTATACCTAAGTGCATCTGGAGAAATCATCAATGAAAGTTAAGAAATACTTGTAGCCAGAGAATGAAACAACTGGAAGTGGACCACATAAATCACTATGCACAAGCTGTAAAGGGGCTGAGGCATGCTAAGAGGCACGTTTTTCAAAACTATCCTGATGATGTTTTTCTAGTACACATCCGGAACAAACACCATCTCTACGAGATACCATTGGAAGACATGTCATCATATTTTCTTTACATAGATTCTGAAGGGAGAAATAGTTTAAGTGACCAAATCTCTCATGCCAAAGTTTCTCACTTCATCATTATGAGCAACAAATACCGAGGGAATATTTGATGACCCAAAGTTGTTAAACTTATACAACCTTGTAGAATCATCAGCAATTCCAGTAGCTAAAATTTGTATAGGATCTCTTAGGCCCTTAATTACAACATCGTGAGGTGAAAATTCAACGATTTTACCTTCACCTGAATCAGTTATTTGATATACAGATAGAAGGTTGCATGATAAGGTTGGAACACATAATACATCATTAAATTGACCATTGTTTAGATGAATAGTTCCAGTCCCTACAACACTAAGAGATCTATCATCATCAACATATATATTTTTGGTGTTACAATCATTTAAAGAAGAAAACATGGCTTTGTTTTTGGACAAGTGATAAGAAGCTCCAGAATCAATAAGCCACTCATAAGAATGAGAAGAAGAAGATACATTTAGTGCATAACCAGACCGAGATGCTTGACAACCACATGCAGAAAGTGTTATTCCTGAAGATGAATTTGAAGTTGAAGAGTGCTCCAAATGGATGTTATGCTTCTTTATTGCTCCTTCCAAGGCTTCCATCTTCTTAAAGCATTTAGATTCTAAGTGGCCATCTCGATTACAAAAATGGCAATGTCTATCAGTCTTCCTCCCTTTGCTTTTATTTTCCTTATCATTTTGTTGAAACAATTTTTCATTTTGTTGAAATGATTTTTCATTTTGAAACTGAAATTGCTGAGGACCCTTGTTTGGTTTAGGACCAATCTTTTTAGAATACTTCTTCTTCGGATTATTTGAATTTGATTGATGTTGGGCGGCTAAGGATTTCTTAGAAGAGTTTCCAAGATTAAGAAGACCAAGATATAAGAGCTTTTCGTGTTCTCTTATTAAAGAATCACTAAAGGCATCAAAATAGGGGGACTTGTAGTCTTGTCCTCGAGAAATAAATGCTTCTCTCATAGAATGGAAGGTGGAAACAAACACAGAGTAGGCTGGTCCCAGCTTAGTAAGAATGGAATAAATAAGGCTACCATCTTCTTTCTTAACCTTAACACCTTCCAATAGAAGTCTAAGGGTCTTGAACTTGGACAAAAAATCTTCAATGGAAGAAAAATTACTGGGGTCCAACGTAAGCAACTCATTTTCGAGTTGATGGGCTCTAATTTCATTTTTAATTCCAAAAACTTTAGTGAGTTGTTTCATTGCTTCATTAGGGGTATCAAGTTCTGCGATATGGAATCTAAGGTCTGGAGAAATAGACGTCCCTATCAACCCATTTGCTTGATCTTGCCTATTTTCCCATTTGGTTGCCCTATCTTCATCTTTAGGTTTGGTTTATTGGCCTGAGGCTATTCTATAAAAACCTTTACTTCTAAGTAAATCCACAATGTAGGACCACCATTGGAAGTAGTTGGTGTTGTCAAGAATAACTTGGCATGTAATTTCTATTTAAAGGAAACTGAAGTTGTAGATGCTGAAACTAAGTGTTCCAATGGAAAGATCTCAAAAAATTACGCTGATTCAAAAAAAAAAACTCTAAAAATGGCTTCCGGATGAAGAAGTTATGGATTTTTGAAGAAAAGTTGTTGAAGATGCCGACGAAGTGCGTGAATGTGCGGAAGTGAATGATAATGTTATATTTAAAAAAAATCCCCCACCCCCCTTTCAAAACTTAATCTAATTAGCTCACGTTAAAAAAAAATGTGACTCACTTTTATAATGGTACTTTATGAGCTACCCACTAAATTGTAACTTAAATAAAAGATAAAGAGACTTTAGAATTATAAGTGACTCACTTTTTATAATGGATGAGAACACTATTACATAAAGTAACTTTAAAACATAATTTACATGTGCTTTTTGAAAAAGTAACTCAACAAAAAGAAAGACTTGAACTCAAGACCTCTATTCTCATAAAGTAACTTTGGACCAAGTGAGCTTGTTTAAAGGGTTAGTAATTTTTGGAAAAGAAGAAGTTTGTTTTTTTGTTTTTGTTTTTTGTTTTTGTTTTTTTTTAACTAAAGCTTTCGAGTGCATGCTTACTTGAAAAATCTATTTTTTGCCAACAAAACAAAAACCACAAAACCCAACATGCACATACAAAAAAAAACAAACCTTATGGCTTGGAGTTAGCTTTAGCCGGAAAGTAAATATTTTCCTCAATTCTTCTGATTTTCCGAGATCACACTAAGGCGCGGCGGAAAAGAGCATACGCATGAGAAAAATCCTTCCTTTCTGTTTCTGATTTGCCCAGATTGCATAGAATCACGGGCCAAAGAGCATATGCAGAAATGAAAGGTATAGATCCAGTAATAAAAAACAGAGAGCTAAATAAACCGAAATAATCAGAGAGATTAATAGCTAGAACTGCAAATAAAGATTGTATACCGCCATATCTTAAAAATGGCGTAGCTAGGGCTACAAGAAACCTTTTCGCATGAAACAAAAGGGGTTCCTCACTGGAACAGATGCTCCTAACACAATAGAGCAGTCCTCTCAGCCCGAAAGCAATCAGAAATAGTAGATCTAGGAAGCGACAGTCAGATGTAGTTGTACCAGCTTCAGATTTGGATTACCAACGGATGCGGCCCTCAAATCGCTCTGATACCATGTAGGAATTTACAAGGTAAGTTCCTCAAATAGAACACCAAAAGACACCACTCACAAACAGATCACAGATCAATACACCAGTATTCTTGACATGGTTAAAACCCTCAAAGAGGGAAACAGTCCACAACCTGAGCCAACGCGGCCACTTCAAGCAATTTATTAATAAAAGAAAGAAAATTTACATAAGCTTCTTTCATGAACAGTGACCCTACAAATGACCCTCCATGCTCTTTAAATAGAGATCATGGACCAATCAGGTGCTAAGCCAAGGATCAAGTGTTAGTAATACCGAGGAGAGAATGAATCGTCGGATCACTTCATGTCTAGAACATATCGTGATCGTCGGATTGTGAGTTACAAAAGTACATAGTAAAGAAACACAGTTTACCTAACTCTACACTAGACCAAATTATACTTAACTATTTCCTATGTGTCAGAATATCCTAACATCCTGCACATGTAAATTTTGTAGGATTTGATCCATCTAGAACCTTGAAGATTAACCCCTCTCTCTCAACCAACCAAGAAGAGAATTTGTGAAAATTGTTGAGAGAGCACTTAGATGCTTTTGCTTGGAGCTATAAAGAAATGAAAGGGGTGAATCCTTTAGTTTGTACTCATCACATATACATCAAGGAGGTATGCAAACATGTGCGCCAATATCAGAGGAGAATGAACCCATCCCTCAAATACATGGTAAAGGAATAACTCCAAAATTTGTTGGGTGCAAGGTTCATATACCCCATCTCAAATAGTGAGTGGGTGTCCCCTCTAGTTTTGGTCCAAAAGAAGAATGTGAAGTGGAGTATCTATTTGGATTACAGAGAGTTGAACAAAGCCACTAAGAAAGACCATTTCCCTTTGCCTTTCATTGATCAAGTTTTAGATGGTCATGCAGGGAAGAATCTCTTCTCTTTCCTGGATGGATTCAGTGGTTACAATCAAATCCAAACCAGCCCCGAGGACCAAGGGAAAACTCCATTCACCTATCCTTGGGGTACCCTTTTCTTATAGGGTCCTTCCTTTCAGATTATGTAATGCCCCTGCCACTTTTCAAAGGGAAGTTATGAGCATCTTTTTTTAGATAGTCCATGACTCTGTAGAGATCTACATGGATGATTTCACTCCATATGGGTGTGACTTCCTAGAAGCTCTCTCTAACCTGGGGAAAGTCTTAAATAAGTGCATTGAAATGAACCTCTCACTTAGTCCTGAGAAGTGTGAATTCTTAATGAATGCAACGACTTTCCTTAGCCATTCAATATCTTAGGAGGGAATACAAGTGGACCCAAACAAAATTTCCATCACAAAAAGGGACCCTACTCCTCAAAAGCAGAGGGATGTTAGGAGTTTCTTGGGCTTAGTTGGATATTATATGAGGTTTATCAAGGAATTCAGCAAAATAGCCTCACCATTTTTTGGATCATTGGACAAGGACTCATAATTCTGCTAGACAATTAGTTACAATAGGCCCTAGAGATCTTGAAAGACAAATTAACCATAGCACCCATACTTAGAGGCCCAAAATAGAATCTTCCTTTCCATATCCATGTTGATGCATCCAAAAAATTTATAGGGGCACCTTTAGGTCAAATAGATGATAAATTACCCTATGTCATTTACTTCATTAGTAAAAATATGTCTAAGGCTGAATTGAACTACACTGTGAATGAGAAATAACTCCTAGTTATTCTAAACTTTTTGAACAAGTTCAGACACTACATCACTGGATACCAAAATCTTGTGCATATTGATCATGCAACTATCAAATACTTGATTAAAAAAACCCAATGTGAATGCTAGAATTATTATATGGTTGTTATTGTTACAGCAATTTGATTTAACTATCAGTGACAAGCTAGGAAAATAAAATTTAGTTGCAGATTTTTTGTCTGGACTTTATTTTCTTGCAGGTGATGAAGGGATGGTTGATGATCAGATTCCATATGAGAACTTGTTTTCTATCTTAGTTCTCTCTCCATGGTTTGCTGACATAGCCAACTACCTATTTGCTGCAAAATTTCCTCCAAATCTGTCATCCAAGGAGAAGAGCATAATTGTAAGGAAGAGAATCTGTTTCACTAGGATTGGGGGAAATATTTTCAAATTGGGACTAGGTCATGTATTTAGGAGATGTTTCATAGAAGAGGAATTATTTGAAATCCTCTTAGTTTGTCATGATGGACCCTGTGGAGGTCACTTTGCTGCCAAGAGAACAACTTTCAAAGATATACAAGTTGGCTACTACTGGCCCACTCTCCACCAAGATACAAGAAGATATACCAGCAGATGTGATCAGTGCTAGAGGATGGGGAAACCTACACCCAAGGATGAAATTCCCCTCCAACCTCAGGTGGATTTGGATCCATTTGACAAGTGGGGCATGGATTTCATTGGGCCAATTGATCCACCATGAGGGCAGAAAAATTACGTCATTGTGTGCATTGGTTATTTGACAAAGTGGGTTGAGACAAAGGTTGGTAAGGCAAAAACAGAGGAGAAAGTGGATGAGTTCTTCAAGGAGAATGTGTTCTACAAATTTTGGTACCCCAGAGAGATAGTCATCGATCAGGGAGCTCAATTCACATCACATCTGATCATGAATCTGTTTTCAAGGAAAATCCTCTCTGCAGATAGTGACGATCCCTCTAGCCCAATAAGTGGGACTAGCAACCTACGTGACAATCTACAAGACACTTTCCTAAATTACAATCGAAATAAGAGAAGAGGAAGATGGCCTACCTCATTTTGATGCTATAATGTCATCCTTTGTTGAAGACCTCAAATCGCTTGTGCCTCAAGCTCAGTCCTACTGCTCACAGTGTTTGAATGCCTGCACAAGAGATCAAAGATACAACAAAGCATATGAATACAAATAGCATAATCGAAAGTAATCCACTTAACAGATCAAGGAGCATTAAGATAAATGATGCATTAACACACATATTTATGGAAAGTGAACCAGCAGTTGTATATATTAATAAAATAAAGGAGGAATAATACAACCAAGCCTTGATGTCAATAAGCTCTCCTTGAGTGAATATCCAAGTCCAATCTCAAGCTCTCCAAGCACTCCTTCTCCAATCCAAATGAGTAGCATGTAGGCACAAACTCAGCATAAGGGTGCAAATAGCCAAATACCAACCATTTGGGAATGGGAAAACATGAATATATAGGCATGGAAAGGGAGTTATAATCTCTCCAAGGATAGGAGAAGGCCCTCATCTCAAGGAGGTAGCTCATATGGATAAGACCAAAGGACCAAGTTGAGAGAATTCGACCTCATCCACGCTGAACAACCTCCAGCTCATCGTTCTGGAAGCCTCTAGATCACAAGCTTCTTATCCTCATTGGGAAAATTTTCCTTTTAGGGATCATTGCAGGTATCCAAGCCAAAAGCACGTTGGCATCGCGAGGCTAGTATAATGCAACTAGCGATCAGCATGGGTTTCCAGTGTCGTGGTTGCGATGATGGTAAAATTAGGGTTTTATATCCGCTTTTCTCCAGGGAAGGCTCAACAAATTTTTCATCAGTATTTTAGGGAGGATATAAGTTGCATATATGGATATGTACACTGCATGATTTCCATGTTTCAGGCACTTCGGGGTATGTCACAAGGAAGTGCGGGAGGTGTGACAAAATACAATGTAATAGATGCCCCCTAAAGCATGAAGGAAAAACAGGGAGTGATGGCTAAGATGCTTTACGATCTTTTGCAAGGACAAGAAAAAATATTGTCAAGAGACCTGCAAATCAAGGACACATATACATATACATATCTGATATCAAAACATCAATCCACGGTATGGGCGTAGCCATCCGAATGAGAAGGATCATCTGTAAATCTAAGATCCAAGGTATGGATGCAGCCACCCGATATAGAAGGATCATCATAAATGTAAAGTCCCACGGTATGGTCACAGCCATCCGTATAGAAGAAACATGTGTACAATCATGAACAATACATAACTCCACACAGCCTGAGTCATATCAGATAAAACTCAGGGTCTTGCGCTCCATCCCAACCCGATCAAAGTACGAATTCTAACATGTGAATGAATGTGTCGAAGTCGAACATGCTAGAAAACCACCTAATTACCAACCAATGATGTGGACTGTTAACAGGTACGAGAGAAACCACCAATAATGACAATGGCCCTCAAGGTATGACAGTACAATCCGTGAATGTGAAAATGAAGCTGAAGTCGAACACTCATGGAATCATCCGATCGAAGGCCAATGATGAAAACATGTCATCAGATGCGAAGAAATTTCCATTAAGGCATGCAAGCTCTAAGGTATTGAAAGGGAGTCTCTAAGTCATCTTCTTGGATAATGAGCTGAAGTCGACAGGAAGTGACCCATCGAAGGAGGGTCATAATGATTCCCCCATCATCGACACGAAACAAGGAATAAAGTGGAATGAATGAATAGGATTAAAGGTTGTAGCAAAAGGCAGACAATGTATAGGTAACAAACTGCAGATAAGACTCCTCTTGAACATATCAACGACACGACTTTGAAATGTGGCAGCATTTAACTCAACATAGGACTAAGGGTCATGATGACGAAATGGAATAGTCAGATGAGAGGCAAAATGGATCACCCAAACCTGGAAAGACAAGTGACTGAGCAAGGATATCCCAAACCCGACACGAGAAACAGATAAGTGTCATGTTCAAGAGTGACATGTTGCCTATACAAGGGATGTTTAATTTTCATTTTCCCCACTATTTCTAGTGAGTACCCCCATTATTTTTAATCAAAATATTGAAGGGGATAGCATATGCTTGTCGTATAAGTTCATTCTTCGAATGAATCCAACCTAGTAAGTTTTATGAGTCCTAGGAAGGAGAAAATCGGTCTCATCATGGTGATGAGTCTTTCGTCATTAAATTTTTAACAAGTCCGACCGAAGAATAATTCAGTGTATTTTTCACATTTAGAGATTTTTAAATAGAAACAAAAAATAAAACTCCATCAGGTCCCTTTTCGTAATTTGTCTCTTGAACCCGAAAAGGTAGAAAACAATATTTGAGAGAACCTCTTGACCAAGTCGATCAAGGTGTTCCTTTTTCATAAATATTCGATCCCAACCCGAAAAAGGGGCAAACGTATACTGAGACGACGTCAATTCATTTACTTTTACAATTTTGAAATGACAAGTACTCAGTGATATTTTCATTTTTCAAGAGTCGGGAAAGAGCTTAAAGATGACTCCACCTAGAAGAACGAGTGGTATAAAAGGATAGCAACTAGGTCCGTTCATAATGGAACTGCTCAAAACATGTAAAGGTCAAGAGGTTGGCTAATAAGACCACTCATCGCAGATGTTCCCTAAGCAAGGGTAAAACAACCAAGTGAAAGCATATGATCGGACAAAGAGATGGTGATGATGGAATGAAAGAACCAAGGCTCATCTAGCAATAAAGGTTGATAAATATGGCAATCACAAGATGTAAAGTGGGAATGGTTTCATTTTTACACAAGCTCGAAACATGAGAAACTATGCTTGAGTATACTTGAGGATAGTTTATTTTTTCACAAGCTTTAAACATGAGAAAAACTATGCTTGGATTTGGTTTCACTTTTACACAAGCTTGAAACAAAGATAAACTGTGCTTGAGATAAGTTTGCATGCCCCCAGCATAATGACTCAATTCGAGGTATATGCCCCCCAAGATTCATTTCATCACCTAAGTGGATGGAATGAAGTTTTACTTACAAGATCAAGTGAAAGACTTGACTGGGATTTTACGAGATCTAATCAAAGACTCGAATTAGAAGGGGATTTATTTCATTTTTTAACGAGCTTGACACAGAAAAAGAACCATGCTCATGACACCTTGTTTCATTTTTTATCGAGCTTGACACAAGACAAGGAACTCTGCTCCATAACCTATTTCATTTTTAACGAGGTTAACATAATAAAAGAACTATCCTCATGGGGACCTAATTCATTTTTTAATGAGGTTGGCATAGTAAAATAACTATCCTCATGGTCCTTGTTTCATTTTTTAACGAGGTTGACATAGTAAAAGAACTATCCTCATATCCCTTGTTTCATTTTTTAAGGAGATTGACACAAGAAAGGAAACTCTGCTCCAAACCCTTCATCACAGACCAAAAGAGGCCATGGCTTCCAAGAGGTTATCATTAGATGGGAGAACAACATTTTGGAAGGGATACATGTCCAGGGATCCAAATGAAAAATTGGGCTCCAATGCCCCTAGTACATAGTGTACTACATCACCTACTAGAACATCAATAGATGCAGGCATGGAACAGGTGGTCATGTAATTAACCTATGGCGGGGGTGATACTACTTGCATATAAGAACCATTTAGGGATGATGGTTGATGGGTAGTTGATTCAGGATCAATGAATTTTAGTTGATCAATGATCACAATGCTTCCTTCATGCAGGAAACACATCATTCAAAAGAGAGAAGAAATAAGAGCTCCCATGACGTAAACATAGTCACGGTCAAGGAGTAGATTAAAATATAAAGGGCCTTAGACAACTGTTGAGCCCCAGAACTACCTCTCTTCTACATACTTTTCTAAACCTTCTCTCTTCCATTTTCCCACATCAGTGCCTCATAAGCTATCAAAGATTGTTACATATTGATTCTAGGAGTGCATTTAAGTGGTTTTCAAACTATATCCTTGTGTGTGCTATTTGATTTAGATTTTGTTCATTAGCTACGGAATGTAGCCACTTTCCACAGCTAACTTGCAATTCCACAGTTGTTTTCATTGTTCTGTAGGTTACAGGTGTCGACAGGAGAAACGGGGCACATGGGCAGCTCAGAAATGTTCTACACATGTTAGTGAAGAAATGCATCGGTCAAAGGATGGTCAACAAAGAGTCCTACGTCAATTAGGACTCTATTCCAACACGAGAAAAAGTTTGAGACCGTTCCTAAGTTCATGGATCCACTTTTTCCAGCTGCAGGCCATCTCCATGACACAATCTAACACCCATCTTTTGTAGATTTAATGTTTATGGCAACCAAGAGGCTAAACTTCTGGATTCTGTCTTGTTCACATGTCCTCTGCTGAAGATTTTTCTCCAAAAGATAGTTATCTATTTTCCTCTATAAATAAAGCGTTTGCAACGCAAGTAGTTAGTCTTGATGTTAGTCTTGATGCTGTTGTTTTAGTGTTAGTCTGTTGTTGTAACCAAGAGACATATCCTCTATTTTACAATACAAAAACTATGTTTTCTTATGACTGTTTAAAGCGTGGTTTTGAGGTGACAGCGTATTAACCCAAGGTTGTGCAGAGGGCCCCTGCTGGCTGAGGTTTTGTCTTTCATTTTTGTATAGTTTTCATGCGTGTTTTCTCTTATTTCAACTGTACATTTCTCATGTTCTGTTCATGGTATTAATCATTTTTATTCCTGTACATGATTTTGCAGCATTGTTATCTTTTTCACTAACACTGATCAGTGCATTTTAGGATAGGTTATGCTCGAGCTTTTTAATATAGTTTTGCATCAAGTAGTGATCTGAGATTTGCTTCTCTGCTGAACTTTAGCTTTTAAATTCCAGTTGTTATGCTTTGATTTCAGTGAGATTTGTTTACTGCTTTTAGCTAGTTTAGATATCAAGTTCTTCATGTTATATGACGTTATCTCTGGTGCCTTTAGCTTAACCCCGTTTTAGAAGTTAATTGGCGAGCTATCAGATTATAAGTGAAGTAATTTGATTTTGCTTTCATTAGCCTGCAAGTAGATAGTTTAGATATCAAGTTCTTCATGTTATATGACGTTATCTCCGGTGCCTTTAGCTTAACCCCGTTTTAGAAGTTAATTGGCAAGCTATCGGATTATAAGTGAAGTAATTTGATTTTGCTTTCATTAGTTTGCAAGTAGATAGTTTAGATATCAGTTCTTTATGCTACATGACATTATCTCCGGTGCCTTTAGCTTAACCCCGTTTTAGAAGTTAATTGGCGAGCTATCGGATTGTAGGTGAAGTAATTGATTTTGCTTTCATTAGTCTGCAAGTAGATAGTTTAAATGTCATTCTTTCATGCCATATGATGGTATTTCCAGTGTCTTTAGCTTAACCCCGTTTTAGAAGTTAATTGACGAAATATTGGAATTATGGGTGAAATCAGTGACTAGTTTCCAGCTTCTTTATTTTTGGTTTTGAGTGCAGTAGTTTAGATTTTATTTCTGTAATTAGATGGACAGCAGAGACAGTAACCTCATGTTCAGTACTTCATCTTTTTCTTGATTTAAGTAGCTGCATATTTACACTTTTGTTCAAGTTCTGATTTTATCAATAGCATGTTTTGAGATCTTTGAAGTGCTAAGTTTGGAAATTACCATAAGAGGCATAAACCTTGTCTTAAAATCTACATCCATACTTGACCTTTAAAAGTATTCTTAAGACCTTAGAATAGGATTTTCATTTGCATTAGACACTTTAGGAGACCAACAAGAACAAAACCCCAAAAACAAGATAAAAACTAAAAACAATAAAGTAAGAAAGAGGTTGTCTTGCACATACAGTGCGCCACACTTCATCAGTTTACGACTCCCGGATTGATAATTAATGTAGAAATTTATGACACACTAAATTGAATAAACATTTTTGCACTGTTGCCGGGGAAGTGTAACTAGGTAGCCTATCTCTTACATTCAGAAAAAAAAAAAAAAAAAAAAAAAAAAAAGGGAAAAATTGATAACTTCTTGAAGTATGCTCTCCTCTTGCACCTAGTCTGATCTGAAGGATCAGAAAAGAGAGTTATTAGTTTAATAATTTCTTGAGTATGCTCTCTTCTTGCACCTAGTATGATCTCGAATATCAAAAAAAGGATTATTAGCCCGATTAAAAAAAATCATTAAAAATTTAAAAAAAAAAAATATGACATGCATAGAGCAAGAGATTCTAGGGGAAGGTTTATAGCTAGGGCCAAAAGTTCGATTTTTACAACTCCAACTACTTCAAGGCATAGACAAGATACACCTCCATCCCAGACTCATACTCCCAGCCTTAGGATTCCTAGAATTCAAGGGGCAGCAACTGAATTAGAAGATTCTCCCACACTATCTACTAAATCTAACCTAGGAGAAGAACCCTTCTTCACTTCTATAGGGGAAAATATTGCAGTAAAAGAAGTAGAATCACCTAGAGAAGAAGAAGAGGTAGAGACTCTCTCTCATCAGCCATTAATAGAAGAACCAGAAGACCCTGAGGAAACTATCATGGCAGAAGAAGTGACAGATGGAGAATTTTCACTATTTGGAGGAGGGGGTAGAGGTAGAGGTAGAGGAAACAATGGAGGTGGTGGTAGAGGTAACAATGGAGGAGGTAGAGGTAATAATGGGGGAAATAGGGGAGGAGATAACTCATTTGGATTCCCTATAGTCAATGAGGAAACCCATACAACAATGAAAAACATCTCTCCATCTGTCCTCCCAAACTTATATGGATTGCGAAGTGAGGATCCTGAGACATTTCTATTTGAGTTTGAAGTCTTATGCCGAAACTATGACTATTTAGAAGACTCTCAAAAACTCAAACTATTTCCTTCAACATTGAAAGGGGCTGCTCTGAAATGGTTTATGGGATTAGTCACTCAATCTATTAGGACTTGGAATGATATGCAGCAAACATTTTTGTGTAGATATCTAGATTATTGTATGCCCACTAATCATAAGGATGAGGTATTCAAAATGATGCAAAAAGAAGATGAGAACTTGGAGGATTTACTTGAAAGATTTCAATACAACTTAAAGAGAGCAAAAATGAACAATTTAGATGAGGAAACCTTGAAAGCCCTTCTATTGAAAGCCATTAGAGATGAATGGATAGATATTTTAAACATGATGGGGAAGGGAGACTTTTCTCAACTTCCACTTCATGACATAGCATAACTATGTGTCCATCTCTCAAGGGGAAAATCTAAAACTAGAAAAGGGCCTAGAGATCCTTCTCTTATTAGAGCAAACAAATCTGCAACTGGATCAGTAAGTAGAGCAGATATTGGCAATATGCTTGATGAATTCAAAACTGACATTTTAGGGAGCCTTAGTGAACAGCTAGACACCCTCAAAATACAAAACAAGCAGAAAACAGAAGCTGATGCCTTAGCCATCTTTTGCCCAAAATCTAGAAAGAAACATGCTCTAAGGGAATGTCCCTTGGATGCAAAAGTTGTAGAAACATGTATGATTTGCTCAGAAAGTCATGAGACCAAGGATTGTCCTTCAATCCCAGAACTCAAAGCTGTCTTTTAGGAGGACCCAAATTCAGTAGAATCTCTTTGTTTTGTTTCAAGGAGACCTTGGCAAGGTCAAAAAAATCAAGGATTTAACAATCCTATGAATTTTCAGCCCCCACAAAATTGGAATTCTTGGCAACAACCGTGGCCCCAACCTCAAAATCAGTATCAATCTCAATCATGGGCACAAGGGGTACAAAATCCTTATGGGAGATTTTCTCAATTTTATCAATATACTCCATATTTTCAGGGCTATCCTATCTCGCAAAATCAACAACAAAATCCACAACTTTCATTGCCATTTCCACAACAACAACCTTCTCAACAAAATCAAAATCCTCAACTCTTGCTTCCATTTCAACAAAAGCCAAATCAACTACCAGCCCAGCCATTACCAAATCCCAACAAAAAAAACCCTCAGAATGCTTACATAGTAGAAGGACAACAATTTCCTACCTACATGATTGTTCCTCTAGATCTTAATGATGTTCAACTTAGATCTGGTAGGATTTTAGAAAGGGAAAAACCTTCTATAGATGTTCAAGAGCAAGATGTTTCTAAGGAGGATTCTCTTAAAGTCAATAAAAGTTTTGAAGAAGCATCCCTTCAAAACCCAACCATTCAAAAAGAAAAAGAAAAAGAGTCAACCCCCACAACTCCTATAGTTGAGCAACCTGCATCTACATCCACACCTCCTTTCCCTGAAAGATTACAAATTGACAAGGGGGTGGAAAAACAAATCTTGTTGCCTGACTATGATTTCCTAGATGAATTAAAGAATGTATGTATCAAGATTCCCTTGCTACAAGCCATCAGAGAGATTCCTATTCTAGAAAAAACGATAAAGGAGTTGGGTATCAAAAGACCAGGTAGGAAACCAAGAGACACAAAAAGAATCCACCTCATAGGAAAAATAGCAGATATCATGATGGGAAAGATTACCATGAAGAAATATGTGGATCCAGGTAGTTCAATTGTCAAGACACACATAAATGGGATTGATTGACTTAGGGGCTGCTATAAACATTATGAGTAGACAGACTATGGAACAGCTTAAACTTCCTAATCTTCTTTTTACACCTACCTTACTGCAACTTGCAGATAGATCAGTAATCAAACTAGATGGTGTACTAGAAGATATTTCGGTCTCCTTAGATTCTTGGGAATATCCAGTAGATTTCATGATTTTGACTCCCAAAAGTAATCTAGGAGGGCACCCACTCATCTTAGGAAGACCTTGGCTAGCCACAGCTGATGCTTTTATTAGTTGTAGATCTGGGGACATGTACATTTCTGATGGTAGTTCAACAAAGAAATTCACTTTGTATCCTCCAGCAAAAGCCATTACAAAAGTAGGAGACAATGAATGGGTCGATGATGAAGATACTATACAACCTGTCTTTACTCTCTCTGAAGTTAGTGAAGATAGTCAAATCTTGAATACATTAGAAAATTTTGAAACATCTTCAGAATATGACCACACACAATTTCAGTTAGATTTTGATATTGAATATTTGTCATCAAGGCAAATGTCTCTCTACTCTATGGAAGAGTTTGGCAGTTCTGCAGTTGAAATTTTTCCAGGCAAAACATTGAATATTAACAAAAATTTGGAAAAGTTACAACAGGAAGAGCTAACCAAAATCTTGCAAAAACATTCTGCTGCATTTGCATGGGAGTATACTGATATGAAAGGTATTGACCCTAAGACTTGCATCCATCATATCTATATTGAGGAAAACAGTAGACCAATCAGACAACCTCAGAGAAGGATGAATCCAAATCTTAGGGAGATTGTGAAAGAAGAGCTCCAAAAACTACTCAATGTGAACTTCATTTACCCAATTTCAGATAGCCGATGGGTTTCTCCCTTGGTTATAGTACCCAAAAGGAATGGTAAATGGAGGGTGTGCATTGATTATAGGGAATTGAATAAAGAAACCTTGAAGGATCACTTTCCTTTGCCCTTTATTGATCAAGTATTAGATACATTAGCAGGCAAAAAGTACTTTTCATTTCTGGATGGTTTTAGTGGTTATAATCAAATTCAGGTAGCACCTGAAGATCAGGATAAAACCACATTTACTTGTCCATGGGGAAATTTTTCCTACCGAGTGCTTCCTTTTAGATTATGCAATGCACCCGCAACATTCCAAAGAGCAGTACTAGGAATTTTTTCTGATCTAATCCATGATTGTGTAGAGGTGTATATGGATGATTTTACAGTTTATGGTAATACATTTGAAGAAGCCTTAGAAAATTTGGAAAAATTCCTTATAAGATGTAAAGAAACAAACCTTTCATTAAGCCATGAAAAATTCTTTATGATGTTTACTGAAGGTATTGTTTTGGGACATCATATTTCAGGGGATGGGATTAAAGTTGATAAATCAAAAGTTGAAGTCATCTCCAAATTACCTATTCCAAATTGTCAAAAAGATGTTAGAATTTTTCTAGGATTTACTCGTTATTATAGAAGATTTATAGAAAACTTTACCAAAATAGCATCTCCACTCTTCAAACTGCTTACAAAATACTGTGAATTCAAATGGATTCCTGATTGCCAATCAGCATTTGAAGCTTTGAAAACAAGAATATCTGAAGTGCCTATCTTGAGAGGACCAAATTGGAAACTTTCTTTCCATAGTTCTATAGATGCTTCAAATACAGCTCTAGGAGCTATGTTGGGACAAAAATACTTGGTTCCTTATGCCATTTACTATACTAGTAAAAATTTGGCTCCCACTGAGTTGAATTATACTGTGACTAAAAAAGAGTTCTTAGTTGTTGTTCATGCAATTAATAAGTTCAGACACTATATAACAGGCTATGAAACTTTTATTCATACTAATCATTCTACAATTAGATATCTAATGAACAAACATGTTATTAATGGCAGAGTTACAAGGTGGCTCTTACTTTTGCAGGAATTCAATATTACTATGCTAGATAGACCAGGGAAACAAAACACAGTTGCTAATTTCTTGTCTAGGATTCAGAATATCAAAGAAGATTCTCCTATAGAGGATAAGTTTCCTGATGAATATTTATTTTCAGTCACTACTAAAACTCCTTGGTTTGCAGATATGGCTAACTATTTGGTTACAGGGAAACTACCTCCACATTTATTTCCTAGTGAAAGAAGAAAGATTATTCAGGAGAGTTCAAGATATTCATGGATTTCTAACAAATTGTTTAAAACAGGGCCAGACTTTGTGATCAGAAGATGTGTCAGGGAAGATGAAATTCCTGATATTCTCAAAGCATGTCATGATGAAACGTGCAGTGGACACTTTGCTGACAAGAGGAAAGCCTATAAAATCCTTTCTTTAGGATATTATTGGTCATCCCTCTTCAAAGATGCAAAACAATATGTCGAAAGGTGTGACAACTGCCAAAGGGTAGGGAAATCTACCCCCTCAAATGAGATGCCATTACAACCTCAGGTACTCATTGAACCCTTTGAAAAATAGGCTTTAGACTTTATTGGACCTATTAATCCTCCATCTAAACAGAAAAAGCATATATTGGTATGTACTGATTATGCCACTAAATGGGTAGAAGCCAAAGCATTATTTTCTGCTACTAAAAATTCAGTTGTTAGTTTTCTTTATGACGATATTTTTACTCACTTTGGTGTTCCAAGATAAATTGTGACAGATCAGGGAGGTCAATTCACATCCAGACTGATGGAGAAGCTGATGGAAGAGTACAAGGTCACGCATAGAAAATCCACTCCTTACCATCCGCAAGAAAATGGTCAAGTGGAGTCCACAATCAAAGTAATTGAAGGCATCATTACCAAGACTGTTCATCTACACAGAAGAGATTGGGCAGAAAGGCTTCCTGAATCCTTATGGGCCTACAGAACCACATGGAGGAACACAATAGGACATTCTCCCTATGAACTTGTTTATGGGAAGGAAGTTCTACTCCCCATTGAGTTCCAAGTTAAGACCTTCAAGATGGCAGTTTAATTGGGAATGAATCTCTCAGAAGCCCAAAAGCATAGAATGGAGCAGTTGAATGAACTATATGAGATCAAACAAGAAGCAATTCTAAGAATTGATCTAGTTCAACATCAAAGAGCTAAGTGGCATGAAAAATACATCAAGGACAAAAAGTTTCAAGAAGGAGATTGGGCATTGCTATTTGATTCCAAGTTCAAATATTTTCAAGGTAAATTTCAGACTCATTGGCTTGGGCCATATGAGATTGAAAAAAAAATTAGCAATAGAGCAATAAGAATCAAAACAATTGATGAGTATCAAACTCCTCTAATTGTGAATGGTCACAGATTGAAGATCTATCATAAGCCACTGTCAAAGGAGTAGTTTATCAAAATATTTCAAGATAATTCTGCAATGAGGCTGGTGAAGAAAAATCCTTCTTCTCCACCAACCTAGTCTTTGTTCTTTTCATCATCATCTAAAAAAAAATGAAAAATGTATAAGCCTGAAAACCAATCACTGATTGGCAGTCTTATACAGAAAATACAGGGTGAAAATCAGAAGCTTCTAACGCCCTATATTTTCCAAAAAAAAAAAAAAACTCTCTCATTTCACTCATAGTTGTTTCATTTCATGTCATTTCATTTTCATTCCATCTCGCCACCACATTCCACCAATAAAATTTCTTTCAGTTTATCTTCATGTTCAGCTTTCCATATATCATTCATTCAGTCATCTTTCATTTCCATCCATCTCCATTCACTTTGCCAAGTCATGTGTTATTCACTATGTCAGTTTCCGCAGCCGAATTCTGATTCCGCAGCTGAATACTGATTCCGCAACTGATTGTTGATTCCGCAGCTAATCCTCTGTTACTCTGTAGTGACAGTCAAGTGATTAGCCAAATAATGATGAAATTCAGATGCAGGTATGGAAGAGGAAAATCTTTTGAAGATGTCAGCACCTAAAAGCACCTACAAGAGGCAGCCAATCAAAAGTTAGCGAACGGAAGTGGTAAGATTCTAAGGTATGAGCAAAATCAATTTCAAATAGCATTTTAAACACATAATCTGTATAGTTCGTAAAATCACAAACTCCATAATGTGTAATGATTGATTTGATAGCCGCCTTAACTCCTCCATGACCTCTGCATAACTCCACCATGACCTCCGCATCAAATTCCAACGGCCTCATAATCCTCTTCCGAATTTAACTCGTACTCAGTTGTACGTCCGCATTACACCTGTTGAACCGACTAATCATGAAGACGTAAGCCAATTGACCACGGCTCTCCTCCTCTAATGCTCCACTCCGCAGTCATTTTATGAATTTTCTAACGTCCACTCCGTAGCCTTTTATTTCAAAATTCTACCAGTCTCACTCTGTCTCCATACTCTCACACCGAGTTTTACAATTGTCAGTTCAGGGTTTGTCTATACAGACCTCTGCTCCGTGAACTTGTTCTCATTGCATGCTCTGTATTCCTCCCGCTTTGTAACCACTGGTTTCTCTACAGCCTTTTTCCATTCTCCGCTCATATCACTGTTCTGCCTCCGTGAAACCATCACTTACAAAGGTATCTTTGAAGCAAGGAGGAGGAATGGGTTTTCTGGTAAGAACAGAGCCGGATGGAGAAAAAATCATGGAGGGTTATCCACAGCTAAAGAGCACATTAAGAAAAGAAATGTGGCTGCAGTTTATTCAAAAGTTCAGGGGTCATAATAAAGAAGTCACAAAGACATTTGCAAGGTCCTTCAACAGTATGGAAGTCGAGATTGGGGATATCAAATTCCCGGTAACAGAGGCATCCATTGCAGCAGCAACAGAGCTCCCACAGGAAGGAGAACGATGGTTCAAAAATAAGGACTTCGATGAAAAGGCCTGGAGGATCATTTTGCGTAACCCAGGTATGGATATATCCATTTTTAAACGTGGAATTCTTGTTTCAGCCCTAAAGGAAAAATGGACCAGTCTGTTGTTGATAATTCAAAAATTCATTACGTGTGAAGGAAGGTATGGGTCTATGTACATGTACCATATAAGGTTATTAATGAATTTTTTGGAGAGTCAAACCATCAATCTTCCTTATTTCTTGTTGAGTAGCTTGAAAAAGATGTCTACCACTGTACAAAAGAATCTGGATGATGTAGAGCCTCATCTTTATCATCACGGCCTTGTTAAAATTCTGGTTGAAAATCAATTGAAAGAGAGAGGGGATACATGGGAACAATTCCTAATTAGGAATTTCTTTCAGGACCCACCTGAAATGCCTGAGGGTAGCTCAACAAGAAAAAGTAGGAGAAAAAGAACAAATGTAAAAATTCAAGATACTCCTACTAGTATAACTAAAGAAACCAGTAAGGAAGAAATGTTGTCTGAAACTTTGACTGAGATTAGAAAACAAGTAAAATAGAAAGGGAAAAGAAATGTTGAAGATATTTATCAGACCCCAGAACCTTCTTCAAAAGAAGAACAGGTACTTTCTGAGAGACTAGTTCATCTTAAGGAGCAGTCAGCTAAGGAAAAAGAAAAAGGAAAGGAGAAATAGAGTTTAGAAAAGGGAGATACCAGCTCACAGAATTTAAGAAGGAGCTCAAGACTTAAAGGAAAATTGAAGAAAGTGAAAATCAAAGGAGCCCACTTCATAGATCTAGGAGGTGAAACACTAGAACGGTCACCAAAAATCACTCCTCCTGACCATAGTCCACAGCACTCTCCTTCTCCTCAACTAGATTTTGAAATCAATCCAAGGAAGACCACACCAAAAATTGATCAAACTCAGCAACAAATGTATGATTTTATTGAATCATTGGAAAATACTGCAACAGAACAGGGCACTTCATCTAATCAACCTAGTACAGCTCAGGAAAATTTTGATCCAATCATTAAAACAAGAAGTTTATGAACTAGAAGTCCTGAACAGACATATCAAAAGGGAAAATGAGACATTGAAAGAACAAAACAAATTGGACAAGATCATCCATGACAACACCATGCTGCATTTAGGATTGTGGCACAAGAAAAATAGGAAATTGAAGAAGAAGAACAGGAAGTTGAGCAGAGCCCTTATCAATCTCAAATACAGGTGCCTTATGATGAAGCCCAGGATGACAGTGACACCAAGGAAGAAGAAGAAAAGGTTAGATGTATTAGCAGAAGTCTCAGAGCAGATGAATTGAAGGAAGGATAGTCACAGTTTTGGTTGCATGAGGACATGCAACATCTTCACAGTGGGGGTATGTTGAGCCCCAGAACTACCTCTCTTCTACATACTTTTCTAAACCTTTTCTCTTCCATTTTCCCACATCAGTGCCTCATAAGCTATCAAAGATTGTTACATATTGATTCTAGGAGTGCATTTAAGTGGTTTTCAAACTATATCCTTGTGTGTGCTATTTGATTTAGATTTTGTTCATTAGCTACGGAATGTAGCCACTTTCCGCAGCTGACTTGCAATTCCGCAGTTGTTTTCATTGTTCTGTAGGTTACAGGTGTCGGCAGGAGAAACGAGGCACATGGGCAGCTCAGAAATGTTCTACACATGGACAAGGTCCTATCTGTTTAGCCGAATTCATGAAGAAAGGCATCAGTCAAAGGATGGTCAACAAAGAGTCCTATGTCAATTAGGACTCTGTTCCAGCACGTGAAAAAGTCTGAGACCATTCCTGAGTTCATGGATCCACTTTTTCCAGCTACAGGCCATCTCCATGACGCAATCTAACACCCACCTTTCGTAGATTTAATGTTTATGGCAACCAAGAGGCTAAACTTCTGGATTCTGTCTTGTTTACGTGTCCTCTGCTGAAGATTTTTCTCCAAAAGACAGTTATCTATTTTCCTCTATAAATAAAGCGTTTGCAACACAAGTAGTTAGTCTTGATGTTAGTCTTGATGTTGTTGTTTTAGCGTTAGTCTATTGTTGTAACCAAGAGACATATCCTCTGTTTTGCAATACAAAAACTTTGTTTTCTTATGACTGTTTAAAGCGTGGTTTTGAGGTGACAGCGTATTAACCCAAGGTTGTGCAGAGGGCCCCTGCTGGCTGAGGCTTTGTCTTCCGTTTTGTATAGTTTTCATGTGTGTTTTCTCTTATTTCAACTATACATTTCTCACGTTCTGTTCATGGTATTAATCATTTTTATTCCTGTACATGATTTTGCAGCATTGTTATCTTTTTCACTAACATTGATCAGTGCATTTCAGGATAGGTTATGCTCGAGCTTTTTAATATAGTTTTTCATTAAGTAGTGATCTGAGATTTGTTTCTCTGGTGAACTTTAGCTTTTAAATTCCAGTTGTTATGCTTTGATTTCAGCGAGATTTGTTTATTGCTTTTAGCTAGTTTAGATATCAAGTTCTTCATGTTATATGATGTTATCTCCGATGCCTTTATCTTAACCCCGTTTTAGAATTTAATTGGCGAGCTATCAGATTATAAGTGAAGTAATTTGATTTTGCTTTCATTAGCCTGCAAGTAGATAGTTTAGATATCAAGTTCTTCATGTTATATGATGTTATCTCTAGTGCCTTTAGCTTAACCCCATTTTAGAAGTTAATTGGCGAGCTATCAGATTATAAGTGAAGTAATTTGATTTTGCTTTCATTAGTTTGCAAGTAGACAGTTTAGATATCAGTTCTTTATGCTACATGACGTTATCTCCGATGCCTTTAGCTTAACCCCATTTTAGAAGTTAATTGGCGAGCTATCGAATTGTAGGTGAAGTAATTGATTTTGCTTTCATTAGTCTACAAGTAGATAGTTTAAATGTCATTCTTTCATGCCATATGACGGTATTTCCAGTGTCTTTAGCTTAACCCCGTTTAGAAGTTAATTGACGAAATATTGGAATTATGGGTGAAATCAATGACTAGTTTCCAGCTGCTTTATTTTTGGTTTTGAGTGCAGTAGTTTAGATTTTATTTTTGTAATTAGATGGACAGCAAAGACAGTAACCTCATGTTCAGTACTTCATCTTTTGCTTGATTTAAGTAGCTACATATTTACACTTTTGTTCAAGTTCTGATTTTATCAATAGCATGTTTTGAGATCTTTGAAGTGCTAAGTTTGGAAATTACCATAAGAGGCATAAACCTTGTCTTAAAATCTACATCCATACTTGACCTTTAAAAGTATTCTTAAGACCTTAGAATAGGATTTTCATTTGCATTAGACACTTTAGGAGATGAGCAAGAACAAAACCCCAAAAACAAGATAAAAACTGAAAACAATAAAGTAAGAAAGAGGTTGTCTTGCACATATAGTGCGCCACACTTCATTAGTTTACGACTCCCAGATTGATAATTAATGTAGCAATTTAGGACACACTAAATTGACTAAACAACAACCATCATGTTTATATAGATAGAATTTCCTCCCAAAGTAATAGGTAACTTAGGAAGGATCCCTAATGGTTGACTGGTTCCTCTGTTAAAATCTAACAGATTCTGGGTGACGGGGACAAGCTGCGAAGAACCTAAATCTTGCGAAGAATTTGAGGACATAACACTAACATATGCACCCTCATCTATGACTGTGCTACGTACGGCCATATGGTAAGCCTGTACTTCAATCTGGAAAGGCACATAAGATGGAAGACGATATCCTTCCTGTCGACTCCAATCAAAAGAAGTGACCAAATTACTTGGAGGGGGTGTCATAGGAATGGGAGAGATTCCCCCTTGCTCTATGGGAATAGGAGAACTGCTCTCATGCACCTTGGGAACGAGAGGATTTCCCTCCAGTTCATTTGAAATTGAAGAAACAAGAAGAACCTGAGCAGTATGAGGTTCACTCTCTACCAGAAATTTATGGTTAACTGAAGGTGGAGTCAAGTCTACCGGTTTCTCAACCAATGGTTGGTTAAGAAAAAACTCACAAGACTCACTTTCAGAGAGATCGGGGTTGACCAAATATGACTTTTGATCAATCACTAGATCAACTAGTGGAGGATCAGGAGAAAGATTCTGATACCCAGCTGGAAGACGAGGTTGGGAAGCAATAAGGTTTTTCAACTCTTTGGAAGCTTCATCCATAAGAGGACAAAGGTGAATGGGATGATTACCTTCACATAAATTATAGGGAAATTTGACTTTTCCCTTTTTCCCATGGGTTTTAATATCACTAGTTGAAGGTTTATCACCAGCATGATCTCCAGAGGCTGATGAAAAAGGTTGATGTGAACCTGTACACCACACTTCTAAGACCTTGGTAATACCAGGACAATTCCAAAGAAGGTGGTCACCCTTACATAACATGCAAGGGAATTTTACTTTCCAGGGTTGGTTGGAAGATTGTTCTACATCAGTTGCATCAGTAACAATAATTTTTTGGTTGCCCCCTTGATTATTTTGCTTCTTCTTCTTCGTCCTCTTCTTCTTCTTCTTAGTTTCATGGTTACTAGAATCCAAACTTTCACCAGGCGAAGAGGAAGGGGGGTGAAGAAACAAGAGAAGAAGGCGAGGGGTTAACTTTAGGATCAACATGATGTTGATGTTGTTCAGGTGGAGGAGAACTTGGTTGAAAATCATTTTGGACACTCGGGATCACCAAGGTCGAAAATAAGAAAACTGGCAGACCAATGGTCAATCGAGGAAGGGACAACATTGCCATATAGGGAGCACCAACATTTCCAAAAGAAGGAAAAGGACTAGGATTCCTGTCAGTGGGGTTTCTTTGGTTGGTAGACTCGTGAAATTTTTCATTGGTATCAACCTAAGATCTACTAAGGAGTATTTCCACAGGAAGGATGTTTTTCCGTGCTCAATTAATTGATTTTAGAAATTAACAAAACAAAATCAAAAAGGGGTGATCTAGGAAAAAGGGTTTACCAAGTATCCGTGAACTGCAATATACACCTTAGCTGAAACCAAGGACTTAACGTACAGTGGCCAATCTCCCTGAATGATGTGTTCGGTGTATCACATTTACAAGGCAGTTGACTCGATTACCTGTGTCTAAAAGGTAGCAACCTAGTGGGGTCTCCCAATATATACTCGATGGTATGGGGAGTACAAGTCTGTGTTAGCGAAGTCTAATTTATAACCGTTTAGTGAGAGCATTCTCATATACTTATCATACTAAAGTGCCTCCTATATACTTGAAAGTACTGGAGAACCTTCGATATACTTCCGTACTGGAATAGGATTTCACCCCCAGGATACAATGCAGGTAGTTAATGACAGATGCTATGTTTAAAGACACTGGAACACGTCTCTATCCTATACCTATAGATATTTGCGTTAAGTTCCAAATTCTCCTTAGGTTAATTGAGGTAAATTTTAAGTTTATCTTCAATTAAGTTTTGGTTTTAAGGCTCAAAACGATGTCACCTGAACACCTAAGATGCAGCTATATGAGAAAAAGAAAACTTTTCGTTTCAATGAAAGCTAGACTAATCAAGGGAAGAAATTTCAATCAATAATGCATCAAACAAAATGCATCAAGAAAAATGCCTTTCACTAACTTTCACTTTCGTCTTCCAAACACAATGCCAAAAGTAAAAATGATTTCCACTTTTCACTATCCTAAATGCAACTTTTTCGAAAGCAAAATGATTTTACTTTACAAATATGCACTTATATGAATTATGCTTTTCTTTTCATTTTGAATGATTTGATGCACCTAATATAGTTTTTAGTTTTCAATCACTGAAAAATGTGATCTATTTTCAATGATGAATCTCAAAAAATAACTTTTCAATGCAACTAATCTAATGCATTTTCACGAAAAGTAAATTTTGAAAAACAAGCTTAAAAAAATGCATAACTATGTTTTCAATGATTTCCACAGAAAACAACACTCAATCAATTAGCAAAACCATCATCTCAATGACACCAACAAGAAGCAAGAAATTACCAATTGACTAGAAACCCTAGAACTCAGTCAAATTTCACTTCGAAGCCAATGAGACAAATTTTGCAAATTAATCAAGGCAATCAATCAAAGAACTAACAAATCCAAGCATACAGGATGGGAAAAGACCTCAAGGGCCAAGACACTGGATTCTAAGGCAGAAACCCTAAAAATTCACACATTCAAGGATCAGCGCTACTTTATATACCAAAACCCTTGATGATTGGATTATCAACGCTATTTTATATACCCAAACCTGCGTTGTTTGGGGTCATCAGCACCACTTTATATAGAAAAAGTAGTGATGATTTTCAGTGTGAGCAAATAATGAAGAAAGTTGTTTTCAGCGTGACTGTAAAGGTAAAAACAAGCGCTTCCAATGTGACTTTCACTGATAAAACTCTCGTTGAATGAGAAATATGGGAAAAAATAAATAAATAAATAAATTCAAGAATCACCCTAGACTTAGCACTCTAAGGTAGTCATCAATGATTGTGTAGACCTGTACTGACTCACACAAACTGAGAAATTGACGGTTGGTCAAACTAATCAAAGGATCAGATAGAAAGGGTTATAGATTCCCCAGTGGAGTCGTCATTTTGTTGTCTAGGAAAATCCTCTCTGCGAATAGAGACAATCCCTCTAGAAATGAGTGGGACTAGCAACCTACGTGACAATCTACAAGACACTTTCCTAAATTACAATCGAAATAAGAGAAGAGGAAGATGGCCTACCTCGTTCTGATGCTATAACATCCTCCTTTGTTGAAGACCTCGAATCGCTTGCGCCTTAGGCTCAATCCTACTACTCATAGTGTTTGAATGCCTGCACAAGAGATCAAATATACAACAAAGCATATGAATACAAATAGCATAATTGAAATTAATCCACTTAACAGATCAAGGAGCATTAAGATAAATGATGCATTAGCACACACATTTATGGAAAGTGAACCAACAGTTGTATATATTAATATAATAAAGGAGGAAGCATACAACCAAGCCTTGATGTCAATAAGCTCTCCTTTAGTGAATTTCCAAGTCCAAGCTCAAGCTCTCCAAGCACTCCTTCTCCAAGCCAAAGAGTAGTATGTAGGCACAATCTCAGCATAAGGGTGCAAATAGTCGAAGACCAACCATTTGGGAATGGGAAAAGATGAATATATAAGCAAGGAAAGGGAATTAGGATCTCTCCAAAGATAGGAGAAGGCCCTCATCTCAAGGAGGTAGCTCATACGGATAAGACCAAAGGGCCAAGTTGAGAGAACTCGACCTCATCCACATCGAACAACCTCCATCTCATCGTTCTGGAAGCCTCTAGATCACAAAGCTTATTTTCCTCATTGGGAAAATTTTCCTTTTAGGGATCATCGCGGGTATCCAAGCCAAAAGTGTGTTGGCATCACTAGGCTAGTATAATGCAACTAGTGATCAACACAGTTTCCAGTGTCAGGGTCACGATGATGCTAAAAGTAAGGTTTTAGAGCCCCTTTTCTCCAGGGAAGGCTCAAGGCATTTTTCATGAGTATTTTAGGGTGGATCTGAGTTGCATATCTGGATAGGTACACTAAATGATTTCCATGTTTCAGGCACTTCGGGGTATGTCACAGGGAAGTACAGGAGGTGTGACAAAACACTGTGTAAAAGAATCTGTTAAGGCATCAACATATCAAGCACAAAAAATCTACCACCTATCATCCTTAGGCCAATGGATAAGTAGAGGTCAAAAAAAGGGCATTAGAGGGCATCCTCACCAAGGTTGTGAGTAGTAGTAGGAAGTATTGGGCAGACAAATTAGTGGAGGCCACTTGGGCCTATAACACAACTTGGAAAATAACTATTGGTTTTACCCCATATGATTTGGTCTATGGAAAGAAATCTCTACTCTCTATTGAGTTTGAGTATAATACTTTGAGAATGGTAGCCCAATTGGATTTATATGTCACCAAAGCATAGCAGGAGAGGTTTCTCTAGCTAAATGGCTTGGATGAGTTCAAAATGCAGGCCCTCCTACACACCGAGGTTATCCAATTGCAGAGGAAGATTTGGCAAGATAGGCACATCAAGGACAAAGTTGTTTAAGAAGGGGATTGGACCTTACTATATGACTCTAGGTTCAAGGATTTCAAAGTCAAATTTATGAAATGATGGTTAGGCCTATACCTGATAGAGAAATTCCATGACAATGGAGTTGTTCAAATCAGGACATTAATGAGGAAGGAATTCCCTTGCTTTCCAATGGCTACAGATTGAAGGTGTGTATAAAGCATATGTCTAAGGAATAATTGATCAACACCATCAACGGAGAGGTTAATGTGATTGGAAGTTTCATATCTTCCAAGCCACAACATTCTTAGACATTATTTTATTGTGAAAAAAAAAAACAATAAAAGGCCTAGATGAAAAGATTTATGAGGCATATGAGGCCAACTCTTGGGTTGAAAACCTCACTTGAGGCACTCAAGGTAGGCTACAGGTTGAAAACCTCTCCTAAGGCAACTTTTGTGTCTCAAAAAAAAAAAAAATAGAGGAGAATCTCAGGACGTGGGTCCACAACATGTCTGTTAATTATTTTTGTCATTTTGCAAGTTTGAAGACAGTGGTGAATTTCAAAGCTACAGGACCAGCATCCTCAATATTCCATCCACTTCTCCCCCCATCCAATCCACATCCTCCATCCAAACCCATGTCCTCACCACTCTCCATCATCCTAGTGGATCAAAAATCAAATTTTGGCCCCTCTCTGGATTGCTATAGGAAGATTGTAATTGCTACAAGAATTTTTTGTATCATTTTTTGTATCACTACAGGAGTATCCCAAAAAACTACAAGGAGAGGATCTGAATAAGAATAACACCAATCGTGACCTTTCCAAAGTTAAATGAGGTTATCCCACCTTGATCCACCACCAATCCATCATTCATACATCTCAGTTCACAAGAAAAGTCAATATCTTTCAAAACTAACCCTCCACTCTGTCTCATCCCAAAAATGGCTTGGAAAACACAAATCACATTTCCTCCATTTTCACAACCCTAAATTACTCAATCGGAGCCCTAACATCATCCTCCAAGCCATCTACACCCTTTCGCATCACTCCCATGCATTTAAAATACCTTGGAAGAGAAGAAAATAGCTACTACAGGACTCTCCTGTAGCAACTTGTGCAACCATTACAAAAAATCCATAATCCTAGTTTTTTTCCTTCCATCAAGTAGAAGGGGTGATACCAACTCATGAGGCACTTTTCCACTCCAAGCAGGACTCTCTAGCAGTAGCAACAGCACCTGCGACATCAACAAAGGACTAGCACACATAGCAACAACAATAATCAAATACCATGAGGAGAAGAGAAGATATACACAGGAACAGGAAAAAAAAACAACAACAGCAAAAAAAAAAAAAACAAAAAAACAAAAAAACAAAAAACAAAAACAAAAAAAAAACACAGTAAGAAAACTCCCTTGGTGATAGTACAAAGGTCCAGCGGTCCAGCATGCACACCCCTGTATCAGTCAATCACGAGGTAGGCATAGGTATGGAAACCTCTCATCTCCTCCCTATGTGTAAATAATGGAAAATGTATGAATGTCAAGAAGAGGTATTTTTATAAGCTGGAGGTGGCCAATTAACTTGTCCACCCTCGATCAATGAAAAAAAAGTGATTTATGAGCCCTCATGCAACGTGGAGGTGTCACATCAGTCAGGACTAGACCACAGAGAGTGGGTGGTGATTACGAGGTACGAGGGAATGATTACTCTAGGTGGGGACAATGATCCAAAAGAGGAAACCTTGTGCCTCTGCCAAATCATCATAACGCTCTGAGCCCTAGCCAAAAGTGGAACATAATGTACTAAGGCTCAAACTCTCTTGCATCTATGCTCATTCAAAAACAGTTAAGGTGAGGATGAGTTTGGGGAGCCATCAAGGAGGGTCGAACCCTTCTCTGCCACTTCTACATGACGAATTTATAGGAAGCTACATGAATCTACAGGAAGCATGCAAATGCTACATGAAGCCTCAAAGGGTGAAAGAATGTTGTGAAAGGTTGATTTGGTCTCCAATTATTCTTATCTTAGGCTATGTGGTAAAAATTAAGTGCACCCCCTCATTTATGTCCATAACTTGTATGTTGGTGCACCCTGAATTCTAGAGGAAACATTAGTCATTTTATGAATTGAAAGAACCTATCTGGTTGTAGAATAGAGGAATTATAACAAATTGGCATCAAATCATAATTTCAACCCTCTACTTCCACTGAATTACGCATCAGATCTATTACAGGAAGAAACCCTCCCTCACCTAGTTGAAAACAGAGAAAATAGATGGGGGGGTATTCAATATAAGGGAACCTATAGACACTAAAAGAATTCATCTTCACCCTCCTGTATTAGACATTTTTCAAAAACATCAGTGGCTATGATTCTTTGAACTACTGAATATGAATTTGCAATGGACCAAAACTCTCAAACATGAGTTAGTTCAACCACTGTGGTGAGGGGGTTATATATTTCAATCAATCCTGAGCTAATTAGTAGGGTGACAACCCTTCCCCTAGGGATCCAATGAAGAAGACAAGACAAGATAAGCAGTGCCATTGCAGAAAAGAAATTATTCACTGCTGATGAAAAACCTATTGATGATAAAAATGGAGTTAGGAGCGAAATCCTACCCTATCCCTGGGATGAGGTGGCCTACCATATCCTAAAATATATCTCCTGTGAAGGAAGGTTGAGTTTAGTCTATGGCTACCATTTTAGAATACTCCATGAACTAACCTTTCAAGTAGAATTTCCCCAAGCCAAAGACTCAGTGTAACATATTTCCTCCTACAATCCATCAGGGACATGAGCCAAAACGTGAGAGAGGGAAAGCACCAATATTTAGGCCATCATGGCCTCATCAAATTGATAGTGGTAGATGCTTTGAATAAACTAAGGATCCCAGTCCTTTGGTCCAAATTCATGGATATGGGTGGAGATGCCTTCATTGGCACTCAAAACCTCACACCAAGGGAGACCCCAACCTCTAGTGTTGAAGGAACAGAAGGGAAAGAAGAATAAAAAGAGGTAGAGGAAGATGAGGAAGGAGAAGATGAGGTAGAGAAAGAAGAGGAAAGAGAGACAGAGGAAGAGAAAACATAGGAAGACCTAGAGGCAAAAGTAAAGAAAGAGCAAGATGAAGAAGAAGGAGAGGAACAACATGAAAAACCAAGCCCTGAGAAAACTACTGCATCTAGAGAAGAATGGGTATCCCAAGAGAAAACAAGTTTGTATCCAAGACCCACTAAAAAAGAGGTAGCTGCCACCTTAGCTATCTTAAGCACACCAATCAAACCCAAGAATAAAAGTCAAAGGAAAACTCCCCTCTATTTTAAAAACTAGAAAACTATTAAGCAAGGAAGGCCTCAAACTCCCACAAAGGCCCCTATCACAATTAAAGAGTCCCCAAGTAAAAAAGAGGAGGTAGGGCCCACTGAAAGGAAAGTTAAGGAGGGAATCTCTCCAGAAACCATATCAAAAACTACTATATCATATGTAAGGAGGCCCACCAATATATCAACCTCCTTTGAACAACCCAAGACACCTACCATACTCTAACAAAAAGGAAAAGGGAAGCTACAGGAATAACAGAGCATGCTACATGAAAAACACAGTGCGGAAAAACAAAATGTGCTATAGGAAGAACAGAAGGTGCTACAAGAAGAGCAGAATGAACAACAAGAGGGGGCAGCTTCCCCAAAAACATTTGAGAAGGATTTCCCAGAGCTACAGGAGCCTAGTCCACAACCTAGTTTGAGCTCCTATTATAAATTCATTGAAGGAGGGAGAGTTATTCCACAAAAATTTGCAATCCCACTTTTCTTTGAAATTGAAGCAGAAAGAGGAAGAACCCACGAATGGATTCAGATTGCTAAATCCAAAAAGGTGGAAGATGTGGGCCTCATGGAAGAGAAGGTCCTTGAAATGGGAAAGGAGTTAAGTGAGTTAAGGGAGAAAGAGTCCACAATGAGAGAACAACTGAAGGCAGAAAATAGATGGTTGAGAAAGAAATTGCAAGAGAAAGAAACCCAACTGGCCACAATGGCAAGCCTCTCCATGGAGGCACTATAGTGCAGACAGACATCCAATTCTTATGCACTCTTTCTCAAAGAGCAGTAGATGAAGTTCCAAATCAAGACCTTAGCACAACATAGATCCATGCAATTTCAGGACTACAAACAATTCATTGAATTGTGTGACCAAAGTAGCATAGAAGACAAAGCCAAATTGGCTAAATTCTACATGCATAACCTCACCTTAAATGATATGAATTTTTGGGATCCCAATGCAAAGTTGGGGGACCTACAATTAATGTCCCTTGCATCTTGGATGACTCATGAGGAGGCCAAAGCTGAGGAGGTACAGAAAGTAATGGAAAAGGAAGAAAAAGAACCACTCTATATTAGGGAAGATCAGATAAGCCCAATGGTTGTAATTAGTACTCACAACATCATATCCAATGATGTTGATCTAGCACCTAGATACCTTACCACTCAAGAGAAGGCCATATCACATTTTGAATACACACTCAGGCTGGTAAGAATAGAAATACAGCAATCATGTTAGAGAAGATGGAATTCCTTACCCCACAGTCTCCATAGTAGGGAGTATCACTCTCCTGAAAGGATGAGGAATGCATTGGAAAGGACACCCCTGTACAAAAGGCTCATGCAAAGATTAAAAGTCAACTAGATTGGACTCAAGCTCAGTCCACCTTTATTGTTGGTTCTACATGAAGGAAGGAATGAAGAAGAGGAAAGAAAGCAGTGGACAAACATAGAGAAGGATGTAGGATTTTATCCTCAAGAAGGCACACCATCTACAAAACCTTGGGATGTCAGAGAGGCCACCAGGGCCATGAAATACATGGAAATAGATACCTGAGTTGCTCAAAGGATGAGAAATTGTTTCAGTAGGGGGGTGATGATGAGGATCATCAATAGGTATATCATAAGGGTCACAATTCCATCCTCCAGATTTAAAATCATCGCTTTCTCATATTTATTTACAAATTTTGTTATATTATGCTTGGTATGAGGAGTTAAAGATGTGTTGTTATCTCATGTGGCCTAATATGTCTTAAACGCAGGAATTGGAGAAATTTTGAGATAATTTGAGTGCAGGATCTCGGAGTAGACATCAAGGAGCGATTCTAGGAGGTTTTCCACCTCCTTAACTCCACCAATCAGTAAAATATCACCACTCTATCTCTCATCAACTCGAGGTCATTAGCATCAAAGAAGGGTGAGGTCATTAGCAAACAAGAGAGTGCAGTTCAAGGAAGATCTAGATCCACCTTTCTCGAGTTTGGGAGACAAACATATTTATTTTCTAGGGAGTTGTTGGTAGCTACCCTTTTGTATAAATAAACATGCTAAGGAATTCATTAGGATTCGATTTTTTGTTGTAGCTAAGACACTATTGAGCTCAAGCACTTGTGAGTGCTATTTTTGATGATGTATTTGACATTTTTGGAATGATAATGAGAAGTTTCATTTTGATCCATAACCGAGTTAGTCTAGAGGGTTGAAGATCTTGGGTTTGGCCTCAACCTCAGTAGCTTAGGTCCCTCTTATGTATTTATAATTATTTTAGTTTAGACTTTTTGAGTAGTTGTTGCATTTCAGTAGATTATAGTTCCTCAAAAAGTCTGTGATTGTGGCCTCTATCTCATCTCTCTCATGGGAGCATGATTAGAGGACTCCACCATCACAACCCAAAAACATTGTGTGATTTCTTGTTTACGATTTCTTAGAAAAGTATACATTTGTTATCTTTCTTTATGTATGCTTGTTTTATCTTATTATGTAATTCATTACATAGATCAAGTTCTTTGCATCAGTTAGATATTTTCCAAATTCAACTCATCTTTTCCACCATTGATTGTAATATTTTGCAAATGAAAAGAAGAACAGGTGCATGTGATGTTGCAGGACTGTTGGATCTGCAGGCAAGGGATCTTTTCACCACCTCCATCCAAGACTTCTCCACTCTCTTTTGATGAATTCCAACCAATGTTCTTGATCTTTGTTTTTAGGTCACCATGAGCATCCCTCTTAGCCCAAAGTTGGCCTTCCTGAAGTGTTGGGTTTGGATAGGGGTGTTTGTCACCTTCCATACATTTCCCACTACCTTCATCCATATTTCCATCACTTTATCCCATCATCTTTACCCTCCAAACCCTCTCAGAAAACTTCCTGTAGCAACTTCCTGTAGCACATCTGTAGCAACCCGTTTTGCCCCTATTTTGACCTGTAATGCCAGTGTAGCTTAGTTTAGGAAAAGTTAAGCCCCCATCTTGGACTCCATGATCGGAGGTACCACCTAGCCATTACCTCCATTCATTTTCCTTTACTACAAGAGAAAATAGCATTATTTCCTTCATCACAGATTTGGAAATTAGAGCATTACTTAATTTGCAAGTGTGAAATAGATAAATTATGCATGAATTATTGAGTTGTGAATTGGTAGAATAAAATTTTGTTTACAAGTGAATTTGATAGCTAGATGGTTGATTGCAATTAATATAGATTTCCTTTATGTAGTTAGCATAATTCTTGTGTTCTCTCATGGATTGATTCAGTGGCATTTACAAGTTAATAACATTTACTTTTTTTGCACTAGCACTAGCTTTTGAATCATGCTTTCAGCAATTAATCTCCCCCAGTTCAGTAGAAGAATGGTATTTGAGACCTAATGATCAAATGACCTAGTTGAGAGTTGCATGAGTAGAATTCCATCTATTGTTTATATATAACTGTCACCTCGAATTTTGTATGAACTTCGGGTTGATAAGTAGAGTTGAGGAGCCTTTGGGAGTTGCAGCATCCTGGTGCAATACCAGAGCTCACCATATGGGTTGATGCAATGGTGGAGGAGTTAGAATCCATTGTGAAGAACAATGTTTGGGAGTTGGTCCCAAGGCCAGCAAACAAATCAGTTGTGGGTTGAAGATAGATCTTTAAGGTGAAGCAGATAGCAGATGGAAGAACATAAAAGTACAAGGCCAGATTTGTGGCCAAGAGGTAATCTCAGGTGGAGGGGATTGACTATGAGGAGACCTTTGCTCTTGTAGCAGTGTAATCATCCATCATATCAATCCTTGCTTTGGATGCATAGATGGGGTGGAATATCCACCAGATGGATTTGAAAACAGCATTCCTTAATGGATTTATTGAGGAGGAGGTGTATTTCGAGAAACCAGAAGGATTCGAGACTTATGACCGAGAGTCTCATGTGTGCAGTCTCAAGTGAGTGTTGTATGGTCTCAAGCAAACACCCCGTGCTTGGTACACTAGGATCGATAGCTATATCACTGGTTTGGGCTTCACCAAAAGTGAAGCAGATGCAAACCTCTATCATATTTTGGTAGAAGGTAAATTATTGATTATTGTTTTATATGTTGATGACTCGATACTTACTGGTGATGAGCAGCTAATCAGATCTTGCAAGGACTTTGCAAGAGAGTTTGAGATGAATGACATGGGCCTCTGCACTGCTTCCTTAGTTTGGAAGTACAGCAAGGTGATGGGGATGGTTTTTCTCTAAGGGAAAGTATGCCAACAAGATATTTCAGAGGTTCCACATGGACAGGTGCAAACCCATGGAGACTACTCTAGAGACCAATGGGAGGAAAGAGGATGCCACTTCAGGTGAGGAAGTGGATGCCACTGTTTATCGGAAGTTGGTGGGTTCACTCATGTATCTTTTGAACACATGAACAGACATGTGTTATGCAGTCAACTAGTTGATTCAAGCTATGCTTATTCCAACCATAGAAATTTGGAGGGCAACTAAACATGTTCTACAGTACCTCAGAGGCACTACCTTGTTTTAACTTTGGTAAAAACAGACAGAGGGAGTGAAGTTGTGTGGCTTCCCCGATATAAATTGGGCGGGAATTCCATCAGAATGGAAGATTACAACAGGTGGAATTTTCAGTGTTGGTTCCACAACAGTTTCTTGGTACAACAAGAACCAAATATCAGTAAAACTCAGCTCATCACAAGCATAATACATGGTTGTAATTCAAGCAGCATGTGAGGCAATCTAGATGAGAAAAATATTTGTTGGTTTTTTTGGTCAGATGATGGATCCTACTTTGATTTACTGTGATAATCAGAGTTGTATCAAGCTCCCTGAAAATCATGTGTTTCATGATTAATCCAAGCATATTGATATTTGGTATCACCATCTATGGGATTGTGTGCAAAGGCAGATTATGTTGTTGCAATACATTCCAAGAGAGGAACAAGATGCAGATATTGTTGGCCCTCAATTTTGGTCATTTTTTCCTATCCTAAATCCATTCATTTACCACCATATTCCATATTAGTTCATTTACATATGCTTAATTTCAGTCCTATTTTTCATATTCAGGTAACTAAATTAAGTTTTTTAATTTTTAGAATTTTTTGTAAAAATTGGGTTTTAAGAGTAAAATTGGACTGCATTAAAAATTCCCGTAATAGCTCCATTAAAGTCATATGTGCCGGACACCTAGGCAAAATCTGAGTGCATATTTGGAAAGCTTGGGAACCATGGATGAAGGAAAACCTATTGGTTTGGTCAAACTGATCAAACACAGGCCTAGTCAACGCTGGTCAAACTTGACCTCTCATTCAGGAATCCCTAGTAAAAAGGGGAAGATTTCTTAATTTGTGGGATTTTCCTAATTTTGTGAACTAGACTTGATGAGTTTGACTTGTATGGATGGATTAGGATCCATTATAGCAAAAAAAAATTATTGTTTTCCTATTTAAACACAGTTCATGAACCATTCAAAGTGTGTAATTCTGTATTGAGACTATTGGAGACTTTTGAGATAATTTGAAGAATAATTTCTATTGTTTTACTGTTGTTCATGCTGTGAGTGTTTTTATCAAGTTAGTTGTAGCTAAAGATTTTTTCAGGTGTACAAGGCAAGGTTGGAGGGCCCCCATACCAAGTTAAGTACACTTTGGTTAAATTTTGTATAAATTAGCATAGTTTTGATTCAGTATTTCTTGTTTCAGTTTTATGATTCAGTTGCTTAGATGTGTTATGATTTTTGTATGATTTCTGGATGATTTTGGTTTAATATCTAATTTGCATACAAAAGGACAACCACGGATTTAATTTAAATTCTCTTTCTATTAAATTATGAATCACAACTAAAAATCATCCTTTTGCATTTCTTGAATTCCAGTTTATGATTTGATGCAATGGTAATGTTGTTGGAGTAGAAATGTGAGGAAGGACAACCACGACCTCCTAAGTTAAGAGCCTCTTATCTTGCTTTCTACATATCACAAATTGTTGCTTTTTAGTTTCTCTTCTTCGGGACAGTACTGTAAGGAAGGACAATCAGGACCTCCTAAGTTAGGAGCCTCTTCCTTTGCTTACTGCATCTTGAATCAAAAACTTTTTAGTTTCTTTAAATTTAGAACTTATTTGTAATATGCACTTCCTTTAACCTTTGAACCTTGCTTTGTTAAATTGATTTTACCTGAAATACATATATTTTGGACATGCTTCCAAGTCTACAAACCCAGATTGACGAGCAAAACACCTGCATTAACTTACTTAGTAAATTAACCCAACATTTTTGGCATCGTTGTTGGGGAAGCATATTCAGATTTAATCAAAATATGAAGATCATTTAGAAAAATAATAATAATAGTAATAAATAAATAAAATTAATTAGGATTTTTCATTATGGTCATTTATGCCTAGACAAAGAGATGAAAAGGGTAGATACACAAAACAAGACCCCCCAACTACTAAACCATTGGTAGAAGCAAGACTACCTCCATTTGAATTAACTACACCGATTGCTGGAAAACCAACTTTGGAAGAGTTAGAGTAAAAACAACGTTCAGGACAAATGTTAACTCTTGTTGAAAGACAAACTTTGTTAGCTAATGAAGTGAAGAGAAAACAAAAACACATAGGAACATATTACATAGGAAAACAAAGAGAGACAAAAAAACCAATTGATCAGCCTATTCTTGAACAAATAGATAAGTCTTTCTTTGAAACTATTTCTAAACAAATAAAACAAGTTTAATCTCAATTTGTTACTGAAACATTTGAAACTGCTAAAAAAGATATGGCAGAAGAAGGAAAGGATCTAACATCCTCACTCCAGAACAAATGTTACAATATGAAAAGAAACAAAAAGAATGGCAAAGAAAAAGGGAAGAAGAGGCAATAAGAGAAGCAAAAAGGAAAAGAGAAGAAGATGCCAAAAGAGAATATGATCATAAGAGAAGACAAGATGTAGAAATAGAAAATGATGAAGAAGCTACTTTTGGATTTCCAATTGTAGATACTAGAGAAATTCTAGGAGAAGAAGTAAAAATGAAGAATATTCCACCTTCAGTTTTACCAAATTTCTATGGAATGTCTTCTGAAGATCCTGATTCATTCATGTTTGAATTTGATATCTTATGTCGAACTTATGGTTATACTGATGATACACATAAGCTTCGTCTTTTTCCTGCTACTCTTAAAGCAGCTGCATTAAAATGGTTTATGGGATTACGAGAACACTCTATTACTTCTTGGGAAGAAATGAAGAAAATTTTTCTTAAGAAGTATCAAGCCTATTGTAGGCCTAGAGATTCAAAAGAAGATATTTTTAGGATGTCTCAACAAGAAGATGAGAGTTTGGAAGAATACTTAGAATGATTTCTTTACAACTTGCAAAAATCCAAACAACATTCTCTAAATCCTGATACCATTAGAACATTTTTTCTCAAAGGAATACGAGATGAGTATCTTGATATTCTCAATGTGATGGGTAAAGGAGATATTTCATACTTACCATTAATGAAATTTCTGAAATATGTCAGAAGTACTCTAGAGTTAGAGCCAAAACAGGGAAAAGAGATATAACTTCAAGAGCTTCTAAATCAGCAACAGGAGGAGTAACAAGCGCAAAAATAGGGAGTTTATTAGAAAACTTTAAAACTAACATTTTGAGCACCTTAGGAACACAGGTTGATGTATTGAAAGCAAAGAAGAAACAACAAGAATAAGAACAAATACTATCAATATTTTGTCCTAAGTGTAGGAAGAAGCATCCTTTATGAGAATATCCTTTGGATAATATACATGTTTGTGGACTTTGTACAGAAAATCATGTTACAGATGATTGTCCAACATTAAAATAGTTGCAATCAGGCCAATTAAAATAAACTCAAGGATTTTATTATATGGCACCAATAAGAGCTTGGCAATCACGTTTTGCAGGTACATCTCAATAGTTTCCTCAACAATTTCACCAAAATTCTCAGTATCAAAATTCATGGAATACTCCTATGTCATGGCAGGTTTGGCCTCCTCAAAAAAACCAGAACCAACCCTCACAAAGTTTCCAAGGATATTCTCATGAAGCCCAACCTCCCCAAAAATTTTACCCTCAACAACCATATCAACAGCCGTATCCTTAACAATCATTTCCATATCAGTAATTCCAACAATTCCCTCATTCAAATCCATTCACACAACAACCAATGCCTGCACTAACTCAACCTCAGTAGCTTCAGCTTCCTTCTAACCAGCCAACACCCAGACCGATTCAATTACCAACTGATCCAGTAGAAAATCTGAGTAATAGAGTGGAAAGGCCAACCTATAATGTGGAAGAAACAACATTATTTCCTACATATTCTATTCTTCCTATTCAAGACATCCACTTGAGGTCTGGAAAAGTTCTACAAAAAGATTCTCCACCAATCATAGAAGAACAAATTGAAGAAGGAGAACAATCTAAAAAATCTAATCTAAGGAATCAAATTCAAAAAAGTAAAACTATTATGACTCAAACACCACCTTTCCCAGAAAGGTTAGTGGATCATAAAACTTTAATTTCTCTTCCTGAATTTGATATCATAGATGAATTAAATAATTCTTATGTCAAAATTCCTTTGTTGCAAGCAATCAAAATTATTCCAATCTATACAAAAACAATAAAGGAATTATGTATTAAGAAAACTGGCAAAAAGAGAAGAGGTCCACCCAAAATCCAAGTCATTGGAAAATTAGCTAGTCTCATGTCTGCAAATACAACAATTGAAAAATATATTGTTCCTTGGATACCTATGGCTACCATTTCAATCAATAATTTTTCAATTCCTAACACTTTTATTGATCTAGGTGTTGTTATAAATGTCATGACAACAGAAACTATGAAGTATTTAAAACTGCCAAATATCCGACCTACTACTACAATTTTAGAACTAGCACATAGATCTAAAGTTGTACCGGAAGGAATACTTGAGGACATCATTGTTTCTTTGGATTCATGGGAATACCCTGTAGACTTTCTAATCTTGCAACCAAAAACAAATTTAGGAGGTCATCTTTTAATTCTTCGCAAACCATGGTTAGCCACAGCAAATTCCTTCATTGGATGCAGATCAAGAAGCATGATCATAGCACATGGAGATGAAAGGAAACATATTACACTCTATCCTCCTTCTCAATCTCCTTCTTTACTATCATGGTTGATGACCAACAGGAAGAAACTCTACATGTTTTAAGCATTAATCAAGCCTTTAATTTTAGAGAAGAGGAAGAAAATGAGGATTTAATAGACCTTTTTATCTCAGAACCTGATATTTCTAAGCAGCTACGAATAACACAATATGAAGTTGCAAATCATCTTTTAAATCAATGTTTTCAGGAAAATTGTACTATTCAATCATTGCAGAATTCATTTGAAATCATTTTCCCTATCAACTCAATTACTAATTCTCAAAGAAGAATCATTGAAATCAATCTTGGAAAGAATTTAAATATTGGTAATAATCTACAATCATCACAAGAACAACAAGTAATTGCATTGTTACAGAAATATTCAAAATCTTTTGCCTGGGACTATATAGATATGCAAGGAATCCATCCAAAAACATGTATCCATCACATTTACACAAATGAAACAATCAAACCAGTAAGACAACCACAAAGAAGAATGAATCCAATGATGAAAGAGATAGTGAAAGAGGAATTGCAGAAACTATTACAGGTAGGATTTATCTACCCTATCTCTGATAGTCAATGGGTTTCTCCCTTAGTTGTGGTACCAAAGAAAAATGGAAAATGGAGAATATGTGTAGATTATAGGGAACTAAACAAGGCAACATTGAAAGATCATTTCCCACTACCATTCATTGATCAAGTACTAGATTCATTGGAAGGGAAAAAGGTATTTTCCTTTCTTGATAGATTTAGTGGATACAATCAGATCAAGATAGCATTAGAGGATTAGGATAAAACTACATTTACTTGTCCATGGGGTACATATGCTTAAAATATTTTACCTTTTGGATTATGTAAGGCACTTGCTACATTTCAAAGAGAAATCCTAGCTATCTTTGCATATCTTATAGATGAATATGTTGAAGTCTACATGGATGATTTTACTGTTTATGGAAGTACATTTGATGATTATTTAAACAACCTTGAAAAAGTTATAAAGAGATGCATAGAGACAAACTTATCCCTCAGCAATAAAAAAAAAAAATTATGATGTTAACTGAAGGGATAGTGTCGGGACACCACATTTCATCATCTGGAATTAAGGTAGATCCAGCAAAGATACAAGTCATTGTAAATTTAATGCCACCAAAAACACAGAAAGATTTTGAATTTTCTTGGGATATGCAGGCTACTACAGAAGATGTTGGAAATAATACTGAGAGGGGGGGGTGGGGGGGTGAATCAGTATTATCAAATCAGATACTTTTCAATTTCATACTCAGATTCATATACGCGGTTTCAGTTCAGTATATCAGCGTATATACGCGACTGTGTTAAATGCAACTAGCGTACATGCAGTAATCTTATGATTCAGTTAGCTTATCTTCAGTAAATTCATCAGAACATTATTAACCATAATAACAGTAATCAGGTGCAGTAAAACAGAACAGATCATCACACATAAGAAGCACACATGAACGCCAAGATATAAGGTGGAAACCCAATGTGGGTGAAAACCACCTGCTGCAATTCGTCTCTTTCTTCCTTTAATAAGAAACTTCTTTTACAATGTACTGGTGCAGTCCTTTACCAGCACGCAGGCTTCAACCTGCAGAGAGCTACAACCCTCTCTCGTTTTCCAGCTACTTCTGGAAGGGAGCTACAACCCCCTCAGCTCTTGTACTAGCTAATATACTAGTACGTAGGTGCTGACCTACAGAAGGCTACAACCTTCTTTTCTTCAGGGACCACATTTCATAAATTTTCAGACTGGATCCATGAGTACAAAACAATCACTGCTGCAATACAATCATCAACTTATACTTGCATCATAAATCTCTAAATCACCCAATATTGAATCACTGAAACCCTGTCATCAAAAACACAGAACACAAACCAGAGCCCAGAACTCTGCAATAACCACTAGAATCAATAGCAACCTGAAACACCAAATCTCATAATGCATACGCTACTTGACTATATCAAAACCGCGTGTGTACGCGCCTTCACCAGAGACAACCCGCGTACAGATCTAAAGATAATTGCTTATACCTTCGTTGTCATATCCAACCTTAGCCAAGCATCACAAACAGATAACCAGCAATACTAGATCTTCCCACTTTGTCAGACATCCATTCCTTGCATCTCCCCTTTGCCTAATGATCTTCTCCTTATATAGGTTAGGCTTCTTTCAATACCACGGTCCAAAACCATAATAAATCAATACCATGGGCCCAATACTTGGGATCAATACTTCTGACGAGACACCATGGTCCAAAACTGTAGGTTCAAGTACCGAGGACTAACTACCACGGACCAAGACATAAGTTTCTCACCATGTACGCGCTTTTATGTGCATAAAAGTGCGTGTATACGCATACACGACTTCGGGACGTCCAACCCGCGTGTATACGCTGATTTGTCACAATGAACCTGCGTATATTTCTTTCTTGACCTGCTGTACTAAAATCTGTCCTCTGATTATGTTGCCATCACCTGTATCAACCTCTGAGTGAGTTGCCATCAAGGACAACACTTGTATCATAATGCCAACAATCTCCCCCTTTGGACTTGATGGCAACCACCACACCAAGTCACTCTCCCCCTTTGACATCAAGGGCAAAGGGCGGACCAAGATATTCTCTTCCTTGGTATACCTTTTGCTGTCCATACTCCCCCTGAGTACATGCTGAAGTTTCTGATTGAGCTCCCCTTTGTATATGCCAAGTTGTATCAATCCATCCATGCTCCCCCTGAGCAGATGCAAGTTCTAAGACCAGCAATTCATTCAAGACCATGGCTATCATTCATCATATATGATCTGCACCATAAGCATCAGCATCCAAAACTGCAATACCATTCCTTTGATCAAACAGCAAATTGTATCATTTAGCTTTATCAACAACTTCTAACCATAATGCCAACAATGCATTATTTGAAGTATATTCTCCCCCTGAGCCTGGGCCAACCATGACCGAACCATTTCCTGGGTCTGTTCTGCTGCCCTTTCTTCTGATCTCCATATACGCGACTCTGCAGCCTGTAACTCGCGTATATACGCGACTTATCTTTATTATATCAGCGTATGCAAGATGGAATACTGAATTTCTTCACTTTCAGATTCCCCTGTGTCTGTTATGTCAGCTAACTGAGTTATGTCACACCTTTCTGTCTCTAATTCTGTCTTCTTCAATTCCTGAAACTGTGATGATGTATGGTCCTCTTGTTTTGAATTTTGAAATTTTCTCCTGCATTCCCTTGCTTTATGTCCAAGTTTGTTGCATGTATAACATCTTACATATTTCATGTTCCTTCTATTGCAATCAATTGCTTTGTGTCCATATGCATTGTAGGCAAAGCAATATCCTCTGAAATACCTGGGATGCGATGATCTTTTGGGATGGTCTTGGACCATTCTACTTCTACATCTGGCTGCAACATGTCCAAGATTATGACATACATAACATTCAACATTATTCAGTGGAGGAAATAATCGTCTATCACTTCCATAGTTAGGAGTAAAGGAATTTCCTTGAGGAATTTCTTTCCTTGGTTGTTCCTTGTTGAGCATTTCATATTTCTCATTAGAGTTTCTTGCCTCACCTTGTGAGCTAGATTCACCTTCAACAGATTCATAAAAACCAAGACCAGTTTTGATAATAGGGGATCTTTGACTACCAAGAATGTCATCCAAAATCTTAGTACTATCTTGAAATCGCAACAATTTATCCTTTTCTTCTAATCTACCTTTTAAGATATTTACCTCAACCTGATGTTGTTCTTCCTTTTCCAGATACTGATTCCTTAGGTCTTCTTCAGCTTTTCTTCCTTCTTCCACTTGTTTCTTTAATTTGATCACTTCATGTTCTTGATCTCCAAGAGCTTCTCTGTTCTTCTCTCTTGATTTTTCAAGATCTTCTTTTAGAGAGAGGATCTTTGATTCAAGTCTCTGAATTGTTATGCTTTGATCATTTACTATATCCTGCAATTTCTCCCTTACCCTGGTTACTGTCTCCAATTGTTCGTTTAATTTGGTAACTTCCTCAGTTTTTGCATTCTTCTTTTCATATTCCATGAGACTTCGAATGTCTTCACTACCATTGAATGAGTCATTACTTTTAACATGGGTATAATAGCTTCTATTACCTTCTTCAGACATCTTTCCTTTGTTATGAGGGCATCTAGTAGCATAGTGACCAACTCTACCACATGAAAAACATTTGAAAGGTAGCTTACCTTTGAACCGTCCAGTTCCCCGTTCAAGATTCTTGACAAAATTTACCTCATCTTCTTCATCTGACATGTATCCTGATGCTTCGAATGCGGCTTCTAATGGTCCCTCTTTTCGCATTTCAAAAGCAGTTAAGATTCTGTGAAGCTGTGACATGGTGATTTTCTGCAGATTCTCCTTTTCTTCTATGGCAGATACTTTGGAATCAAATTTAGCAGACAGAGATCTCAAAACCTTTTCAACTAAGACAACTTCCTTAAATTCTTCACCCAGATCCCTCATACAATTTACAATTTCATCCATACGCAGGAAATAATTAGTTATGCTTCAATTACTATGCATCTTAAGATTTTCATACCGGATTCTGAGAGTTTGAAGCTTTGCTCTTTTTACCTGATCATCTCCTTCGTAGCTCAGAATGATTTTGTCCCATATTTCCTTAGCTGATTTGAAATGCATGACCTTCATAAATTCTGATTGTGTCAAACTTCCCAATAAGACAGTAACAGCTTTGGCATTGAGCTCATATTGCTTTCTCTCTACTGCATATGTAGGAGTTGTTGATGGGAATTTGTATCCTCCTTCTACGATTCCCCAAACTTCTGCTCCAAGTGATTGTAGATATGCAGTGGTTCTTATCTTCCAGTGGGTAAAATTGTTCCCGTCAAAGATTGGTGGCTTGATGTGTGCCTCTCTTTCTGGATTAGTCATTCTGATGGATCTTTTCCTTCAAGCGATCAAGCTACCTCTGAAGGACCTGCTCTGATACCAATTGTTGGAAATAATACTGAGAGGGGGGGGGGGGGAAGGGGGGGGGGGGGGGTTGAATCAGTATTATCAAATCAGATACTTTTCAATTTCATACTCAGATTCATATACGCGGCTTCAGTTTAGTATATCAGCGTATATACGCGACTGTGTTAAATGCAACTAGCGTACATGCAGTAATCTTATGATTCAGTTAGCTTATCTTCAGTAAATTCATCAGAACATTATTAACCATAATAACAGTAATCAGGTGCAGTAAAACAGAACAGATCATCACACATAAGAAGCACACATGAACGCCAATATATAAGGTGGAAACCCAATGTGGGTGAAAACCACCTGCTGCAATTCGTCTCTTTCTTCCTTTAATAAGAAACTTCTTTTACAATGTACTGGTGCAGTCCTTTACCAGCACGCAGGCTTCAACCTGCAGAGGGCTACAACCCTCTCTCGTTTTCCAGCTACTTCTAGAAGGGAGCTACAACCCCCTCAGCTCTTGTACTAGCTAATATACTAGTACGTAGGTGCTGACCTACAGAAGGCTACAACCTTCTTTTCTTCAGGGACCACGTTTCATAAATTTTCAGACTGGATCCATGAGTACAAAACAATCACTGCTGCAATACAATCATCAACTTATTCTTGCATCATAAATCTCTAAATCACCCAATACTGAATCACTGAAACCCTGTCATCAAAAACGCAGAACACAAACCAGAGCCCAGAACTCTGCAATAACCACTAGAATCAATAGCAACCTGAAACACCAAATCTCATAATGCATATGCTACTTGACTATATCAAAACCACGTGTGTACGCGCTTTCACCAGAGACAACCCGCATACAGATCTAAAGATAATTGCTTATACCTTCACTGTCATATCCAACCTTAGCCAAGCATCACAAACAGATAACCAGCAATACTAGATCTTCCCACTTCGTTAGACATCCATTCCTTGCATCTCCCCTTCGCCTAATGATCTTCTCCTTATATAGGTTAGGCTTCTTTCAATACCACGGTCCAAAACCATAATAAATCAATACCATGGGCCCAATACTTGGGATCAATACTTCTAACGAGACACCATGGTCCAAAACCGTAGGTTCAAGTACCGAGGACTAACTACCATGGACCAAGACATAAGTTTCTCACCATGTACGTGCTTTTATGTGCATAAAAGTGCGTGTATACGCATACGCGACTTCAGGACGTCCAACCCGCGTGTATACGCTGATTTGTCACAATGAACCTGCGTATATCTCTTTCTTGACCTGTTGTACTAATATTTATCCTCTGATTAGGTTGCCATCACCTGTATCAACCTCTGAGTGAGTTGCCATCAAGGACAACACTTGTATCATAATGCCAACAGAAGATTCATTGAAAACTTTAGCAAAATAGATTCACCCATGTTCAAATTAATTGCAAAAGACATTAAGTTTCAATGGACTACAATTGTCAAAATGCATTTGAAAAACTGAAAGAAAAATTTTCTATAGCACCCATTCTCAGAGGACCAAATTGGTCATTACCATTCCACATATCTACTGATGCATCAGACACAACTATAGGAGTATCTCTAGGACAAAAAGAAAATCAATTTAACTATGCCATTTATTTCATAAGCAAAAATTTAAATCCGAAAGAATTAAACTATACAATAACTGAAAAAGAAATGCTAGTTGTTGTGCATGCAATCAATAAATTTAGGCATTATATAACAAGCTATCAAGTATTTATTATTACAGATAATTCAGCCATTAAATATTTAATGAACCAAACAATTACCAATGGCATAATTACTATATGGCTTACTAATACAAGAATTCAATATCATTGTTCTAGATCGACCAAGAAAAGGTAATCAAGTGGCAGATTTTCTATCAAGACTTCATTCTCCTGGTGATCTGTTGGGTCCCTATAATACTAGTGATTACCCCATTACTATTGTAGTTGTACCCCTTATTAATATTGTTGTGCCCCTATTATCCCCATATTCTTATTACTGTGCCCCATAGAATCCCTCTATTGTTATTTTTGTGGCTTTATATTATTATTGTTAGGTCGGTTGGGTTATATTGTGACTCCTTACACTCCTATATATAGAAAGGAGGTTTTGTCATTTGAATTATCCAAGAATTGTTCATTTATGTAATGTAAAGGAGGTTGCCCCCTCAAAAAGGCTGAATTATAAGGCGTTGATCTATCTTTTCTATCTTTTTCTTGAGCTGGTTTCATAACATTTGGTATCAGAGCTTTGGATTCTAGGGTTTCGTTGCTCCAAACAGGTCATCATGGCATTTTTGCTATAACTTTTTTTCTGTGACGTTTCAAAAGTTGAAAAAAAAACCCATTTGACAAGAAATCGCGCTGAACCTCGGGTCAGAATTTCAGAGCTATTAGCGCTACATTTGCGGAGATATGATCTGAGGAAGTTGGTCTTTTTGCAGACTCCTGAATTACATTCAAAACAGGTGACCTGGGGAAAAGCGTCATAACTTTTTCTCTGGATATCAGATTGAAATTTCGTAAGAAGGTACAGAAAGAGGATAGACTGTAGTTTCTTGTATGCATTTTTCAGATCCAAAGGTCGAAACAGTGACTCGTGGCATGTCGTACAAGTGCGTTCTACTGAACTAGTCTATAATCAAGTCACTGTGGTAGATTTCGCATAACTCTTCCTTGGAGAATCCAATTTGGGTCAGACTTGTGGCATTGGAAAGAGGACACAGAGGGCTACTGCAGGTTACAAATTCAGATCTAGATGATTTGAAAGTACAAAGATACATCAGAGGCAATATCGAGCTCCTACAAAGTGAAAAAAGGTGTGTAGATTTTCTTAAATTTTTGCTTAAGCTTGGTTTGAAAATTTATTTTGAAGGAATTCAGAGGGCATAGTAGAGCATTATTACTGGTAATTGATGCCCCAAGGAAAGAAAATGCAAACACCTAGTAAGGAACCTGAAGGCTCTAGCATGACTCATGAAGAAGAGGAAGAAATGCAACATGATATATCAAAATTACAAGACCAAGTGCAACAACTATACCTTGCACAAAAAGGAACAGAATCTAAGATGGATGGTCTAAAGAAAGGCGTAGAAGCTAAGATGGATTGTTTAAAGAAAGATGTAGAAGCTAAGATGAATGACGTGGAAGCTAATATGGATGATTTGAAGATAGATTTGAAGACAGACATGGAAAAATTGAAGATAAATATGAATAAGTTGCTACAAGAAAGGGTCACTAATGGTGAAAGGGTAGTAAAGGAAACTCATGATGAGAACAAAAGAAATGTTAATCATGATTCCATAGACTCTAATTTTGGATCAAAGACCCACCATATTCCAAAAATCGATATGAGGAAGTTTGATGGCAAGGATCCTGTAACATGGATATTACAGATGGAGCAATTTTTCGATCTCAATAATGTGCAAAACACACAAAAGGTACATATTGCAACTTTATATTTGGAACCAAATCAGTTTGTATGGTATCAATGGCTTTGCTCTCGTAAACAATTTATCACTTGGGCAATTTTTACAGAAGAATTGATAGCACATTATGAGGATACAAAAAGCAACACTTTTTTTAGCCAATTGATAAGTCTCAAACAAAAGGGTTCAATAATGGAGCACATTGAGGAGTTCCAAAAATTGAACATAAGGGTAAAAGATATTCCAGAGGAGCATAGGATTGATGTGTTCATAGGGTCTTTAAAGGATAATATCCAACATGATGTTCGCCTTTGGGAACCTGATTCATTAGAGAAGGCATTCAGGTTAGCAAGAAAAATGGAAAGCAAAATTATGGCAACCAAGAAGCATACCACTCACAACTATAAAGACAAAAGTGTTGTTGCCGCTAGTCTTCCACAACCTATAAGGTTGACACCACAACAATTGGAAGAAAAAAGAGCAAAAGGGCTTTGTTACAGTTGTGATAGCAAATACACTAAAGGTCATAAGTGTGCTGAGAAGAAATTATTCTACATAGATTGTGAAGAGGAAGAAGAAAAGGAGCAAGAAAGGTCAAAAGAAGAGGATATACTCCAGGAACAAAGCCTAGATAAAGAAGAAATGAATCTGACCATATCTTGTAATGCATTGGCGGGAATTACCACTCCTCAAACCATCAAGATAGAAGGACAAATCAAGAAGAAAAAGGTAATAGTGTTGATTGATTCAGGAAGTACCCACAATTTTATTCATTGTAAGGTAGCAAAAGAATTGAATTGCTTCTTATATCCAGCACCAGAGTGTCAAGTGATGGTTGCAAATGGAGGAACAATAAATTTCTCTGGAAAGTGCCATAATATCAAGCTATCCATGGGAGAATATGTATTGACTAGCCCAATGCTTTCCATTCCAATGGGAGGTGCTGATGTTGTACTAGGAGTCCAATGGCTACAATCCTTGGGTACAATAGCTTTTAATTTTCAAGAACTTTTCATGAAATTTTTTGTGGAAGGAAAGGAAGTTGAATTAAGGGGTATTGCAGGGAAACCGGGAAAGATAATCAGCTCTAACGGTATGACAAAGCTTCTAAAAAAGGAACAAAGAGGTGTAATTGCACAATTATGTTCGCTAGATGTTTCCACAGTGGAATCATCTATTTCTCCAGATCTCCAAAAAGTCTTGGACAATCATTCCAAGGTATTTGAGACTCCCAAAGGTCTCCCACCTATTCGTGATCATGATCATGCTATTCATCTGATTCCAGGAAGTGTTCCTCCAAACATCAGGCCGTACAGATATCCCTATGCCCAAAAGAGTGAAATTGAACGTATGGTTGCAGAAATGCTAGAGGCTGGTATAATTCAACCAAGTCAAAGTTCTTTCTCTGCTCCAGTAGTATTGGTGCACAAGAAGGATGGATCATGGCGCATGTGTCTGGATTATAGGGAGCTCAACAAGCTCACTATTAAAGATAAGTTTCCCATTCCTGTCATTGATGAATTACTGGATGAATTGCATGGATCAATTTACTTCACCAAGTTGGATCTTCGTTCAGGATATCATCAAATCAGAATGAAGATTGAAGACATTCCGAAAACAGCATTTAGAACTCATGAGGGTCATTATGAATTTTTGGTCATGCCTTTTTGCCTTACCAATGCACCTTCAACATTTCAAGGTTTGATGAATTCAATTTTCAAACCATTCCTTAGAAAATTTGTGTTAGTATTTTTTGATGATATACTAATCTACAGCAAGTCTTGGAAGGATCATGTTGAACATGTTGACAAGGTGCTACAACTATTGGAGGAGAAACAATTATATGCAAAAAGATCCAAATGTTTCTTTGGAGTACAAGAGGTGGAATATCTGGGTCATATTGTATCTCATGAAGGAGTTAAGGTAGACCCTAGCAAAATTAAAGCCATTAAGGAATGGAAAATTCCCACATCCATAAAGCATCTGCGAGGATTTCTCGGGTTGACAGGGTATTATCGCAAGTTTGTTAAGAATTATGGGAGAATAGCAGCACCTCTAACAACATTATTGAAGAAAGATGCATTTTCATGGACTCCAGAAGCAACAAAGGCATTTTAACATCTTAAAGAGGCAATGTGCCAAGCACCGGTCTTAGCACCGGACTTCACAAAAACCTTTATTGTGGAATGTGATGCTTCAGGAAATGGAATTGGTGCTGTTTTAATGCAAGATGAAAGACCCATTGCTTTTGAAAGTCGTCCAATCAAGGGAAAGTTTTTACACAAAGCTATTTATGAGAAGGAAATGTTGGCAATACTCCATGCACTTAAGAAATGGCGACCCTACCTAATGGGAAGACACTTCAAGGTAAAAACGGATCATGATAGCCTTAAATACTTTTTAGAACAAAGATTATCCTCTGAAGAGCAACAAAAGTGGGTCACAAAGATGTTGGGTTATGACTTTGAAATCATCTACAAAAAAGGGAAGCAAAATGTGGTGGCAGATGCACTCTCAAGAAAGGATGAGGATGTGGAAGCATTGTTGTGCGCCATTTCTATTATCCAACCAGATTGGATAAACGAAGCAAGGGAGGAATGGAAGAATGACGAAGAAGTGTGGGCACTTATTCGAAAGTTACAACAAGATTCCAGTATATCTGATACATTTAGCTGGAAAAATGATTCGTTATGGTACAAAGATCGCTTATACCTCTGTAAGAATTCCCAGCTAAAACAAAAGATTCTTATGGAATTGCACACTTCTCCCTTAGGAGGGCACTCAGGATTTTTAAAAACTTACCACAGGGTTAAGAAGGAATTTTTTTGGGATGGCCTTAAATCAGATATTCAAAAGTTTGTGGCGGAATGTTTGGTTTGCCAACAAAATAAAGTTGAAACAATTAAGACACCAGGTCTATTACAACCTTTATCCATTCCAAGCCAACGTTGGGAGGAGGTTTCAATGGATTTTATCACAGGTTTACCCAAGTCTGAGGGAAAGAGTGTCATCATGGTGGTAGTTGACAGACTTACCAAGTATGCACACTTTTGTGCATTATCACATCCATTTAAAGCCAGTACAGTTTCTACTGCATTTATGGAAACAATTCAAAAGCTACATGGAAACCCAAAGATTATTGTAAGTGACAGAGATCCCATTTTCACTGGAAATTTTTGGACAGAATTATTTTCTTGTCTTGGTACTCAGTTAGCTCATAGCTCATCTTATCATCCTCAATCTGATGGGAAAACTGAGATAGTAAACAAATGTTTGGAAGGATATCTTCGTTGCTTTGTATCTGATAAACAGACACAATGGGTCAAATGGTTGCCTCTGGCTGAATGGTGGTATAACACTTCCTTCCATACAGCAACAAAAATGACCCCATTTATGGCACTTTATGGGTATCAGCCACCATCCATCACATCATATTTAAGAGAAAATTCTAAGGTTCAAGCAGTGGAACATCACATTGAACATCAACAACAAGTCCTCCAACTCTTAAAGGATAACCTCGTGTTGGCACAGAATAGAATGAAACAACAGGCAGATCAACATCGCAGCGAAAGAAGTTTTGATGTAGGTGATTGGGTATTCCTACGGCTACAACCATATAAGAAAATGTCCCTCAAGCAAGCTAAGAAGGATAATAAATTATCACCAAAGTATTATGGTCCATACAAGGTGTTGCAAAAGATTGGTACTATGGCATACAAATTGGAGCTTCCTGCAGCTTCTCGATTGCACCCAGTTTTCCATGTTTCATGTTTAAAGAAGGTTATAGGCGACAAGCTCCCAGTTCAAACAATATTGCCAGAACTTGACGAGGAAGGAAAAATTATATTGGAACCGGAAGCAGTCACAGAAACAAGAACTCGACAGCTACGAAATCGATCAATTTCGGAGTATCTTATCAAGTGGAAGAACTTATCCGCTGAAGATTCCACATGGGAGGATGAGAATTTTATACAGCAGCATCCACAACTTCTCAAGCGTTGAGGAAAACACTTTTTTGAAGGAGAGGGGCATGTTGGGTCCCTATAATACTAGTGATTACCCCATTACTATTGTAGTTGTACCCATTATTAATATTGTTGTGCCCCTATTATCCCCATATTGTTATTACTGTGCCCCATAGAATCCCTCTATTGTTATTTTTATGGCTTTATATTATTATTGTTAGGTCGGTTGGGTTATATTGTGACTCCTTACACTCCTATATATAGAAAGGAGGTTTTGTCATTTGAATCATCCAAGAATTGTTCATTTATGTAATGTAAAGGAGGTTGCCCCCTCGAAGAGGCTGAATTCTAAGGCATTGATCTATCTTTTCTATCTTTTTCTTGAGCTGGTTTTATAACATGATCTTATCCCTGTTTCAGACAACTTTCCTGATGAGCATTTATTTTCTATAACAGCTAAAACCCCATGGTTTGCATATGTAGAAAATTATTTATCATCTAGAATATTATTGTCCCATTTTACTGGCAAGCAAAAAAGAAAAATAATCAGATAGAGTGCTAGATATAGTTGGGTCAATGGTGACATCTTCTATACTAGTCTTGATCTTTTAATAAGAAAATGTGTAAGAGAAGATGAAATTCTTGATATTCTAAAAGCATGTCATGATGAACCCTGTGGTAGCCATTTTGCAGGTAAACGAACAGCATACAAGGTGATCAAGCTTGGCTACTACTAGCGGGCAATCTTCAAGGACTCAAAGAACTATGTTAGAAGGTGTGATAGTTGTCAAAGAACTGGAAGACCTGTAGTATTAGATGAAATGCCATTGAAACCACAAGTACTTATAGAACCATTTGAACAATGGGCTCTTGACTTTATGGGACCTATTAACTGCCTTCAAATGGAAATAAGTACATATTAGTGTGTACAGACTATGTTACAAAATGGGTAGAAGCAAAAGCAGTGGCACGAGAAACAAAATAAATAGTGGTTTCATTCCTCTGAAGAAATATTTGTAAGATTTGGAGTTCCGAGACAGATTGTTACAGACTAGGGATTACAATTCACTTTTAAACTTGTCTGAGATCATACAGAAAAATACAAAATCAAGCATAGAAAGTCTACTCTCTATCATCCACAAGAAAATGGACAAGTGGAATCTACTAATAAGGTTCTGGAAAACATCAGGACAAAGACAGTGCAAATGAACAGAAAATATTGGTCAGAAAAGTTGAAAGATGCATTATGGGCATACAGAATTACATGGAAAAATACTATTGGATTCAGTCCATATCAACTGGTATATGGTAAATAAGTTATGTTACCAATCAAATTTCAAATTCATACATTCAAACTTGCAGCAGAATTGGGATTAGACATGTCAGAATCTCAACAGCAGAGACTTATGCATTTGAATTAACTAGACGAGATCAGACAACAAGCAATTGAGCATACATCACTAGTACAACAGCAGAGAATCAAATTGCATGATAGATTTACCAAAAACAAAAATTTTCATAAGGGAGACTGGGCACTTCTTTTCGACTCCAAGTATAAAGATTTCAAAGCTAAGTTTACTAATCATTGGCTTAGGCTATATCAAATAGAATAAATATTTGACAATGGAGTAGTCAATATTAAGACAATTGATGAAGCAGTTATTTCATTTCTAGTTAATGGTCATAGACTCAAAGTTTATAACAAGCCTATCAATAAAGAAGACCTTTTAAAAAGAGTATCAGCAGAAAACAATATGGAAGTATTGGAACAACATAGAAATATGCCTTCCCTACTTCCAGAATAAAAATAAAAAATAAAAAGTTAAAAAATAATAAAGGAGTTTGGTTGTGAAAATCCAGGATACTGGCACAATACAAACTCGAATTCATATCGGAAAACCAACTTGTTTGGCCAATATGAATTCTCTTTTATGTTTTTCAATTTCATTTTGCATAATCAACTTCCAAAATTCAAAGACTTGAGGACAAGTCTCAAGATCAGCAAGGGGGGAGATTCATAATAAACCAACAAACTATGCAACCGGTTTGCAGAAGGGACCTAAGACATCATAATCAATATTTATCAGTAAAGAACCTGAACAAGATCAATGTCATATATTATTGCAGAAGAAACCTGATTATTCATCTTAAATCAACATCAAAGGGACCTGAAAAGCAACTACAAGCATCTACAATCCAGCAAAAATCATTCAGCATAATTCATTTTGAAGTCAAAGTATTGTCATCATTAGCACAAGGTCAAGTATTGACAATAGAGCTAAGGCCATCATCAACAGAAGAAAAGCATTGACAATGAGCTATCAAGTAAAAGAAAAGTATTGTAAGTTTAAAGTATTCTTAATTCCTTCGATTTTGGAAAAAATTCTAAGATTGATAACCTAGTTTTAACTTGAATATGCAGTACCCCTAGCCATGTATATATCATCTTACATTATTCTACATCACCCTACGTTGTATACATTCATTCATCTCACCATCAACCACATCATTTTCAATTTTGAGCCAAACTTTTTGGCCTCATCTCCTTTTTGAAAGAAAAAAAATGTTGCTCATGGAAAATTTGTCTACACGGCAAGAAGGATTAGTTTATGTGCCTACAAAACAAGAACATAGAGGGTTAGTATCATTACAAATATACTTAATCTTTCAAAAAGAATTTGATTTGAAATGACCCAAGATTGTAGTCATTTAAAAACAAGTATCAATACATAAGTATATGATGAAAAGGGACAAATATGCAATGATAAAGGCATGAATATGCAACATGCAAACAAGTATGGTGGATATAAGCAAAAATAGTGCATGAAATGCAAAAATCATAAGCTAAGTCCTAATGGTAATGAGTATTAAAAACTCTAATATACAAACAGTCACAAACTATGATGCAACATAAAACAAGTGTCGAAGGAATGTACAAAGGATAGCACGGTCATAAGTATATGAACCATGATGCATTAAGTAACACACGTGGCAGCCAAAATCAAAAAATGAAAGGTCAACTAGTCAAATCAAGCAACAAGAAAATAGTCAAAAACAGTTCAAAGGATTAAACATTGTTTGCGTATGTTTTTCTTCATCATCATAGCTAAACCCAGCTTAGAATCGAGGAAAACACTGCATATTCATCCACAGCCTAAGAAAACACGAAAAGAACCCTGACTGAAAGAGAAATACGCAGAGAAAAACATAGAAAGTGAAGGGAATTGTGTGGGAGAGAAGAACCCTGCGCAGTAGAGGAATTGTGTGAAAAATTGTGTGGAATTGCAAGGAGGGATTGGAGGAACTGCGTGGAGAATAAGGAGAAGCATTTTTAAAGGAGAGAGTAAAAATATTTCCTCTGCGTTGAGCTGACATTTCTCTCCAACAAATTCCAAAAATCACGCAGTGATCAGGTAAGAGTCAATTCTGGGGTCTTCTCAACAACTAAAAGATTTCGAAAAAAAGGGTTTAACTTAAGATTTTGTTCAGATGTGTCATAATGTGAGAGAAACAAGACTCCAGTTATGGATTTGCAATGCTTTGTCACCTTAAACATATTTTGTCACCTGTAGAATCCATGATTTTTCGAGATGTTGGAGAAGATTTTAATTAAAATTGTGTGTTTACACAGGAAGGACAAAACCATTAACAAGAAAATTTCTACAAGTCACTTGTAGTTCAGGTATCAAAAATGATTTTCTCATGCAATTTTTGTCAAAAAATTTGCACATAAAAATGTAGTGGCCATTATTTTGAATGCAGTTTTTGAAACAAAGAGGGGTTTTCATTAATTTTTATGAGCAAATTTTTCAAACGAAGGGAGATTTAAAAACAATTTGCAAAACAATGATAGATTTTTCTTACAGTGGAGACTTTTGTTTTAGTTCTTTCACGCAGTAAGAGTTTTTTTATTCAGTTTGCAAACAGAGGATTTTGTTTGGATACCATTTGTAGTAGAAGACAAGGAAATTGAAGACTTATAGGCAGAGGAAGTAATCTCATTTTTTTTCAAAGCTACAGAGATCTGGTAAGTACATTTATTGTTATTTTTATCCAAATATTTCATGAATAAGAAGGTCAAATTTATATATTTTTGTTGCTATATTCATGATGAGGTTATTTACTGGAAAATGCCATATTCATTGGTACACAGAGCAAATGCAAATGGAAACCAAAATTGAACCTAAGGACTTCAAGATAGAAAAATGGAGTAAGGATACAGTGGATAAATTATACCAGGCAGGGCTAATGGAGTTTCTTAAGAAGTTCAATGGTCACAATGATAAAATCACACAGGAGTTCATAGAGCATTTTGAACATGGACAAACTAGAGTTGGTGAACTTTCTATACCATTGAACCCAACCTTTCTTTCTCAAGCATTGGACCTTCCTTTGATAGGAGAAGAGTATCATAAGGGTCTGCATTTTAAGGAAAAGGGATGGACCTTTTTCCTAGAAAAACAAAGGAAGGGATCCTTTGACATGACAAAAGGAATTCAAAGAGATTGGCTCAGAGAACCATGGTCAGAATTAGTTTTGATTATCCAGAAGTACTTCACTTGTGATAATCGATACAGTGTGGTATATCTCTATCATATTAAATTGCTTCAACATATAAAAGGAGATTGTAAAATAAGCTTACCTTACTTATTTTCAAAGATCTTAACTAAAATGATAGAGAATGTCAAAAACAAAACAAAAGTTAAAGAAGCCAATATCTATCATTGTGGTTTAATCAAGATACGTGTTGAGTATTAGGTAAAGAACAAAGGGATACTTTGGAAGGATTTTTTGGCTAAACATCACCTTGAAGAACAAATAACAGGGAATGAGGAGAAGGTTGAACAGTTACATGTCATAAGAAGTATCGTGCATTCTTCATTGTATCCTAGGACAAGATTGAAGAAAAAGCAAGATGATACTATGATAGAGAAAGAAAAATATTTTTTGTCCATTCCTAGGAGATCTAGAAGAAAACCACAAGAAGAACCAAGTAATGAAGGAAAAGATCCAGAAATTGAAATTATTGAAACTGAACCTCCACAAACATCAAAGAAAATTGATGAGATTATATAGATATTAGAGGAGGAAGTTCAGGAAGATCCCATAGAGAAATAATCCTACTTTGAGGATTCTCGAGTAGGAGCCACCTCATCTCATTCATATGCCAAAGAGACAAGGTAAGAATCTAAATAATTGCACAACAAAGAACATCTTAAGAAAATAGTGGAGTTGATAAGTGAGTTGGAAGACAGCAAAATCATGGAAAGACACTTGAAAAAGGAAAACAAAATGTATAGAGAAAAAAATAACAACATAGTCAAGGAGAATAAGAAATTGAGGAAGAAGATTAAAAATCTTGAGACTCAGAATATGCTCATCTTCAAACAACCTTACAGATGGTGAAAGGAGAAAAAGTTATGGCAGTACAAATATGAAAAACAAAAAGTAAAAATTGCCATCTACAAAGCAAAGGAGCATGAGGGTATTGATATTCTCCTTCGAGCTGCACGGGAAGAAGCTACAAGTTCAGGAACAACAGGGGCATCATCACTCATGAGATCCAATTGGAGGAAGCAAGCATGAGGACATGCTTGAACATTAGCACGGGGGAGATGTTGGCCCTCAATTTTAGTCATTTTTGTCTATCCTAAATCCATTCATTTACCACCATATTCCATCTTATTTCACTTACATATGATTCATTTTAGTCCTATTTTTCATATTAAGGTAACTAAATCAAGTTTTTCAATTTTTAGAATCTTTTGTAAAAATTGGGTTTTAGTAGTAAATTTGGATTGCATTATAAATTCTCATAATAGCTCCATTAAATTCATATGTGCAGGACACTTGGGCGAGAGCTAGGCTCATATTTGGAAAGATTGGGAACCACGGATGAAGGAAAACCTATTGGTTCAGTCAAACTGAGCAAACACAGGCCCGATCAACATTGGTCAAACTTGACCTGTCATTCAAGAATCCCTAGTAAAAAGGGGTAGATTTCTTATTTTGTGGGATTTTCCTAATTTTGTGAACCAGACTTGATGAGTTCGACCTGTATGGATGGATTAAGATAGATAAGGTTGTTATATCCATTATATCAAAGTTTGTTTATGATTTTCCTATTTAAACACAGTTCATGAACCATTCAAAATGTGTAATTTTGTATTGAGACTATTGGAGACTTTTGAGATAATTTGAAGAATCGGTTCTATTGTTCTATTTTTGTTCATGTTGTGAGTGTTTTTATCAAGTTAGTTGTAGCTGAAGATTTTTTCAGGTGTACAAGGCAAGGTTGGAGGGTCCCCATACCAAGCTAAGTACACTTTAGTTAAGTTTTGTATAAATTAGCATAGTTTTGATTCAGTATTTCTTGTTTCAGTTTTATGATTTAGTTGCTTAGATGTGTTATGATTTATATATGATTTCTAGATGATTTTGGTTTAAGATCTAATTTTCATACGAAAGGAAAACTAAGGATTTAAGTTATATTCTCTTTATATTAAATTATGAATCACAACTAAAAATCATCCTTTTGCATTTCTTGAATTATTTCTTGAATTCCAATTTATGATTTGATGCGATGGTGATTTGTTGGAGTAGAACTGTGAGGAAGGACAACCAGGACCTCCTAAGTTAGGAGCCTCTTCTCTTGCTTTCTACACATCACAAATTGTTGCTTTTTAGTTTCTCTTATTTGGGACAGTATTGTAAGGAAGGGCAACCAGGATCTCCTAAGTTAGGAGCCTCTTCCTTTTCTTGTTGCATCTTGAATCAGAGACTTTTTAGTTTCTTTAAATTTAGAAATTATTTGTAATATGCACTTCCTTTAACCTTTGAACCTTGCCTTCTAAAATTGATTTTACCTAAAATCCATATATTTTGGACGTGCTTCGAAGTCTACAAACCTGGATTGACAAGTAAAACACCTGCGTTAGTTTACTTAGTAAATTGACCCAACTAATATTTTGAAAAATCCTTTGTCAAGAGGAAAAATCAAGTTCCACAGGTGCAAGATAGGGGTGGTTGATAATCTCTTTCTTTCTAAGAGGGAGTGTTGAAAATGCAACAAGAAAATATAGTCACTGACTTTGCCTTGGTCAAACTAGATTAAAATTTGAATTTCTATTTCAGCGGAATACTTGAAGGTAGTTAACTAAGGTGACATGGCTCTTTTCACTCAGTTAACTCAGTGAATTCGAGTTGGATAAGATTGGTTTCAGTTCTAAATTATTGGTTGCAAATTTGTAGCAATTTGTTTCAGTTAATTTGAGTTATTGTTAGTTTAACTAGTTCTAACTGTCAGAAGAACTAGTTGAGGTCAAGTTGTGGAAGTGGAACTTCAACCACACACAGTGATCAATCAGCCCAAAATAATTGTTGCATGCAAAGAATTCAAGTTACCCATTTGAGATGGAAATTGTGTGAAATTACTATAAAATAAGGGAAATTCCCCAAGGGAACAACAAAAAGAAATAGGAGCATGGGAAGGCTTGAAATTGGCTAAGTGTTGGCCAGGTTCAGTCAGTCAAGTAGATGGATAGACTATACACTTTCAAGGTGTGCTCAGGCTTGAGAAAGCATATGTATTTCATCTCTATTCTTTGATTAATGAAATATAGATAGTAAGGGGTTTTGAGCAGTTTCTTTCCCCTAGATAAATCTATGTGCATGTGTGATTTTTCCTCTTGCATTTCTATGGTTCTTGTTTTAGATGGTGAATTAACTTCCCCAGATCAATAGAGTAGCTTCATGTCTTGTGATTTAGCAAATTTCGTGAGCAGTATTGAATCTACACATTAGTTTCCACAAACATCATACACATGCTTGCGGCGGAGTAGCAATCTGTATGATTGGTTTGTTTATGTTTCATCAATTTTTTTCCCGTATTCACACGATTATGCTCATGGACAGATTTGTCTTTTCTTGCATAATCACGGACAGAATGGTTTTTATTATTTGATATCAATAGTATCCACACGTTTTTGGCAGAGTAGTAATCCTTATGTTGGGATTAGATGATATCTAAATGTATTGTCAATTTTTTCCAGTGTTTTCCCCCAACGAGCTATTTTAGTTAAATTTCATTATTGTCAGGATTTTATATGAATATACTCATTAAGTGTGTATGCATAATGTAATATCAATCATATAAATGTGAATGAAATTACTGGTCTTTTTCTACATAAAAAGTAAGGACTAGTCGCTTTGTAGCATCCTTCCTTTATGCATTTTATGTTATGTTTCTTCCTAACTCAAGGGGCTACAATAATCATTTTGTATTATTGGAGCCTTTCATGCACAAATATAATTAATTAAAATTCAATGTTGATAAATTAAAGATCATGATCCTCAAACTACGTGCAACAAAAATGCCCATTCATATTCACCTTTAAAGACTAGCAAGCAAACATGGCCATGTCTCACATATGAAATGGTGCAAACATATATTAAGCACCGAAAGGGATATGTGTTTATCACCTTATATTAATACCTAATATAACTAATTTATGATATTTTTGTCAAGTGGGTGTAGCTTGGGTGGTAGGGAGGAGTAGCTCTCATCCTCCCCACCAAGATTTACATGATCGCTCCTTGGGAATAATTTCTACATGAAAGTTAGTTGAATCAACAAAACACGGGCGGGTTTTCCATGGGTGTAGCTAGTATCGATCTCCAATACAGTGAACCGCACGATATTAGAAAAAAACAAACAAACAAACAAATAATTATGATCTTCCTATGGGAAAAGGGCTTGAAATAAGGGGGTTTACATATAACCAAGTAATAAGTTAACCAATGAAAGCTATATGGAGAAGATATATTAGGAAGAATTGCAAAGGGTATTTTATAGCTTTTAGAAGGGTCTTTTATAACTTTCAAATAGACAAAATTCCAAGTTTATATGGCTAAATAAATTAATTTTTAGGCTTCTATGAATTTTTGGAGGAAGTTCTATTAAGGGTATCCATGGAATCAAAGAGCCCAAGGAAGGTGTTGGAAGTTGTCAACTCTACCTATCTTGGCCTCATCCAAGGAAATATAATCCTATCTCCTTTGATAATTTTAGGCCCATCTTTCTTTGCAACTATAATTATAAGAACATTGCAAAATCATTGCATTCAGTGTGAAGAAAATCATTCCATAGGCCATATCTCAAGAACAATTTGGTTTCCTTTATGGAATACCAAATCCATGATGTTATTGGTTACAAGGCTATCAACTAAGAAACTATCAATTGTGGTGATGAAGTTTGATTTTTGCAAGGCCTATGATACAGCATGTTGACTTTATTTGAGGCTTACATTAATCCATATAGGCTTTTGTGTTTTTCTAATTTGATTATTAATTGCTTATCCTTTGTTTACTTTGTTTCCTTTGTAATTTTAATTAATGATTATACCCCCATATTTTCAAACCCTCCAAAATGATTAGGCAGGGGTGCCTCCTAGCACCTCTATTGTTTCTAGTTGTTGTTAAAGGGATAGAGGGATGCTATTGGAGACCAAAAGATCTAGAACCCTAAAAAGTATAAATATGGGATGATCCCTTTATGTAACACATTTTCTTTTCATAGATGCTTTATGTTGTGATGGTTCATGAAAGAATGCATCAAAGTTAAAAGAAATCCAACTCACTAAACTCCAAGGTGAGTGTTGAAGTATTTGGGGTTTTATATCAAACCCAATTATTATGGAATTTAAGAATGTAAATGGATTAAGGAAAAAGTGGAAAACATAATAAATATTTGGTGTAAAATATGGTTTTTTATGGGTGGAAGGTTAATTATAGTGAAATTAATACTACAAGTCATTCTAGTGCATTGGCACTACTTGGTCTATGTTCTCAAAGGGATCCTAGAAATAATCATGAAGGAAAGATTTGAAAATTTATGGTTTAGGAACAGGGAAAAAAGGGGAAGGTATCCCCTTGGTCAAATGACAAGTAATTTCCAAAACCAAGAATCAAGGGGTAGAGCCAAAAAAAATATTCATCATTTTGGGAAGGCTTTTTGCAACCAAGAAACTATGGATATTTGTATCAAAGAATAGGATATGAAATGAAACTCTTTAAAAAACAAATTAACCCCTTCTCTATGGAAGAATGGATCCAAAAATCTATAAAAATTGTTTATAATGCATCTATTTTTTGGAAAACCATATTGGTAGCTATTCCCCTTAATTGGGAATCGGTTCGTCTCAACGTTAGGTAAGGGGGAAAGGGTTAGAGTTAGCATCGATACATGGGTGGGTTGTGGGCATGGATTCAAGTAATTTAAAAATATGATTTTGTCTCTTCATAGGAGAGGTATCTTTAATCTAGCCCAAACAAAATCTCCAAAATCCACTTCTATATGACAACAAAAGTGAATACGTGTAGATAAATTTGGTTTAGAAGAAATGAGAGGCTTATATTGTTTGGTTAAAGGTTAGTTGTGTTGACATTAAAGAGTCAGAGGATGAGCTTGTATGATCAAAGAATGTTGCATTGATAGTTTATCGGGCCAAGGCTTGGGTATATAGCTATGTTTTCTCTAGAGGGACTTGAGGATTTTCAATGAGGGTAAAAGCCACTGTAGGAAATCAGATCTTCATTAAATTTTCAATTTTTTATGTGGTTAGTTATTAAGGATAAGACCCTTACTGGGAAAATATTTTTATAAAAAAAAAGGTATGGGCCATGAATATTTCCATTATGCAAGATGGAGCTAGAGACCATAGATTGTTTTCTCATCTATTTTTCATATGCTACATAGGTTTAAAAGACATGTATCCTTTAATTAGAGTTAGTGATTGTTGGCATGGAGAGTCAGTGGCAGTTGAAGCCTTAATTAAAGGAATTTAAAGGCTTTGATCTAATGGTTTCCTAGTTGGAAAGGAATGAAGCAATCTTTAAAGAAAAATCCATGCCTCCTTTCTAATGTGCCTTACAAGCTAAGCCTGTCTTTTCTAGCTAGGTTCATTCCTCGAAAGAAATTGGTTCATGCTCTAATAAACAAAGCTAGGTTTGTTGGGATACTTTGATGGTGCAAGTGAAGGTACCTCATCCTAGTGTAGGGCCAGTCGCATCCTCATTTTTAAGTGATTCTCATTATATTAGTGTTAATGCTAGCTTAGGAGGAGGCTCTAATGACCTTGTTGAACTCATTGTTAAGTTTTTCTTCAAATTATCCACTACGAGAGGTGTATCTAACCTATGGTTCTCTAGGGATTATTTAGTAGTTATTAACTAGATAAAAGGTGCTTGTATAATGGAAAATTTGATTCTGAGTCCTAACTTGGAGGAAGTGAAGGGGCCCTAATCAATTTTAACTCAATTTCATTTGCACGCGTACAAAGAATTAAACTCTTGACACTAATTCATTATCAAATGAAGATCTCTAGCGGGTAGTTGTATCTTGCCATTGGAAAGAACCTAGGGATGGGTCTACAATTTAGGAACATCTTTTCTATACATGATTAAGAGGTTGTTTTCTATTCATATTAGAAAGAGATATCAGATGTATTCTAGCAACTGATGCATTAGAATTTTTCCCTCACCTCTTGTCAATTTCTAGGACATCTTTGGGTCTATATCAAATTACAATGGTCTTTTTCTTTGGGAGGATTACATATAATTTTCATGAAAACCATAAACAAACATTTTACTTGTAATTTTGTGTACATTTTAAATGATATAAATTGATATAAATAGAGTCTTAGAGATGAATGTGCTTTAATTTTGAGGCTAGTTTAGGTATATATAAGACTCCTTCGAAAAAATTGATACTTCATGAAACAATCCAATGTGTTCCATTGCAATGCTTCAAACAGATACATAATGTTTTTTCTTTTCATATTGAAATGAATATATGGTTTTTTCCCATAAATAAAATAAAACAAGCTATAAATAAGAAATACTTGAGATTCACGTAAAACCTATTTATATTTAACCAAACAATAACCACTTGAGATTGTCCATTCTTTGGAGGGTTTGGAATGAACTTACATATAAAATTGTGTCTTATAAATCAAATTCAAAGCAACTCTCAACATTTTTCCTTATATCCAAAAGATCAACTTCAAAGCATAAACTTATGTTATCGAAAAGATCAATTTCAAAGTAGATTCTCATCTCTAAGAATAATTCCAAATCATACATGGTACTAAGGTTTTCACAAAACACTCTCTACTAATATAAAAATGTTCAATATATTGGTTTGCTAAATTATAAAACAAAGGAAGATGAAGATTGAGAATGCTTTCTCATTCGAAATTAGGTTTTTCCTTTGTCACAAGTACTCTTCTAATAAGATGTTTCATTCTCATGTTAGCATTTGTTGTTTCATCTATCAAGTAATTTTTTTGTAGAGATTTCATTGCCATGGATCATATCAAGGGTTGGTATTGTTAGCACTCCATAGTTTTCCTAGGTTGAAAGGGAAACTGCAGAGGTAACCACAAACTAGTTTTAAAGTTGGGATCTAGCCCTTTTAGCTTCAGAGAGGGATCTCTTTGTATGATTTAATTTTTTTCTTTCAAGTCTTAAGCTAGATATTAAAGTTTGAGATAGATTTTTCAAAATTTTGGTTGTAAAATACAGGAAAAGTCCATTGCGCATGGAGTCATTAAAATTCTTGGTAATCAATCACAAATTAAAAAGGTATCCGAAACAAGGCGAGGTAGGAAAACTCCTATATCTTAAGATATTTTATAGTGTGGTTGATATGATAAAGTAGATGATCAATTAAATATAAAGCATACTCAGATGAATTTTATATTTAATCTCAGAAGAAAAACATTAAGAATGTTTCAACAAGCCAGAGCAGAGTGCAATAAGTAAATTCAACTCCTAATCTTCTTGCCACGATCAGGAAGGGAAATCCATATGAAAACTCATAAAGAAGAACAAATCGAGGATAAAATCACCATTTATTTGACACAAGAATCCTGGAACAAAACTGCCTTTGTATTTCTGCAATTGATTACTTCAAGTAAAATCCACAACTTAGATCAAGGTAGAGCTCTTTTCTTCATACATAAGCTAACCCTTACTAAGTATTTTTACAAATATTTATAGAGTTGCTATGGAACTAACTTCGGATCTCAAAAATAAATCAATTACAAAATAATATCTATCAGAAGATGTAAATATTTCTAAAACAAAACTAAGAAATAGGAATTCTGGACAAATCCAGTTGTTTTGTTGACACTTTTGAGGAAAGTTATTGCTAACTATAGCTATTTTCTGCTCCTTTTGTTTTTCTATTCCCAAAACTGTGGGATTTATGTTTGTCTTTATTCAACTAGCTCCAACAATTTATCCCACCGCTCTTCACTAGGAATGGACAAACTTATCATGTTCTGAAATTTCTCATCTACCTATGTATATATATGAAAACTTGGCTTATTGAGAAATAGATGGTGGACTTCATGTTGAATGTAGAGGTCATTTTGTAGTCCTTCCAGGAAAGCCTCTCCAAGTATTGTCACTCTGACCTTGTTGAATTTGGAAGCATCTGCAACTATTTTTCATAACTGGTCTTGATAGTTCTCCAATGGAATCAATTGTCCATTAGAGTCTTTCAAAGTTGGAACTTCATTTTCCTGCAATACATTAAATTTTATGTTAAATATATTTACCTGTAACTCCAATTCTTTGCACTTAGTCTCCAACTGTATCATGAAGTTCTCCTTTGTTAATACTCTTTTTACTTCCATCATTGTGCATGTTATATCTTGAATCTGGAATTCTTAAATCTCTTCCTTAGTTTTAGAATTCAACATTTTAATAATTCTATATGCTTCTGCTGGCCTGTGCTCTATTTCAATTTTTGTTTTTTCAATCACTGCCTTGACATTTTGTACTAACTCCTCCTACTCAAATATAATCTGAATGGATGACCATAATTCTCTGATATTTTCGTTTGTATTATGCCATATACTCCTTTTGGCCTTTTCCAACATCTTAGTTGTTAGAGACAGATTCTCATACTTTTGAATTTGTTGTGTCAGTTTGAAGTTCTTTTGCACCTTTGCTAGGTATGCATTATCTACTTTTATCTTGTTTTCCTCCATCTTTGTGAGTGTTTCCATTAACTTCTCATTTTCCTTATTTGTTAATGATAATTCTCCCAAAGATTGGACTAGCTTCTCATAAGAATATGAATTTGATGCTTGTGTTGTTTGTTGTACTTCATGTTGTGCTAATGTACCTATTGTTGCCAATTGTTCATTTTCCTTCAACAGTGCTTCCATGTCCTTTTCCATCTTCTGGATTTGAATATTCTGTTCAACTATTAATTTGAACAACTTTTCTTTCTCTATTTCCAGATTGGTTACTTATTTGGCCTGAGGGTGCTCTATGATTGGAATCTTAAGTTTTTCCTGAGGGCTTGAATATCTACATTTTTATTTTTAATTATCTCCTCAGCTGCCTTAACATTACTAGGATCGTATCTATTATAGCTCCAAATCTCACCCTTGATATTTGTGATGCTGCATTTATGGCCTAGGGCAACCCCTCCTTCCAGACCTAGTCCAAATACTTTAAAAAAGTGTTTTACTCCCTATACACGACATTGCCCTAAGATAAACGCGTGTATACGTGGGTTTGTGTAAAAAAATTAAATCTCCTTAATTTCGGGCGGAAGTCACAGGTTTTACCCATTGATTACCTATTAGTGCTCGTGGCCCAACTGTTCCCAACGAATTCCCAACTAAAAAACTACTTTGGGAGAAGTATAAAAAGGCTTCAATGGGAAGGCCTAAAGGAGGAGAGAATAGAGAGAAAATTACTATGTTGAGATTATCCCTGATTACGTCTGAAGATCCTTGTGCTTCCAGCACTTCCCCCATTATAGGAAACCCTTGTTTCCTTGAGTTATGCTGTCATTTTGTTATGAAACCAGCTCAAGAAAAGATAGAAAAGATAGATCAACGCCTTAGAATTCAGCCTCTTCGAGGGGGCAACCTCCTTTACATTACATAAATGAACAATTCTTGGATGATTCAAATGACAAAACCTCCTTTCTATATATAGGAGTCTAAGGAGTCACAATATAATCCAGCCGACCTAACAATAATAATATAAAGCCACAAAAATAACAATAGAGGGATTCTATGGGGCACAGTAATAACAATATGGGGGCAATAGGGGCACAACAATATTAATAAGGGGTATAACTACAATAGTAATGGGGTAATCACTAGTATTATAGGGACCCAACATGCCCCTCTCCTTCAAAAAAGTGTTGTCCTCAACGCTTGAGTAGTTCTGGATACTTCTGCATAAAATTCTCATCCTCCCATGTGGAATCTTCAGCGGATAAGTTCTTCCACTTGATAAGATACTCTGAAATTGATCGATTTCGTAGCTGTCGAGTTCTTGTTTCTGTGACTGCTTCCGGTTCCAATATAATTTTTCCTTCCTCGTCAAGTTCTGGCAATATTGTTTGAACTGGGAGCTTGTCACCTATAACCTTCTTTAAACATGAAACATGGAAAACTGGGTGCAATCGAGAAGCTGCAGGAAGCTCCAATTTGTATGCCATAGTACCAATCTTTTGCAACACCTTGTACGGACCATAATACTTTGGTGATAATTTATTATCCTTCTTAGCTTGCTTGAGGGACATTTGCTTATATGGTTGTAGCCGTAGGAATACCCAATCACCTACATCAAAACTTCTTTCACTGCGATGTTGATCTGCCTGTTGTTTCATTCTATTTTGTGCCAACACGAGGTTATCCTTTAAGAGTTGGAGGACTTGTTGTTGATGTTCGATGTGATGTTCCACTGCCTGAACCTTAGAATTTTCTCTTAAATATGATGTGATGGATGGTGGTTGATACCCATAAAGTGCCATAAATGGGGTCATTTTTGTTGCTGTATGGAAGGAAGTGTTATACCACCATTCAGCCAGAGGCAACCATTTGACCCATTGTGTCTGTTTATCAGATACAAAGCAACGAAGATATCCTTCCAAACATTTGTTTACTATCTCAGTTTGCCCATCAGATTGAGGATGATAAGATGAGCTATGAGCTAACTGAGTACCAAGACAAGAAAATAATTCTGTCCAAAAATTTCCAGTGAAAATGGGATCTCTGTCACTTACAATAATCTTTGGGTTTCCATGTAGCTTTTGAATTGTTTCCATAAATGCAGTAGAAACTGTACTGGCTTTAAATGGATGTGATAATGCACAAAAGTGTGCATACTTGGTAAGTCTGTCAACTACCACCATGATGACACTCTTTCCCTCAGACTTGGGTAAACCTGTGATAAAATCCATTGAAACCTCCTCCCAACGTTGGCTTGGAATGGATAAAGGTTGTAATAGACCCGGTGTCTTAATTGTTTCAACTTTATTTTGTTGGCAAACCAAACATTCCGCCACAAACTTTTGAATATCTGATTTAAGGCCATCCCAAAAAAATTCCTTCTTAACCCTGTGGTAAGTTTTTAAAAATCCTGAGTGCCCTCCTAAGGGAGAAGTGTGCAATTCCATAAGAATCTTTTGTTTTAGCTGGGAATTCTTACAGAGGTATAAGCGATCTTTGTACCATAACGAATCATTTTGCCAGCTAAATGTATCAGACGTACTGGAATCTTGTTGTAGCTTTCGAATAAGTGCCCACACTTCTTCGTCATTCTTCCATTCCTCCCTTGCTTCGTTTATCCAATCTGGTTGGATAATAGAAATGGCGCACAACAATGCTTCCACATCCTCATCCTTTCTTGAGAGTGCATCTGCCACCACATTTTGCTTCCCTTTTTTGTAGATGATTTCAAAGTCATAACCCAACATCTTTGTGACCCACTTTTGTTGCTCTTCAGAGGATAATCTTTGTTCTAAAAAGTATTTAAGGCTATCATGATCCGTTTTTACCTTGAAGTGTCTTCCCATTAGGTAGGGTCGCCATTTCTTAAGTGCATGGAGTATTGCCAACATTTCCTTCTCATAAATAGCTTTGCTTAAAAACTTTCCCTTGATTGGACGACTTTCAAAAGCAATGGGTCTTTCATCTTGCATTAGAACAGCACCAATTCCATTTCCTGAAGCATCACATTCCACAATAAAGGTTTTTGTGAAGTCCGGTGTAGCTAAGACCGGTGCTTGGCACATTGCCTCTTTAAGATGTTCAAAGGCCTTTGTTGCTTCCGGAGTCCATGAAAATGCATCTTTCTTCAATAATGTTGTTAGAGGTGCTGCTATTCTCCCATAATTCTTAACAAACTTGCGATAATACCCTGTCAACCCAAGAAATCCTCGCAGATGCTTTATGGATGTGGGGATTTTCCATTCCTTAATGGCTTTAATTTTGCTAGGGTCTACCTTAACTCCTTCATGAGATACAATATGACCCAAATATTCCACCTCCTGGACTCCAAAGAAACATTTGGATCTTTTTGCATATAATTGTTTCTCCTCCAATAGTTGTAGCGCCCTGTCAACATGTTCAACATGATCCTTCCAAGACTTGCTGTATATTAGTATATCATCAAAAAATACTAACACAAATTTTCTAAGGAATGGTTTGAAAATTGAATTCATCAAACCTTGAAATGTTGAAGGTGCATTGGTAAGGCCAAAAGGCATGACCAAAAATTCATAATAACCCTCATGAGTTCTAAAAAAATTTTTCGGAATGTCTTCAATCTTCATTCTGATTTGATGATATCCTGAACGAAGATCCAACTTGGTGAAGTAAATTGATCCATGCAATTCATCCAGTAATTCATCAATGACAGGAATGAGGAACTTATCTTTAATAGTGAGCTTGTTGAGCTCCCTATAATCCGGACACATGCGCCATGATCCATCCTTCTTGTGCACCAATACTACTGGAGCAGAGAAGGAACTTTGACTCGGTTGAATTATACCAGCCTCTAGCATTTCTGCAACCATACGTTCAATTTCACTCTTTTGGACATAGGGATATCTGTATGGTCTGATGTTTGGAGGAACACTTCCTGGAATCAGATGAATAGCATGATCATGATCACGCATAGGTGGGAGACCTTTGGGAGTCTCAAATACCTTGGAATGATTGTCCAGGACTTTTTGGAGATCTGGAGAAATAGATGATTCCAATGTGGAAACATCTAGCGAACATAATTGTGCAATTACACCTCTTTGCTCCTTTTTTAGAAGCTTTGTCATACCATTAGAGCTGATTATCTTTCCTGGTTTCCCTGCAATACCCCTTAATTCAACTTCCTTTCCTTCCGTAGAAAATTTGATGAAAAGTTCTTGAAAATTAAAAGCTATTGTACCCAAGGATTGTAGCCATTGGACTCCTAGTACAACATCAGCACCTCCCATTGGAATGGAAAGCATTGGGCTAGTCAATACATATTCTCCCATGGATAGCTTGATATTATGGCACTTTCCAGAGCAATTTATTGTTCCTCCATTTGCAATCATCACTTGACACTCTGGTGCTGGATATAGGAAGCAATTCAATTCTTTTGCTACCCTACAATGAATAAAATTGTGGGTGCTTCCTGAATCAATCAACACTATTACCTTTTTCTTCTTGATTTGTCCTTCTATCTTGATGGTTTGAGGAGTGGTAATTCCCGCCAATGCATTACAAGATATGGTCGGATTTATTTGTTCTTCATCTAGGCTTTGTTCCTGGAGTATATCCTCTTCTTTTGACCTTTCTTGCTCCTTTTCTTCTTCCTCTTCACAATCTATGTAGAATAATTTCTTCTCAGCACACTTATGACCTTTAGTGTATTTGCTATCACAACTGTAACAAAGCCCTTTTGCTCTTTTTTCTTCCAATTGTTGTGGTGTCAACCTTATAGGTTGTGGAAGACTAGGGGCAACAACACTTCCGTCTTTATAGTTGTGAGTGGTATGCTTCCTGGTTGCCATAATTTTGCTTTCCATTTTTCTTGCTAACCTGAATGCCTTCTCTAATGAATCAGGTTCCCAAAGGCGAACATCATGTTGGATATTATCCTTTAAAGACCCTATGAACACATCAATCCTATGCTCCTCTGGAATATCTTTTACCCTTATGTTCAATTTTTGGAACTCCTCAATGTGCTCCATTATTGAACCCTTTTGTTTGAGACTTATCAATTGGCTAAAAAAAGTGTTGCTTTTTGTATCCTCATAATGTGCTATCAATTCTTCCGTAAAAATTGCCCAAGTGATAAATTGTTTACGAGAGCAAAGCCATTGATACCATACAAACTGATTTGGTTCCAAATATAAAGTTGCCATACGTACCTTTTGTGTGTTTTGCACATTATTGAGATCGAAGAATTGCTCCATCTGTAATATCCATGTGGCGGGATCCTTGCCATCAAACTTCCTCATATCGATTTTTGGAATATGGTGGGTCTTCGATCCAACATTAGAGTCTATGGAATCATGATTAACATTTCTTTTGTTCGCATCATGAGTTTCCTTTACTACCTTTTCACCATTAGTAAGTATTTCTTGTAGAAAATTTGTCAAATCTGTCTTCATATCTGTCATGCATGTCTTCAAGTTTGTGTTCAAATCTATCTTCAATTCTTCCATGTTGTCTTCAAATCTGTCTTCCAATCATCCATCTTAGCTTCCACACCCTTTATCTTAGATTCCACGCCATTTATCTTAGCTTCTGTTAGCTTTTGTGAGCGTGACATTTGTTGCACTTGTTCTTGTAATTTTGATATATCATGTAGCATTTCTTCCTCTTCTTCATGAGTCATGCTAGAGCTTTCAGGTTCCTTACTAGGTGTTTGCATTTTCTTTCCTCGGGGCATCAGTTACCGATAATAATGCTTTACTATGCCCTTTGAATTCCTTCAAACCAAGCTTACACAAAAATTTAAAAAAAAAAACTACACACCTTTTTTCACTTTGTAGAAGCCTGATATTGAATCTGATGTATCTCTGTAATTCCAGATCCTCCAGTTCTGAAATTGTGACCTGTAGTAGCCTTCTGTGTCCTCTTTCCAATGCCACAAGTCTGACCCAAATTGGATTCTCCAAGGAAGAGTTATGTGAAATCTCCCACAGTGACTTGATTATAGACTAGTTCAGTAGAGCGAACTTGTACGACGTGCCACGAGTCACTGTTTCGACCTTTGGATCTGAAAAATACATACAAGAAACTACAGTCCGTCCTCTTTCTGTACCTTCTTACGAAATTTCAATCCGATCCCCAGAGAGAAAGTTATGACGATTTTTCCCAGGTCACCTGTTTTGAATGTAATTCAGGAGTCTGCAAAAAGACCAACTTCCTCAGATCATATCTCCGCAAATATCGCGCGAAAAGCTCTGAAATTCGGACCCAAGGTTCAGCGCGATTTCTTCTCAAATGGGTTTTTTTTGCGACTTCTGAAACGTCACAGAAAAAAAGTTATAGCGAAAATTCCACGATGACCTGTTTGGAGCAGCGAAACCCTAGAATCCAAAGCTCTGATACCAAATGTTATGAAACCAGCTCAAGAAAAGATAGAAAAGATAGATCAACGCCTTAGAATTCAGCCTCTTCGAGGGGGAAACCTCCTTTACATTACATAAATGAACAATTCTTGGATGATTCAAATGACAAAACCTCCTTTCTATATATAGGAGTCTAAGGAGTCACAATATAATCCAGCCGACCTAACAATAATAATATAAAGCCACAAAAATAACAATAGAGGGATTCTATGGGGCACAGTAATAACAATATGGGGGCAATAGGGGCACAAAAATATTAATAAGGGGTATAACTACAATAGTAATGGGGTAATCACTAGTATTATAGGGACCCAACACATTTCACTAGTTGAGATATCTTTGTGTGAGTCATGGAAGGAGCCTTTTGAAGACTTGGGATTGGACGGACCCGGAGGACGGTTCCACTTGGACCCAGCAAGAGGAAGATTCAGGTGATATCATTCCTTGCTTTGTCTTAGTTATCTACAATAAAGAAATATTTGTCTTGTTCCCAAAATCAATCTTCTTTATGCATATGATGTTACTGTTATGGTTTACATATGAATAGTTATTAAGGAATTTAGACTTCTGTGATCCATAACATTGTTTAGATAATCTTCGGCAAAATCACATAACCAATCTTTTGTCGACGCGTTTCGAACCAACCAGTGTGGTTCATCGTCAGGACAAGTTGAAGAACAGATCCAGCTTAGCCTGTTTAAATAGCTAGAGCAGAGACACCAACGGTTACCTGGCCAAAGGTTGACTTAAGGAGCAAGGTCAAATTTAGTTATATTAGGTAAGAAATAAATAAATATATCAATGATAAAATTATAATATAATAATAAATAAATCAAAAATAAATAAATATATATAAATTTAGTTAAATTAGGTGTGAGATAACTAAATAAATATATAAATATATAAATAAAATAATAATAAATTATTTATTTATTAAATAAATATATAAATATATAAATAATAATAATTTATATTTATTTATTTAAATAAATAAAAATATAAATAATAATAATTTATATTTATTTATCTATTAAATAAAAATAAATATAAAAATATAAATTAATAAATATAATATCAAAGGTAAATTATTTACTTAATTTATATAAATGGTATTATTAGTGAGGTAAATAAATATAAAATCATATATAAATATATAAGTTTAGTTATATTAGGTGTGAGATAACTAAATATATAGATATATAAATAAATAATAAATTATTTATTTATTAAATAAATATATAAATATATAAATAAAAAATATATTTGTTTATTTATTAAACAAATAAATAAATATAAAATTAATAATTAATAATTATAATAGGAAAAGTAAATTAATTATTTAATTTATATAAATGGTATTATTAGTGAGGTAAATAAATATAAATTCATATATAACTATATAAATTTAGTTATATTAGGTGTAAGATAATTAAGCAAAAGATAGTTAAATTAGATAAATACTCAGGATTTATTCAAGAATCCAATAAAATTATTAAAGTTAATTATGTCATTAGGTAATTAAATTATTACTTATATGGTTTATAACTCTTTTTAAACCATATAAGTAATAATTTAATTACCTAATGACAGAATTAACTTTAATAATTTTATTGGATTATTGAATAAATCCTGAGTATTTATCTAATTTAACTATCTTTTGCTTAATTATCTTACACCTAATATAACTAAATTTATATAGTTATATATGAATTTATATTTATTTACCTCACTAATAATACCATTTATATAAATTAAATAATTAATTTACTTTTGCTATTATAATTATTAATTTATAATTTTATATTTATTTATTTGTTTAATAAATAAACAAATATATTTTTTATTTATATATTTATATATTTATTTAATAAATATATAATTTATCATTTATTTATATATCTATATATTTAGTTATCTCACACCTAATATAACTAAACTTATATATTTATATATGATTTTATATTTATTTACCTCACTAATAATACCATTTATATAAATTAAGTAAATAATTTACCTTTGATATTATATTTATTAATTTATATTTTTATATTTATTTTTATTTAATAGATAAATAAATATAAATTATTTTTATTTTTATTTTTATTTATTTAAATAAATAAATATAAATTATTATTATTTATATATTTATATATTTATTTAATAAATAAATAATTTATTATTACTTTATTTATATATTTATATATTTATTTAGTTATCTCACACCTAATTTAACTAAATTTATATATATTTATTTATTTTTTATTTATTTATTATTATATTATAATTTTATCATTGATATATTTATTTATTTCTTACCTAATATAACTAAATTTGACCTTGCTGCTTAAGTCAACCTTTGGCCAGGTAACCGTTGGTGTCTCTGTTCTAGCTATTTAAACAGTCTAAGCTGGATCTGTTCTTCAACTTGTCCTGACGATGAACCACACTGGTTGGTTCGAAACGCGTCGACAAAAGATTGGTTATGTGATTTTGCCGAAGATTATCTAAACAATATGAATAGTTGTTTCAATTGCATAACTAACCATATTTCAATATGTTATGAATTCGATTTCTATATGATGCTTTATCTATATATGGCTATGCTTCTTTGAATTGGTTGTTTTGCAGGTTCAAGGATCGAGAGAAACTCCAAGAGGGTTTGGACCCTGACTGGATCTCCCCGAACGAAGGACCCCCAGGTGCACCTCTCTTTGTGTAGTTTGCTTATTTAAGTATCATGGTTGTGTGGAATGCATGTTTTTTACAGTAGATAACCCCCGCTCTATTAGGGTGTTGACCCAAAACCCTAGCATCATAACGAACGAGCAACTAGAAATGGTTTAGAAAAATGTTAGCCAAATCGGCGAAAGATGTAAAGCTGCCCCCTGGCAACTCTATATACCACTTGGCCGCATTGCCAATTAAGGTGCGTTGAAAAAGTCTCAACCTAACCAAGTCATCGATGAGGGAGTTTGATGAGCACCACAAATGGAATGTGGTTACATGGTCGCCCGGGTCTTCACCACCCTTCCCCTCGAACTTTGGAATATCCGATGGGAGTTTGGTTGGGACCGGAGGCCAGGCTGGATTGTATCTGATTGGATCATTTGTCAATTTTGTGAGATCTGGAAAATTCAGCGTTGCCAGAAAAGGAAGCCTAGGAGGACCTTGGGGATTCCACCCAGATTGGGCGGAGTTCCCAAAGTTCTAAAAAGATTGGCCTGGATTTTGAAAGGCACCAGGCTACCCAAAGTAACTAGCAGAACCCGCTGAACCAAAAGGTGACCCTTGTGGTCCAGAAAAACTCGGAGTTTGACCAACTCCAGCCGAAACACCTCCAAAACTAGCGAAGTTCCCTCCTAAAGCATTATAAGGAGTCGATAACCCCTGATAAGGATTCCAATCAGTACCTAAGGGAGGAATACTTTGAAATAAACTAACTGTGGAGTACGGCCTATTCCCTTGTTGGTCGAAAAACAGATTCCCAGTTCCTATGCCACTAACTGCAGGGTTAGTCCAACCTTGAAAGGGATTACTGCCTTGACCTATAGAAGAAAAAGGCATAGATCCTATCGTCGGGTTGGAATGTGGTATATGACCACTTCCAAAAGGAAAACCCTGAAATGAAGCTGATCCACCCATCATGGATGTGGAGGCACTAAATGGAACTAACGGAATACCCTGTGGATGGGTGCCAAACGGGAAAAATCCAAAACTAGATGCATTGGCTTGGGAATTTCCACTCGTAGAAGGAATGGAGGTAGACCCAACTAAGGATGTACTAGCAAAATACCCAAATAAGGATGCAGAGGGGATGGAAATAGTTCCTCCCCCTTGTACTGATGTTGGAGTCTGCATTGTCGTAGAACTTGTGGTAGAAGCCATGCTTCCAGTGGTGGTCATCGAAGGTAAGTGTGTAAAATAACCTAGACTTGAAGGTCTATGCGTCGGAGTCCCAACGTATTGTAATACGTCTAGATGATCTGAATGTAGAAGAGAATTCGGAGCCACTAACGACTCTGGGAGTTCTTCTACCTCAATGTTATTTTCTGATTGAAAGAGAACTCGAGAAAGAATTGGGGTGTTCCTCTCTAGTTCTGCGGAAGTACCAGGCCTATCCTGAACACTAATGCCCACGAGCGGAGGATCAATCCCCGATGCGTCAACTTCCACGAGATGAAACCCACTGGCAATATTACCTCTGCACCTTCTAGGATAAGGCTCTAAACTTGGTGATGAAAGACCACGAAGTCTTCGGGACCGTCTAGGAGATCAGTTAGCCACTTTGAATTTTTTATTAAGATCTAATTAAAGACTCAAGAAAAAATGAAAGCTAGGCCAACTAAGAGCATAGAGCATGCACTAAAAAGTCCCTAAAAGATGTCAGCCAGTCAAACAACTTTCAAGTATTTCCGCTCCGGGTGATGAGGACCAGACACCAAAATACAAGTGAAGTAGGGGCCTTCCGAAGATAGTCTGGGATAATGACAGCCCAGGCCCACTAGCAAAGGTATCAGAGGAAGTTACAATGGCCTCCAAACAACAGCATGTGTCGGTGCAGACCCCCAAGCTTCGCAAGGGTGCCCTCCAGAAGTACTGCTGAGAGTGATACAACGTCGACCTCAGGTGCCACAAGATTCCCCTCCGCAGCCACCTATGTATATCCCTAGGATTAGCAACTAAGGTTACCAACTCGTGTCAGAAGCCAAGCGGAACATTCTTGAGGTAATATCCGAGAAGTAGGAGAGGGGGTATCTCTCTTCCTTATCTTCAAAAACCTTCGTGCTTAACTCCCAGATCCGGAGCTTTCTTGGTCTTCCTAACGCTATTAGATTTGCACTCGTTATTCAGACTTCTATGTTTGATAGTTTAAAGTGGCCTTGGAGAGTTTTCTCTCCACACACCTAACCCAAGGCCCTAAATATCCTAAAACTTGTTGATGTGTCTAAATAGACATTATAAAAAAGTTCTAGTATATTTAATTAGCTCTTGTTTTTAAATGGGTTGTTCTTAAGTCAAGGGATAAACGGAAATGAAACTTGTGGTGTTTTTCGACGCAAAAGAAATTAATAAAAACCAAACTATATGCAAATGCATTTGCTTCATTCTTTGATGAAAGAAATTTCTACCAGGTTCTAAGGAACTTCTGAGAAAGAAATAAATTTTTCTTTTCTTTTCTTTCAACAAGCTTCACACTCACAAAAACTATTGGATGCCCTAAAAGATGCACAAACTATCCTAATGCAATGAATATATGCTGATGCAAAAACTTAAGATTACTCTAAAGCAAAGAATGAAAGCAAATTGTTTATCACTTCTAATTAGCCACTTTGATGTTTAGATAGAATATAAGTTCCTAATGCTCATTTTCGTCCAAACACTAAAAGAAAATCTTAAGACAAACGAAATTCACTTTCACTCGCAAAAAGAAAACAAATGAAAACAAGGCAAAAGAAAGCAAAAACCAAGTTTTTTAAGGAGTTTTCTTTTTCATAAAAGCAACAAACAACTTTTCAAAAGTGCTCCAAATACTAATGAAGACTTTGAGACCGAAAAATAGGCAACAAAAACACTTTGCAAGTTATCAACTCAAAATGAGTGAAAACTCAACAAAATAGGTGTTTCAAGATGCCCTGAACGACCAAAAAACAGCAAAAAGAGCTTGGTGACAATGATCAAAAGACCAAGAAAGACAACTTCCAAAATTGTCACTCAACAACTTTCAAAAAGTGAGAAAAGAAAATGGCCACAAGATGTAATTTTGACACAAAGCAAGAAGATCACAAAGATAAAGTTTGTCACAAAGATTGAAACCAATCTTTCTGCTCTAGAAGACCAGAACAGCCAAGATTCTCATAAAGAAATCTCGTGTGCTCAAACACAAATGATGACACTTGCAACAAAACAAAAACAAGACCAAAACTTTCCACAACAGGAGAGAATTTGAAACCGGAAACTTGCTGCAAAACCAAAGACTGACAACCAAACTTGACTGCTCAGGAAACACTCAGACCAGCAAACAAATCTTTTGAAATAGAAAGACTTGACAAAATCTTGGAAAATTAGGGTATACACAACTGTGTCAATACACAGTTGCGTGTATACACAATTCAACCCAGAGAAACCTGCGTATACACGGGTTCATATGGGGAAACTTGCGTACATACGCCACTGTAACCTGACAAAACTACGTATATAACAGTTCACAAGAAAAAGCAAAAAAGAGGTCTGAAGAAACTGTTCAGACTTAAAGCCTGAGTTCCTACAGGAATAGACAACTCAGTTACAGCAAGAAAATCAATGGCTGAGCCCTGATTGGCTTAAATTAACCCAAACTAGGAACAACAATACTATTGTCCCCAGCGGAGTTGCCAATTCTGTTGAGGGACAAAGTCCCCTAGGGTTTTGGGTCAATACCCTAGCAGAGCGGGGGTTATCTACAGTAAAAAACAAGCATTCCACACAGCCATGATACTTAAATAAGCAAACTACGTGAAGAGAGGTGCACCTGGGGGTCCTTCGTTTGGGTAGATCTAGCCAGGGTCCAAACCCTCTTGGAGTTCCTCTCAATCCTTGAACCTACAAAACAACCAATTCAAAGAAGCATAGCCATATATAGACAAAGTATCATATAGAAATCAACTTCATAACATATTGAAAGATGGTTAGTTATATGATTGAAACAACTATTCATATGTAAACCATAACAGTAACATCATATGCATAAAGAAGATTGATTTCAGGAACAAGACAAATGTTTCTTTATTGTAGATAACTAAAACAAAGCAAGGAATGATATCACCTGAATCTTCCTCTTGCTAGCTCCAAGTGGAACTGTCCTCCACGTCCATCCAATCCCATCTTCAAAAGGCTCCTTCCATGACTCACACAAAGATATCTCAACTAGTGATATGACATCATAACTCAAGGAAACAAGGGTTTCCTATAATGGGGGAAGTACTGGAAGCACAAGGATCTTCAGACCTAATCAGGGATAATCTCAGCAAAGTAATTTTCTCTCTATTCTCTCCTCCTTTAGGCCTTCTCATTGAAGCCTTTTTACACTTCTCCCAAAGTAGTTTTTTAGTTGGGAATTCGTTGGGAACAGTTGGGCCATGGGCACTAACAGGTAATCAACAGGTAAAACCTGTGACTTCCACCCGAAATTAAGGAGATTTAATTTTTTTAAGTGTTTTAAGACATATACATAGGTTGGGTGTACACAGACCCACGTATACACGCATTTAGCTCAGGGCAATGTCGCGTATAGGGAGTAAAACATTGTTTTTTAAGTATTTTGACCAGGTCTAGAAGGAGGGGTTGCCCTAGGCCATAAATGCAGCATCAAAAATATCAAGGGTGAGATTTGGAGCTATAACAATATCCTAGTTTGATTATTAAATCTTCCAGAGCTTCAATTCTAGTGTCTTTGGTCAAAGAAGACATCCATTCTATCTTCAATTGTGAACGCATATTATTCAGAGAGGCTTGCAACTTTGAGGCAGCCATGGCTAAACTAGTCAGTGTTGAATAAATCATCTCACCTGCTTGCTTATGAAAATCGATTTGACCAATTGCATGAACCTTTGTGGTATCAATAGAATATATTGAATCTTTGTAGTCTTCTGAACTTTTGGGGACTGGAACTATAGGTTTTAGGAAAGCTAATTGAAATTGTCCCTTTTTTGTGTCAAATGCAGATAGCAACCCGTGTTGAGTGGTAGTAGTCTGTTTCTAGGATTCTGAATATGTTGAAGCCTTCAATGTTTCATTCTTCTTCTTGATCTCCCTATATCTGGAAAAAATATTCTGGTGTGTTCCTATCTAAGATGTAGAAGATGTAGGTGGTTGTGTTATATCTTCAACATTTGAAAAACGAGTGACTGGAAAACATGTTAGAACAATTGTTGATTGATCTTATGACTCCTTATATTCTGATGATTCTTCTTGAATTTTTATTATCTGATCATCACTTTTAGTATTAGCCCTTGGATCCTTCTTTCTGCTCTTGAAAACACGAAAATCTGCAGCTTGAGCTTTTGAATCTGTAGGGGACATACTTTTTCTTGGTCTCGTGATTTCTTTTTGCTTTGGAATAGGATTTTGTAGAGATGATTGACTGAAAATTTGTTCGTCAGCCTCTTGTAGTGTGTTATTTTTCCACTGCTCTTGATTGGCATACTTATTTATCTCCGATCTAGGTGTATGTGCATATGGAGTGGTCTTCTACTCAATTCTCAGCTTTGAAATTATCCCAATTGGGTCATAATACCATGTGAAAGTGAGCTTAAACTTCATTTGTTTTATTAATTCATCCACTTCCTTGGTTGTTGCTCTAGTATTCACAATGTATGGCCCAACATGTGATTTCAATTTGAATTGTGCTTTATGCTTACTTGATACAAAATGTAGTTCATCCATGTTTAACATTTGTCTAATGTATTCCAGGGAAAAAATCCTCACTGCAAATCTATAGGGAGGAATCTCACACCCATAGATTTGAATCTTTGTATAGTTCTGGTAAAGATACCATTCTCCAACTTTAGCATGTTCTGTAAGATGCAAAACCTTCTTGATCTTTGGTGAAATCCTAGGTATAACATCGCTGCTAAGAAGACACAAAGATGTATGCAAAACCTGATCCACAAAATCACTGAATGAATAATATTCTGAATTCCTTCTGACTAAATAAGTCCAGTGAATCACTGATAATGGCCTTCCCTAATCATCCATCTTCTGTAACTAGAACTTGAATCTGTATGCTTGATAGAATAGCATCAAATATACTATGACTAATTGATGTTTGAATGCACCTTCAGCCTTGAATTTCATAAATTTATCGTGAATAATATATGACAAGTATTGACTATAATTGAAAATGAGTGATGGCTTCTAACCAACAGAAAATACTCATAAAAACCCTAACACTACCTCATCTACCCATTGGTCTGTGTGATAACCTAACAGGCAAGTAACCATGGAGATGACTTGCCTTGACATCTCGAGAAAAATAGAAGCAGAGTAATGCTAGCCTATTCATAATTTTCATGCAGAAAACATTCAAAAATATGGGCTCGCTGGGGAAAGGTAAGTTTTTTATATATATCCATGAGTGCATCAGTAGAAAATGGATGTAAATGGGTTTGAGTATTAAACTGAAGGGCTTGACAAATAGCTTCTCGAGTAATTGAGAATAGGATTTGATTGTTTTGACCAATTATTGCTTTTTGGCTGGCGAGGTCCCTGAGATGACACCAAGTAACGAATTCTGGGAAAAAATGAGTATGGGGAAAGATAAATTGAGGTAAGAGTGATTCCCAAATACTTAGAACATCACTTTTATCCAAGAATTTATGATTTGTCCAATCTCGAAGCTCATATAAATCAAATTCGCATTGGGTTTCTGCTATCTTGTACTGGGTATCGACCAAAGGGGGCCTATATAAATTAGGGACACGAGGTATCATAGGATTCTCATTAGTCATTTTTCTCTTTTCTTTGTGTGAAGACATTTTTAATTTCAATGGAAAATTGGAAAAACAATGTTACCAGGTCGTAACTTGATCGGTTGCAGAAGGGGAAAACTTTACAAAGGGCGTTGACGAAATTGGAAATATGCAATCTGAACCTGCATGGATGAAATAACTAGTAAAAGGGGATAATGCAGGTTGATACAGGATTTTTGTAATAGGAATTGAGGGTGATTAATGGAATTGTTACCGTTTTGGAGCGCAACATTTATGAATTTTATACGTTGGTAGGAGAAAATTCCATTCATGATTGTTGAGGGAAGATTTGAAAGCTAACGGCTATATGACGTGGAGAATGGGTGGCGTGGATGTAGCGACGGATGATGGGAGGCAAGGATGGAGCGGGAGAAAACTGGCGAAAAGAGCGTCGAATAGTAGTTTTTCAAGGGGGGCGGGTGTCGGAATGGCAGGCGGTAAAGGGAAGGGACCCCCCGAAATGAATGTGGAGCCACCACGTTATCTTAGGTGGTTTTATTGCAAACAACATTTTAGTTCGCCCCCCTTCATTAAGTTCTGAAAGGTCAAGGGGGTTTGAACATTGTCCCCCGTCGTTGATCCAAGTGGGGATGATCTCAGGCCTTCAAAAATGAAAGCGCTTTATGGAAAGAGACAAAACATCAAGTCACCATTATTCCAAAATAAAATTTAATATAATTTGACAATTGGCGGCATTTGAACTAACGCGCCCCTTTGGGATTTTATTTTTTTTATTTATATTTCTTTTTTATATATTTTTTTCTTTATTCCCCTTTATTTTTATTTTTCTTTTTCTTTGTATTTTTCTTTTCTCTTTCAATTTTTTCTATTTTTTCTTTTTCATTTTTAATACTGAAAATAATTTGAAATGGGAAAAATAAATTACAATATCCCATTGGATAAATATCTAGATAGTCATCAATTGATCACTATATTTATAAGACTCTAACAGTGGCTCCAATGGGGATGGCATCCTCCCTATGAGGTGCCAAGAACATAGTAGACTAGTAGCCTTATCCGTTGGGCATTTATTCAATCTTCAAACAGCTGAAACTGACTTAATTAGCTAAAAACTCATTATATACGGTAGAAATTCATTTGAAACTTATGGCCTTCACTGCAGGATTCAATTTCTGATGGCAGCCACCCACACTTGCAATATCTAAAGAAATAAAATGATATTTATAATGTTGTGTTTTGTAACCAACTGAACTCGGGTGAAGTAGTGCTTGAGCAACCTGCCATTAATAAACCCTCCAGGAAGTGTTTCTCCTATCAAATATTCTAATAGAAATGCATTGGTTCCACGGAAAGCTTCAATCTTGTAAGGGCCTTTCCATAAACTGTCAAACTTTCCATGTTTTCCCTTTTCCTCATTTCTGGCATCCCATTTTAAAACAAGGTCATTTAGTTGAAAATCATCTGCTTTCACTCTTTTGTCATGAATCCTTTTAATCTTATCCTGAATTATCTATGTGTTTTTTTAGAATTCTTCTCTAGTTTTCTGCAATTGTACCATTTGATTTATTCTTCTTTTCACATCATTTGTTTCAACTTCTAATTCCTGCAATAATTTCAACATTGGAATTCCTAGGGAGGTAGGGAAAACTGCATCAACTCCATAAACGAGTTGGAAAGGTGACATTCCAATTGATTTCTTAGTGCTTACCCTATCATCCCATAGAGCATTTATCAACTTTTTGTGCCAAGACTTCTTATTCTCCTGTAACAACTTCTTTATTATATTGACCAATCTCTTGTTAAAAGATTCTTCCAATCCATTTCCTTGAGGATAATAGGCACTAGAATGTCCAAGAACTATATTATATTTATTGCAGAAATATACCATATTTTTAGATTTGAAAGCAACAGCATTACCAGTGATGATTTTGTGAGGAGAGTCAAACCTAGAAAGAATATTACCTTCCATGAATTGAATAATTACTGAGTCTGTGGCATGCCTAGTTGGAACTACTTTTATCCATTTGGTGAAGTAATTTGTAGTTTTCATAATCCACTTGTGTTGGGCTGAAGAACTAGGATGAATCTCCCTGATAACATACAAACCCCATTGTTGAAAAGGTACTTCTACTGAAATAGGCTTCAAAGCAAAGGTAAAAGTTTCTTTTTTCCTTCAAAAAATTGACATTGATAACAAGTAAAAGACATTTTATGCACATCAGCAAACAAAGTAGGCCAATAAAAACCAGCTCTCAAGATTTTGTTTGTTGTAGTCTTCCAGAAAATATGCCCTCCACAATCACCTGTATGAAACTCTTCCATCATCTTATCTACTTCGTCCTCTAACAAATGGTTCAATAAAATTGCCCCAACATCCTTCCAATAGAAAGCTTGATCCAGAATGCAGAATTTAACAACATTTAATTTCAGAAATCTAACTTTAGTCTTTGTCAAACCTAGTGGATCTTGTAAATGTTGTAGTAAAAAAAAATGTTTGTGTACCAAGGGGAAATAACAAAACTCTCTGATACATGTTGGACAAACTCTTCTTCACCATTTAGAGCAGCGATAAAATTGATGTCCAATGCATGAAAATTTGATTCATCCATTAATTTGGCCAATCCATGACCCTTAATAAGATTTTTGGGCTTCATCTCAATATCATATTCTCAAATAACAGCTATCCACTTACCTCTTCTTCCTTCAAGATCATTTTGAGTAAGGATGTCCTTTACTATTGCATTGGGAACAAACACAATTATATGAAAATGCAAGGTATACACTCTGAAATCTTTCAAAGCTTTTACCAAGGCAAAAGCTTTCTTTTCCATAATATTATATTTCAAAGAAGCATCTCTTAATCCCCAACTGAAAAAGGTTATGGGTTGCTCATATCCCTCCTTGTTTTCTGCATTAGTATTGCTACAATATTATGTTCTAAAGCAAAAGAAAAAATAATGAAATCCTTAGTGAAATCAGGATTGGCTAAGACGGGAGCATGAGTCAAGCTTGACTTTAACTCATTGAACGACCTTTTTTCTTCTGCGGTCCATTTTATTTCACTGTCATTTTTCAGCATGTTGTTGATAGCTCTTGAGATCTTAGCTAAATTTGGGATAAACCTCCTTAGAAAATTAACTCTACCAATGAAAGATTGTACTTCCTTTTTGTTTCTTGGGGGGTAAATTTTCATGATAGCCTCAATTCTACTTGGGTCAATTCTAATACCATCTTTGGAAATTATAAGACATTGCAGTTTGCTTCCTTCCAAACCAAATAGAGACTTTTTAGGATTTAAGGAAATACCAAATTTTCTACATTTCTCAAAAAAAAAAATCAAATGAAACAAGTGACCTTCAACAGTTTTAGAAAACACAGTGATATCATCCAGATATATCACAATAAATTAGTCCTTTTCATCTGCAAAAGCAATATCCATTGCTCTCTGAAAAGTTGCCCCTGCATTCATAAGCCCAAAATGCATCTTCACATACATGAAAGTTCCCCATGGTGTTGTGAAAGTTGTTTTGTCTTGATCATCTGGATACACTAAAATTTGGTTGTAACTCGAAAAACCATCAAACAATGAAATTCTACTAGAACCAACTACCCTCTACAGAATATGATCCATCTTTGGTAAGGGATAATTATCTTTGAGAGAAACTTTATTAAGGTTTCGGAAATCCACACACAACCTTATTTCTCCAATATTTTTCCTCACCGGTACTAGATTTGATAACCATTTAGAAAATCTCAAAGGTACAATAATCTTAGCATCAAAAAGCTTCCTTACCTCTTTTTCAATTAAAGGTAACAGAACAGGATTCACTCTCCTTAGTTTCTGTTTGAAAGGTTTCTGGTCCTCTTTGATAGGAATAGTATGTTGAATAATATTGGTATCATAGGCCTTTAAATATTTGTATCCCCATGCAAAAACATCAAAGTATTCTTTCAATAAATCAATGTATTTATGTTTCTCTTCAGGAGGTAAAGACTTAGAAAGTTTCACAATCTTTGGATTGTCTTTAGTCCCTATGTTACAATTCTCTACTTCGTCTCCCGCAAGCTACATTTTGGGCTTGTGAGCCACATCATTAAAATAAAATAATTCTTCAAGTGGTATCAAAACTCTTGGTATTACATTATCTTTTAACCACAGGACTTCAAGCTCTACTTCATGTTCATCAGAATTCTCATTGATCCGATTCAAAATATTTTTTTATTATCATCTTCAACACTATTTTTTATATCAATATGCAAATTTTCAAACATTCCCTTTAACTGTAAAAAAATGTCTTATTGTTTGTCCTTGTCAAACACTTTCCAGTACCTTATGTTATTTGGGACAGCAGGTCTATTTTTCAACTCAATCTCATATTTCTTGTTTGGGTGGAAAGGAATTTTACATGTCCTTGATAAGGTAGCCAATGCATCAGCAAATAGATTTTGATTTTTAGGAATCAAAGACAATTGATACTCTGAAAAACACTGCAAAAAATCTAAGACATCATTTTTGTTTGCCCTCAACCTAGGATGCTTAGATGAATACTCACCTTTGATTTGATTTATGATAAGTTCTGAATTACCATCGATTGAAATTATTTTAGCTCCTGATCTCTTCAATAACTGCAACCCAAAAATAAGTTCCTCATACTCAACCACATTATTGCTACATTGGAAAGCAAGTTTGTAGGAATACGTCTTTGATATGCCTGAGTTTGTGTCTAAGATCCATACGCTAGCTCCTACTCCTTCATTGTTAACAGCCCCATCAAAATACATATGCCAAAGGCCTTCATTATTATCAATTTATGTTTCAGTTTTTAACTTTACATCCTCTATTTTCTATGATTGACTTTCCATATCTGACATTTCCTCCTCTAAACATATGTCATTATATAAAATGAAAGAATCCATGTTTGAATGTACAGAATAAAGTGGGTAATTATTGGGTTTTTCCTGATTGCTTACCATGTATTTCATCAGAGTCTCTATGTACAACCTCCTTTGTTTCCTGAAAACAAGAATAGTTGCATATGTCATATCCATCTGCAAGGTGCCCTGTAACTTTGCTCCCCAAGATCTTGACAAGAGCATTCCATATTTAAGAGGTATATCAGCCACAAAAATATCCATGACTACACTTTTTGCTAGGATTTGGGCAATGGTTACACATAAATCCTTGATAAAACCTAAGCATCTTACTCTGCTTGAATCAAAAGAGAAAGGTCTTTATATGGTTTGGTTATATCTAATCTGAGTTTCTCCATAATCACTCTAGGCATGAGATTATGTGAAGCATCTGAATCCAGCATGGCATTGTGCAAAATGAAATCATGAATGTTAAGACTAACATAAAAATGTGGCACATTACCAGCTTGTGATTTTCCCTCAACTTCTAGTCCAAATAGAAATTTAGGTTGATCATCACTTAAGTTCACAGTGTTTGTTCCCTCATCTATCTTTAATGCTTTTATAACATGACTTCTATATACATCCTTTTTCATTCATTCAGTCTAAGGAGCAGAAATTTTAACCTTTGATAACTCATTTTCAATTTTAAAAGAAGGTTGAGGCTTTTCTACCTTTTCTACCTTTTTAGGAGGATTTGTTGCAGCTTTCTTACTTCTCAAATTATATATTTATGTACTTCCATAATGGCATTTTGATAGCCCTTTTTGTAATCCTCTGATTCTATAGGCATGACATCTTGTTGTGCTAATAAGAACAAATCTTGTTCCTCTTTGGTCAAGAAAACATTATCTATTTCTCCTTCTCCAAAGAGATTGATCTGATTTTCTTTCGAGTCTTCTACTATTTCATTTTCTTCCTCAGCATAATTTTCTTGAAAAGGAGGTCTAATTTGTTGCTGGTCTATTAGGGTTCTTGGCTCTTTTTGTTTAATTTGGGGTTGGTTCCTTCTAAAAATTGAATTCCTGATTGGAGGACCCCCTTGTGGTTCTCTCGGTTGAGCTTTATCTGTCAAAGTCATTTTTTCTATCATTCTCTCCATAGTTTTAACCAAAGTGTCTAGTTTCACATCTGATGATGAAGAAGGTTCTTCTTTAATAGTCACTCTCTTTTTAGCCCTTAATTTGGCTTTCTTGGCAATCAGTTTAGCCTCTACACTAATAGCATTCTTTTGCATCTCTTCTAAAGTGATTGGATTTCTTTCTCTTAACTGATAAGCAAGGTCAGCATCAAAAACATCTAGATATCGAATAAAGTTGATCCTGGAGAAGGCTTTATTTCTATTGGGATAGAATTATAAAGGTTGTTGAATCTATCTGAATAATCTTGAACTGACTCTCTTGGAGCTCTTCTTAAACTTTCATATTCTGCAAGAATCTGAAGTGGATTCTTCTTAACCTCCCAATGAGAAAGAAAAACTTGATGAAATTGTTGTAAGTTGGCAATACTTCCTGCTGCTAATCCCCTATACCATTTTCTTGCTTCACTAGTCAAACTTTGAGCAAAAAACCTTATTCGAACATCATCATCATCAACCTCTTCTAGGTCTACAAAATCATTCATCTTATCGATGTGTTGCTAAGTTGTAGTGGGCCCAGTTCCATCAAATTGTGGTATACGTTGTGAATAATTTAGTGGCATAGCATTTAGTGGTTGTTGCAAAACCAAAGGGGCATAACGAGCTGACATGATTGGAATATGAGAGGAGGAAGAAATTGTTGTTGTGCTTGATGTTAAGGGTGGTAAAGGAGGTAGAACTATGACCTGTTGAGTTGCTATAAAAGGAGTATGAATGAGAGATGAAATGGGGATAGTGGGAAAAAGGGAAATCACAGGGGAGGTCAATGATGAGGTAGAAGAATAAATGGTAGTTTGTTGAACTACAAATGGTTTTTGAGCAACCTGATTCAATTGGGTTACTAGATCTTCAAACTTTTCAAATTGTTGTACAACACCTTTATCAGAATCTAAAATGATAGGCTTATGTGTTGAGATATGAGGTTTCAAAATGGATTCATGAAAAACTGTTTCAGGGACAAAGCTTTTTGATTTGTTTCTGAAAAGACTATGCTCAAAGGGTAAATCAAACTCAATATCCTCAACTGTTATAAAACTTTCTAGGAGTGAATTAGATCTCGGCAAAGGATTATTGCTTGCTTGACTTTCTGTAAAGCTCTTTTTTCTAATCAACCTCTTAGGATTATTTACAACTTTGGGAGGATTAGGATCTAGATGGGATCAGGTGTAAATATTTCTAGAAGCCAGATCTTCAAAGAAATTATTTACAGCTGGGTATATATACAACTTATGGGTGAAGAATTCAACCTAAAGATTTCCTAACTCACTATCACCCACATGAAATAGGTTTAAGCTTTTGTAATCAAAGTTACCAGGGAAAAATTCCTCGGTATGGTTGCCAGAATGTTAGCACTCCATAGTTTTCCAAGGTTGAAAAGGACACTACAGAGGTAACCACAAACCACTTATAAAGTTGGGATCTAGCCCTTCCAGCTTCAGAGAGGGCTCTCTGTATGATTTAATTTTTTTTCTTTCAAGTCTTAGGCTAGATATTAAAGTTCGAGATAGATTTTTCAAAATTTTGGTTGTAAAATGTAGGAAAAGTCCATTAGGCATGGAGTCATTAAAATTCTTGGTAATCAATCACAAATTAATAGAGTAGTTGAAACAGGGCGAAGTAGTCAAACTCCTGGATCTTAAGATATTTTATGGCGTGGCTGAGATGATAAAGCAGATGATGAATTAAATATAAAGCATACCCAAATGAGTTTTATATTTAATCTCAAAAGAAAAACATTAAGACTGTTTAAACAAGACATAGTAGAGTACAACAAATAAATCCAATTCTTAATATTCTTGCAACAATCAGGAAGGTAAATCCATATGAAAACTCAGAAAGAATAACAAATCAACATGAGGATAAACATCACCATTTGTTTGACACAAAAATCCTGGAACAAAACCAACTTCAAGTAAAATCCACAGCTTACATCAAGGTAGATCTCTTTTCTACATAAATAATCCAACCCTTACTAAGTCTTTTTACTAAATATTTATAGAGTTCCTATGGAACTAACTTCCAATCTCAAGAAGAAATCAATTACAAAATAATATCTATCAAAAGATGTAGATATTTCTAAAACAGAACGAAGAAATAGGAATTATGGAAAATTTTGGTTGTTTTTTTACCACTTTTGAGGAAAGTTGTTGCTGACTGTAGCTACTTTTGTGCTCCTTTTGTTTGTTTATTCCCAAAACTGTAGGATTTATGTTTGTCTTTATTCAATTAGCTCCAGTGATTTATCCCACCGCTCTTCACTAGGAATAGAGAAATTTATCATGCTCCGAAATTTCTCATCTACCTTTGTATATGTCTGAAAAGTTGGCTTATTGAGAAATAGATGGTGGACTTCATGTTGAATGTAGAGGTCGTGTTGTTTTCCTTCCAGGAAATCCTCTCCAGTTATCGTTCCTTTGACCTCAGCGAATTTAGAAGCATCTGCAGCTATGTTACATAACTTGTCTTGATAGTTCTCCAATGGAATCAGTTTGCCATTAGAGGATTTCATAGTTGGAAGTCCCTTTTCCTGTAATACATTAAATTTTCTATTAAATCTTTTTACCTGTAACTCCAATTCTTTGCACTTAGTCTCCAACTGTATCATGAGGTTTTTCTTTGTTAATACTCTTTTTACTTCCATCATTGTGCATGTTTTGTCTTGAATCTGGAGTTCTTCAAGCTCTTCCTTAGTTTTAGAATTCAACATTTTAATAATTATATTTGCTTTTGTTGGTTTGTGCTCTATTTCAATCTTTCTTTGTTCAATTGTTGCCTTGGCATTCTATACTAACTCCTCCTACTCAAATATGATTTGAATCGATGACCATAATTCTGTGATATTTGCATTTATATTATGTCATATACTCCTTTTGGCCTCTGCCAACATCTAAGTTGTTAAACACTGATTCTCATACTTTTGAATTTGATGTGTTAGTTTGAATTTCTTTTGCACCTCTACTAGATATGCATTATCTACTTTTATCTTGTTGTCCTCCATCTTTGTGAGTGTTGCCATTAACTTCTCATTTTCCTTATTTGTTGATGATAATTCTCCCAAAGATTGGACTAGCTTCGCAAAAGAACCTAAAGTTGATGCTTGTGTTGTTTGTTGTACTTCCTGGTGTGTTGATGTACATGTTGTTGCCAACTGTTCATTTTCCTTCAATAGTTCTTCCATGTCCTTTTCCATCTTCTAGATTTGAATATTCTATGCAAATTTAATTTGAACAGTTTTTCTTTCTATCTTTCCAGATTGGTTACTTAATTTTCCTAAGGGTGTTTTGTGGTTGGAAGCTTAAGTTGTTTCCTAAGGGCTTGAATATCTACATTTTTATTTTTAATTATCTCCTCAGTTGCCTTGACGTTACTAGGATCATATCCTAGTTTGATTATTAAATATTCTAGATATTTAGTACTAATGTCTGTGGCCATAGAAGACATTCGTTCTATCTTCAATTGTGAATGCATATTATTCAGAGAGGCTTGCAACTTTGAGGCAACCATGGCTGAACTAGCCAGTGTTGAATTAATCATCTCACCTGCTTGCTTATGCAAATCGATTTGATCGATTGCATGAACCTTTTTGGTATCAATAAAAAATATTGAAGCTTTGTAGTCGTCTACATTTCTGGGGACTGGAACTGTAGGTTCTAGGAAATCTATTGAAATTATCCCTTTTCTATGTCAAATTTAGATAGCAACCTGTGTTGAGTGGTAGCAGTTTGTTTCCAGAATTCTGAATATGTTGAAGCCTTCAATGTTTCATTCTTCTTCTTGATCTCCCTGTATCTGGCAAAAATATTTTGTTGTGTTCCCATCTGAGATGTAGAAGAAGCAGGTGATTGTTTTATATCTTCAACATTTGAAAAATGAGTGACTGGCAAACTTGTTAGAACAATTGTAGCTTGATCTTGTGACTCATCTTCTGATGATTCTTCTTGAATTTTTATTATCTGATCATCACTTATAGTATTAATCTTTGGATCCTTCTTTCTCTTGAAAACACGAAAGTCTGCAACTTGAGCTTTTGAATCTGTAGGGGACATACTTTCCCTTGGACCCTTGATTTCTTTTTCCTTTGGAATATGAGTTTGTAGAGATGATTGACTGACAATTTGTTCTTCAGCCTCTTGTAATGTGTTCTTTGTCCACTGCTCCTGATTGACATACTGCTCTATCTCCGGTCTAGGTGCATGTGCATATGGAGTGGCCTTCTGCTCAACTCTCAGTGTTGAAATTATCCCAAATGGATCATAAGACCATGTGAAACTAAGCTTAAACTTCATTTGTTTTAGTAATTCATCCACTTCCTTGGTTGTTGCTCTAGTATTCACAATGTATGGCCCAAGATGTGATTTCAATTTGAATTGTGCTTTCTTTTTACTTGATACAAAATGGAGGTCATCCATGTTTAGCATTTGTCTAATGTAATCTAGGGAAAAAATCCTCGCTGGCAATATATAGGGAGAAAGCTTACACCCATAGATTTGAATCTCTATATAGTTCTAGTAAAGATATCAGTCCCCAAATTTAGCCTATTCTGTAAGATGTAAAACAACCTTGATCTCTGGTGAAATCCTAGGTATAACATCGCTGCTAAGAAGACACAGAGATGTATGTAAAAACTGGTCCACAAAATCATTGAATGAATAATCTTTTGAATTCCTTCTGACTAAAGAAGTCCAGTGAATGACTGATAATGGCCTTCCTTGATCATCCATCTTCTGTAACTGGAACTTGAACATGTCTACTTGATAGAATAGCATCAAATATACTAAGACTGGTTGGTGTTTGAATGCACCTTCAGCCTTGAATTTCAGAAATTGCTCATGAATAATATCTTAAAAGTATTGATTATAATTGAAAATGAGTGATGGCTTCTGGCCAACTGAAAATATTGATAAAAACCCTAACACTACCTCATCTGCGCACTAGTATGTGTGATAACTTGTTATGAAACCAGCTCACAAAAAAGTAGAAAAGATAGATCAACGCCTTAGAAATAAGCCTCTTCGAGGGGGAAACCCCCTTTACATTACAAAAATGAAAAAGTCTTGGATGATACAAATGACAAGACCTCCTTTCTATATATAGTAGTCTAAGGGTCATAATATAATTAGAGCCGATATAACAATAATAATGTAAGGGCACAATAATAACAATAGTGGGCTTTTATGGGGCACAATAATAAAATATGGGGACTACATGGGCACAACAATATTATAAGGGGGTTGTACTAATAACAATAAGGGGTTACACTAGTAGTATAGGGACTTAACATGCCCTTCTCCTTCAAAAAGTGTTGTCCTCGACGCTTGAGTAGTTCTTGATGCTTCTGTATAAAATTCTTGTCCTCCATGTGGAATCTTTAGCAGGTAAGTTCTTCCACTTCATGAGATACTCTGAAATTGATCGATTTCGTAGTTGTCAGGTTCTTGTTTCTGTGGCTGCTCCAAGTTCCAATATGATTTTTCCTTCCTCGTCAAGTTCTGGCCATATTGTTTGAACTGGGATCTTCTGCAACTTTTGAATGAGTGGCCACACTTCTTCGTCCATCTTCCATTCATCCCTTGCTTCGTTTATCCAATCTGGTTGAATAATAGAAATAGCCCAAAACAATGCTTCCACATCCTCATCATTTCTTGAGTGCATCTGCAAAAACATTTTGCTTCCCCTTTTTGTAGATCATTTCAAAGTCATAACCCAACATACTTGTGACCCATTTTTTCTATTCTTATAAAGATAATATTTGTTCTAAAAAGTATTTAAGACTATCATGATCCATTTTTACCTTGAAGTGTTTTCCCATTAGGTAAGGTGGTCATTTCTTAAGTGCATGTAGTATTGCCAACATTTCCTTCTCATAAATAGCTTGCTTGAGATGTAGCCGTAAAAATACCCAATCGCCTACATCAAAACTTCTTTCACTGCGATGTTGATCTACCTGTTGTTTCATTCGATTCTGCACCAAAGTGGTGTTATCCTTTAAAAGTTGGAGAACTTGTTGTTGATGATCGATGTGATCTTTTACTTCTTGAACATTTTTCTTCTTGATATGTCCTTCTATCTTGATAGTTTGAGGAGTGGTAATTCCAGCCAATGCATTACAAGATATGGTTGGATTCATTTCTTCTCTCTCGATGTGATTTTTCACTTCTTGAACATTTTTCTTCTTGATATGTCCTTCTATCTTGATAGTTTGAGGACTGGTAATTTCTTCCAATGCATTACAAGATATGGTCGGATTCATTTCTTGATGGTCAATGTGATCTTTCACGTTTTGAACATTTTTATTCTTGATATGTCCTTCTATCTTGATAGTTTGAAGAGTGGTAATTCCAGCCAATGCATTACAAGATATGGTTGGATTCATTTCTTCTTTCTCGATGTGATCTTTCACTTATGGAACATTTTTCTTCTTGATATGCCCTTCTATATTGATAGTTTGAGGAGTGGTAATTTCGGCCAATGCATTACAAGATATGGTCAGAGTCATTTCTTCTTTCTCGATGTGATCTTTCACTTCTTCAACCTTTTTCTTCTTGATATGTCCTATCTTGAGAGTTTCAAGAGTGGTAATTCTTGCCAATGCTTTACACGATATAGTCGGATTCATTTCTTCTTTCTCTGGGGTTGGTTCCTAGTGTATATCCTCTTCTTTTAATGTTTCTTGATCCTTTTCTTTCTCATCTTCATAATCTATGTAAAATCATTTCTTCTCGGCACACTTATGACCTTTAGTGTATTTGCTATCACAATTGTAACAAAGCCCCTTTTTTTCCTTTTTCTTCCAATTGTTGTGGTGTAAATCTTGTAGGTTGTGGAAGGCTAGGGGGAAAAACATTTCCATAATTATAGTCTTGAGTGGTGGGATTCCTTGTTTCCATAATTTTGCTTTCAATTTTTCTTGCCAACTTGAACGTCTTCTCCAATGAATCAGGTTCCCAAAGATAAACCTCATGTTGAATGCTATCCTTTAAAGTCCCTATGAAGACATCAATCCTTTGCTTCTCTGGAATATCATTTACCCTTATATTCAATTTTTGAAAGTCCTCAATGTGTTTTGCTATTGAACCCTTTTGTCTGAGATTTGTCAATTGGTTAAAAAAAGTGTTTCTCTTTGTATCATCATAATGTGTTATCATTTCCTCCGTGAAAATTGACCACGTAACAAGTGGTTCACGAGAACAAATCCATTTATACCATAAAAATTGATTCGGTTCTAAATATGAAAATGCAATACGTACCTTTTGTAACAGTGGCACCTCATGTAGATCAAAATATTGCTCCATCTATAGTATCCAATTTACCGGATCCTTGCCATCAAACTTCCTCATTCACGTTTTCTTGATTTTAGGAGCTCGATCGTGAAACCACTGTAAATCTGTAATTTCGGATCTCCAAGATCTGAAATTATGACCTGCAGTATCCCTCTGTTCCCTCTTTCCAATGCCACCAGTGTAATCGAAATTGGATTCTCTAAGAAAGAGTTATGCCCCACCTCCCAAGATGACCTGCTTATATACTTTTTCAGTAGAGTGAACTTGTACGAAGTGCCACATGTTATTGTTTCAACCTTCGGACCTCAAAACAATACACAAAAAAGTACAGTCTGTCCTCTTTTTGTAGCTTCTTATGAAATTTCAATTTGATGCCCAGAGAGAAAGTTATGATAATTTTCCCACGGTCACCTGTTTAGAATGTAATTCAGGAGTCTAAAAAACCCTAACTTCCTCAAATTATATCTCCGAACATATAGCAAGACAAGATCTGAAATTCGGACCCTAGCTTCACCAAGATTTCGGCTCAAATGGGTTTTAATTTCAGAGTCTGAACCTTCGTAGAAACAAAATTATAGCGAAACTTTCACGACGCCCTATTTGAGATGAAATTCATGAACTTTCAAAAACCCTAACTTCATCAGATCATATCTCTGAAAATATAGCGAGACAAGATTTGAAATTTGGACCCAAGGTTCAGAGCGACTTCTTTTCAAATGGATTTTTTTTAACATCTGAAACTTCGTAGCGAAAAAGTTATAGCGAAAATTACACTATGATCTGTTCGGAGTAACGAAACCCTAGAATCCAAAGCTCTGATACCAAATGTTATGAAACCAGCTCACAAAAAAGTAGAAAAGATAGATCAACGCCTTAGAAATAAGCCTCTTAAAGGGGGCAACCTCCTTTACATTACAAAAATGAACAATTCTTGGATGATACAAATGACAAGACCTCATTTCTATATATAGGAGTCTAAGGGGTCATAATATAATTAGAGCCAATATAACAATAATAATGTAAGGGCACAATAATAACAATATGGGAACTACATGGGCACAACAATATAATAAGGGGATTGTATTAATAACAATAAGGGGTTACACTAGTAGTATAGGAACCTAACATGACCTAATAGGGAAGTAACCATGGAGACGACTTGCCTTGACATCTTAAGAAAAATAGAAGCGGAGTAAGGGGGATTTGTTCTAGGCAATTCGGAATTTTCAAGCAGAAAACATTCAAAAATATGGACTCGCTAGGGAAAGGTAAGTTTTTCGTATATCTCCATGAGAACATCAGTGGAAAATGGATGTAAAGGGGTTTGAGTATTAATCTAAAGGGCTTGACAAATAGATTTTGGAGTAATTGAGAACAGGATTTCATTGTTTTGAGCAATCACTGCTTTCTCGCTGGGCAGGTACCTGAGATGACGCCAGGTAGCAAATTCTTGGAAAAAATGAGTCTGGGAAAGATAAACTGAGGTAAGAGTGATTCCCAGATACCCAGATCATTACTGTTATCCAAGAATTTCTTATTTGCCCAATTTCAAAGCTCATATAAATCAAATTCGCATTGGCTTTCTTCTATCTTGTACTGGGTATCAACCAAAGGGAACCTATCTAAATCAGGGACAAGAGGTACCATAGGATTCTCATCAGTCATTTTTCCCTTTCCTTTGTGTGAAAACATTTTTAATTTCAATGGAAAATTGGAAAAACAGTGTTACTAGGTCGTAATTTGATCAGTTGCAGAAGGGGAAAACTTTACAGAGGGCACTCACAAACTTGGAAATCTTCAATCTGAACCTCTGTGGATGAAATAACTAACAAAAGGGAATAATGCAGGTTGATACGAGACTTTTATAATGGGAATTGAGGGCGATTAACTAAATTGTTATCGTTTTGGAGCGTAGCATTTATGAATTTTATACATTAGAGAGAGAAAATTTAATGGCCAACGACTACAAGACTGTTGGCGAGAGATTTGAAAGCTAACGGCTATATGACATGGAGGATGGGTGACGTGGACGGAACAATGGATGACGGGTGGCGAGGATGGAGGCGGGAGCAAACGGGAAAAAATAGCGTTGAATAGCGATTTTTCCAGGGGGGAGTCCGAGTGGTAGGCGGTAAACAAAAGGGACCCCTGAAATGAACGTGGAGCCACCACGTTATCCCGGGTAGTTTTATTGCAAACAACATTTCGGACCTCTCCACCCCCTCGCCCCCCTCTTCATTATGTCCCGAAAGGTTGGGGGGTGGTCTAAACATGTCCCCCCTCTTTGATCCAGGCGGGGACAATCTCAGCCCTTCAAAAACGAAAGTGCTTTATGGAAAGCAAAAAAACATCAAGTCACCTTTATTCCAAAACAAAATTTAATAACTAACGCGCCCCTTTGGGGTTTTATTTTTTTATTTATATTTATTTTTTATATATTTTTTCTTTATTCCCCTTTATTTTTCTTTTTCTTTGTATTTATTTTCTCTTTCATTTTTTTCTATTTTTTCTTTTTCATTTTTAATACTGAAAATATTTTGAAATGGGAAAAATAAATTACAATATCCCATTGGATAAGTATCTAGACAATCATTAATTGATCACTATATTTATAGGACTCTAAGAGATACGAAGGCCCCTCTTCTCCCTTTCAAATCCAACATTTTTTTCTAGGTGCAACAATGTTCAACTTGCTAGTAGTGAATGTTGCATCAAACATGAGATCAACCTACAAAGGGGAGAAGGCTCGTAAGAACACTAAACAAGTTTTTTTTAATGCCATCTCCAAAAGGAAAATCTCTCTTTCTAAAGAATAGCCCGCATGGTGCATTTTATTGGGCTATAGCTAGCTCAACATGGCCAACTAAAACTTGTAACCAAGTCTTCAAAGGGCAATACTTATTCTCTAATACTATGCTTTTTGTTTCAACTTGAAAATTTGAGACTTCATTAAAATTAAAATTTATTGAAAAAACAACAACAATAACAAGCAGCAGCATACTTCATGGCCCCCAAGGATTGTACCTGAATAGTTTATAGCTTAACTTCAACCCAAAGGAAGATGGTCCCAACGTTTGTTGTTCATGGCCAAGTGGAGATATGCCAATATAAGCCAGGGCAATATGGCAATATCACGTATATGAACATGACCACAAAGGCACCATCGGTGAGGATCCGACCGAGGACCAAGTTCATCCACTGGGAACTAGCCTTATGGCAGGGGCTTGGAAATTGCTTGCCCAAGACCATGGCGAGATCATCTAGGAACTTCAGAGCAGCGGGGAAAACATCCAACCAAATCAACTTCAGATTGTTGCACTAAGATTGCACTTATTGGGGCTGCAGCAAAGTTCAATGTATGGATGCAAGTATCATATGTGAAATCGTAGATATGGCAAATAGACTTGCAGATTCTTCCTACCCCCCATAGTGTGCCAGTATAGCAACACGTTCAAACCTTCTCCATGCAATTTCTACCTGCCGTAGGGGAATTGAGAATAGACTTGCAGATGGAAATAAGGCTAGGCATGTTGTATTTGATGCTGGTAGTGCAGTTGGGATTCCTTTTCTTTTTTGGGTAAGGTTGTTGCATCTTCCATTAATCCACTAAGTTGAACCAAAGGAAAATAAACACATGCTAGAAACTATGTAGAGACGAACTTGGAAAAATGTTTTGTAGAAGCAAATCCAATCCAACTTCGAAGAATGGATTCACAATTATAAATGGTGGGCCTTAAAATGCAAGAAATGCCACTTTTGTCATTTTAAGAAGAAATACAAGATTAATATAAATTAATAAAAACAAGTGGCATTATGACCCATTAAACCAAATAGGAAGAGAAGAATACAACCACAATAGTTACAACAGCAATTGCCTCAACAATGAAGAATACCATCAAAAACCAACAAATTTGTTGCCCTATAAACTCTAGGTCTAGGAAACATAAATAATTATGGTTATAAATTGAGAATCCATAGAGTTGGGAGCACAACAAAAGAACATAATTCAAGCAAACACATTGACAGTGATAATGGAACTATTACTTCAAAGTTTCAAAATGTGTTGAAAAAACTACTATTTAGTTTATGTGTGTGAAAGCAAGGGAACACTTTCAAATTAGGAGGGGCAGCCAATGAAATGGTAGTCTAAAAAATATCTCAAAAATCCAAAAGAAAAAAAAAAAAAAAAAACTATGGGATCTCAACCCATTCTAACTCACTACGGACAATAATCTTTTTAACAACACAAATTAAATGTTTGTTTTATATTTTGTTATTGTAGCTAAAAGGATTGGAGCCTGTGGCTATAAACCACTATATGTTTGAATCCCTCATTGCCCGCAGTAAGTAGGAAGCATTCCACACATCAAGGACCCACCTCCCTGCATGGCTGAAATATATTTATTGCTATAACTAGCATAGAAGTTGTTAAAAAACTAATGAGCCAATTTGTATAAGCATGAATAGGAATTTTGTGTTATATTATTGTGCCAATAAAAGAGAAAAACAGCAAGAATATGGTATGACTCTTGAACTAATGGACCTAAGAGGCACACTAGTTGCTAAAAAGCTAACGAACCTATTTGTGTATGCATTGAACAATTATAGGTTGTAGCATTCAGTAAGGGACATTTGAAAGTTGAGATAGAAGGCACGATTCCACAACCCTAATCTCTTACTGTGATTCTCCTGCCATAGCAATTCTTCACCACCTTTAAGATGACTTTAATGACTTCATCATTAGCTAGTACTCCACACCTTATTTACACTTTTTTCTAGTAATTTGGATTAATACACCTCAACTAGGTTGCACAAAATCAAAATTACAATCAAACTTGTGAGAGTACCCCAAAACTAGTCCATATTTTCTTCATTTTTATACGATATAGTTTTAATCTGCTTCTCTCCTCTCTTATTGTTGCAAGGATGTTCCTAGTTTAAATATATGTCTTGGTTACTAAATTCAATTTCAATAATTAAAAAAGTATACACAACACATTTGCATAGTAGTAATACTAATCATTGCACGATAACCAAAACAACCATTTGAATATAATCATGTACATATATATCACGTGAACCTCTTAATCCATATTGTCCATAACAAATGTAAAACATGGAAAAATTCAGACCTTCACATCACGTGAACCTCTTAATCCATATTGTCCATAACAAATGTAAAACTTGGAAAAATTCAGACCGTTCGTGAAGGAAATTCAATGTCTTGTGAAATGAATTTTAAGGCCTCCCAATACCATTTATCTCAATTTACAACGTTTTAATGCAAAAGAGTATATAACCAAATCATTTTAAACATTTTTATTATATCAATTTTTATTATATTAATTTGAATTGCCTCCTTTTTATTATATAAATTTAAATTCAATGTCTTGTGAAATGAATTTTAAGGCCTCCCAATACCATTGATCTCAATTTACAACATTTTAATGCAAAAGAGTATATAACCAAATCATTTTAAACATTTTTATTATATTAATTTGAATTGCCTCCTTTTTATTATATAAATTTATCTTTTTAATAATTATTTTAAAATCCAGAACGAATAAACTGAGGGACCTGAAACAAGTTTCAAAAGATTACCGATTTAGAATTTTTTTTTTTAAATTGTGAAACAGAAAAATTATAAAAGGAAAGAAAAAGCAAACCAAACATAATGAGTGCTACTACAAAGACGTCAAGACAATTTGACAATCTACACTTTCAAATTTCTTTGGGCGTATAGTATGCAGACACCCCCCAAATTGACAGGGTAAAGAGATGCCATAGACTAGAATAAATAGATTCAAGGTAATCGAAGTCCCTAGGATGAATGGAATCCTGATTACAATGAACCACGTAGACTGAACCCTGATGCTGTTAGGGCCATGCAATACAACACAATTGTTTGCAGAAATTATTTCACCTCTATATTTCCATGATATTTCCAAAATCACATTTCAGAACCAAACAGCACCTCATGTATTATACCATATTATAGCAAAAGCTAATAATTCAATAATGCATATATCAAAAAATTTCACAGAACAGAAATAAATTATTCAGTGATGCTGCTGGAGTGAAGCAGTTTGGGGAAGATACCAAGGATGAAATGCTATAAAATGTTCCATAATGAGACATGTAACCATCAACAAAACCACTGATGAACCATACAAGAGTCAAATGTAGATGGCGTCGTACTTACTACAAAAACAACATGACCATTCGGAACTTTGAAAAAAAACAAAAACAGATCTCACAAAAAATTCTGCTTCCTTTTCCCCTTAAATTTTTAGGTTTCGGCCAGAAATTCACATTAATGACAAGTTGCACAAATAATCAAACAAAAAGATATTATTCTTCATCCGGGTTCACCCCAACTTTTGAAAGTCATCCTTGAATACAAGGAGCAAATAAATTATTCAAACCCTACATAGACGCTTTCTCAAAAATGTAGGCATAAGAGCATAATTGCGCCTTAAAACACCCATGACAAGGCATTGCTCATTCCTTCTTTCCTATCCCATGGGACATATTGTAAATACCTCGACCCTGCATCAAGAACATAAACATCAGAGATCTATTCAAATGACAAAAAATATGATCAATTTGTGAAAAAAAATAGATACAGAACGGACAAAAATGGAAATCTTCAATGGCCACAAATAATTCAACATGTAGCCAACAAGAAGTATGCCTTGCAGACATAAAAGAAAACCCGTAAGTATTTGGACGCTCTTGAACATTGTTCATTGTATTATTATAGATAGGCATATGATGGATAAATAAAAACAAAAGCATTAAGATTTTCAGTTTGAGACTTGTCAATGCTCAAAACACGTCACAAAACCATAGAATAGCCCAACAGCACCATCCAGTAAATAAACAGACCAACAAATATCAAGTTTGAAATTATTTAACTTCTCATAAGGAAAAAAAATAATACTTGAGATATTCACAAATTCATACATGGGTTGACCATTCCAGTGAGCATATGAACCTGACTGATTAAGCCTAAACTTTTGAAAGATTTTGTACCTAGAAAAATGGCACATCTGCTGTCATAGTGGGAAGGCAACAACGACGACGGTGTTGTTATCGTCCTGTATAGTGTCGTGGAAAACTAGTAAAGTTGGGTTAAAGAAATATGATTTTTATAATAAGGAGACGTTATTCCATGACCAGGTTACTAGAGAATTGTTAGAAGAAAGAGCAATCAGAATAAAAATACAATAGTATCCATAAATATAAGAATTTTGTTCTGTAGTCTCCTACCATCTTGAAGTTTTCTAATTTTACTGCCCTCTGTATTCTTTCTTTTTCTAATTTACTTCCCGCTATCTTCTGCTGCCTTCTATCTCCGGCCCATTTTCTTCTTCCATATCCCCGTTATTCTTCCACAGGATTCCAATTCCTACCGAATTTGATATGCATGTATTTTTCCACAGCACCAACAACACAGCCGATTCAGGTAACTCATGCTAAGCGACGGATCTGTTCGTATTTTTCGTTGTTACTCAAATCCTCAAAAATGGAAATTAAAATAGTTTTGACTGCCTTCCACCATCAAATTTAAAATCTAGAAAGCTGTTATTTCAGCCTAACTCGAATTTAATTAGTTACCAGTGGAGGGTAATCAATTATTCTTCAACCAAAGGACTATATCTTCTTTTCAAGTATTTTTATGAAATTAACTTCAACTTCTGGCATTTCTGGCCTTAATTTCAACATCCATATGGGGTTCGTTGTGCAATTTGAATTAACAGCTGGGAGCCCCAAGAGAGTCATGAACTGTGACAAGATTCACATCAATTTTAGATATGAATTCTTAAAAGAAAATTTGAACATTTTGAGATTTGAAAAGTGTCTAGTTTTTTAGATGGCATGCGTGATAATTTATATTAACAGCCGGGAGCCCCAAGAGAGTCATGAACTGTGACAAGATTCACATCAATTTTAGATATGAATTCTTAAAAGAAAATTTGAACATTCTGAGATTTGAAAAGTGTCTAGTTTTTTAGATGGCATGCATCATAATTTATCCTTCCTGCTCTGTCCATACACAAGTGTTCAATCATTGTCAATTTTACACATGCAAAACTATGTTGCACGGGGACCCGTTCCCCCCCAAAATACTTACGTACCCTGCGTCCCCCCGTTCCAGGGACTTTTCGACCCTTAGGAAACGTCCCCAAACTGTTGGGGACTCTATCGGGGACTTGTTGGCCGTCCCCAAGACGTTCCTAACAAATTTCAGGAATGTTCCAGACATATTTCAGGGATGTCTTTGGCAAATTTCAAGAGTTTTTTGGGAAGATTTCAGGGATGTTTTGGGAAGGTTTTAGAGATAATCCAAGCATATAGCTTCAGTTTTGACAATCATGGACATTGATGATTGATCATTGAACAATATGATCATTTTCCCATTCATTTTTTTGGAATGCATTGAATCTAAATTTTTTGTACAAGTTGCAGCTCAAAACATGGGTTTTGTATGATGGGTTTCATTTTGGATTTCTAGTGATTTAGATATTGTATTTTCAATGGTAAAATTACAAAAAGCAGCCTCCATGTCAAGAAAACAGAAAATACAATGTTTTAAAAGGCTGATCCTTGTGGTTATTTTTTTTGTTTTTTCACTTTTTGGATCATCTCAGCTTTTATATATTGTATGTGGGTTTTGAGGACTCATTCAAGTTCAGTGCTTCCATCATCCCAACCCCAAGCGTTGTGAAAACAATCAGATAGTAGTGAATTGGATTGGGTACTAAATGTTTAAATAAATTCCTATTCAATCCCTTAATCTGAAATATGAATTTAATATCTTTAGAAAGCCAAAGTATTTTATAGTGGTTTTCAACACAACTGTAAAAGTTTGCAAAACCTATTGAAAAGGGAATGCCTTTTATGTTTAACATAGTCATCATTAACAAGAAATATGAGGAAAAAAAAACTGCTATAAAGACAGTTCTATGTGATAGATTGTTCATGGACCTTATATAAAATTTGAAGTAGTTACACTTAAGTTTCCTAAAGCTAAAGCTCATGTCTAGTGGCCAATAATGGAATGTCATTCAACCCTTTTTAAATTGTTTGAGATTTTAATTGGCGAGTGTAAGGGTTGTGCATAATACTATAAAGTATAGCTTGTTATGCTTACAAGCTTGAAACAACTACAAATGTTATATATATATATATATATATATATATATAAAATTGCCATCCCCGACCCACCGTCCCTTGAAAATTTGGGGGTGCGCTCTTGCCGTTCCAGGGACTCGTCCCCCCGTCCCTGCTGTTCCCCCGTTCCCAAAACCAGTGCAACATAGATGCAAAAGCATGTCTTCATGCAGTTTCTCTTTGCTAACCCGGAATAAAACTCACTGTTAAAAAAGAAATGTGAATGTGGATGCATTGCTGCATTTCCAACCTTTAATTTTAGTTTTCATGGTTTTATATTCTGGTTCACGTCATAGCTCTTCTAAGAATGCATATGGCTAAACAGATTATATTCAGTCTTCAGCTTTTAGCAATGCCTGATCCAGCTGAGAATCAACAGTTAAGGAAGATCAAGCTGAATATCAACCACTTAGGAATTGGCTGACACCTAATGGCCTTCAAATATTGCTGGCCTCTGCAACTAGAATGACTCATCTAACAGTCCCAGCTAAGCGAGAAGACAGCCTTAAATTTTTATTAGTCCCATGCAAATCCAACCTTAGTAATGTTTTGCAATGTGTGTCCACTGTCAAAGAGCTTTAGTCTAGGATGTTCAATAATGCACACTTTACTCCAGATTTAATCCCCAACTCCCTGGAGGGCATAGTTCTCCATTGGTGACAAGGTACTTGGATCCATTCGCATGCAATCCATACCTGACTCAGATCTGGGAAATGATTCCACACCATGTAAAGCAACAGATTTTGATGATAAAAAATTGTATGAAGAAATGGGTATGAAGATGATATCCTTGTTTAGAAAGATCAAAATTCAGATAATGATGAGCAGATTCTGTACTCTAAAACTAATGTACAGCCTATAGATCATGAGCTCAGAAAACACCAACTAAAACTTCTGCCATGGAATACATGAACCTTGAAGCACATGCTGCTGTACAATAAACAGTAAAACACTACTCTGGACACTTGAAACAGCATCTAATTTTTTCTTAATAATTCTGAAAACAGACACTAATTCTAGCTCAAATCTAAAACTCCACAATACCAACGGTGCACAGTCGTCCTCCTTTACAGGCTAGGAAAGAAGCAGGATACAATGAATGTAGACAAATGCACAACAGCGCCCTAACTGGAACTCTAAAAGCCTAAACCTAGAGCACCTTGCTTGAATGGGTAACTGTGTCAACTTAAGGAGCACTCTCTTAGAGATCCATGCTCTCCAGCTAGAAACTCCTCATGTAAGAGCACCCCAGCCTATATAGGTAATCGTGCCCTCAGGCAAATTGATTAAAGCAAACACACCAAATAAAAATGATTGCTGAAAATAGATAAACATCTAAAATAGAAAATAGATTGAAGGCTGCCCATGCATGCACCACCCTTATATTCACCACCCCTATTTTTCCCTCTCCTCCATAAATACTAGCTTGCCCTGTCATAACTGCTTGTACAACTGCTAAGGGAGGTCTGCACTGCTGCTTAGGAACAGATCTGCTGAGAGAGATTCCTTGTGGCTGGAACACAGTCTGAGCTACACAAATACACTAACACTCCCTCCTATAGAGGAAAGTGTTTGCCACACCAAGAAATTCTTTGAACATCTCAAACTCCCCCCTTGCAAGGGGATTAGTCAAGATATCTACAACCTGCTGATTGGTAGGAATGCACTGAAAAAACACTAGTTGCATTTCAACCCTATCTTTGACAAAGTGGTACTTGATCTCAATATGCTTGGACCAATTATGAAACAATCGATTCTCAACGACCTTGATACAACTCTGACTGTCACGATAAATCACGATAGTGTGCAAACTCTGATCTCTCAACTCTGGTAATAACTTGTGAAGCTAGATGGCTTCAAAACTAGCAGAATTGGCTGCCATATACTCTGCATCTGCGGAACTTAGTACCACAAAATTTTGCTTCCTGCTGAACCAGGAAACCATACTTGAACTCTTACTTAAGCGACACCCTTAAGTACTACTCACATCACTAGCACAACTTGCCCAATCAGAATCTGTAAACCCATTCAGCACCAACTCTCCACTAACATACCCAAGACCAAAATGCATTGCACCCTTCATGTATCTGAGCAGGTGTTTTGCAGCAACCAAGTGAACATGCCTAGGGTCCCTCTTACTAACTCGAGGTGTTGACTACAGAACAAATGTCAAGCCTCATATTGACCAGATACATGAGGTAACCCATCATCTTCCTGTATACAGAAGGATCAATCAAATCTAAATTTAAGTCAACAAAAAACTTCAGATTTTCCATCATTGGGTTAGCCATGGACTTATAGTGCATTATCTGGAATCTCTTTAGAAGCCTGACTGCATATTTACCATCTCCAAGAAAAACCTCACCTAGATTGGCAACACCTCTAGACCAACGTTACATTTATCATTATTCGCAATTTATCGTCGTGGGTTCAAATTTTAAATGATCAGCAATATCAGGGAAAATATTTGAAATTATCGGAAATTATTGGGAAACTTTAAAAAATAGAAAAATAATCATTTTTCTCAATGTTTTAACTCTTCTAAAATGTGAAAATTCCAAAAACCGGAATCTTATTGCAGCAACTCGTATTATTTCTCCTAATTGTTAATTAATTTAACAATTTATCTGCTATGGCAAATATCGAAATAAACACACTGCAACCTTCACAAATAAAATACTGCGGAAATAATAGCTTTGGAAACTGAGAAATGCTAACACACACACATAAAATATGAGACAATTATTTTTGGACAAATGTCCCTGGAAAAACCCAACTTGGGAAAACCAATGCAGCAGTGAGGGTTTTTATTATTATGCAGCAGTGAAAATCTGAGTACAATCTGGATGTCTAAAACTAGCAATCCCCAGCAAGAAAATCTAGGCAAAATTATGGAAGGGAATTACCCTTCATCTATAAGCAATTCCGGCACAACCTGCCTACAAAGAACTCAGCCTCTGCATCGGGCTCTACGCTGCACTACGCAGTCTATATGGCGTCAAGCCTCTGACTGGTCTCTAATGAAGTCGTTTCGTCTTCTACTGCTAAGGAAATTGTCTCTCTAGCCCTCTGGAACCTCTACCCGGCCACTGGAACTGAGAATAAATTTTCTCCTCTGCAAATCGAATTGCCCTCTCTAAAGCAACTATGCAGTCCTCTGCATTGCCTCACTAGGAAAACTTGACCCCCTTGCTGCTGCCTCTCTGGATCTAGAAAAACTTCCTCCAGATCGTTGTCCCTGCCCCTCACTCATTGCTTCAATCTCTGGCTCTTTGTCCGGCAACTTACTGTTGCTACTCAGGAAATCGATCTGCCAAGGAAATCGAACTACTCAAGTGTTTTCTCCATCACCGCATCGATCTCTTCTTACAATCCACTGTTGGAGTACCAACAAGTTTAAAACTTTATCAATGGCTAGGATCATCTCTAGACCGATCTATGTGAGTTTCTCACCTTATCTCAATTAGTATTGATTAATTAACCATATTCCCTTAAATTTAGACTTAGGAAATATTTTTAAAAAAATCAGTTAATAATCTAATTGAGACAATTCTAGGCAAGATTTCCATAAACGATTTCTGGGTTTTGGAGATCTCACGTATTCTAGCCTCTCCACCAAATTTTGTGGCTAGAACACATCTAATGCTACAAAAACTAACACTCCCTCTTAGCAAGTAATGTGTTATAGTGTTTCACACCCTGCCACAACACTCTGTCTCTATATCATTTCCCATGACATTGTTGATGTCTGGCTGGTACTGCCCACCAAATATTGCGCAACTTTGATGTTGCATCTGTGTTGTTGCTGACACTGTTGTACTGTTGCCAACACTGCATCTGCACTGCAACTCCCTCTCATTTGTTGTTGTTGCAACTGCAACATCTGCAACTGAAAAGCATCCAAAATACTGAATCAACTATGTTCAGTATGATGCATCTGTCTCCCGAGTCTCTGACTGCTACTAGTATCTGCACTGCCACTGAAGAATTTGCATTGTCAGTGACTCCGACTGTGCCATCTGCATTGTTGTCAACTCTGCAATGTGCTCCCATCATCTAATTGTTACTAATCTCTACAACTGACACTCGGTCTCTGACTGCATCAACTGCCACTGATCCATCCTATTACTTAATATCGTGGGCCCCTGTAGCCAAGTACTAATCCAAGAGGTGGGTTCCTCAAGGACTCTGTCCATCTGTAGCTCTTTGGGGCTACAACTCCATATCACCCCACCTCACTCCTGCAAGAATATGGCAATCATAGCGAAGCCTTCCTCCCACCTGGAAGACAGTGTGTCGATCTCTACTAAAGCTACCTACTGGTTCTACTTCTCATCCTTGTCCTTCTTCTAAAGAGGACACCGGGTACTATAGTGATCAAGCACACCACACTTGAAGCACTTGACCTTTGACAAGTCCTTTCTTTGCTTCCCCTACCCCTAACTGGGACCCTTAGATGCGAGGGCCACATTCTCCTCCTTCACCGTCTTCGATCAACTATTGTTGTTGCCACTGATAGAGCTCTTTAAAAGAGCCCATCTCAACTCCTCCTGCTACAAATCGACCCACATCCTGTCCAACTCTAATAGCATATCTCTGCCCAATATGCTTTGGACAAACACCCGCCAATCCTCTAAGACACAGTTGAGTGCCAATCGCACTAGCTCCGTGGATTGAGGCACTGCCCCAACAGCTAACAGCTAGTCTCGGACCTCCTAAATCCTGGTAAGGAAGGGATCTATGCCTTCCCCCTTCTACATCTCAGTTTCTCATCAAGAAACATTTTTCGTTGCTCAAAAGTTCCCTGGTATAACGTGGAGAGAGCATCCCACATCTGTTTTGCAGTATCTTTGCCAGCCATATGTGAGACTATATGATCCCTAACTCCATCTAGGATCAATTGCGTCGCCCGCGCCATCTCCTTGTATTCTTTCTACTGATCCGCATCCTGGAGAACTGCCACTACATTATCAATGTAGGCTTTCAGGCCATATTCATCTAGAAGGAAGAACATCCTAGCCTTCCAGATGACATAGTTGGAAGCTCCATCCAACCTATCCTGATCTCTAAGCCCTCCAATGCCCATCTCTGAAAAATGTCAAAAACTCCCTCTTTGTTATGCTTGGTTGTTGCTCTGCTACTTGCACTCCCTTCTAAAATGTGTGATCCTGCAAGTTGAGACTGCCAATCTGCAACTAGAAATTTGAATTTTCGAGACTCAAAGTTCCCGAAGGAAAATTTTCCCTCTTCTGTGTGTGGTTCTCTTCCACCCAACGTTGGTTTTGCTCTAGTGAACTATTGCAAAACCCTCTACGTACAGCCTGAAATTTGCCTAACGAAAAATCTAAGCTGCTCCCTCTGCCTCTGGAATCACTCGATCTGGAAAATCAAATTTTTCTGCCTCTCTGCTCAGAAAAATCGAACTTCCTCAATCAACTCGGCCTGCCTGGAGAAGAATTGCACTACTCCTGGGAATTCCAGGCTGCTGCTCTTACTAAAGAGCAAAATTCCTTCTTTCACCTCTAAGGTCCCTGGTTGATCAATTGCACTCTGATACCATGTGAAAATTCCGAAAACCAAAATCTTATTGCAGCAACTGGTATTATTTTTCGAAATTGTTAATTAATTTAACAATTTATCTGCTACGGCCAAATATCGAAATAAACTCACTGCAACCTTCACAAATAAAATACTACAAAAATAATAGCGCTAGAAACTGAGAAAAGCTAGCACACACGTAAAATATGAGAATTATTTTTGGACAAATGTCCCAGGAAAAGCCCCACTTGGGAAAATTGGTGCAGCAGTTATTTTTGGACAAATGTCCCAGGAAAAGCCCAACTTGGGAAAATCGGTGCAACAGTGAAAATCTTAGTACACCCTGGATGCCTGAAACTGGCAATCCACAGCAAGAAAATGTAGGGAAAATCATTTAAGGGAAGTACCCTTCCTCCACAAGCAATCCTAGCACAACATGTCTACAGAGAACTCCACCCCCTGAAGCCTCTAAGCTGCACTGCGCAGTCTCTATGACATCAAGCCTCTGACTAGTCTCTGATGAAGTCGGTTTGCCTTCTGCTGCAGAGGAAATCATCTCTCCATCCCTCTTGAACCTTTGCCCGGCCACTGGAACTAAGAACGAATTTTCTCCTCAGCAAATCGCACTACCCTCTCTGAAGCAATTGCGCTGCCTCACTCGGAAAACTCGGCCCTCTTGTTGTTGCCTATCTGGATCTGGAAAAACTTTCTCTGGATCATTGTCCCTGCCCCTCACTCACTGCTTCAATCTCTAGCTCTCTATCTAGCAACTAACTACTGCTACTCAAGAAAACAATTTGCCAAGGAAATCGAACTGCTCAAGTGTTTTCTCCATCACCACATCGACCTTTTTTTATTATCCATTGTTGGAGCACCAACAACCAAGATTAAAACTTAATCAATGGCTAGGATCATCTCTGAATCGATCCGTGCGAGTTTCTAGATGATTCTCACCTTATCTCAATTGCTACTGATTAGTTAACCGTATTCCCTAAGTTTAGACTTGGGAAATATTTAAAAATCAATTGATAATCTAATTGAGACACTTCTAGGCGGAATTTCCATAAACAATTTATGGGTTTTGGAGATCTCATATATACCATCTCCTCCAAAATTTGTGGCTAGAACACATCTGATGCTACAAAAACTAACATAAAACAACATCAACATCAAACAAACACACTGCTACATAAATATGAAAATAAAATTGATATATATGTATAAGATGTCAAGTGATATATCATACATCGATATTGAAATATGATTTTTGCCCCGAGTCATAAGATCTAATAAAATGATACAAAATCATATCAAAACAAAAATAAATGTATCTCGTGAGATGAATCATGGCAATAAAAACAACAGATTTCATGTTATTGGCTTGATGGAAAATGGCCACGCATCCTCAACTAGACCAAAAGATTGGTCGACCAAAAAATATATAAAATATTTAAATTTTGAAAAGAACATATAATTCATGTGCATCCATATGAATCCAAATTAGTATACACAAATATGCAAAAATTCTCATGTACATAGCAAGGGTGCATATAACCAAAATATCATCAAGTGCAAGCCATCTCTGAATCAAAAAAGATCAATAAAGAGGGTCCAAATGGCCTACAAAATCCAAAGAAAATCATGCTACAACAAATAGCTACGTAACATCAAAATCATTGCTTAAATTGGGATCCTCTCCATCAAGATCGCCCTCTGAGCATTGAAATAAGATAGAAAAAGTTTAACATCCTAATAAATTTGCTTGAGTGAAGTGTACATTTTTACTAACATCATGAAGGAGGAGCTCAACAATTAGTGCCACCAACATCAAGGTACACAAAGGGCTTGGTGATCTTGATCAAATGTTAGTTCCATACCTTCGTACACCACAGAATGTAGTAGAACGTTGCAATCCCGCCAATCCTAAAATCCTAAAAATAAGTCTGTTGGATTTTGAGTGGGATCTAAACTTCTACTTTCTCCATATGAAATCCAATGAAGATGGAGCCACTCTCAAACATCTTGAGTCAATTAATGGTAATGTTGCAAATTTAAGTAGAAGGATGAAAATGAAAGATAAAGGAAAATGTCACTAATTCTTATATTACCATTAACTACTAGGTTATGTATCTCATGAGATGAATAGCAGGAAATGAAAAGAACTGAGAACGAATTTTCTCCTCAGCAAATCGAACTGCCCTGTCTGAAGCAATTGCGCAATCCTCTGCGTTGCCTCACTGGGAAAACTCGGCCCTCTTGCTGCTGCCTCTCTGGATCTGGAAAAGCTTTCTCTGGATCATTGTCCCTGCCCCTCACTCACTGCTTCAATCTCTGGCTCTCTATCCGGCAACTAACTGCTGCAACTCATGAAAACAATTTGCCAAGGAAATCGAACTGCTCAAGTGTTTTCTCCATCACCAAATCGATCTCTTCTTATAATCCATTTTCGGAGCACCAACAGCCAAGATTAAAACTTAATCAATGGCTAGGATCATCTCTGAATTGATCCGTGTGAGTTTCTAGATGATTCTCACCTTATCTCAATTGAGATTGATTACCTAATCATATTCCCTAAGTTTAGACTTGGGAAAAATTTAAAAATCAATTGATAATCTAATTGAGACACTTCTAGGCGGAATTTCCATAAACGATTTATGGGTTTTGGAGATCTCATACATTCTACGGCAACGCCTAACCAGCCATCCATAGAGTATTTAATGCCCGGGGATATGCACGCAGCTTAGCCCGATAACACACGAAAGCCCAAATATTATTTAATGCCGAAACTACCCGCTCCCGTGTTATCGCATTAAGCTGCGTGCATATCCCCGGGCATTAAATACTCTATGGATGGCTAGTTAGGCGTTGCCTACATTCTACCATCTCCACCAAATTTCGTGGCTATAACACATCTGAATGCTACAAAAACTAACATAAAACAACATCAACATCAAACAAACAGACTGCTACATAAATATGAAAATAAAATTGATATATAAGATGTATAAGATGTCAAGTGATACATCATACATCGATATTAAAATATGATTTTTGCCCTGAGTCATAAGATCTAATAAAATGATACAAAATCATATCAAAACAAAAATAAATGTAACTCGTGAGATAAATCATGGCAATAAAAACAACAAATTTCATGTTATTGGCTTGATGGAAAATGGCCACAGCATCCTCAACTAGACCAAAAGATTGGTCAACCAAAAAATATATAAAATATTTAAATTTTGAAAAGAACATACAATTCATGTGCATCCATATGAATCCAAATTATTATACACAAATATGCAAAAATTCTCATGTATATAGCAAGGGTGCATATAACCAAAATATCATCAAGTGCAAGCCATCTCTGAATCGAAAAAGATCAATAAAGAGGGTCCAAATGGCCTACAAAATCCAAAAGAAAATAATGCTACAACAGATAGCTACGTAACATCAAAATCATTGCTTAAATTGGGACCCTCTACATCAAGATCACCCTCTGAGCATTGAAATAAGATAGAAAAAGTTTAACATCCTAATAAATATTTTTGCTTGAGTGAAGTGTACATTTTTACTAACGTCATGAAGGAGCATCTCAACAGTCAGTGCCACCAACATCAAGGTGCATAGAGGGCTTGGTGATCTTGATCAAATGTGAGTTCCATACCTTCATACACCACAAAATGTTGCAATCCCGCCAATCCTAAAATCCTAAAAACTAAGTCTGTTGGATTTTGAGTGGAATCTAAACTTCTACTTTCTCCATATGAAATCTAAAGAGGATGGAATCACTCTCAAACATCTTGAGTTAATTAATGGTAATGTTACAAATTTAAGTAAAAGGATGAAAATGAAAGATAAATGAAAATGTCACTAATTCTTATATTACCATTAACTACTAGGTTATGTATCTCATGACATGAATAGCGGGAAATGACAAGAATAGATTTCCCCTTGTTTGCTTGATGGAAATAGTTAATGTATCCTCACAGCTCAATCACCTAACTCACTTTTAAAAATTAGGGTCAAAAGTAAAAAAAAATGTTAATAAGTTGATATTGACAAAGATAAGGCGATAATTTTGAAATTATCAATAATATCAATAGTAATTATTGCATAATTTGCCCTTTCAAAATTATTGTAATAATTACCTAAATTATTGTGATAATTTCAAAAGGGAAAATTATTGTGATAATTACAACCGTTATTATTGTCGAGGTTGGTTTTGGTGAATTATCGCAATAATTCCTATAATATGGCATTAAGTGCAACACTGCTCTAGACATAAAGAACACTACATCAAGCTGATGTACTTTATGTCAAACTCCCTTGTCAAATATTCCTCGCACCATGCTATGAGGTTATCTAAGCTTCCTATAAGCATAAATATAACATACATAACAAACTAAACCAACAAATTACAATCCTCCACCAAATAGTAAACACTAGAATATGCATCTATCTTGTTTAAACCCAAATTTGAATGTTACTCATCCATCATGAAGTACCATGCACATGATAAGAACTAAAACCCATAAAGGACCTTCTTCAACATGAAAACATGGATCTCACACCCATGCACCTCAAAACCTCTTCACTGATTTATGTACACCACCTCAATCAAACCATTAAGAAATGTTTTCATATCCATTTGATATGAATGCCAAAGACGGATATCCTCATAATGAACTCCCTCTTTCTAAGAGAACACCCTAGCCACAACCCAAGCTTTGTATTTCTCTTTGCTGACATATGTTGCATGCTTAACCATGTACAGTGATCTAAAGCCAAAGCACCAATCAAAAGATGGAAGACAATGGACATTAATGACACATAATTCAAGAATTTCTTGGCAGTATGACTTACTTGAAATGATGTCATAGGAGCTCCACCTTCCTCTTGAGCCTCCTAAAGTGTCTAGGTGAGCCACCTAGGCTTTCTTGTTGAACCAGATGGTAGATAGGCATCCCTTTCACCTCCAGAAGCTCATTAATCTGAATCTGATTTTTCTGATATCTGTAGATCAGCATTTGGAGCATTAAGCTCCTCATCCTCCTCAATAATTGCTTGAAGGACCATGTCATATAGTGTAGACTCTATGAGCATAGAATGTAAACTCTACAAGCCTCTGGTTCATAAGACTTGGAGGAACGTACATAGAATTGACTCTACAAGCCTTAGAGGTCTCATTATAACCTACAATGATACCCTTCCAACTTACTCTTGAACCTCCTATAGTATCTAGGCGAGCCACCCAAGCTTTCTTGTTGAACTAGATGGCAGAGAGGCATCCTATTCACCTCTGGAAGTTTGCTAATCTCTAAATTTTCTGAAATCTTGAGATCAGCATGTGGGGCGGTAAGCTACTCTTCCTCCTCGATCTTTTCTGGAGATTCCTAAGACTTGGGAGGACCATGCATGTAATGTAGACTCTATAAGCTATATAGGTCTCACAGTCTCACTATAACTCATAATGAAACCCTTCCAACTTGTTCATGAGCCTCTTGTAGTGTCTATGCGAGCTACCTAAGTTTTCTTGTTCAACTAGATGGTAGAGAGGCATCTCCTTTCCCTCCAGAAGATTGCTAATCTGAATCTGATTTTTCTGAAATCTATAGAATGTTGATTTTTAATGTACCTTGGACAAGTGGTTTCCCATGGGTTAGTCTCTACATAGAGAAAAGTGTCCAAAATAATTATTTTCCTAAGTGTGACTTTATAAAGTGAAAGTGACTTTATAAGTGCTAAAGTCAATGTTAAATTATAAAGTGAAAAGTGACTTTAGACATAAAGTACAATGTGGGTACTTTATTTAATGGGTGAGTTAAGAAAATAGAAAGTGAGAATTAAATGCACATTTATTCTCCTCCCTTGATCTAAATGAATCTGAGCCATTAGATCTTAGGGATGCCCAAAAGTCATTTAAGAAAACAAAAGGGGGAATAGAAAAGATAGATGGCATTCATTCTTCATGTGCAAATTGGAGAAAGGAAACTGAGAGCTGGAGAATTTTTGAAAGAGAAATTTGTTTCAGCAAGTTGAATGAGTGATTTTTGGGCAAAGTTGGGCATGGAAATCAAGGCATAGAAGACAACAGAAGGTACAGAACGAATAGCATTGAATGTTGTGAGCTGCATGCCGTTCGAGAGAAGTTTTTGAAAAAAAAAATTGAAAAAAAATCCGTACAATCTGTACAGCGGTACGAAAATCCATATCGTTCGTACGGAGTCCGTACAATCATCTCTGTACAATACATATTTTCAGCTTCAAGTGGGCACAGAAATCGAGGCAAAGTGGGCATGGTTTTCAAGGAGTTTTGGGTTAAAGAGATAAGTTGTATTTTGTTGTTTTGTTTTGTCTGCAAATGTATTTTTCCTGAACTTGAAAGATAAATAAATTTGAAGAGCTCTCTAACAAGTTTTCCCCGGAGAAGATTGAAGGGGTTTTCCCTGGGTCTAAGTTGACCAAAAATCTGTGTATTTTTATGTGTGTTGTTGGTATGGTTATGTCCCATGTGCGTATTTATTTTTCAACATGTCTTGATAGTCCCATGTGTTTTAACCTGAAAATTTCATTTCCAGAATTCTATATGTTGAATGTATGTTTATGGGAAAGGGCATTTAACTAAATGGGAGTGATAAGGTGAAATTAAAACCGGGTTGGGATTGCAGGAAACTTTTTTTTAGTCATCAAATTTCAACATAAAACAGCATTTGGGACACTAAGCTCCTTCCTCCTCGATCATTACTGAAGGTTCCTAACACTTGGAGGACTATGCATGGAATGAAAAGTCTAGAAGCCGTAGAGGTCTCACTATAACCCACAACTAAAAGGTTCAAGCTCAGTCCTTTTCTCATCAATAATATGAATGAAAACAGGCAACTGAAGACATGAAGATGTGTCAACTGCTACCTAATAATTCTCAATTATAAATGCCTCCTCTAATGTCTTGCCCTTCAAAACTCTATAAGGACACCTGTTAGATAGTTGTAAGACATGCTTCTACCAAAGACACATGGGCAAATCTAGATCATGGATCATAGATTTGGTTGTCCCTATGTTAAACCTGTTTTTCCTCTTGCAACCCCATTTCAGAGTTGTAGGGCACTTTCAATTCCTTCATGATTCCATCTTGCTTGCAAAAACTGTCAACTCGACTGGGGAATAGTCACCTTCCATGTTAAACCTTAACACCTTCAAATTCTTTCCTGATGATTTTCCACAAGAGCATTAAACTCTTGAAGCTTCCTAAAGACCTCATCCTTGGTCTTCATGAAGTATATCTAGAACTTCCAAAAGGAGAGATCAATAAAAGACACCTAATAAATGCTACCTAATAAAGAAGTTCAGCTCATGGGTCCCTCACATCTGAATTGATGAAGTTGAGAATCCGTCTTGACCTATGCTTGCTACTAGATTAAGCAGATGAGAAGGTTGAACTCAATGGTCTACTCGAGTCTGATTGGATGATTCTTGAACCATGCTCGCTGCTAGAGAAAGCAACATTCACATGCTTACCAAGAGCACAACCCTAGCACACTCCTTTCTTTTTAACCTTAAATTATAACAATCCCTACACCATGTCCTTTAAGATCAACAATGCTCCACAATGTAGGTGACCTAGCCTCTTGTGCCAAAGGGGTCACACAAGTTGTCACCATCATGCACTTGAACTCTTTCAAGATACCCCTACAACTTGTACATATCACCCTCTCGAATACCTCTAAGCAGCACCCAACCAAAATCAAGGCATCTCTTTCTGCTGAGCACTCATTGATCATCAAACACAGCAGTATATCCTAGATCTGTCATTGCTAAAACCGAAGGTTTTTTTGTTGATCCATGTTCATGCAAAACCCCTATAAGCTCAAGGATCTCATTTCTACAACTAGAATCTAGATACATGTCATCATCACCAAATTCTACCTCTTTATGCTTGCCTCCTCTTGAAACTTGTTTAAGGCTTTCTTGTTAGAGGTCATATGTTTGGTGGTTCCACTATTCAGATACCAACCAATACAAGACATGGTGGTAGATGACAAGCATGAGACTATAGAGAAAGAAGTGTGTCTCAATTTTGGATGAGTGCTCATCCACTCCGACTAGCACTTTTGTACTCTAGAAAACTACTATTGTTACTACTTATTGTTCCCCTTCTTTTATGACACTTAGAAGCAAAGTGCCCAAACTTCTAACACTTGAAACACTCAATGTGGCTTGAGTCCTTTCACTAATTTAGTAATTAGAGGAACTTGTACCCTTTTTCTTCTATTTTTAACCCTTCCTAGGTCCTTTCTCGTTGCCCTTCATCTTGCTAATGAGGGCAAGATTATCGTACCCCTGCATAATTGCAACACTCAACAATCTCATCTCCTCTTGGATGAAGTTAAATAAAATCCATTTAATGCTATGGAATTCACCCATGACCTCCTGTAAAATTGCCACACATTGATACAAAATTCACTAATCTTCAACAAGTATGATGCTATGGCATCTATCTAGCTCATTTGCACGGATCTAAAGCTTATTCATCAACATCATATTTTCACTGAGGTTCTCACTCTGATATGAAGAGACTAGAACATCATACATGTCCTTTCTCATGGCCTTGTCAATGATGTGAGTGATCAAATGATCCTTCGAAAAGTCAAGAATGACTCTCTTGCCCTTGGTCACCTTCTTATTAACACAGAACCGAGAGGGTCTACAACTACTTTCTCAACGAAGTCCGATACACCATGATCCTCCGACGACATCTATACCCATGACTTCCACAGGACGAAGTTAGAGGGGTCTTCCAATCCGTCTTCATAAATGAGGCTTTTATTATTATGAAAGCAAGCAACCCATATGATGCAAAGTCCCAAGCATGAAGGAGCTAGTATTTTGCAACTCAAAAAGGCTACCCATTGTCACCACAATAGCTCTTCCTCTCACTTTTGGTTGGAACTTCTCAAACTCAAGGGGGGCTTGTTGGAAATACTAAGAGGGGAGGTGAACCAGTGTTTCATAAATTTCAACAATTTAAAGATCACGGAGCATTAAGCAATCACATCACAACAAAGGTACACAAGATTTATAATAACAATTTATTTATATCTTGATGGAAGCTACAACTTCCGATTTTACAAAGCACTACTTAAAGCAGCTACAACCCCTAAGTATTTACCAACTACTACTGGAAGGAGCTAAAACCCCTGGTTTACCATCTCCCACTTGAAGGAGGCGAAAACCTCCTAAACGAAGCTACAACTTCCTTGCCTAGCACCACCCCCCTACCTTTACAATATAAGATAGAACAAAAACTCTTGGGCTCCCATACAAAGGATAGTGACCAACTTCATATCATATCTAAATCATATCCAACTTCAGGTATGCTCCATGAATCTTGATATGTCCAATAAGTATGATGTTGTAGTGATCCTCAAAAATATGAAATTTAACAACAAAAAGGACTTTAATTCATACGTCCAATTAGTTGCTTAAACAAACCTCATTTAACAGTTAACCTGAGCCTCAAATCACCTCAACCAGTGTTGATCATCAATTGTTGCCTTCAACCATACAAACTCTCTGCATCATCTTCACAATCGCTCCATCTCAATGCAATCAGTGATTGTGACCAATCATTATGTGAACATGATAAATTCCACTTGCGCTCAAATATATCTCAACTCATTACATATTATACAAACATAGATACCCTTCGTTGTTCTTGACCACAATTGCTCTGACTTATATGCTTCTATTGCTTCCTCACAAACTAGGCATTCCGCTCAATGCATTAGTTCAATTTATAGGAAGACAATCACCATACATTAGCTCTTGCTATAGACTCATCGCACCACCTATACAGAACACACAACGCACAAATCGATTCACAGGTAACACTCACATGATTACTCAAATTGATTTGCTGAGATTTTACAATATGGCTCCTGCGACACACGCCTGTTATATCTCTTGCAGATTCAATGATGTTGCTATAATTTTATTCTGGATGCTTGACTATAAATAAATATTGTACACACATTATAGGTCTGCACTTCAACGGTGTTGCAATGGCACATGATGGTACATGATGTAGTACAGTGATGGGTATTGTCATGATCGATGAAGCATGATAAGATGGAGCATTGTGATGATGGGTGCAGCATGGTGCAGCACGGTGAGGTGCAGCATGATGGCGAGATGCAGCGCGATGATAAGTAAGGAGTCACCTTGGAGAATCAGTTGAAGCAACATGTCTTCAACTGATCTCATGTATCATCTTCTTAGAGATGATCTATGCCCTTATCTAGATAAGTCAAAGTGTTGACTTTTGTTGTAAATGTACTATCTCTCTCTCTCTCTCTGTTGAACTATTGAAGAACATATAAGAAGAATTGATCAAGGGTTTCCCCACATTGGGGTTTGTCCCTGGCTAGCGCCACATCTTATGTCCTCTTGTCTTGGCTTGTCTTCTGCGATTTATATTTATGTTCTATCTGCAGTTTACTTTAATACTGATGTGATTGCTAATCTGGAAAAGATATTGAGCTAACTGTGAAAATTGAAATAAATTGCTCTAGCATAACATATCAAAAGACATAACTTAAATCCTGTTGAATAGTAAATTACGTGAACCTGCGAAGCTTGAAACAAATTTCAACGAAAAAACTTTGCATATCTCAATATTTTGTAATCATCTCTCTACACTCCTTTCCTATGAAGTTATATTACAGGTAAGTAGGGCAAAAGATGCAACATAAAAACAATCACTAAATAAATACTTCCCTACCATCTTGTTGTCATAAAAAATCATATATTTTCTCTGAGGAACAATGTTTCCTTAACTATTTTAAGTTTTAACATCTCCAATAATAAATCCTAATTTTATCCTTTGCATGCCTTTTGTTAACTTTGGCAACTAGGACCAAACATCACTTTGGACAGCGCTTATGCGGCAACGGATATTTTTCTGAGGTGTAGAATTGATCTAAAGATCATCCCATTTTCACATGTACAAATGAAGTTATGAATTTATTTTGATTATGGACAAATTGTCAAGGTCAGCCAACCATCAAAATAGCCTCCTCTAGCCTTCAACGTTGCATATAAATACAAGGTGCCTCCTCCTCATTTTGGCATCTCATCTCATTCATCTTTCTCTCTCTCTCATCTTGATTGGGTACGAATTTCTAGGCCCCTCTCTCTCTCCACACATGCAAAAGGAAGACCGCCTTTTCTAGCTATTGCGTGACAAGATTTGACCGAAATTTCAAGAGGCCGAAATTTCAGGAGGTTGAATTTGACCAGCATTGACCCTGTTTGAATTTGGTTTTATGAGGGAGACTTTTGTTTGGGCAGGCCGTTGTTCTGGGCACAAAAACTGAGGCAATTTGACCCATGCATTGACATGCATTGACTTCCCTAATTCAAGTTGTTGCATTGAATTTTGATGACCAGATTTGACTGGTTATTTTCAGACTGTTTTGCGCTGCATTATCTTGTTGTTGGAGGTCGAGCTGACCAAGGTTGACCTAGCTGTTTAGGAGGTCAATTTCAGCCCTGTTGACCTACACTGACTTTCTGGTTAGGGCTTTCTGTTTCTATTATTTTGACCGATCAGTTTGGGCAAGTGAATATTGTAAATTGTACTCTCTCTCTCTCTCTGCTGAACTTTTGAAGAATTATAAGAAGAATTGATCAAGGGTTTCCCCACATTGGGGTTTGTCCCTGGCTGGTGCCATATCTTGTGTCCTCTTGTGTTGGCTTGTCTTCTACTGTTATTGTTTATGTTCTATCTGCGTTTTACTATCATGTTGATGTGATTGCTATACTGGATATGATATTGGGCTAATAAAGAAAATTGAAGAAAAATTGCTCTAAGCATACATAGAACATACCATTGTTATCCTAAAATTAACATGGTATCAGAAGTGAGGTGAAGACAAAGCCCAAGCAAGAGTGAAGAGCAATCACTAAGAGGAGCAATCATTGATCAAGAACAAGTCTCAATGACCTCCACATCCTACTTAAAGTCTGATAAGCTTCATGATAACTTTGTTTATCACACATGGAAGATGTCTCTTGATTTGAATTTCGAAGAGCAAGATGTCATGGATTATGTGCAGGGAAAGACTTCGGAACCTCCTTCAAATGCATCGGCTACTGCCAAGACAAGGTACAAGAAGGGTAAAGTCAAAGCCAAGAAGATCATCAGGGATTCTATTCATAAGAACTTAGTTGTTTACATCTCCGATTTGAATACATCAAAGGAGATATATCACAGGTTGGTTGGCATGTTCAAATCTAGCAATGCAAATCAAATTCTTTTAATGTGCAGGGAAAGACTTCGGAACCTCCTTCAAATGCATCGGCTACTGCCAAGACAAGGTACAAGAAGGGTAAAGTCAAAGCCAAGAAGATCATCAGGGATTCTATTCATAAGAACTTAGTTGTTTACATCTCCGATTTGAATACATCAAAGGAGATATATCACAGGTTGGTTGGCATGTTCAAATCTAGCAATGCAAATCAAATTCTTTTAATGTGCAAGGAAAGACTTCGGAACCTCCTTCAAATGCATCGGCTACTGCCAAGACAAGGTACAAGAAGGGTAAAGTCAAAGCCAAGAAGATCATCAGGGATTCTATTCATAAGAACTTAGTTGTTTACATCTCCGATTTGAATACATCAAAGGAGATATATCACAGGTTGGTTGGCATGTTCAAATCTAGCAATGCAAATCAAATTCTTTTCCTCAAGAAAAAGCTAAAGGATATAAAGAAAGGAAAGGGTGAGGATATTCAATCCTACTTCATGAGGATTACTGAGATCAAAAATGATCTTCTTTCGATTGGTGAAGCTATTGCAGACAGGGAGCTAACTCTCATTGCCCTTGGAGGTCTTCCTCCCAAATGGCATGTGTTCAACACTACTATTCTCAATAACGACAGAATTCCAGGTTTTGAAGAATCGCTGACTAGATGTTCTCAAGAAGAAACAAGGATGATGGAATTGGGGATGCCTTCGAATAGGAATAATCCTACCGCATTCTTCGCTCATGTTAAGAGGAAGAACAATGCAGGTTCAAAGAAGCAAAGTCAAGTAAGACCGGGATTCAAAAATGGAAGGAAGGGAAGATGCTTTGTTTGCAACAAGTTTGGTCACTATGCCAGGGAGTTTCCAAATAGAAGGGACACATCTCATGATGATCACAATCATTCCAGGGGCAACAACAACAATCAAGGAATGGTAGGTTCAACAACAAAGGGAAAAGGAATGCTTCCGCTACTCAACTTGGAAATGATTGAACTTCTAAAAGAACAAGAAACTCTAGGTATGATGAGTCTAATGTTGTAAATTCTAAGCAAAAGGAATTTATCTTATATCTACCCTCTCTACTGCCTCTCCTCCGGATACTGTGGGAAATTGGTTGATTGATAGTGGTGCCTCAAGGCACTTCACCGAGTACAAAGAAGCTCTTTCAAATCTGATAGAGAAGAATATAAATTTGAAAATTATCCTTGGAGACAATGCCACTTATCCCGCGAAGGGAGTTGGGAATGTTACCCTTCAATTGAATCAAGGTAACACCGTTCATCTTCAAAAAGTACTATATGTACCTTATCTAAAAAAGAATCTAGTGTCTATCTCGGCATTCATCGATGGAAAGATACGCGTGTGGACGAAATTTCAAAGAAGCATACTCTTGGATTCCGGGTTGACAGTTTATATCAAGTTGTAGGAAGTCCACTGGGAGCCATGTCTTGTGACACATCTCTTCAATCTGAACTATGGCACCAGAGGTTTGCTCATGTTCACTATAAGACTCTACCCGATGCAAGGAAAATGGTTACAAGTATGCCCGAATTCAAAATAGAGCATGAAGGTATATGTCAGGAATGTGCTGAGGGAAAACATACAAAGGGACCATTCTCCTCAAGTGATAGAAAGACCACAGACATTTTGAAATTGGTTCATTCTGATCTATCTGGTATGTTCCCTGTGACATCATTAGGAAGATATTTATATTACATTGTCTTTGTGGATGACTTCTCTCTCAAAACTTGGATATAGAAGGATGAAATATTCTAATGGTTCTGTGCCTTCAAAGCCTTAGTGGAAAATCAAACAGGGAAGAAGATCAAGATATTGAGGACCGATAATGGAACTAAGTATGAGTCAAATGAATTCAATGACTATTGCAGGGAAGTTGGCATTAAGAGGGAGACTACTACTGCATATACCCCTGAGCAAAATGGTGTTTTTGAAAGGAAAAATCGTTCCAATATAAAAGCCACTCATGTCATGCTTCATGATCAAGGACTTCCAAAGTTCCTATGAGGAGAAGTTGCCAACACTGCTATGTACGTTCAAAATCGATGCCCTCATCAGGCATTAGACTCCAAAACTTTCAAAGAAGTTTTCACCAGTAAGAAACTTGATGTTTCTCATTTTAGAATTTTCGGTAGTCTCATATACTTTCATGTGCCGAAAAAAGAGAAGCAGATTGGAGGCATCTGGGAAGAAAGGAACTTTTGTTGGCTAAAGTGAAACTTCTAAGGCATATAGAATCTATGTGCCTGGTCAAAGAGAAGTAGAATTGAGTCATGATTCACCTTCGATGAGGATGTTGCCCTAAGGAAGATTAGCAACCTTCATATTCAAAAGAAGGACAAAGAAGCGTATGCAGGAAATCAAGGAGATTGGCAGGATGAGTCGATGCCTGATGTTGAAGAATCGATGGAGCCGATTGATCCTCCTCCTCTAAAAGGAGACCCCTCATGGCTGAGGGAAACTCTCAAAGATGTCAAGAGACATGTTGCACCGAGGGGGACATTTCGTGAAAGCAAGAAGCCTAAAGGTACCAAGGGTACTTAACTGCTATGAGCACCATTATTTAGTCTAAACCTTACTCATTCGAAGAAGTTGTGAAGCAACAAGTATGGAAGGATGCTATGAACGAAGAGTACGAGTCAATTATGAAGAATGGTGTCTGGGATGTAATCCCTAGACCCCAGGACAAATCTGTTGTCACCTCTAAATGGCTCTACAAGATCAAGCATGGTATTAATGGAAGTGTTGAGAAGTTCAAGGCCAAATTTGTTGCTTGAGGCTTCTCTCGAAAGAAAGGTACAGATTATAATGAGATATTTGCACCCGTTGCTCACTACATCGCCATCTGTTCGATTATAGCCCTTGTTGCCTCGCAAGGATGGAATCTACACCAGATGGATGTCAAGACTGTCTTCTTGCATGGTTCACTTAAGGAGGAGTCTATGTGGAACAACCTGAGGGGTTGGAAGTTCAAGATCGTCAGACACATGTATGCAAGTTGAAGAAAGCCCTCTATGGGTTGAAGCAGGCACCCCAGGCTTGGTATGAGAGGATCGATAGCTATCTGATGAAGTTGGGATTTACAAGAAGTGAAGTTGATTTAAACTTTACTTTAAGGTTGAGAATGATAGACCTCTCATCTTGGTACTCTATGTGGACGATCTCTTTCTAACAGGTGCAGACCCTCTTATTCATCAATGTCAGAGAGAGTTGGCTCCCAAATTTGATATGAAGGACCAAGGACTGATGCATTACTTCCTAGGGTTGGAGGTCTGACAAAAGCCACGGGAGATTTTCCTTTCTCAATGAAAATATGTTGTGAAGCTACTTGAAAGATTTGGGATGGTGGACTGCAAGTCCGTGACTACTCCGATGAAACTTAACTTCAAGAAGTTATGCGGAAGTGTTGCTTTTGGGAAATCCTTCTAAGTATCGTCAACTCATAGGGGCCATGATGTTCTCAGTGAACTCCCGTTCGGACATATGTTTTGCAGTGAACACATTGAATCAGTTTATGGTCAAGCCTCATCATGTACATTAGATTGCTACCAAGAATCTCATGACATATCTCCAGGGCACAATCACTTGTGGACTGAGATACAATGGAAACTGACTATGGGTCAGTTAAGAGTGGTATGACACACTCTCTGTTGTTGGAGACTGACTTCGGGTCAGTGAAGAATGGTATGATACATTCTCGACCATTTCTTCTTTCTTCATGGTTCAGCAGAGCAGTACAGTGGCAGGGATGGTACAGATTGTCAAACAGTTTGGCAGGTGATGTTCTCCCTAGTTGAGAGGGAGTGTTAAATTTGGCAAATAGGGCCAAACATCACTTTGGACAGCTCTTATGAGGCAACTGATATTTTTCTTGGATTCCTCTTTTCGAGAGGTGTAGGATTGATCTAAAGATCATCCCATTTTGACATGTACAAATGAATTTATGAATTTATTTTGATTATGGACAAATTGCCAAGGTCGGCCAACCATCAAATAGGCCTCCTCCAGCCTTCAACGTTGCATATAAATACAAGGTACCTCCTCCTCATTTTGGCATCTCATCTCATTCATCTTTCTCTCTCATCTTGATTGGATACAGATTTCTAGGCCCCTCTCTCTCCACCAGTGTTGCAAAAAATCGTGGTTTTTTGAAAATGGCAATATTATCGCCCGATTAATATGTTAATTTTTTTGCGCAAAAAAAACGCATAATAATCGCGATAACTTCAAATTATTGCGATTATTACGAATTAATCGCAAGGGTGGCGGACAACGAGTTTTATAAACCAAAAAAATATATTTTTTTTTTCATTTTGGACAAACAGCGGCAACGATGTGGATTGGGAGTTGAGGAGAAGAAAAACCTTGGTGGATTGGGAGCTGAGGAGGGCAAAAACCCTAGTGGATTGAGAGCTGAGGAGAGGAACCCTGAAAGGCGTGGATTGGGAGCTGAGAAGGAGGAAGCTTGGAGATTTTAGCATCCCAAGCAAGAGAACTTCATTTTTTGATCAGAGAAAACCGTGGTTTCCAGGATATGCGCACCAAATTTGGCCATTTTGTTTTGGTTTTTTTCTTGTTTTTGCTTGCGTTTCTATAACCCATTGTTTATCAAAGATTTTTGAGTGGATTTGATGGTTTTTTTTCATTTTTGTTGCATAGAGTGGAAAGAGTTCATTTTGGATTGAGTTAAGAATTTTTTTGTTTGTTAAATTGTCAAAAATTCAATGTGTTGTGTCATGTTACATGTATGTAAAAATTTTTAAATTTTTGTAACTTGCAATCCTTATTGTGCCATAGGTTCAACTTCAAAGTTCAAACTTCATCTTACATTAAAACTCAAGAGTTCAACCAAGTTACAAACATGCCAAGGAAATTAGACCCTCTGTGGGAATTTGGTGAACCTGATGGAGGGTTTAATAGAATGAACTTGACTTGCAAGTTATGTGGGCATCATATGTTAGGGAAGGTTTATAGATTGAAGTATCACCTTGCACAAACCCCTAGATTTGATGTAGGGCCTTGCACAAATGCAAATGCGGAAATCATCCGAAGAGCCATGAGATCATTGGAAGAATTAGAGCACGAGAGAGAGGCCAAAGGAGAAATGAAGAAGCAACTAGCAAGGAGGGTGTTAGGCTCAGGTGAACATGGAAGTGGCACTGGTTCTACTTAAGCATCAATATCTACAACCAACCCGATAGCTGCCTCATCATTTTTTGTTCCTAAAACCTCGCCTGGTTCACAACCATCTATCACTTCAATGCGTAAAAAAACTGAGAAAGAACAAGCTGACAAGTTGTTGGGCAAATTTCTCCTTTGGAGTGATATTTCTTTCAGCGTTGCAAGGAATAATTCATTTTTCCAGCCTGCTGTTGGTGCTACTGCAACTGTTGGCCCAGGGTACAAAATCCCTTCTTATGATGACTTTAGAGTCTGGATTCTTCAAGATGAAAAGGTTGACTGCACCAAAAGATTGGAGGAGTTTAGGGCATCATGGGCACAAACAAGATGCACTGTGATGTCAGAGAGTTGGACCGACTAAAAGGGGATAACCCTTATAAACTTCTTGGTTAGTTGTCCCAAGGGGACAATGTTTATGAAATTTGTTGATGCATCTTCACATATCAAAGATGCAAAAACTTTATGTGATTTGTTGGATGTGTTTATTTTGGAGGTGGGTGCAGAACATGTTGTCCAAGTCATAACGGACAATGTTGCAAGTTATGTTGTTGCTGGTAGGATACTTATGGAGAGGCATCCTACTTTATTTTGGACACCTTGTGCTACACATTGTATTAATTTGATGTTGGAGGACATAGGAAAAATTTCCTTTGTCAAAGATATTTTTGACTCATCAAAAAGCATTACAAAATTTATATATAATCATACATTTGTGCTTAGCTTGATGAGAAAATTCGCCAACAACAAGGAATTGGTGCGCCCTGCCATTACACGGTTTGCCATCAATTTCATATCTCTTCAATCCCTCTTGAATTCTATGTGGGATGTGAAGAGAATGTTTCTTTCAGAGGAGTGGTGTGTTTTCACAATGAGCCGCAAACCAGAGGGAGAGGCCATATGCAGAATAGTTTCATACCAGGAAGACTTTTGGGCCGGAGTGCAAGAGGTGTGCACCGTTACTGAACCTTTGGTAAAGGTTCTTCGATTAGTTGATGGTGAAAAGCCCACAATGGGTTATTTGTATGAGGCCATGGACAGGGCCAAAGAATCTATTCTGGCCTACTATGAAGATAAGAGAGATGAAGGGTTTCAAAAACAACTCCTCCTATGGGAAGCGATTGATGAACGATGAAACAAGACACTCAATCGTCCCATTCATGCTGCAGGGATCTACCTGAACCCCGCATTTTCTTACCCATGTGGGTTCGTATTTGATGCTAAGATCATGGATGGATTCTTAACTTGTGTTCAGAGAATGGTGCGGTCTCCAGCAAAACGTACAGAAATCTCCAAAGAAATGGAAACATATAGGATGGCAGGTGGCACATTTGGCTTTGAGATGGTTGTTACTGATAGGACGACTATGCCAGGTATTTTTTAGTTTGTTTCAAATTTCATTGTCTCTTCAAGTTCATAACTTCATACTTTGCTTCAACTTTCAAATTTCATTTTTTTCTCATGTTTATTTAAAATTTTATTTGTAATTTTGTTGTAGATGCATAGTGGAGAATGTATGGTGCCAGGGTACCCCATCTGCAAAAGCTTGCCATTCGAATCCTCAACCAAACATGTAGCTCCTCAGGATGCGAGCGCAACTGGAGTGTATTTGAAAAAATACACAACAAGAAGCGCAACAAATTAAACTTAAAACTTAAAATATTGCAAATTTCCAATTAATTTGTTGAATTCATTAAATAATTTTTTTTATAATTATTATTTTATAATCTTTGTACAGGTTGGAGTCCCAACGACTTAATGACATGGTCTACGTCTACTACAATCTTCGAATGTGGGTGAAGCAACTTGAGAGGACCCCTGATATCGAGGCCATCTCATTGGATGGGATTGACACCACTGCTGCATGGAGGGTTGAGGCCGAGAGGCCTCTCGTGGATTCTACCAATGATTGGTTAAAGCAGGAGGTAGTGGAAGACGTAGAGGGGGAGGAGGAGGAGGTGACACCACCTACCTGGGCTACCCCTGCCACCAGTAGAGGACGTGGTCTACTTCTTGTAGCTCCTAGTTCTTCAGGTTCTAGAGCACAGAAGAGTCCACTGCCAACTCCATTGGCGTCTACATCTAGAGGGAAAGGGAACGCTCTTGCATTTTCTCGCAAGAGGGGCAGAGGAAATCAGTAGTATTAGTTATTTGGTTCATTTTATTGTATATGACATTATGACTCATGATATGAGATACATTATTATTATATTTTTTGTTGATATTTTGACGCTGAGTTGGGACTCAGGAGTCAGGACTTACTATTCAGGACATGATTCACTATTATGTGTGACGTAACACTAGAAAAGATATTACACATCTTATATATTAGTTCTTTTATCATATTTATGTGTCAATGTATTTATTTTATGTTGCAGATGCTTTAGATATTAAAAAAATTGAAAAAAATGTGGAATACTTTTGTATTTTATGGTTTTTCCCAATTTTTACCGATTTTTCCCCTCGTCAAATTAATCCCGATAACGATTTTCGCAACATTGCTCTCCACACGTGCGAGGCTGACTTTGACCAGCGTTGACTCTGTTTGACTTTGTTTTTATGAGGGAGAATTATGTTTGGGCAGGCCTCTGTTTTGGGCACAAAAACCAAGGCAGTTTGACCCCTGCATTGACTACCCTAATTCAGGTTGCTGTGTTGACTTTTGTTGACCAGATTTGACTGGTTATTTTTGGGCTTTGTTGTTGGAGGCCGAGTTGACCAAAGTTGACCGAGCTGTTTTGGAGGTCAATTTCAGCCCTGTTGACCAGCGTTGACTTTCTAGTTAGGGCTTTCTGTTTTTGCGGTTTTGATTGATCAGTTTGGGCAAGTGAATATTGTAAATTGTACTCTCTCTGTGCTGAACTTTTGAAGAATTATAAGAAGAATTGATCAAGGGTTTCCCCACATTGGGGTTTGTCCCTGGCTGGTGCCATATCTTGTGTCCTCTTGTGTTGGCGTGTCTTTTACTGTTATTGTTTATGTTCTATCTGCATTTTACTATAATGTTGATGTGACTGTTATACTAAATATGATATTGGGCTAATAAAGAAAATTGAAGTAAAATTGCTTTAAGCATAGATCAATCATCATACCATTGTTATCCTAAAATTAACACCTTTTGTATGGATTTTTACAGTTCAGAAAAAGGTACATCTAATGTCACTTAAAAGTAATGGCCATTCAATTTGGGAAGCATTAATTTAATTTTGTGGGGCTTAAATAGTTGAGGAACATCCCCAAATATACAAATGGCAAGTGCCACACATTCATTTCGAACCTAGAGTCTAAATAACTCCGAATCAAAATTAAATATCATTTAACTATTCATGATAATTTTGAATTTAGGTCCAGTAGGAAGCAAAATAACCATAGAACTTGCCAAAACAACCAATATGAACAAAATAGCCATAAATCTGTCTGTGTGATTCGAGAAATAAAAAAATGCATGCCATGCACAAAGAAGAAGAAAAACTTGAGTGGAATAGAGTACAAAGTATAATGCATACAATCATGGAAAGTGCTGTGACTGCCAGTGTAATTGGAATAGCCACAGAGGTGATCTTATCATATGGTCCCTTCAAGTATGTGTGTTTCCGAATATTTTGGTAATATTGTTGCTTCCTCAACACATAGTCCCTTGGAACAAAGGGTGGCTCCGTCATTTTCTTTTGAGCTGAAAACCTGAAGAAACACAAACGACATACCATAAAAATCCAAAATGTATGAATACACATAAAAGGCATGAGAATTCATTAATCGGTATACAATTCAATGAAAGCAATATCCCACGTGCAAAACCTTAATTGCTGATGAATGTGTAAAACCTAAACTAATGCCTGAAAGTAATCGTACAATTTCCTTCACAATGGCTTCTATTCCAACGAAAAACAAATAGCAATCCTGACAATGAAAATAATGTAAGATAAGTGTCCTAGTTGTAAGCAGGTTACATTCTGGAGAGCTATCTAGAAACAGACAACAGATTAGATCTCATATCAATTACTATCATACAGTGATATGACCAACAAAGTTGCACAAGAATATGAAAACTGCCAAGAGTCAAATATTCGACTCCTAGGCAATAAACATTGCATCATTTTGGTTCCAGAATAGCATACATAAATCCACTTGATTCTTTACATTTGGAATACAAGTAAATTTGAGATAGGTTAGGATAAGGGTTAGTTCCCGCTTATTGTAGCCATATCTTGAGTTGGTATCCTATATTTAGTCTGTTCACAATCTGTTCATTAGAAGTTCGAACAGGCTATCCAGTATCACCAAAATGGATATGGGAGTGGAGGAATTCTACAACTGTGAAATAATAAATTAATGCCTGTTGGTATCAATTAGAAAGCAATTTTTGGGAGAGGGTCTGAAGCACCTAGGGCTTGTAGTAAAAACCAATTGATTATAAAAAGAAAGACTGGGACTGGTTGATACCAAAGGTGGAAAACAGAATTTCTGTCTGGTGTCATCATTGGTTATCAAGAGGGTGTAGACTTGTGTTGGCAAAATGAATATGAGTAGCAATACCTGTCTATTGAATGTCACTGACATGGATACCATATGCCATCCCAGAGATCAGAAGAATCAGTTTCAGGTCCTTGTAGTCATGTAGTAGGACAACGACATTAGGTGGTTTGGAATTGAAAAACGTCTTTAGCTTCTCAAAATCCTTGGCAGCAAGAGTGTCAAAGTAAAGGCTTATGGTGACAATCTGCTATCCAGAAATATATTTCACCTGATTTAGTGGAAGAATGGATTAGAAAACCATTGAAGCATAATCATGATATTTCAATTATGTCAATTGGGTCTAGCCTGAATGGTTGTGGGATGGATGTTTTCCTCCCCACCCCAGTTCTATTCGCCATAAATGACATGTTGTGCTCATAAAGAATATATTGTTGTAATGGCCTCAATCCCTATTGTTGGCATCAACTTGTGCCCGAAAGGATCAAGGGTTTACCCTGAGTACCATCCTCGTGAGGGGATGTGCCCAGGGGTTTTCTCCAAGATAAATTACCTACAGAAATCAACTGTATTGGCATTCCCTGTGATAGGAAACTGGATTGTGTGGAAGGTAGGAAAGGGTAATAGGATGAGAGTTAGGGAGCACCCCTGAGATGTGGTGCAGAGTTCAGGTTACCAGACCACATGATACAGCTGTTAAGGAAAGAGGGATTTACAAACTCAGCCAGCAAGCTGATCCCAATCTCTCTTTGATCTGGAGTCAAGAGTGGAAGACTGCTGGAAAGTTAGGTTTCAGAGGAAAGGAAACAGGTTTAGGGGATGCCTATACAGCAAGACTAAAATCTAGGCAAGTAACACAAAGACGATGAGGAAGATAGCCTGAAGATGAGAATTTATTAAGTTCTCGGCTTCAAAGAGCACTTGGGAGATTTGGGAGAATCAGTGTGGTGGTGTGGATAGAAGTTCAGATATCCATCAAAATCTCGCATACTCATATGGTCACAACTCAATAGCAAAGTATTTGGGACATTCTGCAGCAAAGGAATACTTATGGTCCTGGGAGACGTTTTCTATGCAAAGTAGGTGAAGAATCAAACAATCACCTCTTAATGTCCTGTGCATATGTAGTGCAGGTTTGGACTGAAGTGGGGTGTATTACTGGATTAAGATGCATGGACAGGCTCCACTGTTGGAGAAGGCATAAAAATCTGGCATTAAAATGTGATTTTGAAAAGGTTCAAGGATCTACCATTAATATTAACTTGGCATTTGGCTTGAAAGGAATGCTGGTCTTTTTGAAGACAGTCATTCCCACAATTCAGTCTGCAACTCAAGGAAACAGAATTCTAAATAACTTCCCTCCAATGAAGAAGGACAAGCCTGGTAGGCAAATTGTTGCTGAGAATAATGATAATTCTGATGCTTGGGCATTCTTTGATGGTGCCTCGCAAGGCGGTCCACAACTATGTGAAGATGGGTCAGTTATTTTCTTAAAGAATTCTCAATCATGAAAGTCCAAAGGTGGCTTGGGACAGGACTCTTAAAATTTCAAAGCTGATGACACTAAAGATGACTATTTCTTTATTGGCTATTGTTTTTGACTTCATAATCCAAACTAATACCTCTTTTTGTTTCAGTAACAAACTATATGCTAGGCCAAGCTTGAGATAAGTGAGTGCATAAAGGTCTTTATTCTCTCTCTAGTGACAATATCCAGTACCGTGTGATTACTTACCTTATATAAGGCATGCATTAATTTGAGGGGAAGAAAGAAAGGGTTGGGGGGAATCAATCTATTTGAAGGGAAGAAATGCATAATGAAATATATCGAGTAGGGTGGACAGTAGGGTTGAGGGGAATCAATCTATCTCTATTCATTTATTAGCATTTCAAGCAATATAGGACAATTCGATCCAGCAAAAAGCATAATGACATATATAATTCATGAATATCTCTCCTTCTTGAAATCACACCTATCTGGTCTGGAAATCACCTCTAAGTCATTCAATCTCTGGTAATGCATGACGTAATTACATATATAATTCATGATTGTATTTGAGAACATAATTAGATATATATTTCATTCATGCACAATGACATATATAATAGCAATAAGAATTACTGCTATAATGAATGACGTAATTACATATATAATAGCAGCTTTTTCTGGTGTAATTACTGCTATAATTCATGACTGGAATCACAGACAATTTTCAGTCCTGAGTGATTGATCAATTGATTGGAATTTGGTGCGGTGTGAAGCAGGTTCAATGCTTGCTGTATAGGAAAGAATGCATCGGATGGATGCCTGGGCATTGAGAGGGCGAAAGTTGACCGGAAAGCCTTCTCTACGTGATTCACTTCAGTTCATTGGATGATGGAAGAACCAGGCATGCCGATCTTTGACCTTTGATTTAGGCTATAAGGATGCGTAAGCGTGACTCTCATTGGTAGGAGAGGAAGCCATTTGAAGTATCGACGCTAGGAGAGCGAGGATGCTACCAGAAACTATCGACGCTAGGAGAGCGAGGAAGCCCCTGACAACGTTCAAAGGGGGCGATAGTGGAGAGGAATTTCTTGCTCGACCCTACGAATGCGTAAGCATGCTCGACCATAAGGGAGAGGAACTTGAGTTGCTCGACCATAAGGGAGAGGGAGAGGATGCGTAAGCAGGCTCAACCATAAGGGAGAGGATGCGAAAGCATGCTCGACTAACAGGAGAGGATGCACCCGGCAGGGCTCACAATTAAGGGAGAGGAACTTGAGTTGCTCAACCATAAGGGAGAGGAAGAGGGAGAGGAATGAGATATATTATATATGTAATTATCGAACAACCATATTACGTATATAATATTTGTGCTTCCCTATCAATGCACTATAATCAAGGTCATTTTCATGCTCTCCTCTAGTTACACTTAATCATTTCTAGTTTTAGTTAGTTCTTAAATCCCGCCCACCCGTACTTATTGGATTAGCCCACCCCACAAGAACTTGGCAATAGCTGGCGAATGGCTTTACTTAGATTAGACCTTCTCTGGCAGGGTCAGATTTCCTTGCCACTGATTTCAACCTAGCTGCAATGTGATTTTTAGATTTTAGGATTCGTTTGGTGGTTATTACGATGAAGTGGTCTCTGCTTGCATTATTCCACGAGTTTGTCGGCTTCGATCAATAGAGTGATCATGGATGAGACACTCATTTTTGTACTCACTATTATCATTTATGATATTATCCTTTTTGTATGAGGGAGGATGCATCATTTCAGTGTTTCAGTCTTCATATTTATAATATATCAAATGATTTCAGTTATTAATGTTGTGATTTATAAATAGATTTGATTTTTGAACTCTAAAAGTGGTTTTTTTATTTTACAAATATTATTATATTTTTTGTACTTGCCGTATCCAGATCCTGGATTTTCAAAAAACTAGAGGATCTGGATCCTGGTAACTTAGCTTAACAGCACATCTGCTCTTTGCTTACATCTTTCTGTGAGCATATCTCGAACAGTTCAGCAACTTGGTGGAGAAACTTTTCAAAGGCCAACACTTCAAAATGAAGGTGTGCTTTTTTGTGGAGATCTTCTCCACTGCAAAACCTGTGGCAGATTTGGAACATTTTATTAAGTTCTGCTAAAATGGTTCCATCCATGACCATGCCAATGACGACTGTATACTTACCCTGTTGCGAGGGAAGCATGCAAGGCATGCAGACTATTAGAATCTCCTTTGTTCTTCTGTGATAGCACTTGCAAACCCGGTCTGGGTGAGGTCTCTCTTCCTCTTTAGACGGCTTCCATCATTCCCAGAATCTGAGTTATCAATTGACCCTGCTTGATCTTCAATACTTATTGTTGTAGCCCAATCTTTGGGGAAATGATCTGCAGGACCCTTGATAACAGCATTTGAACCTACACTTACACTATCTTCCTTTTCTTTTCTTGCAATTTGTTCCCTTTCTTTGATGGCAATGTCTATTGTAGGTGCTGAATCCAGCATTTTAAGATCCTTCAGCAAATTTTTTTTCGATTCATTGATTTCCCTGAGGATGGACCACATTAGTTGGTTCGAAACATCGACCAAATTCTAATTATGTGATTAATCGGAAAGACATCTATTCCACACTATGGATCACAAAAGTCTTAGATCTATCATTGAATAATGTTTTGGTTTCTGTAATTTAATGATATAAAAACATAATGGTAGCCTAAACTTGGTTGAGCAGAGACCAATAACACGGCTCTTATACCAAATGATATTTTGAATATTTTGTGTAATATCAAACTTTTATTCAGATCATTTGGTATCAGAGCCACGTTAACGATCTCATATATATATATATATATGTGTGTGTGTGTGTGTGTGTGTGTGTGTGTGAATGTGTGTGTGTGTGTAAACATGATATGATGAGAATTACAAATGAAGGCCCCGTATATATATATATATATATAGGCAGGAGTGCTCTTTCATAAAGAGTCATGTCCTTTTGAGACATGCCCTTTCATAATTAACTATACTTATTATTCATTATTTATTATTATTAAGTATTATTTATATTATTCCATATTCATCTTCATAACAAGATCTTCGGGGAATCACTTCTAGTGATAAATAGGATGAAAGGGCAGGAGGTGGATGAACTGAGGAATTTCATGATGCACCCTTTTATTAGTTGAGATCATAGATATAATCCCTCTTTTTATTTGCAACCCTTTTCAACATGTTTCCATGGAAAGGAATGAGACCACCAATGGCTTATCGAAGCTGGATATTCATTTGGCATATGGACACTTATCCTCCTTTATTTTAATTTTACTCAAATGTTTAACAAGCTAATTACCTGAGAATCTATTAAAATAGACATATCTGATCAAATTCTGTATGAGATACTACTTGAGGATATATATTGAGATTGCTATACTGAGAAAACTTAATTAGAGACTGTATAGTCATTTAACGTATTCTGAGAACAACTCTATATGGAATCTAATTCTGTTTAGTAATTTTGATGTTTTTGTTGGTATGTGCACCAGAGTAGTTAATCTTTGGGCGCTGAAGATCAAAACCTTTCAATCTTGAAAGAGAGTCAGGAATGCTGTAGAGCATCTGCCAAATGTAATTTTCTCAATTTGAAAAACATCACAATCCTTTTTCCTTGGGTCCCAAAAGACAATTAGAAAGCAATTTGAAAATCCTGTATTGAGAATCAAATAATGTTAAGCAGAAATACCAGAAACAAGAAACAGCAAATGGAATGAGAAATGGGACCAACCGATTCAGCAGTTCAGAGATTAGAAACGTGAACCCACTCACTCCTTTGAATATATCATATAAATTGCTGTGTAACATACTGATGTACTGTCAATATGGGACTAGTGAAACTGCACCTGAAGGAACTCAACTCAAGCCAAATAGCTGTGGATGTGGGTCCTTACTGACATGCCAAACCAGGGCATTCAGCAAGCTACCAAACACAGATGACTGTTAAAAATTCAACCCATAGGACCTGTACGTGGAGTTGTATCACTGTACAAACACCACATGGGGAACTCGAGAATCATAACCAACTACCTATAAATATGGGTCCTTAACCAAAATCCCAAACCAAGACATTTGGCAAAGTACACACATCATTGGTGGATATTCAAACTGAGCTGTATGTCGAATAATGGCGATGCACAAGCAACACATGGAGATTGTCATTGAACTTAAGGCCACATACCTGTGCATATGGCTCCTTCACCCAAATGCCAAACCAGGACATCCAGCAAGGACTGCACATCATTGGTTGAAATCCAACTACCTGTCAATATGTATCTTAACCAAAATGCCAAACTGGAGCATTCCACAAGACACCAATAGCCTCCTAGAAGTGGGAGACCCAGACACTCTTGCAGAAATTAGGAGAACCAACAGCCTGCCAACCATGGAAAAAATCTGGCATAGGAACACTATTGGAGATCTTCAAAATGTAAAATGTGAGGCAGATACCAGAGGAAAGATAGGATAGGAAAAACAGAGGAGAAGGGAAAGCAGGGAAGGACTAGCAAGATCCCAAATCCAGCCAAAGACGAAATGATTTCAGGTTGGCAGCCCAGCTAAAACAGGGTACGCAAACTTCAAAGCCTTAGCTGGTATTGGTGTGGTTTTGAAGCACCCAGATCTTGAAATGAATGCAACTGAGAAGGAGCTAATATGGAAATGAAGTCAAAGAATACCTGAAGATTAGATGGAACGTGTACTGCTAACTGATATGGACGGATGAAGAGAAATATGGAGACTGGACAAGATAATCCATGGCTTTGAAGCAACCAGAAGTTTTGTTTCGAACGAGCTGATAACTTCGTACATTAATCTCAAGCACTAAGGAAGACAAACTCACCTGGGAAAAACCATTTATAATTGAGAGAACCAGCCCAAGTAACTCAGCCAGAAGCTTGGCAAAAGTTTAAGTTTTTATTTCCTCCCTCATATAGACTCCTTCCAAATAATTACGAGGAAAAAACTGCTTGTCTTTGTAAATTTGAGTCCTCCCAAATAAAACTTTTTAATTGTGGGTGTAGGGAAGCCCAAATCTTAGGGGATCTTGGTCTAGTTTTGGCCTGCTTCCAGAGAGATGTTTGCAACCTGGGACCTGGACCTCTGACTTTATACACTATGTATCTACTGTACTTGGAGACTGTTAATATTAACTTCTTCTCCCATCAAAATATAAGACGTAAGTCCCTTCACAGGATGCCTCCTGCTTAGCTATCCTTCCATTGGTCGTTAGCTTTTCACCAAAAGTTCACAAAAATATCTCTTAGAATTAACTTGCCCAATTCTGAAAACATATATATATATATATATATATATATTAAAAAGAAGAAATACTGTAAGCTAAAATAATATGACTTTAAATTAAAAAGGCACAAATGAAAGTTCATTGACAGATGGAATCTACTAATGTAGGCAATCAAACAATTGTCCGGCAGTGCTGGTATCCACCATTAGAACTGGAACCAGTCAACCCCAAAAACTGGAACGAGACCAGAACCAGCAAACGTTGGACACAAAACCAGCCATCCAAAAAATACACAAAATATTCATATTTTGATGAAAAAATATATATTCATCCACATCCATGTCAATCCAAACTATTAGACACCAAATATGCAAATTTTTCTCATGTATATAGAATTAAAAGGCCTAATATAGCAATATGGCACAGACTGCAATACATATCTGAACCAAAATTCATTAACATTGAGGCTCTAAATGGCCCACAGAATCCAAAACTAATCCTACCATAGTCTACAATCAAATCAAATACTCCAAATCTATATCCTCCACATTCTCTGCATGGGTATGTTCAGCAATGCCCTTTAAGATCCAACAGTGAACACCAATGTTCATGCCCTGTGGAGGTGGAAACAGCAACAAGTAATACACAATAAATCCAATCACAACTGAATATGGGTCGCGTTAAATAGATCAAAAATAGGTTTTAACTTTTAGGGTAGTTGTTGGGTTTTAGCTATTGGTGTTTTTAAATTTTGTTTTCGGCATTTTGTGGGAAAGGAGATGCAATGGTACAAAACAGGTCAAACAGGCCAGTTCAGACCAAAACTGGTCAAACCAGCCAGTTCTAATTGTTCAGATCAAAGCCGATCAATTTTGGTTTGGGATGATGGCTTCAAAAGGAAACCTCACAAAAATGATACAACCAGCCAGTTTTATAAGTTCAGTTCCAATAACATTTCCCATAACCCTGTACAGCGTGTTTCAACGCTGTACAGCACATTTTCAGCAGCTGTACGACATGTGTGGGGCCCCCAAAACACGTTAAAGTGGGCCCCACTCTTGTCTGGGCCATAGTTTTAAAACTCCGATTCCGACTCCGAATCGGCCAAGGGTCGACTCCGACTCGGTATCGACTCAGCCGGTTCAATTTCAATGACTCGGTCGTTGTAAAAAATACATTAAATATTTATTTTTTATAAAAACACATAATTTTAAAGATTTTCATTCATGTTTCCAAACACACAGCATTAGAATATAGATAGAACACAACATATGATCAAAGTAGGCTCATGAATATATCCATTATATCAAAATGGCACCCAGTGCATTGTCCAATACATAACGATGATGATATAGAGATCAAAACAAAAACACATAACCAAGGAGGCTATAAATGGCCTCTACAACAAAAGTCTGTGACCAGTACTACTGGCTACTGCTAGAGTTGCCAACATCATCTGGCTCAGTGTTACTTGGGAGCAGGAGCGAAAGTGGGGAGCGAGAGCGAAAACGGGAGCGGGAGCGACATTTTCAGAAGCTCCTGGTTTGGGAGCAAATCCCAGAGGAGTTCGACAACCAATGTCACTAACATCAAGGTACATAGAGGGATTGGTGCTCTTGATTAAATACGAGTTCCATACCCTAATACATGACAACATTCAATGGAAACATTGCAATCCTCCAATCCTGAAATCCTGAAAAACTGATAAGTCTGCTGGATTTTGAATGAAATCTAAAATTCTACTTTCTCCATATGAAATCCAATGAGGCCGAAACCACTCTCAAACATCCTGAGTCATTTCATGGTAATGTTAAAAATTTAAGTAAAAGGATGAAAATGAAGATTAAGGAGAATGTCACTTTTACTTTAAGAATTTAACATTACCATGAAATTTGAATAGCATATCAATAGTAGAGAGCATTTGAGTGTGTTAAATAGGGTTTGGGAGGGGGAAATGGACCCCAAATAACATTTAACTAATTCATAAAACACATTGGAGTCCAAACCAATCAGCAAACACCTTAAAAAATCATTAAAAAATTGTTAAATCGTTGTTTTACTGGGGTTACAGGCCGTTGTTTGTGACTCGGCCGAGTCAGTATGGAAACGGCCGAGTTGGCCGAGTCAGCGATGACTCGGCCAAACGAGTCGTTTCTTCTACCGAGTCACTCCTGAGGGCAACAAAACGGATCAACTCGGCCGTTTCGGTTTCGAAACGGCCGAATTTTAAAACTATGGAACGGCCGAATTTTAAAACTATGGTCTGGGCCCCACAAAAAACCTTTTTTTACTAATTTTAATTAATTTATATTCAATCTTGTACTAAAACTTAAAATAATATTTTTTATGAGAAATCTAGAAGCAAATTTCTTTTAAAAGGGGCTGTCCATCCCATTTCTCCTCACACTGTTTGAGGCTTGAGGCTTGATTTATTCATTAATCTGCAATATGTATCTGTATTAAATTTAGATGCTTTCTTTCAAATTTACGGTATAATTTTCTAAAACAATAGGAACACGCTGGAAACGTGACCCCCCGAAGAATCGAGAAACAGGAAAACACAGTATATATATATATATATATACCCCCCAAAAATCAGGTAATAGGGAAACAAGGCATATGTATGTATGTATATACCATAGTTTTAAAACTCTGACCCGGATTTGGAATCGGCCAAGGGTCGACTCCAATTCCGACTCAGTATCAACTCAGCCTAGTTGATTTCAATGACTCATTCTTTGTAAAAAATACTATTTATTTTTTAATGAAAAAAAGCATATTTTTAAAGATTTTCATTCATGTTTCCAAACTCAAAGCATTAGAATATAGATAGAAGACAACATATGATCAAAGTATGCTCATGAATATATCTATTATATCAAAATGACACCCAGTGCATTGCGCAATACATGTAATATATAGAGATCAGAACAAAAACACATAACCAAGGAGGCTCTAAATGGCCTCTACAACAAAACATCACTAGTCACTACTACTAAAAAAGACAACATCATCTAGCTCAAACTCTGAATCAGAGTCAGAAGAGGAAACCCATGGCTCTTCCTCTTCATCAACATCTCCAACTGCAATTGTAGTAGCACTAGCAGCAGCTGCACGCTGAGATAGACGAGCTATGTGCCTACGTCATGGTTGAGTAGAGGAAGTGCCTGCAACTGGAGGACTTGGGGCTGGTCCTGGTACTAGTGGATCTGCATTTAACTAGTGGATCTAAATCCAAATCAAGACCAATATCCTCATCATGATCAAACTCTGTTGGTTGATGATGGATCAATATCTTCCAACACAATGGGATTTGTATCAGGTCTTTTGTTCAGCAATTGGTTGCGTCATAGCCGGAGGTTGTGTTAGACTAGACTAGATCATTTAACCGTTTTTGTTCCAAACTGTTTCTCTTCTTCGTGTGAATCCTCTCAAAGATAGACCAATTGCGCTCACACCCAGAAGCACTACAAGTTTGACTCAAAATACAGATTGCAAACTTCTGCAATTGAGGACAATGGCTACCAAATGCCTCCCACCATTATGCTGCAAAAAAAAATAGTTGTGTAGTGACTAAGCTCAACAAATTATATCCAACTTTCAAATTATAAACAATTTAACAAAATAAGAATTTGAAAATTGAAATTGTTTACCTGCCTCATCTGCTTCCCTTGCAATCCTTGCTAGGTTCTTGCCAAAGGTACCTGTGGCTCTACTGAAACAAGTGATTTGTCGGTGTATCTCCAGTTGCTCACTCTCCATAGGGACCATGCGCTCAAGGCACTCAATCAATCCATCTCTAACCTCCCCAGTCAAAGCTTCTCCCTCCAAAGCTTTATAATGATACCTTGGGTTCAAAAAAAACCCAACTACATGTATAGAGTGATGGAGTTGATTGTTCCATCTTTGATCAATGATTTCCCAAATGGGTCCATACTTAGCCACTCTATCCTTGTATGATGTCTTTATTTGCTCCTTTGCTTGATCCATAGCCTCATAAATGAAACCCATAGCCAATCTTTCCCCATCCACCAACCGCAACACCTTAACTAGTGACTCAACAACCTTCACAATCTTTGTTGCCTATTTGCAAAATATGTCTTCATTAACTTTCTTTCTCACATCTTTGCCATCTCGTTTGCGAGCCCATTAACATTCATTCCATTCATCACAAGAAAACATCCTCTTCAAGATTTTATGTTCAGAAAACATAGATTGCAATGTCAAAAAATGAGTTGCAAATCTAGTGATGGCAGGCCTAACAAGATCCTTGCCCCCTGTGTTTTTTCTCATCAGGTTCACATATCTTGGGTTCAGAAAAAAACCCAACTAGGTACCTGTGGCTCTATTGAAACAAGTGATTTGTCGGTGTATCTCCAGTTGCTCACTCTCCGTAGGGACCATGCGCTCAAGGCACTCAATCAATCCATCTCAAACCTCCGCAGTCAAAGCTTCTGCCTCCAGAGCTTTATAATGATACCTTGGGTTCAGAAAAAACCCAACTGCATGTATAGGGCGATGCAGTGATTGTTCCATCTTTGATCAATGATTTCCCAAATGGGCCCATACTTGGCCATTCTATCCTTGTATGATGTCTTTATTTGATCCTTTGCTTGATCCATAGCCTCATAAATGAAACCCATAGCCAATCTTTCCCCATCCACCAACCACAACACCGTAACTGGTGACTCAACAACCTTCACAATCTCTGCTACCTATTTGCAAAATGTCTTCATTAACTTTCTTTCTCACATCTTTGCCATCTCATTTGCAATCCCATTGACATTCATTCCATTCATCACAAGAAAACATCCTCTTCAAGTTTTTATGTTCGAAAAGCATAAATTGCAATGTCAAAAAATGAGTTGCAAATCTAGTGATGGCAAGGCTAACAAGATCCTTGCCCCCTGTGTTTTTCCTCATCGAGTTCACATACCTTGGGTTCAGATACAAACCAAACTAAGACCAATACAAATAAAATTAAAAATTAGATATTAGAAAATAAAAAATAAAAAATAAAAATAAAAAAACACCCAACTACATGTATAGGGCGATGGAGTTGACTGTTCCATCTTTGATCAATGATTTCCCAAATGGGCCCATACTTATCCACTCTATCCTTGTATGATATCTTTATTTGCTCCTTTTCATGATCCATAGCCTCATAAATGAAACCCATAGCCAATCTTTCCCCATCCACCAACCGCAACACCTTAACTAGTGACTCAACAATCTTCACAATCTCTGTTGCCTATTTGCAAAATATGTCTTCATTAACTTTCTTTCTCACATCTTTGCCATCTCATTTGCGAGCCCATTAACATTCATTCCATTCATCACAAGAAAACATCCTCTTCAAGTTTTTATGTTCAGAACGCATAGATTGCAATGTCAAAAAATGAGTTGCAAATCTAGTGATGGCAAGCCTAACAAGATCCTTGCCCCCTGTGTTTTTCCTCGTCAGGTTCAAAACCCATGAGTGATTGTAGATATACTTTGTTATGCTTTTGGCATGCTCTACATTGTTCTTGATCCAATCTATTTTACCAATATCCTCAAGCATGAGCTCTATCTAATGTGCAGCACATGGGGTCCAAAAGATGGTTTTGTGTTTTACCTCTAACATTTTACCAGCAAGAACATAGTTAGAGGCATTATCTGTGATGATCTAAATAACATTAGCCACCCCCACTTATTCAACAACCTCATCCAAAAGTTGAAACAACAAGGGTGCATCATCATCAACCGATTTTAGAAACATGGTTCCTTGTGGGCAAAAGATAAGAAAATTTATGATGGTACAGTTCCTTTGATCAGTGCATCCATCTGACAGGATGGTACATCCTGTTTTCACCCATGAACTTTTGAAATCTTTCAAATATTCATCAATGGATATAGCCTCTTTTTGCAAAGATCCCCTTAACGCATGCATAGTAAGGCTTTTGAAGCCCTTTCCAGCAGCAAATATGGCATCAAACATAGGTTCATAATATGGTGAACGAGAAGCATTGAAGGGGATATCAGCATCATACCACCATCTAGCTATGTAATCACAGGCAGTTTCTCTCAATTCTTTCTTCCAATGGTCATCTAAAGTAGGTTGCATTTGACCTCTATTAGCTTGAGGACCATGTGCACTATCAGAGGGAGAGGAGGGTGTGACTGTGAAATAACTTTTGATATCACCCTTCTTTTTAATTTTACCCTTACCCTTTTCTTGAATAGACTCCAAAGAGGGAGGAACATAGCAAAAGGGGTTGGATGCATCAGTGCAAGGGATAGATGAAGAGCCCTCATAATCAAAATTGGGGTTAGCAGCCATCATGTGTTTTATACTCCTCTTCCTCCCTATTTCAGCCTCTATTTCTTTTTGCCTAGCTTTTTCTTCCTCAAACTTCTCAAATTTTTCTAGCAACTCCTTCCTAATATCCCCAATTTGTTTTGTTGGTGCTACACATGGAACAATTTGGCCTCTAATACCAACCAAGTGTTGTTTCAGCCTATGAATGCCCCCTCCACCTCCCTTAATTTTTTTATGACAAAATTTACAATGCATTTGATTATCAATCATCTCAGCATATGCCCAAGCAGCATCTTTCATTCTAGGAGCCATTTTCTAATATTTGGACTTGGAAATGAAAGGACAAAAGTCTGAAAATGAAAAGAAAAGAAAAAACTCTTCAATGTTCATTTCTTTTAGAAAAATTACTCTTTTCAATTTCCAAAGTTGCAAAAAAAAAGCAAGGGCGGATATGAAAAGTGAAAAAAAATACCTCTAGCCTCCTCAATGCTGCTCCAATGATTGCCCAAGAAACTCCTCATTGTTGCTCCAATGATTGCCCAAGAGGCTCCTCACTGTTGCTCCAAAAACCAACTCCAACTCTTCGCAAATTCCTCACAAATGCTCACACAAATGCAATGAGATAGTTATGAGAAAATGTGAGGGTATCGGGTAACTTTTATAGGGTTGGGAAAGGGTAGATGCATTGAGAAAAACCTTAAACCAAAAGAAAATTAGCTTTCAAGTCTAACTTTGCCACCCTTTTCCCCTGCGGACCGACTCGGCCTGGTTATGACGGGCTCAGCCGAGCCAGCCCGAGCAAGGGTCCGGCTCGGTCGACCAGGCCAAGTCCGATTTGGACTGGCCTGGTTTACCGTGTTTCCCCATTTCCTTATTCTTGGGGGGGTACATACACACATGTATATATACCCCATGAATCAAGTAACAGGGAAACACAGTGTATATATATATATATATATATATATATACATATATATATATATATTCCCCATTTCTTGATTCTTGGGGGGTCACATTTCCAGTGTGTTCTCGTATCTTGTTCCAGATACGTGTTTCCAATTCCCAGTACCATGCAAGTTAGCTTGAGACACTCGTTGTCCAGGTATCAAATACTCATGGACATGTCCTGTTCAACACAATTGTCCCATGCATGTCCAACACAATGAACTCATCCCCCGAAATGTCCTTGTTCTAAAAATGCAGTTGCCATATTTAGCATGATCAAATTGCATAAAAGAAGGACGAAGGCACAAAATTCAATCAATTGTTTTGTGCACAAGGTTGTGAGACAAGACAAGAGCTCACAAAGGATTATTGTTGAAAATTATAACTAGGTTCGGTCTTCATTATGATATAATTGTAATCATGACATTGTATATTATTTATAAAGAAAGAAAAAGGAAGAGAAGGAAATTTTATTTATTTATTTTTTTGGAGTATGGGTTTCATGCTCAAGTTTGAGTCAAAAGCATGGTCTTCGTGCTTTTAGGTATTCTAGGTCTTTTTAGGTCTTTCTAGGATAAAGAATAATATTGGTCATGTTTCATAGTCCCATTTGGACTCATTGTAATGAAGAAATATATTTATTTTGTCAAGAAAAAGCCATGGATAAGCCCAAGACCAGGTTAGCCCATGGAGAAAATCAAGTTGGCCTAAAAGGAGGTAATTCGAACCTCGAGAAAGGTTATATAAAGGAGAGCAGTTTGACTCGTTTGGCACACTCAAGCAAGTTCAATCTGCAATAGCGAAGAAGGAAGAGAATAGGTGGAGGGATGAAGAAGAAGGATAGAAGCTGAAATTTGTATAAAGATCATCTTCTCTTGTTTTGCTCTAAGGTTTGTGAAGCTACCAATTCCAGGGGGTCTAAGTTCCGTTGCACGGGATCGAAATTCTGTGAAGCAGTTGTAGGGGGGTCAAAGTTGCAGCATCAAGGAAGCAATATCGAAGTTCTGAAAGTTGTCTCAAGGAAGATTTTCTTGGGGGTTGGCTTGGGGCTTGGAGGGTCTATTGTCTTTGGTCTTTAGGTCTTGGAAGTCTCTTTGTAAGTAGATTCTAAAGAAGAAGAGAAGCATTTTTTGGGTTTTCCCCTTGGAGGGGTTTTGCCCTGGCTTGGAGCCTATATCTTGTGTACTTTGTCTTGTTGTGATCTTCATTGTTTTGGTAATTGCTTGATGAACAAAGATCTAATAAAGTAATAAAAGGCCAACACATATCACAAGTAATTATCAAGTTAAGGAAAATCATCTAAATACACAAGTCTCCTGTTTTTCCAACATGGTATCAGAGTTAAGGTGCAAGGAGACCGAAGATCACATCTTTATTGGCACTATGGCAAGGGTTGTAAGGAAGGGTTTTAAGCATTTGGAAAATCTCGCTACATCCATCAAGAAGTGTTTATTGAAGATCATCTCCAAACTCGCAAAAGAAGTAAATGGAAGTTTGTTCTCTGCTTTATCCAGCACTTTCAAAGACAAAAATGTATGGGTTATTGACAGTGGTGCCTCCAGACATATGACAGGAGAATGCAGTCAACTTCAAACCTTGTCAAAAGGAAATTCATCTCATTCAATCGAACTTGGAGACAACAGGAGCTATCCAATGAAAGGCATTGGATCTACATCATTAGAGCTCAAGTCAGGTGGAAGCATTCACCTCAACATTTTATACGTTCCAAGTTTGAAAAAAAACTTACTTTCTATTTGTTGTCTAGAGGATAAAGGTGATAAAATTGCTTTTGTTGATGGCAAGGTTTTGGTTTGGGGTAAGGGCTCAAGCATTGATGATGCTAGGGTAATTGGGATTCGACAAGGGAAATTGTATAAACCCTTTACACCTCTATCTAAACTTTAAATCCCTAGTCCACTTGGAAGTGAGTCCTTCTTAACTATGGAATAGAAGGTATGGACACCTTCATTTTAAGATTTTGCCATCTCTAAGTCAAACAGTCAATGGCATCCCCGAACTAAAGGAAGAACATGAAGGCATCTGTACGAGATGTGCTCTAGACAAGAACGTAAAGAAAACATTTGCAAGTAGTGACAACAGATCTAAGGAAATTTTAGATCTCATAAACTCAGGTGTATGTGGTGGACCTATGGCAGTCAAGTCTCTTAGTGGGCATCAGTATTATGTAACCTTAATTGATGATTACTCAAGGAAGACTTGGTTATACCTTCTCAAGAATAAGGATGAGGTATTCGAAAAGTTTCAAGAGTTCAAGAATGAAGTGGAAAACCTAACCAAGAGAAAGATCAAAACTCTGAGGTCTGACAATGGTGGAGAATACACCTCCAAGGAATTGATAGATTTCTGCAAGGAAGCAAGGATTAAGAGGGAGCTCATTGTTCCTTATAATCCTAAACAAAATGGCGTGGCAGAAAGGAAGAATAGAACGATTGAGGAATGTGTTATGGCTACAATACATGATCAAGATCTCCCTCGATTTTTATGGGGAAAAGCATGCAAGACGTTTATCTACTTAAAGAATCGAAGTCCTTACGGGATTCTCAACAACATGACTATGAAAGAAGCATTTACAAGAAAGAAGCCAAGTGTGGATCATCTTCAAATATTTGGGTATCCTGTGTATATTCATATACCCAAGGACAAAAGAAAGAAGTTAGATCCTACTAGTTTAAAGGGTATCTTTGTGGTATATAGTGCTTCATCAAAAGCATATAGAATCTATATCAAGGAGGATCGTCAAATTGAAGTAAGCAGGAATGTCATCTTTGATGAGAGCATAGCTTACAAGAAATCAAAGGATGTCCCGGTTGACTTTGATGAAGAAGAGATACCTATCTTTGAGGATATCTCTAGGGACAATGATGGTCAAGAGCAGACATCTACTCAAGAAAATGTTGAAGGTCCTTATGAACCTATACAACATATATTTGTTCCATAAAATCGGAAGACACCTGTTTGGTTGAAAACTAATCTTCAAGAAGCATGACATATAGCATCAGGGACCTCCAGGCAAAGTAAAAGACCAGAGAGGTATTCAATATATGTTGCATATATGACAAATCTTATCGAAGCAAAACCTTCCTCTTATGAAGATGCAGCTAAACATCAAGAGTGGAGGAATGCAATGCAGGAAGAATACCAGTGCATAATGAAGAATGATTGTCCCTAGGCCAAGTGACAAATATATAGTCACTTCAAAGTGGATTTACAAGATAAAGCACCTGCAAATGGGAGCATAGACAAATACAGAGCAAGGTTTGTAGCAAGAGGCTTCTCACAGAAAGAAGAAATTTATTACAAAGAAACCTTTGCTCCCACAGCTAGGTAAACAACAATAAGATCATTGGTTTGGTTGGCCGCTACTATGGGATGGAACATCCATCAAATGGATGCCAAGACAGCGTTCCTGAATGGGACCATCAATGAGGAGGTTTACATTGAGAAGCCTCAAGGATTTGAAATAAATCAAAGGGAGACTCATGTTTGCAGATTGAAGAAGGCTTTATATGGCTTAAAGCAAGCACCTAGAGCTTGGTATGCAAGAATGGATGCATACCTATTAAGACTTGGTTTTACCAAGAGTACTGCAGATCCTAACCTATATATCAAGGTGGTCTAGGGTGAACCAATCATCATACTCTTGTATGTGGATGATTTACTAGTCACAGGTGTAGAGCATTGAATTCAGGAATGCAAGAAGCAATTAGCAGTTGAATTCGATATGAAGGATCTTGGGATCATGCATTATTACTTGGGACTAGAAGTATGGCAAAAGCCAAGAGAGATATATCTTGGTCAAGGTAAGTATGTGATCAAGATACTTCAAAAGTTTGGCATGATGGATTGCAAGCCTATGATGACTCCTATGATTACCAATTTGAAGAAGTTGAGGAGTTCAAAATCTAGTCCGGTGGATCCTACTTGCTACAGACAATTGATTGGGTCCTTGATGTATCTAGTAAACACAAGACCGGACATTTGTTTTGCAGTGAATGTCCTCAGTCTGTTTCAAATGGAGCCAAAACATGATCATTGGATTGTAGCCAAGTGTATCCTAACTTCTAAGATATTTACATGGGGTTATTCAACACTCCCTCTGGTACACTAGTAATGAAATCCAACTCATAGGATATATAGATTCAAATTGGGGTGGCAATGAAAGAGACGAAAAAAGCACTACATGTGGATGCTTCAGCTTAGGATCTTCCATGGCCTCATGAATGAGCAAAAAGCAGGATACAGTTGCTTTGAGTAGTGTTGACGCTGAATATATTGTTGCAAGCGAGGTTTGTCAGGAAGCAGTTTGGCTCAAGAAGTTGCTATCAAACTTGTTCAAAGGACCGCTTAGCCCTACATGGATACATTGTGATAATGAGAGTTGCATAAAATTGACGAAAGACCCAGTGTTTCATGCTAAGACGAAGCATATAAACAACAAGTACCACTACATAAGAAGTTTGGAACAAGATGGGGCCGTGGAGTTGCACTATCTACCTACAGATGAACAGGTAGCATACCTACTGACTAAAGTGTTACCAAACAAGAAGCTTCAGTACCTGAGAGGTAAGCTTGGTTTGGTGGATATCTCTTCCCTAATTGAAAGGGAGTGATATTGGATAGCTTGTCTTTATGGGTCAGCCACTAGACTAGGAATGACAGCAATAAGTCTTATTGAAGACCATAAAGAAAGGATGGAGTCTGGAGGATTGGATAAGCATCCAGATTGGAAATTCTTATGGATTGTAGAATCCAGGGAAAAAAGTTGTTAACCGATGCTCTTTGAGGATGAGGTAGGGCATCCAAGATGAGAGCAGTTGAAGAGAACCGATATTCTTTGAGGATCCAAGTTTGGGAATCCAAGAGAAGAATAGCCCTAAAAGGTCATATCTTGTAGACATCCAGATGGGGTATGTGCCTTGAGAGATATTACGGTGGCTCGCGTAAAGCCTCCCAGCATAATGCTCATAACTAAAGATGATCTTGTCCAATTAAGGCCTTTAGGATCAATGTTGGTTATGATAAAGATGTTTGACAAAAGATGGCTTATCAATCTGACTCTTCTTATGAGAATGCTTCAAGATTGAGATTCCTTGTACCATGAATACCTCCCTAGTTAAGAGGGAGTGTTGAAAATTGTAACTAGGTTCAATCTTCATTATGATGTAATTGTAATCATGACATTGTATATTCTTTCTAAAGAAAGAAAAAGGAAGAAAAAGAAATTATATTTTATTTTTTTGGAGTATGGGTTTCATACTCAAGTTTGCGTCAAAAGCATGTTCTTTATGCTTTTAGGTCTTCTAGGTCTTTCTAGGATAAAGAATAATATTTTTCATGTGTCATAGTCCCATTTGGACTCATTGTAATGAAGAAAAATATTTATTTGGTTAATAAAAAGCCATGGATAAGCCCAAGACCAAGTCGACCCAAGGAGCAAATCAAGTCAGCCTAAAAAGAGGGAATTCGACCCTCAAGAAAGGCTATATAAAGGAGAGCAGTTCGACTCATTTGGCACACTCACTCAAGCAAGTTCAATCTGCAATAGCGAAGAAGGAAGAGAGTAGTTGGAGGGACGAAGAAGAAAGATATCAACCAAAATTTGTCTAAAGATCATCTTCTCTTGTTTCGCTCTAGGGTTTGTGAAGCTACTAGTTACAGGGGGGCAAAGTTCTGTTGCAGGGGGGCGAAATTCTGTGAAGCAATTGCAAGGGGTCAAAGTTGCAACATCAAGGAAGCAGTGTCGAATTTTTGGAAGTTGTGAAGATCTTGTCAGGGGTTGGCTTTAGGGCTTGGAGGGTTTATTGGCTTTGGTCTTTGAGCCTTGGACGACTCTTTTGTAAGCAGATTCTAAAGAAGCAGAGAAGTATTTTCTGGGTTTTCCCCTTGAAGGGGTTTTGCCCTGGCTTGGACCCTATATCTTGTGTACTGTCTTGTTGTGATATTCATTGTTTTGGTAATTGCTTGATGAACAAAGATTTAATAAAGTAATAAAAGGCCAACACATATCACAAGTAATTATCAAGTTAAGGAAAATCATCTAAATATATAAGTCTCTTGATTTTCCAACAATTGTGAGAGAGAGGCATGTGGTATGCATATCTAGAAGGAGCCTATTTCCTTGTGGCAGGTTTGCGTTAGGAAACAGGAGTCAAGACCTAAGTAATAGGGAGACCCCTGCGCTAGGAAATAGGCAGGTGTACGCAAGGAAATTGGGCCTATCACAGCGCAAGGAAGCAAGTGAGCAGAGATTGAGTGTATGCAGGGTGTGTCCAGCTTGTATAGCGTGAGGACAAGTGTGTTCTCCGGGTCATTATCTGCCTTGTAAGAAACCAAATTGCTTAGCCTCTATCAATAAAGAATACTACAGCAAAGAGAAGGTTTTCCTAATTGGGTTCCCTAGAAAAAATATTGTGAAATTGTGTGACTGTGTTTTATTTTTGTTTCCATTCTGCTGCAAATTTAAAGTAGAGAAATTATGTCTCTTGGTGAATCAAAGTTGCTTCAGATTGTTCATCATAGCAGTTGCAGAATTTCAAGGAAATTCTACATGGTATCAAACGGCAAATCCGTATAAAGACCAGCACCAAGGTGATTAATAGATCCAACGCAAATCATCATATGTGAGACTGTGCATAAGAATGTGGTTTACTCCTTTGACTAGGACCTATCCATTTTTAGTGCATCAGGGAGGGTCGAGCCCCTTAGAGTAGTTAAACTATGTGTTGGTTGAGTGTTGGTTTAACAATCGAATCTCCTCATGGTGATGCACAAACCTAAAGGGTCCAGGTTTGGGGTAAACACAAAGTTGTGGGTCTGTAGTGGCCACTGGTTAGGGTCGCCCTAAGGTGACCGCGGAGAATACTAACAGGACCGAGGAGGAGCAGACTTACAATTGCACAGAAGGTGTCTCTAATTGATGATTGCAGGGACATGTGGAGGGTTGTTCAATGTGTTTTTTTGGACAACAAATAGTGGTTCTAAGTTACAGTGGAAACGTGTAAGGATTCGCTGTTGTGTGGTTTGCTAAAAGATGCCCTAAGTACAGAGAACAAGAGGGCAGACTTGTCATTGTTAGTGGACAGCTTGATTGTAGTGCCCTAGTACTGTCGACAAGGAGCAGGCTTGTGACAGTTAAGAGAAGTTTTTTGGAAGAGCATAGTTGATCAAATTTATGAAGGACAAAGATCAATTGTCAAGGAGAGCTCTCTGGATAAGCAGAATGGTGATCCAAGTGTTAAGATTGGACCACCATTTAGAGGGAGCCTCTAACTTTGTCTCATGGAAAGGAAGGATTATGATAGTTTTGGAGGATAATGGGGCGGGAAAATTTGTCGAGCAAGCTATACCACCACCTCAAGATGCCCGACATAATAAGAATGATATCAAGGCCAGGAGGATTATTCTAGAAGGGGTCAAAGATCATAGAGTTCCTCATATCCATGAGAATAAGACATCTTTGTGAGTTTTTCTCTTCTAGGACTTCACAAGTCTTGGTATGGTTTCCAAAATGCAATAAGTGGTAGAGAAAATTTTCCTAGTAGGGAAAGGTTATGTATTGACTATGTTCAGAAGAGATCTAGAGAGGGACTATGTTCATCAACAATAAGCATAGAACAGTTCTTCGATATGAAAAAGAAGTGTCCTTTCACAATCTAGACTACTTTAAACCAATCCAGTTTCAGAGTGTGGGGTTTCTTCAAGACAACTCATCTTCCCCTGTTCCACTTCCACATTCACTTCAGATTATCAAATGCCAACATTGTGATTGAGTTGGCCACATGAAAGATTAATGTTTTGATCCTCACCCTTGTGAGCATTGTTGAAAACATACTCATCATTCAAAAAGATGTTCTAGACACCAGACTCATGTAAGAGCGAAGATTCACCTTGGATGGATCACTTCTTGGCAATGATCTTCCACATCCAAGAAGATCTATAGGTCATGTTACCACAAAATCTAGTAGGCCTTGGACATGGAAACCCTACAAGGCAAGAGCTAGATAAAATGCTAACAAGGGGGTAGAGGCCCAATGTCACCTCAGCCAAAACCCATGCTCTTTATGGATTTTCACTAATGGGGTGAGTCCTGGTAAAGGAGGAATCACTTAAAATGGATATGCTAAAGATAAGGTACAAAGTGACCCCACTAAAACTCATTCAAATAGAGACACACTAAAGGTACAAAGCTTCAAAGAAGCAAAATGCTCTCAAAGAAAAGCCCTCGAAAAGAAGGTTGAAGACCTAGGGTTTAAGATTTTTCTATGGTAATAGGTATTCACAAGGTTAAGGCCCAAGGGAAAGGGTTTCTTACAATGATATTCAACTAAGCCAAGGCTCATGAAACCCTCAAGAAAAACCTCAAGTTGAGGGGAAAGAAACTAAGGTTTCCCTCTTAGAGCAACACCTAGGGCGAGAGATTTTATGGATGAAATTTGAGTGAATGCCCACCAAATTGATAGGTTAGGTAGCCTAGACCTATCTCTTGATGTTTAGGTTCTCAAATCACCAAAAAACCTCCTCCCTAAAATTTCTCTCCAAGCCCTAGATTTTCGCCCTAGCCTTAAAATGACCAAATTTGAGAAGACAAAATTATGGAGAATATTTAAGGTTGATCATCAAGTGATTGGATCAATGCCTTGGCCTATGGGGATATGGAATCAAGGATGTGCTAGATAAACCTAATTCCCTTCCAAGGAGGTCGAAATTTGTTGCCCTAGCTATCAAAATTTCAAAAATTACACAATGGAATAATGGATTTTTATGGAGAATAACAAGATGTACTCCACTAAGAACATTCATTACATGTTATACAATGAGTAACATATGTGATACTCAACTAGATGGCCTTTAGAATTTATTTTCAACAAATTAGGGCACAATCAAGCATAATCTAGAAGCAACAAGTCCATACATTTGACAATTCAAAATAATAATATTCAACAACATACACTTACAAGATAACATATAGTCTATCCATCCATTAGACCAAGAAATAGCTCCAAAGAATGTCAAAATCAGCGTCCATACATCAAAATGCATTAAAATATCTCCAAAATCACCCATAGGAAGCAAGTGCAAATTCTCTAAGAGGTCCGAAATTCACAAGTTTGATGATGAGAGAGATCAAATGAGGTCTCTATAATTTATGTGTTCAATGATATCTAATTTTAGCCTAAAAGCCCCTCAAGTCATAAAATCATGGGCAAATACTAAGTGAGGTTACAAGCCAACCTCATAGCCAATATAAAAACATGACAATTAACCCACAGAGGTCGAAATGTTGACATCATGCATGCATAGGCCCTTCTAAGGCATGCATTGGGCTCCTCCAATGCCAAAGTGAGTGTAGAGGGCTCTAGAGTTGGCCCCTAAATCTCCATGCAAATCATCCTGTGGACCCCAGTTTTGTGTTTGGGGCACAAAATGGGTCTCATTGGTCTCCTAGTGATAGAATAGCTTGATTTTGCTCCAACATTGAGGGATCTAAGGATGGTGCTAGTCCTCCCATGTCTCAAGGGGTGAGACAAACCTCATTTGGGCCTCAAATCAACTTCCAGACCATGTGATCATATTGCTAAGCTAGCTAGGGCACACTGGTCCAAGTGCATCATCTCATGAATAATGTGGGTCAAAACATAGACTGCTAGGATGTTGTAGGTTCCTATGGAAATGCAGTGATGCTCTGCAAGTGGTAGGAGTCCCATGGCTCTCAACGCTTCACCTGTAGTGTGTCATAATGCTCCTCTAGTGGACAAGTTGCCCAACTCATGATGAAAACCACCTGCCAATCACACACAATGTCTAGTGCTGCATCTTCACCATTAGGTACAATAATCATTAGTGCATCTGAGTGGACCAAGCTTGTTAGTCAAGTGAAATTTGACACTTCATACGAGGCTTCCCTTCCAAGTTTGGGGCTATGATCACGTAATAGTGTTACCTCCCTAGATAGGAGTTGCTAATAGACGACCTAATTAGGTGTTCCTAGCCCCTAAGGAGAAAGACAGGTCCGTAGGACGTCCTTCAATCAATAGGTGGCATATGAATAATGATGGAACAGGGAAGGGGGGAAGCGGTCTCAGGGCCAAATGCCATGGTCAAAGGGGTAGCAATGATGAATAAATCCACGTTATGGGCATATCGATATGAGGAGGGAGCAATCATGCATGCATGAGTTAACCCGAGTTTTGTTTTTCCACCCCTCTTATTGCCTTTTGCCTCTTCATGATTTTTCGTTGTATTATTGCTCAAAGCTCCAGGAAATGAGAGCATGTTGTGAATGATGTGTAGTGGTGGTTACACCCTTAAAGGTGGGGCAGTTCATCGCCCACCAGGGGTTGAGACATTCAAGGGTTCCTTTTATGGGGGCAGGGCAACACTGGCCCTAGGAACTGGGTGATGGCCATAATGATAATGGGTAGAGCTCATGCTTGGCTTTTGCCCACGTGCTAATCTTAATGGCCCGTACATCTTTTGCATTTTATAATTTTCTTTCTTTTGTTTCTTGTTTGTGGCCATGATATGGTTTTTACTTTTATTTTAGCTGCATCAAGCATTGAGGCATGTTTCCAGACCCGACCAGATATGTGGACCAAGGAGGGGGGGGGGGCTAGAATCCAATTGATCCATGGTAATGTGGACCTAGAGAAGGGAGATGGAGTATAAGGCTCGTAATATATGGAAGATAATAGTTATTAGTTTTCGCTCATTACGCAACCTCCGACCTATAACCTCCGGGTAGTCCCAACTTATACGTCCGCCAAAGCTGAGTTGGCCCGACACTTTACTTTTCCTAGTCGCTTAGACTTGGGCTCAAACGAATCTTATGGGCTAGCCCTTTCGGGATGATGTGGCCTGGCTCCTCCTTTCCAGTCGTGTAGACTTGGGGTTGACGCCAGAAGTCCCCACTCGCCATGTCCACTTGATGCGGAGTCAACATGGCACTCCCTCTTTGGGGTTCCAAACAATTCCTCCAGGCTATTATCTTCGGGATGACATAACTAAAGGTGTGGCCCCAACTCCACTTGCCTTGTTCTTATTACCTTTCCATTCTCGACTTGGCCCACACGCCTCATTTGCCCAACGCTTAGTCGACCTGACAGTGCCTTATTCACTCTTCCTTTGCCTTCTGGGATTAAGACCTCTGGTTCGACGCTGTCAAATAATGGCACTCCTTCACTGTTCTATCTCCTGACACTGTTAAGTGACGAACTTCCTCCAACACTAAATTTGTCGAAGTGTCGGTCGTCCCTCTGTGTCCTTCCTGCCTCTCTCTTTGGCCCTGTAACATGGTGCCGCTTGCACTACTCTGATTGCACTCATCTTTTGGCTTTCTGTTCTTCTTGTAAATGGATCGTTGATCCTCTGTCGATCAATGATCAACGTCTATCTCTCTTGAGCTTTGATTCGGGAAATCAGTCTAATTCTCGTCCTTCCTTCCACACGGTTCCTTTGTTTCTCTATTCAATTCAGCTCTATCAGCCGCTCGCTTGGTGCGCTCTTCCTCTATACTCCCCGCACTTCTTAATTAACGAACATGCTTCCACTGCGCCCTTCCTTGTAAGGTGGCAAATCCTTCTTGATCTTGGATCATAAGGATCGAATTGATCCAAGATCAAGAAGGATCGAATTGATCCAAGATCAAGAATGGCCAAGGAGAGGTCAAGTCTAGTTAGAAGGGCGAGAAGAAGAAGAAGAAGAAGAAAAAGGATCTAAGAAAGATCAAGTGCTTCCATTGCCATGAGTTTGAACACTATACCACTAAGTGTCCTAATAAGAAAAATTCTAGGAAGGATCATGTAGCTGCATCAACGGAGGTAGATGCATTTTCTACCTAGTTCGAGAAAGATTGCTCATTGATTGTTTGCATGGCAAGCTCAACAGACAGTAGTGTGGCATATTGAATCCAGAGCATGCTCCCACATGACCGAGAACAAGAAGTATCTTAGCCATCTAAAAAAGAAGGACATGCAATTTCAGGTCGAGCTAGGAGGTGATGGTATGTATGCAGCGAAAGGAGTTGGTATTGTCAGTTTAGAGGGAGATAGGTAATCCTCTTCATGTCAGAGATGTACTTTACGTTCCAATATTAAAGCAAAATCTTGTTTCGATAGCTTCCCTTGAGGACAAGGGTTATGATGTCATCTTCAACAGAGGTGAGGCTTGTCTCCAACACTTAGCTTCTAGATGTAAGAAGCAAATAGGTGTTAGGAAGAAGAATATGTACTTATTACAGGTTGAGACAAGTGTAGCACAGGGTAGGAAGCTCTTAGAGTAGAGAAGTGACGGTTGAGCGAGAGCATGATAGAGTTGTCAGGATGGAGCCTCAGCCAATATCTCAATTTGAATCTCAGCTAGTTGGCAGTTGAGCCGACCAACAATATGATGAGAAGCATAGCCCAGGGCGAGAGGAGGCAGCCACTTAAGTCAGTGACTTCTGGTATAGGAAGAGTACAAGCCAAGTGGGCAGAAGGTTTGTTTAAGGGAGATCAAGAGAGAGTTGGATCTTCCAGTATCACCTTCATTCAGAGGGAGCAGCCATAAAGGTACACGGGAGTACATGGCACTTATGACTGCGGTGATAGACTCACAGAGCATGGTAGAAAAGAACAGGTGTTCAAATCAAATTCCGCAGAACAACGCAGGGAAACATTCTAGTTTAAAGGAAGCAATTGCAACAACGGAGAACATGGCAGTGTTGAATACAGATCCAAGTGGACAAGGTTCTTCTAGAAGCACCTTCCTAGCTAAGAGGGAGTGTTGAAAAGTGTAGTGAAGAAGGTCTTCTTCTTGACTTGTGCCTTAGTCAAGAAAGACCACAAACAAACTTCATTTAGCATGCACGAGTTCCTAAGAAATAAGATGAGTTCATGGTGACAGTTTGACTCGTGCACAGAGTTGGAGAGGCAGTTGAGTCAATCTCCAAGTGCGAGTTCAAGTTTGGAAGTCGGCGAGTTAGTGAGCTTCAGTTTCTAATTGAGGCAAGACGAGTAAGAAGAGTGAGTTTGACTCGGTTAACAAATCAATCACAAGTTCGAGTTCTAAAAATACATTAGCAAGATTTAGCATGATCAAATTGCCTAAAAGGAGGACGAAGGCACAGAATTCAATCAGTTGTTTTGTGCACAGGGTTGTGAGAAAAGACAAGAGCTCACAAAGGATTGTGAGAGAGGCTTGTGGTATGTGTATCTAAAAGGAGCCTATACGCAGTTTGTAGAGAGCTTCCTTGTGGCAAGTTTGCGCTAGGAAACAAGAGTCGAACTCTAAGTAATAGGGAGACCCCTGCGATAGGAAATAGCCAGGTGTACATAAGGAAATTGGGCCTATCTCAGCGCAAGGAAGCAAGTGAGCAGAGGTCGAGTGTATGCAAGGTGTGTCCAGCTAGTATAGCGTGAGGACAAGTGTGTTCTTTGGGTCACTGTCTGCCTTGTAAGAAACCATATTACTCAACCTCTATCAATAAAGAATACTACAACAAAGAGAGGGTTTGCCCAATTGGGTTCTCTACAAAAAATACTATGTTATTGTGTGACTGTGTTTTATATATGTTTATATTCTGCTGCAAATTTAAAGTACAGAAAGTTTGTGTCTTGGCGAATTAAAGTTGTTTCAAATTGTTCATCATAACAATTGCAGAATTTCAAGGAAATTCTACACTTTCAACTCGACATCAGCTTGAAAATATCAGCTATATCTATGGGTACACTTTTAGGTCTTCCACTCCCTTTGTGGGATAAGAAGTTTTTAAAATCCACCGAGGATCTAATTTCAATATTTAGCTTCAAAAATCCTAGCGCCTTGAGGGTTGCCCGAGAATGTTGATTTCAATCTCTACAAAGGGAGGTTTGTCAGACGAGATTATCCTAGAGTGCATAGACAATAAGAGGATTCAGATCATTAACCATGAGAACTTGCCCTTCCATTATCATTTTTGCCACAAACATGGGCAAAAGCATTCTTCATGACTACCCTATTCAGCATGATGCAATCAAGAAACAAAGGAAGGTCAAAGACACCTCTAAATCCAAGGATTAGGGGGAGATGCACCATTGAAAGGTGTCGCAGACTCGAAGGACAATTGTCCAATTGGGGATGATAAGGGGCAATTGACAGTGAACTCTACCAAATAGAGTCCTTTGTCTTTGAATCCAGCAAACAAGTAACCAATTAAAGTTGCAGCAAATTTACTAGAGATGCTAGAGACATCAACTCCAAATAAGGGGGCATCTGACTTACCAATGTCAGGGATTGACTCTTCCAAAACCAATTCCTTAGACGAGCTTTCACAGATAATTGCAGATGTAAATTCTTTCCTAAAATAAGATCAACACACTTTTGAGGTCATGTTTCCAAAGCTATCCATAGGATGTTTCATCTTGGATCCCCATTTGGGCTCCCACCATTGTTGTGTCTGAGGATTTAGCCAAGGGATTTTCAGCAGACTCCTCTTCTATTTGGGCATCAACATCATCTTCTCTTCCAAGTTTGATTTTGCTTGTTCAAGATCTGATAGGGTTCCTCATTTCCAAGACTTCTCACTCTTCATCTCCACCTAGATCCAAGGCCAAGAGCTCCAAGTAGCAGGGATGCTGATTAATTATTGATTTTTGGAGACAGCATCTCCAACATCAGCGAACACTTTCGATCTGTTATAAGAGGTCCTCGCAGCATTATGGAGCACTTTGTGATGTTCCTCTTTGATTGATTAATCGGAAATAACATGTTTTTTATTTAGGGCAATACACAGAGACGCACATACACACATGTCCAGGCATGTCCTGTTTCAAGGGTCTACATGTGCCATGTGGGACGCCCATATGTCCCTGTGATCCCAGTGTCAAGTGACTTAGCTTGCACTTAACATGGGCAAAAAAGTCCAATAAAATGCTGAAATATAGTTTTTTAGGCTTTAATAAAGTGCATTTAGATTGTCAGAAACTGGTATGACTTGCCTATTATTATCCATGCAAAATATGCTTTCAGTTCTGGCTGAACTAGTTACTCGCAGACGTTACATGATCCACAATCCTTCTACAAATACCTTTGCAGCAAACAAACAGTTTAATGTAGCTGACCACCAAGTTCAAAACCTGGGTAACTATGGCAGTATATATACCCCCAGCCACGGCTGCTTAGCCAAAGTATGTTTCGTAGCATGTGAGATGTATTTGCTCTATTGAAACATTCAAACCAACAAATAAACAAAGTGGGTAAATCAAAACACATTCAGTCCTCAAACCCATAAATAAAATCCCCATGAAGACAAGTTGCCGGATTCAGGGACAAACAAACTTAACAACCCGATCCAAGACCGGTGGAAGTCCCGGCAACGTTGATATATCCAGATGTTTCTTATCTCAACGAACTTAGACCAGCCTCAAGACCTCTGTGAAATTGACAAATAGATGCCCCTAGGTTGTGGCATCTAAGCCGGGCCGAAGGCAGAACGCACAACATTAACAAATAGTTACATACCTACCAAAATAATTTATGCGGCATAACATGTGAAATAAAATAAAACCAGGAGATCGTGGTTGATATCGTGATTGAAGTTCCAAAAAATTAAATAAGACCCTAAACAAAACTGTGATTCAGAGGTCCTTAGAACAAGGCTGTTGCATCGTCATTTCCAGCAATAAGATCCAGACAAATAAAAGATCTTACAGTAACATCGGAAGATAAATTAGGGCCGTTTGCCTGGATCAAGAAAATTGCCTTAATGTCAAAAGGGCTTGGGGTACGAATTTACAGCAATTTTTAAAAGGTCATAACGATCCATCGCCATTATTATACGAATGTTATATGATCTGCTGCGCCATTAATAGACATTTTAACAAGGTGGAATTTGTGGAATCATAACAGTGCAGGAGAACCTAAAACCTAAATTCTTGCACGACTATAAGATTATTAGATTTAAATTCACAAACATGGAATTTGAGATTTTGGCTTTTACGATGAATACATTTGGCTATGAGCTTGGAAGGTGAAGAAATATTCAATACCTCGTTCAATCGGTTCTTCCGCGTTCCGCGTTCGTTCTGCCTCTCCCCCAATGTTGAAAGAACTGCAAGCGAAAGGAAATAGGATAGTGATGATATTTATAAGCCCGTAACTTTTAATAAAATTTTGGAATTTTCTATTTTTACTGCTTTCTCGGGAGCGGGGGGCGATGGACCACAATTCGACCAACAATTTGTAATCCCTAGCTAGGGGAGAGATTCCTAATGTTGTGCACGGATCAGTAGTTGATATAGTACTGGTCCCACCAAACCACTAGTGATTAAGACTTTTGAAACCAAAATTTAAACAGAAATAAATAACATTATGTATAAATAAGTATTAAATTATGTCCAAAAATCACCCATACATTGACTGGGCCCACAACTATCCATAAATAGTATTTTACTACTTAATATTGCAAAACATATTGACCCAAGTAGAAAACAGCTAGAGCCATAAAGGCTTCCAAACTGGTCTATTCCAGAAGTACAAAACAGCAGTCACTTCAACCCCCACTCATCAGAACTGCAACTTTGCATCCCAAATAAATATGCCTACCTGCACATAACAAAAGGAATGTATGTCAGCCATAACTGCTGTGTTGTTCAACAACTAAACACCCTATGTTCAATAAATGACACCCAACCCAATAACAATTAAATCCACTTTGTTCAATAAATGACACCCAGACCCAGTAACTGCAATAAATGACACCCAACTCACTCTATTTCTCATTAAAACAAATCAAAGCACATGGATCAACAAATAAACAATTCCCAACCATTAGATCACATCAAATTAAATCCATACCACACATTCAAAATGAAGCCATGTGCATCCATGTCCACCAATTAAAATCAAGTCCCCAAAACTATAAAAGAAGTCCACCCACTGTTGAAGTTGCATCTTATGCTTTCAAACTATTCAGCAAACTTGAAGACAACATCACAAAATAGTGGCCAATATATTCAAGTTAGTTATATGAATTACAACTCATTCTTCTTACAGTTCTGTTTTCATTGTTTTCATTTATCAGATTTCTTACATTACAGTTCTGTCCATAGGGTTACAGTTAACCTATACAGTTACAGTTAACCTTTTTTATACAGAGTTTATGTATGTGTTCTAGCTTATTATATCATCAGCTTCATAGTGATTACAGCTTACATATCACAGAGGTTACGTATGTCGTGTTAGTACTGTAGTCACAGCTTGTTTAGCTTACAAGAATTGAAGCTTAGCTTACAGGAATTGAACCTATTGAATACAGTCGTATCCATCTAATCAACGTCACAGGTTGCTTACCTTACAGGAATTGAACCTTAGCTTACAGGAATTATTCGATCATCAGCTTCATAGTGATTACAGCTTACATATCACAGAGGTTACGTATGTCGTGTTAGTACTGTAGTCATAGCTTGTTTAGCTTACAGGAATTGAGCGATTATTATGGCTTGGGTTCTATGCAGAATGAGTTAAAACATAGAACAAAAACGAATTGTAACTTTAATGACTCTGATAAACTTAGTAATTTTTCACATATTTTCAGACCTTGACAATCATCATTGAGACATCACATTGAAACATAATCGAAAGACATGTATTTTCAGAAGCATGAAGCTATTGAGAAAGCAAAAATTTTGATATTGAGTCGAAAGAATGCAAATAAGTGAATTTCTACTACTGATGAATGGACCATAGAACTGAGGAATGGTTTCTTAGAATGGAAGCCTGAGCGGATGACCATTTCTCTTTATTGGATTAGATGACTGTAAGATTTTAGATAATGAGAAAACACAATTATAAGTAACATAGCAGATGACAGTCTTATTGGCCTTCATATCTTTTCACCTCGTTGAGCTCGAGACCTTAGGGTATGGAGAGCTCGAGCCATACGGAGTTGTAAAAGTTGGACCAAAGGAATGGGGATTTACATAATTCAGCACTGTAAATTAAGTCACAAAAAATGGAGAGAAATCTTGGAGCAGAGATTGTTCTTCACAATATTCAAAATAACTAAATAAATTATATGAAAAATATAAAAAATAAATGACTGCAATGAAACTCGATTAAACTGAAGTAAAACCAATTGTCTATGACACCTAGGAGACCATAGAATCAAATGTGATAGTGATTACAGCTTACATATCACAGAGGTTACGTATGTCGTGTTAGTAATGTAGTCATAGCTTGTTTAGCTTACAGGAATTGAACCTATTGAATACATCTCATTCATCTTATCACTAGTAAGCTCTATACACTAAAAAGCTCGTATTAGTATCTGAGCATGGTTTCAGTTCACCCTTATCTATGAGTGAGCTAGAACAAAGCTCTGTATAATTACATATGTTATATGTATATTAAAGCTGAATCCAGTCTATTAGGGAGATAACCAACCTGTGATACAGGTACTTTATCATATCTATACATGTATTTCTTAGGTTAGCACTGATAGGTCAACCTTTATGTTGTTGGGAAAAGTATCTATTCAGAACACCCCTATCCCACTCTAAGGTGTCACAGTGCCTTAGCAACAAACAAGGAAAACTACTTGAGTATTCTTCTTTATGAAATGTAAACGAAGAGGAAGGATAAACTAACCTGTGTCTTGCGCTAGTTTGTTGATCCAATCGCTCCTCTCTTCAATAGCTCCCAGCTCCCTGCTCCCTTACCGGCCCAGCTTCACCAAATTCCTGCAAGATCACAGAAGAGAGAAACTACACGAAGATATAGATTTACATTCATAAAAAGCTTAGGATCAGATTAAGCTAAACATGCAAATATAACAAAACATCATTGATACACAGCATGTAGGAGAAACTCAAATAATTTTATTGATATGATAAGAAAGTCCAAGAGGAGATACAACCAAGTGAGTCCTGATCCAACATCTACCTCCCAGCAAAGGAATCCCTTCCTCACCTCCAACAAAGCATAAATCACCCAATGTACTAATCTCAATCTCAAACCAACAGCAATTCTCTGCAAAGTACAAAATTCCAGCCTCTGGATCTCTGGGATGAGGGATCCATATATAGATGTAAGCAGAGAGGATGAGTCAGCTTATGTTTTGACTTGTGGCTTCTCTCTGTCAGTTCTTGCTTCCACTTGGAGGCTGAGAGCCTCTTACTCATCCTTGGTCGAACTTAGTGAGGCAAGTGTCATTGAGGAAGATTCTGGAAGCTTCCATTGTCTGTACACCTCGCGGAATGACACTGCCATTTGGCATTTCTCGCTCAGCGCACCCTGGTAGTGCATTCACCTGCGTTGCAACTCACCTAGCCAGTGTATTTGGGTGCTTTGCAACGCAGGCAGCTAGTGGAGCATCTGAATTGATCCTGATTTGACTAGTTTTGAGCAGTTTCTGGTGGAGAACTTCTGGGAGAAGCTGTAATTTGTTGACCTTGTTTCTTTAGGAGCTGGAACAACATATTTAGGGACTTAGGATCCCTTGGTTTATGGACATTTCATGCCTATAGCTGTAAGGCACAAAAATGTCTATAACAGTTGCCCCCTAAAGTATGAGGCCGTTTATCGGGTGAAATGCTTTATTAGGAGGATCCGAAGTTCTTTCAATGCTGGGAGGAGACCTGTAATAAGATACAATACAATACATTATTTTCATACTGTTTTCATGATCTAGCTGAGGCGGGCATTCCCATGCTCAGCTTTATAAATTCATTTTTTATGTACACAGGACAGACAATCGTCTGATGGTAGACTGATGATTTTGATGAAGTCATCATCCTTTTGGTAGGATGATTATCTGTGCTGCAATGCTGTACATGTCAATGTCTTTATTTTTCCTGAATATATATCGCAGCCTGGATGGATGAAACTAGATCCGGGGTCTTCAATCTCGTCCGATCTTCACTCTAAGTACAAGTCGATCCATGTGAGAAATGTTTTGAAGTCGAACATGGAAAGACATCGCTTGATTACCAGTCAATGATGTAAACTGTTAACAAGCGCGAGAGGAATCACCGATAATGATAATGACCCTCGAGGTACTGCACTACAATTCACGTGGTGTGAATAAAGGACTTGGCGTCGAACACCACGCAAAATCTTTCGGTCGAAGGTCATTGATGTATACCTGTCGCCGGAAGTGAGAAACTTGCCATTGAGGCATGCAAGCTTCAAAGTACTGAAGGGGGTGTTCCTAGATCAACTTCTTGGATAATGAGCTGATGTCGACAAGAAGCGATCCGTCAAAGGAGGGCCTTAATGTATCCCACATCAATGACATGGAACGGAGCAAATGATTTTGATGGAGGTGAAAACGATCTAATGATATATGGTTCAGGGTGGCGATCATGAAAGAATGAAGTATAATGTATGGTAGTGGATGGGACACGAGTGACTTCTCTGGATGACTTCTCTTGAACATATCGGCGACACTTATATGATGGATTGGTAGCATTTACCCCAAAGGTGGATGGTATGGCGAAACCATGGTGATGTGACCGGTGAATGAAACAACCCAACCCGACTCAGGCACGGAGTGGAAGTGTCATGTTCAAGAGCGACTTGCTACCAATAAAGGTTCTTTGAGTTTCTTCCCAATTTTTCCCCAGTCATTGCTGACCAGTACCTCTTTATTTTTGTCAAGCTTGAGGAGGATAACATATGCTTGTTCTATAATTTGCCCTTCGGGCAAACCCATCGCTATGTTTTAACGAGCTTAGCGATAGTGAAACTCGTTCTCGTCTAAAGACAAGTTTGTCGCTATTAATGTTTTTTAACGAGTTTAACGACAAAGATAACTCGGTCCTTTTCCTTTTTAGGGAGTCTGAAAAGGTACGTAAAGATAACTCCGGAAGTCCTTTTTCGTCATCTAATCCCTTAAGTCCGAAAAAGTATAAAACAATACAGAAGGGATGAATTTTCGATAGTTTTAACGAGCCGAACAAAACAAGCGCTCGATCTTTTTGTGCAATAATCCCTCAGGTCCAAAAAGATTAAAATCTAGAGGAGGGATAGCACTTCCGGTTGCTTTAACGAGCTGGAAGGCCAAAACTCGGCAATCTTTTCATATTTTACGAGTTAGATGAAAAGAGCTTAAAGAAGACTCGTCTTTTGAGGAACGAGCGATAAAACGGGTAGCAGCTGATTCCAGGTAAGGGTTGGAATTTTCCAATCACGGCAGTGTTACAAGGATGGCTAGTGAAATCACTCTTCGCAGCTGTTCCTCAAAATGGGTAAACAATCAAATGGAGGTGAATGATCGGCCAATGGAAAAGTGGAGGTGACGGTGCAAACACGACCAAGGCTTTAATGGCTGATAATGTTACATTCACGGTGGTTATTTACCGGAAGATAGTTCATTTTTTAACGAGCTTAAACGCGGATTGAAACACTTGCTCGATCTTATGTTTATTTTTTAACGAGCATGAACTATGTGCTAAAACTGCTTGATCTTATGTTTATTTTTTAACGAGCATGAACTATGTGCTAAAACTGCTCGATCTTATGTTTATTTTTTAACGAGCATGAACTATGTGCTAAAACTACTCGATTAATCCAGTCATATGATAAGAATGTCTCATTGAAGATGCCATTTTTTATGGAGCTTGCACCTTACAAAGCTTTGCCCCGCATCCTTTCTTTATGCAAGTTCGGAAACGACTAATCCTACGAGTTTAAAGGGTTAGAGGTCCTAAAAATTTTAAAAATAAATAGCCGCCCCTTGCTTGCACTCCAAAAGGTTTGCATGCCCCCAGGTATAAAGTACGATTTCAAGGTTACCCCTCAATTTGCAGATAAAACATTTGTTCTACCAGGAAAGGCCTACCTCTTTCAGGTTATTCAAAGTCTGTTTTATTTGTGGTGCAAACAAAACACTTCTTTGACGATGTCTACCGAGATAAACAAAGGTAAGCGGCGCCGACCCAGCTTACATAACTTTGACAAGAGAATCTTATTCTAGAATAACCCTCTTCCAGCATGGGCGGGGTACAGACTAGTCATATTCTCCCGCGGAAACCTACCCTATACCCAAAGTTTTCCTGCCGAAGCAGACCAGGACGCATGCCCCCTGGGTTCCAGTCATATCCTTTCGAATCACTCGCGCTCATTGGGAGGACGGACCGTGGGTTGAGACATTTCTTGCGTGAAGAGACCATTTAGGGATGGTATATGACTATTTGCGATGCGTGATCCGGGAAATGAAAGCTGGTCCACGAGCTTGACCACTCTTCCTTCGTGCGGAAAACACATTACTCTAAAGAGTGAGGAGACGATGGCTCCCATGCAATAAATATAGTCTCGTCCAAGGAGTAGGTTATAATCCAAGGGTCCTTGAATGACCATCACGTTCATTTGAACGGTCTTCCCTTTCAATGTTATGGGCACATTGGGGAGGATCCCTAAAGGTCGACTGGTTCCTTTATCGAAGCCTGTCAGATTTCTCATCTCAGGCAAAAGCGATGGCGAACCAAGCGCTTTCCAAGCAATAGAGGAAAGGATACTCACAGATGCCCCCTCATCAATGATGGTGCCAGCCATGACCATTCTGTATATTTGAACGATAATTCGGAATGGTATGCTTGCTGGCAACGGGGTCTGCCTAGTTGGTTCCAGTCGAAGGATACAACTAGGTTGCTTGGTGGTGGGACCGAGTAGACAGCCGGGTATCGCTCTGACGAACTTCCTTCCTGCGATAAAGGAATGGGTGGATTGCCCCCTTGTTCGTCGGAGTCTGTGCTGAGGAAGAGAATTTGGATGGTGTCATCCTTATCCTCTTCAGTGACTGTATCATTCGAAGATAAAACCTCTGAAGGCAAGACCGGGTCAACTGCCGCTTCGACCTTTTGACTTTCATCTGGTATGGATTCAGTTGGTTTATCTTCAATGATAGACGCTTCAGCTGACCACTTGAGCGGGCCAGCTGGATTCTCAACTAACGAAGGACTCGGCAAGAGTTTTTTATATCAAGGAGGAAGTCGTAACGGTGAAACCGGACGATCATCCAAAACTCTTTTAGCTTCGTCTAAGAAGGGACAACGGTGGAGGGCATGGTTGCCTTCGCACAATCTACAGGGAGGTCTAGTTCTCCCTTTTTGCCCTGGAACTTCACTTTCGCTAGTTGACGGTGTACTTTCAACATGGCCATCAGAGGTTGACGACACCGGATTGTGCAAACGGGGAGACCAGTCCCTTAGTATCTGAGGGATGCAAGGACAATCTCTGTGAAAGTGGTCTCCCTTGCAAACGACACATGGCGATTTAGGCCTGGTCAGTGCTGTGTGTGGATTTTCATTAGACGACACTTACTTTCCCTTATTTGCCTTTGGCTCCTTCTTATTTTTCTCTTTCTTCTTCTTTTCCTTTTTCTCCTTAGGAACTTGGTTTTTAGCTTTACCAGTCCCGTCAAGCGAAGAGGAAGGAAGAGAGGAAGAATTAGAGGAAGTAGAAGGTTGGTGGGAAACTCTGGACTCGTCTAACTGCTGATTCGACTGTTCAGGAATAGTGGTGTTCTGAACGACATTGGTTGAGAAGAGCCAGACCGGCAAGCCAATTGTCAGTCCTGAAAGCGACAATGTGGCCATATGGGGCGCACCAACATCTCCCCAAGAGGAGAAGGGACTAGGATTTCCACCAAGGGGAATTCCTTGGTTGGTAGGCTCCATTTTCTCAACCTAAAGATCAACGCAGGAAAAAGGGAATGAATATTCCGTTTAAAATAAATTTTAACGACGCTTGGACACAACTTGCTTTTTCAATTTTAAAGAGTCGAGAAAAAGCAAAAGATGACTCTAGTCTCCTTCGATTTTTAATGAGCCTGAAGTGACAAGTGCTCAGATGGACCTTTTCTGTTAAGGAGTCTGAAAAGGAACGAAAGGGACTGCTCTGGAGTTCTAGGTAGAGGGTGTGCCAAACCAATCGCAAAACCGCAGAATACTTTTTAGGGTACGGGTGGTCAATCTTCCCGAATGCTGTGTTCAGTGCATTGCGATCAGTAGGGCGGCCGACACGGCTTCCTATGGATAAAGGTTTTGAGCCTATAGGGGTCTCCCAATATATACTCGACGGTACGTGGGAGCACAATCCGTACTGGCACTTATCGTCTCTCAGGAGGAATCACCCAACCATCAGTGAGGCCAACAGTTACCAGGTTTTACGACGCCGGAACACGTCTCTAGCCTAGACCTCTATGTTGTGCGTTAAGTTACAAAGCGTTGTTAAGTTCATTCAATTTATTTTAGGTTGATCTTTCTTAGAAGTTTGCCTTTTTGGATCACCACGAGATGTAGATACAATTCCTAAATGCAGTCTAAAGATGATAAGCAAGCTTTTATCTCTTTTCAACAATGAAAATCCTAGCTACAAGGGGAAAAGAAAGACACAATCTTTTCTCAAAGAGCATAGAGCACACTGTAAATGCACTTTTCCTAAATCAATCCATACAAACTGTCAAAATGCAAATGCACTTGTGCATGTATTTGTTTTCACTTTCTTAATATTGATGCCTAAAAAGAAAGTTGTTGTACAAATTTGAATTCGATTTCAAGTGAAAAACACAAACAAGCTTCTTTTTCGAAATCAACAAAGTAGAGATGATTACGACACTTTATGATTTTGAAATAAACACTTGTTTCGACACTAGAAATTCATAAATTCAAACCAAAAGACAAAAGTAAAAGTGTAATCAACTGTCAACAGCAAACAAACTCACTCCTAAGATCAAAACGACACTTACGACAGGTCTAGATCTAAGGGCGACAGTATGACTAGTTTACTTTTGTAATGGGAAACTGCAAATGATGTAACAAATACACAAAAAACAAATACAGTTTCTTTTATACAACTGAGGCGGAATTAAGGCAAAGAAAAGGGGTTTTCAGATAGGTACACTCACTGATAACAGGCTGCAAAAATCAGAGATAAAACTGAACAAAAAGAAGCAAAGAACCACAGCTGCACAGGGCAAAGGCTGATCAGCGCACCTGTTGCACAGAGAAACTGAATTGCAGCGCAGGTAGCCCTCTCGAGACCTGCGTTGAAATGCAGAGTCTCTTCACAGAGCCTGCGCTAAAGCAAAAACGAGAATTGTCTCCGGGTTCTGGGTCACGATTTGCAGTTTGATCTAAGGTTTTTGGCCGGATAAAAGCTATCAACAAGGTACAATTAGAGGGATGATTTAAAGGAGGACTAAGAGCTATCACAAAGGGCAATTAGAGCATTTGTGGATTAGTTGTTCAGATCATAAACAGGCCCAGTGAATGGACTAGAGTAGCAGATCTCTACTTTGCATTTGTAAATGGCAAATGCAGTTCGATTCGCCACTCCTAAGTTTATGAGAAGAACAACAATAGAAACACAAATAAACTAACTAGATACGTTCCCCAGCGGAGTCGCCATTTTGTTGTTGGGAAAGTATCTATTCAGAACGCCCCTATCCCACTCTAAGGTGTGACAGTGCCTTAGCAACAAACAAGGAAAACTACTTGAGTATTCTTCTTTATGAAATGTAAACGAAGAGGAAGGATAAACTAACCTGTGTCTTGCGCTAGTTTGTTGATCCAATCGCTCCTCTCTTCAATAGCTCCCAGCTCCCTGCTCCCTTACCGGCCCAGCTTCACCAAATTCCTGCAAAATCACAGAAGAGAGAAACTACACGAAGATATAGATTTACATTCATAAAAAGCTTAGGATCAGATTAAGCTAAACATGCAAATATAACAAAACATCATTGATACACAGCATGTAGGAGAAACTCAAATAATTTTATTGATATGATAAGAAAGTCCAAGAGGAGATACAACCAAGTGAGTCCCGATCCAGCATCTACCTCCCAGCAAAGGAATCCCTTCCTCACCTCCAACAAAGCATAAATCACCCAATGTACTAATCTCAATCTCAAACCAACAACAATTCTCTGCAAAGTACAAAATTCCAGCCTCTGGATCTCTGGGATGAGGGATCCATATATAGATGTAAGCAGAGAGGATGAGTCAGCTTATGTTTTGACTTGTGGCTTCTCTCTGTCAGTTCTTGCTTCCACTTGGAGGCTGAGAGCCTCTTACTCATCCTTGGTCGAACTTAGTGAGGCAAGTGTCATTGAGGAAGATTCTGGAAGCTTCCATTGTCTGTACACCTCGCGGAATGACACTGCCATTTGGCATTTCTCGCTCAGCACACCCTGGTAGTGCATTCACCTGCGTTGCAACGCACCTAGCCAGTGTATTTGGGTGCTTTGCAACGCAGGCAGCTAGTGGAGCATCTGAATTGATCCTGATTTGACTAGTTTTGAGCAGTTTCTGGTGGAGAACTTCTGGGAGAAGCTGTAATTTGTTGACCTTGTTTCTTTAGGAGCTGGAACAACATCTTTAGGGACTTAGGATCCCTTTGTTTATGGACATTTCATGCTTATAGCTGTAAGGCACAAAAATGTCTATAACACTTTAGATGATGTTACTTGTAAAATATCTGTGCTATTACTTATGCCGAGTGTAATGAGAATGAGACAAGCAAGTGATTAGGTAAACAAGCATGGTTAGAAAGAGTCATGTGTAACTACTGTGTTCTAATTGCATAGCTTGTCATAAGCTTAGATAAGATACAAAGGTGACAAGTTAATCAATATACAACATGATATCCCGGGGTTCTCACTCTTAGTCATTCCTATTATATAAATACCTTTTTTCTTATTGGTATATAGAGTACCGTTCTCTCCATAATCAATACATATGGATAGACTGTAATCACTGTATACGCATATCCTAATGTAATACATATGGATAGACTGTAATCACTGTATACGCATATCCTAATGTAACAAGCTCTGTTTCCTCATTACTTTGATTTCCATGGTTCTACTTATGGCACTGATTCAACCATTAGTAATGATTGCACTCTACTCTATAGGGTAAGTACATATTGAATAGACCTGCTTATTACCTGTATTCCCTAATCTTTAACAGATATAAGGAGAATGACGTAATTCATACATGTTTACATACCTCATTGGTTTAGCTGTATAAAGCTATTGAAAGTAAATGGAAAATGATATTTGGAACAGCTATCATAGAATCTACTTGAATCCACATAAAAGTTGCTAAATTGATGAGCTATGGATTTACTTGGAATGACATTTGCAAAATTTTGACACTGCCCTATGAAAGTGAAACATTTGCTCTCATTATGAAAACAATGACATACATGTTGACAATTTCCTGTAATAGAAGAAAAGTATTTTTGCAGAAGTAATAAAGCATAATTTGACATATATTCTAATGTCTAAATGCAACATACATGTTGATAATTTCCTGTAATAGAGGAAAAGTAATTTTTGCAGAAGTAATAAAGCATAATTTGACATATATTCTAATGTCTAAATGCATGCAATAATTTTATAGGTTGTTGCATCTATGGCAAAAGGAAGTTACTCTGCTCGTACAAGGAGAAGTGGCAGGAGAGTGACAAGGGGTGCGCAGCTGCGATGCACATCGTCTGATGATGACAGACCAGCTGATGTCAATGCCAGCAATGCACCAGGGAACATTGTTGAAGATGAGCATGTGACAGCCACTGATGTTAACACACCATCAGCGACAGAACCACCATCAACAACAGTCCAAGGGGCAAGCTCAACTAAAAAGATCAGTGCTATAAGAGGATGGACAAAAGAACAAATGTTAGTTGCAATTGACGACATAGAGTTTAATGGATACTCAGTTCGGGCATCTGCAAAAAAACATGGTATTCCTCCCTCATCAATACATTATTGGATAAATGGACCGACTCATACAAAACGTAGAGGGCCTCTTACAGTTATGACTAAGGATGAGGAGGCCGAGGTGGTTGAGTGGTGTAAAGAGATGGCCCAATTGGGACATGGGCTAGAGTTGATACAACTCAAATCAACAGTTGCTCAAATCTGTCAAGGGAGGCCAAACCCATTCAAAGATGGGTTTCCTGGTAAATCATGGTGGTTTGGGTTTAAAAAAAGGCATCCAGAACTTGTATTGCGTACTGCTGAGGGCCTTGACAGAGACAGAGCATTAAATTTGCGCCCTGCAGTTGTGCAAAAATTCTATGACACACTTTCTAGTGCTTATGATAAACATTCTTATGGAGCAGACCATATATGGAACTGTGATGAAACAGGTTTACAGGCAGGGAGGAATTGTGGCATGCGGGTAATTGCCAAGAGAGGGAGCCGAAATGTGCCAAAGATTTTGCCCAAGAGCAGGGAGTGGATAACTATTTTATGTTGTGTTAATGCAATTGGTACTTCAATCCCAAGATTTTATCTATTCAAAGGTAAAAATCAACTGAAAAACTATATACATAACTGTGAACCAGGTGCATGCATGGCTGCACATCCCCATGCATGGATGACTAAAGAACTGTTTCTAAGTTGGCTTTTTCACTTTGTTGCATCGGTACCAGGTGGCGTCTTGCCTAATAACAGACACCTTTTGATATTAGATGGCCATGGGAGCCACATGGCTGTACAAACAATTGAGGAAGCAAACAATTTAGGCATCGACCTGTTGACATTGCCCGCTCATACCACTCATAGGCTGCAACCCCTTGATGTTAGTGTGTTTGGCCCTTTCAAGAACTATTTCAGGTCGGAGCGTGCTGCATGGATGGCAAAGAATCCAGGGGTTGAGGTGAAAAGGTTTGAGCTAGCAGAGCTTGCAAGTAAAGCTTTTAAAAGGGCTTTGACACCATCAAATATCAAGGCTGGCTTTAGGAGGACAGGAATCTGGCCACTGAACTATGATGCTCTTATGCATGATACTGGTTGTAGCCAAGCGTTTCATGTGGATGGTCAGGAAGAAGGGAATGTCCAAACATGTGTTGAAGTGCAAGAAGTAGATGACCAAGATGATGTTGTTGCAGCTGGTAATATGATTTCCCTGTCTCAAGGACAGTTATATGCTGAAGATGATGAAACTGTATGTGAAACACAATATAACAATGAACAAATTCCTAGTAACATGGAGATTGTTCCACCAACTCAAGAACATCAATTTCCTGTTGCTGATATTGCTAATGATATTATTGAACATGCAGTTGACAATGACCAATTGACATTGCCAAGCCAAGTAACCCCACCTTCATGGCTAGCAGAAGCAATGATCAATATGAATGCACATAGTGTCTCAGCAACCAATGAAGAAAGCATGAACATGCCCTCACAACCAGCAGAATTGAACAGTGAAATTGTTCATTTTTTTGTGGACAATAGATCAATGGAAGAAGATGAAGGACATAATGAGGCATCAAATGAAGATAATGATATGGTTCAATCAGTTCCAACAAATACTGAAATGGAAGTACCAAGCAATGACATGCAGGTGGGAGGGGTGGAGAAGACACTTGGACGGTTCCTAAAGCTACCAGTAGAGAGAGTATCAATGAGAAAAAAGCAAGGTGCACCGGGTAGTCTTCGTCTGGGCCGAAGCTCACAGTTACTCACCTCAGAGGACTATATAAACCTGTTAGTTGAGTCAGAAAAAAAGAAATTTGAAATGCAAGAATTAAAACAGAAAAAGAAGGATATGGTCAAGGAGAAGAAGGCAGCAAGGATTGTTGCAGCACAACATCGAGCAGAAGAAAGGATTGAAAGAGATAAAGCAAGGCAAGTTAAGGACCAACAAAAGCAAATGGCAAGACAGGAAAAGGAAAAACGAAAGGCACAACAAATGCTTGAAAAGGAACAAGGGATGATCAACGATACAAGAATAGCTGATGAAACCAGGATTATTTCAAACTCATTGGACTCCATTGCAGATAATACACCATTATTCCAAGATCTCATAAACATTCAAGTGCCCCACTATCAAACTGAGGGTTTACCCACTTGCCTTGTTCCTACCAGAGCTGGTGTCAATTCTCTGTATGCTCATTACACACCTCCACTTAATGCAGGGGTCAGTAGTGCAAATGTGAGGTATGGGTACTCAGTACCTCCATGGTTGGAAGCTGCAAATTGGAATCAATCATATGGCATCAATCAACCATTTCCTAATCAGCCCTTGACTGGTAGGCCAACCTACCTGGCTCAAGAAGGTAACTCGGGGAGTTTTGGCACTCAAGATTCTCAGGGCCATAAAGAATAGGGGTGTCATATGTTTTTGGTTCTAACCACATTATGATGTGGATTTTGGATGGATTGTATCTTTTTCTTGGCACAGAAACATTTTGGCTTACAACCTAGTAGTGATTTCTTGTGGCAACCTAACTGTGTGTTGATAAGAAATTTTCAATGGAATATGTCTTTCTGTAAAATATTAATTATGATAAAACTATTTCTATAAGTTATTCTGTGTGCACTGTACAAAGCTCTAAACTCACTTATGGCTCCAATAAGTGGACCTTTACCTAAAGGAACACCATACAACTTATAAAAAATAAGTGACATTGTAAATCTCTTCTAATGGGTCTGCATTCACTACACCACTATACTGTCCTGATTTAGATCGAACATATTTACCATATAAATTTTATTAGAAACAAAAACAGTTATAATGTGATGACAGTGCTGGGCAAGTTTACAATCACTTAACACTGAATAGAAGTCTACACTCACAATTAGAAACACCTCCTGCTCGCTTCTAATGTACAAACCATAAAAACACAAACATTAACATGCAAGAATAACTCAACATGTTGCCACAAGAAGGCAGTTAAGGAGTTGACAATATTAAAGTTGCAATAGCTATTGTTCAAATGCGTAGATTATCTTGCAGTTCTGTCTTGACTCTGTTTATGTTAGCAAAAGTTTCCTGGTCAGGTTATGATGCTAGAGCCAACCAAACCAGAGAAACAGTTCAAAAACTATTAGAGTTAGAACAATTGATCTTGAAAGTTGCAGTAAAGGAAATATCAAAGTTGCAGTTAAGTGCGAGAAGAATTGCTGGAAATAAAGTATGATACTACAACTACTCTATAAAGTACAAACAATACCTTGCTAAGGAAGGGGTCCTACCTCCTTATACGAGGCACTAGTAGTAAGGAACTCTATACTTAGCATGTTATTGATTGAATTAGAATGAATAAGAACTTTACATTGCTGGAAACTAGAAATACAATAAAGAACATAGTTATGATTTTTATCAATCACCTAGCTAGCCTATTTTTTTACTACTGCCCAACTTAAAGAGAGCATGTGTTTTTATATGTGTTTGTATAAATGATGGAAGTATCTAAATTAATCAAATCAGTTGATGAACAACTATGAGAATCATATTGTTCCATCTTGTTACATCAACTTTCCAAAAGATAGAGAAATTTGGGTGCACACTAACCTAATCAGCTATATGACGAATTGTGGCTTAGTCATTAATTCTTTTCTAAGCACCTATTCACCTTTTTCATTTTCCTTCATGAGTAGATCAATTGTTTGACTATATGAGTGATTCACATATGACAATTGTTTGGTTAACTAATGAATTGTTATAATTGACGCAAAGTTACAACACCCTTCTTAGAGTTGCAACAACAGTATTGAGCAAGTTGTAGCAATAACCATGTGTTATAAGTCACAACAATGGTGAGAGTCACACCAAGTAAGCAGAGGCGAGAGTCATAACAATAAGGGGTTAGATCAACATATTTACCATATAAATTTTATTAGAAACAAAAACAGTTATCATGTGATGACAGTGCTGGGCAAGTCCACACTCACTTAACACTGAATAGAGGTCTACACTCGCAATTAGAAACACCTCCTGCTCGCTTCAAATGTACAAACCATAAAAACACAAACGTTAACATGCAAGAATAACTCAGCATGTTGCGACAAGAAGGCAGTTAAGGAGTTGACAATATTAAAGTTGCAATAGCTATTGTTCAAATGTGTAGATTATCTTGCAGTTCTGTCTTGACTCTGTTTATGTTAGCAAAAGTTTCCTGGTCAGGTTATGATGCTAGAGCCAACCAAACCAGAGAAACAGTTCAAAAACTATACTTGCTAAAATGAACAAAAGTAGTCATATCTACATGGAATGAAATCCTGAATTCAATGAAAAAAATACTATAGCAGGGACAATAAAAATGCAGCGTTTTTATCTATAAAGCAAACACAGTAACAAGGGGCTACTCTGACAGGCATGTCAAAGTGCCAAGCCAAGTCCACTCGAAATTTACATGAATTTACAAGTTATGCAAGTCAATTGAGAGCAGCGACAGAGAGTTTCGAGGGTTTGTTTGGGGTCATTGCTGCAATGTTCCATTTTCCCTTTGTCTTTCTGCTCGGGGCCGGCTGTGGGGCGAAGCCCTCCGCCGAGGATGGCACAGGACGGCCGAGGGCACGGGATGGCAAAAATGCAAAAATAACCGCTTAAGTGGGTTCTAACTGGTATTGGTGCTTTTGTCCTTCTAAGAGCGCGCTCATAACTCACACAGCACATATGTAGCAGGCAGAGCGCACACAGAGTGCACGAATAGGTCACACTGTCGAGGATGGCACGGGACGGGCGAGGGCACGGGATGGTCGAGGGCACGGGACGACAAAATTAACAGCGAAAACAGCAAATAACTCACACAGCACATATGTAGCAGGCAGAGCGCACACAGAGTGCACAAATAGGTCACACCGCCGAGGATGGCACGGGACGGCCGAGGGCACGGGATGGCCGAGGGCACGGGGCGGCAAAAATAACAGCTAAAACAGCAAAAATAACATAGAAAACAATGAAATTTCCACAAAAACCCTAAACCTTCAACAACAAACAGCATCAAAATATCCAAAAACCCTAAACCCTAAAAAAAAATCCTCAAAAAAATGCCATAAAATGCCATAGAAAGTTTACAAAATATCCAAATAGAGTTGCTTGTGTTGAAAAACACAGAGAAATTGCTGGTAGGATTAAAATCCTACCGGATACAGGCCATGGATGGTCGCCGACCTCCCCCACCTTCCCCGGAGCTCGCCAGACCTTCTCCACACCTGCAACGACCTTTTCCACACCTGCAACAAGAAGAAAAAGCCATTAGGAAACAGAAAACCACCAAAAACACCAGCGCAAAACAGCAAATTCTTATTTTACCTCGAGCTCAGTAAAACTGCGACCGACTCCTCCCCAAACAACAAAATCGCCGAATAAGACCACCACCAGAGAAATGCTAAACAACCGGCATTCCATGCTAAACAACTGGCATTCCAGAACGACCAAGAAATCTAGGTGGAAAAGCACAAGAAAAGCAGAACCGCTGTCCCAACCACAAACCCTGAAACTCCAGCAAACATTCGCACCAGCACACGAATAAACGACTCTGCGCGCAGGTACACAAACCCTGTCAACCGAACAAACAATTCGCACAGCACATGAATAAACCACTCTGCGTGCAGGTTATAGGGTCGTCCCGTGCCATCTTCGGCGGGGGGCTTCGCCCAACAACCGGCCCCGAGCAGAAAGACAAAGGGAAAATGGAACATCGCAGAAATGACCCCAGACAAACCGGTGAAATGGCGCGAACCCGAAATTTTATGCAGTGAGGTGATAGCCAACACATGGAGCTCCACGGTGGACAGGTGTCGTACCAGCTCCATGTGTCCTAAAGCGTGGTAATCTGACGTGGCGGGGAGGGCGCACATGTAATGGCGACCCTCCCCTACAATCCATAAAATCAAGACGTTTTAAGATCTAGGTTATTTATTTTCTTATCAAGAATAATGCAACATGTTTGTTTTTTGATTTCACTTCGATGGTATTTTTGATGAGTTAATTGTAAATTGAGGTAATTTTACATTTGATTGAAATTGAAATCAATTGCATTTTTCATTGGTTAATCGTCCATTGAGATAATTTACATTTGATTGGAAATTTTATTAGTAAAAGAAATAGAATGTTAAGATTTAGATCGAAATTTATATTAAAATAATAATAAGAAATACAGTGGTTGAAATTTAAAAGAATGTAATATAAATGAAGAATATATATTTATATGAAGGAAAATTTGAATTTAAAGGTGGGAGGAGTAGGGGTGATATATTATTATAGAGGAAAAAGATAAATTCAATTTTTTGGCTAGGTTTTTCAAACAATTAAGCATAAGTTTATAGTCTTTATCAAAGTCTATCCAAGCACTACCATTGAAAGCCACCAAGTTAACTTTAATAGGAGACTCTTCTCTCTTCATCTCTTCTTTACAAAAAGGTTCCTCCTCTGATAATTTTAAATTGAAGATTCCTCTTTGCAAGAATAAGGGGCTTACTTCATAAATTTGAACAATGTGAAGTCTTTCATATTCTAAGACATAACAACATAGAAGTTGACTTGTTGGGAATCATGGAGTCCTATTAGCAAAAGGGGACTCGATGGTTAGTAAAAATAAAAATAAATGTTTGATTCCTTAGAGAATTGGAATAACATCATGCCCAAAAGCACAAGGACCCTTTCGAAATATGAAAACAAGTGTATTAATTGGTTAGTTATGTGGAGATTCCTTTGAGTTCCCAGAACTCGACATGCCAACAAAGGAGAAAAATGACCAAGAGGACAAGAAGGACTAATTAGCAACAAAACCCAAAAAATAGACTAGTACCCAATGAAATGTAAATTTGTTTTTTTGTTAGGAAGTTATTGGAAGCTTTATACTTATAAGCCAATAAATAATTATGAATTGTATATAGAAGGACATTCATAATGTTGGCTAATATGGTCTGTTTCAAACCCAAACACTCTACCTTTATAGCTCATTATGCTCTTTGATGTACAGATGAGGTATCGTTGCATGCCTTATGCAAAAATTTAATACAAAAAACTTCAGATAAAAACTTTTAATACAAAAATTTCCAACTATGCTTAAAATAAAAATGAACTTTATCCTTCTATGTTCATAGATTTTTATAGTTTTATAAGTTGAATTTTTACCAATAATATGAGTATCTTGTCACAATCCATAATTTAGCATTTTAATTAGGGATATATATCCAAAAAAAATGGTTTTTAGTTTAATCAGCGACAAAGTGTTTATGCATTGCTACAAGTCCATATATAACTCTATGGGTTGAATTTCTATCAATAATATAAGTGCTTTGTTGAATGTTTTAATATGACATTTTATTAAGGACTTACTACAATAGTTAGTTAAGGGAGGAGTTGCTTTTATAGTGTTTGTTCATCCCTAAAATTCCATAGGTTGAATTTTTAACAATGATGTAGTTATCTTGTAGGTTGTTCATGTAGGATTTTGGTTAAAAACTAATATTGACAAGAAGTCGATTTTGAGTTCCCTTTATCTTTGTGCATCCTACGATTTCACATACAAATTCTATGGGTTAAAATGTTTACTGTTGAGATGAGTATTTTTTCAGAAGTCTTTCCTCACAATTGGTTTTGAGATTGACTTTTTTATCTTGAGTATGGAAGGCATTGTGATGAATCCTGATTTCAGATTGTTTATCTTGACTTTTCATTTTTTGTTAATGATGGTGCGAAAGGGCAATGAGTGTACATTGTGGGTTGTCTTAAGGAATATTATTAGACCAATTGACACATGTAACAATGTTATGACATGGGAATTGTTTCTAGATGTGGACATGTTAAATTATGTGTATGTTGTATATTATTGGTTTTGACATTATTTTTTATTGTTTTTTTTCCCATTTAGGTTGGATTAAATTTTTAAGTTTGGGTTTTTGATATAAGGTGGTACAAATAAAATGCAAGACATCTAAAAAGACTCACTTTTTTATGTTACAACTACTTTAAAGACTCAAATATGACACCCCATATGAGATATCGACACCTAATTTGAGGTAAAGTGATGTTCGTATGATGCAAATAACACAATCGTGATGTAAATCCAATGCAAAAGTGTTTATATCGTGTTTTGTATAGTGACACATGACACATTATGATGCTTGCATGATGTAGTGAAGATTCTATGTCATATTAGTCATCGTTGATAAGACATAGGTGTAACAGCCCTGGGTTAAAAGTTCATGTAATAAAAGTTAATAAAGGCAAAATAAGACCAAGGTCATGGGACACATATTCCAAGTTGAATGTTGGGAAAAACATCATAATGGGTGTTCATTTCGGTTTATTACGGCTAAGGAAATTAAAGGAAAATAGGAGAAAAGGGAGATGAATGGTCACATGTTTGCATGTGAGGAAAATTGAAGGAGAATAGAGGAAATTGAAGAAAATAGAGGCCTCAATAATAAAAAGGAATTTGAGGATCACTTCATAGCTTTTGTTAGTTAAATATTTTGTCAGTTTAGCTTAGAGCTCTCTCTATTATCTCATACTATTGCATTCTTAGAGCATTCTTGGAGCACTATAGCATTGGAGAAAGCAACCAAAAGGAAGGCAAAGGAAAGCAAGGGACAAGCAAGGAAAAGTTGGATCAAGCAGCTTCAATTGGAATACTTGTAGGTAATAAGTTGAATGTGTGATTTCCTAGTTGGTTTGTGAATGCATGGTACATGCATGTGTGTATTTGGTTCTCTTGTTATCATTGGCATGGTTTTAGCCACATGTGACAGTGGTTTCAGCCTTACCTTGTCATTTGTAGAGAACCATGGTGTGATGGGTTCTTTCATTTGGTTGAGCTTTGAATTGTCGAATGGTTTTGGAACCGGGTAAGGTGGTCTCAAGAAAATTCCCAAGGGCCTAGGAATCCCTTGATAAGTTTTGGCAGGATTGCAATAATGCCTGAGGGTGGAGATGGGCAAATTCCTCAAGGTGTTGGTGAAGAAATTATGAGGCATCCAAGATTGTTTTGGGCATAGTGATTAGCCCAGATTAATAAAAAATAGAAACAACTCGACCACGGAACTTACCTTCCATCTTAATAATGGATGCATGGTGATCTGTATGTGTGTTGTCCACAACTGCCTAAACCTAATGAATGTTATGACCAACACCCCCAATTGTCTACGCCTCCTTAGCACTATAGATATGGGGCCTACCACCCTGGTACCATGGAAAATCCTTCTTACGATGATCTTTGCCACATATCCAACATTACAATGGTCCCCTACCATCACCTCTAGTCTGTTGCTCTCCAGGTTGCGACCCATGTCTCTTCTCAATTGAATTGAACTTCTTCTAAGGAACCACATTTTCTTTCTCACTTGCATCTTAAGGTATTCCCTGCTTCGATGGCCACTTCCCTTTGACTTTCTCATTCCCCTTCGAATCACGCTTAGGCTCAAATTTTCACTTTGATTGCTCATAACAATGCTTTAGCTTCGGGATGGCCTCCTCCAATGATCTAGGCTCATCAAACTCAATCCAGTCTCTCCATGATGTTGGCAATCCACTGATGAATCTATGAATCTTAGCCTTCTCATCCTTTGGGTAAGGCACATACCTCAACAGCTCCATTAACCTACTAGTATACTCATCATCTGTCATAGAACCATTTGCAGCTCATAAAACTCCTTAGCTTTGTCATCATAGTACCTCTCTGACAAGTACTTCTTCTTGAAGAGCCTCTCGAACTCATCCCAAATCAAGTCTTCTTCCTGAATACCCTTGACATTCTTCACATCTTCCCACCAAATATTTACGTTCCCTTTAAGACTGAAGGTGGCTATCTTGGCTTTCATAAAGGAGTTATCAGTGGAATTTCATAATTGTCTACTTGTAATCTAGTCTGAATTATTTTTCAAGGCAAAACTGACTCTTGGGCGGTTGGGCCCACTACCTTGGACGAGGTGTTGCCTTGAACGTGTAAAGTAGTTTAGTTGTGTGCTTGTTTCTTTGCATTTCAATTGATGTTCCTTAAAGTAAATTTCATTTTCTTTAAGTAATTTGTTGGCTACTGCATTTTCTAGATTTGTTGTTTCCTACAATTTCAAGATTTCTATTAATTCACTGCTCTAGATTAGCATTTGAATTATGTTCGGTGCAATAGGTTAAATTTTCAATTCAGCAAGGTGTGGTTTAATTTAGTATTGATTCAAGTCATGTGATCAACATAAATTTTTTTCTTGTCATTTACTTTCCGCTTTTTAAATTTAGTATTGTTGTTCAAGTCTTCCATTTTATTTTTAGTTGAATGAGCTTGATAGTTTAGAACATAGTCATATAGAACCAATATTAGTGGTTGGTAGCTACTTGCATATATTTTGCGGATAACCTTGAAACAAAAAGGCGTTACTTGGGATGATAATTAATGTCTAGGTGATTAGTTGTTTTTATTAAGCAATTAATATCCCCAACATTTTGGCGTTGTTGCCAGGGAGGCAGTCAAATAGCACTACCACACTAATATTTGCTTGTAGATGCATACTTGATTTTGTGAGGGTTGGATATTGAAGATGGAAGGTAAGAACCTACGCACGCATCCTGGGGAACAATGACGGACCTACCCTCGGTAGTAAGGCTTAGGTCATATAAAATGCATGATTGAAAGTAGGAACATTAGAGATAGGAACTTGAATTTTTTTTATCATTTCACTTAAGTGGTGATGTAAGCACCACCCATTCCACTGACTAATTGACAGGAACTTTTGAAGGAGGAGCCTCAAAGTAGCACATGAAAAACATCTTCTATTTTGTGAAGAAATGGCACACACTGCTACTTTTGAATTCCCTATCAGAGATCTAGGAGGAGTGACACAAATGCACGTCATTCCCCTATATGCTCTACCAAATTTTCATGGTTTGGAAAATAAAGACCCAGACATATTTTTATTTGAGTTTTAAGTACTTTGTAAAGGATATGATTATTGTACTAATGATCAAAGGTTGAAAGAGTTTCCTCTTACTCTAAAGGGAGCATCTCTCTGATGGTGTGAATTGCATTCAAACATGGCAGGACATGAAGAATGTATTCCTGAAGAAGTACCAAAACTATTGCAAGACAAATGAAGATATTTTTAGAATGACATAAGGGGAAGATGAAAATCGGAGGACTATCTAGAGCAATTTCGATACAACCTTCAAAAATCAAAGAATAAGCATTTGACAAAAGAGATCTTGAAAACACCCTAACTCGATGGAATCAAAGATGAATTTTTAGAACTCTTAAATCTGATAGGAAAAGGTTATGTTTTTTAGTTATCATATGATGCTGTTTGTGATTTATGCACAAGGTATTCAAGAGGAATCTCCAAGGCTAGTAAAAATTCTAAAGAAGTTTCTTCTTTCTTTTTCAAATCTAATATAAGAATAGGAGATACATGAGAATGCTTTGTTTGAACATTTTAAAATTCATTTTATTAGCTCTCTAAATTCACAATTGGATGTTTTGCAGGTTAAGAAAAATCAAGAAAAATTTGAAGAAGTATTTTCCCCTCAGTGCCTAAAGAAACATCCCATATATAGTTGTTCTTTCTTATCTAGGATGGAAGTAGCATATCAAAGAAATCGATAAGTTGCAACAAGCTCACAACCATGGAAACCATGACCTACATGTATGGTTTAAAACACTCCCTCTCCATTTTCTTACTCGCATAATCCACTATGGAATACTCTCGTGTTAGGGAAGCCATTACAATCTCAATATAACCCCCACTAATTTTATCCACAAGCTTGGCATGATTCATCTTATGATTACATGACTACTCTCCCTCATCTTGTAGCACAAACACATCATCCATATTCTTCACTAGCTCTTCAACAACATCTTGCTTGCTTATCAAAACTATCCACACAACCCAATCAGCTACATCACCAAAATCCTCCATGCCCTACACAATTTCTTGCTCAACTCATTTCATACCCTCATAATAATAAACTAGTACAACATGCTTATAGTGCTAAACTACAAAATTTACCCACCCTTCCCACCTATTCTATCTCACATGCACCATTGCAGAAAACTTATATTGAGATTGAGAAGGTTTCAAATCCAAAAATTGTGGAAGTTATGGAAGAAAATGAGGTTTCCTCTAGTCTGCACCAGCAAGCCATCGAGATCAATAAGACATTAGAAACCCAAGAACTTCACGATATGAAAACTATAGGAAATCAAGAAATTAAAGGCTATATTGAAGATTGGTTTCACTCCATTTGTTCGCAGCATCACTCCATACTTTAACAATTTTTGACACCATCTTTTCAAGGGAACTTGGTCTCTCCTACCCTGGTATTTATTAATGTGTATTTTTCTAATTTGAGTATGTACATTTTTTAGGCCTTGTTTCAAAAATGGTTCCATTGGAAGTACTCTTATACATAAAGATATTTCATCTTTTTCAAATAGAGTAGGTTAGTGTAGAAAATAAAATAAATAAATTTGTTTATATTTAAAAAGAGTTGTGTTTACGACAATATGATGTCTAAATCAATATCGACGATTTATATTTGAATTTATTTATGTGAACGTATTATATTGAAAATCATATTTCTACAGTTTTTTCTTTAATACTCATATTGCTATTCAAAGAAATATCTCCATAATTCTAGGCTTTCAGAGGGATTCCCTCCCTTCTAAGTATTTAGGAGTTCCTCTCATGGCAAAGCCCCTGCACAAAAGCATTTGGGAACTGCTGATCAACAAAATGCAGGATAAAGTCAAAAATTGGACGAGCAGATCCTTAAACCTGGCAGGCAGACTCGTGCTGACAAAGGCGGTGCTCCAATCAATTCCAATTTTCATGCTATCAGCACTTCCAGCCCCTCAGGGAGTTTTGCAGCAATTCAGAAACATCCAAAGAGACTTTCTCTGGGGCAGGGAGGAAGCTAGAAAGAAGTGGGCCTTGGTCTCTTGGGAAAAGATCTGTAAACCCAAGAATCATGGGGGCCTTGGCCTAGATGACCAGGAGATCCTAAGTAAGGTTCTAGGGGCCAAACTCTGGTGGAGGTGGGTGAAAAATCCCAAGGCGCAATGGGCAAGCATATGTATGCTAACTCCTGGCATCACTCTGATCTCATAAGGATGTCTGGTAACATTAAAGGCTCTGCCATCTGGAATAAAGCCTAGGGGAACAAAGGTTTAGTTCAACAAAATAGCTTTTGGGAAATCAGAGAAGGAGACCTTGCTCTTTTCTGGGAGGACAAATGGCAACAAGAACCGAAACTGTTAAGAGAGGATTTTTGGAACCTTAAGCATGAGACGGACACCCAAGGTTTGACTAGAGTGAAAGATTTTTGGGATTATACCCACAATATTGGAAAATGGAGGACATGGAAGGATATAGATTGCAGGAATGATAGAATGCTGGAAACAAAAGTAGAGGCTCTTGGAAAAATGTTGGAACAAAGAATGATCTTGGTGTCTGAAGGGCAAGACCAATTCAAATGAGGAAACAACAGTGAAGGCATCTTCAATATTAAGGAAGCAAAAAGTATTCTCCTTGAGCTGGTTACCCAGGCTCCAAATAAAACATGGCTAAACCTCTGGGGACATCAAGGTTCGATGAAAATCAAACTCTTCATGTGGTTGGTTCTTCAAAGGAAAATCTTGACTTGGGAAAACATTAGAAAGAGGGGAATATTTGGACCTTCAATATGCCAACTCTGTGAAGCCCAAGAGGAAGCTATGGAACATCTTCTCAACAGCTGTAATTTCACTTCCAGACTATGGGATGCTTTTGCCAACATCTTTCAACAATCTGATAGGGACAAAGAGAGTATCACCAACACCCTTAATAGATGGAGGAGAAATTTTTCGGATAATGAAGTTCTCAACCTAGCTTGGGCTCTCATGCCAAGTTTTATTATTTGGAACATATGGAAAGAAAGGAACAAGAGAATATTTAAAAATGAAAAGAATCCCACTCCTCACCTGTTCGATCAGAGCTTAAATCAGATCAAGGAGACGGTCAGCTCAATAGTCAGGAATCTTCCTAAAAATCCTCCCACAGGAGTAGACTTTAGAACTCTCAGGCTGTTAGGTCTGCAGGGGATCACCCCCCTAAGCCAGTATAAAACAGTAAGAAAAAGGGAGTCTGAAAAAGAATATTGGCAACCTCCTCCAAGAGGTTTTTTGTAATTCAACATAGATGGAGCCTCCAAAGGCAACCCCGGAATAGCTGGCTTTGGGGGAGCTCTTCAGGATGAAGCAGGTAACATCCTCTCTCTCTTCCATTGTCATTTAGGAAGAGCGACCAATAATATGGCAGAATTAATGGCTATGGAGCAATGCTTAGATTTGTTGAAGCAGGAAAACTACCACAACGTGATCATCGAAGCTGACTCAGAGTTAGTTATTAACTCGGTTAAAAGAATCAATTGCGGTTCAGAGCCGGAGAAAGTCTCACAGCACTGGAAGTTAATCCGGGTTTTCCAGAGAATTTAGAGTCACCTTCAGGGGCTTTTCTCAGTCAGGTTCAATCATGTGCGTAGAAAGGCTAACAAGCTGGCGGATTTCTTGGCCAACCAAGGTGTCAACTGCAAGGAAAGCAAAGTTGTGACAGGGTGGCAAGTAATGCCATATGGCAACCTGAAAACTCTTAGTCTTAAACTAGCAGAAGAGGACAAAGAAGTGTTTCAGGATACAACTGAAAAGGAAAGGTCTCAATGAGCTATTCTCGGTTGGATCTCCCCTTTTTAGTCAAACATGTAGGTGGAAGGCATATTGAGGTAGGCTTCAACAGCACTGATAATACCAATCTTAGGATTCACCGGCATAGGCCAGGCAACTGGCTTCATTCCAACAAGTTCAACGCAAATCCCGGTTGCAGATACTTTATCCACGACAAGGCGGAGTGGATCGGCGTGCTCATCATTCCTGAGGTCTTGAAAGGGGCTCAGGATTATGAAGGCAGCCATTTTTTCCATGGTTCCGCCAGGAGGAAGGAAATACCGCATCCTAAGCGGTTTAGGGTGATCGCACCACTTTCAATCGTAAGGTGGTTTCTGTCAATCGAAAGTGACTCCATACATCTGACGACACGTGGAGGAGGGAGGGGGAGATAAACCGCCCTCATCGCACGGTAAAGCTTGGGCAAGTCAGTGGTGCGATATGGTTCTCGTCCGTTGTTTGTCTCGACGTTGATCAACGGTCAGATTTTATCGAGAAGTTTGGTTGGGGTGGAGTGTTATCTAGTGCGCGACTTTTCGGAGAAGTCAATTTTTGTCGGGTTGGAATTCCAACTTATGGGGTAGAGCGATATGTTTTTGGGCTGTAGGATTTAGATGTAGTGGTGTGGGGGCGGGGAGGTAAAGTTAGCACGTCTTCGAGAAGCAAATTTCTCTTCCGCTGTTGGGTCCAGTGGTGACTGGGATAGTCACGGTTTTTTAGGTTGGTTGTGGGGTCTTGGGGGAGGCTTTGGTTGGTTCATCTTTGGCCCGTCTTCCCTTTCAGCTCCTTTGTCAAGTCTTAGTCATAGGTTAGGGGCCATGCCTCTGGGGGTGAGCAACCCTGTTCGGGGTCCACATGGTCTGGTGGACAGCTGTAAATTTTGTAAATTATTTTTCGATTAATAGTGATGAAAGGAAATTCTCTTGCCTTAGCAAAAAAAAGAAAATCATATTTCTACAAACACTCATCGCCATTTTGGAAAAAATGCTTGTTTATCATATTTTATGGCATACAGGCCTGATAAAATTAATAAAAACACAGTTGGGAAAGTCATGTTTTGAGGGACCAAATAGGCATATTTTGAAAACATGTTTCTATCCTAAGTATCCCTTGATGTCTACTTTACAACCCAATTTGAATCAATCAATTTGGATATCAAATGAAAAGGTTATGACCAGAACATTGATAGGGTGTCTAGTAGGCAGCTTAGGGATAGAGTTGGGGCAATCAATTTTTAGAGAGCTAAATGGCTAGATTTTGCAAACCTGTTTCTATGGTATATTCCCTATGAATCTAGTTTACAAGTATATTTGAATAACTCCATTTTGATAACGTATGAGAAAGTTATGACCAAAATTTTGACTGCTTATTGTAAATCTGCACTCTTAAAACTTTGTTTTTCAGTTGTTCCTTAGCACATTTGACGCATCAATTATTCTTGTATTCAAAACTTGTTTCTATTGGAGATATATAGATGAATCTAATTTCATCTCCAATTTGAATCAGTTCAATCAGTTATCAAATGAAAGAGTTACGTTAAAAATATGGATTGTTGGTATAAGATGGGAAATAGAAAACAACTCTCTTATGTAGATCATTATGAGAATGTTTGACATATCATCACATGGAATTTTAAAATTTGTTTCTATTGGAGATAGAAATATTAATTCACTTTCATTTAGCTTTGGAATCACTTAAATTGGATGAAAAACAAAGAAGTTATGATTAAAACATTGTTGGTTAGTATGGTGGACCACTACTTTCCCATAGGTGACAAATAATTTTTTCTTTGTTTATCTTTTTTTGGATTTGTTTGACAGAGTATATACTTATTAATTTTTTGCATATTTATTGCAACAGGGGACCCTGATCACCTCTCTTTCACCATTATTTCATGTTTTATTACAGGTAGACACTCCTTTTTTTGCAGTGTCTAGGAGAATAAAAAAGATCAATTTATGAACAAGTGATTTTTAAAGGCAATGTTAATGAATAAGGACATTTCATCCAAGCATGTATTAAGAAATTTAATATAGTATGATGTTGAGTCTTTCTAGGTGCCATGATCTAAAAAAATTGGATCATAAGAGTTTGTTGCAAAATTGTTCCCATTATTGCCCACCAACATGAAGAAAACAACGTGAAGACTTTTTCATTACTTGACAGATTCATAACAGGAGAAATGAAGAAGTGATGTCCATTTGAAGATCCAATTCATTGCTACCAAAGCATTTTTCCAAAATATATTTTGTTTTCATTCATTCACCATTGACATATTGTCATTCCTAGAAACATATTGTTGTTCCCTTTTGGAACAACATTGTTGCACCCGAAATCAAAGTTGTTGTAACTTAAGTTATTTACTTATTTAATATTTTTCAATAAAGTGTTGTTTTGTTTTTTATTTCTCCTATGTTTATATGTTTTAGGTGGGTGTTGTTTCCTTCAAAGACACGAGTGTTGTTCCTTCATCAAAATAAAAGAAGGAAGTTCTTAAGTTTCATGTTGTTGCTCCACGTCTATCCATTTGTTCCTCGGTCTTATCAAGTATATGGTTGCCTCATATCTAATATTAAAAATTCTTATGGCGAGTCTTGTCATAAATGATTTACTCTTAATTCCTCATTATTTTGTAAAGTAGTTATGATTCTTGGATGACTAATCCTTTTCTATGTCACCTTGCTAGGATTGCCCATTGAGTTAGTTTATGGGAGGGATTGCCACAATCATGCTTGATACTTCATGTCCACAAGATTAAAAGGGTATGGGTAATTTTGAGGTTGTAACATGCAACAATGGTACCATTGGATAAATAATTCTCGAATCATAATCGTTGTTACCTTAGTTATAGTTGGTGTTCCCTTAGTCACAAGTGTTATTTCCTAACTCACAGTTGTTTCTCCATCAGTGACAGTTGTTGTTTCTTGACTCACAATTGCTACTCCATCAGTCACAGTTGTTGTTTCCTGACTCATAGTTTTTGTTCCCTCAGTCCAAGTTGTTGATTCCTAACTCACAGTTGTTGTTCCCTCAGTCATAATTGTTGTTTCATAAGTCACAATTGTTGTTCCCTTAGTTACAATTGTTGTTTCCTAGGTCATAGATGTTGTTCCTCCAATTAAGATTGTTGTTACCTAATTCATGGTTGTTGTTACCTAAGTCACGGTCATTGTTACCTCAGTCACAACTATTTTTATTAGCCATTTTTCACGCTTTTGATTCAACACTTGTAGGGCTTTCTGATTTTTTTCTCCTCGGTGAATGAGAAATACTTTTAATGTTCTAGGTCCTCTTCGTCATAATGATTGGGTAGTCAATTTATCTTTGTAAATCTATAAGCATAATCTTATTTTCAAGGAATAATTGTGCAAAGATGATTTCATCATGCCAACTTTCAACTTTCTTAATTTGTTAAGTCCCTTGTCTTGTAAAATTTATGATGATTACGACAAAATTGCACTTAAATATTTATGTCACTATCTAACGAATTGTTCCTCAACCTCAATCATAAAAAAACAAAATATATTTATCAACAATCATTTTAAGGTTAATATATTTTTGAGAGGCAAGATTAACCAAGTTGAAAATAGTTACTGCAAAAAAAATTACGCCATCCCTAGCTCTTAAGGAGTTGGCCTGCCACCCCATCTATTAAGTAATCTTTTGCTGATTAACAATAGACATAGTTGAAATTTAAACACAAATAGTCAACTGAAGGATAGGGGGTCTTATCACGAGTCGACCTACCATGATCATAGGTCCTAATAAAGTGACATTACTACTACTAGTCACCAAGCCAGGGTAATGGCCTTTGGTTGTAAAACTGAAGGACAAGAGGTCTCATCATGAGCCGGCTTGCTCACTTTTGTTAGCTCCCGTGAATGACATTGTTATCAACTAGTTACCAAGCCATAACACTGATCTTCAGTAGACATCTAAGTAAATTGAAATTCTCTTGTAACTATGCATTTATTTCTAATAGATGAGACACTGGCATCTCAATGGGTTAAAAAGACATCCCTATCGAGGCTATGGATGCCTGCTGGCAACAGTGGCCATGCCTATGGTATAAAAGTTAATTCAATACTATGATCTACTTGGTTACCTTGTTTTCTCAAAATTAATTGTCGATAAAACCTACTATTGCATATCTAAGATTTGCTATAACTCATGGTTCATGGGGTAATATTTAATCAATTCTTAGATGATGATGGTTATGATTTATATCTATTAATGAGTTCTAAATATTCACTCTACATGTGAGGGACAAAACTTTTAGGATATTTTAGATTTGGCATTTTGTATAATCTAATATATCATTCCTTTATTCTACAAAGTTTCATATCTTTAACCAAAGATACTTGATTTGCCCAATCCATTTATCTGTAGCTTAACAACACTAATATTATTTTGGGATAGAATAAAAAGGCCTAATTCTGATTGTGAATGCTAGGTAATTGGTCAGATCTTGTGAAGCAAAGACTGAGATAGCTAATTCATCCCATGTATCACAAATTTTGTGCCCATAACAACCAAAGCTAATGGGTCTAGGGAATGCATCTTTTTTTCATCATTTTTACCCTATTTTATATTTCTTTTTCATCTATTATTATCCAATGGCATTCATAATATGATTATGTCACTTTTATATATAATGAGGTAATTGAGGTGATGAATTACTGATTGAGGCTATTCATGAGATGTGTTGTAGAAATTTTGATAACATGGAAACTAATCAGTTTGGGGAATGAAACCCTGCTACACTTTATGATTACTTTCTTTTAGCTTGCATGACCTCCACCTTTCGTATCACTTTTAGCATCAACTCACCCTACATCAGCTTCAACAAATATCAGTCCATCCATATCATTCCTCGTTTTCATGGAGGTAAAACTTGAGGTGAAATAACATAAGTTTCTGATTTGTTAAAGGTTTAGGAGAATGTCATGAAAAACCACTCAACATTATTCACTCAGATTTTTCAACCATTATTTCCCTTTCTTTACCACTTCCCATTTTTCAGAGACACAAAAGCTTTTAGTTTGGGTGAGTGTATTTCTCATTAATTTATTTATCATGACCATGTCATCAATACTCTTTATCGTCCATCGATATCCTTATTCATTCTCAAAACCTCCCTTATTCCATGTTGTTTTACACCAAGTAGAGATTTCAACAATTATTGTAGCAATAACCTCAAATTGTTTTCTAATGTAGCACAAGGGAATGCTAATTTTCCAATTTGGGGGAGGAGTTTTTATGCATGGTGGATGTTTTCTCCTTTCTTCCTCATTTAAGACACACAATTTCATTTTTATACAGTGCAAAAATTTATTGCATATGTATTTAAAACTATGAACTAGATTCTTGTGATTTTTGGAGCGCAAAGAGGTATCATTAAAATACACAAACCCAAAAAATTTCAAGTTAAACCAGTTTGTAAGACTCCATAAATCATGCACTGTCACCTACAACCATTTTGCTTATATCTCGGGATCTGTGGATCATATAGCTCTGATTTTCAGAGTGGAGAAGCATTAATATAGTAGAAATCTTCCAACAAAATTTCAACAAAATATGATATGTAGTTTTTTAGAAAATGGTTAATGAAGTTTGTTATTACTTATATCATATTTTATTGCAACTTCATAAACATATGGTTGAAAGTCAATGTGCAAATTGTTACAACTTCACCAACATTGCTAGAATTCAAAAACCATTATTTTGAAGAGGTTTTTGGGGAAGAATTTTTATGTTCCATCAATATCATGAGCTGGTGTGAGCGTTTTCATTAATGTATTACAACTTGGTTAATATAGAGGCATTGGGTTGCATGAGGACATGCAACATGTTCAGTTTGGGGGAGATGTTGGGCCACTAAATTATCATTATTATTACCATTTCTTGACATCTATTTAATCCATTTCCACCATTCCCTTAACACTTTATTTATCATAATTTATTATATATTTCAATTTCATAATTATTTATGCTCTTGTGGATAGGTAATACTTGTTCTCCTTTATTTTTAATAAATTGATGACTATTATGCATGATTTTTCCAGTGATGGTTTATTAATGAATTTGTTATAACATCAATTATGATTTTAGTCTCCAAGATTTCTTCAGATTGCAAATTTGATCTTCAGCTCATAGTCAAATATTCCAACTCAGAAATTCGTTGGCATAAAAAGTGAATATGAATCTTTAAAATTCGAGACACAAGTTTTGTGCAGAACAGACCAAATTAATTTTTTTATGAGCAATTTTCCAAAATTCAGTCTAGATTGAGAGAAACGCAAGGTTCTTTGAACGCAATTTTCTCAGATTTGTTGTTTGGTCGTTTTTCAAATTCTTCCAATTGCAATACTAAATTCGACTAGTTCCAGTTGAATCATGATGGAGAAATATTTCAAATATGATCTTGTTTATTGGGATTTTGTAATCAATCCAAAATTGTAATGGAAAATCATTTTGTAATCAATTCAGTTGTAATTTCCCTTTTTTATTTGTGTATTTAAATGAAAACAAAGATCAAAGAGAGGGGATGGACAATTATTGAATTAGAGCCAAAGCTCGGAGCTGTATATATATATATATATATATATATATATATAATTTTATTTTTTCGAGGAAAAAGCATAATTTTCATTAAAAGATTTAAGAAAATTACATGTTGTATACCAGCATATATGAAAAATGCTTTCACTATTATCCAGAAATTAACAGTCCAAGAGTCATATGCAAAAATATTTACAGACCGTCCCTTTTTTTTTTTTTAAATAGTAGGATCGATGGCAAACCAGGCCCATAAGTCTAAAACTAGATAAACTTGAAAAAAATGATAAAACTACAAAAAAGTAAAATCATAAAGAATGATCTCACAGATCATTCCTGGTGGGTTACTGCCCCTTAAATGAAGGGCCGATGGTAGATCTGGAAGAAAGCCCCATCCCTGAACTCATGAATCGACTAGTGTCCTCTAATCAATTGCGCGACCTCTTTGGAAAGAATATCAACGACTTCATTCATTTCCCTATATATATGAGAGAAAACAAAAAACTCAAACTGAGATTTTAATAATAAAGCTTCCTCCAACAGATCCCTGAGTGTGCACAAATGACAGAGATAGATCCCATTGATCCAATTTATGATAAGCTGAGAGTCCCCGAAAATTTGAATTCTGTGGCAGTTTTGTTCTCTTGCGAAAAGGAGGAGGTGCCTAAGGTTGTTTAATTCAGCATAGTTATTTGTTCCTCATCTGAGACCCACTTTGATTTTGAAGAAAACATAGTCATTTAAATGTAAAACAGCAGCCCCCCCTTGCCACAGCCCTCAAGCTGTGTTGAACCATAAAAATAGGCCCAAGGCTGATTTCTGTCTATGATTTATGGGTTGATGAATCTGATGGAACGTTGAATTGGGTCCTCAGGGATCAAATTGTAAATGGCCAGCATATGATTGCATGAGGCTGCCCAGAGGATGGGCTTTTCCTGAAATATCTGGTGATTTCTAATAAGCCAAATGCCCCAACAAACAATGAGAGGCGGGTTTCTGATTTTCTGAGTGGCAACACTCGTCCACCAACCCTACCAAGCTTCGTTTACATTCTATCCAGCCCAACGGGTGTCAATTGAGAGGGCTGAGTTTATGTGATTCCAAATTTCAGACGAGGCCGAACAGTGAAGGAAAAGGTGGTCAGTATCCTCCGAATCTGCATTACACAGGCAGCATCGGGAGGGGCCATGAAGCATGCGTTTTCTCAAATTTAATTCAGTGGGAATCTTGTTTGAGAGGATGCCCCACATGAAAAGGCGAGATTTGTGGGGGGCCTTCAGCTTCCAAAGATGTTGCCACCACCAGCAATTTTCACCCATCGCCCGAGCCTCCATGATCGCAACAAAACCATCTTTTGGGGAGTATCTGCCAGTGGGGGCCTTTGCCCAAATAATTTCATCTGCCCTGTCAGAAAACCGGACATTAGCTTCCTCCAAAGCCCCTACAAACCACAACCAGACCCTGATCCATCTTTCCTCTATTCCTAAATTCTCGAAATCCAACCACTACAGATTTGGCCAAGCATGACGCCCTACTTCTGCAATGTCAGCTAGCCGTGTGATTCCCACCGCCAACAGGTCCTGTCGCATTTCTCTAGGAAGGATATGAGCATTCCCACTACCAGCCCAGGCATCAGATCCAATTCTGATCTGCGAACCATCCCCAACTTTCCAAGCCAGGCCTTCCTTTATAATGCCAAAAGAGTGGGAAATGGCTTTCCAAATGCTCGATGCCCCCGGGATGTAGTGACAGGGACTACGGATCCAGTCAACAATTGATATAGGGTGGATGTATTTGTTGTATACAACTTCCTTCCACAGGCTGTTTGTGGTTATGATTTTCCATCCCATCTTCACCCAACTCGGAGCTGTATTGTATCTATTTCTAATTTTCAATGAAAGGAGCTATCAATGAAATTTCATAATTGTCTACTCGTAATCTGATCTGAATTATTTTTCAAGGCAAAACTGACTTTTGGGTAGTTGGGCCCACTACCTTGGACGAGGTGTTGCCTTAAACATCTAAAGTAGTTTAATTATGAGCTTGTTTCTTTGAATTTCAATTGATGTTCCTTAAAGTAAATTTCATTTTTTTTAAGTAATTTGTTGGCTACTGCATTTTCTAGATTGTTGTTCGTGCAATTTCTACATTTCTATTAATTTACTGCTCTAGATTAGCATTTGAATTTTGTTGGGTGAAACAGGTTAAATTTCTAATTCAATAATGTGTGGTTTAATTTAGTATTGATTCAAGTCATGTGATTAACGTAATTCTTTTTCGTGTCATTTACTTTTTGCTTTTTAAATTTAGTATTGTTATTCAAGTCTTACATTTTATTTCTTGTTGAATGAACTTAATAGTTTAGAACACAATCATATAGAACCAATATTAGTGGTTGGTAGCTACTTGCATTTATTTTGCGGACTACCTTGAAACAAAAAGACGTTCCTCAGGATGATAATTAATGTCTAGGTGATTAGTTGTTTTTATTAAGAAATTAATTTATCCAACACCATTGACTTTGCCAATTTCCCCTTATCCATAAGCACAACAAGTGATGCCCACTAGGATATTTTGCCCAACATTCATCTTGGAATAAGTGTCCCATGACCTTGGTCTTATTTTTCCTTTATTAACTTTTAACCCAGGTCTGTTACAGACCGCTTCCCCTTAGGGGAACACCATCCTCGGTGTTTTATGACGCCTACAACCAACAAAACCACTGAAAAGCAAAAACATACTGCTTAAGGAGATTTATAACTTATCTCGTTGCAGTATTTACAATGATCAACCTGCTCAAAAGCAAAACCATCATGACAAACATGACAACATGACAATCATACTGCTTATTGGAGCTTTAGAACATAGCTCATTGTTGTATTTACAATAGAAACCATACATAAATATGTACAAATACCAAAATTGTTTTGCCTCAACCGACAAACAATGAAGGATAAGTAGCCTGCATCTGATCATCCATCTCCCATGTAGCTTCATCAAGCTGATAGTGCTTCCACTAAACTTAAATTGCTCAATTTCTCTCTTTCGGAGCATGAGTTGTTTTCGCTGCAATATGCACTGAGGTTTTGGCTAGAATTCTTCTTTTAGCTCCACCCATGATATAGACCAATGGATAACATGATCAACATCATTTACATATCTTTTAAGCGACGAAACATGGAAAACATCATGGAATTTCGTTATTGTAGGAATTGCAAGTCCCTAGGCCACTGGTTTAATCCTCTCAAGCATCTCAAAAGGCCCACAATACCGTGGTGCCAACTTGGTACATGATCCAATCCTCAAGGAGGTCTTCTTGAGCTTGATGTAAAAATACACATGCTCCCCAAACTAAAACTCCTTAAACAACATGTGTTGGTTTGCATAACTCTTCTACTTGTCTTGTGCTACCTTTAGATTTTTCTTGATAACCTACATTTCCTGTTCCATTTTTGCCAACATATCTGGTCCAATAACTACCATATTCACTAGATCACTCCAGTTTATGGGAGTATTACAACTCCACCCATATAGTGCCTCAAACATACTCATCCTTGGTGACTCTTGATAACCATTGTTGTAAGCAAACTCAACCAATGGAATGTACTCCTCCCATCACCTCTTCCGGTGCATGACATACATCCTCAACATATCCTCCAGGATCTTGTTGACCCTCTCTATCTGTTCATCTGTCTGCAGATGATAAGATGTACTAAAGGTCAACTTTGTCCCCAAACCTGCAAACAACTCCTTCAAAAATTTGGAAGTGAAATTAGCATCCCCATCCGACACAATGTTCTTTGGAACACCATGCAATCTCATAATCTCCCTGATGAAGACCTGTGCCACCTCACTAGTTGAATAAGTAGTCTTCACTGGAATGAAGTGAGTTACCTTGCTCAATCTATCAACCACAACCATGATAGAATCATGTTGCCTCGATGTCCTCGGGAGACCTGTGATGAAGTCCATGGAAATGACCTCCTATTTCCACTCTGGAATCGGAATAGGATGAAGCAATTAACCTGGATGCTTACACTCTGCCTTCACCTACTGGCAGTCCAAACATCTAACCACAAACTCTTCCACTTCCTTCTTTAGATTAAGCTAATAGTAAAACTTATTCACTGTTGTCAATATCTTTTTATACCCTCGGTGACCTGAATATGGCTCGACATAAAATTTCCTCAAGATAATCTTCTTGATCCCACCGTCATCTGACACATAAATCTTGTCCCTAAATCTCACCAAGCCATCTGTCGTGAGATGATATTCCACATCTTGATCACCTATACCATGTTATAACTTGTGCCTAAGCTCCCTATATCTGTCATCATGTTGTCGTGCCTATAAGATATGATCTTGTAAATCTGTCCCATATGAGCTCACCACTGCAACATGGTTCATCTGCACTCTCCTACTGAGAGCATTTGCAACCATGTTCTCCTTACCCTTAATGTATCTAATCTCAAATTCAAACTCACTGAGGGTGGCCATCCATCTATCTTGCCTGACATTCAGATTCGGTTGGTCAAATAGATATCTCAACCCATTGTGGTCGCTCATCAATACAAACCTCCTTCCAAGAAGATAATGCCTCCACATCTTCAAGGGATAATAAATGCCAACTCAAGATCATGAGTCACATAGTTCTGCTCGTTCTCATTCAATTTCCTGGACTCTTAGCACACCACTTGTCCCTCCCGCATCAGGACTCTTCCAAGTCCTCATTTGCAAACATCTATACACACCACGAACTCTTTATCCAAATATGCAATCTTAAGAACTTGAGTGTTTGTCAACAACTTCTTAAACTGCTCAAAAATGGTTGCACATTCCTCTGTCTATTCAAATTTCTTACCTTTTATCTGCAATGATGTAATAGGATATGCAACGTGTGAGAATTTTATGATGAACCTCCTTTAGTAACCTACTAACCCCATCAATGATATGACTTCATCAACATTTCTAGGAGTTGTCCACTCCATGATAGCCCTTATCTTTTCTGGATCCATTGTTATGCCTTCCTTGGAGACACATGTCCCATGTAATGTCCCTTTTTCTATAAAAAATTGCACTTGCTAAGCTTGGCATACAACTTATTCTCTCTCAGCAATCTCAACATTGCTGCTAAGTGCTCGGCATTCTCTTCCTCATTCTTAGAATATGTCAAGATGTCATTAATGAATACAATAACAAATTTGTCCAGATAAGGGCACAACACACTATTCATCAAGCACATAAAAGTAGCTGGAACATTACTCAAACCGAATGGAACTACGACAAACTCATAATGTCCATACCTGGTCTTGAAGGTAGTCTTGTAGATGTCCTATTCTTTGATGCGTACCTAATGTTATCCTGATCTCAGATCAATCTTCGAGAACACTACTACTCCCTTCAACTGATCAAACAAGTCATCAATCCTCAATAACAGGTACCTATTCTTAATAGTCACCTTGTTCAACTCCCTGTAATCAATGCACAACCTGAGAGTACCATCCTTCGTCTTCACGAACAATACTGGTGCACCCCAAGGTGATAGACTTGGCCTAATGTATCCCTTATAAAACATTTCCTTCAACTGCAACTTCAACTCTACTAACTCTGGTGTTCTCATCCTGTAAGGTGTCATTGATGTTGGTGTTGCCCCTAGTACCAACTCAATAGAAAAGTCCACTTCGTTGTGGGGAGGCAACTCTGGTATCTATGTTGGAAACACATCCTGAACTGTTGTAATACAAGGTACCTCTTGAATATTTATGTATCCTCAACATCCTTACCCTTGTCACCGGAAATATGAACTGCAAACATCACACACCTTTTTCCTACAACTATGCTTAGCCTACATAGTTGCGACCATCCTAACTGATGTAGTCTTCTTCTTTCCCTGCAAGATTCTCTTTTCCCCATTATCATCCTGGAACTCAATAGCCTTCTCATAACAATTTACTTTGGTCTTGTGAAAGAACAAACAATACATACCCTAAAGCATACTATATGATCCCAATGGTAGTACATTCAGATGTGTTGTTGTAGGCATATCATTCAACGTAAATGCATAAGCTCTTACCTAGTGATGAACTCTCTTCTTAGTACTTGTAGCCAATTGCACCAACCAAGACTCTACATGCACTTCTTTTCTCAAGACACACTTATCCACCAGGTTAGGATTAACATAACTATAATTAGGTCGAGGATCAATTAAAATAGAAACAACTCAACCACAAAGCTTACCTTCCATATCAATAATGGATGCCTGGTGATCTACCTACTTGTTGTCCACAGCTGCATAAATATGAGGAATTCTATGACCAACATCCCCAACTGTCTATGCCTCCTAATCACTATAGATTTGAGGCCTACCACCCTGGTACAATGGAAAATCCTTCTTTTGATGATATTTTCCACATATCCAACACTAAAATGGTCCCCTACCATCACCTTTAGTCTATTGCTCTCTAGGTTGTGACCCATGTCTCTTCTCAACTACATTGAACTTCTTGTAAGGAACCACGTTTTCTTTCTCATCTACATCCTGGCATTTTGACTACTCATATAAATGCTTCAACTTCCAGATGGTCTCCTCCAATGATTTAGGATCATTAAACTCAATCTGGTCTCCCTATGATGCTAGAAATCCATTGATGAATCTCTGAATCTTAGCCTTCTCATCCTCGAGGTAAGGCACATACCTCAACATATCCAGGAACCTGCTAGTATACTCATCATTTGTCATAGAACCCATATGCAGTTCATAAAACTCCTTAGCTTTGTCATCACGGTACCTCTTCGACAAGTACTTATTGTCGAAGAGACTCTCGAACTCATCCAAAATCAAGTCTTCTTCCTAAATACCCTTGAAATTATTCACATCTTCCCACCAAATATTTGCTTTACCTTTAAGGCTAAAGGTGGCTATCTTGGCTTTCATGTTCTCTTAATAACTGTGCAATATGAAGAATTTCTTCATCCCAAGCAACCATGCCTCTGCATCTTCTGACTTCTTCATCTCTCCATCGAATGTAGGAGGCTTAACTTTCTTGAACTCCTTAGGCAAGTACTCACCCCTCCTATAAGGATGATGATGGTGATGATTGTGATGATGTCTCCTAGATGAGGAACTAGAATGATGCCCATACATACTAGTCCTCCTGTTAGGTGTATCCAGTGATCTGCCACCTCTGACTATATCCCCTCTATCCAACCTGTATCCAGACCGATACCTGCTACCATAGGCTCCATTAGTATTTTCTTCCTACTCTTGGATGATCCTCAACTGTCCTTGTCTCTACAATTCTAACAAGCTCTGAAGAATCGCTGCATTGACCTCTACCTGCTTCTCCTGAGCCCTTGCAAGTCTTTCCTGAGCCTTAACTAATCTGTCATTGTCTACTTTGCAACTTCTAATCTCTACCCTTAAACTCCTTAATGTATCTGCTATACCATGAGAATACTCATCTCCTTATTGTCCAACTGATCAGTAGGGAGAGTCACGGGAACTGTAATCAACCATTTTGCTTTTCATATTTGATTCTCTTCTTCCTGCAAGTGTACGATGTTAGATAAACCAAATAGATACAAAAATCAAATCCATACCTCATTGATGTTCAGGGGAGACTTATCTCATCTACAATATCAATACACATTAGCATGATACATGTATAATCATAATCAAATAAATATAACAACATCATGCATGACCGTACCAACCATATACCATGAGCCCATGCATAACAACCATAACCTTGACAACATTAGACTTTACCCAGATAGAGTGCAACCCGCTCTGATGCCACCCTGTAACCACCTCCTCCCACATTTACCCACTTTCACTAATTTTCCCAGGGTAAACATGAGTTGAGGGTCACTATGACAAGTCTCAACCTCCTATATGACCTTAAGGAAATGGAGTCGACAACGTGAGACCTTACTGACTTCCCCCGGGTGCTACAGGATAGCGAGGAGCAACCAAACCCCTCAAAGTGTCCAACCCTTGAGATAACTCTCTTTTCCTCTAACCTAGAGCCTCAACCACTCACTTTCTAAGGCAAGTAGGCAACTGTAGGCCTCCAATCGCTCCCATAGGTATGTTGTGGACTTTTTCAGTCAATTCTATCCCAACGACCCCGAATTTTGAGTCACTTTTTTAGGGCTAGAGTTCAGGCCTTTGCCCAGAACTTAGTGAAATTTCAGAAATGTTGAATGACATGAAACAAAACTTATAAACGAAAACTTGAACTAGGACGTGACCTGACCTCTCCGAACCAAGACCAAAATTTCGTCAAACACATGATAGACATGCAACGTATAGGTCATGAATGCATATTTAAACGTAGGGATCTGAAAACGTATATGAGGTTTAACAAGAAGGACCAATGCCTTCTCACAATAACTGTCATAACACCCATTAGGTCATGCATTCATTAACCAAAAATTCATTGATGAAAGTATGATTGGAGCCATACATAAGTCCAAAACAAGAGAAACTTAGCTCTTATTAACCATATGCAAAAGCAAACCAAGTAAGGAACATCCATGTACCACTCGACCATAGATTGGGCTGAACCAAGTCTTTCTTTCAGCTAATCACCCCCTGTGCCATATTCCAAGCATGAATGTGGGATCTCGTGGGACAAACCAATCCATAAAAAACAAAGGGAATCTAGAGGTTAAACCACCTCCACCCTCACCATATTGTGATCTCACCTAAACCAGCCCCAAGATCACAAAAGCAAACCGAGCTTGGATTCCTCACAATTACTTCACCATCCCTTGAGGAATTTTCCTATCTCCACCCACATGTTGAGGGCTGATCAGAGAAAACCATCTCCACCCCCAACCCTTGGGATTTTCCCGAGACCACCTCACCCGGATCCAAAACCTTTCAACAATCCTATGCTCAACTGACAAAGAATTCCATTACACCATGGTTATCTAGAAACGACAAGGTAAGGCTAAAACCACTATCAAAACCTGAAAAAACCCATGCTATCGACATCAAATAAACCAAATACACACATGCATATGCTATGCATGCCAAAACCAACTAGGAAATCACACATGCAATATGTTACTTGCAAGTATTCCTGCTAAAGTTGCTTAATCCAACCTTTCCTTGCTGGATCCTTACTTCATTTTCCTTTCTTTGTCCTTCCTTTGCTTTCCTTTCCCTTCCTTTGCTTGCTTGTTTTCCTTCCCCTCTTGGTGCTCTTCTCCTCTCCAAGACTAACTCCAAAATTGAACTGACAAAATGCTACAAGCTGATGCTCTGATGTCTTTTTATTCTTGATGCCTCTAATTTCTTCATTTTTCCATTACTTTCCTTTAATTTCCTCCACACATGCAACCTGTGACCTTTCACCTCCCTTTTCTCCTATTTTCCTTTATTTTCATAATTAAAATGCCAAAAATGCCTTTTTGCCTTTTCAAAGCCTTTTCCATTTGTTGGGCCACTAAATTATCATTATTATTACCATTTTTTGACATCTATTTCATCCATTTTCCACCGTTCTTTTGTCATTTTTTTATTATCATAATTTATCATATAATTCCATTCCATAATTATTTATGCTCTTGTGGATAAGTAAGACTTGTTCTCATTTATTTTTAATAAATTGATGATTATTATGCATCATTTTGCCAATGATGGTTTATTAATGATTTTGTTATAACATCATTTACGATTTTAGCCTCCAATATCTATTCGAGATTGCAGATTTGATCTTTAGCTCACAGTCAAATATTCCAACTCATAAATTCATTGGGATTAAAAGTGATAGTTTTGTGTTGGACTTTTGGGGCAAATAAAGATGAATCTTGAAAATCCGAGACACAGGTTTTGTGAAGAACAGACCAAATTAGTCTTCTTATGAGCAATTTTCCAAAGTTCGTTCTAGATTGAAAGAAACACAAGGTTCTTTGAAGGCAGTTTTCTCAGATTTGTTGTTTGGCCGCTTTCCAAATTCTTCCAATTGCAATACTAGATTCGACTAGTCCCAGTTGAATGATGATGAAGAGATCTTTCAGATCCAATCTTGTTTGTTGAGATTCTGTAACCAATCCAAAATTGTAATGGAAAACCATTTTGTAATCAATTTAGTTGTAATTTCTTTTTGCTCTTTGTGTATTTAAATGAAAACAAAGATCAAAGAGAGGGGATGGACAATTATTGAATTAGAGGCAAAGCTCAGAGTTGTATTGTATCTATTTCTAATTTTTAATGAAAGGAGCTATCAGTGGAATTTCATAATTGTCTACTTGTAATCTGATCTGAATTATTTTTCAAGGCAGAATTGACTCTTGGGCAGTTGGGCCCACTACCTTGGACGAGGTGTTGCCTTGAACATCTAAAGTAGTTTAGTTGTGTGTTTGTTTCTTTGAATTTCAATTGATGTTCCTTAAAGTAAATTTCCTTTTTTTTAAGTAATTTGTTGGCTACTGCATTTTCTAGATTTGTTGTTTCTTGCAATTTCTAGATTTCTATTAATTTATTGCTCTAGATTAACATTTGAATTATGTTGGGTGCAATAGGTTAAATTTCCAATTCAGCAAGGTGTGGTTTAATTTAGTATTGATTCAAGTCGTGTGATTAGAATAATTATTTTTCCTATCATTTACTTTCTACTTTTTAAATTTAGTATTGTTATTCAAGTTTTACATTTTATTTCTTGTTGAATGAGCTTGATAGTTTGAACATAATCATATAGAACCAATATTAGTGGTTGGTAGCTACTTGCATATATTTTGCGGAATACCTTGAAACAAAAAGACGTTCCTTAGGATGATAATTAATGTATAGGTGATTAGTTGTTTTTATTAAGCAATTAGTTTCCCCAACATTTTGGCGTCATTGTCGGGGAGGCAATCAAATAGCACTACCACACTAATATTTGCTTGTAGATGCATACCTGATTTCATGAGGGTTGGATATTGAAGATGGAAGGTAAAGACCGACGCACACATCCTGGGGAACAATGAAAAATCTACCCTCAGTAGTCAGGCTTAGGTCATATAACATGCATGATTGAAAGTAAGAACATTAGAGGTAGGAACTTGATTTTTTTTATCATTTCACTTAAGTGGAGATGTAAGCACCACCCATTCCATTGACTAATTGGCAGGAACATTTGAAGGAGGAGCTTGAAAGTAGAACATGGAAAACATCTTCTATTTTGGGAAGAAATGGCACACGCTGCAACTTTTGAATTCTGTATCAGATATCTAGGAGGAGTGACACCATATCATTCCCCTATCTGCTCTACCAAATTTTCATGGTTTGGAAAACGAAGACCCAAATATATTTTTATTTGAGTTTGAAGTACTTTGCAGAGGATATGATTATTGTACTAATGGTCAAAGGTTGAAGGTGTTTCCTCTTACTCTAAGTGGAGCAACTCTCCTATGGTTCATGAGCCTTGGTGGGAACTGCATTCAAACATGGGAGGACATGAATAATGTATTCTTGAAGAAGTATTGTTTTATAATATTTTGTCACACTCCCAATCTCATATCCTGAAGTGTCGCACTTTGTGTTGTCAATGTCACATGTGTCACAAAGTGATAAAAGCCATCGCAAATAATGTATTCACCATAAAACATGTTTGTGGTAATCAAAGGAATATCCCCGAAGAAAAGGAAGAAAAATTGTCTTGGAAGAATTATGATGAAATTTCCAAAAACCCTTGTTTGCAAGCCCAACACATTATTAATATATAGTGCCCCGCGCTGATAACTTGTTGCATTATACATGCCTCGCGCTGGCAACACGAATTTTAGAGGCAAAATCGCGTTTTTCCCAAAATGAAGGAGAAGCTTTCCTCATTAGAAAGCTCGAGAGAGATGACGTGGTTTTAGGTAGATGAAGATTGGAACAAGACCTCCCATTCCTAGCCCTAGATCCTACTCCCATGGATCTCTCCCTTGAGATGTGGAACTCCTCCCTCTTTTCATGGACCCTCAACTCCCTCTCCTTTATTATAAATGAAATGCCCACTATCCACTAATCATTGGTTGCCATCCTAAGTGCTGAATTATGCCCAATTGCTGCCCATTTGCAAAGGAGAAAGGTGTTTTAAGGCTAAGGCTTGGAATCTCACTTGAAGGAGGCTTCCAATATCAAGGCTTCATTGGTTGTAATGCTCCCTTTTCATCTTTCTATAATACAATATATGCTTTCTTTTCATAAATGTTTCAATTCTTGTCCATTTATTGTAATACTCCTTGATATGTTACATAATTTGTATTAGAAAGTGTTATGCTTTGCATGGGTTTGTTGTCTCCACTCGATATTTCTTGCAGGCACTCATCTACAACAACAAAGAGGAGATTATGAGTTTGAAAGCAAAGGAATCAATGTCGACATCAAGGATATTAGCATCAAAGGGAGGTAGGAGACCTATCCTCCTTTGCATTTTCTAGTATGAATTAGTAAAGATTACATGTAATTGTCTCCTGTTGTTGCTAGATCCTCCCATATGATTACAAGGATCATTTATGTCTGCAGAAAGGATTGACTACACAACAAAATGGTGACTCTGCTAAGCAGTACATAACCCTTCAAACCTCTTTTTATTTTTGGTCTCTTTTGATAAGTTTGGCCAACTGCTTAGTGATCTGTAACTTTGATTGATTATGGATTCGCATTCTGAGTGGTGTGTGGCTTAAAGTGTCAAATCTGGGTCTCTGTTCATTTTTTGTTTACTTTTTCCTAAGTTTTTCTCGCCCAATGTATTTTTTTCTAAAAATCAGAGCGTTGTTAGTGCGGATTTTGCCAATTATAGTCGCGATTAAGACCTTATCTTCAACTGTATGCCCGCGTTGGTCCAAAAAATGAGATTTTTTAGGGTTTTTGACAGAAGATCCAGAGTATTTTGATCTCTAAAGTTTTTTTCCTACTCTGTTTGCATAGAATTTTGACTTATTGTTGTTAAATTATTAATGGTTTGCAAGAGTCTGTTCCATGTTGAAGTAGTGTAAATGAACTTTGGTTGAATCTTTAGTTCTTTGGGTAATCGAATCTATTGTTTTGTTGCTTGCATGTGTTGAGGGAATCACTGATTTTCTGTCTCGTAAGCATTTCTTCTTTTGAAAACCATAAATGAATTGCATTTTCATTTGTTAAGTCTTCATCTCAAAATTGATCATTACTTCTGGGAATTGCATTAGATTACATTGCACTAGAAATTTGTTTTTGAGATTGTCATTGAGCATAGATTACATTTCTTGGTGTTGAAAGCTGATAAGTGCATCCTCATTCATTTTAAAAAGAAAAAAAAGTAAAATCATGTAGGTGAACTTTAGTGAATTAAAATTCATTTACTTTTTTGGTTGTTGCATTGGAATTGTGAAGTTGAAAGATCTAGTTAGGAAGCTCTTATTGGTTGCATATTTGATTGTTTCATCAATGTTTGCACTTCTTCCCTACACTAGATAGCTTTCATTAAAAATGAAAATAATCTTCTTCTTTTTTCATATTAGTTGCATCGTAGGTGTGTTCAGGTGACATCGAGTTTTTAGCCTTGAAACTGAAACATAATTCAAGATTGACCTTAAAATTCATCTCAATTAAGCTAAGGAGCATTTGGAACATTAATGCAAACATCTAGAGGTCTAGGTTAGAGACATGTTCGGGCATCTTTAAATGTAGGAGTTGTCGTTGTTTGCCAGCGTTGCATCCCGGGGGTGAAATCTCGTTCCATGTACATAAGTGTATAGGATTGTTCTCCACGTACCTTCGGGTATATTAGACGACGCTCCATGCATGAAAAGTGTATGGGAACACTCTCATCCAACGGTTATGTATTAGACACACTACTACAAACTGCACTCCCATGTACCATCGAGTATATTTTGGGAATCCCCTATAGGTTTCTATCCATCCATAAGTAACCAAGTCTGCCGCCTTGTACATCGTGATACACCGAACACAACATTTGGGGAGGTTGGTTTCCGTATGTTAAGTCTTTGGTTCGCCAAGGTGTATATTGCAGTTCATGATTACTTGGTAAACCTTTATGCCTAGTTACCCATTTTTTATTTATTTTTTGTTAAGTTCTAAAATTAATTCACCATGGAATAACATCCTACTCGTGAAACAACTCTTTTTGTTTTCAAAATGAATGGTTAATTTCAAAGCAAAATTAAGCCAAATGTATTCACCGACACACAATTAATAATTGATTTCGTGAAAAAATCATCGTGGCAGAACCTCCCAGCCCTTAGTCGCACCACATGTAAGATTCACCTCCCATATTCTCTTCACATTCTGAAGCTGACGGGTTATTGTAAGGAGTCCAAAACAAGACTCTGGATACATAACACAATATCTATAGAGTTGTAGGTTCCAATATTGTTGAGATTGAGCCCCTTGAGAACCAAGGTATTGAACTTGGTATCGTCCCAAGTATCCAACCCCTTGCTTCCCGACCATCACCTCAAGAGTTGATCACTTCATCCCAAGACTCTCCTCTGGTTAGTCCTCAACCTACTTTAGAGTTCTTGTTTTTTTCTCCCAGTCCACTCTTTGATCTAGATCATGTGTATCTATCACCTTTGCACCCATATTCCTTTTGACACACCTCTGCACCCATATAGTCCTTTTGACACTCCTAATGTACCTTTGGATTATCCTCCTAGTGCACCTCGCATTCTGATTCAAGAACTATTCCCAAACATGGCGATAGATAGTGATAACCCATCTATAGAGTCAACGCCTCAGGGTGTTCCTTTGGAAACCTTTGAAACCCATATTCCAGGGACTGGCAATGATCCTCTGATGTTCCTTCCTCCTGAAAACTTCCCTTATGTTTCTGCTCCCTACAATTTGACGAGTGGGACAAGTGCACCTCCTAGTTATACTTCACCTTTGGTCCCACTAGGTTATACCTCTCTCGGTGATGCTTTTTGTAGACACTTATGGTGCAAATTCACTTTTTCATAACCCCATTTGGTCATTTTGTGTCATTCCTACTACTAGCTCGTTTGTTCCAAACATAGCAGTGCCTGCGCAGACCCTTGCCCAACCCACAGTGACGGTAGGTGAAACACAAGTTCCTCTTAGTCTTTCGAGTACTTTTACTGTAGCCACAGTAACAGTGGTCCCCACTATGAGTGGGCATCCTACAAGTTCATCTATTCCACCGTCTGGGAGGCAACCACCTTTGCCCTACGTACCTCCTGCTTCTAGTGGAAACTATGTGAACTATGGACCCCCTCCTCTCGCATCGGGGGCAAATCAACCCACTGGTGCTATTTCTAACCCAAGTGGAATGCTAGTTCCATTTGTATCAGGTACTGTCATGGGACATGCTTGCAAGGTCACCAAGTCCCCTTGAATCAACCTTCTTACCAACAAACATATGTTCCTACTGGCTCTCAACAACCCCAAATCCCACTATTGGGAGTTCCTCCCAACCAGCAGACATGTCCCCAAATGCAGTATGGTCCCAATCCTTCATTTGGGCAATCTAGTCCCTTCCAACCTTCATCTGGAACGTATCCTCCTAGGACTGGTAATCCTCCTCTGCAGTCATAAATTCCTTTCCAACCGCAGCAGGGACCTTACCAGCAACTGCGACCACATACTCCTTTCCAAACCCAACAGGGACCTTATCAGCAGCTGCAGCCACAGGTTCCTTTCCAACTACAACAAGGACTTTACCAGCAACCGTAGCCACATGTTTCATTCCTACAGTCACAATAGATACCCTTCAAACAATAGTATGGTCAGTTCCCCCCACAAGTTCCATATTTTCCATATGGTCTTTGCCAGCTTGCGGGAGGTTTGTTTCAACCTCCTGATGGTCAAAACCCATTGCAGTGGGGGAAGACCCAACCTCAACAAGATTGGAATTCTCAATTTGATACATGCCAGAGACCTTACACCCCCTATAATCCACCACTTCCATTCTTAGCAACATTAGAATTACCAAATGTGTAATGACTTACAAATGACCCAATACTACATTCGTCGTGTTGGCCTCCGGTACCAACTAAAATACCAAGTGATTGTCCTAAGTTTGAAGGTAAACCTGGAGAATACTCCCTGACACATGTCATGGCTTACCATCTTTGGTGTTCTTCTAACTCTTGGGTTGATGATTCAATCCGGTTACGTCTTTTCCAGCGCACTTTGATGGGCCTTGCATCGAAGTGGTATATCGATCTCCCTCAAGGTACTTTTCAATATTTCAATTCTTTGGCTATGGCTTTCCTCACCCATTTCCATTTTCCTATCTGGTACGAGACTGGAACTCATCTCTTGACATCTTTGAAGCAGACGACTTCCACCCATATCTTCAATCATATACATGAATGGAGATGTAGACGTCGTCTCATCAAATTCAAAATTATTGATCGGCTTTTGATTGAATGATTAACTACATCATTCATCGCCCCTATCACTCGAGACATAGCCATGGGTGGATGTGGAACTGAGGAACAAGCCATTGCTTGCACCCGGTATTTGGATCTTGTTTACTCAGAATATGGCACGTTGTACGAATTGTTGCCTAATGCCCCGCGACCTTCGATTGATCTTGCATCCTCCAAGCCTACAAATTCATCACCTGTTGATGGTGTCTTTGGCTCTATGGCTCAGCGGTCTGGTAGTACCTTGACTTCTTCTATGAATTCCAAACCTACTCCAGCCACCACAACCCCCAATGTTGCGAACAACCCAAAAAATCATGGTAAAACCTTAGGGGTAAATGTTTTCAAGTCTACCGCAGTAGATAAATCCTCAAAAGGAAAGGAAAAGGGTAAAGGGAAAGTCAAGCAGGATACCCTGAAATAGGATTCCCCAAAACCGTTTGCTGACGATCCATCAAAACGAAAGCCCAATTACCCCTGCCTTATTTGCGATGATGATCATTACATTAAGGATTGTCCCTGATGTGCTGAGTAAGTCAGCTTTTGAAAGGAACAACAGGAACACCAGTTGCGCTGAAGGAACCCTTCCTCTCCCAGCAGATGCAAATTGTAGACCAATCACAAACTCAATCCTCGAAAAGCTCTCAAGTGTTCATGAGTGGTTCATAACCCATTTTCGTAACCACCAGATCTAAAGAATATCAAGCCCCTGAAAAACCCACAGTGGAGAAAGATGCCACTGCCATTCCCTCTTCCCCCACTTCACCTAACCCTAGCCCTCTCTATATCGAGAAGCCTAGCTCTGATTCCATGATCTGACTACCCCCCAAAGGTGTACTTCGAAAATCGTCTTATAATCCAAATGCGCGAGCCTCCCAACACTACAATATTGTAGAAGATTTGGCTCAAGCACCCTCGACGATGTCGGCCTTGGAAGTCCTTCAAACGTGTCTGTCACAATGAAAGTCTCTGTTATTCGCCATTGGTGGAATTGATCCCACAGATACTAGATTGATAACCTTTGATCTTGAGAATCATGTCCCTCGCTTGCCGCATCAGTTTTCATTTCTCATACAAGTTGTCGTTGGGGGGAAAACTATTCACATAACTATTGTTGATGAAGGAGCCTCCACATGCATCATGTCCATATCATAATAGAAATACCTTTGGTTCACCCCCCTCGATCAGTCCCCAAACACTTTGAAAGCCTTTAATGGCAGAGGATTTCGACCTTATGGGATTCTCAACGCTTTACCCATCTAGTTAGAAGGAAAGATCGTTAATATGGAAGTAATGGTTGTCGACGAAAATCTTGATTATAACCTTCTACTTGGTCATAGCTGGACTCACGTGATGTTCGTTGTGGTTTCTACTCTATTTCATGTACTTTGCTTCCCCCAGCAAGGGAAAATTATCACGGTGGACCAATTGGCTTTCTTTTCCTCTGACTCTACGACTGGTAATGTATCTTATATTGGGAAAACCATTATCCCTTATGAAAATGATAGAGTGGGTCTTTTCAAGGATTCTTCTTTGATGGGAACTTTTTCCCTTCCTCCACCCAACAATGTTGCCCCGGTCAATATGATTTTGTCTAGTGATGACCCTTGGATAATCCCTAGCCCTTATCAGATTGCTAATCTTGGCAAAACCATGTCGTTAAGCCCCATCGAACAAGCTTACTGAGTTGTCCTTTCGGCCTCTACGACTACATCTGGAACTCATGATCGATTGAATGCGGTCCTAGACTCATATTCGCAAACTCCTTGGATTGTTTCTTTGGATTTTGCAGATCCTTTGGATGAGACTTTCCCTATTGATGAAGGCATTGTTGAAGTCATGTCTCTCAAAGAAAAACATTGGAATGATATCCATCATCGTTCCTCTTTTATTCATAGCCTTGGAGCAATCCCTACCTGCCTAGATACCTTGATTTCCCCCGCAACGATGGCTACCCTTTAGACTCCCATTTTAGTCCATGATGTGTTATCTGAAGGGAATATGGGTAACATTTCGGCAACCATGCCTATCGATATCTCTTTGAAATCAGGTATAATTGAAAACGTTCACATAAGAGCCTCTTCTCCAGATGAGAATACAACCTACATGACCTTATTCAAATAATTTCGTGATATCTTCACCTAGACCTACGAAGAAATGCCTAGTATTTATCCAAGCATTCTGGTGCATGAGATCCCAACTTACTCAGATGCAAAACCTGTTCGACAATGCCTTCGTCTGGTGCACCCAAGGAAAGCATCTGCTATCAAAGTTGAATTTGAAAAACTTCTTAAGGTTGGCTTCATCTACCCAATATTGTTGACAGATTGGGTTTCTAACCTCTTCCTAGTGGCTAAAAAGTATGGAACCATACGCATCTGTGTTGATTATAGGGATATTAATTGGGCTTGTCTCAAGGACAATTTTCCTACTCCCTTTATCGACCATATTATCGACGAATGTGCCAGAAATGAAATCTTTTCCTTTATGGATGGATTTTCTGGGTATAATTAGATTAATATCCTTGTTGCTGACCAACATAAAACAACCTTTATATGTCGCTAGGAAAATTTTGCCTATAAAAAGCTCCCTTTTGGCCTTAAAAATGCCGGTGCAACCTTCTAAAGGGCCATGTCTTATGCATTTCATGATATTAAAAACATTGTTCAATTGTATCTTGATGATTTACCCGCACATTTCACTAAATGTCAATGCCATTCGGCTCACCTTCGTGCGATTTTTCTTCGCTCTCGACGTTATAATATCTGGTTGAATCCTCAAAAATGTGTCTTCTGCGTTGAATCTGGTCGTCTCTTAGGATTTGCAGTTTCCAAGAAAGGTGTCAGAATTGATCTTCTTAAGGTGGAGGCTATTTTTAATCTGCCCCCTCCATCTACCTTACAACAACTCCAAAGTTTGCAAGGGAAGGAAAACTTTCTTCATTGTTTCATCCTGAACTATGCTAAGCTTGCCAAGGGCTTTACTCGCCTTTTAAAGCAAGGGGTCCCATTCATTTGCGATGACATTTCCCAAAAAACATTCGATGCATTAAAGACTGCACTCATCAATGCGCCTTTGTTGCATCCCCTAACTAGTGTAACGACTATTTCATGTAATTAGTCACCGCTAATAGTACAATTGCTATGGTGCTAGTTCAAGACGATGATGGCGGTAATGAACACATGGTATACTACCTAAGCTATAATCTCCTTGAAACTCAGATTCATTATACCCATGTCGAAAAAGGCAGTGGTTCATGCAGTCCAACGTTTCCGCCATTACATCCTTTTACGCAAAACTACGGTGATATTTGATTGTAACCCCATGCTTTATATTTTGACTCGCCAGTTGCTTGGGGGAAAATACTCCAAATGGATTGTCATCTTGAAGGAGTTCAATTTGGAGTTCACTAAAGCTAAGTCGAAGAAGTCATTGGTTTTTGTTGAATTGATCTGTGATCTTCCCCCTGTAGACACAACCACCATATCTGATGAACTGATTCCTAATGAATCCCTCTTCCTCATTAGCAATCTCAATCCATGGTATGGATACATTATCATATATCTCCAAACTCAAACTTTTAGACAAGAGTTATCTTGCTCTGAACGACATTGAATTCGGTACCAATCCCAACCTTATCATATTCTTGGGGATACCTTATACCATCATGGTGTGGGTTCAGTCCTTCGACGGTGTTTGACACTCGAGGAAGCTGAGAAAGATTTAAATGATTTCCACTTTGGAGCCTGTGGCGATCATATGTCAGGACACACAATAGCTAAAAAGATCCTTTGCACCAGCTATTTTTGACCTTCCATCTTCAAAGATTGCATTCTTGCAGTACAAAAATGTCACACTTGCCAAATCTATAACTGGAAGCAACAAACCCCACCCGCTCCCTTACACTCAGTTGTTACCATTGGTCCATTTTCAAAATGGGGCATTGATTTCATGACTTGTAACCCTCACTCATTCGGGGGCATGGGTACTATTAGTGTCATTCTTTCCAGCCTTCCTCTAGTGATCAAATATGCTCTTACAAAGTGGTCTCAGAGTGTCCAGGTCAAATTTTGTCATTTCAAAGAGTTTTCAAGCAAAATTTGGTCACTAGGCATTAGGTCTAGGGTTTGCTTTCACTCCTTCTAAAGTTGTCCAAATGTCGGTCTATGTCACCATTCAGCTGAGCCTATCATCATTCATAGGGTTGTCCTCATCATGTCATGTTCCATTGGGTCATTTTACACCTTGTTCATGCTTCAGTTGCGCCCAGGCAAGGTCATTTCCCTCTCCTAGGGTTTTGAAGGCAATTTCTCTTGGATGGTCAAATCATTAGCGAAACTTGTATCCTGATGTTCATACACCTTCCCCTATCCTTAAAGTACCTTATTAAATGCTTCCCATCCCTTAGATCCGCCAAATTCCTCATTTTCGCACAAACCCTAGTTTCTTGCTACAACATGGCAATTTTCTAGGTTGGGCCTGTGTTTTGCCCTTTTGCACCCCTTCCCCTCACTCGATCTCCGCGATTCCACTTTCCCTTGCTTCCTAACATCCCTCCCTACTTCCAAAAATTTCCCCAAGAATTTAGAAGCCCCTTATCCCCTTCATTTCGCTTCATTTCGACAAAATCCCTTGTTCCACACATCGGGATAAGTTTCACTCAAAAGATGTTTCAGAGCAATCAAAGATGAATTTGGGAAAAATGAGAGAGGTTTTTGTCCAAAACATGCCAAATAAGAAAAACCTCCTTCACTTTTTTCACAGGTGTCATGGTTTTAGAGAAATGTCAAAATTACAATCGTTAGATCCAAGGAGGTTGGCCAAGGCACTAAAACGACGGAAAAGGCCCGATCCACTCCAAATTTTGGCCAAAGCCTCTTTGAATGAGCATGGTACTTGATTGGGGACTCCCAGCCCAAATTTCAAGAAATTTGGAGAAAATTTTGTCAATTGTGAATTTTTTGTGCCACACACAGGTTTTCTCCACCAACACGTCGCGCGCCGCGCGCGACCCTTTCGATGGGCAACTCCTTTTCAAGAAAACTCAGCATTTTTGGATTTTTCATGCAAAGATACACTTGCTCAGCAATTTCCAAGAAATTTCACCAAGTTTTGGGCCTCCAGAAAGTCAAAAAACAAGCAAAAAATGACTTTCTGCCACCTTTTTGACACACAGGAAGCAGTCTTGGGAGATTGCAATTTTGGAGGGGCAAATGGCCACCAAATTCAGAAATTCTACTTGGGTTGGAAAGTAGACATCCAGAACTTTCCAACAAGCCCACGTTTGCCTCATTTGGACACCTGAAAGTGCCTCAAAAGCAGCTCCAAAGGCGCGCGATGCGTTCAGGATCAGGGCGCGACGTGTTGGGCAGTTTTCACAGAAATTCACCTACAGCTCAGCAAAACGCAGTTTTGACTGGATTTGACTTTTTGGAGTAGATTTTGATCTTCCTTGTTGTAAATGATGTAATTTTATGATATTTTTACACTTATTTATCTCTTCTAGAAGATTCATTCATGAGATAGGCAAAAATTTAATGAATGAATTGGTTTCCTAGCTTACAGAGGCAAGTTGTTTTGACTGCCTAGTTTTCAGTGCTCAGTTTAGAATTGGTTGAAACAGCTCCTAGGATAGTGAGCTCGACCCCTAGAGGCAAGGAAAGATGTTAGATTGCCTATATGTACTTTCTTGGTCATTTTCATGGTTGGACTCTTGAGGGAGAAAGCTTCTATTGTATTACTCATTGTATCTCTGCAATTTTGGCAAAGGAAGAAAGACCAGGGTTTTGCAGTCCTTTTTGGGATTCCTGTGGTTACATGTATTGATGGTGTGTTTCTCTTTGTACTTGTAAGTTTTTTATGTGAATCATCTTCTTACTTTTCCTTCTGCAAATTAGGGAAATGAAGTGTTAAAGTAGAATTCATGATTGCCATGCTCTGCTTTTAAGTTTGCTTAATATCAATGTTTTCATCTGTTTAAGGAGAACTCAAGGTGTTTACTTGCTCTCCTTAGCTCCTCACCAGTCATTCTTGACCATCTGACTCTTTCAAAGGCATCAATACAGTCTCCTACCTTGCCCCAAAGAACCCCCTGCAAAAACTGTGTCCAATCCCCGCACCCAAAATTGCCTTTCCCCGATTTTCCACCAAAATCCCAAAAATCTCAAATCAAACCTTTTATCAGTTTACTAGCCTAAAATCAGTGTTCTTTATTGGTTATCTCCGCCCTTTGAAGATCTTTGTCGAGATATACCAGAGAGAGCCCTCTCCTGCCCCGTAGGGTTAGCTACGAGGCTAAGTGGTTTGATGTTGCCTTGGAGTTTACCTTTCTCAGCCTGAGGTGAAATTTCAAGCACTAACAGGTACATCCTCGTTGCCATGGATTATTTCACAAAATGGGCTGAGGTGATGCCTACATACAATGTCGATAGTAAAATTGCAACCATATTCCTATTTAATCATGTCATAGCTCGGTTTGGTGTTCTGCAAGCCATAGTAACCGACCATGGCTCCCATTTCCGTAATTACATGATGAAAGAACTTACTGCTTAGTTCGGCTTACGTCACAATAGCTCAACTCCATATTACCCACAGGCCAATGGCCAAGTTGAAGCTGTCAATAAAATTTTGGTCGCTATGCTTCAATGAACCGTTGGGATGCATAAAAAGAACTGGCTTCTTATTCCTTTTTCGGCCTTATGGGCATATCGAACCTCTGCTAAAATGACAATCAGAATCACACCTTTCCAGTTGGTATATGGTATGGAAGCCACTCTACCCATTGAGTGTGAGATCCCATCTTTGAAGCTAGTTGTCGAACTACTTCCTGGTACTTCACCTGAGGAAGAACGATTGTTTTACTTAGAATGTCTTGACGAGACTCGTTGAATTTCCGCACTAGTAACTGAGACTCAAAAAAGACAAGTCAAAGCCCAATATGATAAAACCGTAACCCCTCGTGCATACATAGAAGGTGACTTGGTCTTATTGTACGATCAAGCTAACGATAAATTAGGAGCTGAAAAGTTCGAACCCATGTGGCATGGACCCTATATTTTCAAATGCGTATTGTTTGAGCCCTAGAGTTGGCTCTACCTGAAAAAGTATTATGCTTAATCTCGCGTAGATACTTTGTACATTAGTGTGTGTTTCATTAGTGTGCAGTCGTTTGGTGTGGTTGTTTTGCATTTTGCAAACATGTTTTCCCTTGCTTACCTTGTGTTCCATTTGGTTTGCATATGTCAACAAACCATCTTCCTTACGTTGGTTTTGTTGATGGCACTTGTCGTAGTACACGGAATTTGTCTTCCACTGCATGGGCACTCTTTGCTCCCAATGATGAGTTAGTGAGTTTATAGGGTATATGTTTAAGACAAATAACTAACAATATAGCAGAATATAGTGCGGTCATTGAATTATTGTAGGAAGTTATTGTTCTTGGTATTAGAGCATTGGTTGTCAAACTTGACTCATAACTCATTGTATTAAAATTAAACATGCATTATTCCATCAGAAACCCTCACATTTTAAGAATGTATTTGCATGTTTGTCTCTTGGAAAGAAATTTTGATTACACAACATATTTACACATTCCAAGACATCTAAATACAATGACAGATGCATTAGCTAATCATGTTTTAGATCAATGTTTGCAACATATGTAAAAAGAAAAACCATGGTATAATAAGAACATTAGGTACATAAGGTAAAACATGTATATATAGATCGTCATATAGAGTCTTCAAAATGTTTTTACATCAAAATTCAAAATTTGTGTTATGAGACACATGGCTTCTTGAGCTTACATAAGTGTAAAACTAAGACTATAGACATGTCTATCTACCAACATGATGCTCATGATAGCATGACACAGCCCTAACGACTTGGCCCAGCAGCCGACGTAGTCTATCTGACATCCCCATAGTTTGCCTCTAATAATGAAATGGAACATCATCAATAGTAGGATAATCTGGAATGCCTCTAGTCAAGGCCTCTAGATTGTGCTCCACCTCTGCTAAAGGATCGACTCCTTCGACGTATGGTGCATCCTTAAGATGTCGTGCTACCCTCCTCACTATCAGAGAAACACCTGGAGGTATCTCTGGTCCCACATCTACAAAATATCATGAGTTTCAATCTCGGTTCACATAATTAAAAAACATCAAAAAAATTGAAAACCTAAAAAACAGTTCTTTACCTGAGTCATTCCAGGTGGCAGTGGGAGATCGGGATCTCCTCAGAAATCCGTCCCAGCATAGGCCCAATCATCCACCATGATGAGTTTTTGACGTAACCATACAAAGAACACAGGTGGAAATGACATCTGTAGCCCACCTCCATGACGAAGCATCAACACTCCCCACCGCAGTAAACATGGATCTCTTAGTCTGGGAGATTCTACCTTCACCAACTGATATCTGAATAACAGAACACGCTCTAGAAAGAACACCACCAAAATGGATCCATAGCCAAACTGTTTTAGTTTTCTTGTCTTACACTTGGTAAGCTGGTCTTTGAGATTGGCCAGTAGTCCTTCACACCAATTGAATACGGTTGGATTGAGGCAATCCACTGCATACTAGAAATGGGATTTGCTCGCCTCATGTAGAGCTTGGACCCCAGCCACTCGAGCTATAGTATAGAGAATCATTCTTAGTGGAAGATTTGAGACATCTTTAATGTATATCTTCCCGCTTTTTGTCTTGCGAGAACCACAATTACAATGTCTGGTTATTAGTGTATCAATGCTTTCTCCTCCTGGATGAGCACCTGACAATTGTACTCATTGTCCTCTCTTGGACAAACCAATGATAAAATATATGTCTGCCACTTCTATCTCTAGCTCTTGATCCCCTATTACAAACATATGAGAGTTTATATCCCACCATCCTACCAAATTTTGTAGTAAATCCACTTGGTCTCTGATCCCAGGGGTGTGGAAGAACTTAAGTAATATGCATTCATGGAGAGCCCTTATTTAGTTAGGGTCCTATGATTCTTGGTGATCTTCCACTTCGTGACATCTTTCTTTCCATTCAATTGTTATTTTTTCTAAGGATTAACTTGTAAAACATCATTGGAAAATGATTTGGTTAGACCCCATGAAGAAAAAACTGCAAAACAACTAGTACTTTATGAGATTTGCTGAAAATTTTGAATACACAGTGCCAACGCTTGTGTTCCTAATTTTTTCCATGCTATCAGTGCATTGGCCTTGTTAAGCTTAGGATGGGCAGTGTGGACCTGATATGTAAGACCCACGTTGGCCGCCCTCGACTTATTTTTTCTTAAAAAACTCCTAGCTACCTATTCTTTTGGATAAATCAATTAAAATTACTATTGAATTGCAAAGAAAAGACAAGGCTCTTACTTGTGACAAACGGTTCACTGAATGGTGCACTGGGTCGATCGCACTCCTTGCCTGAAGATCGAGGGAATCTGGGGCAAAATGTGCTCTCCAATTCACAAAAAGAAAAATGGTAATTTTAAATTTACTATTGAAGTTTATATAAACTTTTTTTACGTATTTTTACCCATTTAGAGCGTTTTTCACGTATTATGTTTACATTTTTCTCGAACTTGTTAATGTTTGTTCACATGTGTAGCGAACAAGTTATTACTAATTGGTGATGGTAACCAATTTTGGGTGAACTATCGAGTTTTATTTTATCACTTTTTCGGACTCGTAGAAGCTAAACGAAAAAGGAATCCCCTTGGAGTCATCTTCCCACTCTTTTCTGACTCTCAAAATATTAAAAGATTGTTGAGCACTTGTCTTTTCGAACTCGTAAAAGTAAATGAAAAGACATCTACTCAGTATAAGTTTAACCCTTTTCTGGACTGAGATAAACTAGCTACGAAAAATGTATACCTTAGTTGAACATGGCTAGGAGGTTCTCTTAAGTATTATTTTCTACCTTTTCGGACTTAAGAAACTATCTACGAAAAGGGACATCTGGAGTTTTCTTTTCACCTCTTTTTCAAACTCTCTAAACATGAAAAAGATGTCAAGTTACCCCTCCGTCGGACTCATAAAACTGAAACAACGAAGGACTTGTCACCATGATGAGACCGAGCTACTCCTTCCTAGGGCTCGTTATAAATACTAGGATGGATTCATCTGAAGGATGAAATTATACGACGAGCATATGGTATCCTCTTCAAGGTTGGGATTAAAAATAAAGAGGTACTTGCTAGAAATAGTGGGGGAAAATGGAAAGAAACATAAATCTTGTATTTTGCATGAAAGGCAATATGTCTCTCTTGAACATGACACTTATTTGTATCTCGTGTCAGGTTTGGGGCATCCTCGCTTTGTCACTTGACTTACCGAGTTTGGGAAATCCATTTTCCTCTCATTTGATTATATCTTATTGTCACCATGACCTATGAACCTAGTTTGATTCAAGTGCTGCCAAATTCCGGAGTTGCGTCGCCAATATGTTCAAGAGAAGTCCCACCAGCAAATTCAAACCACTTATATCCTGTTTGAATTTTTCTGCTTCAATCCTGAATCACTCTTGCCAACTTTACAAAATCCTATATTTCGTGTTGATGATGTGGAAAACATTATGGCCCTCCTTTGACGGATCACTCCCTATCGAATCCAACTCATTATCCGGGAAGATGATCTAGGAACCCTCTTTCAGTACCTTGGAGCTTGCATGCCTCAATGGAAGGTTCTTTGCATTTGATGATAGGTTCACATCACTGGCCTTCGATTGAATGATTCTGCGAGTGTCTGACTTCAGCCTCATTGTTTACACTTGTGGATTGTATTATTGTACCTTGAGAGCCATCGTCACCATTGGTGGTTTATCTCGTGTCTATTAACGATTTATATCATTGACCAATAATTAGGTGTTTTCTACCATGTTCGACTTTGACATATCTATTCACATGGTGAGATTCATAGTTTGGTTGGATCAAGTCAGAAGTGAAGACCCTGGGTTTCATTTGATAAATCCAGGCTACGTGGAGTTATTAAGTATTCATGATTATAAACATGATCCTTTCTATTCAGATGGCTGTGTCCATGTCGTGGGTCCATGTATTGTTAGATTCCTACTCTTTAGGCATACTTACATCAGCGATGTCATATATATTGTATTATGTTTGATTTGCAGGTCTCTTGACGGTGGTTCCCTAAGTCCTTGCCTTTGCTTGTAAAGCACTTCAGCCATCACTTCCCATTCTGAATTCATGCTTTAGGGGGCATCTGTTACACAATATTTTGTCACACTCCCAGTCTTGTATCCTGAAGTGTCGCACTTTATGTCGTCAATATCGCAAGTGTCCCAAAGTGATAAAAGTCATCACAAACAATGTATTCACCATGAAACATGTTTGTGGTAATCAAAAGAATATCCCTGAAGAAAAGGAAGAAAACTTGCCTTGGAAGAATTATGAAGAACTTGTCAAAAAACCTTATTTCCAAGTCTAGAGTGTTATTAATAAATAATGTCTCGCGCTGATAACTTATTGCATTATACATGCCTTGATGTGGGCTTATGGGGGCCTCACCCAGGTTCAGAGTTATTTAGCCAAACAAATCCCTACACTACTGGCCCTCTCGGCATCAGCGCGCAAAGCGCAGACTGAAGTCTCACCCGGAGCAGTATGGGGGGATGCTAGAACCAAGTTTCTGCACCCTTGAGATGGATGTGATGTTGGTTTAGTCCAACTATACCTTGCCTTCACATAGGTCGCTTCATGCTCTGTTCTAACCATCAGTACCTTCGCGATCTGTTATAATCAGCTTTCGCGCAGCCCTAACCAGGGGCTGAGATGCTTTCGCGTTGCTATGGCAAAGAACCATGCTATTAGACTAAGTATCTTACTTATCTTATTATCAGATCTTAGTTATCTTCGCGTAAACATATATTCTCACTTGCGTGCACTTAACGAATACAATTATACACATTCGCGCATCATATAAGCATCGGAAGTGAAATTCATACACAATATAACAGATGCATAAATAGGAAATAAATACGTAGAATTGATAGGAAACTTCTCTTTATTAATACTTCAAATGGTTACAGACTCGACTTGCCCTGCACACTCAGCTATGGACTACTACGCATCTGCGCACTCAGCTATAGAGGGTCTTCCTACGCTACGACCCAAAACTAGACTTTACACTTTAGATCTATCTCGCATACATCATTATTCCTTAGACCGATTCAATGCCTTAACTACTTAGAGCTTCGCTCTATTTATACAATCCCATGGTCCGTGGATCATGGGTAGATCTCTACAGCTGACATTACATTATCAAAATAAGGGTGGACAACCCTATGACTTTTTAATAACTACGCGCTCTGCGCCCACAAAATGCGGAGTTTTTACATTGGAATTACAAAACTTGGACCAAAATCTGGGCTATAAGCCCCAAAACTACCCTTGGGGGATTCCGCACCCAACAGGCCCCCAACAAAAACATCATGACTCACCCTCGAGTCACTCTATAGGTGCGGAAATCTTAGCACGAAGACCTCTCAACTCTGATTGGATTGTTGCAAGTTCGACAGCGCGTTGAGCGGCTGCCTGTTGGACTTCCTCTACGCGCTGTTCGGTAATCGCGGCTGTTAAACTGCTGCCCTGAATCCCCTCCTGAGCTACTTGTAGTTGCGCGAGCTTTGCTTCAATGGAGGTTGTAATTGTGTAAGCCTCGTTGATCCATGGCTGTAGGCGCGCTTTCAAAACTGCCTCTTTATGCTGAGCGGCATCCACCTCCTCCTTGAGCGCCTTTACCTGCTGCATCCTTGCAAGCCTTTGTGTAAGGGAAACCGTCTGCGTGGTCCATTTTACCTCATCATATCTCTATTTCAGCTCACGCGCCTCTATCTCTAAGCACTCTATGTTCGGGTTCTCCTGCAGGGTGGTGAGGACCTCAAACGATTGCTCGAACAACTTCATGCAGTCTGTGACTGCACTGTCAACCGCCACCATGGCTATTGTGATCACGGTGGTACGTTGTTCTTTGACCTCTGGCGGAGTTGAAGGCTGCACCTTCAACTATAGTTCTGCTATATGAAGGTTCAACTCCAGCTGAACCCTGGCCATTTCTGCTCTGGTGTCGCGCACCTTTGTGGCTAACTTACGTACGCACGCCTCCACCGGTTCCTTTGCTTGGATGGCCAACTCCGGGACCATCTGACAGGCTTCCTCCACAACCCGCACTATTTGTTCATTCTGCTCCATGGCCTCGTTGCACTGTAGGCTCAACTTCTCAATGTTGATGCGCTGCTCGCTCATTACCTGTATAGCATGACTTTTCCTAGCCCGAAGTTCTACAACGACTCCATCCTGCAAAAGATAGAGCGTCTCCCAAGGGAGCGCAACCATTTTTAACCCGACTCCTTTCAAGCTGCTAACCATAGGCCTGCTGGCCTTATTCTCTATCATGATTGCTCCATATGGTAGCACTATTGTGTTGGTCACCCTTGCGCGCAAAATTTCCTTGGCAGCGGAAGTGCTAACTAAGAGGCTAGTGGACATTATGCCAACCAGTGGAGTGCGCACCTGCAACTCCTGTATTTGTGTCCGGAGAGCCCCCAACACCAACTGGTGTTGTTCTTCAAACTGCTGGAGGGCCTCCATGGTGACATCCCTCACCATTTCGCCAATATTGTGCAAGTCTCCTTCAGTAAGGGTGATAGGGTCGAAAGATGTTTTTTAGGCCTTTGTCTTCTTTCGCGGCCCTACCTGCTCTCGTGGTCATGGATGCTTTAGCTGGGTGGATGTTGTCTGCGGGTTCGTGCCACCTTGTTCTGTATCGGTCTCTGGTTCGGGTGAAGGTGACTTCTATTCTTCGCGCTCTTCTTCTGCTGTCTTTTGTTGCTCCTCAGCCAACTTTGCAGCGTCGCGTGTTGCCTGGGCCTTAGCCACTGCTTCTTCCTTCTTGCACTTTTTTTCTAGTTGCGCCATCTGCAATTTCGTCTCTTCCTTCTTCCACTGCGCAGCGAACTTCTCTGCTTCCACCGCGGAGCCAGCTGGAGCGCGCCACTCCAGCGGCCAAGACTCAAGGACCATGAAAATTACATTGTCGGTCGCCAAGTATGGTAACTCATGCCACATCTTCATAGGGTCCTTCCGTGCCTTGATGAAGACATGGTGGAAGTCTGCCTTGAACTCCACAAAGCTCTGCAGACTGTTGTAGACTGTGGGCGATAACCACGGCTTGCGATTGATCCCCATCCTGATGTTCATCTCCATGAGCACCCAAAAGATCTTGCTCTCCCTTATCCTCTGTGTGTCCCTGGTTTCTCACAGCGAAGCATACTTCGCTACCTTTGGAAGGTCCTGTGTGATCGACGGGAACTGGCTATCTTCGGGAAACCGCATGCCACCAGTACTATCGACAACAGGAGCCATGCGTAATGGAATGATTTTGCCTTGTTCTTGTGCCTCGTGACAGCTCACAAGGAATTCACCACATAGATAGTTTGCCTAGTTGAATTGGACCCCTTCTGCGCATTGCACTGCTAGTGCAACCACTAGCGCGAGCACCTCATCCGCACGACACTTCCGCATCACTTTTCCTGCCAATATTTGTGTTGCGACCTTAACTGCAGGGTTGTTGATGCTGGAGATGGCGTACCCTCGCTTCTTCTTCTCCAACTTAAATTTATTTTTCATTGCCTCCGCGAAGGCCAAATCGTCACTTTTTCCCTTTGAAATATTTGCTGGATCCTCCCCGCGCAAGGGAGCCATGTGATCCTATGAATTAGATGGTTTGTGATGGGGATGGGCTCCTCCAGCCACAAGCACCCATCATGCACCAAGTAGAGCAGCTGCCTGATGACGAAAATAGTCACCAAGGCGTGGTGGTAATGCGACACCTAGAGCAGGTTTAGCAACCATGATTTTTGAACACCTTTGAGCCATTTGAGCGGCTCCAACTCTATCATTTTAGCCGACGCGTCTATCTTCTGGCGCATTAGTTGCGCGGTCGTTAAATGCGGGAACTTCTCGTGGTCCGCGATGTCCCAATCTTCAAATTTCAATACGGGAACCCGACCCAAGTGCGCTCCTTCAAAAATAATATCATCTGGGAGTAGTGGAGTTTGCATAGAGCTCTTACTCTCATCTATATCCTTGGGCACCTTGGATTTACCCTTCCGCGGAGGAACATATGCAGGCAGCCTGGTGAGAGGGTCCGCACCTTGGGTTTCGACTTCCATTTCTACATCCTCCTCCTCCACCAGGATTTCTTCAAACTCTTCCTCCTCATCGGCCTCCAAATTTATGGCCTTCCCTTTTCCTCTATTGTGAGCTTGGACCTCAATGGATTTCTAGGTGAGATGCGCATCGGTATCATGGTTTGCTTATCCTTCTTAGGTCTCGACGTGTGTGGTGATTTAGGGATCTCAGCGACTATCCCGACGCTCTCTGGGGCTTCTACTTCTGTAATTGCCTGTGCGACTTCCTCGGCTGTGATTGCTCTGGTATCCATGACTTCTTCGAGTGTTTCCATAGTGCGATTGCACAATTCTCTCAATGTCTCTGGTAATTGCTCAAGCAACGAATTCGCTTTCAGAATATCGAATAAGTCTCGGTTCATGAATATCTGAGTGCGCAACAACTCATTTCTCAAATTGCTAAGTGTTGTTTGTTGGACAACCATTTGTAATTTATAACACCTTTTGAATTTGAATTCAGCTGTTCCCCCCATATTCGGCCCATTAATGCTAGATTGGCGGTAGATTTTCAAGAATCTAGCCCATAAAGTTCACCTTAAATGCTTGCTGCCCGCTCCACTTCGCCTCAAATCGAGCATCACATCGTGAATAGTGACTGCAATGGTCACTTTCCAGCAGACATGCGTGCTAGCGCAACTATCCTCGCGTTGTCACGATCCTGTGATACTTCGCTACTGCGCGCAGTACTGTCATTGCGGAGTTCCCGGGCAGAGTAGTTTATAGTCCCGTGCCTCCTTTCAGTTGCCTAGAGCGCTAAGACTGTGCTTTTGTCAGTTAGTCAGATGGTCGGGCCTCCTGTGTATGGCTTCAAACGACTGCCATTCACTTTTCTTGGGAAGGGTTCTCCATTTAACTTTACCAACTGCACCGCGCCACCATCGGTAATCTCCTTAATAACATACGGTCCCAGCCAATGCATTCTGAGCTTTTTAAGGAATTGATCAAACTTACTATCATACAACAACACCAAATCATTCACCTTAAAGGTGCGCAACTTAATATGTCGATTGTGTCATGCCTTTTCGCGTTGTTTTTGGGCCTGCTGGTGAAATCCAGCCAAAAATCATTCCTCTTCGAACTCATCCAATTGCGTGAGACTCTCTTCTAGGGCTCCGCGTGATCCGGATTTAAATAGGAACGCAACAAATTACAGAGATAACCATATACACAAAGATGCAACGGAAATAATACTTCATTTCATTAATGGAAAATACTGAAATATGCTTACAACCAGAAATGGAACTAAACCAGTTAGGGCGATGGTAGCTTATCTCTGAGAAGAGATTTGATGGCTACATGCCTCTGAACTATGTTACAATGAGGCTCGAAGGCCTATTTATTGTTGAGAAACAATGGAAAACCCTTAACATTCCAAAACCTAACCCTAGGAGATGAAACGCCAAACTGTGGGCCCCGTTTGGGGGTAAATTGGTACATCAACTTCCCGGGGTCGTAACTTTGGCATATGATCTCCGTTTGACGCGTACAATAGCTCATTAGAAAGATCTATCCGAGCTCTATCATTGTTGGAACGGGCAACATCGTCCATTCCATGGACCCATGTTGCCCCCGGATTCCCCAAAAAACGTCGTATAGGGCCTCAAAATGGCTCCGGAAGTTCAGGACCCGAAAAACTGCTAAAAATAGTAAGTTGTGCTACAATTAAGGAAACTGAAAATGCTGAGAAAGACAATGGTGGGGGTCCAGGTGGACTTGGCAGGTGGCCACCAATATCCACCTAGATCACCGCGATCTATCATACCTGTGAGCGCTACTATGCGCAGACTAAGCATGATGTATTCCATAGGCATTATGACTTCCACTCCATAGACCAGCCTAAAATGTGTCTGTTCAGTCAGTTTCTTGTATGTCGTTCAATAAGCCCATAACACTACAGGTACGCGTAGGTCCAAATTACTTCGTTGTGCATTGCATACCTTGGTCAGCGCGGTTTACAGTACTTTGTTGAACGCTTCTACTGTCCCATTAGCCTGTGGGTGATACTGTGTGCTCTTCTGATGATACACTTGAAACTCTTCCGTTAGTGTGCTAATCGTTTCGTTCAGGAAGTGTGTACCGCGATCGCTCATCAAGATCTTTGGACATCCAAATTGAGTCAGTACATGTTCAAACAGAAACTTCGTGGTGGTCGCGCCTGTGTAATCCTTCACCGGCTACGCTTCTGCCCAACAAGTCAAGTACTCCATCGCAGTGATAATATACCTTGCGCCTATCTTTCCTTGAGGTTGAATAGGTCCTACAAAATCTATTGCCCACTTTTCGAAAGGTTGCAACATCATTTGTGGATTCAAAGGCATTTCATCCCTCCGTGATGGCCTTCCTGTCCGCTAACATACATCACATGCCTTGCAATATGCTTTTGAATCTTAATGAAGGGTTGGCCACCACAACCCTGCACGTAGAATCTTCTGTGTGGTTGCTCTTCCTGCATAATGTCCTCCCACAGCGCCCCCATGAGTGTTCGCGAGGATGTTACTTCGTTCAAACTCAGGTACATATCTTCGTAGTATTTCATCATTCCCCATTTTGTATAGATGCCCAGCAATGACAGAGAAATCTGTCACGCACACCACTAATTCCTTCTTTTGCTGGACAGAGTATCCTTTCGGCGCAGTTCCAGTTGTTAGAAAGTGAATTATATCCAGAGAAATCTATCGCGCGCACCACTAATTCCTTCTTTTGTTGGATAGAGTATCCTTCCGGTGCAGTTCCAGTTGTTAGAAACTAAATTATATCCTCAAAATGTCCATCCGCTACGTGCACAACAAAGTGTTGTGCGTCGGGTAATCCTTCCTTCAAACTAGTAGGTTCTTCCCATGTCTCGATGCATGATAGGTGATATGGTCCCGCGGTCAATCGTCCAAGCTTCACAACAACTTCAAAATCGTATTCCTAGAACAATAAAAGCCATTTGCAGATGCGCCCCCCAAACACAGGATTATTGACCAAGTACTCCAGCGTGAAGTGATCCATATACATCTTAAAGTGGCCTCCTAGCGAGTAGTGTCGATACTTCTTGAGCGCATATACCATAGCGAGCCCCTCGCGCTCAGTGGTGGAATAGTTCTTCTTTGTTTTGGATAACCTGCGACTTGCGAATGCGATAAGGTGATCCAAGCCTTCTCCGCCATCCTGTGTTATTACTTCCCCCATTGCTATACAGGACGCGCCAACATGGACATGAAACTCTTTCTTCCAGTTCGAGAAGACAAGAATCGACGCAGTAACCATTTTTTCCTTCAATATATCCAGGCTTTTCTTACAGTCATCGTTCCAGTATAACGTGACATCCTTTTTCAACAATTTTTCCATCGGCGCGGTGATCTGGGCATAGCCCTTGATAAACTTCCTGTAATATCCCGTATGTCCAAGAGTAGTGCACAACTGTTTCACACTTCTTGGCACTTCCAAGTTCAGAATCACTCCGATCTTTGCGGGGTCTACCATCAGCCATTGTTTGCAAATCACGTGCCCCAATAGGTTCCCAAAAGGAACGAGAAACACACAATTCTTGAGGTTGTGCGTGATTTGGTATCTTCGACAGGTATCCAACATTAAGCGCAAGCTCGCTACATGGAACTTAACCAATCCAAATACAGTCCAGTCATCAAAATAGACCTCCAAGAACTTATGAATATATTCCTTGAATGTCGCAACAACCACGCTCGAAAAGATGACCGACGCATTCTTCAATCCAAACAACATGACAGTATATTTAAAGAAACCCCACTCAGTCGCGAAGGTTGTCTTTCTCCTATCCTTCGGCACGATTTTGATTTGGTGGTACCCTGGGAATCCATTAGTGAAAGAATATGCTTCATGACCACCTACATTGTCCAATACTTCATCCATGAATGGAGTTGGAAATAGATCATGCACACAAGCATCATTCAATTTTCTGAGGTCCATGTATATCCTTATCTCGTCCTTTTACTTCTTCTCTTGCACCACCATTGGGCTTACCTAGTCATATTCTTCCACAGGCTCAATGATGCCTGCCACGAGCATTTTGTCTAGTTCTACATGGACCTTCTCCTTGTATTCCAGATTTAAGCGGTAAGGCCTCTACTTAACTGGCTTCACGTCCAGTTTCAAAGTGATCTTCATCACTCCTAGATCTCCGATTATTCCTTTCAAATCTGTAAACTTGGTTGGGAATAAGTCCTGATACTCACGGAGCAATTCAGCGACCTTATCCACCGTCGCGTCGTCCTAGTAGTCTCCAATCTTTGCGAACTTGGGTTCTTCCTCCATACCAATATTCACCTGCTTAGTTTTCACCGGTGCGATTATATCGGGGTTCTCAATCTGTGGTCCTTGAACCTCGCGGTGGCCTTTCGTCTCTGGAATGTTAATTTTCCATGGATATTCATCCTCTTCTTCAGCAATTACATTATAACATTCTAGTGCGCAACTTATCTGCGTAGCCCATTCAGGCTGCGTCAGGTCTAAAGGATCCTGTGGGATCCTAAAGATGGTCGCTTTCACCTCCTGTAGCGCTTCTTCAATACCGTCAAACTTGTCCTCAAAACTAAAGGTCATCATGAACCCTTCGTGTAGGATATCCCATTCGCCTGTCCCATGGCAAAGCTCTATTTCTATATACAAGTTCATCGTTATAACATCTAAGGTATAATATAATAGGTGCACCCACTCAGGTTGTGAATTTTCTCCATATGCTTGCACCCACTTGGCCAGATGTGTGTGCGGGTCATCCTGTCAATTGTACTTGTCTGTCAGTCGCATCTTAGGCTTTCCAAAGTGCGCTCTCATCATTCTCCTACATTCGCACCAATCTTCAAAGCTTCCTTTGTGCGTACCCCACCATCTTGTGGGCGTAACGCGTAGTACCCAGTCGAAGGCCTGGAAGCGTTTCTTTTCCAGCACCTCCGTTTCAAATGCATCCAAGAAGGTATCTACCTCATTTAGACCATCATAAGTAAGAAGATCTCTTACTTCTATCGACATGCAGTGTAGCGACATGGTCATCATATTGCAATTCAGAGTAGTTACTTCGTGTAACCTATTCTGTCATCGTTCTATTTCTTCATCAGAATTCGAAGTACAAGAGCTCTCGCGCTCCCATGTAATTCGCCCATCCGTGGTGGGATTCACCCAGTCTTGGTCTCGCGCTATTATCTTCTAGATACAGTCCAGATCATCGTCACTTTCATAATCGCGGACCGGCTCTATATAGTGAGATCTTTCAGCAGGGTCCAGGGGTATAATTACGAGCAGTGACTTCTTCTCAAAGATCATTTTTCGCTTCTTTAGATTAATTACCCCGTTCATGTCAGTGGCCCAGTTAATTCCCAAGAGCGCGGGGTAGGGATTTCTATCATCAACAATCTCTATCACTTTGAAATTTGCCAGCGCGCTCGCTCCCTCAATATCCACAGTTATTCCCTGCAATTGCCCCATGGGTATTATTTTATGTTGGTTTGCCATTCTTAGCTGAATTGGAGACCATTGCAGCGTAGGTCGCCCCATTCGCTCCCATGTTTGTTTCGGAAAAACATTCGCATCCAATCCCAAATCCAAAATGACGATCCATCTCATATTCTCCGATCTGCGCGATTAGTCTCATTTCTCGTCTCGTCCTTGTTTTATGTTTTCTGATCTTCCGAACTACGAGCGGTTCTACTGGTTGGGTCCCAGCGCATCTGTTGATGAGTTCCTGTAACCCTTTCACTGCCTTACTGTTGTGCAATAATTTCATACATGTTTCCAGGAACATTTTGAGCATGGATGGGTCCATTTCCAGCTCCGGTTTATCTTTGCTTCTTGAAGTGGAGGCATCAACGAAGCTCTTCTTAGCTTCCATGAAGGTTTCCTAAGTGCACTCCAAATTAAACTCAGCTTCTTTCGTCGGAGCTTTGTGAACCCAAGTACTCTCTTCTGGTTGTTTCCCCTTGTCATCTCTTGTTGCGATTCCACTTCAGAGCACAATGTTTACATTCGGGTCTTCCTCGCGCGGCTCAAACCTCATCATCTGTAGGTTCTGAGTCGGGGGAGGTGGCAATGCTCCTTTGTCGCGTATCCTAGCTATCAGCGTAGGACAATCTTTTGTCTCATGATCAAACAACGTGCAATAATTGCACGATGGGCGCGTTGGATTCATGCAATCATGGGCATAGTGTCGTGACCCTCTGCAATTGTAACAAATCAACTGTCCGCGACCTCTACTAGGTCCTCGTCCGCGCCCCTAAAATTCTATCAGCGCCATTCCTGCATTTTGGTCAAGCGACCACGTTTCAGCCTGAACTCTGTAGGTGGGAGTTCTATCCATCATCAACTCATAACTTCTGCAAGTATGCTCGTCATGTCCCACCGACCTACAAAAGTTGTAGAACAACTGTTGCGAATTTTGCGTATACTTCTGTAACAAGTGACAATTGTTCGTGGCATGTTTTCCAACTATTTGACAGATCGCGCACCACAAAGTAGGTGTCACGCTAGGTCCTGGTTGAGCTTCCGACCTTAAAGGCATCGATCCTCCTCCTGTGAGGTAATTTGTAAAAACTGGGCAGTGGTCTTTGTCATGACCCTGACCCTTGCATTTCACACACCATACTTCTTCACGCACTTCTAGTCGAACTGTCTTGTCCTGTTTCAGAATCTGCATCTCAAGGCATAGATTCTTCAGCTGCTCTTGGATCTGCTGAACTCCTAGGTTAGGATCCTGCATCGGGGTCTGATGAAGCCTCATGGCAATCTCTAAAGCCTTTGCCTGAGTTGTTATCTTCTGTTGTGACAGCGCACTCCTTAAATGTGGTAGTAGCGAAGCTATAAACCATTCGCAATGTTGTCCATCTGTCGGATTCATATTGGCTTCACGGATCGTACATTTCAGCCTCTAATTGAGTTCCCAAGGGGTCTCGCTTGGTTGCATCGTGATCTCTTTAAATCCCACAATCGACTACGCTTCAGATTTAGGCCTGCTAAATTCTATATTTAGAGCTGGTTGGATATTCGCGACTCTCACATTTGGGTTATCGTTGGAGTACTTAATGTACTAGGTCAGCGCATGATCTTGTAGGGTGCTAATCGGTATCGCTTTCTTTATATGGTCATCTATAACACCTTGCGCTTCCCATACAACCCTTACAACGAACCAAAATTGGTCTGGATCCTCTTTTCCTAAACCTTTGAACACATAAAACTTCACTGTGTTTGCCATACTGAATCGCGGTGGTGGTGGAGTTGGTACGGGTGAAGATGAAGGTGATGGAAGTGAAGTCGGTGGTGGTGTGGGTGGAGGTGGTATTCGCAAAATTCTTTGTCTTGTCAGCTGAATAACACTTTGCGGAGAGACCTTCGCGAGCTCTTCCTCGTCCCCTCGTGGAGGTGAAATCAGGGGGCTATTTTCTGGACCTTTATTTCCTTCGTTCCTCTAAACCATTCCACTTCACGTAGCCCCGAACATCAAGGTAACTACATAACCCTCTTTTTGCACAAAAACATTTTAATCCAAGTATTCAAAGACTTTACGTACTTACCTCGCAATCCTTTGACAAAGCATCGCTCTGCCTCACTGTAGGTGATCGAGGTGTCGACCGCGGACTCAGTAACAAATCCTCTTATAATATGATCGAGCCAATGATCAAGGACGTGCGCGATCTTATCCTATGATACTTCCAACCTTTGCACTAGCTCTAGGGTCCACACAATAGGACCATCAAGTTTCAACCTTCCTTGGCTATCTGCTAGCTTCATGATCCACTCGTATAACTCAGTAGGGAAGGATGTGAAGAAGATTTCGTGGATCTCCATATATAGGTAGTTGTCTAGCCACTCTTCTTTTGATAGTCGCAGGTTTCTGTTCTCCTGCATTGCGAACTCGTGAATTCTTCTATCCAACCAGCCTTCGATCTCTTTCTTAGTTGGATTCCAATGATACGACATCACACATCTCTTATGCAGATTCCGTTCCCGGCAATAGAACCATTTATTGTCTTATGGGGGCCTGATCCAGGTTCAAAGTTATTGAGCCAAACAAATCCCTACGCTACTAGCCCTTTCGGCATCAGCCTGAGGAGCGCGGACTAAAGTCTCACCTGAAGCAGTATGGGGTGATGCTGGAACCAAGTTTCCGCACCCTTGAGATGGATGTGATGTTGGTTTAGTCCAACTATATCTTGCCTTTTTTCTCTGTTCTAACCGTAAATACCTTCACGATCTATTATAATCAGCTTTTGCGTAGCCCTAACCAGGGGCTGAGATGCTTTCGCGCTACTATGGCAGTGAACCGCGCTATTAGACTAAGTATCTTACTTATCTTATTATCAGATCTTAGTTATCTTTGCGTAAACAAATATTCTCACTTGCATGCACTTAACCAATATAGTTATACACATTCGCGCATCATATAAGCATTAGAAGTGAAATTCATACCCAATATAACAGATGCATAAACAGGAAATAAATACGCAGAATTGATAGGAAACTTCTTTTTATTAATACTTCAGATGGTTACAGACTCGACTCGCCCTACGCACTCAGCTGTAGGGGTCCACGCACTCAGCTGATGGGGTCTGCGCACTCAGCTACAGACTACTAGGCCTCTGCGCACTCAGTTACAGAGCCTCTTCCTATGCTACGACCCAAAACTAGACTTTACACTTCAGATCTATCTCGCATACATCATTATTCCTTACACTGGTTTGATGCCTTAACTACTTAGAGCTTCGCTCTATTTATACAATCCGATGGTTCGCGGATCATGGGTAGATCTGTACAGCTGACATTACATTATCAAAATAAGGGCAGGCAACCCTATGACTCTTTAATAACTACGTGCTCCGCGTCCACAAAATGCAAAGTCTTTACATTGGAATTACAAAATTTGGACCAAAATCTGGGCTCTAAGCCCCAAAACTACCCTTGGGGGATCCCGCGCCCAACACTCGCGCTGGCAACATGAATTTTAAAGGCAAAACCGCGTTGACCCTCTTAAGGAAGTTTTTCCCAAAATGAAGGAGAAGCTTCACTCACTAGAAAGCTCAAGAACGACGACGTGGTTTTAAGTAGATGAAGATTGGAATGAGACCTCCCATTTCTAGCCCTAGATCCTACTCCCACGGATCTCTCCCTTGAGATGTGGAACTCCTCCCTATTTTCATGGATCCTCAACTCCCTCTCCTTTCTTATAAATGAAATTCCCACTACCCACTAATGGTTGGTTGCCATCCTAAGTGCTGAATTATGCCCAATTGCTGCCCATTTGCAAAGGAGAAAGGTGTTTGAAGGCTAAGGCTTGGACTTGGAATCTCACTTGAAGGAGGCTTCCAACATCAAGGCTTCATTGGTTGTAATGCTTCCTTTTCATCTATTTATAATACAATAAATGTTTCCTTTCATAGATGTTTCAATTATTGTCCATTTATTGTAATACTCCTTGATCCATTACATAATTTATATTATAATGTGTTGTGCTTTGCATGGGTTTGTTGTCTCCATTTGATCTTTCTTGCAGGCACTCATCTACAACAACAAAGAGGAGATTGTGATTTTGGAAGTAAAGGAATCAAGGTCAACATCAAGGATATTAGCATCAGACGGAGGTAGGAGATCTAACCTCCTTTGCATTTTCTAGTATGAACTAGGAAATATTACATGTAATTGTCTTCTGTTGTTGCTAGATCCTCCCATAGGACTATAGGGATTGTTTCTGTCCGCAAAAAGGATTGCCTACACAACAAGTACCAAGACTACTGCAAGGCCAATGAAGATATTTTCAAAGTGACACAAGGGGAAGATGAAAACTTGGAGTACTATGTGGAGTGATTTCAATACAACCTTCAAAAGTCAAAGAATAAGCATTTGACAAAAGAGATCTTGAAAACACTCTTACTTGATGGAATTAAAGATGAATTTTTAGAACTCTTAAATTTGATAGGAAAAGGTGATGTTTTTCAGCTATCATATGATGTTGTTTGTGATTTATGCATAAGGTATTCAAGAGGAATCTTGAAGGCTGGTAAAACTTCTAAGGATTTTTTTTTTTTCAAATTTGCTATAAGAACAAGAGATATAGGATCTAAAATCAATGATTTTTTTGAAAATTCATTTTATTAGCTCTCTAAATTCACAATTGGATGTTCTATAGCTTAAGAGAAATCAAGAAAAAATTTAATTGGTGTTTTGCCCTCAGTGCTGAAAGAAACATTCCATAGATAGTTGTTCTTTCTTATCTAGGATGGAAGTAGCATATCAAAGAAATCGAGAAACTGTAACAAGCTCACAACCATGGACCATGGCCTACATGTATGGTTCAAAACACTTCCTTTCCATTTTCTTACTTACATAATCCATTATGGAATGCTCATGTGTTAGGGCAGTCATGCCAATCTCAATATAACCCCCACCAATCTTGTCCACAAGATTGGCATGACTCATCTTATGATTACATGACTAATCTCCCTCACCTTGTAGATCACATCATCCATATTCTTCACCAGCTCTTCAACAACATCTTGTTTTCCAATCAAAACCATCCACACAACCCAATCAGCTACATCACCAAAATCCTCCATGCCCTACACAATTTCCTACTCACCTCATTTCATATCGTCACAATAATAAACCAGTACCACATGCTTACAGTGCTAAACTGCAAAATTTACCCACACTTCCCACCCATTCTATCTCACATGCACCCTTGCAGAAAACTTTTATTGAGATTGGGAAGGTTTCAAATCCAAAAATTGTAGAAGCTATGGAAGAAAATGAGGTTTCTTCTAGTCTGCATCAACAAGCCATCGAGGTCAATAAGACATTATAAACTCAAGAACTTCACGATATGACAACTATGGGAAATCAAGAAAGCAAATGTTGTATTGAAGATTGGTTTCACTCCATTTTTCGCAGCATCCCTCCATACTTCAACAATTTTTGGCATCATATTTTCAAGGGAACTTGGTCTCTCCTACCTTGGTATTTATTAATGTGTATTTTTCTAGTTTGGGTATGTACATACTTGAGGCCTTGTTTCGAAAATGGTATCGTTTGAAGTATTCTTATACATAAATATATTTCAAGTAGGTTAGTGTAGAAAATAAAATAAATAAGTACAAAATAAATAAATTTTTTTATATGTAAAAAGGGTTGTGTTTGTTGAAATATGCTATTGTAAATCAATATCAATAATATATATTTGAATTTATTTATGTAGACATATTATATTGAAAATCATATATCTACAAACACTCATCACCATTTTGGAAAAAATGCTTGTTTATCATATTTTATCGCATATGAGTTTGATAAAAATTACTAAAAACATAGTCGAGACAGTCATGTTTTGAGGGACCAAACATGAATATTTTTAAAATTTGTTTCTATCCTAAGTAGCCCTTGATGTCTAATTTAAAACCCATTTTGAATCACTCAATTTGGATCTCAAACAAAAAAGTTATGACCAAAACATTGACTGGGTGTCTCGTAGGTAGCTCAGGGACATGGGACAATAAGTTTTTAGAGACCTAAATGGCTAGATTTTGCAAACCTTTTTCTATGGTATATTCCCCTAGAATATATTTTACAAGTAAGTTTGAATCACTCTATTTTGATAACGTATGAGAAAGTTATGACCAAAATACTGACTACTTATCGTAAATCAACACTCTTAAATTTTTGTTCTTTTAGCTGTTCCTTAGCACAGATGACCCATCAATTCTTCTTGTATTCAAAACCTGTTTCTATTGGAGATATATAAATGAATCTAATTTAATATCCAACTTGAATAAGTTCAATTTGTTATCAAATGAAAGAGTTACGTTCAAAATATGGATTGTTGGTATAAGTTGCAAAATAGAAAACAACTCTCTTATGCAGGTCGTTTTGAGCATGTTTGACATATCATCACATGAAATTTTTAAGCCTGTTTCTATTTGAAATACAAGTATTTATTCACTTTCACTTGGATTTGTAATAAACTCAAATTGGATGAAAAACAAAGAAGTTATGAATGAAACATTGTTGGTTAGTATGGTCGAGCACTGCTCTCCACAGGTGACAATTTTTTATTTTATTTTTACAAAGTACTTGTTATTTTTTTTGCATATTTATTAGAATAGGGGACCTCGATCACCTCTCTTTCTCCATAATTTCATTTTTTATTGCAAGTAGACGCTCGTTTTTTTGTATGTCCCGAGAGAATAAAAAAGATTAATTCATCAATGAGTGATTCTTAAAGGCAATGTTAATGAATAATGAGATTTCATAAGAATCTATTGATAAATTTAATATCGTATGATGTTGAGTCTTTCTTGGTGCCATGATCTAAAAGTTTTGGGTCATAAGAGCTTGTTGCAATTTTCCCCCCACTATTGCCCACCAACACAAAGAAAAAAGTGTCAAGACTTTTTCATTACTTGATGGATTCATAACAGGGGAAATGAAGAATTGATCTCCATTTGAAGATCCAAGTCATTGCTACCAAACTATTTTTCCAAAAGATCTTTTGTTTCCTTTCATTTATCATTGACAAATTGTTGTTCCCTTTGGAAACAACATTGCTGCACTCGAAATCATAGTTGTTGTAATTTAAGTTATTTACTTATTTATTATTTTTCAATAAAGTGTTGTTTCTTTTCTCATTTCTCTTATGTTTTTATGTTTCAAGTGTTGTTTCCTTCAAAGTCACGATTGTTGTTGCTTCATCAAAATAAAAGAAGGAAGTTCTTAAGTTTCATGTTGTTGCTCCATATCTATCCATTTGTGCCCTAGTCTCATTAAGAATATGGTTGCCTCATATCTAATATTAAACATTATTATGATAAGTCTTGTTAGAAATGATTTACTCTTAATTCCTCACTATTTTGTAAAGTGACTATGGATGTTGGATGACTAATCCTTTTCATGTCATCTTTCTAGGATCACCCATTGTGTTTGTTTTTGGGAGGGATTACAACAATCATGCTTGATAGTTCATGTCCACAAGCTTAAAATGGTATGGGAAATTTTGAGGTTGTAACATGAAACAATGGTACTATTGGATAAATAATTATCGAATCACAATTGTTGCTACCTTAGGTACAATTATTGTTCCCTTTGTCACAATTTTTGTTTCCTAACTCACAATTCATGTTCCCCCAGTGACAACTATTGTTTCCTGACTCATAGTTGTTGTTCCCTTAGTCACAACTGTTGTTTCCTGACTCACAATTGTTGCTCTCTCAGTCACAATTGTTGTTTCTTGACCCACAGTTGTTGTACCTACAGTCACAACTGTTGTTTCCTAACTCACAGTTGTTGTTCCCTTCGTCACAACCATTGTTTCCTAAGTTAGAACTGTTGTTCACTTAGTTACAATTGTTGTTTCCTAGGACATAGCTGTTGTTCCATCAATTACAGTTGTTGTTACCTCATTCATGGTAGTTGTTACCTAAGTTAGGATCGTTGTTACCTAAGTCACAACTATTTTTATTAGCCCATTTTCCAACTTTTGATTCAATGCTTGTAGGTCTTTCTAATTTTTTTCTCCTTGGTGAATGGGAAATACTTTTAATGTGCTAGGTCCACTTTGACATAATGATTGGGTAGTCAATTTATCTTTGTTTATCTATAAACATAATCTCATTTTGAAGGAATAATTATGGAAAGATGATTTCATCATGCCAACTTTCTTAATTTTTCACGTCCTTCATCTTGTAAAATTTATGATGATTACCACAAATTTGTACTTAAATCTTTCCGTCACTATCTAACGAACTGTTCCTCAACCCCAATCTTAACGAAGCAAAATATATTTATCAACAATCATTTTAAGGTTATTAGTTTTCGAGAAGCAAGGTTAACCAAGTTGAAAATAGTTACTACAAAACTTTTTATGCCATCCCTAACTCTTAAGGAGTTGAGCTGCCACCCCATCTATTAAGTAATCTTTTGTTGATTAACAATACACATAGTTGAATTTTAAGCATAAATAGTAAACTGAAGGATAGGAGGTCTCATCACGAGTTGACCTACCATGATCATAGGTCCTAATAAAGTGACATTACCATTACTGGTCACCAAGCCAGGGTAATGGCCTTTGGTTGTAAAACTAAAGGACAAGAGGTCTCATCATGAGGCAACTTGTTCACTTTTGTTAGCTCTCGTGAATGGCGTTGTTATTAAATAGTTACGAAGCTAGAACAATGATCTTCAGTAGACATCTAAGTTAATTGAAATGCTCTTGTAACTTTGTATTTATTTATAATAGATGGGACACCGATGTCTCAATGGGTTAAAAAGACATCCCTATCGAGGCTATGGACGCCCGCTGACAACAATGGCCATGCCTATGGTATAGAAGTTAATTCAATACTATGATATACTTGGTTACCTTGTTTTTTGAAAACTAATTGCCGATAAAGCCTACTGTTGCATATCTAAGGTTTGCTAGAACTCATGGTTCATGGGGTAATATTTAATTAATTCTTAGATGATGATGTTTATGGTTTATATCTATTAATGAGTTCTAAATATGCACTTTGCATGTCACAGACAAAAAATTTAGGATATTCTAGATTTGGAATTTTGTATAATCTAATCTATCATTCCTTTGTTCTACAAAGTTTCATATCTTTAAACAAAGATAGTTGCTTTACCCAATCAGTCGCCATTTATTTGTAGCTTAACAACACTACTATTATTTTGGGGTAGACTAAAGAGGCTTAATTTTGATTGTGAATGTTAGGTAATTGGTCAGATCTTGTGAAGTAGAGACTGAGATAGCTAATTCATCCCATGTATCACAATTTTTATGACCATAACAACCAAAGCTAATGGGTTTAGGGAATGCATCTTTTTTTCATCATTTTTACCCTATTTTATATTCACTTTTTATCCATTATTATCCCATGGCATTCATAACAGGATTATGCCACTTCTATATATAATGAGGTAATTGAGCTGATGAATTACTGATTGAGACTACTCATTAGATGTGTTATAGAAATATTTATGACATGGAAACTAGTCAGTTTGGGGGAAGGAAACCGTGCTACACTTTATGATTACTTTCTTTTAGCTTGCATGGCCTCCACCTTCCGTATCACTTTCAACATCAGCTCAACCTACATCAACTTCAACAAATATCAGTCAGTCCATATCATTCCATTCTTTCATGGAGGTAAAACTTGAGGTAAAATAGCATAAGTTTCAGATTTATTAAAAGTTTAGGAGAATGCCATGAAAAACCGTTGAGCATTATTCACTCATTTTTCAACCATTATTTCCCCTTCTTTACCACTTCCCATTTTTCAGAGACACGAAAGCTTTTTGTTTGGGGGAGTGTATTTCTCATTAATTTATTTATCATGACCATGTCATCAATACTCTTTATCATCCATCGATATCCTTATTCATTCTCAAAACCTCCCTTATTCCATGTTGTTTTAAACCAAGCAGAGATTTCAACAACGATTATAACAACAACCTCAAATTGTTTTCTAGTGTAGCATGAGGGTATGCTAATTTTCCAGGTTGGGGGAGGAGTTGTTATGAATGATGGATGTTTTCTCCTTTTTTCCTCATTTAAGGCATACAATTTATTTTTATATAGTGCAAAAATTGATTTGCATATATCTTTAAAACTATGAACTAGATTCTTGTTGTTTTTGGACAACAAAGAGGTGTGATTAAAATACATAAACCCAAAAAATTTGGAGCTAAACTAGTTTGTAAGACTCTAGAAATCATGCACTGTCACCTACAACCATTTTGCTTATATCTCATGATCTGTGGATCATATAGCTCTAATTTTCGAAGTGGAGAAGCATTAATATAGTAGAAATATTCCAACAAAATTTCAACAAAATATGATTTGTAGTTTTTGAGAAAATGGTTAATGAAGTTTGATATTACTTATATCATATTTTGTTGTAACTTCATATACATATGGTTGAAAGTCATTGTGAAAATTGTTATGACATCATTAACATTGCTAGAAATGAAAAACCACTATTTTGAAGAGGCTGTTGGGGAAGAATTCTTATGTTCCATCAATATCATGAGTTAGGGTGAGCATTTTGATTAATGTATTACAACTTGGTTAATATCGAGGCATTGGGTTGCATGAGGACATGCAACATGTTTAGTTTGGGGGAGATATTGGGCCACTAAATTATCATTATTATTACGATTTATTGACATCTATTTCATCCATTTCCACCATTCTTTTATCACTTTATTTATCTTAATTTATCATATAAGTCTATTTCATAATTATTTATGCTCTTGTGGATAAGTAATACTTGTTCTCCTTTATTTTTATTAAATTGATGATTATTATGCATGCTTTTTCCAATGATGGTTTATTAATGAATTTGTTATAATCACTGATGATTTTAGCCTCCAAGATCTCTTCCAGATTGAAAATTTGATCTTTAACTCATAGTCAAATATTTCAACTCAGAAATTCACTAAGATAAAAAGTGACAATTCTGTGTTGGACTTTTCGGGCAAATGAAGATGAATCTTGAAAATTAGAGAAACAAGTTTTGTGTAGAACGGACCAAATTAGTCTTTCTATAAGAAATTTTCCAAAACGCGGTCTTGATTGAAAGAAACACAAGGTTCTTTGAAGACAATTTTCTCATATTTGTTGTTTGATCATTTTCCCAATTGTTCCAATTGCAATACCAGATTCGGCTAGTTCCAGCTGAATCATGATGGAGAGATCTTTCAGATATGATCTTGTTTATTGAGATTTTGTAATCAATCCAAAATTGTAATGGAAAATCATTTTGTAATCAATTTAGTTGTAATTTCCCTTTGCTATTTTTGTATTTAAATGAAAACAAAGATCAAAGAAAGGGGATGGACAATGACTGAATTAGAGGCATAACTTAGAGTTGTATTGTATCTATTTCTAATTTTTAATGAAAGGAGATATCAATGGAATTTCATAATTGTCTACTTGTAATCTGATCTGAATTATTTTTGAAGGCAGAACTAACTCTTGGGCAGTTGGGCCCACTACCTTGGATGAGGTGTTGCCTTGAACAGCTAAAATAGTTTGGTTGTGTGCTTAATTACCTTGAATTTCAATTGATGTTCCTTAAAGTAAATTTCCTTTTTTCAAGTAACTTGTTGGCTACTGCATTTTCTAGATTTCTATTAATTCACTGCTCTAGATTAGCATTTGAATTATGTTGAGTGCAATAGGTTTTCTTGATTCAACGAGGTGTGGTTTAATTTAGTATTGATTCAAGTAGTGTGATTAGCATTATTTTTTTCTTGACATTCACTTTCTTCTTTTTAAATTTAGTATTGTTGTTCAAGTCTTACCTTTTATTTCTGGTTGAATGAGCTTGATGGTTTAGAACACGATAATATAGAACCAATATTAGTGGTTGGTATATAATTGCATATATTTTGCGTACTACCTTGAAAAAAAAAGATGTTCCTCGGGATGATAATTAATGTCTAGGTGATTAGTGTTTTTATTAAGAAATTGATTTCCCCAACACCATTGCCTTTGCCAATGCCCCCTTAGCCATAAACACAACAAGTGATGCCCACTAGGATATTTTTCCCAACATTTAGCTTGGAATAAGTGTCCTGTGACCTTGGTCTTATTTTGCCTTTATTAACTTTATTACATGAACAGAGCTTTATAACTTAGTTTGTTGCAGTATTTATAATGATCAACCTGCTCAAAAGCAAAATGATTATGACAAACATGACAACATGACAACCGTACCGCTTATTGGAGCTTTATAACATAACTCATTGTGGTATTTACTATAGAAACCATACATAAATATGTACAAATACCAAAATTGCTTTGCCTCAACAGGCAAGCAATGAAGGATGCATAGCTTGCATGTGATCAACCATCTCCCATGTAGCTTCATCAGGCCTAGAGTGCTTCCACTACACTTTAACTTGCTTGATTGCTTTGTTCCAAAACATGAGTTGTTTCCGCTGCAATATGCACTGAGGTTCCGAATGGAATTCTCCTTCTGGCTCCACCTGCAATATAGAACAATCAATAACATGATCAAAATCCTTTAGATTCTTCTTAATAACCTTCATTTCTTGTTCCATTTTTTCCAACATATCTGATCCAATAAGTACCTTGTTCATTGGATCACTCCAGCTGATGGGAGTATTACAACTCCACCCATACAGTGCCTCAAATAGACTCATCCTCAATGACTCTTGATAACCATTGTTGTAAGCAAACTCAAACAATGGAAGGTGCTCCTCTCATCTCCTCTGCTATTTCATGACATACATACTCAACATATCCTCCAGGATCATGTTGACCCTCTATATCTGTCCATCTGTCCGCGGATGATAAGTTGCACTTAAGGCCAACTCTCTCCCCAAACTTGCAAACATCTCCTTCCAAAACTTGGAAGTGAACTTAGCATCCCTGTCCGACATAATCTTCTTTGGAACACCTTGTAATCTCACAATCTCCCTTGTGAAGACATGTGCCACCTCACTAGCTGAATAAGCAGTCTTAATTGGAATGAAGTGAGCTAACTTGCTCCACATGTCAACCAAAACCATGATAAAATCATGCTGCCTTGATGTTCTCGAGAGCTCTGTGATGAAGTTTATGGAAATGACCTCCCATTTCCACTCTGGAATCGAAATAGGCTAAAGAAATTCACCTAAATGCTTACACTCAACCTTCACCTGCTGACACTCCAAACATATAGCCACAAAATCTGCCACTTCCTTCTTCAGATTCGGCCAATAATAGAACTTCTTCACTGTTGTCAACGTCTTTTGATACCCTAGGTGACCTGAATATGGCTTGACATGAAAATCCCTCAAGATAAGCTTCTTGAGCCCACTGTCATCTGACATGTAAATCTTGTCCCTAAATATCACCAAGCCATCTGCCATGAGATGACAGTGCACATCTTGATCATCTATACCCTGTTGTAACCCATGCTTAAGCTCCCTTTACTTGTCCTCTTGTTGTTTTGCCTGTAAGATTTGATCCTGTAAATCTTGTCCCATATGAGCTCATTGTTACAACATGGTTCATCTACACTCTCCTGCTGAGAGCATCTGCAACCCTCTTCTCCTTACCCTTAATGTATCTAATCTCAAAGTCAAACTCACTGAGGGTGGCCAACCATCTAGCTTGCCTTGCATTTAGATTTGGTTGGTCAAATATATATCTCAACCCACTATGGTCGCTCATCAATACAAACCTCCTACCACAAAGATAATGCCTCTACGTCTTCAAGGCATGAATATTTGTTGACAACTCAAGATTATCTATAATAACCCCGAGTTAAAAGCTCATGTAATAAAAGTTAATAAAGGTAAAATAAGACCACGGGAAAGGGACACTTATTCCAAGCTAGATGTTGGGAAAAATATCCTTGTGGGCATCACTTGATGTGTTTATGGCTAAGGGAAATTGGCAAAGACAATGGTTAAGGCTTTGGAAAGGAAAAAAGGTATTTTTGGCACATTATTTATGAAAATAATGGGAATTAGGAGAAAAGGAAGGTGAAAGGTCACAGGTTGCATGTGAGGAGGAAAACGAAGGAAAATAATGGAAAAATGAATAAAATGGAGGCCTCAATAATAAAAAGGCTTATGAGGATCAGCTGGTACCTTTTTTTTCTAGTTCAGTTTTGGAATTAGCTTCAGAGAGGAGAAAAGCAGCGAGAGGAGAAAGAAAATAAGCAAGCAAGGAAAGGAAAGGAAAGGGAAGCAAAGGAATACAAGGATCAAGTAGCTTCAGTGGGAATACTTGCAGGTAACAGACTACATGTGTGACTTCCTAGCTAGTTTTTACATGCATGGTATGTGCATGTTGGTATATGGTTCTTTTGTTGTCACTCGCATGGATTTTGCCAGGATTGACAGTGGATTTTAGCTTAGCCTTTCTATTTCTGGATATCCATGGTGTGATGGGATTGTTCTCGGTTTGATCTTTGGATTGTCGAATGCTTTTGGAATACGGGGTAAGGTGGTCTTAATAAAATTCCCAAAGGCCTAGGAATCCATTGATCAGTAATGGCAGGATACATGGTAAAGCTTGAGGGTGGAGACAAGAAAATTTCTCGAGGATGGTGAAGAAATTTTGAGGCATCCAAGGTCGGTTTGGTTTTGTGATCTCGACATCAGTTTAGGTGTGATCATTATATGGATAGGGTGGAGGTGTTTTAACCTCTAGATTCCCTTGGCTGTCTTTGGACTAGTTTATCCCATGAGGTCCCAAATTCATGCTTGGAATATGGCATGGGGGTGATTAGCAGAAGAGAAATTTGGCTAAGCCAATCTATGGTTGGGTGGAATGTGGAAGTCTCGAACTCAGTCGATATTTTCCTATGTTTAATAAAAGCTAAGTTATCTTGCTTTTGGTAAGGAAATGTACTGGTTATTATGTGGCTTTAATGGTTGTTCCCTTATTGTTATTTATCTGGTTATATGATGGTTATAAGCATGGTTATATGACAGTTCTCAGTCATGGCTCTATTCATGTTTTTACTTATAACTAAATAAATAATGAATACAAGACCTAATTGATGATATGACAGCTAATGTGAGAAGGTAGAGACCCTTCTTGTTAAACCTTAGTTGAGTTTTCAGTCCCTTATGTTCAGACTTGTATTCATAACCTGTAGGTTGTATCTACCAAGTGTTTGACAAAATGTTAGTCCTGATTAGGGATGGTCAGGTCAAGTCTTGGTTCCTGTAGAAATTTTGAATAATATGACACTTATTCACAGAGATTATCCTGATTATACACTATTTGCGGAATGCATGCATAATACATAACCTCCTCTACGTTGATCATCAATTTGCAGAATTTAGAAACAATCACATGCGCACATTGAAGCATCAATCACACATATCAACACAGTATATCACGGGGAAAGCATACAGCTAAAAACCCCCAACTATCTGTATATTATATTGATTGAGAACATGTAACAATACATAGTACAATACTCCTCACAAGTACTTAGTACTATCTCCACCTGTTACACACAAACTAGCTCAGATCTGAATCAATCACAGGTTCAAATCTCCTCCATTGCTTGCCTGCCTCCACTGCGCAATCCTGCATGAGAATAGATGAGTATGGCTGATCCAAACTCTTATTTCCCTTGGCTGAACCACGCAATCCTCATTGGCAATACTCAATCCATTAATTGTGCAAATATCATGCACAACTATAGTCACAACTGACAGCTGTCTTGCCCTTTCACTCACCTCTAACACTTGTCTCCACTGAACTGTCCATGCACTGAGTTAACTGATGTATTCTTTAGTTGATTTATGAGTTAATAATTAGTGAATTAATTAATAATTAATTCACATCACTCATCACTAGTGTATTCTGCAGTTAGACTAAATACAACTAGTTCAACCAAGTCAAACTGAACACAACTCCACCAAACTCAACCACTTGAGTTCTAACTGAAGTCCATCATGCAATAGCTCAACTGACCCATAAGAAAAGCATATTTCCTTCTGGCAGTTGCATGTGCCACATCCGTAGCTCGAACTGAAGTGCTCCAAGAGGATAAGATAATGTTTATAGTCCAAATATTATTAAGAGCTAATAATATTCGACTATTCTATTTTTAGCCTGGCAGTCTAAAAATAGACTCCGCCCATATGTCTAAAAATAGAAGTCCATCTATTTTTACCAACATGACCAATCATCCACAAATAGCATCCTGCAACTCATAGACCATGATCCATATGTCTTAAAATAGACATAGTCTAAAAATAGACTCTACGCCAAAAATAGCCTGCGGGCCCACTTAGTGAAGGCAACTTCTTTTCACTAAGCTCCATCATCTTGTTGCATTTTCAACACTCCCTCTCAACAAGATATGGATTAGCTGCAACCCCTATCCTGCAACTCTGGAATGTTCTGCATGCAACACATTTTCCCGGTCCACTTGCTCCAACAACACTTGGAACAAAAACACTCCCAACTAACCACTCTATTGGGCTAGGAACATACTCTGATGCTGAAGCTCTACCTGCTGCTGACAAGTGCTCCCTATCTGACATCTACGCTACTGCAACATCTCCATGCATCTCGCACCATTGCACACCTCTCTGTTCCACCTAGCACTGTGCAAAACACTTGTGCCTCTCGCATTACTGCAGCCTGCTAGCTATGCACTGTCCTGGGATTCCCTACACTATCGCTCTCTTTGCCGCCCCATCCGCATCTGTCTCTACCCAATCAGTCAGTTCCTATTACTCCACACCGGGGCTCCCGTAGCAAGGTCTCATCCAAAAGGTTGGGTACCTCAAGGATTCTGCCCCTCCTCCTTGGGACGATCACTCTATATTGCCCCACCTCCTACCTGGAGGTATGGCTGCATGTGATCCCTCAGCCCACCTAGCTCGAAGTTTCCCCCTACTGGAGGTCTCTGCATGAGTAGATGTCTCTACTCGATCTCCACTCAGCTTCCCCTGTTGTGGCTACTCCACAACCTCCTGAAGCTGCTGCACCAATTGTGGCTCCTCCACAATCGTATGGGACTTCTTCTGGCTCTGCATGTTGAGAGGTAATATACGCTCCCTCTCAACCACCAAGTCTCCATCAGTTGCCTCGCTGCTCAAGGCTTTGCATGCATCTTGAACCTTAAGAGCATACAGGTTCTTGACCCGTGAACCAATCTGCTTCACTTGTCTAGTGATGATGTGTCTAAGGAAAACCTTTCCCTCACTGAAGACTACATCATAGCCTCTGTCTTCCACCATCGCGATCGACACCAAGTTTCTCTTCAGTCCTGGTACATACTTGACATCGGTCAAGGTAAGGCGAGCTCCATGCTCCCTCTGAAAAATAATCGTGCCTACACCTGAGACATTATACTTCTCATCATTACCCATCGCTATGAGTATCTGGAGATCTTTCTCCTCCAAAGTACTGAACAAACTCTTGTCACCAGTCATGTGGAAAGAAGCTCCACTGTCAAGAAACCAACCACTTCCCACCATGGATGAAACCATGCATGCGAAGAGTGTGAAATCCAACTCAAATTGTGAAGCAAGTGCCTCACCTTCAGATCCTTCCCTGGATCCCTTCTTGGATTTCTTCTTTGGGCAATTAGTAGCATAATGGCCCAACTCATGACAACGAAAGCATCTCACCTTCGACTTGTCAACCTTCTTCCCATTATTGGAAGAACTGGATTTGAAAAGAGAACCCTTCTCCTTCCCCTTCTTTGCTTTGGCAGCTAAAGCGCAATTTTCTTCATCAGATGCCTTTGATGAAGATCCGTCCCTGGTATTCCGCCTGATCTCCTCTTGCACAAGATCCGACCAAAGTCTCTCCCATCCTGGCAATTTCTCCCGACCATTGACAGAGTCCTGATAGGAATGCCAACTCTTCGGAAGACCAAGGAGAGCCAAGCTCACCAAGTCTTCATCATCGACAGTCACCCCCACACTTCCCAGCTCATCCCGACATTGGGTGAACTTCGTGAGATACCTGGGCATACTGTCTCCATTCTCACACTTAATGTTTCTGAGTCTATTCTTGAGCGCCAACTTCCTCTAGTCGCTCTTGCTTTGGAATAGATTTGTCAACGCTTTCCTATGGAGAAGCCTTTCCATGCAGGCTGGATACAATGTGATTTTTCACGCCCTCCAACAGAATCCTTCGACACTTTGCTGTCTTCTTTTGCCAAACCTCAACGTGAGCAGCATCAGTAGGCTTTGGGACCTCAGCCTCTATGAACTCCTTCAGCCCATTGTCATCTAACACCGCCTCCATCCTGTATTTCCATGCAATATAATTCTAGCTGCCTTCAAGACCATACTGGCAATCCATAGAAAGACATTTCAACTTTGACACCAAGAAAACACTGCTGCAAATTCGAATTCCACCAGCTCAAAACTCAACCGCTTCTGATCTAAAATTCGTGAGAACAAAGTATTTCTCGTACAGAGATTGACTGTATGGGCTTTTACCGGATATCTCACCTTCCAAAAGAAGGATGAATCCAGAGGCTACCTGGCCCGATTACAGACTCTGCCTGAAGAAATAAAATGTAATCACTTTCTGAATAATAGATCTGATGATCAACTCTGCTCCGATACCATGTAGAAATTTTGAATAATATGACACTTATTCACAGAGATTATCCTGATTATACACTATTTGCGGAATGCATGTGTTAGCTACCTATACCAATAGGTTTCATATTTCATGATTGGCAAAGAAAGTTCCAAATATGCTCCGCTTTGGTGATACAAAGATCCCATATTTCCAAAAGGAGACAATGTGTGTATATAGCTTCATGTTGATTAAGTTTTGATGGATGGTCCAAAAGCCTAATCTGGATCATGCCATGTTTCAATTTTTTCTGTTGTAGAATAGAGAAAGAAGTCTGTCCAAACTGTTTAATCTTGGCAGACCAACAGCTTAGGTAGAGATGTAAGGTTCCCAACTGCTTAATCTGGGACCTTGGAAGCAATAAGGGTAGTTCTGGATAGAAAATCAAAAGAAAAAGCCAAGAGAAAAGAAAAGGCAAACAAGGGTCTGCAAGTCTAAGTGCACCCTCCAAGAAGAAACAAAAAATGCTAGGCAAGTAGATGGGTAGGCAGATGGGGTTGCAGAATTGGCATTTCTTTCAAATGAATCTTGCTGGTCTAAAAACACAGCAAAGCAAAGGAGCATGACTAACTCCCTTTTCCCCATTTCACACTCATTACTAACATCCCTTCATCAGTTGTGTTCATAAAGAGAATCCAAGTTTTATGTTGGTTCTTATTCCTTTGAAAGCCACATTTCTTGTCTAAAATTCTTTTTATTTTGATCTACTCCCTAAGCTAAGTTGTTCTCATATAAACTTAGTGACTTCATCCCTCATTCACTTCTTACATTCATATTAACCCCTAATTCTTATTATCTAAATCCCCTATGTTACCCTTTCCCTACTATTATAACACTATGGTGTATAAACCCCAAGCATTGTATAAATATCCCTCCCCTTGGCATTATAGCCATATGTTCACTGTTAGGGATTAAATTGACATCTGGTCAGTTTGAGAACCCTAAGCCTTACCCCTCTTTCCCCTTCAGAAGTCATTTAACCCATTTAACCCTTCATTTGCTAAAAAACCTTGTAAAAAACCCTGTTTTCACCCTTAACCCGCTCAATTGCAAAATACACATGAAAACCCACTTTTTCCGATTTATCCAAAGTCTGGGCGCTATGCGCAATTTTATAAAAAACATTGAAAAAACCACGCAAATGTGCCAATGTTCTAAGGTTCCCGCCGGGCGCATTTACCAAAGAAAATATTATTTTAATCCCCGTCCGTACCCGTATCCACTTGGCAGCTCCATGATCCGTCGACCGTCGGATCGGGCCCTTTTCATCCGACGACCCTCATGCATTTCGGACCGGCCCCGACGTCCGTGAATTACCTTCCGAAATTTGTCAGAGGGTGACGTCAGGCCTCTGCCACGCGTCACCCCCAAATCGTATCGGAGCCTCCTCTGACAATTCCGCCTCCGTATAATAAGCGGTGCGATATTATACCGCTTACTGTTTCCGGTTTCTGCCAACCCGCCCTGCCAACGTCACTACCACGTCACTGCTACGTCATCGCCGTGTCAGCGCCCCCGTTAGCCATTTGCTCCACCTGTCCGCCACCTCATCGTCCCCGTGGACCCCTCCTAAGCCGCCACGTCACCTGATGACGTCATGCTGACGTCATCCGACCTTGACCCCACCTGATGACGTCATGCTGACGTCATCCAAAAAAGCGCCAATGTTCCAAAAAATCCATATTTTGGCCAAAAAGCCGTGTTTTTTGCACTTTTCGCAAAAACAACTGTTGTTTCCTCTGCATGTAATTTACGTCCAAACTGTTGCCAGCCTGCTGAATTCGACCTGGATACCAGTGGCGCGCCAAATCCACCTGCATTGTCACCATTGCCAAGCAAATTTACCAGGTATTTATCAAATTCACCTCCCCTGTGCTCGGTTGTATTCAGAATTGTCTGAAACAAAGCTTAAAAGAGTGAAAAACACATAATTTACCGGCAAATCCCCTGTACCTAGTCTCCATTTGCAACTGTAAGGTCGAAATTCACCTGCTAAGCCTTGTTTACCCGAGTTTTCATAGAACCTGCATTCTGTTCGCGCAATTGTGAACAGGGAATCCAAACTGCACCAATTTGCTGTGAAAAAGAGTTTAAGGCCAAGCATTTGTCTCATCAAAGCTTTGAGCAGTATTTCAATTGCTGCAATTGACCCTTCTATCCTCTGTTCCTCAGTAATTCACCTTTCTTTTTCAAAGAATACTCTTTTGTATTGCTCTGCACAGTGACACTAGATTATACAGCAGAATCCTAAACTAACTATGGATACTCCAGTAGCACCTGTAGCCTTGAATGTTGCCCCTTTAAATGCCCCTCAGAGAGAATTGGAATGGCAACCTCTAGCAGACCTGGATTATCAAATATCAGAGGAAATGCTGATGAATACCAAGTTCCACATCCACCTGCTAAATGAATTGAAGGCTAAACATGAGAGTGGAACAGATGTATTGGGCATATGGGACTCTTTTCTCCCTATCTTCAAGCTCCCTCAGGTCAACCAGTTTCCTGATTTAATCCACCTATGTGCCGAATGCTATGACCCTACTCAGAGGGCTGTGCTTGACCCTTCAGGCTCAGTTGTTTTCTATATCACCCCTGAAGCTATCAAAGAGATGCTGCACTTCAAGACTGAGAAGAAATTAGTTCCTTTATCACTAATAGATTTGATAAATCAAGGAGCTAGATTGACAGATGCTCAGGTCACCAAACTCAATCAGCTGTACATTGACTCTGACACTGTGAAGTATCCTCCTCTTAACCAAGTATACCTCAACCAATTGGGCAGAGATCTTGCAGACATGATTAGTCCCATTTTGGGCTATAATTCAATTGAATTTGTTGATGAAACTGTGCTGGTGATCATGCTCATGTTCTCTCCTGGCAAGTCTCCAATCTGCTATGACTATGCCACCTACATCTCTGATAAAATACATGAGCAGTTGATGAACTTGGCAAGAGAAAAGGTGTTCAGATACACCTCTTACATCTACCACTTAATCCTATATTATCAACATGAAAAGTTTTCTTTTGCTGTGAAAAGAGTGGATGCCCAAGGCAATCCAAGGTCAGTGGTCTATTGGTCCTCTGCCTTCCACTGCAGATCTCACTCTCCATATACTTACTGTGAGTTCATAGATCTCTTCATCCACCCAGCCATGTCTCTGATGATGAGCTCACCTCCTCCAAGACTAACTGATGAGATGCAAAGGGTACTTCAGTTGTCTAAATTATACAGCATTGGGGACTGGTACTTCTACCAGAACCACACAGTTATAAGGATATATGGGTGTGAGTTGCCCCCATACAGATTGCCCAAATATGTGCCCATGAGATTGTTTGCCCTGGAATACTTCAGGCAATTTGGGAATGCTGATGTGCTACACTTTTCAGGCAGAGGTAAGAAAGCACAGAGCAAGGTGAGAAACCAATTAGGCCACTTCATCTACAACAAAAGGGAGGAAGGTTGGCAAGAAGCAGACAGAATGCTAGAATCCCTTGGCCTACAGACCAGTTTCCTTTGGAAACCTTATGACCCCAATCACTTCATAACTTTAAGAAGGGTCAAATATAGGCTGGAAAGTTATGACCATGTAAGGTTGCCTCATATAGAAAAGTATGCAAATCAAACAAAGTGGAGGAGAGGAACCTTAGAGGAGCCTCTCACACAAGAAGAGTTAAATCAAAGAGCACTAAGAAATCTGAAAAAGGTGGCTGACCTAGAGCTTTGTTCACAGGTGTTTACTCTTCCAAGCACTCAAGTGGGAGCAGCTGCATCTTCCTCCACAGCAAATCAGCAAGCAGCCAAATCTACTGAGCAAACCTCTACCAAAGGCAAGGAAAAGGAAATGGAACCAGAACAGCCACCTCATGAGGAGGTACAGCAGCAACAACAACAGGTACAACAGCCACAAGAGGGGCAGCAAGAGAAAGAGCAGCCATTACAGCAAGAAAAGGCAGCTGAGGCCCCAATTTTCACTGAGCAGCAGCCACCACAAATTGTGCCTCCTAGGCAGGAAACAACAACTGAAGCCTCAATCCTCCAAACCCCACAAAAGGAGGATATAAGTAGAAAGAGGGACAAAGAGACTCCCCTCACAACAACAACAACTCAAGGGGAGAAAAGACACAGAATGAATCCCCTTTCAGAAGAGGAAATGCCTATGGGGCAATCTTTGGGCATGGGCCCACCAAGTATGGAGGCCTCAGCAAGTTCCTTCCAGCAGGAACAAGAGAGGATAGTGGGAGGAGAAGTCAGCTCCTCAAGCCAGCAGAGAGAAGGTGAACTGAGCATCAAACAACAGTTCATTGACATAAAGAGGAGGAATGAGCCAATAAAAATACAACTATATAATCATTTGTTGAAAATGGCTCCCACTAACCAGCAAAGACTAATGTCTGCATATGATGTTAATGAAGGCAAAATGATCATGAGTCACTTCATGCCAACTGCATTGCAACCACAGTCCCCTGCAGACAACTTGAGGACCAATCTTGAGGTCCTTGCCAAGGACATCCACCCGATGGATCAGATTGAACTACACAAGCAAACGGGTGAGATGGTGTATGCCTCCTTGGCAGACAAGACTTTGGTGAACTACAGGCTAGAAAATAGCCTAAACAACACCACTGCCCAACTAGAGTTGGAGAGGGCATCCTCTCAAGCAAAGGACAACAAGATCAGGGCCTTAGAAGATATAATCATAGAGATTGGGCATGATCCCAAGGACATCAAGGGCATACAAGCATTATTGAAATTGAGGGATGCAGACATGGCAGCATTGAGGAAAAGGATCAAAGTCCCAACAACTATTCACCCTCAAACGGAAGAAGTTGCCCAGCTGAGACATGATCAAGATGCGGCAGCTTTGCTGGTGTCTTTATACAAACAGCTGATCCAGACACAAGAGAAGTTGGGAGAATCAGAGGCTGCACAGGCAGCATTGCAAGCAGCATTACAGCAAAAGGAAGGAGGTCAAACATCTCAGCCTCCTCCAGAAATAATTAACCTTGAGGAAGCTCCTCCAACTACTGCTCCCCTCACTCAACAAACAGAACAGGCAGCACCTTCTACCTCAGCACCACCACCAACAACAGAGCAGGCCCCAAGCCTGGACATGCAAAAGCTGAGAAATGAGATTCAGGCCCTGGAAGCCCAAATGACAGAACTAAATGAGGCCAGGGAGAATTTAGCCAAGGTAAATGAAAAATATGATAAATCAAAACAAAATGTGGCTGAGAAAGGAAGAGAGATAAAGGCTCTCAAAGAAAGGATAAAGGAGCTGGAGAAGGAGCTCACACTGGATAAAGTAGTGGCTGAGCTCAAGACAGTGCTATGGGCCAATATTGGCCAATCCATCACTGATCAATGGCAATATATTGAGACAATTCATGAGCAGTTGGAGCTCATTGCAAAAGCACACAGGGAAATCCAAAGAGCTAGGGCATCTCTAGGCAATATGCCTGAGGTTGCCAATAGAATGATCAATGTGCTTAACAACAGAACAAGTGCTCAGTTAGCAACTATGGGAATCTCCAACAGGACTGAGACTATTTTGTTAATAAAGAGGGTCCTAACACTAAGAAGCCTGGTGCAGACACTAGAAAGAAGGACCCAGGACATGCAGACAGAGGTCAATAGATTCATGGACAAATTTGTGGCATTGCAAAACAGAGGTCTCCCTGGCTTACTGAACAGCGCAGGAAGGCTACTTACACATGAGCAGTATGCCAAGAGGGTCAACACATTCGCCACAAATCAGATCACTGAAAGGCCCAGCACCTCAGAGGAAACAGGGCCAGCAACAGGACAAAGTCTCTACAACAGGGTAGAAAACTTATTCTTTATCATGGATGAGATCAAACATCTGTTTGAAGATCCTCCCAACTTCTACAAATACATAGAGGCAGATGAGACATTAGAGGCAATTTTGAGACATCAATTGCCCACACAGGAATACTGGACCAAAATGATACAGTTGATATTATAAACCAGAGCCTGTAAATCAAATTTTCATTTAAATTCATAGGTGATCATGCACAGGAAAATTTGATAAAACCAGCATGCATGAAAAGGAAAAGGCTGGGCCAACTCAGCAGAACTAATCGGCCAATAAAGCAAGATTGACAGCTACAGATGATAGGGCCAAAAAACTACAGCACGACAGCCATAAAGGCACATTTTTCCATAATTAAAACAGAACGTTCAGACCGACTCAGTGGCCTCCAAAGGTCAAAATATCTTCTGACATACATAAAGAGCACTTATTTTGTATTCAATGATGTAATAACTTTCTTATCTACTATCTTGAAAAGTTGGTGAACGTATTCATTTCTAAAATGACTCAACGCTCCAGATATTTTGTATGACCGATTGTATATATTCCCCCCTCGCATAATCTTGCAGGGGTTGTTGTTGATCTCTCTTCAAGAGTTTCTTATGCTGTAAATTTCCAGACTATTAATACAAAAGCTGATGGAATTTCCAAAGCTCTGCGTTATCTGAGTCATTGTGGTGTTTTGCTGAATGTTACAGGATTCCTGCGTGTTTCATGGCACAATAAGTCCTCTTCAAACTCTCGTTATGTGTTTTTTTTTATCTTTTCATAGCTCAGTCATGCTTCTATGTTTCATAGTTAATAGCAAAGAAAAAGAATAGTTCCTGGATTTATTCACAGAATACCCTGAACTCAATCTATGCTATTATAAGTGTTTTCTTCAGCTATAGTCATAAAGTGTAATTCTCAATTGCTGCACTTTCAAACTATATGCTTTCACAGTGATTGTTGTTTCAGGAATTCAAGTTTGCTCCTGTGCAACATATCTCTTTCTCACACCCAGCTTAGTGGAAAATTCTTAATTGCCTTTCACTAGTTGAACACACCTCATAATCACAATTTCAGATTTGTTCCATGAGATATTTAAATGGCCCTGCAGTTTCAGCAACTCAACTCAATATTTCAGACAACCTGTAGCCACAGACTCCATTGCCCAATGGACTAACACTGCCTGAAAACTTACACCTTAGATGCAGAAGACATCCCTCAACCAAAACATAAAACAAAACCCTGAACATTATAGCTAGCCTAAAATACTATCAAAACAGAGACAAATCATAAAGAGAGAGCCCTCTCTGATTACAGTTTGGCTAGAAACTGTAATCCAAAGATTGGTTAGTGGTTACCTCGGCTGTATTCCCTTGGGAGTCAAAGGGAACAACCTGGGTGTTAACATAATTGGTGACTCCACTGGGGAAAAAAGCATATTATTTTTCAACTGTTGTCTGTCCATAGACAGTGGTTCTAAAAGCTTGAGCAGTCCCTTAAAACAGTCCTAAAATATCCTAAAAATACCAAAAAGAAATTCAGAAGCTGGCTCCTAAAAGGGAAATTAGACACACTAGGTCAAATCCTGACCCTAATCCACCAGCTGTTTTTGAAAACCCAAATACAATCCCCAAAATCGTTAGGAAACAGCAAAGGCAGGAAGATCCTACTGATTTGAGTCCTAAGACAGCTTACCCTGAACCAGTTCCAACTCCAATCAAGGTTCTATTTCGGTCTACCCCTATCTCCCCCAGTTCACCATCTACATCTCAAACCCCTCCTCTCACACCATCCACTGCACATATTCCCTTGACCAACAATCTAGCTTCTATCGTTCCCATCACCGCTGTAGTACCAATCGTCCCTGTTATCCCGTTTATCCCTGTCAATCCTATAAACCCTGCAAATATGGCTAATAGATATGCACCCCTGCAGTTACCTACCAATGATCCAGCTCTACCTCAGGACTATCAATCCAAGATCTCATATTTTGACTCCACTGGCCCTTTCACAGCTATTTAGCATGCCAAAAGGATGCAAGACCACTTTGAGAACTATGAAATAGATGATGACAGTGTGAGAATGAGAATGTTCGTTCAAAGCCTGACTGGGGATGTAAGAACTTGGTTTAGATCCCTGACTGTAAATACCATCACAACTCCTGATGAGCTTTATCAAGCCTTTACTAACAGATGGGAGAAGAAGAAAGATCCCTTGCACATACTTGGTGAATATGACACAATCAAACGAGGTCCTCAAGAGACCGTTTTGGAGTATTGTGCAAGATTCAATAATGTATATAACGCAATACCACAAAATTTAAGACCTCCTCCTGATTTAGCCTTGTACAAATTTCCTGATGGTTTTCACCCAGACATGGCATATCAATTGAAGGAAAGAGCCCCTGAAACCCTTGAAGATGCCCAAAAGGTTGCTGTCACAGTAGAGGCCAACCTGATTGCCAAAAGAAACAGGGCAAGATTGGAAAAGAGAACCCCCTTCAAAGAAGAACCCTCAGCCTTTGATCAAAAACTGGATGCAATACTCACTGGTATGAAGAGATTGGGTGATAGAGTAGAATCAGTTGAGAGAAAGTCATCATGGGAAGCACCACAAAATAACCCTATTAGGAATCCAAATTTTAGGAGAAATCAAAACCCAAACGTTGGCAAGGCCGGTTCTGATCCAGACATAAGACCTCCGTTCCAGGAAAACTATACTGAAGCATCCACTTCAAATGAGCAAGTAGATGACACCCACATTAACCTGATGGGCCTGAATGATGAGCAGCAAGTTTTCCTGAGTCAAGAAGACCATAAGGATAATGACATCAAGCAATTCCAAACCAAATCAGGTGAATCATTTGATTTCAAACAAGGCTATGACACAGCTGTTTATGAAGTTCATAAACAATACAAGCTAAGGAGCAGAACTGTAAATATAACACAGCCTGAAAAGACAAAGGATAACCAGCAGCCCAAAAGAGCCATAGTCACAGAGCCAAATGACACAACTGATTCAGTTACAAAGGAAGTAACCGTTGAAGAAGTCACTGAACCGTTTTCTTCAAAACAACAGCCTATGGCTACATCACCCTTGCAGCCTAACCCAAGTAACAATCCTCAAGAGATGAGTAAGAAGGACAAGCCTCAAGATCGAGATAAGAATCAAGAAGAAGACTTAGTGAACAAGGAAAAGACTGTCATCCACAACCCCAAAATCCAATCTGAAAAACCCTTTGACTTAGAAGCTGAAATTGGCAAACTAAAAGTAGCTATTCCTCTTTCAGAACTAGCCAAGCATGACATTTATAGACAACAAATCAAGAAGTCCCTTCAAATTACTCGTAATAAAGATAATGTCAATGTGTTGGATGACACCCCAGAATTACTGTTCGGTCCAGAAGTTGATGGAAAAACAGCAGTCACAGGTATCTTACCTTTCTATGTCAGCCTGCATGTTCATGACAAGATACTACACAACGCAATGTTTGACTCAGGTGCCTCTCACAACTTGATGCCTAAATCAGTCATGGAGATATTGAACCTAGATATTACAAGACCATACAAGGACCTATTCTCATTTGAATCCAGCCAAGTTAAGTGTTTAGGTCTCATAAAAGACCTTTGTGTCTCACTCGTCCAATATCCCAATAAAACAATCCTCATGGATGTTGTGGTTGCTGATATCCCACCCAAATATGGGATGCTGTTATCAAGGTCATGGGGGGCTAAACTCCAAGGTTCCCTACAATTAGACATGTCATACGCAACCATCTCAGTCTTTGGTCAACCCAAGAGGTTATATAGAGAGTCACTTATGAAATACATGGTCAGCAGTGAAGAAAAACCTCAAAATTTTCCCATATATGCTGTCCATTCTGACATAGACTCATACATTCTTTTCAATGACAATACAGGTCTTACAAATAATGATGTTGAAACCAAAACACTTGAACAAGATCAGGACATTAATGAACAAGCTGCTGCCCTAGAAATAGAGCTGATCCAAACAAGTAATGAGACTGTCCTAAAAGGCAAAATAAGTGAAAACCAGAACTTCAACTCACTATCCCAGATCACAGAGAAGTTATTAAATCTCCCCTAGAAAAAGAGAACCTATGGTTTCTAGAATTTGATGGGTCAGTTAACAAATTAGGGGCAGGAGCTGGGGTTTGGATACATAACAAGCAGAACAATCATGCAGAAGGTCGAGCCTATAGACTAAATTTCAGATGCACTAATAACATGGCAGAATATGAAGCTCTCTTGCTAGGCCTTAAGCTAGTAAAATCCTTACAAGCCATAAAAGTTTCAATTATGGGAGATTCAGACTTGATTATCCAACAAGTAAAGGGAAATTTTGTTACTAATGATAAAAGACTGAGATCTTATAGATCTGCTGCTGCTGAACTACTACAGTCCTTCACTGAATTTCAAATTACCAAGATTCCCAGGACCCATAATCTTCATGCTCACAGTTTGGCCACATTTGCAAGCACCTGCAAGTTACCTTTTGAGCCCCACCATTGCTTTACAGCTGAGGTAAAACACAAACCTTCTGTCCCAAACAATGTCAAAGACTGGCAAGTATTTGAAGATGATGCACAAATAAATAATTTCCTGACCCTGCAACAAGAATTTGCAGGACTAAATATTGACACTGAAGGAGCAAGTCAATCACAAATACTTGAAAGAGCAAGTCAATCACAAATACTTGAGAGAGCAAGTCAATCAAAAATACTTGAAAGAGCAAGTCAATCACAAATACCTGATCAACAGAAACACAAGCCAATATCACCTAAAACAGCTAACCAAATCCTACATCCAACAATTTTCAACAAAGACAACATACAAGAAATTCAGCAAATCAGTTATGAAGAAATGGCTGGTGTTGAGGCTGAAGTAATACAATTGAAAGACAATTTTCTTCCAACAGGCCTAACTCCACTAGAGGATATTTTTGATTCAAATGATGTCCCTAGAAAACCAAAAATGCAGCCCCTTAACTCTGCCATTGAAGAATGCAACATTGGAACCATTGAGAAACCCAAGATAATAAAATTATCTGCATCCCTACCCCCTGATCAGAAGCCTAAATACATTGACCTTTTCAAAGAGTTCCAAGATGTCTTTGCATGGAGTTATGAGGACTTAAAATCCTATGACACCTCTGTTATCCAACATACCATCCCTCTCAAGCCAAATCAAAAGCCATTTAAGCAAAAATTGAGAAGAATAAACCCTATGCTTCTCCCTGCAATTGAGAAAGAGGTACAAAAAATGTTTGAAGCTGGTATCATAGCACCAATCAGGTTTTCTGATTGGATTTCAAATTTAGTGCCCACAAGAAAGAAAACTGGTGAAATAAGACTTTGTGTTGATCTTAGAAATCTAAACCAAGTATCCCTCAAAGACAACTATCCCTTACCTAAGATGGATCACATTCTCCAAAGAGTGGTAGGAGCCTCAAGGATCTCATTACTTGATGGATTCTCAGGTTTTAATCAAATCCTAGTGCACCCTGATGATCAAGACAAAACTGCATTCACAACCCCATGGGGAACTTTCAAATATGTAAAAATTCCTTTTGGATTAAAAAATGCAGGGGCAACATTTCAAAGAGCAATGGATATTGCTTTTGCCAAGGAGATTCATGACTTTCTTGTCATTTATTTAGATGACCTCACACCTTTCTCAAAATCAGACCAAGAACATTTGAAGCATTTGAGACAGATCTTCCTAACATGTAGGAAATATGGGATTTCCTTGAATCCCAAGAAATCTCTATTTGGTTTGGAAGAAGGTAAGCTGTTAGGGCATATTATTTCAAAGGATGGCATAAGAATTGACCCGGACAGGATACAAGCTATCTTACAAATGCCCCACCCAAGAAACATCAAAGAATTGCAAGCCTTCTTGGGTAAGATCAACTTCTTGAGAAGGTTTATCCCAAACTTAGCAGAATTGATCAGATTACTAAATAACATGCTAAAGAAGGATTAAAAAGTGAAATGGACAGTTGAGGCAAATCAAGCCTTTGAAGGTATAAAATTGGCCCTTACCCAAACCCCAGTCTTAACAAATCCTCAATTTGACAGAGAATTTACCATTTTCTCTTTTGCCTCCCAGCATACCATTGCTGCTGTTTTATTACAGAAAGATGACCAAGGAAATGAGAAACCCATTGCTTTCTTTAGCAGAGCCCTTAGAGATGCACCTCTGAAATATCAAATCATGGAGAAACAAGCTTATGCTTTGGTCAAGGCCATTAAAGACTTTAGGATTTACATCCTTTATTCCCATGTTATAGCTTATGTGCCAAGTCCCATTGTTAAAGACATTCTCACTCAAGAAAACTTAGAAGGTAGAAGAGGAAAATGGATTGCCAACATCCTCGAATTTGATATTGAAATAAAACCTACAAAATTAATAAAAGGGCAAGGTTTGGCCAAACTAATGACAGAAGCAAACTTCCAAGCCTTAGACATAAACCAGCTGGACAATGAACCGGAGCTGGCGACTCCAAAGATCAATGTAGCCTTTGAACAATCCCCTTGGTACTCTGATATATGTTATGTGTTACAAAACCTGTGTGCTCCACCAGGATTGTCCAGAACTAAGTGTAGGTTCCTAAAAATGAAAGCTTTAAGATTTTGTGTCATGGAAGGCAATTTGCTTTGGAAAAACCATGAGGGTATACTGTTGAACTGCTTGATTGAGAATGAGACTAACAATGTTACCAAAGAATTTCATGCAGGTGACTGTGGTGGACACTTGTATTGGAAGTCCACTGTGGATAAGATTTTGAGGGCTGGTTACTATTGGCCCACTATGTTTGCTGATGTCAAAAAATTTACCACTTCATGTCATAAATGCCAAGTGTTTGAGGGAAAGAGAAAGTTACTACCACTTCCTTTGAGGCCTATTGCAACAGAGAGACCTTTTCAACAATGGGGCTTGGATTTCATTGGAGAAATTCATCCCTCATCTTCAGGCCAACATAGATGGATTCTAACAGCTACAGACTACTTTACTAAATGGATTGAAGCTGTTCCATGCAGATAAGCAAATGATTCCACTATCATTCAGTTCCTTGAGACCAATATTCTTTCTAGATTTGGCTGTCCTGATAAGATAATTACAGACAATGCTGCTGCTTTCAGATCTAAGAAGATGGTGAATTTCTGCCACAAATTTCACATTACCTTGGGCCATTCTACTGCATATTATCCCCAAGGAAATGGCCTTGCTGAATCATCAAATAAAAGCCTTGTAAACATCATAAAGAAGGTATTGGAAGAAAATAGGAAGAATTGGCAAAAGAAGCTTGTGAATGCCTTATGGGCAGATAGACTAACAACCAAAAGATCAATTGGGATCAGCCCATATGAGTTAGTTTATGGATTAGAAGCCAAATTTCCTTCATCACTAGGGATCCCTGTCATGAAACTTCTTCAAGAAAGCCAGGCAGAACCAAATGATATGCAAAGAAGGATCAATCAAATAATATGTTTGCAGCAAACTAGAGACCAAGTTTACAACAGAGTTCAAGTTTTACAAGAAAAGTTAAAGAAAGCCTTTGACAGAAGGACCAAGGCAGAAGATTTTAATGTTGGAGACAAAGTCCTCAAGTGGGATTCAAGAAGAGAAGATAAGGGAAAACATGGAAAATTTGATTCCCTTTGGAGAGGACCATTTGCTGTTCAAGCAGTACAAGGAAACAATACTTACTTCCTTAAAAGTCTTGATGAAGCTAATTTGGATGAAGGTCCTGTGAATGGCAGGATGTTGAAGCACTATTTTGACTACTATCCATAAGTGCAGCCTGAGTTTCCCTTGTACATATTCAGGTGTATATATTACTTTCTGTTAAAATGTAAAAACGCAGTTTCTCAAGTTTTATTAGTTATCAGCAAAAGGCAAATAAGTTCAAAGATTTACCAAGATGGGAAGAGTACAATTTGGCATTTCAAAGCAGCACACTTCAAGTTTTGGTAAAATCAGTCAAGGGCTAAGGCATTCTAACCTGCTGTCCTTGGCCTTTCAAATGGAAAAGCCATCCCCATGTGGAGCCACTGTTAGCTACCTATACCAATAGGTTTCATATTTCATGATTGACAAAGAAAGTTCCAAATATGCTCCGCTTTGGTGATACAAAGATCCCATATTTCCAAAAGGAGACAATGTGTGTATATAGCTTCATGTTGATTAAGTTTTGATGGATGGTCCAAAAGCCTAATCTGGATCAGGCCATGTTTCAATTTTTCTGTTGTAGAATAGAGAAAGAAGTCTGTCCAAACTGTTTAATCTTGGCAGACCAGCAGCTTAGGTAGAGATGTAAGGTTCCCAACTGCTTAATCTGGGACCTTGGAGCAATAAGGGTAGTTCTGGATAGAAAATCAAAAGAAAAAGCCAAGAGAAAAGAAAAGGCAAACAAGGGTCTGCAAGTCTAAGTGCACCCTCCAAGAAGAAACAAAAAATGCTAGGCAAGTAGATGGGTAGGAAGATGGGGTTGCAGAATTGGCATTTCTTTCAAATGAATCTTGCTGGTCTAAAAACACAGCAAAGCAAAGGAGCATGACTAACTCCCTTTTCCCCATTTCACACTCATTACTAACATCCCTTCATCAGTTGTGTTCATAAAGAGAATCCAAGTTTTATGTTGGTTCTTATTCCTTTGAAAGCCACATTTCTTGTCTAAAATTCTTTTTATTTTGATCTACTCCCTAAGCTAAGTTGTTCTCATATAAACTTAGTGACTTTATCCCTCATTCACTTCTTACATTCATATTAACCCCTAATTCTTATTATCTAAATCCCCTGTGTTACCCTTTCCCTACTATTATAACACTATGGTGTATAAACCCCAAGCATTGTATAAATATCCCTCCCCTTGGCATTATAGCCATATGTTCACTGTTAGGGATTAAATTGACATCTGGTCAGTTTGAGAACCCTAAGCCTTACCCCTATTTCCCCTTCAGAAGTCATTTAACCCATTTAACCCTTCATTTGCTAAAAAACCTTGTAAAAAACCCTGTTTTCACCCTTAACCCGCTCAATTGCAAAATACACATGAAAACCCACTTTTTCCGATTTATCCAAAGTCTGGGCGCTATGCGCAATTTTATAAAAAACATTGAAAAACCATGCAAATGCGCCAATGTTCTAAGGTTCCCGCCGGACGCATTTACCAAAGAAAATATTATTTTAATCCCCGCCCGTACCCGTATCCACTTGGCAGCTCCATGATCCGTCGACCGTCGGATCGGGCCCTTTTCATTCGACGGCCCTCATGCATTTCGGACCGGCCCCGACGTCCGTGAATTACCTTCCGAAATTTGTCAGAGGGTGACGTCAGGCCTCTGCCATGCGTCACCCCCAAATCGTATCGGAGCCTCCTCTGACAATTCCGCCTCCGTATAATAAGCGGTGCGATATTATACCGCTTACTATTTCCGGTTTCTGCCAACCCGCTCTGCCAATGTCACTACCACGTCACTGCTACGTCATCGCCGTGTCAGCGCCCCCGTTAGCCATTTGCTCCACCTGTCCGCCACCTCATCGTCCCCGTGGACCCCTTCTAAGCCGCCACGTCACCTGATGACGTCATGCTGACGTCATCCGACCTTGACCCCACCTGATGACGTCATGCTGACGTCATCCAAAAAAGCGCCAATGTTCCAAAAAATCCATATTTTGGCCAAAAAGCCGTGTTTTTTGCACTTTTCGCAAAAACAACTGTTGTTTCCTCTGCATGTAATTTACGTCCAAACTATCGCCAGCCTGCTGAATTCGACCTGGATACCAGTGGCGCGCCAAATCCACCTGCATTGTCACCATTGCCAAGCAAATTTACCAGGTATTTATCAAATTCACCTCCCCTGTGCTCGGTTGTATCCAGAATTGTCTGAAACAAAGCTTAAAAGAGTGAAAAACACATAATTTACCGGCAAATCCCCTGTACCTAGTCTCCATTTGCAACTGTAAGGTCGAAATTCACCTGCTAAGCCTTGTTTACCCGATTTTTCATAGAACTTGCATTCTGTTCGCGCAATTGTGAACGAGGAATCCAAACTGCACCAATTTGCTATGAAAAAGAGTTTAAGGCCAAGCATTTGTCTCATCAAAGCTTTGAGCAGTATTTCAATTGCTGCAATTGACCATTCTATCCTCTGTTCCTCAGTAATTCACCTTTCTTTTTCAAAGAATACTCTTTTGTATTGCTCTGCACAGTGACACTAGATTATACAGCAGAATCCTAAACTAACTATGGATACTCCAGTAGCACCTGTAGCCTTGAATGTTGCCCCTTTAAATGCCCCTCAGAGAGAATTGGAATGGCAACCTCTAGCAGACCTGGATTATCAAATATCAGAGGAAATGCTGCTGAATACCAAGTTCCACATCCACCTGCTAAATGAATTGAAGGCTAAACATGAGAGTGGAACGGATGTATTGGGCATATGGGACTCTTTTCTCCCTATCTTCAAGCTCCCTCAGGTCAACCAGTTTCCTGATTTAATCCACCTATGTGCCGAATGCTATGACCCTACTCAGAGGGCTGTGCTTGACCCTTCAGGCTCAGTTGTTTTCTATATCACCCCTGAAGCTATCAAAGAGATGCTGCACTTCAAGACTGAGAAGAAATTAGTTCCTTTATCACTAATAGATTTGATAAATCAAGGAGCTAGATTGACAGATGCTCAGGTCACCAAACTCAATCAGCTGTACATTGACTCTGACACTGTGAAGTATCCTCCTCTTAACCAAGTATACCTCAACCAATTGGGCAGAGATCTTGCAGACATGATTAGTCCCATTTTGGGCTATAACTCAATTGAATTTGTTGATGAAACTGTGCTGGTGATCATGCTCATGTTCTCTCCTGGCAAGTCTCCAATCTGCTATGACTATGCCACCTACATCTCTGATAAAATACATGAGCAGTTGATGAACTTGGCAAGAGAAAAGGTGTTCAGATACACCTCTTACATCTACCACTTAATCCTATATTATCAACATGAAAAGTTTTCTTTTGCTGTGAAAAGAGTGGATGCCCAAGGCAATCCAAGGTCAGTGGTCTATTGGTCCTCTGCCTTCCACTGCAGATCTCACTCTCCATATACTTACTGTGAGTTCATAGATCTCTTCATCCACCCAGCCATGTCTCTGATGATGAGCTCACCTCCTCCAAGACTAACTGATGAGATGCAAAGGGCACTTCAGTTGTCTAAATTATACAGCATTGGGGACTGGTACTTCTACCAGAACCACACAGTTATAAGGATATATGGGTGTGAGTTGCCCCCATACAGATTGCCCAAATATGTGCCCATGAGATTGTTTGCCCTGGAATACTTCAGGCAATTTGGGAATGCTGATGTGCTACACTTTTCAGGCAGAGGTAAGAAAGCACAGCTCAAGGTGAGAAACCAATTAGGCCACTTCATCTACAACAAAAGGGAGGAAGGTTGGCAAGAAGCAGACAGAATGCTAGAATCCCTTGGCCTACAAACCAGTTTCCTTTGGAAACCTTATGACCCCAATCACTTCATAACTTTAAGAAGGGTCAAATATAGGCTGGCAAGTTATGACCATGTAAGGTTGCCTCATATAGAAAAGTATGCAAATCAAACAAAGTGGAGGAGAGGAACCTTAGAGGAGCCTCTCACACAAGAAGAGTTAAATCAAAGAGCACTAAGAAATCTGAAAAAGGTGGTTGACCTAGAGCTTTGTTCACAGGTGTTTACTCTTCCAAGCACTCAAGTGGGAGCAGCTGCATCTTCCTCCACAACAAATCAGCAAGCAGCCAAAGCTACTGAGCAAACCTCTACCAAAGGCAAGGAAAAGGAAATGGAACCAGAACAGCCACCTCATGAGGAGGTACAGCAGCAACAACAACAGGTACAACAGCCACAAGAGGGGCAGCAAGAGAAAGAGCATCCACTACAGCAAGAAAAGGCAGCTGAGGCCCCAATTTTCACTGAGCAGCAACCACCACAAATTGTGCCTCCTAGGCAGGAAACAACAGCTGAAGCCTCAATCCTCCAAACCCCACAAAAGGAGTATATAAGTAGAAAGAGGGACAGAGAGACTCCCCTCACAACAACAACAACTCAAGGGGAGAAAAGACACAGAATGAATCCCCTTTCAGAAGAGGAAATGCCTATGGGGCAATCTTTGGGCATGGGCCCACCAAGTATGGAGGCCTCAGCAAGTTCCTTCCAACAGGAACAAGAGAGGATAGTGGGAGGAGAAGTCAGCTCCTCAAGCCAGCAGAGAGAAGGTGAACTGAGCATCAAACAACAGTTCATTGACATAAAGAGGAGGAATGAGCCAATAAAAATACAGCTATATAATCATTTGTTGAAAATGGCTCCCACTAACCAGCAAAGACTAATGTCTGCATATGATGTTAATGAAGGCAAAATGATCATGAGTCACTTCATGCCAACTGCATTGCAACCACAGTCCCCTGCAGACTACTTGAGGACCAATCTTGAGGTCCTTGCCAAGGACATCCACCCGATGGATCAGATTGAACTACACAAGAAAACGGGTGAGATGGTGTATGCCTCCTTGGCAGACAAGACTTTGGTGAACTACAGGCTAGAAAATAGCCTAAACAACACCACTGCCCAACTGGAGTTGGAGAGGGCATCCTCTCAAGCAAAGGACAACAGGATCAGGGCCTTAGAAGATATAATCATAGAGATTGGGCATGATCCCAAGGACTTCAAGGGCATACAAGCATTATTGAAATTGAGGGATGCAGACATGGCAGCATTGAGGAAAAGGATCAAAGTCCCAGCAACTATTCACCCTCAAACGGAAGAAGTTGCCCAGTTGAGACATGATCAAGATGCAGCAGCTTTGCTGGTGTCTTTATACAAACAGCTGATCCAGACACAAGAGAAGTTGGGAGAATCAGAGGCTGCACAGGCAGCATTGCAAGCAGCATTACAGCAAAAGGAAGGAGGTCAAACATCTCAGCCTCCTCCAGAAATAATTAACCTTGAGGAAGCTCCTCCAACTACTGCTCCCCTCACTCAACAAACAGAACAGGCAGCACCTTCTACCTCAGCACCACCACCAACAACAGAGCAGGCCCCAAGCTTGGACATGCAAAAGCTGAGAAATTAGATTCAGGCCCTGGAAGCCCAAATGACAGAACTAAATGAGGCCAGGGAGAATTTAGCCAAGGTAAATGAAAAATATGATAAATCAAAACAAAATGTGGCTGAGAAAGGAAGAGAGATAAAGGCTCTCAAAGAAAGGATAAAGGAGCTGGAGAAGGAGCTCACACTGGATAAAGTAGTGGCTGAGCTCAAGACAGTGCTATGGGCCAATATTGGCCAATCCATCACTGATCAATGGCAATATATTGAGACAATTCATGAGCAGTTGGAGCTCATTGCGAAAGCACAGAGGGAAATCCAAAGAGCTAGGGAATCTCTAGGCAATATGCCTGAGGTTGCCAATAGAATGATCAATGTGCTTAACAACAGAACAAGTGCTCAGTTAGCAACTATGGGAATCTCCAACAGGACTGAGACTATTTTGTTAATAAAGAGGGTCCTAACACTAAGAAGCCTGGTGCAGACATTAGAAAGAAGGACCTAGGACATGCAGACAGAGGTCAATAGATTCATGGACAAATTTGTGGCATTGCAAAACAGAGGTCTCCCTGGCTTACTGAACAGCGCAGGAAGGCTACTTACACATGAGCAGTATGCCAAGAGGGTCAACACATTCGCCATAAATCAGATCACTGAAAGGCCCAGCACCTCAGAGGAAACAGGGCCAGCAACAGGACAAAGTCTCTACAACAGGGTAGAAAACTTATTCTTTATCATGGATGAGATCAAACATCTGTTTGAAGTGCCTCTCAACTTCTACAAATACACAGAGGCAGATGAGAGATTAGAGGCAATTTTGAGACATCAATTTCCCACACAGGAATACTGGACCAAAATGATACAGTTGATATTATAAACCAGAGCCTGTAAATCAAATTTTCATTTAAATTCATAGGTGATCATGCACAGGAAAATTTGATAAAACCAGCATGCATGAAAAGGAAAAGGCTGGGCCAACTCAGCAGAACTAATTGGCCAATAAAGCAAGATTGACAGCTACAGATGACAGGGCCAAAAAACTACAGCATGACAACCATAAAGGCACATTTTTCCAGAATTAAAACAGAACGTTCAGATCGACTCAGTGGCCTCCAAAGGTCAAAATATCTTCTGACATACATAAAGAGCACTTATTTTGTATTCAATGATGTAATAACTTTCTTATCTACTATCTTGAAAAGTTGGTGAACGTATTCATTTCTAAAATGACTCAACGCTCTAGATATTTTGTATGACCGATTGTATATATTCCCCCCTCGCATAATCTTGCAGGGGTTGTTGTTGATCTCTCTTCAAGAGTTTCTTATGCTGTAAATTTCCAGACTATTAATACAAAATCTGATGGAATTTCCAAAGCTCTGCGTTATCTGAGTCATTGTGGTGTTTTGCTGAATGTTACAAGATTCCTGCGTGTTTCATGGCACAATAAGTCCTCTTCAAACTCTCGTTATGTGTTTTTTTTTATCTTTTCATAGCTCACTCATGCTTCTATGTTTCATAGTTAATAGCAAAGAAAAAGAATAGTTCCTGGATTTATTCACAGAATACCCTGAACTCAATCTATGCTATTATAAGTGTTTTCTTCAGCTATAGTCATAAAGTGTAATTCTCAATTGCTGCACTTTCAAACTATATGCTTTCACAGTGATTGTTGTTTCAGGAATCCAAGTTTGCTCCTGTGCAACATATCTCTTTCTCACACCCAGCTTAGTGGAAAATTCTTAATTTCCTTTCACTGGTTGAACACACCTCATAATCACAATTTCAGATTTGTTCCATGAGATATTTAAATGGCCCTGCAGTTTCAGCAACTCAACTCAATATTTCAGACAACCTGTAGCCACAGACTCCATTGCCCAATGGACTAATACTGCCTGAAAACTTACACCTTAGATGCAGAAGACATCCCTCAACCAAAACATAAAACAAAACCCTTAACATTATAGCTAGCCTAAAATACTATCAAAACAGAGACAAATCATAAAGAGAGAGCCCTCTCTGATTACAGTTTGGCTAGAAACTGTAATCCAAAGTTTGTTTAGTGGTTATCCCGGCCGTATTCCCTTGGGAGTCAAAGGGAACAACGTGGGTGTTAACAGCATGCATAATACATAACCTCCTCTACGTTTATCATCAATTTGCAGAATTCATAAACAATCACATGCGCACATTGAAGCATCAATCACACATATAAACACAGTATATCACGGGGAAAGCATACAGCTGAAAACCCCCAACTATCTGTATATTATATTGATTAAGAACATGTAACAATACATAGTACAGTACTCCTCACAAGTACTCAGTACTATCTCCACCTGTTACACACAAACTAGCTCAGATCTGAATCAATCACAGGTTCAAATCTCCTCCACTGCTTGCCTGCCTCCACTGTGCAATCCTGCATGAGAATAGATGAGTATGGCTGATCCAAACTCGTATTTCCCTTGGCTGAACCATGCAATCCTCATTGGCAATACTCAATCCATTGATTGTGCAAATCTCATGCACAACTATAGTCACAACTGACAGCTGTCTTGCCCTTTCACTCACCTCTAACACTTGTCTCCACTGAACTATCCATGCACTGAGTTAAATGATGTATTCTTTAGTTGATTTATGAGTTAATAATTAGTGAATTAATTAATAATTAATTCACATCACTCATCACTAGTGTATTCTGCAGTTAGACTAAATACAACTAGTTCAACCAAGTCAAACTGAACACAACTCCATCAACTCCTCGATCAACTCCACCAAACTCAACCACTTGAGTTCTAACTGAAGTCCATCATGCAATAGCTCAACTGACCCATAAGAAAAGCGTATTTCCTTCTGGCAGTTGCATGTGCCACATCCGTAGCTCGAACTGAAGTGCTCCAAGAGGATAAGATAATGTTTATAGTCCAAATATGATTAAGAGCTAATAATATTCGACTGTTCTATTTTTAGCCTAGCAGTCTAAAAATAGACTGCGCCCATATGTCTAAAAATAGAAGTCCATCTATTTTTACCAACATGACCAATCATCCACAAATAGCATCCTGCAACTCATAGACCATGATCCATATGTCTAAAAATAGACATAGTCTAAAAATAGACTCTGCGCCAAAAATAGCCTGCGGGCCCACTTAGTGAAGGCGACTTCTTTTCACTAAGCTCCATCATCTTGTTGCATTTTCAACAGTTCCAGTTTTGGCTTGTCAACATTGTCTTCATGTCTTTTATGAGTTATGGAAGTTTCATGGATTTCTAGGTAGAGGCTTAGCCATAGCCCTGTAAAGTAGGCTTAATTCTCACAGTCGCTTTCACAACGCTGGCAGAAAAAGGCCACAATCGCACTGATGCAGGCTTGTGGGAGTGATTGGGAACCCATAGTCGCATGGAGGCCTTTGCAAGGGAGTGACTAGGGCTAAAGGTCATGGGAAAAGTGAGTTGTCTCAGGGGTTGGACACCTGGAGGGGTTGGGTTACTCTTGGAGGTCTTGTGGCACCTGAGGGAAGTCATTAAGGTCTTTAGTTTTCGACTCCATTTCCCTAATGTCACATAGGAGGTAGAGTCATATCATAGTGGCCCTCAGCTCAAGTTTACCCCGGGAAAGACGGTGAAAGTGGGTAAATGTGGGAGGAGGCATTAAAATCATGAGTCACATAGTTCTGCTCGTGCTCATTTAGTTTCCTAGACTCATAGCACAACACCTGTCCCTCCTACATTAGGACTCCACCAAGTCCTCTTTTGCAAGCATCTGTACACACTACAAACTCTTTATCCAGATATGCAATCTTAAAAACTGGAGCGTTTGTCAACAACTGCTTCAACTGCTTAAAACTAGTTGCACATTCCTTTGTCCATTCAAATTTCTTACGTTTTCTCTGCAATGATGTAATAAGATATGCAATGTGTGAGAAGTTCCTAATGAACCTCTTGTAGTAACCTGCTAACCCTACGAATGATCTGACTTCATCCACATTTCCAAGAGTTGTCCACTCCATTATAGTCCTTATCTTCTCTGGGTCCACTATTATGCCTTCCTTGAAGACAATATGTCCCAAGTAATATCAATTTTTTTTTTTTTCTCATAGACCAAAAAAAAAAAAAAAAAAAAAAAAACTGCACTTGCTAAGCTTGTCATACAACTGATGTTCTCTCAGCAATATCAACATTGTTGCTAAGTGCTCGACATGCTCTTCCTCATTCTTAGAATATATCAAGATGTTATCAATGAATACAATAACAAACTTGTCTAGATAAGGACGCAACACACTATTCATCAAGTACATAAAAGTAGTTGTAGCATTAGTCAAACCGTACCTGGTCTTGAAGACAATCTCTTAGATGTCCTCTTCTTTGATGCATACCTGATGTTATCATGATCTCAAATCAGTCTTTGAGGACATTGTTGCTCCCTTCAACTGATCAAACAAGTCATCAATACTCAGCAACATGTACCTATTCTTGATAGTCACCTTTTTCAGCTACTTGTAATCAGTACATAACCTGATAGTACCATCCTTCTTCTTCACGAACAATATTGGTGCACCCCAAGGTGATACACTTGGCCTAATGTACCCCTTATCAAGCATTTCCTTTAGCTGCAACTTAAACTCTACTAAATCTAGTGTTCTCATCCTGTAAGGTGCCTTGCGGTTGGTGTTGCCCCTGGTACGACCTCAATAGAAAAGTCCACTTCCCTATGGGGAGGCAACTTTGGGATATCTGCTAGAAACACATCCTGCAATTTTTGTAATACAAGGTACCTCTTGAAGAGTTTTGCATCCTCAACATCCTTACCCTTGTCACCGAAAATATGAACTGCAAGCATCACACACCCTTTCCTGCAACTGCGGTTGGCCTGCATAGCTGTGACCATCCTAGCTGATGTAGACTTCTTCTTTCCCTGCAATATTCTCTTTTCTCCATTATCATTCAGGAACTCAATAGCCTTGTCATAACAATCTACTTTGGTCCTGTGAAGGTACAACCAATCCATATCCAAAAGCATACTATATGATCCCTATTGTAGTACATTCAAATGTACTGTTGTAAGCATATCATTCAACACAAATGCACAAGCTCTTACCCATTGATGAAATCTCTTCTAGGTACCTATAGCCAGCTGCACCAACCAAGATTCTGCACGCACTTATTTTCTCAAGCCACACTTATCTACCAGGGTAAGATTAACATAACTATAATTAGATCCAGGATCAATTAAAATAGAAACAACTCGACCACAGAGCTTACCTTCCATCTCAATAATGGATGCATGATGATCTTCCTGCTTGTTGTCCATAGCCGCATAAATATGAGGAATGCTATGACCAACATCTCCAACTGTGTGCACCTCCTTAGCACTATAGATCTGAGGCCTACTAACCTGGTACAATGGATAATCCTTCCTGCGATGATATTTGCCACATATCTAACACTACAATGATCCCCTACCATCACCTCTAGTCTATTTCTCTCCAGGCTACGACCCATGTCTCTTCTCAATTGCATTGAAATTCTTATAAGGAACCACATTTTCTTTGTCACCTGCATCCTGAGGTCTTCCTCTCTTAGTTGGTCACTTCCCTTTGACTTTCTCATTCCCCTTCAAGTCACGCTTAGGCTTAGCTTTGTGCTTTGAATGCTCATAACAATGCCTCAACTTCTGGATGGCCTCCTTAAACGATCTAGGCTCATCAAACTCAATCTAGTCTCTCTATGATGCTGACAATCCACTGATGAATCTCTTAATCTTAGCCTTCTCATCCTTTAGGTAAGGCATATACCTCAACAACTCCAGGAACCTGCTAGTATACTCATCATCTGTCATAGAACCCATCTACAACTCATAAAACTCCTTAGCTTTGTCATCATATTACCTCTCCGACAAGTACTTCTTCTTGAAGAGACTCTCGAACTCATCCCAAATCAAGTCTTCTTCTCGAATACCCTTGACATTCTTCACATCTTCCCACCAAATATTTACTTTCCCTTCAAGAATGAAGGTGGCTATCTTGGCCTTCATGTTCTCTGAATAATTATGTGATCTAAAGAATTTCTTCATCCCAAGCAACCATGCCTCTTCATCTTCTGATTTCTTCATTTCTCCATCAAATGTAGGTGGCTTAACTTTCCTTAACTCCTCATGCAAGTACTCACCCCTCTTATAAGGATGATGACAATGATGATTATGATGATGTATCCTAGATGAGGAACTAGAATGATGCCCATACATACTAGTAATAAGGACTTGACTTGACCCCCACTAGCCATGGAAGACATTTCATGAAACATGTCACAAACATGTAATCTACAGGTCATAACAACAAATCTAAGCATAAGGATCTCATACTTATATGAGAAATGTCAAGGAGGAATCATGTATTCTCGCAATAGCTGCGTTGTTATCCATTAGGTCATTCATTCATTATTATTTCATATATTAATCAAAACATTATGAGAGCCATACATCAATATTATCATAAAACATGCTCATAACCAACAAATAACCAGAGATATATCAATGATGAAACAACTATTAAAGTCACATAATGACATGCACATTTACTCATGAAAATACCAAAGAAAAAGGAGCTCTTATTAACATATGCAAACCCAACAAAGTTAGGCACTTCCATGTACCACCTGACCATAGATTAGGTTGAAACAAATCTCTCTTTCACCCAATCACCCACGTGCCATATTCGAAGCATGAATGTGAGATCTCTTTAAAAAAATCAAACAAAACCAAAGCAGGGCTTCCAAAGGCCAAACCACCTCAACCCTCAACCAGTGATTCCACCTCACGGTTGGATATCACTAACCATCACCAGATAAATCTCTACCCAAGATGTCTAGGGCTACATAGTGTTTGTTCAAACCAAGGCTTCCAGAACTAGTAACTCAACCCACAATTGCTGCCAGGCTCCAGAGCGTTTGTCTAACCAGGGTTTCCAGGACTAGTAACTCAACCCACCAAGGGATCCAAAGCATTTTCCAACCAAGGTTTCCAGGACTAATAACTCAACCCAAGTTGTTATAGGGCTTCTAGAGCGTTTTTCCAACTAAGGCTCTGGGAACTAATAACTGAACCCACAACCATGAGGAACATGAGAACCAACCGAAAAACAAATGGAAAGAAACCCACAACACCATGGCTATCCAGGAAATGGCAAGGCTAGAAAAAACCATTGTCAATAGGCAATCCTCAATGCCAATGATAGATCATAACCAAGAAACCACATGAATGTGCCATGCATGCCAAAACTAGTAAGGAAATCATACATGCAACTCGGTACCTACAAACAAAACCCGTTGTTGCTGCTGATTTCGATGTCCTCTTGCACTTTCTTGCTTTTCTTTTGCCTTCTCGCTCCAAATCCCAGGTATGCCACACTCCTCCAAGAGTACTCCAAGAAAACTCTAAGTGTGCAAGAGTATGAGAGAGAGAGAGAGAGAGCTCCCAAAACCGAACTGACATAAAGCTATAAACTTATCCTCATAAGCCTTTTTATTAATGAGGCCTCTATTTTCTTCATTTTCCATTATATGCGATAATATATTAAATCATATTGCAATTGAGTCTTCAAAGCCTAACATCTTGAAGGTTGATCTTTAGAATACAAATGGCTAAGTCAAGGAAGAAAGTCTTCAATCCTCCTAAGGACGTGTCTCCCTCTACCACTAAAATAGAAGACAATCAATTTGAGGAGGCTCCATGGTTCAATGGGAAATTTAATATATGGGAAGCAAGAATGAGCAATTTCTTAAAGACTCAAGGCATTGAAATCTAGATTCAGTAATTGTTGATAGCATGATGGATGGAGAATCCAAGGAGTACAATGAAAAAGCAATGAAGGCAATCTTGAATGGGCTACCTGATTCTATAAAGAACAATTTAGGAAAATGTTCATCAGCAAAGGGTATATGGGACAAACTTCATAACCTTCACTCAAAAGGAGCATTGACCATGACCATCAGTCAAGAAGATGATGGAAAATCAAGAAGAAAATCCAGAACCCATCACAGAAGCTGAAAATGAGAATGATGATATCAAGGCTAAATAAGATCTAGAAGATGAAGAGAATGAAAAAGATTTTGTATAAGATCTCCTCACTCAACTTACAGTTGCCATGGAAGATATTATCAATTTGAAAAAGGAAAACAAGGAACTTAAGAAAAAGGCACTAGCTGGTGACCAAGACCAAACACAGAAGAAAGTTGACATTGTCCAGCTTCAAATACAGGAAAGGGATGAAGAGCTTGTCAAGCTTAAGAAGGAATTTCATCAAAGCAAAATAAAGCATCATGAAGAAGTCATATCCATGACAAATCAATTGGATAAAGCAAAGAAACGGGAAGATACCTTGTCAAGTCAACTTGAACAAAGGCACAAGAGCTTGAACAAACTTGAAGAAGAGATTAGTCAGTACAAGGTAGAGGTCTTCTTTCTCAAATATCAACTACAAGAAGTAAGAAAGTTAGCACAAGGAGCTAAGAAGATAATGGAATCATTGGCAATCATAGAAGAACGGGCTGATGAAGCAGAAAAGGAGAGAAACACCATGATATGTCAACTAAAAGCAAAGGATGAGGAAGTTTTCAAATTAAAATCTAACATCAAACTTCTCAAGGCCGAAACATGTAAAGCTACAAGGATCAAGGAAGAAATGGAGAGCAGTCTAGCAAAGGAAAATGAAGAAATCTTCAAAATGAAGTCAAATATCATCTCCCTTAAAATAGAAGCAAATGAAGCTGCTCATATCAAGGAAGAAACTAAGAAACAACTTGCTAAGAAGAATAATGAGTGTGAAATATTGGAAGAAGAGATTGTCTCCCTCAGGAAAAAGGTTGGAGGGATGGACAAAACCTTGAAGAGCTCTCAAGCCTTGGATGACATGCTTAGCCATCAAAGATGTCCATTTGATAAATCAGGTCTGGGGTATGCAAGTGAATCCTCAAAAAAGAATGGTAATGTTTCAAGCAAAATGGATGTGAGGAAGCTAGAAAGAAATGTTGATGCTCCCAGTTCCAGTAAAGGCAAGGAGAAAAATCAAGGCAACAATGGAAGAAATCCCACTCCAGGAAGAAATGTAGATAATGTCAAGGATGCTAGAAGCAATGGTTATCATCAAAGGATCTCAAGACAGAAAGACTTCAGAAGTACATCAAGGAGGTACCAAAGTTCGTTTCTTGGTTATTGTTATTCTTGTACAAACTTTGGTCAAATGGCAAAAGATTGTAAAGCATATCATAAAGATAGATGTTATGGTCCCCAACCATATCATAAAGATAGATATTATGGTCCTCAACAATCTCCAAGGAACAATTTTGCAGGAAGAAATCATGAATTCTTATTCATGAACAATGTAGAATGCTTTAAGTGTCATAACATTGGTCATATGGCGCGTGATTGTAACTTAACTTGGGTTCTTACACAAGCTAGAACCATGCAAAAGAAGAAAGTTACACAAGTATGGAGAAGGAAGCAAATACAATATGAAAATCCCTTGAACTCTCTAGCCAACAACACATGTTGTTGACCTGATGTTCGACAATCTTAGCATTTGATGGGAAGACTCTGCCAAAAGAAATGATGCATATAGTCAAGGGGAGCCTGTGATTCTTGATCATTATTGCAGAAGTTATTTGTGAAATGGTCCTTATACTAGCATTTGCACCAGATGTTGCAAAGAAAACGCCGTAAGGCATAAAGTGCGGAAATCCATTATCCATGTAGTGTGTGCATTATTCAACAAGGTGGATCTCTCTAAATTTGTTGCAAACATTTATGTTGTTGCATTGCTAATTTATTTAGAATCTACTACTACCTCCTCTTCTTGGAATATTAAATTTCTTATCACCCCATGATGACAATCCCTCTAATTATTGGCATCACAATTTTTGCACTTTAGTGGCTTTACCTTCAACCTAAAGAAACATGAATTTAAGTCACTCAATTAAAAAGAAATTGCTAAATTGCTATTTATCAGATTTTGAGTAAAAACAATTAATAACTCATATTTACAGCACTTTAAATATTTACAACCTATTAAGTCTTGTATTTATAACTCATATTTATAACCCTTTAAAATGAAACTAACTATCTATATTTTTATTAATAATAAAAAGAATCTTCTTTATAAATCTAACACTCACATGCTACTCCTATATATTTATCTTATATTTAATATTGAGTGTCCATCAATTGAATGACAAGATGAAAGCTCAACTTAATTGCACATTTTTGAACTGCTTTGTGGGAATTCATGTCCCATTAATTTAATGGCAAATTGAAGTTTCAAATACAGCACACATTTTATACCAGATTCAGAGAGTTCATGAACAAACTTTCAAGGTTTTAATGGATCTAGGTCATTTGTATTTTCTCTCATATTCTGGGTCGTTTGTATTTTCTCTGATGTTGACTATACTAGCAATTGTCCCAAAAGGTACAAACCTTAATGTCCTTTTAATGATCAAGCCTTATGTGAAAACATTCATATTGATGCACTAGTGTACATTGATTTGTTACATTTGTCTTGGTCTATAATAGAGGTGTAACAAATATGCATTGCAAGGTATGTTGAGAATTTGGTTATCTAGTAAGCTTAGAGTCATTCTTGAGTCATTATCTTTACCATCTCAGGAAGAAGAAGAAGAAGAAGAAAAGCCTATTGAATTGAAAAAGAGCCCTAAAAAGTATTAGGATCCATGGGTCATTTTTTTGCATCATGTAGCAAGATAACATGGCTAATTGATTATGCCACATGAAGAATTAGCCTGCCAATATTTAGGCTTATAACTAGGTGATTTTTTCTACTAATATTCTTATACCAATTTACCATGATAATTCTATTCTAAATTAAAACATTGTTTGCAGGCTATTGCGGGAGCTGAGCGTTTGCTCCCTGAAAATATACCTTCAAGGTTCCTTAGGTGGATAGCAGAGCTACTATACTTGACATTGGCAGTATCCAGTAGTTTTTCTAGCCCAAAATCTGCTATGTATGGCTCCATGTCAAAGCCCAGAAGGATGTTGCTTGGCTTAATATTTGCATGAACAAACTTCCTTTCATGTAAATAAGCCAGGCCTCTGGCTACTCCCTTTGCAATTTCAATCCTGGCCAACCATGGCAGATAAAAGGGAGAGTTTGATGACCATCCTGCAAGATTAGAGAGATATAGCGTTAGTCAAAGGATCTGAAAAGGATAGGCCACTAAGAACCTTAGAAGCTGAACAAGATGATTAAGATTAGCATGCAACAAGAGGAGAATAACAATTCAAACCCTACATGATAATGGACTCCCTTTTGCAATGATTACAAAGAACTGGATTTGGTTATCCAGAACGCTGAAATTGAAAAGGAATCAACACTCTTTGATAAGCAATACTCTTTGATAAGCAAGGAAAGCATTATACTCGACCTCAGGGAACTCAGTGGGCAAAATTATCAATAACTAGTTATAACAAAATACAGAGAACCCAGTGAACAAAATGACAAATATCCAATTTAAATGAACAACAGAGAACGTGGTGATAAAAAAGATAAATATCCATCTTTAAGATAAAAGAGAAATGAAATAAACTGCAACATATCCTTGAAACAAAACAAAAGGGTTGATATATATTCTAAAGAAGAGAAAACAGGGATAGACTCTGCAAAATCCAATAATATGGTATAATGGACCTGTTCAATATATAACAGCAGAAACATTCCATAGAAACTTATATAAATGCTGCAGCCAATTGTTCTCTAGCTAAGTAAGAAGATGTTATGTAGAATAAGATACAAATACAAGCACATGGTCACTTGTCTTATTTCATGGTCTTCCTAAGAAGGCTTATGAAGGAAGTTGTGTAGCACTCTCATGGTTTTGATAGATTATCATTTGTTGCTGAGATGGACATGTATATATAAATATTCTAACCTAAAAAAGGAGCAGTTTCTTCTTTGTATATGCAAACTATAGCTGAACCAATAAATCTAATTTTCAATATTGATTTGCATCAATTTCTTTTGGTCCAACCAGCAATTAAAATCCATCCCTTGCCACTGCAACAATAATACACCATATATCACCTTCCCATTAAAACTGAGAATGAGCTACAAGTAAACTGTGAGAACGCGGATGCCTCATAAGCATGGAGTTAAGTTTGATCCCTGAGTTTTGCTACAATCCTCAACTGTAGAATACTGAAATTTTTAAGAAGACTCTAGAGATTTCATAAGCAACTGAGTTGACAACAGAGTTTGTCTGAGTCCCAATCATAGAGGTGTCTATGTCAGTTATGGCAATGTCTAAGTAGAGTTGTTGAATACGGAATGTGGGTGTATGTCCTCATCTCTGTCCAACTTATGTCAAAGCAAGGATGATACATAGGAAGAAAGAATTGGTTAATCGGTTGTGGATGATGGCATTTTTTCTAGAAAATGCAATGCCTCCTTCATTGATGGTCTCTTTTGAGGGGAAGCAGAAGCACAATTCAATGCAATCCCCAAAGACATTGAGATTTCTTCCCTTCCTTCAACCTCTAGTTGAAGAGTAGGATCTATGATGTGCAAAAGGCGATTCTTGTCATTAACAAAGTTTTGACCGCATGCTGTAAAATCCTTATCTGAAGGTGGCTTCCGAGTAAGAATGTCCAGAAAAATAACCCCAAAGGAATAAGCATCCCACTTTTGGTTGGGTTTGAGATTTTTCAATGCCTCTGGGGCCTGGTAAGGAGATACAAAGTTCTTGGATGTGCCTGGACTGCTCAGGAAATCAGGTGTTGTTTGCATGCTATCGCAGGAGCTAATGGAGCGTTTTCTCCCTGAAAATATACCTTCAAGGTTCCTTAGGTGGATAGCAGAGCTACTATACTTGACATTGGCAATGTCCAGTAGCTTTTCTAGCCCAAAATATGCTATGTATGGCTCCATGTCAAAGCCTAGAAGGATGTTGCTTGGATTAATATTTGCATGAACAAACTTCCTTTCATGTAAATAAGACATGCCTCTGGCTACTCCCTTTGAAATTTTAATCCTGGCCAACCATGGCAGATAAAAGGGAGAGTTTGATGACCTTCCTACAAGATTGGAGAGATATAGTGTTAGTCAAAGGATCTGAAAAGGATAGGCCACTAAGAACCTTAGAAGTTGAACAAGATGATCAAGATTAGCATGCAACAAGAGGATAATAACAATTCAAACCCTACATGATAATGGACTCCCTTTTGCAATGATTACAGAGAACTAGATTTGGTTATCCAGAATGTTGAAATTGAAAAGGAATCAATACTCTTTGATAAGCAATACTCTTTGATAAGCAAGGAAAGCATTATACTCGACCTCAGGGAACTCAGTGGGCAAAATTATCAATAAGTAGTTAATATCGATTTGCATCAATTTCTTTTGGTCCAACCAGCAATAAAAATCCATCCCCTGCCATTGCAACAATAATACACCATATATCACCTTCCCAAGTTGCGCCTCAATGTCAGCTAAGAGTTTTTCCTTCCTCCCTTTCAATTGGGTTAGGAGTGGCTTTGATATTGTGTGAGACTTGGTCAACCATGGATGTCTCTCAAGATAACTTATTTCCATCGTAGGTAGCTCCCATCTTCAACCCCTCCCCATGTGGGATGTTGATTAGGTTTGCTTGCTGATTTTAGTGATGCAATATAATTTCGCCTATGTTTTGCATACAAAATATGTTCTACTATGGGAGAGTACAATTGAAAAACCATATAGGAAATCTGATTGGAGAGCAGAAGAAATTTTGAATTGGAGTGCCCCTATGACCATGGGAGGTGTGTCTACATACATGACATACTGTAACTCTCAAAACCCCTTCACAAGTATTTGCAAATTGGTAATTGTCTGCAACCATTTCACATCCTGATCACAAACTCAAACTAAACAATTTTTAGACCCGTGCCTTCTGTTTTGGTGTTAAATGGGTAATCAAATGCATTGGTGTGACAATATGCATATTTTCAGCGTAAAAGTTGGAAAAAGGATATAGAATCACTGGACTCTGGCATGATTAACATTCAACTTGCATTTTACGAGATAGTAAAGATACATGGACAGGGTATCTCTAGAACATGACATCATGCCCCTGAGTAACAAATCTAAAAGAAACCTGTATAAACAAAACAAATACATTTCCAACTGGCTTATCACATATTTCCTTAAAATTTGTGATAGATAACCTACCATAAACAATCCAAAACTCAAACTGGACTGGCCGACCTCTTATATCTAATCAAGATTGAGGACTTGAGGCTGTTGTGCAAATTACTGCATACACATTCCATGACAACCTGTACTACAAACTTTCAAATATAATCTGAGCTCCCATATCCCTTTCAAGGAATTATAAGTTTTTCTCCAGCATAGATGGTGTCATCAGTGTACTTATTTGCAGCTTTTATTTGATCAATTGAAACCTGCACTTAACCAAGGAAACAGAACCAGTTACACAAGTCTTATACAATGGATAGAAGGGAACAACATGGCAGCTTAGTTTCACATGCATGAAATGAACACTGTTTATTTACTTGTGGAAAATAACTATTAAATAGTCCAATTGAGAGGCAAATGCCAGTATGCAGCCTGCATTTTTTATTATCAAAAGAAGTTAAAGCTTGTTATGCATACCAAATGACAAATACTAATCATTCACATCGCAATAAGGGTTGGAAATTAATAATTCTGGAGGCACCAAATACAAGAGTTCAATACAACGATAAAGCTTATTAATAAACGCAGGGTAGCATTGTCATGCAGGGCACACCAATCACCCATTTGCTACATGATTTTCCAAAGCATCACTGGACTCTGGCATGATTAGCATTCAACTTGCATTTTACGAGATAGTAAAGATACATGGACAGGGTATCTCTAGAACATGACATCGTGCCCCTGAGTAACAAATCTAAAAGAAATCTGTATAAATAAAACAAATACATTTCCAACTGGCTTATCACATATTTCCTTAAAATTTGTGATAGATAACCTACCATAAACAATCCAAAACTCAAAGTGGACTGGACGATCTCTTATATCTAAACAAGACTGGGGACTTGAGGCTGTTGTGCAAATTACTGCATACACATTCCATGACAATCTGTACTACAAACTTTCAAATATAATCTGAGCTCCCATATCCCTCTCAAGGAATTGTACGTTTTTCTCCAGCATAGATGGTGTCATCAGTGTACTTATTTGCAGATTTTATTTGATCAACTGAAACCTGCACTCAACCAAGGAAACAGAACCAGTTACACAAGTCTTATACAATGGATAGAAGGGAACAAGATGGCAACTTTAGTTTCACATGCATTCAAAAAGCTGAACAACAACTACGCTAAGAAATGCTCTACAATAAGGTGGAACAAAGAATAAAGATACTTGATAAATAGAGTCAGACCACTCACCAAAATACAAGAGTTCAATACAACAATAAAGCTTATTAATAAACGCAGGGTAGCATTGTCATGCAGGGCACACCAATCACCCATTTGCTACATGAGTTTCCAAAGAATCACTGGACTCTGGCATGATTAGCATTCAACTTGCATTTTACGAGATAGTAAAGATACATGGACAGGGTATCTCTAGAACATGACATCATGCCCCTGAGTAACAAATCTAAAAGAAACCTGTATAAACAAAACAAATACATTTCCAACTGGCTTATCACATATTTCCTTAAAATTTGTGATAGATAACCTACCATAAACAATCCAAAACTCAAACTGGACTGGACGACCACTTATATCTAATCAAGACTGGGGACTTGAGGCTGTTGTGCAAATTACTGCATACACATTCCATGACAACCTGTACTACAAACTTTCAAATATAATCTGAGCTCCCATATCCCTCTCAAGGAATTATAAGTTTTTCTCCAGCATAGATGGTGTTATCAGTGTACTTATTTGCAACTTTTATTTGATCAACTGAAACCTGCACTTAACCAAGGAAACAGAACCAGTTACACAAGTCTTATACAATGGATAGAAGGGAACAACATGGCAGCTTAGTTTCACATGCATTCAAAAAGCTGGAACACATATCCCCATATTAAACCACGTCCTAATCAGAGAGTTGCTATGATTGACAATCTAGGCCATGACATTGCCACATCACATATACAGTACATCCACTTTAATTATAATTTCTTTCTGACAGGCCTTCCGCCGATTCTCGGAATAGATTTGCTAGACCCTCTTCTAGACAGATCTGATATTTCATTCAACTGGTTCATTCAACATTCCCTTCGGCTTCAGGAAGCTCATGGAATTCTGATAAATACATGCCAAGAAATGGAACCAGCACAAATAAAAGCTCTCAAGGAAGGAAGGTTCTGAGCGCTGTTGAAATGACCCCTTCTATTTATCCCGTTGGGCTGCTAATAGCTTTGTCTCTGTCAGAATCTGAAGAGAAGTTTGAGAAGGAGGGCTGCCTCAAATGGCTGGACCGCCAGCCCGCCTCGTCAGTTCTGTTCGTTTCTTTTGGGAGCCGCGGCACCCTGTCGGAGAATCAGATTCAGGAACTAGCTTTGGGGCTAGAAGCAAGTGTGCAGCGGTTCCTTTGGGTGTTGCGTAAGGAGCCTCCTCCTCCAAATGAATCCACGATGACTACCGAAGCAGATATGAGGGTTGCTTTACCTGAGGGTTTCGAGACTCGAATCCAGGACCGTGGATTTGTGGTGGATTCATGGGCGCCTCAGATTGCTGTCCTCTCTCATCCATCCACAGATGGTTTCCTTTTTCATTGCGGTTGGAATTCAACGATCGAAAGCATCTTACGTGGAGTGCTGATGATCGCTTGGCCTCTCTTTGCTGAACAGAGAATGAATGCCTTCCTTCTAGTGAAGGAGATGAAGGTGGGCATTGAAGCGTAGAAGGGCGCAGATGCATTGGTGAAGAGAGAGGAAGTGGAAAGAGCGGCGAGGGAATTAATGGAAGGAGAGGGGGAATGGAAATGAAGAAGGGGATGGAAAAATTGAGGGGAAGGCCCATCATTGAGTGACAACTGTCTTAAGGATGGAAAACATCACGAAAACGGTTTCTAAAAAGCGCAATATTCTCAACTGCCTACGACATTCCAATAATCTGAACCGCCTACAACATTTTTCACCGACGATCTAATGGCTGGAGTTTATTCCATCGTCTAACAATCGATCTAATGGCCCATAACGAGACACCGCGGCATGGAGGGGAGTTCCTTTCAGAGGGAACGCCTTACGGCGTAATTAGTTTTTGTTCCTAGAAACCAGCAAGAGTTTGTTATTATTTTTATTATTTAAACTATCACTTTCAGAGTGATAAAGGTTGAGTTTTTCCTGGAAAAGGACGGCGTGTGTGTAAAGATATTTTGATATTAATCTAAGTTTGCCAAGATCAGGAGTTCCAAATATTTCAAAACAAAGATTCTTGTTACTGTGTCTTCTAGTGTGTATCTCAGTTTATGTCTCTCTCTTTGTATATCAATATTGTTTTTCCTCAGTATTTGAATAAAGTCGTATGATTAGAATTAATTTAATGATGCTTTAATTCATACATTCAAATACATCTTATTTCTTATGTTATTACAGAAATCGCTTTGAACATTGCTTTGTTTTAATTGAATTTGTTGTACTTGCTTCCCACCATACTACAACATTCCTTATGTCTGAGGAAATACTGCTTATTGGCCTTTGTAATTCTGTTTGTTCATCAACCAAGATCTTGGAAACCCTTTGATTTATATGCAACGTTTGACTCCATGCCCAATGGATTTTTCCTCTGCCTTACAACTCTGTTAAACCCTTACCCTATCAAAGATCTGGCCACTGTTTGAAGACATGAATAGATGCCGAAGTGACATTGGGTAGCTGATTCATAAAGGTAGCCCGCTGTGGTTAGGAAGACCAGTTCCTAGTCCAAGATTGGTGCAATGTTACCTCCGGGTTTTCCTTTCACATCCGGGAAAATAACGGAGTGATAACATCTTGGCACTATTGCCCGGGAGGTGAATACTTCAAGTTGACTTTCTCCGGAAGAAATGGAAATGTTTCAGATCTGATTGCTGAAGGTGAACAATATTCAGACACAAAGAAGTTGTGCATCATTCACCTGGCAACTCCATTGTCAGCAGAATCCAGAATTCAAAGTTATCAATGGCGACTTCAATGTCCGAAGAATTCAAAGCTTGAAAGTTCTCACTGGCGACTCCATTTATTTTGGAATGATGAGCTTAGTTTCTAATCCAGTTGCTTCACCCGTCAAGACAACAGGGTTTGTGGCAGACCTTGTTTCTTTTCAAGGTTTTAAAGAATGGACTGGTATGTTTTCTGGTGATGAATGGGATGAAGATATTTCTTCATCTTTATTGTCTTATTTAGATTCATGCAACATCTTTAATATAGAGGAAAAAAATAATTGTTTAAATACGTTGGCTAAAGAAATTAGGATAGAACAAGAAGCGCAAAGAATGTCTCAATTTCTGCCTCATCAGACCCATTCTTCTGAAAATTCTTATCAACAACACGAAGAGGTATTTGAAGACAATGAGGCTGAAAATGCATGTGACACAGAATCACACCTTGATCCGCCTATTTTTTATGAATGCATTAATGATGATCCTTTTCAAACACCTGTGGATTTTGTTGTTCAAGAAAATATTAGTTCATGTTCACAAGATGGAGTGCAAATTCAACCATTGTTTCAAGAAGCTGATATACATGAAAGTGAGCAAGTTTCTTGGTTAAAATATACTAAGAATTGGAACAACATTTAGCCTATATACGATGAATATGATGATTTTGATGAGGATCGTCTACAAAAGCAACTGATAGTATTTTCTTTCATGGAAAAATTTAATCAACAAACTTATGGAAATTGTGAACCAATATATGATAGCTATTTAATAGAGTTGCAGGAAGACAATAAAGAAAACAGTGATGGATTTATGCTTGCTAAAGAAAAGATTACAGAAAGACAATCTACTGACATGGAGCAAGCGAAAGAGGTTATTCTAAATTATCAAGCTTCTACCTCTTTCGATTTTTATGATCCTGTAGATATTTATATGAAGAGATCTTTCAGATCAAAAATTGAAGTGTATATAGACCGCAAGTTTGAATTTAGATTTCTTTTTCAGTCAAAGTTAGCTCAACAACAATTCAGATCAAGGATTGAAGGCACCAGTGAAGTTAAAACAACCAGTCAAATGAATTCATGGCTTCATTGGAAGCATGACTATACTTGAAACAAGTAAATTTGGTTGGTTAGAGTAGTGTAGGAATTTATTTGCAAATAAGCTTGTTGGGTAAACAATTATTTCAGTTTTTCAACATTTGATTTTCAACAATTTCTCTGTCAGTTTGCAACATTTTTCAGTTTTCAGGTTGTAGCAGTTTGGTTTTCAGTGGCATTTAGTCTCAGGTTGTTGGTTTTCAGAGCTTGGGAGCAACCCAATGGATGGCACTTCGTCTACGGGTTCTTTGCTACCCCTCAGGGAAGATATCATCCCCATTGGGGCCAAATTGGAGCCAAATGTTATCACATGCAAGATTTTTTTCGAAATATGCCCTTTTAAGTTTGACATTTCAGTTTGGGGTCCTAAAATGACATCAATTTTCCAGTTTTAAACGGTATATCTTCTACTTTATGAATGTGGAATTATTCCCCAAATATAAAAAATGAAACCAACACCAAGCAATAAGAACTGTGACTGCCTAGGGGACAACCACTGCCACAGTTGTTTGGGTGTTAGATAATTCAACAATCACCTTCCTCACAGCTTAGATAGTCACATAAGTTCCAGCAAAACTTCCAAGTGTTAATACACTGTCCAACTCCACACACAAAGCCAAGAGTTAAGTCACAAAGGCATCGTCCTCGCGGGGAGTGTCAAGTATAAAGCTAACAAGCATCCATTGCACAAGTGGACAAATCAAAGAGAATGGTCAATGCTAGCACACACAGGAAAGGTGGACAAATGTTATCTATATGACGCCAAGAGTAATTCCCTTTTGCCGTGCAAACATTCAGCAAGGCTAGGAATTGACAGGGATCAGTTTCATGCCCATTCTGTGCTCTTTTTATTATCAGGGATACAATTATTTGGCTTGTCAAAAGCCTCACGAACACATTATATCGATATTAAGAACAATACAGAAATGGTTAGAAATACCATGTATGCAAAATTTCCTATAATTTCAACTCTTTTTCCAAAGTCTACCATAGAAGATGATTCAACTGTACCAGAGTATTTGGGCTCTAGTTTAGATTTGTGCACAGAATGACACAGTCAGGGTTTCAAAGAAAACGCCAAGTGACTTGTTTATAAGCGTCGAGATATAGCATTATTAGTCAAATGTGGAGGTAAAACTCCTAAAACACACAGTTGTAAGAGACTAATCTAGAGCAATTGCTCATGTTGCTACCCAACGTTCATAATGTCAGATGAATACGCATTGATGTGTGTTTTTAGGTGTAAAGACACAACAAGGTCAATCCATTGGGCAGATAATATTTCGGGAAGACTGAATTTGGAAAATTTAGGGACCGCCAGCCCGCTCGTTAGTTCTGTTCGTTTCTTTTGGGAGCCGCGGCACCCTGTCGGAGAATCAGATTCAGGAACTAGCTTTGGGGCTAGAAGCAAGCGTGCAGCGGTTCCTTTGGGTGTTGCGTAAGGAGCCTCCTCCTCCAACTGAATCCACGATGACTACCGAAGCAGATATGAGGGAGGTTCTACCTGAGGGTTTCGAGACTCGAATCCAGGACCGTGGATTTGTGGTGGATTCATGGGCGCCTCAGATTGCTGTCCTCTCTCATCCATCCACAGACGGTTTCCTTTTTCATTGCGGTTGGAATTCAACGATCGAAAGCATCTTACATGGAGTGCCAATGATCGCTTGGCCTCTCTTTGCTGAACAGAGAATGAATGCCTTCCTTCTAGTGAAGGAGATGAAGGTGGGCATTGAAGCGTAGAAGGGCGCAGATGCATTGGTGAAGAGAGAGGAAGTGGAAAGAGCGGCGAGGGAATTAATGGAAGGAGAGGGGGAATGGAAATGAAGAAGGGGATGGCAAAATTGAGGGGAAGGCCCATCATTGAGTGACAACTGTCTTAAGGATGGAAAACATCACGAAAACGGTTTCTAAAAAGCGCAATATTCTCAACTGCCTACGACATTCCAATAATCTGAACCGCCTACAACATTTTTCACCGACGATCTAATGGCTGGAGTTTATTCCATCGTCTAACAATCGATCTAAGGGCCCATAACGAGACACCGCGGCATGGAGGGGAGTTCCTTTCAGAGGGAATGCCTTACGGCGTAGGAGTTCCTTTCAGAGGGAACGCCTTACGGCGTAAATATATGATAGCTATTTAATAGAGTTGCAGGAAGACAATAAAGAAAACAGTGATGGATTTATGCTTGCTAAAGAAAAGATTACAGAAAGACAATCTACTGACATGGAGCAAGCGAAAGAGGTTATTCTAAATTATCAAGCTTCTACCTCTTTCGATTTTTATGATCCTGTAGCGATTTATATGTAGAGATCTTTCAGATCAAAAATTGAAGTGTATATAGACCGCAAGTTTGAATTTAGATTTCTTTTTCAGTCAAAGTTAGCTCAACAACAATTCAGATCAAGGATTGAAGGCACCAATGAAGTTAAAACAACCAGTCAAATGAATTCATGGCTTCATTGGAAGCATGACTATACTTGAAACAAGTAAATTTGGTTGGTTAGAGTAGTGTAGGAAATTATTTGCAAATAAGCTTGTTGGGTAAACAATTATTTCAGTTTTTCAACATTTGATTTTCAACAATTTCTCTGTCAGTTTGCAACATTTTTCAGTTTTCAGGTTGTAGCAGTTTGGTTTTCAGTGGCATTTAGTCTCAGGTTGTTGGTTTTCAGAGCTTGGGAGCAACCCAATGGATGGCACTTCGTCTACGAGTTCTTTGCTACCCCTCAGGGAAGATATCATCCCCATTGGGGCCAAATTGGAGCCAAATGTTATCACATGCAAGATTTTTTCAAAATCTGCCCTTTTAAGTTTGACATTTCAGTTTGGGGTCCTAAAATGACATCAATTTTCCAGTTTTAAACGGTATATCTTCTACTTTATGAATGTGGAATTATTCCCCAAATATAAAAAATGAAACCAACACCAAGCAATAAGAACTGTGACTGCCTAGGGGACAACCACTGCCACAGTTGTTTGGGTGCTAGATAATTCAACAATCACCTTCCTCACAGCTTATATAGTCACATAAGTTCCAGCAAAACTTCCAAGTGTTAATACACTGTCCAACTCCACACACAAAGCCAAGAGTTAAGTCACAAAGGCATCGTCCTCGCGGGGAGTGTCAAGTATAAAGCTAACAAGCATCCATTGCACAAGTGGACAAATCAAAGAGAATGGTCAATGCTAGCACACACAGGAAAGGCGGACAAATGTTATCTATATGACGCCAAGAGTAATTCCCTTTTGCCGTGCAAACATTCAGCAAGGCTAGGAATTGACAGGGATCAGTTTCGTGCCCATTCTGTGCTCTTTTTATTATCAGGGATACAATTATTTGGCTTGTCAAAAGCCTCACGAACACATTATATCGATATTAAGAACAATACAGAAATGGTTAGAAATACCATGTATGCAAAATTTCCTATAATTTCAACTCTTTTGCCAAAGTCTACCATAGAAGATGATTCAACTGTACCAGAGTATTTGGGCTCTAGTTTAGATTTGTGCACACAATGACACAGTCAGGGTTTCAAAGAAAACGCCAAGTGACTTGTTTATAAGCGTCGAGATATAGCATTATTAGTCAAATGTGGAGGTAAAACTCCTAAAACACACAGTTGTAAGAGACTAATCTAGAGCAATTGCTCATGTTGCTACCCAACGTTCATAATGTCAGATGAATACGCATTGATGTGTGTTTTCAGGTGCAAAGACACAACAAGGTCAATCCATTGGGCAGATAATATTTTGGGAAGACTGAATTTGGGGAATTTGGGGACCGCCAGCCCGCCTCGTCAGTTCTGTTCGTTTCTTTTGGGAGCCGCGACACCCTGTCGGAGAATCAGATTCAGGAACTAGCTTTGGGGCTAGAAGCAAGCGTGCAGCGGTTCCTTTGGGTGTTGCGTAAGGAGCCTCCTCCTCCAACTGAATCCACGATGACTACCGAAGCAGATATGAGGGAGGTTCTACCTGAGGGTTTCGAGACTCGAATCCAGGACCGTGGATTTGTGGTGGATTCATGGGCGCCTCAGATTGCTGTCCTCTCTCATCCATCCACAGACGGTTTCCTTTTTCATTGCGGTTGGAATTCAACGATCGAAAGCATCTTACGTGGAGTGCCGATGATCGCTTGGCCTCTCTTTGCTGAACAGAGAATGAATGCCTTCCTTCTAGTGAAGGAGATGAAGGTGGGCATTGAAGCGTAGAAGGGTGCAAATGCATTGGTGAAGAGAGAGGAAGTGGAAAGAGCTGCGAGGGAATTAATGGAAGGAGAGGGGGAATGGAAATGAAGAAGGGGATGGCAAAATTGAGGGGAAGGCCCATCATTGAGTGACAACTGTCTTAAGGATGGAAAACATCACGAAAATGGTTTCTAAAAAGCGCAATATTCTCAACTGCCTACGACATTCTAATAATCTGAACCGCCTACAACATTTTTCATCGACGATCTAATGGCTGGAGTTTATTCCATCGTCTAACAATCGATCTAACGGCCCATAACGAGACACCGCAGCATGGAGGGGAGTTCCTTTCAGAGGGAACACCTTACGACGTAAAAATCCTTGTTGATCTATATTAACAATCATTCTTTGATAAATATCATTTCTCAGGAGTACTCCATTGAAGAATATGATCTTGTAACAATTCTTTGGACTGTTGTTGAAGATGTTTTCCACTTGATCACTAAGTAGAAATTGGAGCAACAGAGAAGGTCATATAGTACTAGAGAAAGAGGGCATGTAACTATGTTGCTGCTACTACAAAAGTTTATGTCTCGACTCAGGGATTGAATGGGAGAACAAGTAAATTATGGACACAAATAAAGGCAACCTTCAAACAAATAGATACATCTGGGAAGGAAGTATGAAGCAAGAGCAGTTGGCAGCATCTAACAAAACTGAAGCATTGCAAAAAGATGCCAATCAACAAAAAGAATTTAAAAGACAGTCACAAATTAGATATAAAAATCAACTAGTGGAGATAACTTGCAGAAAATTTTACGAGAACACAAGGAAAAGATGGCTCATCAAAAAGACAATAGAAAGCAGAATGTTGTGTAGTGGAATATAGCTCAGTAACTTAAGAAGAAGCATAGAGATATAAAGGAACTTGGATCTGAAGAAAGATTGCAATTTCAGTGGCAATTTTTCTCTTGATCGGACTATGAAGGCCCCTTAATTCTGACTGTGGAGACAACAAAATATGGATTGAAGCATAAAAACTTGGACTTGGACACTTGGTGTGTGGCTATTTGCAATCTGTTTGAAAGCATTGAAGTGGAGCATCTTTAAGCATTGTTGAAGCCATGATAAAGTAGTTCTGAGACATGAAGAGGGGATAATGTGCTGATTGATGATAAAGCATCAATCCTTCTATCTTGAGTAAAAAGAAGAGCACTATTACAGGGGGAGTAACATACTCATGAAGATCTACTATTCATAAAGAACAGAAGCAGTTTGATAGGGGGAGTCCCTGAGCATCCCTTTGCCATTGTTGTTAAAGGGGGAGAGAAGAAGAATATTGCCATCAATAACCAAGAGGGAGATTGTTGACCTAGATTGTCATTGATGTCAATATGGCAATATTCTAGGAGAAGCGGAGCAAGAAGCCATAAGGAGAAACAAGAGAAGAAGTTATCAAAAGCCATCATAAAGCATGAAGCCAAAGCGTAAGAGGAAGAGGTCATTGGAAGCCACAAGAAACAAAGAGAAACAAATATCGGAGGTGCATAAGCGGAAGAGCAGTTAACAGAGGAGCCATATCATGAGATAGAGGAGGAATATCAGAGAAGAGCTATTAAAGCAGTGTATCAAAAGCCATCGTGGAGTCATATTAGACCAGAGAAGAGCGAAAAGAGGTATTGGAGCAGTGTATCGGAAGCCATCATGGAGCCATATCAGACTAGAGAAGAGAAAAAAGAGCTATTGGAGCGGAGAGTTGTTACTCTGTGTATCCGCATTCAACAGCTATAAGTAGATTTGTAATAGTGGCAGTGGTTTTCTGGTGGACATTGGGTAGTAAGTGGTATTTAGAGGAGAGCACCCGATTCCATTCAATGGGCGACACGTAGCACTCAGGTGGAGAGAGAAAACCACTTTTTCCGGTGGTTATTTCCCTTGCAAATTGCTCATTCGAAATTCATGCAGGCCATTGGATCCAACACGGTTTGATCGACGGCGAAGGACCAACAGACGGTTTTGGGTTGATCGGGTTAAGTGTTGACCGTCGGATCATGAGTAGATCAACGATGGAGGATCGCTAAGGAATACCACTTAATATCATATCATAAGTTATAAAGGGATGGCACATTAAATATGCGATTGCGATATATATATATATATATATATATATATATATATATATCTATATATATATGCGATGGTACATGGACCCGAACAGGTTATAGCAAAGAGAGATGCGATATATATATGCGGATCCACTGCACCATTATAAACTACCCTATTGTTATATCACATCCACCTATCGGAACTCTCATAGCGCAATTTATAGAGGGTTGTCACCCTTGAACCACCGATTGCGATATGTATGCAGACCTGCTGCAACATTATAATATGACCTATTGAAATATCACATCTGTTGAATCACAATGTTCAAAAGAATTGACACCGCTGAACTGCCGATTGCGATATGTATACAGACCCGACTAGACCATTGCAATATGATTTAATATATTATCGCATCTGTCGCATATCGCAAGCCTCTTGTAAAGCCTTGCCACATTGAAAGCGCCGATTGTGATATATATATATATATATATATGGACCCAACAGAGTTATTAAAAATAGTTTATAATAATATCGCGTCCGGGTATCGGGGAATTGGCTATGTTATGTGCAAATCTGCCGATTGCGATAAAGTTGTGGAGTTAATATAATATCGCATCCAGAAGGGGAATCGGCCATCGGCTATGTTTTGGGCACGACTTATAAAAGACCTCTAGAACTTGCGATTGCGATAAAAGGATGATGTGGCATGTGGGAACTCTATATGGCTATAGCCTCTCTTATATGGTTTCTGTGAATAATCAAGTCTATGGACGAAAAACTTTTCAATATGTTTTTTAATATGCAAGTTGGCCTCTTTCCAATAAACGTGTCTTTTCGGTCATTGGTGAAACCCATATGTGATTATGAAAAGAAGACGAAAGGACGAGCGAGCATAGATTGGGAAGCCAAAGACCAAGCGATCAAGAGGGGATGCGAAAGGTCGAGTGAGTGTTGAGGAAGCCGAAGCTCAAGTGAGCAAGGAGGAAGCCAAAAGGTTAGGTGTATCAGGCTTCTATAACAATGAACAAGGAAGGTTCAAAGGAGGTCGACGAACTGGAAGAAAGGAGTAAGCCGTAGGTCCAGCAGAACAGAAAAGGGCCAAAGGTCCAGCAGGATAGAAGGAAGACGAAGGTCTAGTAGGACAAGAGGCAGTCGAAGGACGAGCAACTCTGTTGATCGTGTTACCCTGTGAAAGACTTAGATATGTGATGAATTAATCAGGTACATAATTCATTCTGAAGAACAATTATGTGATGTAACAAATAAAGTTTTATCTGACATCGTTTGAAGGGATAAGTAGCTAGCAGAGAAGCAGTCATGCCTAAAGCATTTACTCTGATAGCTAGAATAGAGGCTTGAAACAGAGAGCTGGTTCTTGTGCAGAGGTTAGTGCAACTAATAGCAAACTCACTAAAGTTGTGTAGAGACATTATCAGAGATCATGATGGCTATTTGATATCATCATGAGATAACTTTTGCAGACTCTGTGTGGACAGTATGAAGAGTTGTATAGACTTCTTCATAAGAAGACTGGTTGCCATTGATGCTATAGCATGGAGACTACGGTGAAGCTGTAAATAGACAGAATTCAGTAAAGAAGAGTTTTGGGAGCAGAACATTACTATCAAACATGCCTTGACAAGATTGGGTCGGAGCCCTTGGGGTTGATGCCTCAGAAGTTGGAAGGATTGGTGTTCTTGGAGTTGGTGCTCGTATATCCAAGGTTAGTGCCTTGACAACAGAGGGTTGGAGCCCTTGAGGTTGGTACCTCAGAACTGGAAGGATTGGTGTCCTGGGAGTTGGTGCTCCTAAGTCCAAGGTTGGTGCCTTGACAAAACAGAGTTAGTGCTCTGGAGGTTGGAGTCTCACAAAAGTCCAAGTTGGTGCTTGGCAATAGATTGGAATCATATATATTTGTATCTATTTTATTGAAAAGATTATATTAATAAAAGCATTTATTCTTGTTGTTCATCTTGTGTTCTGAATATAAATGTTTTAACCGGTAAAATAACAATTGAAAAGAAATACTGATTCACCCCCCTCCTCTTAGTATTTCAACAGTTTACTAATGCAAACACTTGAACAAGGACTTGTCTTGACCTCCACAAACCATGATAGGCATTTTTTCAAACATATCATAAACATGTAATCTGCAGGTCATAATAACATATCTAAGCATAAGGATCTCATACTTATATGAGAATCGTCAAGGAGGACTGATATCTTCTCCCAATAGCTGCATTGTTATCTATTAGGTCTTTTATTCATTATTGTTTCATATACTAATCAAAACGTGATGAGATCCATACATCAAGATTATTATAAAACATGCTCATAGCCAATAAATAACCAGAGATATGTCAATGATGAAACAACTATTAAAGCCACATAATGACAAGCACATTTACTCATGAAAATATCAGAGGAAAATGAGTTCTTATTAACATATGAAAATCCAACCAAGTCAGGGACTTCCACGTACTACTCGACCATAGAATAGGCTGAACCAAATCTCTCTTTCAACCAATTACCCCTGTGCCATATTCCAAGCATGAATGTGGGATCTCATGAAACAAATCAAGCAAAACCAAACCAAGACTTCCATAGGCCAAACCACCTCAACCCTCAACTAGTGATTCCACCTCACGGTCAGACATCACTAACCATCACTAGATTGGTCTCTACCTAAGTTGTCCAGGGATGCAGAGTGTTTGTTCAAACCAAGGCTTCCAGGACTAATAACTCAACCCACAATTATTGTCGGGCTCTAAAGCGTTTGTCCAACTAGGGCTTCCAAGACTAGTAACTCAACCCACCAAGGGCTCTAGAGCGTTTGTCCAACCAAGGCTTCCATGACTAGTAACTCAACCCAATTTGTTACAAGGCTTCTATAGTGTTTGTCCAACCAAGGCTCCAGGAACTAGTAACTCAACCCACATACACAAGGAACATGAGAACCAACTAGAAAACAAAAGGAAAGAAACCCACAACACCATGGCTATACAGGAAATGGCAAGGCTAGGAAAAACCACTGTCAATCCAGACAATTCTCCATGCCAATGACATATCATAACATGGAAACCACATTCATGTGCCATGCATGCCAAAACTAGCAAGGAAATCATACATGCAACTCAGTCCCTGAAAGTAAAACCCGTCGTCGTTGCTAATACCGATGTCCTCTTGTGCTTTCATGCTCTTCTTTTTCCTTCTTTCTCCAAATCCAAGTGTGCGACACTCCTCCAAGAGTGCTCCAAGAAAACTCTAAGTGTGCAAGAGTATGAGAGAGAGAATATAGAGAGACTCGCAAAAATGAACTGACAAAAATCTACAAATTGGTCCTCATAAGCCTTTTTATTAATGAGGCCTCTATTTTCTTCATTTTCGATTATTTTTTCCTTCATTTTCCTTCTCACATGCAACCTGTGGCCTTTCACCTCCATTTTCTCCTATTTCCCATTATTTTCATAAATAAAATGTCAATAAATGTCTCATGCATTTCCAAAGCCTTTTCCATTGCCTTTGCCAATTTCCATAGCCATTAATTAATCACAAGTGATCCCATCACTATATTTTGCCCAACATTCAACTTGGAATACGTGTCCCATGACCTTGGTTATTATCTTTGTTTTTTATTAACTTTATTACATGGATTTTTGACTAGGGCTATTACAAAACCCTCCACCTTGGGGGAACACCATCCTCGGTGTTGAATGACACCTACAACCAACAAGACTACTGAAAAGAAAAACATACTACCCATGGAGCTTTATAACTTAGCTTGTTGCGGTATTTACAATGAACAATCTGCTGAAAAGAAGACCAACATAACAACCATACTGCTTATTGGAGCTTTATAACATAACTCATGGCAGTATATATATATATATATGCAAAAAACATTCACTCAACCAACAAATAGAGAAGGATAAATATCCCACATTTGATCAACCATCTCCCATGTAGCTTCATTGGGCCCAAAGTCTTCCATTGCACTTTAACCTGATTGATTGCTCGGTTCCATGCATGAGCATCTTTCGTTGCAAAATGCACTGAGGTCCCAGCTAGAATTCTCCTTCTGGATCCACCTGTAATACAGACCAATCAATCGCATGATCAACATTTTTTACATACTTCTTAAGCAATGAAACATGGAAAACATCATGGAATTTCACTGTCGGAGGCATTGCAAGTCAATAAGCTATTGGTCCAATCCTCTCAAGAATATTGAAAGGTCCACAAAATTGAGGTGTCAACTTAGCACATGATCCAATCCTCAATGAGCTCTTCTTGCGCTTAATGCGCAAGTACACCTATTCCCAACTTGAAACTCCTTAAACAACCTATGTTGATATGCATAGGTCTTTTTTTTTTAATCCTGTGTTTCCTTTAAATTTTGCTTGATCACCTACATTTCCTGTTCCATCTCTGCCAACATGTCTGTTCCTATCCACACCCTGTTCACTGGATCACTCCAATTGATGGGAGTGTTACAACTCTGCCCATACAATGCCTCAAATGAACTCATCCTCGGTGACTTCTAATACCCATTGTTGTAAGTGAACTCAACCAGTGGAAGATATTTTTCCCACCTCCACTGCTGATGCATCACATACATCCTTAACATGTCCTCCAGAATCTTGTTGACCCTCTCTGTCTGTCCATCTGTCCGTGGATGATAAGTTGTGTTGAAGGCCAATTCTATACCCAAACTTGCAAAAAAACTCCTTCAAGAATATTGAAGTGAACTTAGCATCCCTGTCTGACAGAATCTTCTTCAGAACACCTTGCAACCTCACTACATCTTTGATGAAGACTTGTGCTATGTCATTAGCTGAATTAGTATACTTCACTGGAATGAAGTGTGCTACCTTTGTCAACCTCTCAACCACAACCATAATAGAATCACGTTGTTTGGATTTCATCGACAAACGTGTAATGAAATCCATGGAAATTACCTCCCATTTCCACTTTGGAATCAGAATTGACTATAGTAATCCACCTGGGTGCTTACATTTTTCCTTTACTTGTTGACAATCCAAGCACCTAGCCACAAAATATGCCACTTCTTTCTTCAAATCCAGCCAGTGGCAGAACTTCTTCATACATGTCAATGTCTTCTGATATCCTGGATGACCTGAGTATGGCTTAGCAAGAAATCCCCTCAAGATAAGCTTCTTGAGCTCACTTTCATCTAACACATATATCTTGCCCCTAAATCTGACCAATCCATCTGCTATGAGACAATAGTCCACTTCCTGATCACCTGTACCTTGTTGTAACCTATGCATAAGCTCCCTATACATGTCATCTTGGCATCCTGCCTGCAATATTTGATTCTGTAAATCTGTCTTGTAGGAGCTCATAGCTGCCATGTGATTTACCTGTACTCTCCTACTAAGAGCATCTGCTACTCTGTTCTCTTTACCTTTCGAACTCACTGATTGTGGGAAACCACCTAGCTTTCCTGGTATTCAGATTTGGTTGGTCAAATAGATACCTCAATCCACTATGATCACTCATTAGTATGAACCTCCTGCCAAGAAGATAGTGCCTCCACATCTTCAATGCATGGATGATCGCTGCCAAATCAAGATCATGTGTCAGATAATTATGCTCATGTTCATTCAATGTCATTGATTAATAGAATACCACCTGTCCGTTTTGCATAAGGACTCCACCAAGTCCTCTTTTGCAAGCATTTGTACATACCACAAACTCTTTGTCCAGATCTGTGATTTTTAGAACTGTATCATTTGTCAATAACTGTTTCAACTACTCAAAACTCGCTGCACATTCCTCTACCCATTCAAATTTCTTACCTTTCCTTTGCAACAATGTAATGGGATAGGCAATATGTGAGAAGTCCCTGATGAACCTCCTGTAATAACTTGCTAACCCCATGAATGATCTTACCTCATCCACATTCCTAGGAGTTTCCCACTCCATGATAGCCCTTATCATTTCCAGATCCACTGTTATGCCTGTTAGCACTTGAAATTTCACCTCAGGCTGAGAAAGGTAAACCTCAAGGCAACATCAAACCACTTAGCCTCGTAGCTAGCCCTACGGGGTAGGAGAGGGCTCTCTCCGGTCTATCTCGATAAAGATCTTCAATGGGCGAGATAACCAATAGGGTAACACTGATTTTAGGCTAGTAAACTGATCAAAAGGGTTGATTTGGGATTTTTTAGGGTTTTTGGTGGAAAATTGGGGAAATGGCAATTTTAGGTGCGGGGTTTGGACACAGTTTTCGCAGGGGGTTCTTTGGGGCGAGGTAGGAAACAATATTGATGCCTTTAATAGAGATGGATGGATAAGAATGACCAGTGAGGAGTTAAAGAGAGCAAGCAATAACCTTGAATTCCCTTTAAACAGTCGAAAACATTGATATTAAGCAAACTTAAAAGCAGAGCATGACAGTCATGAGTTCTACTTTAACACTTCATTTGCCTAATGTGCAGAAGGAAAAGTAAGGAAATGATTCACATAACACACTTACAAGTACAAAGAGAAACACACCATCAATACATGTGACCACAAGAATCCCAAAAAGGACTGCAAAACCCTGGTCTTCCTTTGCCAAAAATTGCAGAGATACAGTGAGTAATACAATAAGAGCTTCTCCCTCAAGAGTCCAACCTTCCAACCTCTGAAAATGATTGAGAAAATACATAATATAGGCAAGCCAACCTCTTCCCTTGCCTCTAGGGGTCGAGCTCATCCTTCTAGGAGCTGTTTCAACCAATTCTAAACTGAGCACTAAAATCTAGGCAGTCAAAACAACTTGCCTCTATAAGCTAGGAAACCAATTCATTCATTTAATTTTCACCTATCTCATGAATGAATCTTCTAGAAGAGATACATAAGTGTAAAAGTGTCATAAATTACATCATTTACAACAAGGAGGATAAAAATCAACTCCAAAAAGTCAAACACAGTCAAAACTGCGTTTTGCTGAGCTGTAGGCTGAAATCCTGAGCAATTTGCCTGACGGGTCGCGCGCCTTTGAGAGCACTTTTGGGGCACTTTCAGGTGTCCAAATGAGGCAAGAGTAGGCTTGTTGGAAAGGTCTATGAGTCTACTTTCCAACCCAACTAGAATTTCTGAATTTGGTTGTCATTTGCCCCTCCAAAATTGCAATCTCCCAAGACTGCTTTCTGTGTGTCAAAAATGTGGCAGAAAGTCATTTTTTGCTTGTTTTTTGACTTTCAGGAGGCCCAAAACTTCATAAAATCTCTTGGAAATGGGTGAGCATGTGTAACTTTTCATGCCAAATCCAGAAATGCTGAGTTTTTTGAAAATAGAGTTGCCAAGTGAAAGGGTCGTGTGGGGGGTGAGACCCGTCAAGCGGAAAAACCTGTTTTTTGCCTTAAAAACCAAAAATCACCCAAAATGCTCAAAATTTCTTGGAATTTGTGCTGGGGCTGAGCTATTTAGTGCCATGCTCCTTCAAGAAAGCCCTGGCCAAGATGTGGAGGGGGTCGGACCTTTTTCTTCGTTTTTGTACTTTGACCAACCGTCTTTGGAGCACTTTCATTCTTGCCTTGCATACGTGCATTCGTGCCCAATAGTGATTTTTCATGTTCCTGAGCAAGTCCTTATCTTGGTTGGCCTTGGCCAGCAACCTCTCCCAATGAGCATTGACCTGGAGAAGCATAGCCTCTCGAGAGATAAAATCCTCCCATGGGATACCCTGCTGTTTTGACTGTTTGAGATGCTGTTTCAAGGGGACAAATAGCACAAGGGAAATGTTAGGGAAGGGAGATTTTGAAGGGACATTGGGAAAAACATATGAAATAGGGATTTAAGGGAAAGAATCATGATATATACCCCATCACATATTTATGATTTGCAAAGGCTTTATGAGAGGTAGGGTTTAGTTTGAGATTCTTGATTTTTAGGGATAGGGGTAGGGTTTAGGGCTTTTGGTATTTTTTGGTAGGGAGAATGAGTAAAATGATGAGGGAGGTGGAAATAGGATGTAGGGAAAAAGTGGGGGTGAAAAGGATAACCTTGAAAACAACAAGACAAACCCTAGCTCAACCAACACTTTGACCTTCTTGAGCAAATATGCATTGGATTCATTATTTCAAAATGATTGGCTTAAACAACATTCACATGCTTTTCAAACTTTGGTAAACAATGTATTTTCATGAGGAGAGGCCTACCTGCAACCTTGAAGCAATCCGGGGTTATTTGGCAGCTCACTGGCAAATTTCTGTGGAGAAATCCCCAACGGGTCGCGCGCCCTCAACGGGTCGCGCCCGTGTAAAGTTTACACTGGTGGAGGTGCCCTGATGGGTCGCGCGCCTTCAACGGGTCGTGCGCTTTTGTAGGAGGCTTTTGGAGGCCTTCCCAGTGTCGGAATCGGGTGCAGGATAGCTCGTTGGAAAGGTCTTTGAGTCTACTTTCCAAACCAACTAGAATTTTTAAATTTGGAGTTCATTTGACATAAAAAAAATCAAATCTCCCAAGACTGGTCAAAAAGTGCCAAATGAGGCTGCCTCAAGGAAGAGTGTTGTTGCAATCAACTTTTGAATGCCTTCCTCAACCCCAAATTGAGCTCATGATAGCTCATTGGAAAGCTATTTCTATCTAGTTATAATTTTATAGATCAAGAAAATCATTTGTCCAACCAAGCTAGGAGAAAGCTTGGTTTTCCCAAGGTCACTTCAGAGGTGTCTTTGATTCTCCTGAAGAAACGGTATTCTTGACATTTCTCTCAAAAAATGACACCTGTGAAAAAAGTGAAGGAGGTTTTTATTCTTTGGCATGTTTTGGACAAAAACCTCTCTCGGTTTCACAAAATTCATCTTTTATTTCTCTAAAACATCATTTGAGTGCGACTTGTCCCGATGTGTGAAACAAGGAATTTTGTCGAAATGAAGCGAAATGAAGGGGATAAGAGGCTTCTAAATTCTTGGGGAAATTTTTGGAAGTAGGGAGGGATGTTAGGAAGTAGGGGAAAGTGGAATCTCAGAGATTGAGTGAGGGGAAGGGGTCCAAAAGGGCAAAACACAGGCCCAACCTAGAAAATTGCCAGGTTGTAGCTAGAAACTAGGGTTTGTGCAAAAATGAGGAATTTGGGGGATCTCAGTGATGGGAAGCATTTGATAAGGTACTTTAAGGATAGGGAAAGGTGTATGAACATCAGGAAACAAGTTTTGCCGATGATTTGACCGTCCAAGAGAAATTGCCTTCAAAACCCTAGGAGAGGAAAATGACCTTACCTAGGCGCAACTGAAGCATGAACAAGATGTAAAATGACTCATTAGAAATTGACATGATAATGAAAACCCTATGAATGATGATAGACTCAACTGAATGATGACATGGATTGGCATTTGGGCAATTTTAGAAGGAGTGAAAGCAAACCCTAGACCTAATGCCTAGTGACCAAATTTTGCTTGAAAACTCTTTGAAATGACAAAATTTGACCTTGACACTTCAAAATCACTTTGTAAGAGCATATTTGATCACTGGAGGAAGGCTGGAAAGACTGACACTAACATTGGCTCCAATGGGGATGGTAGCTCCTTGGAGGTGCCAAGAACGACAGATCTTTGGGAGAGCTGACCAGTGTTTTCAACCATTGGGCAATGGAGTCAAAAACTCAAACTACAATGCATGAATGAAAACTGACACAAACTAACTTAACAATAAGACTGAAAATTGACTCACAAAGGACTCATGACTCAACTAAAAACTGACTCGATACTTAAACACAACCGACAAACTAGAAATGATGCTCAAAGGGGAGCTTATTCATCACAACCTACTCTAACAGTTTCATTCATCACCTGATCAAGTGAAATGAAATAACCAATGCAACCAAGTAAGTATCCTGTCTGTTGTTCGAATTCTCTACAAGTGCTCACTTATGACCAACAAGAGAGAACTACTGAAAGGCAACTCCCATGACAACTTAGAAACAGATCCGTTGAATGATATGAATTCTCTATCCGCCTCCAAAAACACTGCATAAGGATCTTGAAGTTCAAGCACACTGGGACTTAGCTCATCCAATGGATTACTTTTCTTCTCCTCATACCATGAATGCAAACTTTGATCTGAGCCTTGTGACGAGACCTCTGCTGAAAATAAGAAAGAAACTGGTTGCCGGATCAAATTCATATCAGCACATGTTTCAAGCTCACATGTAGTCAATGGAGAAAGACTTTGACTGCAAACCTCATCCAAAACATCAGCTATTGGATCATGAAAAACTTAAAAAGACTGCTGTAATGTATCCATTGAAAATGCATGACATCCTTCTAGCTGTTCATCTTTTTCTTGAGAGATTTTATGAAGATTCTTCCTTATAAACTGAAATGCTTCGAAACAAAAGGGTATAGAATCTTCCTGCATCATCAAATCATGTAATTCGTCCTCCACAACTTCATCTGTAATCTGCCCTTCAATTTCATTTGGTGGCTGCAAATCTAATGCTACAGGCTGCTCAAGAATTTTGTTATCTATCTCATCCTCAACATTAACACTGAGAAATTGCTGATTTGTTATAGGCTGTTCATTTGAACATTTACTATGCAATCTACCTTTCAAAAACTGAAATGATTCAAAACAGAATGGTACGGAGTCACCTTGAATCATTAAATCATGTGTGTGCACTTCCAAGTCTTCAGCCACAACTTGATAATCAATGGCTTTCGGGGGTTGCAAATCTGAATATGAGAAGTCTTGAACAAAATTTCCATTGCTCTCAAGATGATTCAAATCAAGACTTGTTGACATTTGATTTCTGATTGCATGGTAGTTATCTCTGATGAACTGAAACGAATCAAAACAAAAAGGCAAAGATCCTTCACTTACTTCAAACTTTGATGCACTTTCCTCGTCAATGTCATAGCTGATATGTGATGGCTGAGCATTGTTTTCAAACTGCTGAAAATGAACTTCCTCCTCCCACAAACTAGCTGCTGATTCGTCTGCAAGATTAGCTTCTGTTTGGAGAACATAATCATCATCATATTGATCATACTGAGGCAAATCATCGGTATAAAACATATCATCAAGCATGCAGGTCATATCAACAGTTCTTTCTTCGCCAAGGTGATCTACAAACCAATCATTATCATATCTATGACAACTAGAATAAGAAACAAAATGCTTTGGATTAGCAACTTGTTCTTCTTCAATCAACAAGCCATGAGCTTGAACATCATAATCATTCCTTGCGTTGATCTTGTCCATCATCTTTTCCACTGCACTTACCAAAATGTCAAGCTTCACCTCTAGAGATGTTGATTCGGCCGGATCTATGTTTTTCATCTCTTCTTCCTTCATCCTTGCCCTTCGGATCAGCAGATGAGCCTCTACATTTACTGCACTGTTTTGCATCTCATGAAGTGTTGCAATATCCCTTTCTCTCAGCTGAAACTCCATCTCCGGATCAAAGGCACCCGGATAGTGCAAGAGAGCCGATCTAGGAGTAGGCCTTATATCAACTGGCATTGAATAATAAACTTGATTAAATCTGGCCGAAAACTGTTGTACTGTCTCCCCTGGCAATCTTTTCAGCTGGTTATACTCTTCTACAATCAAGAAAAGGTTCTGCCCGATCATCCACCTATCGAGAAAAACTTTGACAAACAGCTGGAAATCTAAAATGCTCGCATCAGGCAGGGTTTTGAACCAACTCTTCACTTTGGCTTGCAAAGAAAGAGCAAAAAGCCTTATACTAACATCTTCTTCATCAACTTCAAAAAGATCTAGAAAATTCTCAACATTCTGCACATGTTGCTCAGCGTTGATATTCTTACATTCACCGTCAAACCTCGGCAAGTATAGATCATAGTTTTTGGGGAAAGCATGGAGAACAGAAGGTAAAACAAGAGGTTTATACCGATCTGGAATTTTACAAGGTGTAGGGGTATGTACAGCAGGTATAGAATCAGTCTTGGTCTCTTGAGATTCATCAATCTGAAGATGGTCATCACAAAATTTAGAAGAAAGGTCTTGATCAAGCTCAAAGGTATGCAAATCTTTGGTATTCACAATCTTCAAAGGGAAAGAATCAACTGCAGGCCGAGGATCTCTTCTCAAATACAATATACTTTGCAAAGCCTTCTTGACATTCTTGGGAAAAGAGAAGAAATAATTTATGACAAAGAACAAAATGCCTTGGATAAAATTCCAACTTGAATACCTGGTCTGTCCATGTTTTCCTTTCATGTTTTTGCTGGTCGGGATCATCCTCCAGTGGAGTCTTTGGATCTGATCTCGAAAATGATTTAGAGTCGCCAAGTGAATGATTTCAGCCTTTCAAGTGTCTGATCGTTGTCCACTATCAACAATCAGATCTGAACTTGATACATGTACTAAAGTAAAATGCAAATGAAGTGCTGTATTCACAAGCTCACGGAGATGGACTGAAGCAACGTTTATCTACTTCCGCTTATGCAAAGCAAAAGCGTTTCGAAGGCTACCTGGCATAAATTCAGACTTCGTCTAAGACTTATGAAACAAACACATCAATCCACAAACAAGTTTGTTCTCCCCAGTATGGTCGCCAGTATGTTAGCGCTTGAAATTTCACCTCAGGCTGAGAAAGGTAAACCTCAAGGCAACATCAAACCACTTAGCCTCGTAGCTAGCCCTACGGGGCAGGAGAGGGCTCTCTCCGGTCTATCTCGATAAAGATCTTCAATGGGCGAGATAACCAATAGGGTAACACTGATTTTAGGCTAGTAAACTGCTCAAAAGGGTTGATTTGGGATTTTTTAGGGTTTTTGGTGGAAAATTGGGGAAATGGCAATTTTAGGTGCGGGGTTTGGACACAGTTTTCGCAGGGGGTTATTTGGGGCGAGGTAGGAAACAATATTGATGCCTTTAATAGATATGGATGGATGAGAATGACCGGTGAGGAGTTAAAGAGAGCAAACAATAACCTTGAATTCCCTTTAAACAGTCGAAAACATTGATATTAAGCAAATTTAAAAGCAGAGCATGACAGTCATGAGTTCTACTTTAACACTTCATTTGCCTAATGTGCAGAAGGAAAAGTAAGGAAATGATTCACATAACACACTTACAAGTACAAAGAGAAACACACCATCAATACATGTGACCACAAGAATCCCAAAAAGGACTACAAAACCCTGGTCTTCGTTTGCCAAAAATTGCAGAGATACAGTGAGTAATACAATAAGAACTTCTCCCTCAAGAGTCCAACCTTCCAACCTCTGAAAATGATTGAGAAAATACATAATATAGGCAAGCCAACCTCTTCCCTTGCCTCTAGGGGTTGAGCTCATCCTTCTAGGAGTTGTTTCAACCAATTCTAAACTGAGCACTAAAATCTAGGCAGTCAAAACAACTTGCCTCTATAAGCTAGGAAACCAATTCATTCATTTAATTTTCACCTATCTCATGAATGAATCTTCTAGAAGAGATACATAAGTGTAAAAGTGTCATAAATTACATCATTTACAACAAGGAGGATAAAAATCAACTCCAAAAAGTCAAACACAGTCAAAACTGCGTTTTGCTGAGCTGTAGGCTGAAACCCTGAGCAATTTGCCTGACGGGTCGCGCGACAAATCCAGACGGGTCGCGCGCCTTTGAGAGCACTTTTGGGGCACCTTCAGGTGTCCAAATGAGGCAAGAGTAGGCTTGTTGGAAAGGTTTGTGAGTCTACTTTTCAACCCAACTGGAATTTCTGAATTTGGTTGTCATTTGCCCCTCCAAAATTGCAATCTCCCAAGATTGCTTTATGTGTGTCAAAAATGTGGCAGAAAGTCATTTTTTGCTTATTTTTTGACTTTTAGGAGGCCCAAAACTTCATAAAATCTCTTGGAAATGGATGAGCATGTGTAACTTTTCATGCCAAATCCAGAAATGCTGAGTTTTTTGAAAATAGAGTTGCCAAGTGAAAGGATCGCGCGGGGGGTGAGACCCGTCAAGCGGAAAAACCTGTTTTTTGCCTTAAAAACCAAAAATCACCCAAAATGCTCAAAATTTCTTGGAATTTGTGCTGGGGCTGAGCTATTTAGTGCCATGCTCCTTCAAGGAAGCCTCGGCCAATATGTGGAGGGGGTCGGACCTTTTTCTTCGTTTTTGTGCTTTGACCAACCGTCTTTGGAGCACTTTCATTCTTGCCTTGCATACGTGCATTCGTGCCCAATAGTGATTTTTCATGTTCCTGAGCAAGTCCTTATCTTGGTTGGCCTTGGCCAGCAACCTCTCCCAATGAGCATTGACCCGGAGAAGCATAGCCTCTCGAGAGATAAAATCCTCCCATGGGATACCCTGCTGTTTTGACTGTTTGAGATGCTGTTTCAAGGGGACAAATAGCACAAGGGAAATGTTAGGGAAGGGAGATTTTGAAGGGAAATTGGGAAAAACATATGAAATAGGGAGTTAAGGGAAGGAATCATGATATATACCCCATCACATATTTATGATTTGCAAAGGCTTTATGAGAGGTAGGGTTTAGTTTGAGATTCTTGATTTTTAGGGATAGGGGTAGGGTTTAGGGCTTTTGGTATTTTTTGGTAGGGAGAATGAGTAAAATGATGAGGGAGGTGGAAATAGGATGTAGGGAAAAAGTGGGGGTGAAAAGGATAACCTTGAAAACAACAAGACAAACCCTAGCTCAACCAACACTTTGACCTTCTTGAGCAAATATGCATTGGATTCATTATTTCAAAATGATTGGCTTAAACAACATTCACATGCTTTTCAAACTTTGGTAAACAATGTATTTTCATGAGGAGAGGCCTACCTGCAACCTTGAAGCAATCCGGGGTTATTTTGCAGCTCACTGGTAAATTTCTGTGGAGAAATCCCCAACGGGTCGCGTGCCCTCAACGGGTCGCGCCCGTGTAAAGTTTATACTGGTGGAGGTGCCCTGATGGGTCACGCGCCTTCAACGGGTCGCGCGCTTTTATAGGAGGCTTTTGGAGGCCTTCCCAGTGTCGGAATCAGGTGCCGGATAGCTCTTTGGAAAGGAATTTGAGTCTACTTTCCAACCCAACTGGAATTTTTAAATTTGGAGTTCATTTGACCTGTCAAAAATCAAATCTCCCAAGACTGGTCAAAAAGTGCCAAATGAGGCTGCCTCAAGGAAAAGTGTTGTTGCAGTCAACTTTGGAATTCCTTCCTCAACCCCAAATTGAGCTCATGATAGCTCATTGGAAAGCTATTTCTGTCTAGTTATCATTTTACCCATAAAGAAAATCATTTGGCCAACCAAGCTAGGAGAAATCTTGATTTTCCCAAGGTCACTTTAGAGGTGTCTTTGATTCTCCTGAAGCAACGATATTCTTGACATTTCTCTCAAACCATGACACCTGTGCAAAAAGTGAAGGATTTTTCTTCTTCTTTGGTATGTGGTGGACAAAAACCTCTCTCCGTTTCCCAAAATTCATCTTTATTTCTCTAAAACATCATTTGAGTGCGACTTGTCCCGATGTGTGAAACGAGGAATTTTGTCGAAATGAAGCGAAATGAAGGGGATAAGAGGCTTCTAAATTCTTGGGGAAATTTTTGGAAGTAGGGAGGGATGTTAGGAAGCAGGGGAAAGTGGAATCTCAGAGATTGAGTGAGGGGAAGGTGTCCAAAAGGGCAAAACACAGGCCCAACCTAGAAAATTGCCAAGTTGTAGCTAGAAACTAGGGTTTGTGCAAAAATGAGGAATTTTGGGGATCTCAGTGATGGGAAGAATTTGATAAGGTACTTTAAGGATAGGGGAAGGTGTATGAACATTAGGAAACAAGTTTTTCCGATGATTTGACCGTCCAAGAGAAATTGCCTTCAAAACCCTAGGAGAGGAAAATGACCTTACCTAGGCGCAACTGAAGCATGAACAAGATGTAAAATGGCTCATTAGACATTGACATGATAATGAAAACCCTATGAATGATGATAGACTCAGCTAAATGATGACATGGATTGGCATTTGGGCAATTTTAGAAGGAGTGAAAGCAAACCCTAGACCTAATGCCTAGTGACCAAATTTTGCTTGAAAACTCTTTGAAATGACAAAATTTGACTTTGACACTTCAAAATCACTTTGTAAGAGCATATTTGATCACTGGAGGAAGGCTGGAAAGACTGACACTAACATTGGCTCCAATGGGGATGGTAGCTCCTTGGAGGTGCCAAGAACGACAGATCTCTGGGAGAGCTGACCAGTGTTTTCAACCATTGGGCAATGGAGTCAAAAACTCAAACTACAATGCATGACTGAAAACTGACACAAACTAACTTAACAACAAGACTGAAAATTGACTCACAAAGGACTCATGACTCAACTAAAAACTGACTCGATACTTAAACACAACCGACAAACTAGAAATGATGCTCAAAGGGGAGCTTATTCATCACAACCTACTCTAACAATTTCATTCATCACCTGATCAAGTGAAATGAAATAACCAATGCAACCAAGTAAGTATCCTGTCTGTTGTTCGAATTCTCTGCAAGTGCTCACTTATGACCAACAAGAGAGAACTACTGAAAGGCAACTCCCATGACAACTTAGAAACAGATCCGTTGAATGATATGAATTCTCTATCCGCCTCCAAAAACACTGCATAAGGATCTTGAAGTTCATGCACACTGGGACTTAGCTCATCCAATGGATTACTTTTCTTCTCCTCATACCATGAATGCAAAATTTGATCTGAGCCTTGTGACGAGACCTCTGCTGAAAATAAGAAAGAAACTGGTTGCCGGATCAAATTCATATCAGCACATGTTTCAAGCTAACATGTAGTCAATGGAGAAAGACTTTGACTGCAAACCTCATCCAAAACATCAGCTATTGGATCATGAAAAACTTGAAAAGACTGCTGTAATGTATCCATTGAAAATGCATGACATCCTTCTAGCTGTTCATCTTTTTCTTGAGAGATTTTATGAAGATTCTTCCTTATAAACTGAAATGCTTCGAAACAAAAGGGTATAGAATCTTCCTGCATCATCAAATCATGTAATTTGTCCTCCACAACTTCATCTGTAATCTGCCCTTCAATTTCATTTGGTGGCTGCAAATCTGATGCTACAGGCTGCTCAAGAATTTTGTTATCTGTCTCATCCTCAACATTAACACTGAGAAATTGCTGATTTGTTATAAGCTGTTCATTTGAACATTTACTATGCAATCTACCTTTCAAAAACTGAAATGATTCAAAATAGAATGGTACGGAGTCACCTTGAATCATTAAATCATGTGTGTGCACTTCCAAGTCTTCAGCCGCAACTTGACAATCAATGGCTTTCAGGGGTTGCAAATCTGAATATGAGAAGTCTTGAACAAAATTTCCATTGCTCTCAAGATGATTCAAATCAAGACTTGTTGACATTTGATTTCTGATTGCATGGTAGTTATCTCTGATGAACTGAAACGAATCAAAACAAAAAGGCAAAGATCCTTCACTTACTTCAAACTTTGCTGCACTTTCCTCGTCAATGTCATAGCTGATATGTGATGGCTGAACATTGTTTTCAAACTGCTGAAAATGAACTTCCTCCTCCCACAAACTAGCTGCTGATTCGTCTGCAAGATTAGCTTCTGTTTGGAGAACATAATCATCATCATACTGATCATACTGAGGCAAATCATCGGTATAAAACATATCATCAAGCATGCAGGTCATATCAACAGTTCTTTCTTCGCCAAGGTGATCTACAAAACAATCATTATCAGATCTATGACAACTAGAATAAGAAACAAAATGCTTTGGATTAGCAACTTGTTCTTCTTCAATCAGCAAGCCATGAGCTTGAACATCATAATCATTCCTTGCGTTGATCTTGTCCATCATCTTTTCCACTGCACTTACCAAAATGTCAAGCTTCACCTCTAGAGATGTTGATTCGGCCGGATCTATGTTTTTCATCTCTTCTTCCTTCATCCTTGCCCTTCGGATCAGCAGATGAGCCTCTACATTTACTGCACTGTTTTGCATCTCATGAAGTGTTGCAATATCCCTTTCTCTCAGCTGAAACTCCATCTCCGGATCAAAGGCACGGGGATAGTGCAAGAGAGCCGATCTAGGAGTAGGCCTTATATCAACTGGCATCGAATAATAAACTTGATTAAATCTGGCCGAAAACTATTGTACTGTCTCCCCTGGAAATCTTTTCAGCTGGTTATACTCTTCTACAATCAAGAAAAGGTTCTGCCCGATCATCCACCTATCGAGAAAAACTTTGACAAACTGCTGGAAATCTGAAATGCTCGCATCAGGCAGGGTTTTGAACCAACTCTTCACTTTGGCTTGCAACGAAAGAGCAAAAAGCCTTATACTAACATCTTCTTCATCAACTTCAAAAAGATCTAAAAAATTCTCAACATTCTGCACATGTTGCTCAGCGTTGATATTCTTACATTCACCGTCAAACCTCGGCAAGTATAGATCATAGTTTTTGGGGAAAGCATGGAGAACAGAAGGTAAAACAAGAGGTTTATATCGATCTGGAATTTTACAAGGTGTAGGGGTATGTACAGCAGGTATAGAATCAGTCTTGGTTTCTTGAGATTCATCAATCTGAAGATGGTCATCACAAAATTTAGAAGAAAGGTCTTGATCAAGCTCAAAGGTATGCAAATCTTTGGTATTCACAATCTTCCAAGGGAAAGAATCAACTGCAGGCCGAGGATCTCTTCTCAAATACAATATACTTTGCAAAGCCTTCTTGACATTCTTGGGAAAAGAGAAGAAATAATTTATGACAAAGAAAAAAATGCCTTGGATAAAATTCCAACTTGAATACCTGGTTTGTCCATGTTTTCCTTTCATGTTTTTGCTGGTCGGGATCATCCTCCAGTGGAGTCTTTGGATCTGATCTCGAAAATGATTTAGAGTCGCCAAGTGAATGATTTCAGCCTTTCAAGTGTCTGATCGGTGTCCACTATCAACAATCAGATCTGAACTTGATACATGTACTAAAGTAAAATGCAAATGAAGTGCTGTATTCACAAGCTCACGGAGATGGACTGAAGCAGCGTTTATCTACTTCCGCTTATGCAAAGCAAAAGCGTTTCGAAGGCTACCTGGCATAACTTCAGACTCCGTCTAAGACTTATGAAACAAACACATCAATCCACAAACAAGTTTGTTCTCCCCAGTATGGTCGCCAGTATGTTAGCGCTTGAAATTTCACCTCAGGCTGAGAAAGGTAAACCTCAAGGCAACATCAAACCACTTAGCCTCGTAGCTAGCCCTACGGGGCAGGAGAGGGCTCTCTCCGGTCTATCTCGATAAAGATCTTCAATGGGCGAGATAACCAATAGGGTAACACTGAGTTTAGGCTAGTAAACTGCTCAAAAGGGTTGATTTGGGATTTTTTAGGGTTTTTGGTGGAAAATTGGGGAAATGGCAATTTTAGGTGCGGGGTTTGGACACAGTTTTCGCAGGGGGTTCTTTGGGGCGAGGTAGGAAACAGTATTGATGCCTTTAATAGAGATGGATGGATGAGAATGACCGGTGAGGAGTTAAAGAGAGCAAGCAATAACCTTGAATTCCCTTTAAACAGTCGAAAACATTGATATTAAGCAAACTTAAAAGCAGAGCATGACAGTCATGAGTTCTACTTTAACACTTCATTTGCCTAATGTGCAGAAGGAAAAGTAAGGAAATGATTCACATAACACACTTACAAGTACAAAGAGAAAAACACCATCAATACATGTGACCACAAGAATCCCAAAAAGGACTGCAAAACCCTGGTCTTCCTTTGCCAAAAATTGCAGAGATACAGTGAGTAATACAATAAGAACTTCTCCCTCAAGAGTCCAACCTTCCAACCTCTGAAAATGATTGAGAAAATACATAATATAGGCAACCCAACCTCTTCCCTTGCCTCTAGGGGTCGAGCTCATCCTTCTAGGAGCTGTTTCAACCAATTCTAAACTGAGCACTAAAATCTAGGCAGTCAAAACAACTTGCCTCTATAAGCTAAGAAACCAATTCATTCATTTAATTATCACCTATCTCATGAATGAATCTTCTAGAAGAGATACATAAGTGTAAAAGTGTCATAAATTACATCATTTACAACAAGAAGGATAAAAATCAACTCCAAAAAGTCAAACACAGTCAAAACTGCGTTTTGCTGAGCTGTAGGCTGAAATCCTGAGCAATTTGCCTGACGGGTCGCGCGCCAAATCCTGACGGGTCGCGCGCCTTTGAGAGAACTTTTGGGGCACTTTCAGGTGTCCAAATGAGGCAAGAGTAGGCTTGTTGGAAAGGTTTGTGAGTCTACTTTCCAACCCAACTGGAATTTCTGAATTTGGTTGTCATTTGCCCCTCCAAAATTGCAATCTCCCAAGACTGCTTTCTGTGTGTCAAAAATGTGGCAGAAAGTCATTTTTTGCTTGTTTTTTGACTTTCAGGAGGCCCAAAACTTCATAAAATCTCTTGGAAATGGGTGAGCATGTGTAAATTTTCATGCCAAATCCAGAAATGCTGAGTTTTTTGAAAATAGAGTTGCCAAGTGAAAGGGTCGCGCGAGGGGTGAGACCCGTCAAGCGGAAAAACCTGTTTTTTGCCTTAAAAACCAAAAATCACCCAAAATGCTCAAAATTTCTTGGAATTTGTGCTGGGGCTGAACTATTTAGTGCCATGCTCCTTCAAGGAAGCCTTGGCCAAGATGTGGAGGGGGTCGGACCTTTTTCTTCGTTTTTGTGCTTTGACCAACCGTCTTTGGAGCACTTTCATTCTTGCCTTGCATACGTGCATTTGTGCCCAATAGTGATTTTTCATGTTCCTGAGCAAGTCCTTATCTTGGTTGGCCTTGGCCAGCAGCCTCTCCCAATGAGAATTGACCCGGAGAAGCATAGCCTCTCGAGAGATAAAATCCTCCCATGGGATACCCTGCTGTTTTGACTGTTTGAGATGCTGTTTCAAGGGGACAAATAGCACAAGGGAAATGTTAGGGAAGGGAGATTTTGAAGGGACATTGGGAAAAACATATGAAATAGGGAGTTAAGGGAAATAATCATGATATATACCCCATCACATATTTATGATTTGCAAAGGCTTTATGAGAGGTAGGGTTTAGTTTGAGATTCTTGATTTTTAGGGATAGGGGTAAGGTTTAGGGCTTTTGGTATTTTTTGGTAGGGAGAATGAGTAAAATGATGAGGGAGGTGGAAATAGGATGTAGGGAAAAAGTGGGGGTGAAAAGGATAACCTTGAAAACAACAAGACAAACCCTAGCTCAACCAACACTTTGACCTTCTTGAGCAAATATGCATTGGATTCATTATTTCAAAATGATTGGCTTAAACAACATTCACATGCTTTTCAAACTTTGGTAAACAATGTATTTTCATGAGGAGAGGCCTACCTGCAACCTTGAAGCAATCTGGGGTTATTTGGCAGCTCACTGGAAAATTTCTGTGGAGAAATCCCCAACGGGTCGCGCGCCCTCAACGGGTCGCGCCCGTGTAAAGTTTACACTGGTGGAGGTGCCCTGATGGGTCGCGCGCTTTTGTAGGAGGCTTTTGGAGGCCTTCCCAGTGTCAGAATTGGGTGCAGGATAGCTCGTTGGAAAGGTATTGGAGTCTAATTTCCAACCCAACTAGAATTTTTCAATTTTTAGTTCATTTGTTCTATCAAAAATCAAATCTCCTAAGACTGCTCAAAAAGTGCCAAATGAGGCTGCCTCATGGAAGAGTGTTGTTGCAGTCAACTTTTGAATGCCTTCCTCAACCCCAAATTGAGCTCATGATAGCTCATTGGAAATATATTTGTGTCTAGTTATCATTTTACCCATCAAGGAAATCATTTTGCCAACCAAGCTAGGAGAAAACTTGATTTTCCCAAGGTCACTTCAGAGGTGTCTTTGATTCTCCTGAAGCAACGGTATTCTTGACATTTCTCTCAAACCATGACACCTGTGCAAAAAGTGAAGGAGGTTTTTCTTCTTTGGCATGTTGTGGACAAAAACCTCTCTCAGTTTCCCAAAATTTATCTTTTATTTCTCTAAAACATCATTTGAGTGCGACTTGTCCCGATGTGTGAAACAAGGAAGTTTGTCGAAATGAAGCGAAATGAAGGGGATAAGAGGCTTCTAAATTCTTGGAGAAATTTTTGGAAGTAGGGAGGGATGTTAGGAAGTAGGGGAAAGTGGAATCTCAGAGATTGAGTGAGGGGAAGGGGTCCAAAAGGGCAAAACATAGGCCCAACCTAGAAAATTGCCAGGTTGTAGCTAGAAACTAGGGTTTGTGCAAAAATGAGGAATTTGGGGGATCTCAGTGATGGGAAGCATTTGATAAGGTACTTTAAGGATAGGGGAAGGTGTATGAACATCAGGAAACAAGTTTTGCCGATGATTTGACCGTCCAAGAGAAATTGCCTTCAAAACCCTAGGAGAGGAAAATGACCTTACCTAGGCGCAACTGAAGCATGAACAAGATGTAAAATGAATCATTAGACATTGACATGATAATGAAAACCCTATGAATGATGATAGACTCAGCTTAATGATGACATGGATTGGCATTTGGGCAATTTTAGAAGGAGTGAAAGCAAACCCTAGACCTAATGCCTAGTGACCAAATTTTGCTTGAAAACTCTTTGAAATGACAAAATTTGACCTTGACACTTCAAAATCACTTTGTAAGAGCATATTTGATCACTGGAGGAAGGATGGAAAGACTGACACTAACAATGCCATCCTCGGAAACCACATGCCCCAAGTAGTGTACCTCTGTCTGAAAGTAATTGCATTTACTGAGCTTAGCTTACAATTGATACTCTCTCAACAATCTCAATACTAGTGCTAAGTTTTCGGCATGTTCTTCCTCATTCTCATAATATACCAATATATCATCAATGAATACAATTACAAACCTGTCCAGATAAGGATGCAATGCACTATTCATCAAGTACATAAAATTAGCTAGAGCATTAGTCAAATCGAAAGGAGCTACTACAAACTCATAATGCCCATACCTAGTTCAGAAAGAAGTCTTATAGATGTCCTCTTCTTTAATGATTACATGATGATATCCTGATCTCAAGTCAATCTTCAAAAACATTGCGGCTCCCTTCAATTGGTCAAATAAGTCATCAATCCTCGGTAATGGATCCATGTTCTTGATGGTCACCTTGTTCAACTACTTGTAATCGATGCACAACCTTGAGTACCATCCTTCTTCACAAACAACACTAGTGCACCCCAAGGTGATACGCTTGGCCTAATTTATCCCTTGTCAAGCATTTCCTTCAACTGCAACTTCAATTCCACTAACTCCAGTATGCTCATCCTATGATGGTGCCTTTGATGTTGGTACCACCCTTGGTACCAGCTCAATAGAAAAGTCCACTTCCCTGTGAGGCAACAATTCTGAAATCTCTGTCAGAAACACATCTTGAAACTATTGTAAAATAGAGTATCTTCTCATGACATCTAGATCCTCAACTTCCTTACCTTTATCACTATAAATATGCACTATGAATAACACACAACCTTTTATATGACTCCACTTTTCCTGCATAATTGTCACCATTCTAATTGATGTTGTCTTCTTCTTACCCTGCAAGATTATTTGTTCTTGATTGTCATCCAAACACTCAATGGTCTTGTCATAACAATCCACTTTGGTCCTATGAAGATACAACCAATCCGTACCCAAAATCATATTATATGATCCCAACGGAAATACATTCAAATGTGCTAAGTTAGGCATACAATTCAACTCAACTACACAAGCTTTTACCCAATGATGAACTCTCTTCTTTGTACTTGTAGCCACTGCACTAACCAAGATTCTACATGCACTTCTTTATTCAAACCATAATTATCCATCAGGTCAGGATTAACATAACTATAATTAGATCAAGGGTCAATCAAAATAGAAACAACTTGATCACAAAGATTACCATCCATCTCGATAATAGATGCCTGGTGATTTGACTGCCTGTTATCCAACGTTGCTTAAATATGAGGAATACTCTGTCCAACATCCCCCACTATCTGTGTTTCCTGAGCATAGTAGATCTGTGGTCTACCACCATGCTGTTGTGGACAATATTTCCTGTGATGCTCTCCTCCACAAGTCCAACACTCTAGGGGCTTCCTACCATCACCCTTGTTCTGCTCCTCAAATCGAAGTTCCTGTCCTCTTTCAGATGCATTGAACTTCTTAGGAAGTGCTACATTATCTTTGCTACCTTTTTCCCAAGGTCTTGTTCGCTTCTTATCCCATTTTCCCTTACTCTTCTTATTACCTTTCCCATCTTGCTTAGTCTCAAATCTGCGCTTTGATTGCTCATAACAATGCTTTATTTTCCTAATGGTTTCCTCCAATGATCTAGGGTCATCAAACTCAATCCTATCCTTGAACACTACCAACAACCCACTAATGAATCTCTGAATCTTTGCTTTCTCCTCCTTGAGGCAAGACACATATTTCAATAACTCCAAAAATATGTTAGTAACCTCATCAGTCATAGATCCCACCTTCAACTCATAGAATTATTTTGCCTTGCTATCATAGTATCTCTCTGATAGATACTTCTTCTTGAAAAATCTCTCGAACTCACTCCAATTCAACTCCTCTTTATGAATACCTATGATATTCTTCACGTCTTCCCACCAAATGTCTGCTTTACCTTTAAGGTTGAACGTAACTATTATGGCATTCATTTTCTTTGAGTAATCGTGCAATCTAAAGAACTTATTCATCCCAAACAACCATGCTTCGACATCTTGTGACTTCTTCATCTCCATCAAATGTAGGTGGCTTTGCTTTCTCGAACTCATCAGGAAAGTATCCCTTGTCACTCCTCCTATAAGGATGATAACGATGATGACCATGATACATGTCTGATCCATAACTAGAGTAAAGCCCATATCCACTGCCTCGTCTATAATGTGTATCCAAGAATCTGCCATCTTTGACCGTGTCATATCTATCCAACCCATGCCCACCATGTGACCTACTACCATATTCTCCATTAGTCCTATCCTCTTGCCCATGACTAATTCTAAGGGATCCATGTCTCTGCAAGTCTGACAAGATCCAAAGGATAATTGCATTGACTTCTGCTTGTTTCTACTGTGCCCCAACAAGTCTCTCTTGTGATTGAATTATTTGGTCATTATCTTCTTTGCGACTTCTTATTTCTGCCTTCAAACTTCTCAAAGTGTCTGCTATGTGAGGTGAATACTCATCACCATGCTGCTCATTTGATATGTAGGGAGAATCTCATGAACTTTAGTCTACCATCTTGCTAGTCATCTTTGTTCTTCTCTTCCTACAAGGTATATCATGTTAGCTAAACTAAATCATAAACAAACCAACATACTTCAATTTAGTTCGGGGATGATATCTCGTCTGCAAGATCAACCAGATTAGCACAATATATGTGTAATCATAATCATGACAGTATATAGACATCATCTCAATCATCACCTATGATGCCACAACTACAACACCAACTAGACACAATGCATTCACAATAGCATATGTATGAAAAACATGCATACACAATACATACAAACACCGACATGCATTCCTGACAAACACATTCCGACAACAACACTATCAATTTTTGCATGACATGATAATGGCAATAATGACTAGTACCATGCATACATAACAAACAAATAGACCACACACATAATGAACATATATGCAACTAACATGTACGCATGAAAGCACATTCATCCAAAGAGAAAGGGAAACCAAACATCATACAAGGAGAATGAAACCATGCTCTGATACCACTTTGTAACACCCTCCTCCCACATTTACCCAGGCTAACTAATGCACTGGGTAAACTTGTGATGAAGAGTTATTATGATATGATGTAACTCCCCATGTACAATTAAGGAAGTGGAACCGACATGACAAGACCAAGCTAACCTTCCTTAGATGCTACAAAACCTTTAGGAGCCAACTAACCCCTTCAGGTGTCCAACCCCTGAGAGAACTTGTTTTTTCACCCACCTAGAGCCTTAATCGCTCCCATGACAAGGCATGCATGCGACTAAGACCCTCCAGTCGCTCCCATAGCGAGGAATCCATGCGACTGTGGCCTTTTTCAAGTAGTTCCGTGCCAACAACCCCGGTTTCTAAGCCACTTTTTTAGGGCTAGGACTCAGGCCACTACCCAGAACTTCATGGAACTTCCAGAACTGATAAATAACATTGAAATAAGTTTACTAATGCAAACACTTGAACAAGGAATTGAACTGACCCCCACTAGCCATGACAGGCATTTCGTCAAACATATCAGAAACATGTAATCTACATGTCATAATGAACAAATCTAATCATAGGGATCTTATAATTATCTGAGAATCGTCAAGGAGGATTGATGTCTCCTCGCAATAATTGCATTATTATATATTAGGTCATTCATTAATTATTGTTTCATAAACTAATCGAAACATGATGAGATCCATACATCAAGATTATCATAAAACATGCTCATAACCAACAAATAAGTAGAGATATATCAATGATGAAACAACTATTAAAGCCACATAATGACAAGCACATTTACCCGTGAAAATACCAAAGGAAAAATATATCTTATTAACATACGTAAATCCAACCAAGTCAGGGACTTCCACGTACCACCTGACCATAGATTGGGCTGAACCAAATCTCTCTTTCAACCAATCACCCTCGCGCCATATTCCAAGCATGAATATGGGATCTCATGAAACAAATCAAACAAAACCAAACCAACGATTCTAGAGGCCAAACCACCTCAACCCTCAACCAATGATTCCACCTCACAGTCAGACATCACTAACCATCACTAGATCGGTCTCTACCCAAGCTATCTAGGGCTTCAAAGCATTTGTTCCAACCAATGCTTCTAGGATTAGTAACTCAACCCACAATTGCTATCGGGCTCCAAAGCATTTATCCAACCAAGGCTTCCAGGACTATTAACTCAACCCACCAAGGGCTCTAGAGCATTTGTCCAACCAAGGCTTCCATGACTAGTAACTCAACCCAAGATTTTATATGGATTCCAAAGTGTTTGTCCAACCAAGGCTCCAAGAACTAGTAACTCAACCCACAACCCTAAGGAACATGAGAACCAACTAGAAAACAAAAGGAAAGAAACCCATAACACCATGGTTATCTAGGAAATGGAAAGTATAGGAAAAATCATTGTTAATCCAGGAAATCCTCCATGCCAATGGCATATCATAACCAAGAAACCACATGCGTGTGCCATGCATGCCAAAACTAGCAAGGAATCATACATGCAAATCAGTACCTGCAAGAAAAACCCACTGTCGTTGCTAATCCCAATGTCCTCTTGTACTTTCCTGCTCTTCTTTTTTCCTTCTTGCTCCAATTCCCAAGTATGCCACACTCCTCTAATAGTTCTCCAAGAAAACTCTAAGTGTGCAACATTATGAGAGAGAGAGATCCCAAAACTGAATTGGCAAAAAGCTACAAACTGATCCTCCGAAGCCTTTTTATTAATGAGGCCTCTATTTTCTTCATTTTCCATTATTTTTCCTTCATTTTAATCCTCACATGCAACTTGTGACCTTTCACCTCCCTTTTCTCCTATTTTCCATTATTTTCATGAATAAAATGCCAATAAATGTCTCATGCATTTTCAAAGCCTCTTCCATTGCCTTTGCCAATTTCCATAGCCATTAATTAATCACAAGTGATCACCATCACTATGTTTTGCCCAACATTCAACTTGGAATACGTATCCCATGAACTTGGTTATTATTTTTACATTTATTAAGTTTATTACATGGATTTTTGACGAGGGTTGTTACATACACCAACAAATTTTGGGCTACTTTTTTCATACTTCTCTTTGTCTCTTTCACCAGTGTGGTTTCTATATCACTAAATAAATATATGATAAATTAACCCTAGATTATTAGTTTACTTTATTTTGATAATTTGTTGGAAAATCTTGATTTTAAACCTAAGTGAAGTACCTAAATCATCTATATCGATAGCTTAACATAATCAATATCTAAAATCCTAATTAATATAGTGGATCTCCTCTCTCTTTCCTTACTGATTTTTTTTCTTCTCTTTCCTTTCTATCATTATTAGTGGTGTATGGAATATGTGGTAAGGCAATCTTGCATTCCCTTGTTCACGATGTTTGTAGTAGCATGAATACATTTTCTCATTATATTTTGGCAACTCTATTAGGGAGTTCCCTTCAATCCTCCCTGACCCGAGCAAAGGCCCCATATTTCCTTTTCTTTCTCAACCTTGTTAGAAATATGTTGCCATTGATGTCAAAGAATGTCAAAGGATCTATCATTGAGTGGAAAACATCACTGGTTGAAGAAAGATTGAGGAATTAAAATATGTAGTTATGAAGCAACATCTTCATATCATTTTTTGGAACTAAATTTCAGTTCAGATTAGGCTGGAAACTGCTCAGATCAATAGGCCTTGAAGAAATCTTTCCAACAATATATCTAAGTCAGAAAAGACCCCTTAGATCAAAAGATATGGCCAATCAAAGTGGCAAGTTAAAAGTCAAAATTTCTAGGGCCAAAATTGCTAGTGAGCCAAGGTTGGCAGAGCACATAGTGTATTTAAAATTTAATCAAAGTCATAGATTGAGCAAAGAAGAGTCTGATATGACAATGTAGATCATATCATGCGACAAACTAGCAAGAGGATTAATGACAAACCGCCACCTGAAATGATCCGAAGATAGAGGAAGGTGTGCTTGAATGGCTAAGATTTCCATCAGGTGACAAACTTGCATAGAGTGTGACATGTTTCCAACATCTGATGGGGTATTCAATGATGACTTGGCATAGTGACATGGCATAAACAATGACATTTCCCAATGAGAAAAGGACAAGTAGCAGTATGACATGGCACCAGGTTACATATGGCATGGCAGTAATTGACCAATGAGTCATTACAAGCCTTTTCGAGGTTTTTAGGTGGCCATGTGGGTCAATTATAGGTGACATGTGACACCTATCAGATAGCGACACATGGAAATTTTGCATAGGTGGAAAACATGGTGGCGCCGATGTCACCCGAACAATTTCAGACGGAGCAGTGGTACGCGTTGGTAGGGACAAGTAATCCCGACGGTTTTCTGATTGACCCATGACTTCAACAGGTGGTCTGATAGGGACACATCACCCTGGTGGTATTTTCTTGGAAGTTCCGAAGGGGACTCAATGATTCAAATTTATGAAGGACTGAAATGAAACAAAACTTCAATTGATAAATAATGAATGTTGGAAACTGTTTACATGCAGAATGAAAACAAACTAGCTCAAGCGATGGTAGCTTATCTCTGAAAAGAGATGTGACGACTATATGCCTTCTAAGCCATGTTATAATGAGTCTTGGAGGCCTTTTTATCATGAAGAGACATTGAGAAACCTGAAACATCCAAAAACTTAGCCCTAGGAGATGAAGCACCCAAAGGTATGGGCCCCGATGGGGTTAGTTGGAACGTCAACTTTCTAGGGTTGTAACTTTGGCATAAGATCTCCATTTGGTGTGCATGATATCCCATTAGAAAGATCTATCTAGGGACAACAAAATTTCAACTATCAATGTTAGACAATGATTTCTGTTTGCCCGTTTCGCCAAAAAAGCGTTGTTTAGGGCCTCAAAACAATTCCAGAAGTTTAGGACCCAAAAACTGCCAAAAATAAAAAATGTTGAAATAGGAAACTATATTGAAAAATAGGAAACTGATAGAAAACAATGTTGGGGGTCCAAGTGGAATAGGTAGGTGGCCACCAATATCCACCTAGATCAGTCCTCGCCCCTTAGGAAGCAATGGTCCCCGTTGCGTTGAGTGCCACCATGAGGTGAGGAAACTTTTGATGAACTTGTCCCTTGTGAGCCACTTGCCTTGGTGTCGGAGTTGGCTGGATTTGACAACCTGAGATAGTTGAATCCTCTATTGGAAAGTGTTCTTAATTTGTGTGTCCATGATTTGATCAATTATGGCCTATTCAATGCAATCCGAGTTGAGCTCTATTGGTGTCAACTGCTCAACAGTGATTGATGTGTCCAACAATGGTGGAAAATATGGTTGAAGGCGACCCACATTGAATAATGGGTGTAGGCTAACGAAAGGGGGGATACTTATCTCGAAAGCATTGTCACCCATAACCTTGGTTATGGTGTAATACCCGTATCAGAGTGGTTGAAGCTTTTGATGGGATCTAATAAGGCGTTCCTTCTACAAATGCAACTACAACTTATCGCCCATTTGAAATTGATGTGGCACCTGATGTTGATCATGATGTTATTTATAATTAGTATTAGCTTTATCCAAGATATCATGAACCCGCTGGAAGATGTGCTGAATGTGTTCAATAAACTTGATGGCTTTATCATCCTCAGATTGAATATGAGCATATTCTACCTGGGAAGTTGCAAGAGGCATTGCAACATCAATGAGACACATTGAATGAAATCCCATAGCCACCTAAAAGGGGTTGTGTATAGTTGAGCTATGGAGAGCTTTGTGGCAGTTGTGTTGAACATAGGGGAGACTCTCATCCCATGTTCATGGATGCTTAGAGTTTTACATGCGTAGTATGTGCACTATCATTATGTTCATGACCTATGTCTGGCCATTACTCTGGGGGTGGAAGGTAGTCGACTTGGTGAGCTTGGTGTCCAAAAATTCCCAGAGGCTCAACCAAAATGCGCATAGGAACTTGTTATCCTAATCTGATATAATGGTTTGTAGGATCCCAAAATGTACCCACTCTCATTGAAGGAAGAGTTTGGTAGTGGCTTCTGTTGTGATACTCTTATTGCAAGCAGTCAATATGGCCATTTTAGAACATTTATCAATGACTACAAACACATAGTCATTACCATGCTTGGTAGAAGGGAGGTCAGACATATAGTCCATGGAGATGGATTCCAAAGGCCGGATAGGAGTAGGTAGATGAGTGTACAAGCCTTGCTTCTTAATGGTTGGTTTGGCCATGGCACATGTGGTGTAGGATTTAATATATTTGTCAACATCCTGTTGGATTTTTGGCCAATAAAAACACTTTTGCAGTACTACCACTATCTTCCCCACACAAAAGTGCCCGTGACCCGACTCTAATGCACCTCCCAAATCATCTTGGAACGCTCGCTTGAAGGAAAACAAAGATGTCCTAGATAACATAATAGTCCATCCTGAAGGTAGAAGTCTAGAACTAGATCTCCAACCATCAACATCTTGTAGGTGGCAATGGATTCTAAGTCATTTTCATATAGTTGTGGCCATCTGTGGGTCTCATGCCCACAAGTGTTGAGAACAGTTCTCAGTGCCACAAACAGGGGCTAATTGAGGCAATCTACAACGTGATTGGTGCTTTCCTTGTATTTTATGTTCAGACAAAATTGGTGCAAACATGTCGATCGTTTTTTATGGCAATCATTCTACAACTTCCCCTATGTATGCATAAATTAAAGAGGTTGGTGATCCATGTGGATGATAATCTCCTTCCCCATAATATGATGTTTCCATTACTGACAGAGTTTCATAATAGAATACATTTCCTTATAATAGGTGGGATGCCTTTGAACAATATCTAAGAGTGTCTCACTATGATAAGCCACTAGATACCCTTGTTGAGTGAGGACTGCACCAATAACATAATTTAAGGCAATTGTCTCAATATTAAATGGCTATTTCAGATATGGCAAGGTGAGGATTGGTGTAGAGCAAAGGTGGTGTTTCAGTTCAATGAAAGCATTCTATTGAGACTTAGACCAAAAACACTTTGCTTTTTCCCCACCCTTGGTAACTTGACATAAGGGAAAATACGAGAGAACCCTAACACGAATCTCCAGTAGAAATTAACAAGGCTCAAGAAGTTGCACAACTCTGTTAAAGTCGTCGAGGCCAACCAATATTGAATGAATTTGATCTTAGCTGGATCCACATGCACGCCTTGCTCATAAATTAAGTAGCCTAGATATTGGACCTAGTCAATTTCGAAGGAGTGTTTCTCTAGGTTGGCACAAATCTTGTGTTGTCATAGGGTTTGAAGGACCTATTGAATATGTTGTAAGTGATATGCCCAACTCTTTTTGAAGATGAAGATATCACCTAGATATTCAACCGTGAATGAGTTAGTGAAAGGCTGAAAGATGTCATCCATCATCCTCATAAAAGTTGCGGGGCATTTGTAATTGTGAAGGGCATGAAAAACCACTCAAAGAGACCCTATGATCTGTAATCTTCTATGGATATTATAGTGGATAGTTCGTCACAACAAATTTGACAATATTATATTTAAAATATGAAATTCTACACTATTACAGTTTTATTAAATTTATGGAAATATAGATTTATTGCTAATAGTGCACGCATGCAAATGAGAATTATGTAGAAAATAGAGAAGGACAAAATAAAAAGCTCATACACACATTTGACACAAGATATTCTTAGGGAAACCCTTTCGGGAGAAAACCCATTTGGAAGGTGAGGCTGCTCCATTCTCTTTCTCTAGATGGAAATATGGCCGAGTATAAAGAAGTATGGCATGTGGCCTATGGGCTATTACAGTGCACAAATCCTCTCTGCATGCTCTACCTCATATCTCTCTTGTCTCTTTTTGCTTAAATATGGAACAAATGTACTCGAAAGAATCAAACCCCCTTCCTCTTAGTGGCCCAGTTTAACACAACCCGATAACCTATTAGTGGTTAGGTTTAACTACCTTAACCCTTAACCAGAGTCACAATATAAAATATTATAGAGTCTTCTACATAATAATCACGTGGCTATCCCCTCATCCATGAATATTGGGGGCTGACATTGCATCCTCTCGAATTATGGTGGTGAAAACAGGAAGGTTAACTTCTGAGTGGCATAACTTTCACATACAGACTCCAATTGACGTGATTTTTTGCACCATTGGAAAGGTCTCTATGTGTAGAATAACATGAGAAGGTGATATGCTAAAATGACAAATATTTATCCCAAAAAAAATTTGTTTGATGTCTCAAAACGTTCCCATAAGGTTTTTTGACCATGTTTTGCCAAACTGGGTCCCGCTGGTAAAAACGGCCTCCTGAGATGATTCCTCCACTTTTTCCACTCTGAAAGCATCGAGATGGAGGAGAAACAATATAATGATCAAATCCAGACTACCCTCCTTAGACTTGAAGTTTGTCTTCCATACATTCATGGATTTTATTGGAACTTGGTGATAACTGAACTTCAAATCAATATTGTTGAAGTATTTAGCCCCCTTGAATTGGCCAAGAAGGTAATCAATCTGTGGGATCAGGTATTTGTTCTTAACTATGATTTTTTTCAGTGCTTGACAATCATTGTAGAGTCTCCAGTTCCCATCTTTCTTTAGTACGAGTATAATTGTGCTCCCACAAGGTGAGGAACTTGGTCGGATGTGCCCTTTTTGCAGCAACTCCTAGATTTTCCGCTTGATTTCCTCATTTTCCATAAGAGAGCGATGATAGATTGGCCCATTAGGTAGAGGTGCAACGAGAGTCTGATCGATCGAATGCTTGGCCTGACAGTGTAAAGGTACCCTTGTGGGTGAGGAGAAGATGTCCCTATACTCTTCCACAACCTTATCCACTTGCTTCTACTATGCAGAGTGGCCCTTTCTAGGGGCCACAGATGTGGAGATGATATTCCCCTTAATTTGAGAGTGAATAAGGAAGAAAACAAAATTCCCAATCTAGGAGAAGGTCTTACTACATTTCTTAGTAGAGATCATAGAAATGGTGGTAGGCAGGGCTACCTATGGTATCCTATATAGCTTTCTGCCCAAAGTAATAATAACATTACGAGTTCTGGACTCATACACAACATGACACTTCCAAAAATATAGTTGGATTAATAAAACATCACAAACTTCAAGAGGAGCAACATCATACAATACCTTGTTCGTGAAAATATTGATGCTATAGGGAAGGTGACACTACTGACTGATGCAGAGATCTCGTCCTTAGTGGAGCCACCTGATCGTGTATGGTTGTAGGTGTGGTGTTGTTGGTAGGCATAACTTCTTAACAACCTCTGCTAAGATGAGGTTATTTTGCCTCCCACTGTCAATAATGAACTACAACAAAGCACCCTTCACCCACATCTGTGAGTGGAAGAGCCGCTCACCCTCCTACAGATCGTCGGGCTCATTTTTCTTGACCTTAGTGGTGAAAACAATGGCACTAGGTTCTACATCAATGATTTGTTTCCCCTAGTTAGGTTCTGGCTCAGAGTTGAAGCATGCATCTCATTCTGAAGCTTTCAGCTCAACCACCAGTGACTACTTTGTGCGACATTCATTTGTGTTGTGAGTGGGGCTCTTGTGGAACTCATACCACTTTCCTGTGTCTTTCTTCATCTTCCCATTTTGATTATTTTCTTGTGGCTTCGATGAATTGTCATGGGTCATTACACCTTGGATATGTCCTTTGTTGTGTAGTTTAGAGGTGCCTTTGCCCTGCTTTGGACTCACAGATCCAAAGTGTAACTTCTTCTGTTTAAATTTCTTCTCTATGTTGACAACATATCAGTATGTTGCGCCAAGAAAGGAGATGTCCTGGAACTCCATTTCATCCTAGATGTATTTATGCAAGAAACCATAATAATTGAGCACTAGGTGTCGCTCAGAGTCCTAGATACCCAACTTCGTGCCTAGGGTTTGAAATATATTCGTGAACTCCAACACTTCTTGGTCCCTTTCCTATTGTAGTGTGGTCCATTTTATGTACCTGTCTTCATAACTCCCAATAGGGTAATATTGTTCCTTAACAACATCTCAGAAAGAGTCCCAAGAGGGTGTGGATGAAAATAGTGAGGATTCCTTCTCATCCTTCTGCTCACAGTAAGTTTCCCACCAATCCTTGACATGGGTGTGGCCTTAAGGAGTACAAAAGTAATATTTTCTCTATCAGAAAAATTATGGACCGAAAAATATCCTTCCAGTAGATTTAACCATCTATCTAGAGCATCTACATCTATTGGCCTTCAAATATAGGAATGCCAAAGTTAACTTGTACCTTAAAGGATGTGGTGCCTCCAAAGTGACTTCTGGATCAATATGCTTAACCCATTGGCATTCACTGAAGGATTTGGGAAAAATCATCTATCATCTCATTCCTTTGTCTCTCGAGGGAGTCTTCGAGAAATTTTTTGAAAGGATCTCCTGCTTCCTTGTCTTTCTGATCTCATATTCCCTTGTCTTTCTTTTCTTCTGCCATATGAGGTCGTTAGGGTCGGCAAGGTCAACCTTGTAAGGGTTCAACTAGTTTTAGTCCCAACTCCTTATACCCCAGCCTCGTTGGGGACACGCACAAAAAAATAGAGAAACATTAGATGACTCTGATACCACTGATCTAGATTTATGAAGGAACGAAATGAAATAAAAATAAAAAACACATAGGTACATCGAAAAAAACTTCAATTAATAAATCACAAATGTTGGAAAATGTTTACATGTAAAATGTCCAATAATGGTAGCTTATCCTTGAGAAGAGATGTGATGACTACATGCCTTCTTGTAACACCCTCCTACCACATTTACCCAAGCTAGCCAACCAATCGAGGTAAATATGTGAGGAAGAGTTAATATGATATGATTCAACTCCCCATGTATAGTTAAGGAAGTGGAACTAACAATACAAGACCATTTTGACCTTCCTCAGAAGCTACAAAACCTTCAGGAGACAACCAACCCTTCCACGTGCCTAACCCCTGAGACAAATTGATGTTTTTCTGATATAGACCCCTAGTGGCTCCCATGACAAGACATGCATTCGATTGAGACCCTCCAGTCGCTCCCATAACAAGGCATGGATGCGACTGTGGCCTTTTTCAAGCAGTTCTGTGCCAGCGACCCTAAATTTTGTGCCAATTTTTCAGGGCTAGGACTTAGACCAACTACCTAGAACTTCATGAAACTTCCAGAAAAGATAATTAACACACTTGATAAGGTTAATAATGCAAACACTTGATCTGACCCCTACTAGCCATGACAAGCATTTCGTCAAACATACCGTAAACATGTAATCTACAGGTCATAACAATAAATTTGAACATAGGGATATCATACTTATCTGAGAATCGTCAAGGAGGACTGATATCTCCTCCCAATATATGCATTGTTATCTATTAGGTCATTCATTCCTTATTATTTCATCTACTAACCAAAGCATGATGAGATCCATACATCAATATTATCATAAATCATGCTTTAACCAATAAATAACCAGAAATACATCAATGATGAAGCAACCATTAAAGCCATATAATGACGAGCACATTTACTCATAAAATACCAAAGGAAAAGGAGCTCTTATTAACATATGAAAATCCAACCAAGTTAGGGACTTCCATGTACCACCCGATTATAGATTGGGATAAACTAAATCTCTCTTTCAGCTAATCACCCCTGTGCCATATTCCAAGCATGAATGTGGGATCTCTTGAAACAAATCAAACAAAACCAAACTAGAGCTTCTAGAGGCCAAACCACTTCAACCCTCAACTGATGATTCCACATCACTGTCGGACATCACCAACCATCACTAGATCGTTCTCTACCCAAGTTGTCTAGGGCTTCAGAGTGTTTGTTGCAAACAAGGCTTCCATGACTAGTAACTCAACCCACAATTGTTGTTGGGCTTTAGAGCATTTCTCCAACCAAGGCTTTCAGGACTAGTAACCCAACCCACCAAGGGCTCGAGAGAATTTTTCCAACAAAGGCTTCTAAGAATAGTAACTCAACCCAAGCTATTATAGGGCTTCTAGTGCGTTTTTCCAACCAAGGCTCCAAGAACTAGTAACTCAACCCACAAGCATAAGGTACATGAGAACCAACCAAAAAACAAAGGGAAAGAAACCCACAACACCATGGCTATCCAGGAAATGAAAAGGCTAGGTAAAACCATTGTCAATTCAGGCAATCCTCCATTCTAATGACATATCATAACCAAGAAACCACATGCATGTTCCATGCATGCCAAAACTAGCAAGGAAATCATACATGCAACTCGGTACCTACAAGAAAAGCCCACTGTCGCTTCTGATCCTGATGTCCTCTTGTGCTTTGTTGCTCTTCCTTTGCCTTCTTGCTCCAAATCCCAAGTATGCCACACTCCTCCAAGAGTACTCCAAGAAAACTCAAGTGTCCAAGAATATGAGAGAGAGAGAGAGCTCCAAGCTAAAACTGAGAAAAGGTTGAATTGATCCTCATAAGCCTTTTTATCATCGAGGCCTCTATTTTCTTCATTTTCCATTATTTTCCTTCATTTTCCTCCTCACATGCAACCTCTGACCATTCACCTTCCTTTCTCCTATTTTCCATTATTTTCATAAATAAAATGCCAATAAATGCCTCATGCCTTTCCAAAGCCTTTGCCAATTTCCATAGCCATAAATAAATCATAAGTGATCCTCGTCTCTATGTTTTTTTCCCAACATTCAGCTTGGAATACGTGTCCCATGACCTTGGTTATTATTTTGCCTTTATTAATTTTATTACATGCATTTTTTACTAGGGTTGTTACAAAATCCCTCTCCTTGGAGGAACATCGTCCTCAGTGTTCAATGACACCTACAATCCAACAAGACTGATGAAAAGAAAGGTATACTGTCCATGGAGCTTTATAAATTAACTCGTTGTAGTATTTACAAAGGAAAAAAACCTGCTGAAAAGCAACCAACATGACAAACATAACAACATGACAACCATACCGCTTATTGGAGATTTATAACACAACTCATGGTGACATTTACATCCATATACATATATACATATACCAAAACTGTTTTTCCTTAACCAACAAAAAATGAAATAGATACGTAGCCCACATTTGATCAACCATCTCCCATGTATCTTCATCAAGCCCAAACTGCTACCGCTGCACTTTAACTTGCTTGATTGCTCGGTTCCAGACCATGAGCATCTTTCTTTGCAAAATGCACTGAGGTTATGGCTAGAATTATTCTTCTGGCTCCACCTGCAATACAGACTAGTCAATCACATGATCAACATCTTTAACATACTTCTTAAGCAATGACACATGGAAAACATCATGGACTTTTTGTTAGGTGCAACCCAACTTGGCTAGATTTTGGGCAGATTTTGGGAAGAAATCCAAGTTTTGTGGAAGTGCGTAGTAGAAAGGATGTGGCGGAGTACGGAGTGAAATGCGCAACAAAGCAGTGGAGCATGACGAAGACCCCACAACAAATTCACCGTGCAACATCGAGGCTTCACGGTGAAGCCCCTTCTTTTTTGTAAAAGCTTTAAAATGTTGTAAAGCTGTTGGTTTTGGGCCATAGTCCCTTATATTTCGGAAACCATGGTATTGGGTCCATGGTAATGTAGGGATGTAAATCCCTCATGTAATAGTATATATATAGATGAATAAAGAAGGAAGGAATAATCGAATTGATCCATATCTATGTTTATGTGATATTTTGTGGTTTGTAATTTGGAGTAAGGGTGAGGCTCTGCAGCTGTTTGCGTGGAGGCTTGGGTCTGCAGCTTCGTGCGCATATCGTCTTCAACTTAGTGCGCAGACACCCTACAACTATGTGCGCAGGGAAGAACTATTTGTTGAACCAAATTCCATACTATAATCAATAGTTCTTGTGGACATAGTCCCACATTGGGATGAACCACGGTAAAATATGTCTCAAGTGTTTATTTTCTTATTATTTGCACTTTATTTAAGTACTGCACAATTTATGAATGTTTATGACATGTTAAGCGATGAATATAGTTATGCGAAGTAATCTATAAGTGTGAAGTAATTTGTTGATAAGTATTAAAGCATAAAGAAAATACAAAAGTGCCACTTCACAACATCCTTCAGGCTGCAGAAACCTGGTTCTGCAACCTCCCATAGTCACTTCGGGTGAGATTGCGACTTTCTTGCAGGTTGTTGCCGAAAGGGCCAGTGATTGAGGGTTTTGTTGGATCACATCAAAATAATCGAACCTGGGTCAGCCCAACCCCAAGACAACAAATGGTTCCATTGCCGGGACCGAGATCTATGTAAGGGATGTTTATGTGGAATCCATCTAAGAAGGAAATTCAACAATGGATAGAAAAGAAGGAACGAGAATTTCCAGATAAGAAGAACATAAACCCTAAACTGTCATCTAAAAGGTGGTTACAACAATATATTTTTGAAGATCAATATGAAATTTTCTTCAATTCATTTCCTGTCGAGCTATACGAGTGTATTTCAAGATTGACGAAGATAAATAATTGTTTTAAAGGAGACGAACCTAAGCATTGGACTCTAGAATTGATACAACAACTAAAGAACACTGATAACAGAATTTCAAGAGTTGTCAATTTATGGGTTGACAAAATTTTAGGAGGATTTATTACTGTGTTCACGGTAGATTGAACTATATCATACAGTGAAGCTGAACAAATTTTTTTCAAGGGACCGCGAGGTAAGTACTTGAGAGCTTTCAAATTCTCGATTAAAATGCTCTTGTGAGAAAAGGGAATTCTTCGAATGCAGTTAGATTAGTAGATTATGTTTGGAAAAATATCTGAAGAAGAGACTAGAACAACACATAGTGTAAAAAGGTATAGAGTAGACACTAAGAAGAGATCTCATGGCCAAGATCATAATATTTTCATAGAGACTGACTATAGCCCTCTGCTGAGTGAATCCAAAGGTGAAGGAAACCTCCCTAAAAACCCTGAAGGAAATCCCCAGTGTTCACTTTTTCAGCCTAAAAGTGCGTCGAAGACCGAATCTAGCCAGAGTCAGAAAAATTTTGGTTTTCCCCATCCCCCTACCCTTCCCCCCTAAGAAGAATGATGGTCGATGATATTAAGTTACCGATCTTTAAAGGAACTAGGTCAGAGGATCCAAATCAGTTTTGGTTCTTATGGGAAGCAGTATGGACTGCGAAGTAGGTCCATGATGAAAATGTGGAAAAGGTGCAACTTGCCACAACATTTAGAGATCAAGCATTAAATTGGTATATGAAATATTCAAGCAACTAGATCAGGTTTTACACAGACATTAAATCAGCATTGGTAAAGGAGTTCAAGAAACTAAAATCCGAGTCACAGTGCATCACAAAATTATAGGAGATCAAACAGAGGCCGACTGAGTCAGTGTCAAAATTTGATCAGAGGTTTAAAGTGTTGTTGGATCAGGTGAGCTTCAATATAGCTCTGCAACAACATAAGGAATGCTTTATAGTTGTGTTGCTGCCACACATCAGATTACCTTTGACATAAAAAATAGAGACTTAAGCCAAAGCTTTGGAGTTGGTGATGAAGTTAAAAGCTTCGTTGATAGGTGATATAAATTTGGGTATGCAGCAGATCCAGAGTCAGTTGGCGAATTTGAATTTTCAGTTACAAGACATGAAGAAGATTGAGGAAGTTTACTAAGAGATTTGGTGTACAAAGTGCAAAGCAGAAGTTCACTCTAAAGAGCAATGCCCTATTTTCAAAAATTACATAGCTAGTGGAGAACCTAATACTTTGAATGCTTGATATAGCTTATGGTATGAGATATGCAGAACTAGAGGTGAACATTTCTCTAAAGATTTCTATTTGTTACAAAAATATGTGCAGATTGTGAAGAATTTATTTTGCAAATTATGTAAGTCGGTGGGGCATGATGAAAATAACTGTCTAGCTTATGAATTGATGATGGATCACGGTGCTGATACATATAGAATGCAAACTGAAGAACAAGGACATGAAGGAAGTGGACAACGCGGTGCTCGAGGTGGTTATGCAGGACGAGGTCGAGGTGGTGGATCTAGTCAAGGTTGAGGGTAGATTATTTCTTATAACTGCGGTGAGGCAGGTCACTTGGCAAGAGATTGTGAGAATCCGACTACGACGTGTAAGTATTTCAAAGCATTTGATCATGTAATAGAAGTGTGTCCAGTACTTATAGCGAAAATGAAAGAAAATAAGAAACACAACCGACCCAGAACATCTAGATGATGATCATGGAGTTAAGGACAGATGAACCTCACATTAATATTGTAACAAGGAGTGGAGTTGTGACAGGAAATGACAAAGTAGATGGGAAGAAGGTAGTTGAAGATACATGGGTTAGAAAGACTACAAAGAAAGCACTGATGTTTGATATTCACAAGGAAAAATAAGTCTTTATGGAGGTGAAGCAAAGCTTTATGGACACAGGATCTTCGACATCTAGCGCACAGCCGAAGTAGAAGAATAACAATGACATAATAGCAGTTGTGACATAAGATATGGATCCAGGTATTTTAAAATATTTCCTACAAACTTGCATGAAGTTGTTACGAAACCAGAAAGCTGTAGAAGGACTACAAGAATTGATAGACTCCTATGCATCTAAGGAAGTACTGCAGAGTGAAATGCGCGAAGTAAATAATTTATATAGACAAAAGAGAACTGGAAAGGAAATGAGGCTTAGTGCACAAATAGGAGAATATGATATGGACCAAGTTATTTTAGATCTGGGATCTGAAGCTAATGTCCTGACGAAGCAAACATGGGAACTAATGGGTAAACCAAAGTTGCAATGGTCACCTATTCAGTTGAGAATGACAAATCAACAGAAGATTGTTCCTCTAGGAAGATTATCAGGCATTACAGTGGACATTGAAGGGGTGCACACTACTACATATTTTGAGGTAATAGAAATTGTGGATGATAGTAACCCCTATCCTGCATTACTTGGATTGGATTGGGCATTTGCTAACATGGCTATAATCAACTTGAAAAAGAGGCAAATGATATTTGAAAGCAACAATATGAGAGTGATCATTCCCTTGGATCCATTAGAAGGAGCAAGGTATACTGAACCAGTTAAAGAGGAATATAGCACAACTGATATAGATAACATCTATCAAGTGACAACCAAAGAAGAAGAATGGATCAACCCTACTGTAGATGGAGAGTTGAGTTGGGAGCATGATAGCTCCCATGTTTCAGATTCAGAAGAAGAATTAGAAAATTATCAAAACAGGTTATATGAAGTGTCTATAAGGCGATGTGCAAGAGTGACTAAATCACTTCGATGTATAACCTCTGAGGTATATGATTTGCCTTACTACGATTTGGGTGATATAAATACTTTTATTGAAGAATATAAAGAACAGGGACCAGAATGTCAAAGATTATTATCCCTGGATATAGCCCTAAGAGCTACTCCTGCTAGATGGTGGGGTACGCATAAGAAGAATATAAGAACTTGGCAAGAATGTCGAAGGTTGATATGGGTAAGGTTTGGTCAAGTAGACATAGAATTGATAGATAAATATGATGGTCAAACTAATCCTAGAGAGCACATCCATCTTTGCATGACAACATGGAAGGAGATTCCACGAGAAGAATGGGTGCATGGGTTCATCCATACATTGGAGACAATTCCTTAAAACTGGTATTTGGAAACAAAACTTCGACATGGTACTGCGAACTGGGCAGAGATGGTTGATGGGTTTATATTGACATTTAGCTTTGAAGATGACTATCCATATATAGACTCAACCCTTTAAGATAGTTAAAAGGAATATTTTTGAGAATGAAATTCCACTCACTTGGCAGCCTGATTGAGCTGTACAACTACAAAATGTATTAGAATGCTACAACACCACTGCTGAAGAAGATGAAGAACCTCACAATATTGACATAGCAGAATCTTAAGGTTACCACGAAGTGAATGGACCTGAGTTAGAAATGCCTGATATAACGAAGCCATTAAAGACAAAGAAGGTAAATATAGGGTCAGAAAAGGAGCCGAAGTTTGCAATGATAGGAGATTATTGGGATGAAGACACAATAAGCAAGGTAACAGATCTTTTGCATGAATATCAGGAGTTATTTCCCACTAAGTTTTTATATATGAAGGGCATTGTAGGAGATTTAGGAGTTATGAGGATTCCTCTGAATCCCGATGGAAGCCACTTGAGCAAAGGCCTTATAGACTGAATCCAAAATACAAATAAAAAATGAAGAAAGAACTTGAGAAAACGATAACAGTTGTTATCATTGAACCTGTGGAAGAATCAGAGTGGGTAAGTCCTATGGTAGTACAAGAAAAGAAAACATAGGGTGAAATCAAGATTTGTGTTGATTTAAGGAAGTTAAATGATGCATGTCTACATGATCCATTCCCTACTCCTTTCACTGATGAAGTATTGGACAATGTAGGATGTCGGGAAGCCTATTCATTTATAGATGGATTTTTAGGATACCATCATATTATAATTGCACCATAGGATCGACATAATACCGCCTTCGCTACAAAATGGGGTTCATATTAGTATACAATGATGCCTTTCGGGTTGAAAAATGCCCTACAATATTTTCAAAAGTAGTGGTTGCAACTTTCAAAGAGTATATTCAAAAGTTTTTTGAAGTGTACTTAGATGATTGGGCAATGTTTGGGTTATTAAAGAAACATGTTGGGAGCTTAAGGCTGATGCTCGACACATGCAGGCAATATCAGATTTCTCTGAACATCAAAAAGTGTATATTATTTGTACCTTTTGGTATATTATTAGGACATATTTTTTGCAAGCAGGGATTGATGGTGGAACCTGCGAAGATTGCTATTATTGTGAATTTACCTCCACCGATGATCATTAGATAGCTTCGCACCACACTGGGACATACATGATATTACAAAAAGTTTATAAAGGGGTATGTGTAGAGAACTGCACCAATGGAAAATTTTCTTAAGAAAGATGTGCCTTTTTAGTGGAACGAAGAGTGCCATAAAATCCTGGACGTACTGAAAGAGAAAATGGTGACTGCACATATTCTGGTTTTCTTGGACTGGAATAAGGAGTTTCATGTACATGTTGATGCATCTTTCATAGCGTTGGGTATAGTACTGGCACAACCAAGAGCAGGAGAAATTGATCACCCAATAGATTTTGCAAGAAAAAAATATCCAAGGTAGAAAAGAACTATACTACGACAAAAAGATAAGGGTTAGCCAAGGTCTATGCATTACAGAAGTTTAGGCACTACTTGTTGGGAGCACATTTCAAGATGTTCATTGATCACTCCGGACTGAAATATTTGGTGAATAAGCCTGTTTTAGGAGGAAAAATATGTTGATGGTTGTTATTGTTCCAGGAGTATGACTTTGAGGTTGAAGTCAAACTAGGAAGATTTAATATTGGACTTGATCATTTGTCAAGGTTGGAGACAGGAGAAGAAACCACAAGTATTGAGGATAACCTGATCGACGTGCAATTATTCGCAATTAGGGTCACAGATGATGACTTCGTAGATATGATTCAATTTCTTGCCATAGGAATGGCACATGCGGAGTACACTACGCAACAAAATAATTAGCTAGTAGTTGAAGCAACCGATTTCTCGTTGATTGCAGGACACTTATACAAAATGGGACCAGATTAAATATTGCGCAGATATGTCCCTGAATATGAAAGGCAGAGTATTCTGGAAGAAGCTCATGGAGGAGTCGCGGATGGACATTATGTAGGAAAGGCCACTACGTAGAAAATCTTGAGAGCTGGGTTATGGTGGCCCACAATACATAAGGATGCAAAAGAGTTTTGTAATGCATGTGATGTATGCCAAAGAACATGAAAGCCATCTAGAAGAGATGAGATGCCCTTAGTGCCACAGGTGACGTTGCAAGCATTTGAAAAATGGGCTATTGACTTTGTGGGACCTATTAACCCACCAGGAAAGAAGACCAACGCAAGATACATAATCATTGTAACTGATTATTTGACGAGGTGGGCCGAGGCATAGCTAGTGAAGGATTGTAGCACAAATACCGCCGCAAAGTTCATATTTTAATATATCTTGTCAAGATTTGGGTGTCCCAAGATATTGATGAGTGACTTAGGTTCACATTTCTTACATAAGACTATTGAGGCGTTGACTGAAGAGTTTCAAGTATACCATAAGAAAAGTACTCCATATCATCCTCAAGTGAATGGGACAGTCGAAGCCTTCAATAATATTATGGATAATTCACTCACAAAAGTGTGCAATGTGAATAGAAATGACTAGGATCTAAGGATTCCAGTGGTGTTGTGGGCATATAGGAAAACATGCAAGAAACTAATAGGACATACACCTTTTAGGTTTGTATATGGACAAGAAGCAAACATGCCTATGGAATAAATTGTGCCAAGTTTGAGAATTGCAGCCTTCACAAGAACCTCTCCCACTTCCAAAGCTTTAAATATTCGCAAGTCTTATTGATTAGCCAATGTGGAATTGAGAATATGCTTGAAAAGGTAGGTGTATGCTTATTTGTTTTAGAATGCTTATGTATGTTTATGTGCTTTTAAAATTCCATTGTTTGTGCTGATATGTAAATACATATGACAGTAGATAAATGCAGTAATAAGCAAACACATAAGACAACAATTTAGCATGGAGTTCACCCAGAACTCTTGGGTTACGTCTCCTTGAGCTCTGGTCAACTCGACTAGGTTGTCTAGGATTATGGCAAGTCTGTTTTACAAGCTCTTGGCTCAACTCCACTGTTTTACATAGAAACAATGGGCTCAAAACTCCATCTCTCCCTGGCTCTGAAGCTCTGAGCTTTCTGGCTTAGGCTCTCACTCTCCGCCTCTGCGTGCCTCTGTGATTCGCTTGACCTCCGAGAGATCCTCAACAACCTTCTAGTGACCTTTTGCAGCTCTGCTTTCAGCTTTCTCTGGCTACTTCTTCTAGCTTCTTCCTCCTGTGCCCTCACTCATGCTCTCTGGCTCTTTTGAGGCATTTTCTCGGCTTTTTGGCTTCCCTAGCCATTTCTCTATGATTCATTGTCCCTCTGCGGCTTTGTCGCTTCACAATGCATCATTGCTTGTAAAAACGCCTGCTGCAGTGTGGCATGATGACCAGGAGTAGTTACAGAAGGAATTGGGGCCTTTTCATAGGCAAAAACCCGAAAACTGAGAAAAATCCCATTATACAGGGAAGGCCCACAAAATAGACTATCGAGCGTGATTTCCGGACGTGAAATCCCATTCAATCGACCCTAAATCCGCATCAGGTCCACCTTTGGCTGCTATCACAATCCCCACCGTCGATCTAGGTGATCTTCAATCCAACGGTCAATATGCGATCTTGGGCGGATTAAGGGTACGAAGGTTACCCGCCCGAAAAGGTGGTTTTCCTCTCTCCTCCGCCAGCCACACATCATTCGCTATATGGGATGGGGCAGAGCCAGCCCAATGCCATTTGCCGCTTGAGGCCCACCCAAAATCCCACTTACGGAACTCAAATTTCATTAATTGCGCCTTTATTTCCCCTTCGGGTCTGGCTGTATCGCTTTGGGGGCTTTTTCCTTTGTATTTCGGTTTTTACATCGAAATACGCTATTACATGGGAATGCATGTTTTTCCAGAACTCAAAACTTATCAACCCATGCCTATAAAGTATGTCGAGTCCGGTGTTATCACCCCTTTATACCACTGCGACATGATGATGCGATGCAATATATCGTAATCGCATCTCGCATAGCCCCGGGGGTCCTTCCCTTGCCTCATGGCATCGCCGATGCTGATCCGCCAATATTGACAATTGCAATATCACTCGGCCCGGGGTCCCGCCTCATGTTATATGCACCAGCCTGCCTCCGACCCGATATGTCGGGGATCGAAAATCGGGGGTGGCTTCCCCTCTCTGCTTAAGTCTGCTTTTGGCCCTCCTCCGATGTGATTTCCCTTTATAAGGGTTTTTTTGCCCATTTTAGGGGATTTTGCCCCTTTTTCTAAAGAACAAGGGGCAACTTCTTTTGGTGATAACTTCTGCATCCTAAGTCCATTTTTGCCCATTCAAGTTGCAGGGGATTTAGAATGAAAAGATCTTTGCAATGGGGCTATTTCCAGGAACTTCCTTGGACTTTCATTTTCCTCTGTGAGGAACACTCAGACTTAGGAGTCTATCCAAAATCCATTTTGGATCACGCCTTCCCACTAAAAGAACTTTTTGGTCTCCAAGAGACTAATATACTGATCTAAACAGTAAATGAGAGTAACAACACCCTCTTCTTTCAGCCTCCACACACTTTCCTTGCATAGTGTCTCTGAACCAAAGCCTTTGACCACTTTCCTTCTTGGATGTGCTGGTCCTCCTGGGAAGAACTATCTCCCCCCTTGCCTTCTTGCAGAACTCCTGCTGAAATGGTCACAAAAGGTAGTTTGAAATTCTCTGCCTTGATCATTGATCCAAGGTGGCTCAAACAAATGTGAAGTACACCTGCTCCACAAAACTCTCATTTGTACCTGTTTGAAAAGCTGTCAACAACAACTGTTAACAACAACAAAAATACAGAAATAGCTAGATGGACTAAACTCCTGTTTCAACAAAAGAAACAGATTTCACATATTGTGAACACCTCCATGTCTTACATTTGCATACAAATGATGGCCTAGACAACAAGCCCATAAAACATGCCTTTAAAACAAATGACCCTTCAAGTCAAGCATATATAAAAAGACCATTAGGACTCCTTTCAAAAGATGAAACATTTCATCACTATCTCCATCTTGGAGACCAAGTCAACTTTCCTCAAGTCAACATTAGATGCATGTTTACATCAACATCCCTGTGTTCATGCACATCATGCTTATGCATGCATTTCATCCTTCAAATTTTGCTTAAGCACACTGTACTTTCGAAGCTGAAATGAAATATAATGTTGCAACAACAAAGTGAGTCTCCTACTCAACCTTTTTCCATTCACCTTCTTGGTAGAAACCTGCAACTTGCATCTCATCAACAAATAAATGCAAATAGATGCATCAATAGACCTGCACCGTTAATTGGAAAAGAACTCTAACCATTTCTTACTAATCCAGTTCAAAGGTCTTTCCTTTGCTTGCATATTAGCATCAACATGTGAATCATCTTGAGACATCATTCATGGAAACTTCCTTTCCATTTTTGCCATCTTCTCTTTCCACTTTCTTTAGCTTTTGTGGAAGAATTGCTAGATTCAGAGTCCAACACCTTTCAGCAAGATGCCCTGCTTATGGCAGTAAGTGCAACACATGTGCATCCTCTTGACAACAAGATTTTCCTTGTCTAATGGACCTTTGGCTTCCTACTTCTTTTCCTTCAAAAGTTTCCTGTATGTGGCTATTCTCTTCCAACATCTAGAAACATGATGGTTATCCAAACCACAAAAGGAACATGCAATTCTTTTCCCATGCTTATGTGGAAATTTACCATGCTTTGCAAAATCAAAAGGAGTATGTTTAGAACCAGATTTATACCTGCCTCTTTCACCTTTATTTCCTTTGTGAGGAGGTGAAGCAAATGAAGAAGTGGCTCCTTTTGGAACACTATCAATCTCTTCAAGGCTGTCAGAGTTTCCACAACTCCCTGGTTCAAATGTGTGCTTCTAAACACCTGCATCCTGCAAATGATGTTTCAAGCCATTGCATTCCTCCTGAATACAATCTTCGCACTTTTGAGGTAGAGGACATGAAATGAAACTCCTTCTTGGGACTGTTTCAATCGCCTCCATGGTAGCTTTGGAACTCTCTCCATAAGACTGTCCATAGCCAAGACCCAAATACTTAGGCCTTTCCTCAAACATTATTGGCTCAACAATACCTTGTGAATGTCTGCCCAAGCCTTTTCCTTCATAGCCCATATTGGACATTAGCTTGGAACCTATGCCTCTAGTATGTTTTTCAAAAGAACCAATATAAGCATTCTTAGAAGAATTTGAAGACAAACTGGAATGGTTTACCTCTTCTTCAAGCTGATACTTGACCAAGGCTTCTTTGGAAACAAAGAGCTGCAACTCCAACTCATGCATCCTTTTCAGGTTCATATTTTCAATATGAAGTTGCCTCTCCATTTCCTTCAATTTGTCAGAAAGCAACTGCTTCTCTTCCTTCATGGAATTCAACTGCTGTCTAAGTATGCTACTCTTCCTTCCCTCCTCACACATTTCTCTCACCTTGTCCATCATAATGAACAAGTCTTGCTTCATGCCTTCATCAAAGAGTCTTGTGATGCAAGAGGAGTTTGAGGACTCACTTGTAGAAGTTGTCATTATACCAATGAACAAGAGAACTTCAAACAAGATTACTAAAGAGCTTATTATTGCAACAAACCTTTTGTGCTTTGAGGACTGCCTTGAGGTCCTTTGGGATAGAAGAATGCCTTCAGCCCTTCTTCCTTCTTGTCTTTCCTGGACTGAGCTATCAATAGCTTTCCCTTCACCTCTGCAACTCAAACAATAGTCAGTCTCCAAATAAGCATACAATCAATCAGACAATCAATCCTTGACTGCCCAAATACCTTTCAGACAAGCAATCTTTGCTCTTGCCAATCAAGCATTCTGATATAACCTTCTTTGAAGGTGGGTTAATCAATAAAAAAAGCTCTGATACCACCTGATCTGAAAATGGGGCACTTAGGCTTCTTGTATAACTTACAAGAACCTCTCCCACTTCCAAAGCTTTAAATATTCCCAAGTCTTATTGATTAACCAATGCGGAATTGAGAATATGCTTGAAAAGGTAGGTGCATGCTTATTTGTTTTAGATTGCTTATGTATGTTTATGTGCTTTTAAAATTCTTTTGTTTGTGCTAATATGTAAATACATATGATAGTAGACAAACGTAGTAATAAGCAAACACATAAGGCAACAATTTAGCATGGAGTTCACCCAAAACTCTTGGGCTACGTCTCCTTGAGCTCTAGCCAACTCGACTAGGCTCTCTAGGATTATGGCAAGTCCTTTTTACAAGCTCTTGGCTCAACTCCATTGTTTTACATAGAAACAATGGGCTCAGAACACCATCTCTCCCTGGCTCTGAAGCTCTCAGTTTTTGGCTCTAGGCTCGCGCTCTCGGCCTCTGCGTGCCTCTATGATTCGCTTGACCTCGGAGAGATCCTCGACAACCTTCCAGTGACCTTTTGTAGCTCTGCTTTAAGCTTTCTCTGGCTGCTTCTGCTAGTTTCTTCCTCCTGTGCCCTCACTCGTGCTCTCTGGCTCTTTTGAGGCATTTTCCCGGCTTTTTGGCTTCCTTGGCCGTTTCTCTGTGATTCATTGTCCCTCTGCAGCTCTGTCGCTTCACAATGCATCATTGCCTGTAAAAATGCCTGCTACAGCGTGGCATGATGATCAGGAGCGGTTACAGAAGGAATTGGGGCCGTTTCATAGGAAAAAACCCCAAAATTGAGAAAAATCCCATTACACAGGGAAGGCCTACAAAATGCACTATTGGGCGTGATTTCTGGACGTGAAATCCCATTCAATCACCCCTAAATCCGCATCAGGTCCGCCTTTGGCTACTATCGCAATCCCCACCGTCGATCTCGGTGATCTACGATCCAACGGTCAATATGAAATCTCGGGCGGTTTAAGGGTACGGAGGTTACCTGCCCGAAAAGGTGGTTTTCCTCTCTCCTCTACCAGCCACGCGTCGTTCGCTGTATGGGATCAGGTGGAGCCAGCCCAATACCATTTACTGCTTGAGGCCTACCCAAAATCCCGCTTACGGAACTCAAATTTCATTAATCACGCCTTTATTTCCCCTTCGGGTCTGGCTGTATCGCTTTGGGGGCTTTTTCCTTTGTATTTCGGTTTTTACACCGAAACACGCTATTACACGGGAAAGTCTATTTTTTCGGAACTCAAAACTTATCAACCCGCGCTTATAAAGTCTGTCGGGTTCGGTGTTATCACCCCTTTATACCGCTGCGACGCTACGATGCGATGCGATATATCGCAATCGCATCTCGCATAGCCCCGGGGGTCCTTCCCTTGCCTCATGGCATTGCCGACGTCGATCCGCTGATATCGGTGATCGCAATATCGCTCGGCCCGGGGTCTTGCCTCACGTTATATGCACCAGCCTGCCTCCGACCCGATATGTCGGGGATCAGCAATCGGGGGTGGCTTCCCCTCTCTGCTTAAGTCTGATTTTGGCCCTCCTTCAATGCGATTTCCCTTTATAAGGGTTTTTTTTTTGCCCATTTTAAGAGATTTTGACTCTTTTTCTAAAGAACGAAGGGCAACTTCTTTTGGTGATAACTTCTGCATCCTAAGCCCATTTTTGCCCATTCAAGTTGCAGTGGATTCAGAATGAAAATATCTCAGCAATGGGGCTATTTATAGGAACTTCCTTGGAATTTCATTTTCCTCTGTGAGGAATACTCAGACTTAGGAGTCTATCCAAAATCCATTTTGGATCATAGTGCCACCTGCAGTTGAAAGTGGGCACTGAACTATAAACTACTATGTAGAATGGAACTTCACCAAAGGAAGATTATTACGTGACATTTAGGAGTATGTCAAAGTCCGAAAGAACCATGACGAAGGAAGGATTGTTGCGCCACGAGGGAAGGTTTGTCGAAGTTCGCCAAAAATATGACCGTTGGAAGGAAAAAGTTGTCGTTAAAAGAAAGTTATCATTAAAAGATGTGGGAGAAGCACATTTATGAAGCATAGCTGGTTGGATCTAGATCCATATTTGCATTGAATGAGAAATATCTAAGCTAATCATGGGGTTCGAAATTCAAATTCGCTATAAAATCCATGTCCCACTCCACATTTTACACTTTGCTATCTGGATAATTTAGTCTAATAATTTGCAACCAAGTGTGAGACAAGTGTGTTGTTGTATGTCTGAGAGAAGTTTCAAAGAGATTGCTAGAGAGTTTGCAAAGAAAGGGCTAGCAGGCATCATGGAAGCCCAGACTAGTAAATCCGCAACATCAAGTGTACTTGTGTTCCCAAGACGCGCGAGGTCACGCGAAAACAAGTAGCCACAGAAGAACAACCACAAAGTAGACAAGAAAAGAGACCAGCTGAAGCCTTTGGAGTAGAGCTAAGGACATCCATGATAAATAATGTAGTGAAAGAGTAGAGAACAAAGAACAACAGGATAAGAAACCCGCGTAGAAGGCAAAGAAACCAGTGTAGCAGAAAGAACCAGAACAAATCCATGACAGTGAGGAGGAAGCCAAGATGCATCAGATGGAGACACAGGGCACAAAAATTCCCTCTGCACTACCACCAAGGAAACTGGGTGCCAAGCTGATTAAAGATCCCAAAGATGTGAAATTCGTAACTTTCACACTGCTGCTACCAAACAAAGTGCCATTTGAAGGAGAATTACTGGGAAAAATTCCACAATTGAAGATGGAGGATTGGGACTTCAATGAACGAAGTAAGTATCTGCAGTTCGAGCCAAGCAGGTACCTACAATATGTATACTATCTAGATAGTGGAGTTACAAGGTTGGAGCCACACTAGTGGGCTCAAGGATTGGAGATATCGGGCTTGCTGAACATGTTAAACGTGCCACACTTCGGTAGAAGTGCGACTAACACAACCGGTGTTCAACAGTTATTGGTATTAGTGCATGATGGATGCCTCTAGCTGGGGAAGAGGATCCTGATTTACGAAATGTTGATATGAAGGATTACTAGATTTCCCTACTAAGGAAAGGACCCCACTGAAGAATTCGTCGGCAAAACCATGACAAGGCAGTAGAAAAAACCATGAAGGACAAGTTTGGCATAATAAAAAGGTCATGAGGTTATGATATTAAATCCATCAACGACCAAGGAGTGTGATTTTCCGCACACATCTTAGCCGGAAAGATAATGAGGAAGTGTATAGGAAATGAAGTCCTTGCGACCCTAGTTTTCTTAGCCACGCAGTGCAACATCGAGAATAAATTCAACTGGGCCAGATATTTATGCAGGGAATTTTTGGAGGACTACCAAGAAGCATAGGAAGAGAGTAATACATTTCAATATGCATGGTTGATCTTTATCATTGCACTTTTAGCATAGAAGGAGCTGGAGGAGTCATAGTTTCCTCCAGTCGAAGTAGATGTATGCATAGCCATGCGGTATGCCTCGCTCTAGCATACCAAGAATCCATAGCATGCACAAGAGAACATGATATTCTTTGTATAGTTGCAAATAGACTTGTACATGGTGGTGAACCAAAATCCCAGGCTATCACCAAGTTTGTATGATCAATATCGCAATATAATAGAGTTTAAGGCAAACTTTCATAGGATATATGTAAAGGCTCAGAAGGATCCGATCGAGAAATGGCATCCTCCGGTGACCTTCTTGGGATAATACAACACTGGTCAACAGAGTGGATGACTCCAACCATATAAGACATTAGAGTAGAGAAGGAAAACTCGCAACATGCGGGTCCAAGTGGAAAGGACAAAGGAAAAGACACATAAGAGGCAGAGCCAGAGCAGGAACAGGGTACCCAGGACCCTCTTTGTGACGTAGAGGCAACATAGGAATCGACATTCATCATCAATAACAGGATGCCTACAACAGCTACAATGAGCAAAAGGAAGAAGCAAAAGGTAGACAAATATAAGGGCGTAATACCACTTGTCCTTATTGATGGGGACATCGACGAAATTGGAGACAAAGTCCAGGAAGTAACAAAAGAAACATGGAACATGATTTATAATCACTACAGAGCGCTCTTGACAGATGTTCAATAAGGTATTTCAGAGTTAAAGGCACTGCCACAGACAACTAGACAACCATAACAGACCGGTCAACCACTACAGCCAGAGTGATGGATAGAAACAACATTTGGATTTATGATTATGCAGATATCAGCTCGAGCATTGCAATTTGAATAAACTGAAGACAGAGAGTGAGAAAAAGGGTGGGATCGTGTCAATATGAACATCGCCACACTGCCAACTCAGATATTGCATGATTTCCACCAAGGTATAACAACTAAAATGCAGGAGCGAGAACAACACACTTTGCTGTTAAATATTCAGGTGGAGAAGGAAAGAGATTCGCTGAAGAAGGAGCTCAATCAATTGATTAAGGAAAGGGATGGAGCACACCAACAACAACAAATCTAAAGGAAATCATCGCAAAAACTTATAGCGAAGTTCCAGATGTAAAGTTCTGCGAAGAAGAGTCACTAGAAGAGAAGGTCGTGAAGCTCATACTCGCAATAAGGGATTCAAAGAATAAGTTTGTAGAAATGAAGTTCGAGTATGAAGTGAAGGTTACTAAGCTGCAAATGAGGCTCCAGCCAGTCACGCCACCGGAAGTACGTAACCAGAGAGAAATGGATCTAAAATCTGCACCGCAAGGCATCTTCGACACAATGGCGGACTATGGAAAACTACTAGATGAAACTATGCATATTTGGACCTCACCGCAGGAGTATCCAAACATTTAGAGGATTGAAGAAGAGCTCTAGAGGAAGCAGAAGTAGTTGGAAGAAATCCGTGCAAATGCGAAGACCTTACTAGTCTCACAAAGGCTCACCAAAATCACTGAAGGAAACACTATTCAAAAGAAGATTGAAGACCTTCAGAGAAAATAAATTTTTTTGATAGAGAGGTCTCAACTTTTGTAGGCAGTAGATGATAGGCTCAAGGAGCTATGACAGAGGGAGAAAGAAGTGCTATAGAAGATTGTCAGACCAACAACAGAGGCACTACTGTAAGAAGTGTGCCAAGAGGAGAAGCAGGTAGTAGAAATACTTCAGCAGCAACAAAGATTTGGGGCACAACAATTGAGTGAATCGAGATGAGTCACATGTGAGTGTTGGGGGCCTATTGGGCACAACCCAACTTGGCCATATTTAGGGAAGAAATCCAAGTTTTGTGGAAGCGCGCAATAAAAAGGATGCCACGGAGTATGAAGTGAACAGCGCAGGAGAGAACGGCGAATACCACGCAACAAAGTCACCACACAACATCGAGGCTTCACGGTGAAGCCCCTTCCTTTTTGTAAAAGCATTAAAATATTGTAAAGTTATTAGTTTTGGGCTATAGTCCCTTGTATTTTGGAAACCATGGTATCAGGTCCATGGTAATGTAGTGATGTAAATCCCTCATGTAATAGTATATATAGGGATGAATAAAGAAGGAAGGAATCATCGAATTGATCCAGATCTATGTTTATGTGATATTTTTGTGGTTTGTACTTTAGAGGAAGGGCGAGGCTCCACCACTATGTGTGCAGAGGCTTGGGTCTGCAACTTAGTGAGCAGACCGTTTACAACTTAGTGCGCAGACACCCTGTAGCTGTGTGCGGAGGAAAGAACTGTTTGTTGTGCCAAATTCCATATTGTAAGAAACAATTCTTGTGGACGTAGTCTCACATTGGGATGAACCACGGTAAAATCTATGTCTCAAGTGTTTATTTGCTTATTATCTGCACTTTATTTCAATACTGCAGAGTCTATAAATGTTTATGACATGTTAAGTGATGAATATAATTATGCAAAGTAATATATAAGTGTGAAGTAATTTGTTGATAAGAATTCAAGCATAAAGAAAATACAAAAGTGCCACTTCACAACATCCCTAAGGCTGTAGAAACCTAGCTCAACAACCTCCCATAATCACTTCGGGTGAGACTGCGACTTGCTTGCAGGTCATTTATGATCTGAAAATGGAATGTACTTGTTTAAGGGTGCAAGGTATCCATTTCCAATAATTTCAACTGTGAGCTAGACACTCCAAATGACCTCTAAAAATGTATAAACTTCTTATTTCTTATACAGAGATAGAATGTAGGGGCATTCACCGGACATGTCACCTCTAAAAAGAGGATGAGTTCCAGAGGCTACCTGGCTCTCTACAGGCTCTGCCTAAAGAAATAACAAAGTAAACACTTAGAAGTCTTTGACATACACATACTTGAAGTTTAAGGTCTTGCGGAATAAGACAAGTAACTTTCTGCAGCTGAACAGGTGATTATGTGTGTATGCAAGTTATATTTATTTACTGTTTAATACTTTATATCAGTTTTGTTTAGCATATCATCTTCAGCAAATAAAGACATCAAAATGATAAAGCAGTTCACCCCCCCTCTGGGCTACATCTGCTGGACCAAACCTCTCCAACTAGGCTTGTCCTCTTGTATTAAAATTGCTAAAAAGGCTAATACAAGAATATGGGTGTCTCAAAGGATAGATCTGACTGTAAATACAGAATCAGAAGATAGGAATTAGCCAAACATGCTCTTTCCCAAACACTAAACAGTGAATTTTGTACCTTATACAGTACTTTCCCCAATTGGCCCTAGTGGCCCTTTAAACTTGCATGGAGAATTTCGAGGTGAAGATGACCTCAATTGGTTCTGAAACCTCTTCCATTAGACTTAGAAGGTCGAAAATAGCAGACATAGGCTTTTGAATCACCAAAAACGGATGAACATAGCCCCCAAACAGCTCAAGCACTGAAATGGCCCTAGTGGCCCTGAAAGCTTCCCTGAAGCTAAACAGTGAGAAGAATGCCTCAAAAGGAAAAACGAGCTGTAGAAATGGATTCAGAATGCTGAAAACCTTCAGGAATGACCTTCGTTCCACATTCACTGGCTGCACAATTCCCAATGCAGCTCCCAAACTGATTTGGCCCTAGTGGCTCCTGGAACTTCCATGAAGCTAAAACACCTGCAAATGACCTCAGATGGCTGTGAAACCTATGCCAATGGCTTTAGAAGGTCCAAAATACCCAAAATAAAAAAAAAAATTCGTCCAAAACCGACTTTCCTAGCCAAAGTTATGGCCATTTAAAGTTTCTCTAGTCTGCCTAAAAGAACTCCAGCTAACTTTAGTTAATGTCCAGTTAGGCCCGCCAAATATGGCGGGCCCGCCAATTTTGGCGCTCCTGCCAGAATTTCCGCCAAAAGACTGCAGTTACATTTATTGCTGTGGTTTATCTCGGAGTTCGTGCTGGCGGTTTGGGCTGGCGGTTGGGGCTTAAGCCCTTGGTTCTGGGTCGCGGTCATATGAAAGGGGGGCTGGCCCCCTTCGGGCCTCGCCCAACAGAACGTTAAACATTAAATAAGACTTTTTCCACCCTTTTAACAACACATGCCCCCGTGGCCTAATGGTAAAGCGCTGGACTGTTATTGATGAGGTCGCAGGTTCGATTCACAATCCGACCAAAAATTTTGATTATATCCGCCCATGAGCTTGCTGACGTCATCTGGGGGCCACGTGGCGGCCTCCGGGCCTGCCACGTGGAATCCTGTGATTGGTTGCTGAAAAGGGAATATTCTCTAAAATATTCCAAGGAATATTCCAAGGAATATTCTGTGGAATATTCCTTTTTAATTTTTTTTTCAAAAATTAAAATTTCCAATGTTATTGACAAATTCTTCTTTTTGCCATAACTTCCTCATACGGCAACCGTTTTTCGAACCGTTTGCGGCGTCGGAATCAGGAAGACTAGCTCTATCTAGTCATTTAGGTTCCAATAAGTTCTGAGCACTTTCATTTTTGACCATTTTACGACACTTGGTACTGAGCTCCTGATCAATTTATGAAAGGGTCAGTGATTGAGGATTTTGTTGGAGTGAAACAAAATAATTGAACCTGGGTTAGCCCAACCCCTAAGCCAACACTTTCACTATCAGAGGAAGTGAAATTTGGTAGGCTACTGGCCCAATCCTCTCAAGAATATTGAAAGGTCCACAATACTGAGGTGCCAACTTGGCACATTATCCAATCCTCAAGGAGCTCTTCTCAGGCTTGATGCGCAAGTACACATGTTCCCCAACCTGGTAATCCTTAAATAACCTGTGTTGATCTGCATAAATTTTCTACCCGTCCTAGGCTGCCTTTAGATTCTTCTTGATTACCTACATTTCTTGTTGCATCTCTGCTAACATGTATGGTCCAATCAATACCCTGTTCACTGGATCACTCCAACTAATGGGAGTGTTATAACTCTGCCCATACATTTCCTTGAACAAACTCATCCTTAGTGACTCCTGATACCCATTGTTGTAAGCAAACTCAACCAGTGGAAGATACTCTTCCCACCTTTGCTTCTGATGCATCACATACATCCTCAACATGTCCTCCAATATCCTATTGACACTCATTATCTTTCCATATGCCTGCAGATGATAAGCTATGCTAAAGGTCAACTCTGTAACCCAAACCTGCAAACAAACCTCTCCAGAATCTAGAAGTGAACTTAACATCTCTGTTTGACACAATCTTCTTCGGAACACCATGAAACCCCACTACATCTCTGATGAAGACTTGTGCTACATCATTAGCTGAATAAGTAGATTTCACTGATATGAAGTGTGCTACCTTTTTCAACCTGTATACAACAACCATAATAGAATCATGCTATCTAGATTCCCTCGACAAACCTATGATGAAATTCATGGAAATGACCTCCCTTTTCGACTCTGGGATCAGAATCAGCTGTAGTATACCACTGAGATGCTTACACTCTGCTTTTACGTGTTGACAATCCAAGCATCTAGCCATAAACTCTACCACTTCTTCAAATTTGGATAATAATTTAGAACTTATTCACTGTTGTTAATGTCTTCTGATATCCTGGGTGACCTGAATACGACTTAGCATGAAATTCCTCAATATAAGCTTCTTGAGCTCACTATTGTCAGACACATAGATCCTGTCCCTAAATCTTACCAAACCATCTAATATGAGACGATAGTCTAGATCCTGATCACCTCTACCCTGATGTAACCTGTGCATAAGCTCCCTATACATATAATCCTGCATAAGGACTCCACCAAGCCCTCTCTTGCAAGCATCTATACACACTATGAATTCTTTATCTAGATCGACAATCTTTAGAACTGGAGCATTTGTCAACATCTGCTTCAAGTACTAAAAAATGGCTGCACATTCCTTTGCTCATTCAAATTTCTTACCTTGCCTTTGCAGTGGCATAATAGGATATGCAATCTGAGAGAAGTTACTGATGAACCTCCTATAATAACCTGCTAGCCCCATAAATGATCTTACCTCAACCACATTTCTAGGAATTTCCCATTCCATGATAGCTCTGATATTTTTTGAATCCACTGCTATGCCTTCCTTGGAAACCACATGCCCCAAGTAGTGTACCTCTGTCTGAAAAAAACTGCATTTTCTAAGCTTGGCATACAATTGATGCTCTCGTAGCAATCTTAATATTGCTGCTAAGTGTTCGGCATGTTCTTCCTCATTTTTGGAATATACCAATATATCATCAATGAATACAATCACAAACTTGTCCAGATAAGGAAACAACACACTATTCATCAAGCATATAAAATTAGCTGGAGAATTATTCAAACCGAAAGGAACTACAACAAACTTGTAATGCCCATACCTGGTACAGAAAGCAGTCTTGTAGATGTCGTCTTCCTTAATGTGCACATGATGGTATCTTGATCTCAGATCATTCTTCGAGAACACTGCTACTCCCTTCAACTGGTCAAACAAATCATCAATCCTGCGCAATGAATACCTGTTCTCGATGGTTACTTTGTTCAACTTCCTGTAATCAATGCATAACCTGAGAGTACCATCCTTCTTCTCCACAAACAACACTGGTGCACCCCAAGGCGATACACTTATCTTGATGTATCCTTCATCAAGAATTTCCTTCAACCACAACTTTAATTCCACTAACTCTAGTGTGTTCATCCTATATGGTGCCTTTGATGCGGGTGTTTCCCATGGTACCAACTCAATAGAAATTTCCACTTCCCTGTGAGGCGACAACTCTGAAATCTCTATCAGGAACACATCCCGAAACTACTGCAAAACTGGATACTTCTTCAAGACATCCACATCCTCAACTTCCTTACCTTTTTCATTGGAAATATGTACTGCAAATAACACACACCCTTTCCTACGACTGCGCTTTTCCTGCATAGCTGTAACAATCCTCACTAATGTTGCCTTCTTTTTTTCCTGCAAGGTTCTTTGTTCCCCATTGTCATCCAAGCACTCAATAGCTTTATCATAACAATCCACCATGGTCCTATGAAGATACAACCATGCCATACACAACAACGCACTGTATCATTCTAACGGAAGTACAGTTAGATGCGCTGACATAAGCATACCATTCAACTCAAATGCACAAGCTCTTACCCAATGATGAACTCTTTTCTTAGTAAATGTAGCCAATTGCATTAACCAAGATTCTGCACACACTTCTTTATTCAAACCACACTTATCCACCAAGTCAGGATTAACATAACTATAATTAGATCCAAGGTCAATCAAAATAGAAATAACTTGATCTCAAAGATTGCCGTCCATCTAGAAAATAGATGCCTAGTGATATTCTTATCCAGTGCTGCATAAATGTGAGGCTCTATCCAACATCCCCCACTATCTGTGCTTCCTGTGCATTGTAGCTATGAGGGCTACCACCTTTATGTTGTGGACAATCTCTCTTGTGATGCTCTCCTCCACAAGTCCAACAATGCAAGGGATTCCTATCATCACCCTTGTTCTACTCCTCAGGCCGAAATCCTTTTCCTCTATAAGATGCATTGAAATTCTTAGGAAGTGTTGTATTCTCTTTGTTACCCATGTCCTGAGGTCTTATTCGCTTCTTATCCCATTTTCCCTTATTCTTATCATTACCTTTCCAATCCTGCTTAGTCTCAGATCCGTGCTTTGATTTCTCATAACAATTCTTTAGGTTTCTGATGGATTCCTCCAATGATCTAGGCTCATCAAACTCGATTTTGTCCTTGAATTCTATCGACAACCCACTGATGAATCTCTGAATCTTGACCTTCTCCTCACTGAGGTAAGGAACATATCTCAATAAATCCAAAAATATGCTAGTGTACTCCTCATCGGTCATAGATCCCATCTTCAGCTCATAGAATTAATTTGCCTTGTCATCATAGTATCTCTTTGATAGATACTTCTTCTTGAAAAATATCTTGAAGTCACTCCAAGTCAAATCCTCTTCATGAATACCTCTGAAGTTCTTTACATCTTCCCACCATATGTCTACTTTACCTTTAAGACCGAATGTAGCTATTCTAGCTTTCATGTTCTCTGATTAATCATGTAATTTGAAGAACTTATTCATCCCAAGAAACCATTCTTCTGCATCCTGTGACTTCTTCATTTCCCCATCAAATGTAGGTGGCTTTGCTTTCTTGAACTCATCTGACAAATATCCCCTATCACTCCTCCTGTAAGGATGATAGAGATTATGACAATGATACCTGTCTGAACTAGAACTAGAGTAAAGCCCATGTCCACTACGTCACCTATCAGGTGTATCTAGGAACCTACCATCTTTGACTGTGTCATCTCTATCCAACCTGTGCCCACCGTGTGACCTACTACCATATGCTCCATTAGTCCTATCCTCTTGCCCATGACTGATTCTAACCGGTCCTTATCTCTACAAGTTTGACAAGATATGAAGTATAACTGCATTAGTTTTGCTTGTTTCTCTCGTGCCCTTGTGATTGAATGATTTAGTCATTATATTCTTTGCAACTTCTTATTTATGCCTTAAAACTTCTCAGAGTGTTTGTTATGTGAGAGGAGTACTCATCACCATGTTGCTCATTTGATGTATAGGAAGAATCTCATGAACTGTAGTCTACCATATTGCTAGTCATCTTTGTTCTTCTCTTCCTACAAGGTCTATCATGCATGATTTGTATATCATCAACCTAGTTACCATGCATGATTTTTATCCAGGAACCTACCATCTTTGACTGTGTCATCTCTATCCAACCTGTGCCCACCATGTGACCTGCTACCATATGCTCCATTAGTCCTATCCTCCTGCCCATGAATGATTCTAAGTGGTCCTTGTCTCTACAAGTCTTACAAGATATGAAGTATAACTGCATTAGTTCTGCTTGTTTCTCCCGTGCCCTAACAAGTCTCTCTTGTGATTGAATGATTTAGTCATTATATTCTTTGCAACTTCTTATTTATGGCTTAAAAATTCTCAGAGTGTCTGTTATGTGAGAGGAGTACTCATCACCATGTTGCTCATCTGATGTATAGGAAGAATCTCATGAAATGTAGTCTACCATCTTGCTAGTCATCTTTGTTCTTCTCTTCCTACAAGGTCTCTCATGCATGACTTGTATATCATCAACCTAGTTACCATGCATGATTTGTATCCAGGAACCTACCATCTTTGACTGTGTCATCTCTATCCAACATGTGCCCACCATGTGACCTGCTACCATATGCTCCATTAGTCCTATCCTCCTGCCCATGACTGATTCTAAGCGGTCCTTGTCTCTACAAGTCTGACAATATATGAAGTGTAATTGCATTAGTTCTGCTTGTTTCTCCCGTGCCCTAACAAGTCTCTCTTGTGATTGAATGATTTAGTCATTATATTCTTTTCAACTTCTTATTTATGCCTTAAAACTTCTCAGAGTGTCTGTTATGTGAGAGGAGTACTCATCACCATGTTGCTCATTTGATGTATAGGAAGAATCTCATGAAATGTAGTCTACCATCTTGCTAGTCATCTTTGTCCTTCTCTTCCTATAAGGTCTATCATGCATGATTTGTATATCATCAACCTAGTTACCATGCATGATGCCACAACTACAACACCGACTAGGTACCATGCATGCGTAACCAACATACGTACAACATGTTGGTGCTTACATTGTTCCAAGAGTAGACCAATTTAAGGATGCATTCACTAACAAGTCAAAATCCCTCCCACTCTAAGTGTTATAGAGCGAACACCAATACGCCATAGGGGTATCCCTACACTCCTTATATGATTTTGAGAAAAGCGAATATAATAAGGTCAGATAATAATAATTTGAAATGTTGTAGTAATATTGTGGTATTAACTTAAGGAATATTAATTAATAACAATCGCTTAATGATACAACTCGTGCATCTCTTTCACTAGCCACGGGGGCTCTCGATGATCCAGGAGTAGAAATAATAGGACTTCTACATATATTACCATCGACCATATGAAGACCAGTAGCAGAATGGGGTCAACAGACCCTGATTGTATGATTTATCATGACTTATGATTGTATTTTATAATTTTGCACTGTTATTTATGTTCATATTTATACTTGAGAGACATATCAAATGTAAATGTTAATAGTCTCCCAACTTGGAATAGTATTATTTATGCTAGCTCAACACAAATAGTGGCATGACCACACTTACAACATATGCTTCAAGCATCTACAACATGTAATTTTCAACTCATTAATGAAAAGTACGATTTTTCCGTGGGGAAAAAGATACAACTTGTGCATGTATGATAAATCCAAAAACATTGGAAATAAAGGAAAATCAATGCAACTTAATAAAGACAAGTATAAAGATGGACACAAAAAATACAAGTACGTGAGATAACAACATACCCAATAATAAGGTAAGAATATTGCAACAAGTGCAAGTATTCTTAATCTCTCAATTCAATTCTCTTATGATAGGTGAATCCAATTGTAAATCTTAAGATTCTAAAATCATGAAGACAAATGATGAAACATACAAATTTTAGGTTTTAACTAATATCTCAAATACAAATGAATTACAAAAGATATACATAACGTAACAATTGAAGATAAGTTTAAGCGAAGAGTGTCATTAGTTTTAGAGGCAAGCTTCTAAACCAATATCAATCAAAGCTTATTATTCAATCATTCAATTCGATAATATAATATCAAAACATGAAAAGATTGAATAGAAAAGGAATAATGAACACGAAGCAAGTCCTATATTCAGCGCTTCAACTGTCATATACGAACACACACACATCTAGAAGAAGTTTACGAGAAATGCAGAGTAATTTCATTCACACGATAAAAGTCATGTAACATGTACAATTACAACTATGAAAACTAAAGATTTCTCTTATGTCGACAACCACTCCATTACGGGAAACAAGGTTTTAAATAATAATATGACAAATAAATGTTTTGGAATAACTGTCTTGAACTTAAATAAATGTCTGAATTGAAATTAAACCACTCAATTTTAAATAAACCACTAAAACATTAGGACACCTCCGCGACTTTGAAATTTTAACTTTCTTTGACGTACCCACAAGAGAAAGACTATGGGTCCCACACATATAAACCACTGGTGTTTGAGTTGTGATCAAAGGTATCTCACTCAAGTGTTCTGGTTGATTTGTTATCGATTGCATCAGTTGAACATGTTGAATTGCTTGAGTAGTTGAAGATATTTGTTCTAGAGTAAGACTTCATTTCAAATGCTTCCTCACCTTAGAAATTTGATCCCATTCAGTAGTTCTTAATGAGGGCACATTTTTATATTTTGTTATGACCACGACCAATCAAGATTTGATTTGGTACCGTTCCATAGGAAGATTCTATATAAGCTTATTAATTCTAGCTAGAATGGTAAAATATCTACAAAGAGCGTTCACCACCATGGATGGTGATATCGACTCTTATCCCTTGTTCTATACTCCTCAATTGGTCGCAAAATTCTTCATGGGATATTAGCCAGTTTTCTTTTCCCCAGAAGGATGGTATGCCAAATCTACCGAGATAACTCCAGTCAACTCTAAAATCATCAATTTCTTCAGAATCCTTGTAAAACTCCTCCTACATAAGCTACATCACAATATGATTCTCCTTATTTATGCAAAGGGAGAAGATACACTGATCTCTTGGAGGTAAACTCAACTCTGCTAGCATTTCATCCTCTAGGGTATTGATGAAATCGATAAGTGAATCAATGTCCTTTAATCTTTCCTCCAGTACTGTAGCTGTGCTTTTGGCTTCTAGAATGGCACTTTTAATGATCGCTTTCTCACAGTTAGAAATGATTTCCAAGTAAGCTATTAATGTGGAGATCTTTTGTTTAACGTGCCTCTAGATTTATTCTTTGACTTGTATTAAAACCTGTCGTCCTATGATGGTAACTCTAATTATCTCCTGTAGGGTTTTAACCTCACATTTTTCCTGCTTAAGCGCATTCTAAATCTGTTCAATTATGTCATTAGTTTGGTTTTCTAAAATTTCCCCTCTATGTTATGCTCTTTTCTTCTCCAATCTAGCCCCTTCTAGCTCCTTTTCTAGCTGAGCCATTTTGATGTGAAACAGCTTTGAGTCCTCAGCTTCAGATGCTTGGGATGTATTGAGGGATTGATCAATTATAGTTTTATAATCCACTACAAGTTTGAGATGGTGTTCCTATTTTGTTCGGGATTCTTATTTCAAAACCTCCATTTGTTTAAGTACTTGAAATTCTTCCTCTTTAAGTCACAAGGATGTTCTCATCTCTTGCAGATGAGTTTCAACCTCTTCTTTCCTTTCAAAACCTTGGGTTAAAATATGTGGGTCATGATCTCGTATCTTCATAATGGTCTATAAGCCCTTGATTTCCTTCACCTTTTCTTCTAGTAATTTCTTAAATGGCCCAACTTCTCTAGGTTGACCAAATTGTCAAATCACAGTATCTTCCAATTCTCTAATTCGATTAGATCTAGTTCTTAGAGCTACCCGCGCTATGTGTAACTGGTTAGAAACTTTTTCAAACATTGCTTGCATCCTCTTATTCCCTGCTGTTGAATCAAGCAATATCCTGAAGACAATTTCTCCTGCTTGTCGATGCAAGTTGATTACATCCATATCTAACACTTTTCCCAAATTAATAGCTAAAGAAGAAGTACGAGCCTCCTAACATCTGTTGATTCTCTGTTATGAAACCAGCTCACAAAAAGATAGAAAAGATAGATCAACACATTAGAATTCAGCCTCTTCGAGGGGGCAACCTCTTTTACATTAGACATATGAATGATTCCTTGATGATTCAAATGACAAAACCTCCTTTCTATATATAGGAGTCTAAGGAGTCACAATATAACCCAACCGACCTATCAATAATAATATAAAGCCACAAAAATAACAATAGAGGAATTCTATGGTGCATAGTAATAACAATATGGGGGCAATAGGGGCACAACAATATTAATAAGGGATACAACTACAATAGTAATGGGGTAATCACTAGTATTACAGGGACCTAACATGCCCCTCTCCTTCAAAAAAGTGTTGTCCTCAATGCTTGAGTAGTTCTGGATGCTTCTGTATAAAATTCTCATCCTCCCATGTGGAATCTTCCGCTGATAAGTTCTTCCACTTGATGAGATACTCCGAAATTGATCGATTTCGTAGCTGTCGAGTTCTTGTTTCTATGACTGCTTCCGGTTCCAATATAATTTTTCCTTCCTCGTCAAGTTCTGGCAATATTGTTTGAATTGGGAGCTTGTCGCCTATAACCTTCTTTAAACATGAAACATGGAAAACTGGGTGCACTCGAGAAGTTGCAGGAAGCTCCAATTTGTATGCCATAGTACCAATCTTTTGCAACACCTTGTACGGACCATAATACTTTGGTGATAATTTATTATCCTTCTTAGCTTGCTTGAGGGACATTTGTTTATATGGTTGTAGCCGTAGGAATACCCAATCACCTACATCAAAACTTCTTTCACTGCGATGTTGATCTGCCTGTTGTTTCATTCTATTTTGTGCCAACACGAGGTTATCCTTTAAGAGTTGGAGGACTTGTTGTTGATGTTCGATGTGATGTTCCACTGCTTGAACCTTAGAATTTTCTCTTAAATATGATGTGATGGATGGTGGTTGATATCCATAAAGTGCCATAAATGGGGTCATTTTTGTTGCTGTATGGAAGGAAGTGTTATACCACCATTCAGCCAGAGGCAACCATTTGACCCATTGTGTCTGTTTATCAGATACAAAGCAACGAAGATATCCTTCCAAACATTTGTTTACTATCTCAGTTTTCCCATCAGATTGAGGATGATAAGATGAGCTATGAGCTAACTGAGTACCAAGACAAGAAAATAATTCTGTCCAAAAATTTCCAGTGAAAATGGGATCTCTGTCACTTACAATAATCTTTGGGTTTCCATGTAGCTTTTGAATTGTTTCCATAAATGCAGTAGAAACTGTACTGGCTTTAAATGGATGTGATAATGCACAAAAGTGTGCATACTTGGTAAGTCTGTCAACTACCACCATGATGACACTCTTTCCCTCAGACTTGGGTAAACCTGTGATAAAATCCATTGAAACCTCCTCCCAACGTTGGCTTGGAATGGATAAAGGTTGTAATAGACCTGGGGTCTTAATTGTTTCAACTTTATTTTGTTGGCAAACCAAACATTCCGCCACAAACTTTTGAATATCTGATTTAAGGCCATCCCAAAAAAATTCCTTCTTAACCCTGTGGTAAGTTTTTAAAAATCCTGAGTGCCCTCCTAAGGGAGAAGTGTGCAATTCCATAAGAATCTTTTGTTTGAGCTGGGAATTCTTACAGAGGTATAAGCGATCTTTGTACCATAACGAATCATTTTGCCAGCTAAATGTATCAGATGTACTGGAATCTTGTTGTAACTTTCGAATAAGTGCCCACACTTCTTCATCATTCTTCCATTCCTCCCTTGCTTCGTTTATCCAATCTGGTTGGATAATAGAAATGGCGCACAACAATGCTTCCACATCCTCATCCTTTCTTGAGAGTGCATCTGCCACCACATTTTGCTTCCCTTTTTTGTAGATGATTTCAAAGTCATAACCCAACATCTTTGTGACCCACTTTTGTTGCTCTTCAGAGGATAATCTTTGTTCTAAAAAGTATTTAAGGCTATCATGATCCGTTTTTACCTTGAAGTGTCTTCCCATTAGGTAGGGTCGCCATTTCTTAAGTGCATGGAGTATTGCCAACATTTCCTTCTCATAAATAGCTTTGTGTAAAAACTTTCCCTTGATTGGACGACTTTCAAAAGCAATGGGTCTTTCATCTTGCATTAAAACAACACCAATTCCATTTCCTGAAGCATCACATTCCACAATAAAGGTTTTTGTGAAGTCCGGTGTAGCTAAGACCGGTGCTTGGCACATTGCCTCTTTAAGATGTTCGAAGGCCTTTGTTGCTTCTGGAGTCCATGAAAATGCATCTTTCTTCAATAATGTTGTTAGAGGTGCTGCTATTCTCCCATAATTCTTAACAAACTTGCGATAATACCCTGTCAACCCGAGAAATCCTCGCAGATGCTTTATGGATGTGGGGATTTTCCATTCCTTAATGGCTTTAATTTTGCTAGGGTCTACCTTAACTCCTTCATGAGATACAATATGACCCAGATATTCCACCTCTTGTACTCCAAAGAAACATTTGGATCTTTTTGCATATAATTGTTTCTCCTCCAATAGTTGTAGTACCCTGTCAACATGATCCTTCCAAGACTTGCTGTAGATTAGTATATCATCAAAAAATACTAACACAAATTTTCTAAGGAATGGTTTGAAAATGGAATTCATCAAACCTTGAAATGTTGAAGGTGCATTGGTAAGGCCAAAAGGCATGACCAAAAATTCATAATGACCCTCATGAGTTCTAAATGCTGTTTTTAGAATGTCTTCAGTCTTCATTCTGATTTGATGATATCCTGAACGAAGATCCAACTTGGTGAAGTAAATTGATCCATGCAATTCATCCAGTAATTCATCAATGACAGGAATGGGAAACTTATCTTTAATAGTGAGCTTGTTGAGCTCCCTATAATTCGGACACATGCGCCATGATCCATCCTTCTTGTGCACCAATACTACTGGAGCAGAGAAAGAACTTTGACTAGGTTGAATTATACCAGCCTCTAGCATTTCTGCAACCATACGTTCAATTTCACTCTTTTGGGCATAGGGATATCTGTACGGCCTGATGTTTGGAGGAACACTTCCTGGAATCAGATGAATAGCATGATCATGATCACGAATAGGTGGGAGACCTTTGGGAGTCTCAAATACCTTGGAATGATTGTCCAAGACTTTTTGGAGATCTGGAGAAATAGATGATTTCGATGTGGAAACATCTAGCGAACATAATTGTGCAATTACACCTCTTTGTTTCTTTTTTAGAAGCTTTGTCATACCGTTAGAGCTGATTATCTTTCCCGGTTTCCCTGCAATACCCCTTAATTCAACTTCCTTTCCTTCCACAGAAAATTTCATGAAAAGTTCTTGAAAATTAAAAGCTATTGTACCCAAGGATTGTAGCCATTGGACTCCTAGTACAACATCAACACCTCCCATTGGAATGGAAAGCATTGGGCTAGTCAATACATATTCTCCCATGGATAGCTTGATATTATGGCACTTTCCAGAGCAATTTATTGTTCCTCCATTTGCAACCATCACTTGACACTCTGGTGCTGGATATAGGAAGCAATTCAATTCTTTTGCTACCTTACAATGAATAAAATTGTGGGTACTTCCTGAATCAATCAACACTATTACCTTTTTCTTCTTGATTTGTCCTTCTATCTTGATGGTTTGAGGAGTGGTAATTCCAGCCAATGCATTACAAGATATGGTCGGATTCATTTCTTCTTTATCTAGGCTTTGTTCCTGGAGTATATCCTCTTCTTTTGACCTTTCTTGCTCCTTTTCTTCTTCCTCTTCACAATCTATGTAGAATAATTTCTTCTCAGCACACTTATGACCTTTAGTGTATTTGCTATCACAACTGTAACAAAGCCCTTTTGCTCTTTTTTCTTCCAATTGTTGTGGTGTCAACCTTATAGGTTGTGGAAGACTAGGGGCAACAACACTTCCATCTTTATAGTTGTGAGTGGTATGCTTCCTGGTTGCCATAATTTTGCTTTCCATTTTTCTTGCTAACCTGAATGCCTTCTCTAATGAATCAGGTTCCCAAAGGCGAACATCATGTTGGATATTATCCTTTAAAGTCCCTATGAACACATCAATCCTATGCTCCTCTGGAATATTTTTTACCCTTATGTTCAATTTTTGGAACTCCTCAATGTGCTCCATTATTGAACCCTTTTGTTTGAGACTTATCAATTGGCTAAAAAAAGTGTTGCTTTTTGTATCCTCATAATGTGCTATCAATTCTTCCGTAAAAATTGCCCAAGTGATAATTTGTTTACGAGAGCAAAGCCATTGATACCATACAAACTGATTTGGTTCCAAATATAAAGTTGCAATACGTACCTTTTGTGTGTTTTGCACATTATTGAGATCGAAAAATTGCTCCATCTGTAATATCCATGTCGCGGGATCCTTGCCATCAAACTTCCTCATATCGATTTTTGGAATATGGTGGGTCTTTGATCCAACATTAGAGTCTATGAAATCATGATTAACATTTTTTTTGTTCGCATCATGAGTTTCCTTTACTACCCTTTCACCATTAGTAAGTATTTCTTGTAGAAAATTTGTCAAATCTGCCTTCAAATCTATCTTCAAATTGTCAATCTTAGCTTCCACGCCCTTTATCTTAGATTCCACGCCATTTATCTTAGCTTCTGTTAGCTTTTGTGAGAGTGAAATTTGTTGCACTTGGTCTTGTAATTTTGATATATCATGTAGCATTTCTTCCTCTTCTTCATGAGTCATGCTAGAGCTTTCAGGTTGCTTACTAGGTGTTTGCATTTTCTTTCCTTGGGGCATTAGTTACCGATAATAATGCTCTACTATGCCCTTTGAATTCCTTCAAAATAATTTTTCCAACCAAGCTTAAGTAAAAATTTAAAAAAATCTACACACCTTTTTTCACTTTGTAGGAGCTCGATATTTCCTCTGATGTATCTTTGTAATTTCTGATCATCCAGTTCTAAAATTGCAACCTGCAATAGCCCTTTGTGTCCTCTTTCCAATAACACTAGTCTGATCCCAATTGGATTCTCCAAAGAAGAGTTATGCCAAATCTCCCACAGTGACTTGATTATAGACTAGTTCAGTAGAGCGAACTTGTACGACGTGACACGTGTCCCTGTTTCGACCTTTGGCTCTGAAAAATATATACAAGAAACTATAGTCCGTCCTCTTTCTGTACCTTCTTACGAAATTTCAATCTGATGCCCAGAGAGAAAGTTATGACGATTTTCCCTAGGTCACCTGTTTGGAATGTAATTGAGGAGTCTGCAAAAAGACCAACTTCCTCAGATCATATCTCCGCAAATATAGCGTAGAAAGCTCTGAAATTTGTAGTCAAGCTTCAGTACGATCTCACCTCAAATGGGTTTTTTTTTTAGCTTCTGAAACGTCGCATAAAAAAAGTTATAGCAAAAATTCCACGATGACCTGTTTGGAGCAGCGAAACCCTAAAATCCAAAGCTCTGATACCAAATGTTATGAAACCAGCTCACAAAAAGATAGAAAAGATAGATCAACGCCTCAGAATTCAGCCTATTTGAGGGGGCAACCTCCTTTACATTACACAAATGAATGATTCCTTGATGATTCAAATGACAAAACCTCCTTTCTATATATAGGAGTCTAAGGAGTCACAATATAACCCAGCCGACCTATCAATAATAATATAAAGCCACAAAAATAACAATAGAGGGATTCTATGGGGCACAATAATAACAATATGGGGGCAATAGGGGCACAACGATATTAATAAGGGATACAACTACAATAGTAATGGGGTAATCACTAGTATTATAGGGACATAACATTCTCTCCTATCTCTGACTGAACTACTCTAAGGCTTAGAGTATTTGTTTCAAAGTCGGTAGCAAAAATAAATCAGGGTCCAACTGTGGGGATCACGTTCTTGAATGTTGTAGCTTCTATCGATTGATATTGCTAAGAAAACAGAGCTAATTCTGTACTGGTTATCAGTATTGGTTTTCCTTATGTGAAAATATGCTTGATGCCAAGGGTCAGTGCTCCAAAATCCTTTGGCTCGATGTCATTGATAGCTTGTTGCATCTCCTTAATTATTCTATTTCTTTCTCTAATAACTAAGTATCGACATCATTTCCTTTCACTTTCACCCATCGCGATGCTTCAGTCCTAGTTAAAAACTCTGATTTTCTTTTTGTTGCAGAGGCTGGTGGAACAGGTGTGGCTGCTCCATACTGGTTTCCTGCGTTTGCACTTTAGTTGACCTTAAAGCAAGGTGATCTATTCCTTTATTCTGTGTAGGTATATGTGTCACTGTTTGTACAAGACTATCCATAAGAAATAAGATATTAGCGAACTTATCTGTTTCAGGCTTACTTTCATGCACATAAGCTGATATCCCCACTTGTTTCTTCAATCCTGAGATAATTCCTAGGGGATTGTATTACCGGTTGTCATCCTACAACAATCCAAATGACAAAAATTCCCTTTCCAGGGTATCTATAACATTTTTACTTTTAGAAATTAAAGGCGTAATAGAGTAATGATAACTAAAAAGTGTTCCCTTTTTCTTAGAAACAAAATGTAATTCATTTACACTGTCTGAGCACCTCAAAAGCAAACAATAAGGGTGAAACATACTTTGGTAATTTGAAAGGTTGTTTTTCAAAATTATACAGATGAATTAAAGTGAAGTTAGGGTACAAAAACCGACTTCCTATACTTTGCTCTTCAGTAAGTTTGGGTATCCTCCTATTCTCTTTTGAAATTATGTCCACAATTTATTCAATAAGTTTAACTTTCAAATAATATGCGAAACATTTTATGTATTGAGCATATGAGTTGGGAAGGTGCTCTAGATATATTACATCTGTCCACCTATATATTTCCTTTTCTTTATCATTCAAATTTGTAGTACTTAGGAGAAGCTTAGTAGATAGGAAATAAGAAGGATAATTGAACAAAATCAAATGAATCAGATATGTACAATGATAGCATGAGCTTAATGGGATGGTAGTATAGAGATTGACTGTGATGGATCAAACTAAATACTTAGGAAAATCAATTACTTGCCAGTTCGACTTTAGGGTTATAAGTCGAATGGCCAGGAAGATGGATTTGTCCATTTTCAAATCATTTTCCAACCCAAAAATGATAGAAAATAGAGAAGTCAAAGTCTGATAGAAGGGTTTTAAGGAATTGGATATTACATGGAAATGCAACTTCAGTTTCCGTTGAGGGATTTGGAGTAAACATTTTAAAAATTCCACTTTATCTTTTTCGACCCAGGTAATAAATTCTTGATCTAGCCCTTTGTCTATTATATCAATTCCTTGGGCCAGGGTGCCAAGCATTTTGAAAATTATTTCTTCACTCAGTGTCAGGAAAACCTTTCAGCTAAAAGGAGAGAAAATAGTCTGTTGTTTAGGTTTGAAGCACTCGACGAGCAACAAGATAGAGTCTGGGTCAAAATGAATTGGGGGTAGCGTGGCGTCTAGAACCCCAGACTTTATAATACATTGGTATTCATATGAGATGCTCAAAGAGGAGGTTAAGGTTCTTTTAAGTGTAAGGATGTCCATCAAATAGGTCTTAATATCCCTGATTCTAGCTAATTCATTAACTAGGGTGTCCCTAGACTTTAATTAAGACATTTCAAACCTCTCAAAAGCCAGATTACAAGTTGAACGAAAGGCATATCAGGTGAAGGAGAGCTTACCAGGTGAGTGGCGACTATGAATCGACCTTGAGTTTGCATAGAAGCTTGCTTCCGCTATTGACAGTCTCCCAAGCTACATGCAAGAGAAAGAAACGAAGACGAATGAATAATGGAAAGTTTTCGGTATTATTATTAATCAGGTTAGAATATTAATTAATGCAATACGAAAACTATTATTTGATAATTGGCGGGCTCCACGATTGAAAATATGGGTCCCATCCATCAGATGAGAGAGAGAGTGATTAAACGACATGCAAGTATGCGCTTGATGACTGTTGATAATAAATAATTTGGATGGTTGAGATCGCATCGGGTTTGAGAGAGGGATTATCTACCTCGCATATTTGGGCCCGATATGAATCAACAACCATTAGATAAGTTTAGATTAAACAGTTGTGATCCATCAGGTGGAGGCTAGATGTTTAACACTCGTGCATGTTTACATGCGATAAGGTAAATCAAAGCATTGATCCTTCATCGAACAACTGAAACGATGAGAAATTGATTAAATCTTACGTTCATCGGGGACATGGAAATGATTAAAACTTACACATATTTTGACATGATGAACTACTTCGCGTCATTGATTTCGATAGGCGTAAGATAAACAATCAAATCTATGAACTTGATATCACCCTTCTAGATTAAGTAAATTTTAATGAATTTTTAATTAGATTTATCATAATTATCTCGAGAAGTTTAGAAGGGGGTGAATTTCGTGTATAACACAAGCTCCATCTGGGGATGATACTCCCTCGCGGAGGATCAAGAACGAAGACTAGGTTGCTTACCCATTGGGTTATGGAGTCTTAGGAAAATGATGACAAAGAGATTTTCAATGGGATAACTCCATACCAAAACGAACTTCGTACGAGCTAAGGCACGAACGAAATTTTTGAAGATGTGATATTAAAGATAAAAGAATCAATGCAGAAAAGATGCAAAATAATTAGGGGCGCTATAACGGAAATATCACTCTAAGTTTAGGCCATTATCTACGACTGCTCGCAGTAAGTTAATTATGATTCAAAAATGGCTAGTGTTGTAGGAGGAAGTAGAGGAAGGCGTGAGAAAATTCATGAGAAGTTGGACAGATTGTTGCGTTTACTGGAAGCAATAAATGAACATGTGACATGAATTGAGGATAAGCTGGCTCTCCTACCAAGAATTTACAACATTGTCCAAGAAGTGCGCGCAAGGGAGGCTATTGGAAGCATGCCTCCTGAAGACTCTAATAACTTTAGGAGAGGTGTAATTCAGGTTTCAGATGGATATTTTTTGTAGCATCAAGTAACTCTACACAAGAAATACGTTATGATATTAATTTAGTCTAAACTATAAATATGACAGGCTTTTAAGAACTGGTTATTCACACGTTTGATGGATAATGTGTTTTGAACTCATGGTTCATTATATTTAATGTATGTTTAACGCGTCAAAATGTAATACGAGCGTTACTTGTTTAAAATAGCATGCTTTTCTTTAAATAATTTGTTGTTTATATTTATGAAAGACTCAATAAGTCAGATAATGTTCAAGAAATTGGCCATTTACAGCATGGCCAACCTCTTCTCCTTCGAAATTCTTAAGGGAAAATGAGTTTTCCCCTTCTACCTGATCAATAACAAAGGGGCCTAGCCATAAGTTATCGAATTTACCGATTTACCGTGTTTTCTAGGATCTTCGTTCCTCTTATCCCATTTTAAAACCCAATCACTAGGAAGACAAGTCCTATGCTTTCCACGTTTATCAAACATTTGTTAACTTTAGCTTGATGTTTATTAATTCTTTCATATGCTTGTTCTCTTTCTTGATGTAATTGGATCATTTGATTAATTCTTCGTTGGAAATCATTAGGTTCTTCCTTTATTTCTTGTAAATTTTTCATAAATTTCGTGTCGAGATAAAGATGAAAGACAACATCTAGTCCATAGACTAATTAAAAAGGCGAGGTGCCAATAGGCTTATTTGTTCTAATCCTACCTTCCCATATGATGTAATTTAATGCTATGTTCCAATCAAACTTTTTTGAGTGTAAGGCTTTCCTAAATGTTTTCATAATAGTTTTATTAGTTGATTCAATGAGCCCATTTCCTCGAGGATAATAGGCTACCGAATGACAAGGCTTGACTTCGTAATTATCAAAAAAGTTTTGTAAGGCTACTGAACAGAAAGGCTTAGCATTGTCAGCTATAATATTTCGAGGGAAACCAAATCATGAGAATATATTATCAATCAAGAAATCCATAGCCACCTTATCATTGATATTATTCAATGGGATAGCCTCAACCCATTTGGTAAAATAGTATGTGGCCATAATTATCTAGCGATGTTGACCACTAGAAGGGGGATGGATTTCTCCGATAAAATATAAACCCCATTGCTGAAAAGGGGCTTCAATTATAATGGGTTTCAAAGGTAATGTTGCAAGATTCATCTTGCCTGTGAAAATATAACATTAATGACATGCTCTTACTTTCCTATTTAGATCCCTGGAAAGTGTGGGCCAATACAATCCACTCTAGAGTATTTTAGGAGCGGTGGCCCTCCATGAAAAATGACAACCACACACCTCCCTATGATGTTGGGTAATCAGATAATCAACTTCAGCAGGTAATATGCAATTGAGGAGTACACCTACTGGGTATTTCCAATATAACCTACCATTTATGATACAATAATTTACACATTTTAATTTCAACGAATGTCGAGAGGATTTACTCAGGTGACTAGGAAATTGTAGAGTCTGGAGGTAGCTAATGATGTCTTTATACCACTCAAATGAGGTAAAATCTAAATTGACAATGGTAGGAGCTGAGTGAGGTAGAAGTAACCATGACTTCTTATCCTGCTGATCTTCAACTACTTCAACTAGGGTCACATGAGTATACTGATTAATTCCTAATGCATCGAAGTTAGCTTCGATTAATAATTTGGCCATTCCTTTTCTTTTCATGATTTTAATGGGTTTTAGTTCCAGTTCATACTCTTGAACTTTAGCTATCCATTTCCCCCATCTCCCTTCAATATCGTGTTGCAACAAAATATCCTTTACTGTAGGGTGTGGGAGACAAACAATAGTTCTGAGTGTTGAAGGGCTTTACTAAAAAACGCAAGAAGTTGTTCATACCCTTGTAGATTCTTCTATAATGGAACAAACACTATAGTATGTTCAGAGGCAAAAGGGAAGATAATAAAATCATTTTTATAGTCGGGACTAATAAGGACTGAAACTTCCATAATAGCGCTTTTAATTCTTTCAAATGAGTGTTTTGATTATTCAATCCATTTTATATCATTTCCCTTCTCGAGCATGCGTGTTATATTTTTAACAATTTCGGCAAAATTTGGAATAAATCTTCGAAGAAAATTGATCTTTCCCAAAAAGGCTTATACTTATTTCTTAATACGAGGAAGTGGGATTGTTTGGATTCCTGCACTCTTTTTGGGTCAATCCCGACCCCATGTTGAGATACAATATGTCCTAATAGTTTACCCTCAGTCATTGCGAAGACAATTTTTTTTTGGGTTTAAAGATAAGCCATACCTTTGACATTTTTGAAAATTATCTCTAGATGTTTCAGATGTTGTTCATCACTCTATGAAAATACAATCACATCATCTAAATAAATGACTATAAAGCGATCTTTTTCATCAGTGAAAGCGATGTCCATTTCCCTCTCGAAAGTAGCCCCTTCGTTCATTAATCTGAAATGCATTTTCTGATATATAATTGTTCCCCAAGGAGTAGTAAAGGTTGTTTTAGACATATCATCTTTATGGACAACGGTATGGTTATATCCAGAAAATCCATCCATCATGGAAATGTGTGTTAATCCAACAAATCGCTAAAGGATACTATCCATTTTTGGAAAAGGATAGTTGTCCTTTAAAGAAGCTTGACTGAGATTTATAAAGTCTATGCACAACTTGATACCACCATTCTTCTTCCTAACTAGAACCAAATTGGTTACCCAATTAGAGTTAAGCAAGGGAATGATTATTTAAGCATCAAGAAGTTTCTTTATTTCTTTTTCAATAGGAGGGAGTACGAGAGGGTTAATATGTCAGAGCTTTTGCCTGAAAGGCTTAACGCCTTCTTTTAGTGGAATGCGATGCTCGATAATGCTTTGATCGTATGCCTTAATATCGCCGTAAGACCAAGTGAAAACATCGATGTATTTAGATATAAGTTTGACATATTGTTCCTTTATTTTAGACGACAAAAATAGGGATAAATTAACCAGTTTGTTTTCCCCTTTGTGGGCAATGTTCACTGGTTCTATATCAATGTTAGGGGGCTTTAATGCTGATTTTGCAAAACATCATTGCGGTAAAAACATTTCTCTAAAGGGATTAATCCTTTAGGGATATAATTATTTTTCAATTGGATAATGTCATGTTTTTTTATTTTGGCTTTGAGACGTGCTGTATCATAACTTATTTGGTCCTCTTCATCATCTTCATCTATATAGTGCTCTGAAAATTCACCAATTAATTCAATAAACCTCTTTATTTCCTGATCATCCTCAAACACTTACTAATGTTTAATATTATCAGGTATGGAGGTCGGTACAAAATCTCAATTTCGAATTTCAACTTAGGCTCGATAGGAGGTATGAAGGTAGCCACAATAACTGCGAGTTCATCTGCTAATTGATTCTTTTCCCTAGGTATAGTTGTGAAGTTAATTGCGGAAAATAAATTATTGATCATGTCTTAAACCTGATTTATATATGCACGCAATCTAGGGTACTTGGTTTGGAATTTATTAGTTACTTGTCTAATAATTAATTCAGAGTCACCAAAAATTAATAAGTTCTGAATATTAAGTTTTCATGTTTTTTCTAATCCAAGCACTAAGGCTTCGTACTCGACTATATTATTAGTAGTTTAAAAATTTAACTTAAATGAAAAGGGTTTATTACATTGAGATGGTGATATAAACATGACCCCTGCACCTGACCCTACCCTAGAGGAAGTACGATAGAAGTACATCTACCATATGACATTGGAATCTTTGGGTAAACTGATCAGGGCATCCTTTTTGTGAATAAGGGATTTTTCTTCGTTAGAAAGAGCAAAGACGAAATTTCCGATGTTATCGTCAAAAGTGTAAACAAGAGAATTTTTAGGATGTTGCTCAGAGTTGATAGTATAAGTCAATCTAGACTCCTGATAAAGATGACGTGTCCCCCCCTCGAAAAATGGTATGGTCGCATAAGAAAGGTCGAGCCACAATGAACCGCCGAGTATAGCACCATAGCTCCTTGACAGGAGCATTCCATAATTAGGTCTTTTAACGAGAACTTGAGCTAGAACCACAACCAAGTCTTTAATTACCCCTAGACACTTAACCCTTCAAGAGTAGAAGGAATACAAATCCTTACATTCTTGAGTAATGTCTAACCTGGGCTTATCCATAATTTCTTTAGGCATCAAATTATGGGAGGCTCCCGAATCTAGCATACAATTATGCAATTCAAATCATGGATTTTTAAATTGATTTAGAAAAGGGGTACCGAATGATCATCTTTTTAATTTAGAGGTCCAGGAGTGATCTTAGGAGCATCATCCTAGATGTTGATAACATCTGTCATTTCCATTTCTCGGGGAGGAAGGTGGGAAGTTCTAAAAAAAGTACTGATTTCTTGTTTATAGGTAAGGAGTCTAACAACTTCGGCTAAGGGCATACTAATCTTAAGTTGATTTATTTCGTTTTGTAAATTAAATTTATGTACAGAGTGAGGATCATAATCATGAGGGAGAGGATTATTTTGCATGGATGGTCTTTGATTAAGAGGGGAAGGTTGGGGAGATGATTATTTTTGACGAATGTGATCCTTCCTAGGTCTAAGGTTGTATTTATGTTGAAATTGTACTTCTAATAGTTCAGAAAAACGCTAAAGCTAAGGATCCAAAAAATATTGTTCTACAAAGTCAGTTGGGTTTTGGTCACAAACGTCAAAATAATTAATAGAATTTCTATTGGGATAGTCCTCTTCCTTGGGATTCGTCAATTGACTGACCACCTCATTGTCATATTCTTCGATGAGATTGGCATTATTTCTGAGAGGGGGTTGAATAGGAGGCTCTTCCGACCTCTGCCCTCTTTGTCATATTTGAGGAGGGTTAGGATGGTGGTAAGGAATTTGATTTATTAGTGAGAAATTTAGATTTCTATTTGGTGCATTTGGACGAAAATTTGGTTGGACGTGAGGATTAACAGGAGCAAGGGGAGCTTCCCTGTTCCTAACTTCATGGTGCTAAATCTTATTAGTCAAGGATTTGATGAGTTTTGACATTTATTCTATCTTTTGGACATGGGAAGATGAAGAGGTAGGGATTTGAGGAGATGTCTCAACAACTTTCTTCTTCCCTTCAAATTGACTATCTCAAGATGATCATTTCCTAGTGGCAATAATATTTCCTTCATTGGCACAGGCTTTGGATTGGGCATCAGCTAGAGTAGATGACTCCCTCTCTCGAAACGCATATGATAGATCATCATTGAGAGATGTGGAGTAAGCAACAATTGTTGTGGTATCAAATGGCCTAACATCCACTGGCAGCAAGTTGTAGCATTTTGTAAATATTATTTTGAAATAAAAAACCGACTAATTAGGATTGAGTTTTAGAGCGTAGAATCTAGTTAGCCACAACTGATTACTTTTATTTACGCCGAAATGCTTCAGAAAAAATTTGACCATCCTATCCATTGTGTTAATACTATTGGGAGGTTGAGTGCTGAACCACTTTCGATCCTCCCCCTCTAGACTTTGCATGAAAAGTCTCATGCAAATTTCATCAGACTTAGCACTAAGGTTTTCACAGTAATCTTAGAATTTAACTATGTGATATTTTGCGGTTCTTCCCCCTTCATTGTCGAACATGGGAAGGTTATTATCATATTTAGGGGGTATGTCATGAAGGAGCCCCTAAAGATCAAGGGGCAGTAGTGGGCGTTTACCCAAGCATTCATGGGTGGAGGTGAAGGAGGTGAATGAGGTAAGGGTTGATAAGGGAAAGGTGGAGGGCTATTTCGTGGAGTAAAAGGAACAAGAACATATTAGAGCATAGAAAGCAAAGTTGATGATGAAGGTAGTGAGTGAGACTCAGAAGTAGAGAGAGGTGGTTGAAAACTTTCTTGTATCCTTGGATTAAGAGACAAAGGATGATTGTGCCTGAATTCATCCAAACATATTCTTCTATTGGAAATTGTAACCAATAGTTCCGGATCTTCTAAAGGGGTAGGACTTATTTCGGACGTAGACCTAGTCAATATTTAGGGAGTATCGAGATTGAAAATCACCAATGATATAAGTAAGTAGTTGTTATTATTTTATTATTTTATTTTGTTATTTTTTTCCTCTTTTTATTTTTTTAAAGAAAAATATAATATCCTTTCAAATTTTAAACTGATTTAGGAAACCCAATAACGATATCATAAAGCCACAAAATTGAGATGTGATTATTAGAGTACCTGGTTGACAATGAACGCGCACTTTCGTCGCAAACTCAGATCCTAAGTTGTTGTTGTCATCTAGGAACATTTGGATTCGGTTGGGCGTGCTCATCCTCCTGTGCCAATACTTCCAAATTTTGATGAAGCTCTTTGAGAGTACGGGAGACTTGCAAGGAGAGTTCGTACAAACCATTCAAAATGTTGCATTGATTGGCCAAGACAAAAAGAATATGTGGTTGTAAAGGGTTAGGATTAGTCATCCAGTAGATTTAAACCAATCACTTCCCAACAACGATGCCATAAGAATGTTGGTGCTCAAATTGTTCCAAGAGTAGAAAAATTTAAGGGTGCATTCACTAAGGACTCAAAAACCCCCCCGCTCTAGGCGTTATAGGCTGACCACCAATACACCACAAGGGGGTATCCTTGACAATACTTATATGATTTTCAGAAAAAGCGAATATAATAAGGTCATAAAAAAGTAATTTGAAACGTCATAGTAATAATGTGATATTAACATAAGGAATATCAATTAATAGCAAACGATGAATGATACAACTCTTGAATGTATGATAAACCCCAAAAAACTGGAAATAAAGGAAAATCAATGCAACTTAATAAAAACAAGTATAAAAATGGACACAACAAATATAGGTATGTGAGATAATAACACACCAATAATAAGGTAAGAATATTGCAACAAGTGCAAGTATTCTTAATTTCTCAATTCAATTCTCCTATGATAAGGTGAATCCAATAGTAAATAGTAAGATTCTAAAATCATGAAGACAAATGATGAAACATACAGATTTCAGATTATGACTAATATCTCAAATACAAACGAATTACAAAAGATATACTTAACCTAACAATTGAATATAATTTTAAGCAAAGACTGTCATTAGTTTTAGAGGCAAACTTCCAAACCAATATCAATCAAAAGCTTATTATTCAATCATTCAATTCGATAATATAATATAAAAACATGAAAAGACCTAATAGAAAAGGAATACTGAACATGGAGCAAGTCCTGTATGCAATGTTTCAATTGTGATATATGAACACACACACACATCTAAAAAAAGTTTACTAGAAACGTAGAGCAATTTCAATCACACAATAAAATTCTATATAACATGTACAATCAGAACCATGAAAACTAAAACTTTCTCGTATGTCAACAAACCCCCCATTATGGGAAATAGGGTTTTAAATAGTAATCTGACAAATAATGGTTTTGAAATAACCATCTTGAACTTCAATAATTGTTTGAATTCAAATTAAACCACTCAATTTTAAATAAACCACTTAAACATTACAGTCATCTCTGCGACTTTGAAATTTTAAAATTTTTTGACGTGCCCGCAGGAGAAAGACTACGGGTTCCACACATCTTGACCACCAATGTTTGAGTTGTGATCAAAGGTATCTCACTCCAGACTTCTGGTTGAATAGTTACCGATTGCATCAGTTGAACTTCATGAGTAGTTAAAGATATCCGTTCTAGAGTAAGATTTCATTTCAAATGCTTCCTCACCTTAGAAATTTGATCCCATTCCGTAGTTTTTAACCATGGCACGTTTTTATATTTTGTTATGACCATGACCAATCGAGATTTGATTTGGTATCGTGCCATAGGAAGATTCTTTATCATCTTATTAATTCCATCTAGAATGGTAAAATCTCTATCAAAGAGCGTTCACCACCATGGATGGTGAGACCGAATCTTCTCCTTGTATGGCTAAGTAGCCAAGATCTTTCTCTGTCCTCCTCAACTGGACGCAAATTTCTTCATGGGATATTAGCTAGTTTTCTTCTCCCCAGAAGTATGGCACACCAAATCTATCGAGAGAATTCTAGTCGGCTCTAAAATCATTAATTTCTTTAGAAGCCTTATAAAACTCCTCCCACATAAGCTACATCGCAATGCGCTTCTCCTTTGTCACAAAAAGGGAGAACATTCACTGATCTCTTGGAGGTAAACTCAACTCTACTAGAGTTTCGTCCTCTAGGGTATTGATGAAAAATAAGTAAATCGATGTCCTTTAATCTTTCCTCCAGTACTGTAGTTGTGATTTTGGCTTCCAGATTGGCACTTTTAATGATGGCTTTCTCACAATCAGAAATGATTTCCACATAAGCTCTTACTGTGGAGATCTTTTGTTTAATATGCCTTCAGATTTCTTCTTTGGCTTGTATTAGAATCTGTCTTCCTGCGAGGGTAACTCTAATTATCTCTTGCTATTAGAAATACTGAGAGGGGGGATTAATCAACATTCCTTCTCAATTGTTACTCTTACGAGTTAAATCAATTATATTTACAACACAAAATGAGAAATAGGAATAAATGCTTTTATTAATATAATATTTATAATGAATCAAGTACAATATATAGGGCTCCAACCATTGATGAAGACACTGGTCTTCAATTCCACAGGCTCCAACCTGTTGCCAAGCACAAAATTGGTCTTTTGTGAGGCTCCAACCTTTAGGGCACTGACCATATCTTCTCAAGGCACTGATCGTGTGTTTAGAGGCTCCAACCCCTAGGGCACCAACCCTTATATGATACAGGCTCCGACCTGGTTTCTTGAGGACACTGATCCTCTAGGGCTCCAACCCTATCCTTCAAGCCACCAACCTTTTCTTTTCGAGGTTCCAACCTTCAAGGCACCAACCCTCTGGGCTCCAACCCACTGCTATACTTTGTCAAGATATGTTTTATAGTAATTCACGATTCCCAAAATCTTATTCACTGAGTTCTGTCAATCTACAAATTCACTGTAGTCCCCATGCTAAATCATCAATGATAACCTGTCTTCATATGAAGGAGTCTTCACAACTCTTCATATTGCCTAATGGAGTCTGGAAAGTTGCCCTCATGATGATTTCAACAATGCATCATGATCTTCAGTAATATCTTCAAGATCTTCTGATGCTTTTCAATAAGATATCTGCACTAGGCTTCAATGTTTGCACAAAAATAACTCTCTATTTCTACCCTCTGTTGTTACTGTCGCGGTAACCGCTTCAGGAGTGACTTCTTCAGAGGAGTGACTGTCGCAGTTTCATATTGTGCACTTAATTAAAAACAACCCTATTCATATAAGATAATCTTATTAGATCCGTAGAGTGTCCTTTTGAAATGTTATCTGAATCACTGTCAAACATAGATCCAAGCCTTTCAATAAATAACCCAGTCAACAAAATGCTTGACCTTCAGCTTCCTTCTTCTTTCGCTGGACCTTCGGCTTCCTTCTTCGCTCCCTTGACCTTCAACTTCCTCTTTCATTCGCTTGACCTTTGGCTTCCTTTTTTCTGCTACTTCACGTTCACGAGTTGTGAATTGTCCTTCATCTCTGTGATAAATACCCGAGATCCATACTTGAGGTGAAGCATTTGACTTGTATTTATACGGGTTTCACCAATACCCAAAAGACATGTTTATTGGAGGGGGACCGACTTGTTGTATGAGGTCGCATATTACAAATATATATCGGAGACTAGTTTATTTCCGGAAATCTCATTGGAGATGCTATACCCACATGGAGGTCCCACATCCACGTCATCACCTTAATCGCAACCACAACTTCATGAAAATCAGAGGTTTTACAAGTCGTGCTTATGCTCTGTTTTCCGATATAGCCGATGCCCCTACTACCGACGGAGCAGATGCGATATGGTATTAAAATATTTTTCATAACTCTGTTGGGTCCACAACTTTATCGCAATTGGCGGTCTGTCGGGTCCTTAATTCTATCGCATTTGGTGGTCTGTCAGGTTCGTAACTCTATCACAATCGGTGATCTGTCAGATTCATAAATCTATCGCAATCGGCGGTCTGCCATCATGACATCCCTTAGAAACTTGTGATTCAACGGATGCGATATCATATTGAGTTATGCTATAATGGTGTAGCGGGTCCTCATTATTATCGCAATCGGAGGTTTTAATGTGACAACTCTTTATGATTTGCGATACATAACTTCCAATAGGCGGATGTGATATTTCATTAAGGTATATTATAACGGTCCAGCGGGTCCGCATATTATATCACAATATATGGATTTGAATGTGATAAGGCTTTAAAGCTCGCAATGCAGCAGATGTGATATTTCAATAGAGTTGTTACCATAAATTGTTTCAGGTCTGTATTACATATCGCAATCGGGGGTTTTGAGCGGTGGCATATAATAAAACGATACTGCTGATATGTTAACTCTGATTTGTTTTTATTACATGCGTTGTGAACTTTAAAGGGTTTCCACGACTTATTACTCGGATGTTCCTTAGCTCCTCCAATATCTTAACTCCTCCGATAACACTATTTTACTCCTATAAACTGCTTCCGATAAACTGCTTCTGATAACCTGCTTCTCTTCCCTCGCTGGCTTTCAATGACTTCTTCCTCTTACTCTTTCTCTTTATCTTCCGATGTCTCTTCTTTGATGGCTCCTATTCTTGAATTCCAATGGCTTCCCTGATGGCTTTCCTCCTTGGCTTCTTGCTCATGTTACTTCACATCATCATTTAGTATCCCAAAATATTTCCATATTGACATAAATGACAGTCTAGATCAACAATCTCCCCCTTTGTCATTGATGGAAATATTCTTCTTCTCTCCCCCTTTGACATCAATGGCAAAGGAGTGCACAAGGACTCCCACTATCGAACTACTCCCCCTCTCATGGTGCTCTTATTTTTACTCAAGATAAAAAGATTGCTACCTTATCATCAGCTAGCACATTATCCTTTGTTCATATAAAAAAAAATCACTTCATCATGGCTTCAACAAAGTTGCTCCAAGGATGTTCCAAACAGAATTTTAAAGTTTTCCTTTAATAATGCTCAAGTGTGGGCAATGATGCCTGCTCCAACATAGTTTTGAATGCTACTCCAAAAATAATAACTCTCTTGAGATGTTTCAAGTATCAATCCTTAAAGATGCTCAACTTCAATGCTTCCAAACAAACTCCAAATAGCCACACACTAAGTGTCCAAGTCCAAGTTTTTATGCTTCTACACTCCATATTCTATTCTCTCCATAGTCAGAATTAAGAGGTCTTCATAGTTCGAATCAAGGGAAAATGCCACTGAAATTGTCTTGCTCACTATTTCTCCTTAGATTTCTGTTCCTCCGTATCTGTGTGCTTCTCCTTAAGTAACTGCCATTCAATATTTCAACATCATTGCATTCAGATGAAATCATGAGAGGTTGTGCCTCAATGTTGTTATTTTTCTAAGTGATCAACATCAACCTGAGCTATATTCGACTGCACAACATTCTTATTTCTTGACCCAGGTGGATCTCCAGACACCAGTAGCATGGAAAAAGCTCAAAATTCAAAGTGGCAAAAAAGCGATGAACTTGACATCATATTGAAGTGCTCATCACCCTGATTCCAATGGTGTGAACGACACTCCAATCCAAGTCCGGATGAAGGAGATAGAGGCAGTCAAAGTTGGGTTGACTTTTTGATAACTGGGCAGGATTAACAAGGACACAATTTGAACTTTTCTGGCAGACGGAATTCGGCCAACTCTGGCCAGATTCCAGGAAAAATTGTTGCCTCGTTAAAATGACTCCTTCGGCTTAAATTCAGAATTTTACCAACGGTATATGGTTTTGATTTTAACAAAAAAAAACATAAAAAAAAGGGTGGCAGGCCACCAACCCCGCCACCCCAACTCTTCCACATAACAACCAATGTATTGGTGGAGGGGCGGGCCATGACCCTCGGCCCCTCCCACAGAACTATTATAACAACAATAAATAAATGGGGTGGGCGACCATGACCCCGCCACCCCCCAACTCACACCAAACAACGTTGCTCTAAATATAGTGGGTGTTGGGCTGGCCCTTGGGGAATGGACCCAACTACGCCTAAAGAAAGGAAACAACCACTTAATGCACGAAACCAGCCAGAGGTGGGTATGGTGGGTGGGTCCAACCCAACCATTATTTAGAAAAAAAGATATTTTATTATGTAAAAAGGAGGAGGCGGGGTTTGACTGCCCGACCTCCTCCCTATTAACCAAGATCCTTAACCAACTCAGCCAACCATCCACTTTGAAAAATCTGCTGGCCAAGTTTTATTTAAACACAATTTGTTAGTGCACTCAGGGAGAGGAGGCAGTGCATTCAGTTTGAGGCAGAATTTCGCAGGAGGGCCGAATTTTCACTTTGTCAAATTTTAACAAATTTTATATGGTTTCAACACTTCTCGACGCCACGAACGCAATGGCGATGTTCATTTCTCCATCAGAGTTCTACATTTTTCAGCCATTTTTCAGTATGGAGGTATAGAACTCCTTTTTTGTAATTGATGCTTGTACTCTTCTTTCTCATGCCACTTAATGAATGAAGGCCTCCCCATTAATTGAGTAGGGCCCGAAGATGTAGTCCAAGTCGGACGAACTCCGTTATCAAGTCTTGTTGTCTTCTTTCATGCTTAATGTGTTTCTCCTCTTCTCTCATGTGCACATTAAATTTATATGTTAAGCTACAATTTATGCATGTAATTCTTTAACACATCTATAAGCAAAAGATTTTGGATCATTTCTATAGTCCTTTTGATGAGCCATATTTTCATTGTGTTCTTTGCAAGTTATCTCCATTAGCAGATTTTGATATCAATCTGTGACTGTCTTTTAAATTATTTCTACTTACTGACAACTTTTTGCAATGCTTCAATTATGTTAAATGCTGCCAACTTCTCTTGCTTGTGTAGTGAACAAAAAATTCAAGCTCCATTTCTAGATGTATCTATTTGTTTGAAGGTTGAATCTATTTGTGTCCACAATTTACCTATTCTCACATCATATCCTTGAGTTGAGACATTCAACTTCTGTAATAACATCAACATAGTTATCTGCCTTATTAGCATTAGATGGCCTTCTCCACTGCTCCAATTTATACTTAGTGATCAAGTGGAAAACATCTTGTACAAAAGTCCATTGGATAGATAAGATATCATGTTCTTCAACGGAGTGTTCTTGAGAAATGATCTACCAAAGAATGATTGTCAATATATCTCATCAAGGATTTCATAAGGACCCTTTCATGGATAGTTTCTGCAATAATGATCAAGAATCACAAGCTCCCCCTAACTGTATGCATGGTCTCTTTTTGGCAGAATCCCATCATCAAACACTCAGAATATCAAGGATATCTTCATCAAGTCAACAACATGTATTGTTAGCTGGAGATTTTAGGAGATTTTTGGATTGTATTTGCTTTCTTCTCCATACTTGTGCAACTTTCTTCTCTGGCATGGTTCTAGCTTGTGTAGGTTCCCAAGTCAAGTTACAATCACATGTCATAGGTCCAATGTTATGACACTTGAAGCACTCTATGTTGTTCATGAATAAGAATTCATGACTTCTTCTTGCAAAATTGCTTCTCGGAGATTCACAGGGACAATTATATTTATCTTTGCGATATGCCCTACAATCTTTTGCCATGTTTCCAAAGTTTGTACAAGCATAACAATAACCAAGAAATAAACTTTGGTACCTAGGAGATGGAGGTTTCCTTGATGTACTTCTAAAGTCTTTCTGCCTTGAGATTCTTTAATGATATTCATTGCCTTTTGTATTCTTGACACCATCTACAAGTCTTCTTGGAGTAATATTTCTTTCATGGTTGTCTTGACTCTTCTCCTTGCCTTTGCTGGAACTGGGAGCATCAATATTTCTTTCTGGCTTCCTCACATGCTTGTTGTTTGAAGAATTATCATTCTTGCTTGGGGATTCACTTGTATAGCCAAGACCTGATTTATCAAATGGGGATCTTTGATGGTTGAGAATGTCATCCAAGGCTTGAGAGCTCTTCAAGATTTTATCCATTCCTTCAACCTTTCTCTTGAGGGAGACAATCTCTTCTTGCAATCTTTCGCAGTCATTATTCTTCTTATCAAGTTGTTTCATTTGCATCTATTTTAAGGGAGATGATGTCTGATTTCATTTTCAAGATTTCTTCATTTTCCTTAGCTAGACTGCTCTCTATTTCTTCCATGATCCTTGTAGCTTTACATGTTTCGGCCTTGAGAAGGTTGATGTCAGATTTTAGTTTGAATATTTCTCCATCCATTGCTTTTAGTTGACATATCATGGTGTTTTTTTTCCTTTTCTACTTCATCAACCTATCCTTCTATGATTTCCAATGCTTCCATTGTATTCTCAGCTCCTTGTAATAGCTTTCTTGCTTCTTCTAGCTGAGATTTAAGAGAGGACACCTCTTCCTTGTATTGACCAATCTCTGCTTCAAGTTTGTTCAAGATTTTGTGATTTTGTTCAAGGTGGATTGACAATGTATCTTCCCATTTCTTTGCCTTATCCAATTGATTTGTCATGGATATGACTTCTTCATGATGTTTTCTTTTGTTTTGATGAAATTCCTCCTTAATCTTGGCAAGCTCTTCATTCCTTTCTTGTACTTGAAGCTTGACAAGGTCAAATTCCTTCCTTGTTTGGTCTTGGTCACTAGCTAGTGCTTTCTTCTTAAGTTCCTCATTTTCCTTTTTCAAACTGATAATCTCTTCCATGGCAGCCATAAGTTTAGTGAGGAGATTTTATTCAAAATATTTTTCATTCTCTTCATCTTCTAGGTCTTCTTTAGCCTTAATGTCATCATTCTTATATTCAACTTCCATGATGGGTTCTATATTTCCTTCTTGCTTTCCATCATCTTCTTGACTAGTGGTCATGGTCAATGCTCCTTTTGAGTGAAGGTCATGAAGTTTGTCCCATATACCCTTTGCTGACGAACACTTTTCTAAATTGTCCTTTATAGAATCTGGTAGCCCATTCAAGATTGCCTTCATTGCTTTTGCATTGTACTCCTTGGATTCTCCATTCATCATGCTATCAAAAATCACCGATTTCTAGACTTCAATTCCTTGAGTCTTTAAGAAATTCCTCATTCTTGCTTCCCATATATCAAAGTTTCCATTGAACAATGGAGCCTTCACAAATTGATTGATTTCAACTTCGGTGGTTGAGGGAGACACATCTTTAGGAGGATTGGAGACTTTCTTCCTTGGCTTCACCATTTGTGTTCTAATTGATTAACCTTAAAGCTGTTAGGCTTTGTGTGAAAGTATTGGATCTGAACCAATTGTTGGAAATACTGAGAGGGGGGGTGAATCAATATTCCTTCTCAATTGTTACTTTTACCAGTTAAATCAATTATATTTAGAACACAAAATGAGCAATAGTAATAAATTATTTTATTAATATAATATTTATAATGATCAAGTATAATATATAGGGCTCCAACCCTTGATGAAGAGACCGATCTTCAACCCCCTAGGCTCCAACTTGTTGCCAATCACTAACTTGGTCTTTTGTGAGGCTCTAACCTCTAGGGCACCGACCCTATTGTCTCAAGGCACAGACCTTGTGTTTAGAGGATCCAAACCCCAGGGCACCAAACCTTCTCTAATACAGGCTCCGACCTGGTTTCTTGAGGACATTGATCCTCTAGGGCTCCAACCCCTGGGGCACCAAGCCTTCTCTGATACAGGCTTTGACCTGGTTTCTTGAGGACACTGATCCTCTAGGGCTCCAACCTTATCCTTCAAGGCACCAACCTTGTATTTTCGAGGCTCCAACCTTCAGGGAACCAACCCTCTGGGCTCCAACCCATTGCTATACTTTGTCTAGATTTGTTTTATAGTAATTCAATATTCCCAAAATCTTCTTCACTGAGTTTTGTCAATATATAGCTACACTGTAGTCTCCATGCTACATCATCGATGACAACCTGTCTTCATATGAAGGAGTCTTCACAACCCTTCATATTTCCTAACAGATTCTGCAAAGTTACCTCATGATGATTTCAACAATCCATCATGATCTTCAATAATATCTTCAAGATCTGCTGATGCTTTTCAACAAGATATATGCACTAGGCCTCAATGTCTGCACAAAAATAACTCTCTGTTTCTATCCTCTGTTCTTACTGTCGCGGTAACTGCTTCAGGAGTGACTGCTTTAGAAGTGGCTGCTTTAGAAGTGACTGCTTCAGGAGTGACTTATTCAGATGAGTGACTGTCACGGTTTCATATTGTGCATTCAATTAAAAACAAGTCTGTTCATACTCAGATAATCTTCTTAGATCCACAAAACTTCCCTTTGAACTATTATCTGAATCACTATCAAACACAGGGCTGAGCCTTTCAATAAATAAACCAGTCAACAGAATGCCTGACCTTCAGCTTCCTTCTTCTTTCGTTGGACCTTCGGATTCCTTCTTCACTCACTCGACCTTCGGCTTCCTCTTTTGTTCACTCGGCCTTTGGCTTCCTTTTTTCTGCTACTTCATGTTCACGAGTTGTGAGCTATCCTTCATCTCTGTGATAGATACCCGAGATCCATATTTGAGGTGAAGCATTTGACTTGTATTTATACAGGTTTCACCAATACCCAAAAGACACATTTATTGGAGGGAGGCCGACTTGTTGTATGAGGTTTCATATTAAAAAATATATCGGAGACTAGTTTATTTCCAAAAATATCATAGGAGAGGCTATACCCACATGGAGGTCCCACGTCCACGTTATCACCTTAATCACAATCATAACTTCATGAAAATCAAAGGTTTTACAAGTCATGCTCATGCTCTGTTTTTTGATATAGCCGATGCCCCTACTACTAATGGAGTGGATGTGATATGATATTAAATTTTTTTTGATAACTCCGTTGGGTCCACAACTTTAACGTAATCGACGGTTCGTCAGGTCCATAAATCTATCGCAATTGGCGGTCTGTCGAGTCTGTAACTCTATTGCAATTGGTGGTCCGTCGAAGTCATAACTCTATTGCAATCGACAGTTTGCCATCGTGACATCCCTTAGAAGCTTGCAATTCAATGGATGCGATATCATATTGAGTAATGTTATAATGGTGCAGCGGGTCCACATTATTATTGCAATCGAAGGTTTTACCGTGACAACTTTTTATGATTTGCGATACGTAACTTCCGATAGGAGGATGCGATATTTCATTAAGGTGTATTATAACGGTCTAACGGGTTCACATATTATATCGCAATTGACGGATTTGAATGTGACAAGGCTTTAAAGCTCACGATGTAGCAGATGCGATATTTCAAAAAAGTTGTTACCATAAATTGTTTCAGGTCCGTATTACATATCAAAATTGGGGGTTTTGAGCGGTGGCATATAATAAAATGATATTGCCGATATGTTAACTCCGATTTGTTTTTATTACACGTGTTGTGAACTTTAAAGGGTTTCCATGACTTATTACTCGGATGTTCCTTAGCTCCTCTGATATCTTAACTCCTCCGATAACACTATTTTACTCCTATAAATTGCTTATGATAACCTGCTTCTCTTCTCTCGCTGGCTTTCAATGAATTCTTCCTCTTAATATTTCTCTTTCTCTTCTGATGTCTCTTCTTTGGTGGCTCCTATTCTTGACTTCCAATGGCTTCCCTGATGGCTTTCCTCCTTGACTTCTTTCTCCCCTTACTCCACATCATCATTTAGTATCCTAGAATATTGCCATATTGGCATCAATGACAATCTAGATCAACAATTGCAGGGTTTTAACCTCACCTTGTTTCGGCTTAAGCATGTTCTGAATCTATTCAATTATGTTGTTCTTTTGGTTTGCTAAATTTTCCCCTCTATGTTCTGCTCTTTTCTTCTCCAATATAGCCTCTTCTAGCTCTTTTTCTAGCTAAGCTATTTTGATGTGCACGAGCTTTGAGTCCTCAACTTCAAATGCTTGGGATGTATTTAGGGCTTGATCAATTGTAGTTTTATAATCTGCTAGAATTGTTAGGTGGTGTTCCTCTTTTATGCAAGATTATTCTTCCAAAACCTCCATTTGTCTAAGTACTTCTTTAAATTATTCCTCTTTAAGTCGCAAGAATGTTCTCATCTCTTGTAGATGAGTTTCAACCTCTTCTTTCGTTTCAAAAGCTTGGATTAAGATATGTGGGTCATGATTTGGTATCTTCATAATGGTCTGCAGGCTCTTGATTTCCTTCTCCTTTTCTTCCAGTAATTTTTTAAATGGAACAACTTGTCAAGGTTGACTAGATTGCCAAATCACAATATCTTCCAATTCTTTAATTTGATTAGATCTAGTTCTTAGAGCTACATGCGCTATGTGTAACTGGTCAGAAACATTTTCTAACATTGCCTGCATCCTTCGATTCCCCTGTTGATGGTGTTGGACCCGCCAACATACAAGGGGTCTCCCTGATATGTGGTCCCAATTAGACCTCTCACCATTTGGGATAGGAGCCCCATCCATAATATGGCTCGATTGCCGATTTCTTAAAGATTTGCCTTGGCTCTAACTGTTAGCAAGAGAGAGGAATGAAAAATTTCCTTCGAAAAGCAAGTGAGTGAGCCTGGTGAGTGTTTGTTTGTAAGTGTGTCAAGGTTATTCTACTACGGAGGGAGAAAAGAAAGTGGCTTCTAAGAGAGAGGTAATGGTACCACCCTAGTAGAGACACACGTAACCAAGAAGGATCCATCTAACATCCAACAGAATAGTGCATAAAGATGCGACAATCAATATAACCAATAAACAAGAGAGGTATGTCTAATATCCAGCGAAATAGTCCACAAGGATGTGACAACAATAGTAACCATTACAACACATTCTTAATATGAAAAGTATTAAAATAACTGAAATAGTTCAACTACTTTAGCACAAATGAAAACAAACATGAATTATAAACATCCACAGAATAGTCTTACAAACATTCATAATCCATGCATGAAGAACGTGTTGACCGTGAGGCTTCTTATATTAAGTAAAAGTTCTCAGAAACATGTATACAATAAACACCACTAGCTCCAATAGTGGAGTGTTGGAGCCACTCCTTTCTCCCCAAAAGAACTAGTTTGTCTCTCTAATGCCTTATGGGAGGAGCCAAGGTGAAAAGTCCTTTGCTTATACAATGATGGTGTATATATAACCAATGAGGTGATGCTTCACCTTCCTTGTGACTCTTTGAATTCCTATGAATTTTCAACTTTACATGACTCTTCATATTGTGAATGTGTCCTTTGGATTTCCACTTTACAATACATTTTGAATAGATAATTACATAACCCACAATGATGATGCGACATATGAAAATTCATGACATGACACTACTGACATTGACTGCTTGATGACTTGGCAATGTCAAGCCACTTCTGTTGCTGCTTGCTACATGTATTTTTAAGGATGCTCTTCTATCCACCTCCTTATGGCTTAGAGGTAAGAAGTATTTAATGATATCAAGTCTTGATCTATGGCCGCAAACTGGTGTCCCCTTTATCTTCTCTTGATTTATTAGTTTGCATAATAAACTACACAAGTGTCTTTAAACATGATTCCCTTCTCTTTCTCCTTCTCCATCATCTTGTAATGGTATGATAGAGTGTCTACATCTGTAATTCAATCATGATGAGATGATATTAGTTCGATAAAACCCCTAGTTTAAGATGGCACATGTTGATCCATTGGTTGAGCTAGAACCGAGTTGTAGGCTAGGAGAGAGGCTTAATGACTGCGCAATTGCGTAGCTCAGAGGTGAAGCTTGAGCCTTGAGACTATAGAATGTGCAAGTTAGGTTGGACTGAGAAGGCAGACTACGCAATTTTAAGGTTTAGTGGGCTTAGCTAAAGGGTTTTGCATTGCTGGGGCCAACTGTGCAGTTCTGGGAGGCAAAGAAGGCCTCGAGATTACACAATTGCATAACTTTAGGATCTTAGGGTGTGAGATTGAGCTCAAATACTATGCAATGCACAGTTGGGGCTAGGTTGGAGGGCTGAATTACGTAATTCTAGGGGCTAAGGTCCGGGCTTGAGCACTGGAACTACGTAATTCACAGTCCTCGGAGGTAGGAACTGTGCCTTGCATAGTAGCAAGGGATAAGGCTGCAACTTGAGGGTTGGAATGAGTGCGATGGAGGATTACATCTTTATATCAACTCATTTGCACAAATATAACCCCTTGAAACCACCAAAACAAACTTCTACACTTTATGCGACAACTAACATGCGAAATTACGACATTTTGTCTTTCTTTCAAAATGGACCAAAACACTTAAAGAAAACATGAGGAACAAACTTCAATGTTTGTGAAGACAACATGCAAGACCAAGGTAGGCTCTGAAATTTGGTGCAGGCCAAAATTTTGGAGGGTGTTGTAGCAGCGACAACATCCCTACTATTGAATCAAGTAATCTCATGGCGAAAATTTCTCTTGCTTGTCGATGCAAGTTGATTACATCAATATTTGACACTTTTACCAAATTAATGGCTAAAGAAGAAGTTTGAGATCCTAGCATCTGTTGATTCTCTCCTATATCTAGATGAACTATTGTGAGGCTTAGAGTATTTGTTTGAAAATTAGTAGCAGAAATAAATCAGGGTCCAATTGTGGAGACCGCGTCCTTGAGTGTTGCAACTTCTATCGATTGAGACTTCTCAGACAATAGATTTAATTATGTACCTGTCGTCAGTATTGGTTTTCCTTCCATGAAAATATGCTTGATGCCAAGGGTCTTTGCTCTAGAATCCTTTGGCCCAGTTTCATCAATAGCTTGCTACATCTCCTTACTTAATTGCTATATTCTTGCTCGAATAACTCAGTATCGATATCATCTCCTTTAGATTTCACCCGTCGTGATGCTTCAGTCAAAGTTAAAACCTATGATTTTTTTTTTTGTAGAGGTTGGTGGAATAGACATTGGCTGCTCCATACTGGTTTCCTGTGTTTGCACTTCAGTGGACCCTGAAGCAAGGTGATCTATTTCTTTATTCTCTGTAGGTGTATGTGTCACCGTCTGTACAAGATGATGAGCCCCAAAAATGTACAATTATTTGGGCTCATTCAACCTCCTAATTTGGCTTAGTCCACCATTCACATTTGTTTATTGCATGTTTTTGATTATTTTTATGTTAATAGAGTGAATTTGGTTAGTCATTATGCCAACAAGTCTAATGGGTGCTTTGTGTAGCCTTTTTGGTCAACTTGGAGACAAAATTGAAGGTCTTAATGAGCACTTGGCAGCCAAATTCGTGGGAGAACAAGCTAGAGGATTTGTAGGAAGGTGTCCCCCTCATTTATGGGCCCTTACCTCGAATTCTCCACCATCAGCTCGGAGTTCAAGGGCCACCGAATCAATCAGCTCAAGGGCAGCCAAGCAAGTCAAGTTGGACTGCTGTTAACTACAAGTCTTGGGCAGCCAAGTCCCTAAATTTTAGGAGGACTGTTGGGTCCTCAAATTGTATAAATAAGAGGGCTTAAGACCTCATTTCAGTTAGTCATTTTTGGGATTAGCTAGTGGTTAGTCATTTTGTAGCCAGTTAGTCAATTTGGTTAGCTAGTTAGCCAGTAGATAGTAGCTAGTAGTTAGTCATTTCATAGCTTTGTTGCAGTCATTTTGTAATTCGATTTGTAGGCCATGGATTAGCCTTGCTTTCAGCTCATGTTCAAGTTCTTCTTGTGGACAGTTTTTATGTAACTCTTCATTCTTGTTTAATAAAGATGAATCCAGCTTTGCACCAGCTCTAAATCTCTCTTGGGAGGCTGTAGCTCTTGGGGTTGGGCCCATCTCAAGCGCTCAGTACCTCCCTTGTTTATCTTTATGTGTTTGCTGCGTTCTCAAAATGAAATCTTCTCTTTAGATCTTGCTTTGTTATTTTGGTTGTTTTTGATGGTTAAAGTAGCTTTTTATGGTTAGAATCGATTGGTAGGAGTTTGTCATGCATTTAGATCTTTTTGAATGTTCTTACTCACGTGATGTACATGGTTCTCTTTCCAAACAAAGCTGCTGTTTATTCATTTCATTGATAGTTGGATTAAGTTAGCTAGGACTTGGTTTGTTTGCAAGGATTCATTGATTCGTTTGAATGAGCATTGTGCAGGGCATCTCTATCACCTTCATCACCTCCTCGTTCATCTGAGCCTCGTCCAGATCAGCTCCTCCATCACCAAGTCTGTTTCCTCATCTCCCATCTGCTCTTTTGCCACGTAACCCTACCTTCTTGCTTTTCCATTGCGTACACCTTCGTTGATGCAAGTCAGCCTTCCACATCATCTCACCACTCCATCCATCAGGTCCTGGGTCACTTCAGACCCCCATCCTACCTCCATAACCATCCATGCATCTTCCATCAACCATCCATCCTCAAACATCCCATTTCGAAACATCCGGTAGAAATTCTTGAGTTTCCTGTAGAATCCCCTGCAGACATCCTGTAGAAGCCTGCAAACTCGGTCCGAGCACCTGAACGTTGTGGACTTCTGTGGACTGATGCTAGGGATCCTCTGGGACCTCTCCTAGCCCTCCTGACCTTTCCCAAGCTTTCTCTCCCTTCGCACCACCCCTGCACAGTCAAAACCTAAATAGAAACAAGTCATAATAACTCCAACCACTTAAGCAAAAAATGCAAAAACAATGTTCTTTTCAATAGAAGTAGTTAAGTTCATGCATTTCATATTACTAGAGGTAATGGCATCATTCTTAGACATTTGCACTCCCACCATGGCATCATAGAGATTAAGCTAGTCAGATTAGGTTTTACTAGGGTTTCCATGCTTTGGTTGGCTTTCAGTTCATTTTTGCAAAGTAGATCAATTTCCCTTGAGATAGCCTTCGTCCATCATTTAGAAAGCTTCTTCTGAGAACAGATAGAAGTTGGCTTGAGCCCTAGCGGACTTGTGCCAGCTGACCAAGTGACAGCTGCGACAAGAGCTAGTACTTGTGCATACAGCACCGTCGCTTCCAAGTTTGTACGAACTACCAGGTTGATTAAATTAGAGATAGGAAGCTCCAGGAGTTGTAGCATTATTGCTACAATACTGGAGCCCACCATCTTTTTGGCGCCGTTGCCGGGGAAGCGGCAAAGTATTAGTAATTGTTGCTTTTCTTCTATTTTCTTACTCTTGCCTTCTGCTAAGTAGTTTATTTCATTTCCATTCTGCAAAAGTAGCATAGACATTTCCCGCTTTCATAGATTAGCATTTCCTGCTTTCATAGATTAGCATTTCCTGCTTTCCTAGATTAGCATTTCATTTCTGCAAGCGTAGATTAGTATTTCAATTTCGTAAGCGTAGCCTAGCATTTTACTCCTGCAATTTCATTTGAGCAAAATAGATTAGTCCTTTCCTGCTTTCATTTCAATTCCGCATTTTCATTTCAGCAAGATAGTTAGTTGCAGTTCAATCTATTTTAGTTTTGCAGGTAGAAGTAGAAAAAACAAAAAAATCAACCAAAAAGATTTCATTTCATGCTTTGTAGGAGTAGAGATAAGTTAGAAAAATGATTGCACAACACCCCCACTGCTTCACACAGCCAACGTTCTTCTTCGATGGCTGTGATGAAAGAACCCCTGGGTGGACATCAAGACATATCTGAAGAACCTCTAGGGGAGAAGAAGAAGAAACATTCCTCTGAAGCAAATGGCTACAAGCAGAAATGTTGGGAGCAGTCCCTTGTCCAAAGATGAATTTGCAAATCAGATTGAAGACTTCAAGAGTGATATGAGGCAGTTTCTTGCCATGCAACTGGATACCTTGCGGATCCAAAAGAAGCAAGAAGAAGCCAAGAGGGCTTTGGCCATTTTTTGTCCTAGGTGCACTAGAAAGCATCCTAGGAACGAATGTCCAATGCACCCTCTAGAAGTGTGTTTCATCTGTGAAGAATACCATCCTACAGATCAGTGCCCTTCCTTACCCAGATTCAAAGTTGCATATCAGAGAGCCAAAGGAGCCACTAAATCACTCTATTACGTGAACCAAAGTTGGCCGCATGGACCTAGATCTTACCAGCAGGAACTGCCAGGGACACCTGAGACCTATTATGATCCCTACCAAGCCACCTTCATGCCTTCTTGGGGTCCCCCTACTCATCCTTCCTGGTTCACACCTCCTCCTTATTCCTTCACAGATCCATATTATGCCCAACCAGCTGCTCATTCGTTTCACTCTTATGCTCAGCCACAGCCTCAGTGGAATGCACCTCATCAGGAGTGGACGCCCCAGTACAACTCTCATCCCGCTCATTTTCCTCCACCACCTGCTCATCCACAACCATCGCCTCCTCCTCCACCAAGGCAACCCCAAATGCCTACCCAACCACAATGCCATCCATCTCCATCTCAATTTCACACCTCCATTCAACTACCCGTACCATTTCCAAAACCACACAATGGAGCAGCTCAACCCCATTGCAAATCTGAGGCACAACATATCCAAACAACTCCTCTTGAGCCCAATGATCTTCACCATAGCTCAGGAAGAGTGTTGCAAAGCAAAGACTATATTGCAAACATTGAAGGACCGCATCCAGCAAAAGAATATTCAAAAGAGGACTAAGCCAAATTAGGAGGTTGAATGAGCCCAAATAATTGTACATTTTTGGGGCTCATCATCACCCCCCTACTGAAAGTGTTGCTCATCCTCTGAGCAACCAATCTCTCTCCTCGTCTTTGATGGTCCTGGTGGCTTCCTTGGCTAGCATCTCAGCCGATTTCTCCTTTGGCTTCCCTCTTTTCAAACTTTCCTGTAGAAACTGTTCGCTGGCTTCCTGTAGAAACAGTCCTCTGTTTTCCTGTAGAAACAGTCCTCTGTCTTCCTGTAGAACAGTCTGCTAACTTCCTGTAGAACCAATTTCACTGATTTTACTTGCTTGGATGGGGGTGCCTTCTCCTTTCAGCTGGGCTGCGACAGCCTTCATCTTCTCCTCCTTCCTGCTCTTCTTTCTCACTGCCTGCTGCTTGTAACTCTGAGCTAGTGGGATTTGATGATTTGATTCCATTAATTAGGATCATAGCACAACATAAAATTGGAGCAATATGCCTGGTTGACCTCCATGGCCAAGCTAGGAATGTTTCCAAAGCAGAAGATCAACAAAATGCTATATGAATCACTTGCCATAATGTGGCAGCTTTCATGGATGCCTAAAGAACCCATGGGAATATGGAGCTAGGGAAACATGCAGCAGAATGCGTTTTTATTTGGACTCGTTGTATCCAGCAACTTATGTGCTGCTATAAAACATTTATGCTGCAGCTGGCAAGTAGACTTATGTAACAAAGGTAAGAAATATGAGGAATTACAATGGGTGAACAAGGAATCTGGATGGACTTGGATTGTGCTAAAGATCAAGAGGCGTGCATTTATCATAGCAGATATATAACACCGAGAACCCAAGATAATCTATGCAGCGTTGGGGAGGTTAACTGGACAGGTGAAGGTGACCAGCTATAATCATGAGTCCTCACACAAATTTTCTTCTGCATGATGTGGACGAACAGAATAACCATCATGCCATATCAATTGGAAGCTAATTATTGCTGCTGAATTGACCACATTTCAAATAGATTCATTACAACCCTTCATCTATGTGAGACTGGAGATTTGCTTATTTGTAAACAGAAAGGTATCTTGGCCTTAAAGACCTAATTGCAGTGAGGATTTGATGAAGCCAAAACTTGTAACAATTTTTCTTTTGCTGCAGAGGATGACATAAATTGCACAAGTTAACAACCACTCCACGAAATCAAGCCTTCACAGTCTTGGAAGTCACAAATGCAAATCCCTGTTTGGTGAAAAATACGTACAATATTAACCAAGACAAATACAGCCAAACAATCTAGGCCTCGGAAAAACATGCATAAATCTCTAAGAATAGAGGCATTTTAAACTGCCCATCCTAAAGAAATATGATGTATATTAGATTTGTAACCTAGATTCGTTGGTATTCTCATCATATGCAACTGGACCTTCTACCTCTTTACTCATTTTCATTTGACTCGGAAGCTTTCAACTTCACACAAGAGTTTCTAGTCAAGCTACTTGGTGAATATCTTGACCTATCTTTGCACATAATTTCAAGGTCTGAGCCTTCACTCACATATGATTGATCAATTTCTTGATCAGATCCACTTTCAGGGCCCTGCAACTTCCTTCACTAAAGGAACAATCAGAAGACAAAGATGTATCGTCATTTATATCAGCGGAACTTTGAATCTGACACAGACTACCTGGTTTTGGTAAAGATTCTATAACCTGGAGCTGTGTGTTGGACAATGTGAGAAAGGGAACCAGGCAAGAAAACCCGAACATTGCTTCCTTGATGCAACAACGTAGCCAGCTTGGGTGAAAAGAACATGCTTTGCAAGTGCAAGTTGAACAACCGTCTTTGAATTTCAGCTGAGCGCTTAGACTTCTGCGTGATTTTTGGTTGAGTGAGGTGGCCAAGACGTGTGCTGGCCCATGCAACTGTTGTCTCCACTGCAGTGTTTAACTATTTGTTCTCTGCTGTTAATCTCATCCATCAAGCACGCTGAAGTTTAACTGTCCATCACTACCCGTTTTTTAAATTTCCACGTGAGTGAACTGTCCACGTGTACTGCGTGACTGCTAGAGAACTGGACATCAAGTGAACCTTCCTAAATTCGTGGCTTAATTCCATCACTCCATTCGTTCATGCAGTTCTTGAATTAGATTCATGCAATAGAGGAATAGGTTTTGTCACGTACCTGAAGCCAAACGGCTGCTTGTGAAGCTTCTTGCTGCTGCATGCTCTGATTCTGCTGCTGCATGCTTGGATCCTTTGATTGCATGAGGCTTGGCTAATGATTTTTGATTGCTTTTCCTTGTGCAGGTGTCCTCTGGCCAGATCTAAGCTGCATGCAATCGTTTCCACGTTCAACTCTGCCCGTTCAAGCTGCTGCTGCTGCATGGTCACAAAACCAGAACTTCTTTTTACCATTTCTCCCAAACGGTAGATCGGATTGATCTGAAACTTGGTGAGCATGTTCCTACCATCATTATGCATCTCCCATAGCAAATTCGTGATCAATGGATACACGGATTTCGAGAAAAATGGAAAATGGCTGAAGATTTCAGAGGTCAATTTCTCGGAAACCGTGCATCGGAATCGGCTGAAACTGCTTGGGTAGGTTACTATCACCCATGTGCATCTCCCTATGAAACAAGTTTTGAAACGGATGCACGGTTATGGAGAAAATGCAAAAATGGCTGATGGTGATGGAGGCTGATTTCTTGGAAACCGTGCACCGGAATTGCATGAAACTGCTGAGGCATGTTGTCATCAACCTTGTACAATTCCCCATAAAACGGTTTGTCAAATGGATGCATGGTTTTCAAGTTAGGGCAAAAACAAATTGTGCTCTATGTATTTTTGCTTCAAGGCACTTCGCATTTTGGTTGCATGGTATGACAAAATGAATTTTGGCTGTGATGCAGGTATGGAGATGATGGAGGAGGAGTTGGAAGATTGCATGAGGGCTTCTGAACCCTTGAGGAAGCTACCATGCTTGCCAAACCACTTTTTGGAATGCATGCCTAGTTTCCCACAATTTCTACAGGAAGTTCCTGTAGAAACACAATGAGAAGCACAAGGAGGTGAAAAAAATGATGGATAAAGGCACGGGATGGACACACAAGTGCTTGTAGGCCTGATCAACAGATTCCCACCATCAGATTCACTTTTGAAATTGGATTTGGCTCGTCCAAAGGTTCTACAGGATGTTTCCTGTAGAAATACAGAGCTTCCTGTAGAAGGCACAAGAACAATTACTTTGACCTTGATTTGAGTGCTCCTCCTGTCATAAAACGTCCTTCTTGCAACCTGCAATGTCATTGCTGCAACATGAAATTATTCAATGGAGATTAGCTTTATTTTTCTTTTTCTTTTTCTCTTTTTGGAAAACAACTAGGGCGCCTCATGGAGGTTTTCACCCTAATTGCCTGCCTTGGGCGCCTCCAAGGGAGGTTTTCACCCAAAGATCTTATTCTCTTTTCTCTTTTTTTTTTCAACCCATTGACCGCCTCATGGAGGTTTTCAATCAATAAGCCAATCTAAGGCACCTCCGAGGAGGTTTTCACCTTAGATTTCTATTTTCCTTTTTTTTCATTTTTTTCTTTTTCATTTTTTTTCTTTTTTCTTTTTTTCTACCCTAACCTACTTGAAAAACAAATCATTTTCAAGTATAAGCCATGTGCACATCGAGATTAGAGAAAAGATGATGTGGAGGCTTGAAATGCATGCTTGGATAGGTATCCAGATCTCAGAGACCAAATGATCTGACCTTGAAGGGATCAAACATAGCTGAGGAAGAGAGTACTGCTGCAACTTAGTGACTGTCTGGAACCATGTCTCAATATAGCTTTGATATCCTTGGTCCTTTTGCTGATCTAGATCATTCTTCATGTCACCTTCTATCATGACTTTCTCATCTTCCTCTTTTTGCTGATCTTTCTCTTGAGTACATGGAGGATTTGATGGTAACCATGAAGGAACTCTCTCGATCTCTGATTCTGATCTATTCTCTTCATCAAGTGCATCCCATGGTTCTTTGATCTCCTCTTTTGAATATTCTTTTGCTGGATGCGGTCCTTCAATGTTTGCAATATAGTCTTTGCTTTGCAACACTCTTCCTGAGCTATGGTGAAGATCATTGGGCTCAAGAGGAGTTGTTTGGATATGTTGTGCCTCAGATTTGCAATGGGGTTGAGCTGCTCCATTGTGTGGTTTTGGAAATGGTACGGGTAGTTGAATGGAGGTGTGAAATTGAGATGGAGATGGATGGCATTGTGGTTGGGTAGGCATTTGGGGTTGCCTTGGTGGAGGAGGAGGCGATGGTTGTGGATGAGCAGCTGGTGGAGGAAAATGAGCGGGATGAGAGTTGTACTGGGGCGTCCACTCCTGATGAGGTGCATTCCACTGAGGTTGTGGCTGAGCATAAGAGTGAAACGGATGAGTAGCTGGTTGGGCATAATATGGATCTGTGAAGGAATAAGGAGGAGGTGTGAACCAGGAAGGATGAGCAGGGGGACCCCAAGAAGGCATGAAGGTGGCTTGGTAGGGATCATAATAGGTCTCAGGTGTCCCTGGCAGTTCCTGCTGGTAAGATCTAGGTCCATGCGGCCAACTTTGGTTCACGTAATAGAGTGATTCAGTGGCTCCTTTGGCTCTCTGATATGCAACTTTGAATCTGGGTAAGGAAGGGCACTGATCTGTAGGATGGTATTCTTCACAGATGAAACACACTTCTAGAGGGTGCATTGGACATTCGTTCCTAGGATGCTTTCTAGTGCACCTAGGACAAAAAATGGCCAAAGCCCTCTTGGCTTCTTCTTGCTTCTTTTGGATCCGCAAGGTATCCAGTTGCATGGCAAGAAACTGCCTCATATCACTCTTGAAATCTTCGATCTGATTTGCAAATTCATCTTTGGACAGGGGACTGCTCCCAACATTTCTGCTTGTAGCCATTTGCTTCAGAGGAATGTTTCTTCTTCTTCTCCCATAGAGGTTCTTCAGATATGTCTTGATGTCCACCCAGGGGTTCTTTCATCACAGCCATCGAAGAATAACGTTGGCTGTGTGAAGCAGTGGGGGTGTTGTGCAATCATTTTTCTAACTTATCTCTACTCCTACAAAGCATGAAATGAAATCTTTTTGGTTGATTTTTTTGTTTTTTCTACTTCTACCTGCAAAACTAAAATAGATTGAACTGCAACTAACTATCTTGCTGAAATGAAAATGCGGAATTGAAATGAAAGCAGGAAAGGACTAATCTATTTTGCTCAAATGAAATTGCAGGAGTGAAATGCTAGGCTACGCTTGCGAAATTGAAATACTAATCTACGCTTGCAGAAATGAAATGCTAATCTAGGAAAGCAGGAAATGCTAATCTATGAAAGCAGGAAATGCTAATCTATGAAAGCAGGAAATGCTAATCTATGAAAGCAGGAAATGTCTATGCTACTTTTGCAGAATGGAAATGAAATAAACTACTTAGCAGAAGGCAAGAGTAAGAAAATAGAAGAAAAGCAACAATTACTAATACTCTGCCGCTTCCCCGGCAACGACGCCAAAAATATGGTGGGCTCCAGTATTGTAGCAATAATGCTACAACTCCTGGAGCTTCCTATCTCTAATTTTATCAACCCGGTAGTTCGTACAAACTTGGAAGCGACGGTGCTGTATGCACAAGTACTAGCTCTTGTCGCAGCTGTCACTTGGTCAGCTGGCACAAGTTCGCTAGGGCTCAAGCCAACTTCTATCTGTTCTCAGAAGAAGCTTTCTAAATGATGGACGAAGGCTATCTCAAGGGAAATTGATCTACTTTGCAAAAATGAACTGAAAGCCAACCAAAGCATGGAAACCCTAGTAAACCCTAATCTGACTAGCTTAATCTCTATGATGCCATGGTGGGAGTGCAAATGTCTAAGAATGATGCCATTACCTCTAGTAATATGAAATGCATGAACTTAACTACTTCTATTGAAAATAACATTATTTTTGCATTTTTTGCTTAAGTGGTTGGAGTTATTATGACTTGTTTCTATTTAGGTTTTGACTGTGCAGGGGTGGTGCGAAGGGAGAGAAAGCTTGGGAAAGGTCAGGAGGGCTAGGAGAGGTCCCAGAGGATCCCTAGCATCAGTCCACAGAAGTCCACAACGTTCAGGTGCTCGGCAACCGAGTTTGCAGGCTTCTACAGGATGTCTGCAGGGGATTCTACAGGAAACTCAGGAATTTCTACAGGATGTTTCGAAATGGGATGTTTGAGGATGGATGGTTGATGGAAGATGCATGGATGGTTATGGAGGTAGGATGGGGGTCTGAAGTGACCCAGGACCTGATGGATGGAGTGGTGAGATGATGTGGAAGGCTGACTTGCATCAACGAAGGTGTAGGCAATGGAAAAGTAAGAAGGTAGGGTTACGTGGCAAAAGAGCAGATGGGAGATGAGGAAACAGACTTGGTGATGGAGGAGCTGATCTGGATGAGGCTCAGATGAACGAGGAGGTGATGAAGGTGATAGAGATGCCCTGCACAATGCTCATTCAAACGAATCAATGAATCCTTGCAAACAAACCAAGTCCTAGCTAACTTAATCCAACTGTCAATGAAATGAATAAACAACAGCTTTGTTTGGAAAGAGAACCATGTACATCACGTGAGTAAGAACATTCAAAAAGATCTAAATGCATGACAAACTCCTACCAATCGATTCTAACCATAAAAAGCTACTTTAACCATAAAAAACAACCAAAATAACAAAGCAAGATCTAAAGAGAAGATTTCATTTTGAGAACGCAGCAAACACATAAAGATAAACAAGGGAGGTACTGAGCGCTTGAGATGGGCCCAACCCCAAGAGCTACAGCCTCCCAAGAGAGATTTAGAGCTGGTGCAAAGCTGGATTCATCTTTATTAAACAAGAATGAAGAGTTACATAAAAACTGTCCACAAGAAGAACTTGAACATGAGCTAAAAGCAAGGCTAATCCATGGCCTACAAATCAAATTACAAAATGACTGCAACGAAGCTATGAAATGACTAACTACTAGCTACTATATACTGGCTAACTAGCTAACCAAATTGACTAACTGGCTACAAAATGACTAACCACTAGCTAATCCCAAAAATGACTAACTGAAATGAGGTCTTAAGCCCTCTTATTTATACAATTTGAGGACCCAACAATCCTCCTAAAATTTAGGGACTTGGCTGCCCAAGACTTGTAGTTAACAGCAGTCCAACTTGACTTGCTTGGCTGCCCTTGAGCTGATTGATTCGGTGGCCCTTGAACTCCGAGCTGATGGTGGAGAATTTGAGGTAAGGGCCCATAAATGAGGGGGACACCTTCCTACAAATCCTCTAGCTTGTTCTACCACGAATTTGGCTGCCAAGTGCTCATTAAGACCTTCAATTTTGTCTCCAAGTTGACCAAAAAGGCTACACAAAGCACCCATTAGACTTGTTGGCATAATGACTAACCAAATTCACTCTATTAACATAAAAATAATAAAAAACATGCAATAAACAAATGTGAATGGTGGATTAAGCCAAATTAGGAGGTTGAATGAGCCCAAATAATTGTACATTTTTGGGGCTCATCACAAGACTATCCATAGGTAGTAAGATATTGACCAACTATTCTGTTTCAGGCTTGCTTTCATGCACATAAGCTAATAACCCCACTTGTTTCTTCAATCTCAAGATAATTCCCGAGGGATCGTATTGCCAGTTGTCATCCTGCAGCAATCCAAACGACAACATTTCCCTTTTCATGGTATCTATAGCATTTTTACTTTTAGAAATTAAAGGTGTAATAGAGTACGGATATTTGAAAAGTGGTCCCTTTTTCTTAGAAACATAATGTAATTCATTTACAACAATATTCCATCTGAGCATCTCAAAATCAAACAATAAGGGTGAAACATACTTTGGTAATTGGAAAGGTTGTTTTTCAAAACCATACAAATGAATTAAAGTGAAGTCAGGGTACAAGAACCAACTTCCTATACTCTGTTCTCCAGTAAGTCTGAGTATCCTCCTATGCTCTTCTGAATTTCTGTCCATAGTTTCTTCCGTAAGTTTAACTTTCAAATAATATGTGAAACAACCTATATATTGAGCATATGAGTTGGGAAGGCGATCTAGATATATTACATTTGTCCACCGATATATTTCCTTTTCTTTATCATTCACATCTGTAATACTTAGGATAAGCTTAGTAGATAGGAAGTAGGAAGGATAATTGAACATAATCAAATGAATCAAATATGTACAATGACGACATGAGCTGAATGGGATGGAAGTAGAGAGATCGACTATGATGAATCAGAGTAAATACTTAGGAAAATCAATTACCTACTGGTTCAGCTTCAGGGTAATAAGTCGAATGGCCAAGAAGATGGATTTGTCCATTTTCAAATCGCCCACCAACCAAAACATGATAGAAAATAGAGAATTCAAAATTTGATAGAAGGGTTTTGAGGAATTGGCTGGTACAAGGAACTACAAATTCAATTTTGGGTCAGGGATTTGGTGTAAAACTTTTAAAAATTCCACTTTATCTTCTTCAACCTAGGTAATAAATTCTTGATCTATCCCTTTGTTTGTTATACCAAATCCTTGGGTCGGGGTGCCAATCATTTTGGAAATTATTTCTTCACTCAGTCTCAGGAAAACCTTTCAGGTCGAAGGAGATAAAATAGTATGTTTTTCGGGTTTGAAGTTCTCGATGAGCAACAAGGTTGTGTCCGGGTCAAAACGAATTGGGGTTAGCGTAGTGTCTAGAACCCCAGACTTTATCAGACATTGGTCTTCGTCCGAGATGCTCGAAGAGGAGGTCAAGGTTCTTTTAAGCGTAATTATGTCCATTTGACAAGCCTTAGTATCCCTCACAACAACTAATCCATTAGCTAGATCGTCCCTAGACAATAATTCCAAAATTTCAAACCTCTCAAAAGCCAAATTACCAGTTGAATGAAAGGTAGAGCAAGCAGAGGAGAGCTTACCTCGTGAGTGGTGACAATGAATCGAAATTTAATCTACACAGAAGCTAGCTTCTGTTACTAATAGGATCCCAAGAGACATGCAAGAGAAAGAGATGAAGATCAACGAATAATGGAAAGTTGGCAATATTATGATTTAATCAGGTTAGAATATTATTAATGAAATACGACAATTTTTGTGCGGTAATTGGCGAGCTTGACGTCTGAAAAGATGGGTCCCATCCATCGGGCGAGAGAGATTGTTTAAATGTCGTGCAAATATGGGTTCAACGACCGTCGATAATAAATAATTTGTACGGCTGAGATCACATTGGGTCTGAGGGAGGGATTATCTACCTTGCATTTTTGGGCCTGATATGAATCAACAACCATTAGATTGGTTTAGATTAAACAGTTGTGATCCATTGGGTGGAGGCCATATGTTTAACACTCGTGCATTTTACATGTGATAAGGTAAATCGAAGCATTGATCCTTCATCGAACGACTTAAGGCCAAGAAATTTATTAAACTTATGTTCATTGGGGATGGGGAAAGGATTAAAACTTACGTTCATTGGGGACGGGGAAAGGATTAAAGCTTACACATATTTTGACTCGATGAACTAATTTTTGTCGTTGATTTCGAGAGGAGTAGGATAAATAATCCAATTTATGAACTTGATATCACCCTTACGAATTTAACAAATTTTAAAGGATTTTCAATTAGATTTATCATTATTATCTTGGGAAGTTTAGAAGGGGGGTGAATTTCATGTATAACATAACACACATGCATAAATAATACGTATAAGCACTTACATGCATTCATGATGATCACATCCCGACAATATCACCATCAACTTCTGCATGACATCACAATGACAACCATGACCACCACCATGCATACAAAACAAAGACATAGACCACAAGCATAAGGACACATATGAAACTGACATGTACACATGACAACACATTCATCCAAGGATAATGGAAACCCAACATCATCCAAAGAGAACATAACCATGTTTTGAGACCACTCTATGGTATCAGATATCACCCAAAGAGAACGCAACCTGCTCTGATACCACTTTGTAACACCCTCCTCCCACATTTACCAAAAATAACTGTAAAACCAGGGTAAACACGTGATGAAGAGTTACTATGATATGATTAAACTCCCCATGTATAGTTAAGGAAGTGGAACCGACAAGACAAGACCAATCTGAAATTCCTTGGGAGCTACAAAACCTTCAGGAAAAAACCAACTCTTCCAGGTGGCCAACCCCTGAGACAACTTGACGTTTTGCTGATATGGACCCATAGTTGCTCCCATGACAAGCCATGCATGCGACTCGGACCCTCTAGTCACTCCCAAAAAAAATCATGCATGCGGCTGTGGCCTTTTTTAGGCAGTTCTCTGCCAGCGACCCCAAATTTTATGCCACCTTTTTTAGGGCCAGGACTCATGCCACTACCCAAAACTTCATGAAACTTCTAGAAAAGACAATTAACATTGAGATAAGGTTAATAATTCAAACACTTGATCAAAGAATTGATCTAACCCCTACAAGCCATGACAAGAATTTTGTCAAACATATTGTAAACATGTAATCTATAGGTCATAATAATAGATTTGAACATAGGGATCTCATACTTATCTGAGAATCGTAAAGGAGAGTTGATATCTCCTCCCAATAACTACATTGCTATCTATTAGGTCATTTATTCATTATTATTTCATCTACTAACCAAAATATGATGAGATTCATACATAGAGATTATCATAAAACATGTTATAACTGCCAAATAGCCAAAGATACATCAATTATGAAGTAATCATTAAAGCCATATAATGATAAACACATTTACTCATAAAATACCAAAGGAAAAGGATCTCTTATTAACATATGCAAATCCAACCAAGTCAGGTAATTCCACGTACCAACCGACCATAGATTAGGCTGAACCAAATCTCTCTTTCAACTAATCACCCTCGCGCCATATTACAAGCATGAATGTGGGATCTCATGAAAAAAATCAAGCAAAAACAAACCAGGGCTTCCAGAGGCAAAACCACCTCAACCCTCAACTACTGATTCCACCTCACAGTTGGAAATCACTAACCATCACCAGGTTGTCCTCTACCAAAGCTGTCCAGGGCTCTAGAGCATTTGTTCCAACCAATAGTTCTAGGACTAGTAACTCAACCTACAACTGCTGCCAGGCTCCAAAGTGTTTGTCCAACCAGGGCTTGTAGGACTAGTAATTCAACCCACCAAGGGCTCTAGAGTGTTTGTCCAACCAAGGCTTCCAAGACTAGTAACTCAACCCAAGCTGTTAAAGGGCTTCCAGAGCATTTGTCCAACCACGGCTCCAAGAACTAGTAACCCAACCCACAACCATAAGGAACATGAGAACCAACCAAAAAACAAAAGGAAAGAAACCCACAACACCATGACTATCCAGGAAATGTCAAGGCTAAGCAAAACCACTGTCAATCTAGGCAATCCTCCTTGCCAAAGATAGATCATAACATGGAAACCACATGCATGTGCCATGCATGCCAAAACTAGCAAGGAAACCATACATGCAACACAGTACCTGCAAGCAAAACCTGCTGTCGCTGCTGATCCAGGTGTCCTCTTGTGATTTCCTACTCTTCCTTTTCCTTCTTTCCCCAAATTCCAAGTATGCCACACTCCTACAAGAGTGATCCAAGAAAACTCTAAGTGTCCAAGAGTATGAGAGAGAGAACATGTGAGAGAGAGAGAGAGCTCCAAGCTAAAACTAACAAAAGGTTGTGAACTGATCCTCTAAATCCTTTTTATCATTGAGGCCTTTATTTTCTTCATTTTCCACTATTTTCCTTCATTTTCCTCCTCAGATGCAACCTGTGACCTTCCACCTTCCTTTTCTCCTATTTTCTATTATTTTCATAAATAAAATGCCAATAAATGCTTTATGCCTTTCCAAATCCTTTTCCAATTTCCATAACCATGAATAGATCACAATTGATCCCCATCACTATGTTTTTTTCCTAACATTCATCTTGGAATACGTGACCCATGACCTTGGTTATTATTTTGCCTTATTAGCTTTATGACATGGATCTTTAACAAGGGATGTTACACTTCTGAACTGTGTTACAATGAGGTTCAGAGGCCTTTTTATCATGAATAAACATTAAGAAAACATAAACATTCAAAAACCTAACCCTAGGAGATGAAGCGCTAAAAGGTATGGGCCCCGATGGGGTTAGTTGGAAAATCAACTTCCTGGGGTCGTAAGTTTGGCATACAATCTCCATTTTGCGTGCACAATAACCTGTTAGAAAGGTATACCTGAGGAAAAAAACTTTCAATTGCCAATGTTAGGTGAACACTCAAGTTTGTCTGTTTTCCTTAAAAAACACCATTTAGGGCCTCAAAATGGGTCCATAAGTTTAGGACTCGAAAGCTGCCAAAAATAGAAAACTGTTGAAATAGGAAATTGTACTGAAAAATAGGAAATTATTGAATTGAGGCTTCTGTGATCCATAATAGTTGTAAGTAGAACTTCAGCGAAAATCACATGAGGAAAGACCTTTGTCGACGCGTTTCGAACCAACCAGTGTGGTTCATCGTCAGGACAAGTTGAAGAAACAGATCCAACTTAGCATGTTAAATAGTCTGAGCAGAGACTCCAACGGCTAAATCGACCAACGACTAATTTTGACCTACGGACCCAGGTCAAATTACTATTCATTAATTTAACATTATTATTATTTTTAATATTAATACATAAAATATTTTTAATGGTTAGTTTTAAAAATTAATTAATTAATTAATATATATATATATATATATATATATATATATATTAAAGTTATAATATTAGGTTATTAATATAAAAGTTAGGATTCAAAATAAATAAAATACTATTAGCGGTTAGTTTAAGAAGATAATTCACTTATTTATTTAAATTATTCACTAATTATTGTTAATATAAAACATATATATTAATAATATATATATCTATATATATATATATATATATATATATATATATATATTAAAATCATATAGTTAAGGTTAAAAATATCAATAAATAAAATAATTTAAATGGTTAGTTAGAAAAGGTAATTTATTTAATTTAATTAAATTATTTGTTATTATATATTAATAATATAAGTAATTTTTTGTTTAATTAAGTTATTTATTAAATATAATTAATACTATATTAGTAATATAGTCTTGATATTAATATATTATTAATATTAGTAGTCAAAATATTATTATTAATTTACTATTATTAATATTAATATTAATATTGATATTAATATTATTATTATTTATGGAAATAAGTTAAATTAGGTAAAATATATAAATAAATAAAATACTTTTAATGGTTAGTTAAAAAAAAAATCTTTAATTTAATTATTTATTTAAATTAATTTATATATATATATATATATATATATATATATATATATATATATATATATTAAAGTAATAATGATTATTAAGATAAAAGTTAGGTAAAAGACAGTTGAAAAATAAAAATAAAAAAATAAAAATAAATAAATAAATAAGCAAATAAATAAATAAACGAATAAATTAACAAATAAATAAATAAATAAATTAATAAATTAATTAATTAAATAATAATAATAATAATAATAATAATAATAATAATAATGTAAAAATAGGGTATATAAATAAATGAATAAATAAAACAGAGAGAACGACAAAAAAGGGGAGGGACAGGGAAAAGACCAATAGAAACCACAGAGCAAAATGGATCAACCCCAGGAGGAAGGAAGGCTCCAGGGGGAACACAGAAAACTAAGACGACAGGGCAGGGATCCAACAGCTACTGATTTTCCAGCCGTCATCTCTATTGAGATTGTTAGGCCTTCTTTCAATCTCAATAGCTTCCTTGAATTTACGATGATGGAATTGAGCAATCTTAGCAACAACCTTGGCCTCCTCAATACAAACCTGATGCTTGGTCTTTTCCACATGCTCTGCTAACGCTGAAGACTTGGTTCTCCCATGTCTTAGGTCAGCTGCATGTTCGCTTATCCTCTGATGGATGGAGCGTCCTGTTTCCCCGATATAGGGGGTTCCACAAGAACAAGGGATCAAGTAGACACCCTTCATGTCCATAGGGTCAACAGGACCTTTCACCGATCAGAGGTATTTACGAATGGTGTTGAGGGGCCTAAAGGTAGAAGGGATATCATACCTCTTAAAGATCCGAGCAATTTTGTCTGTGGTTCCTTGAACATAGGGAAGATGGACCCCTAGTCGGCGCTCCTTCGGTTCTTTATTAATCATGGCATTTTTAGAGGCTTTAAGGAAAGCCTTCTGACCTAGGCGCCTACTGTAGCCATTCTCCACAAAGACATTAAGGAGATGGGATCTCTCCTTATCAAAGCTCTTATTATCAGAAATCCTCAGGGCACGAGTAGCAAGGGTGTTAAGAACACCCATCTTATGAGCAGGGAAATGATGGGAATCGGCATGAAGATATTGCTCAGTATGCGTTTTCTTACGGAATACTGAGTGGGAGAGAGAGCCATCCATATTCTTAGAAATAAGAATATCCAAGAAAGGGAGGCAAACATTGACCTCTTTTTCCATGGTGAACTTAATGGCAGAGGACTGACAGTTGAGGTGATTGAAGAAGCGATCCAGCTCCTCTTGGCCATGGGACCAGATGACATTAGTGTCATCTACATACCTTCTCCAAAGCTTAGGAAGGAGACGAGCCGAGGCTAGAGCTTTGGCCTCGAAATCTTCCTTAAAGAGATTGGTGACAATAGGGGAAAGGGGGGAGCCCATGGCAACACCACAAGTCTGTTCAAAGAACTCACCCTCGAAACAGAAGAAAGTGGAAGTGAGACAGATCTCAACCAGATGTGCGGTATCGGGATCCGTAAGGCGATAGATCACTTCCAAGGCCTCCTTTATAGGGATGCAGGTATAAAGGGAGACCACATCAAAGCTGACCAGGATGTCCTCAGGGTCAAGTTTAATATCTTTAAGCTCCTTAATGAAGGATGCAGAGTCTTTCACGAAGGACTCAGTGCGGCCAACCAGGGGCTTAAGTTTCAGGGCGAGGAACTTAGCTAGAAGGTAGGTCAGACCACCAATGGTATTGACGATAGGCCTCAGAGGGACCCCTTCTTTGTGAATCTTAGGTAACCCATAGATCCTAGGAGTAAGGGGACTGCTCTCAATGAGTTTGTGGCTTAGAGAGCCCACAGAACTACTGGACTTGATGGCGAGAGCCACAGTCCTAGAAACTTTCTTAAGAGGGTTCTTGGGCAGTTTTTTATAACTGCCACTATTGTAAAGATGATCTAACATCTTCTTACGGTAATCATCCTTGTTAAGGATGACCGTAGCCCCTCCTTTGTCAGCCTTCAGAACGACAATGTCTTGGTTATGATTTAATGATTTAAGGGCAGAGAATTCCTCCTTGCTGAGGTTCTTCTGAGGGGGCTTAACCTTCCTAAGGACGACAACACAATCCTGCCTGATAGTGTCCTTGGTATTGTCCGGAAGATCCCTAATCCTGTATTCTACATCGCAAATAATGTCATCCACCGGGATTCTTCTAGGGGCAAGGGCAAAGTTTAAACCTTTGCCTAAAAGACTAAAAAACAGAAGGGGAAAAAGAAAAGCTAGAGAGGTTAACCACTCTTTTATTCAGGGAAGAAGGGGGAGAATGAACCTGATTCACAATCAAATTCTCAATGTTAAGGTTATTAATATTAATACCAACATCAATGTTATTATTAAAAGAATCTTTGTCCTTAGGGTATAAAGTATTATTATTAATGTCACATAAATTAACCTTAATATTACCCGAATTTTTTTTATCCAAAATATTGTTATTATTCTTATGCTTAATACTATGCTTAGATAAATTCTTATTACTAATCTTATTATTATTAACATTATAATTATTAATCTTACAAATATTCATATTATTCGTATACATCATATTAATATTATTATTATAATGGTTATTCTTGCAAATATTATTAAAATTATAAAAATCCTTATTATTAACAACGATGTCATTATTATTATCTAACTCATTGTTATCGATAATATTGTTATAAGTATGAAAACCATTCAACTCATACCTCGTCTTCTTACCAATCGTATTAAAATTGAAACCATTCAAGGGCGCGCTATGAAAACCAACGAGAGACTCAGGAGTGACACCCGCTGGTTTTCTGCAATGAATATAGGCAATGATTACTAGAGTCCAAAAGATTGAATTTACCTGCAATGCCAAAGCTATGAATGGCATACTCACTGCCTACCTAAATCAAAACTAGTCAAGGTCATGGATTGCACTACTAAAAAACCAATATGGGACAAGATGTGAAACTGCTATGAAGGTGACAAGGTGAAGTAAGCCAACCTTTAGGGTTTTAGAATGCAATTTGAGTCTTTGAAGATGCACGATGATGAAGATATTGCTAAATACGTTCTTAGAGTTGACGAAGTTGTGAATATAATAAGAGGTATTGATGAAGATTTAAAAGAGCCAATAATAGTCCAAAAGGTGTTGAGATCTCTCCTTGAGAGATTTAATCTAAAAGTTTCAGCCATTGAGCAAATGACAAATCTCAAGTCTCTCACATTAGATCATCTTCTTGGCACTCTTATTGCCTATGAGATGAGGATTTCTAATGGAAAGTCTACAATAAAGGAGTCAATCTTGAAAGCAGACATGATCTGAAAATGAAGATCTTAGATTACATTTCAGGTATTACAGATTCATGTGCATGGATTTACCTACATTACTTAGTGCAACGGATCGATAAGATTGCGAATAATATAGGCAATGAAGCAGTTAAAGAAACATAATAGACAAACACACATAACACAACAAATTTAATATGGAGTTCACCCAAAACTCCTGGGCTACGTCTCTTGGTCCAGCCTTCAGTGGTGACCTCTCTATTATGTCTTCAAGAGGAGAGTTTTACAAAAGTGAGCTCAATTTTAGTCTCAACACATAGATACAAAACAACAGGAGTTTACTTGAATCTCTCAAGTCTCTTTGAGTACACAGACTCATTTTCTGTCTCTGTTTTCTCTCTGTCTCAGCATTGCTTGTCCTCTGTCTCTGTCAGTCTATGGCTTTAAAGCCAATCAACGATGTCTGTTCGTTTCCCCTTCTTGGGCTTTCTGGCTCCCGGCCTCTGTTCGCTCGAATCCCCTTTTGAGCATTAGCAATCATGGCATAATGTCTTCAGGGAAGGTGGCCACCTGTTCTGCAACGGAAGGGACCATCGGGCCTTTGAAATCCCCAAAAACTGCATTTTCTATTTACACAGAGAAACACTATAAAACATGGGAAAAATTAGTCAAATCACTATTCATCGGATTTCAAATATTATGAATTCTGCTCTATATTCCATCGGGTACGCCTTTTAAATCGCTATCGCATATCCACCGTTGATCTGCGTGATCCTGATCTAACGACTGAGATTCATTTCGGGCGGCTCATGCGTACGGGGGTTAATCGTCCGAAAAGGGTGGTTTTCCCTCTCCGACGCCTAGCCATGTGGCAGCCAATGTATGGGCTTGGGCAGAGTCCGGCCAAAACCACTTACCGCCTACGGCCTGCCTGAAATCCCGCTCGTTTCGTGGTTTTCCTTTGTATTTGAAAAATACATTAAAACATTGAAAATCCCGTAAAATGGCTCATATCGGACTTGAAATAATATACACTTCATTAATAAACCCTTTCAGGTCCGGTTTCATCGCATCGGCGCATTTCCTTTATATTTCATTAATTTTAGCGGAAATGCGAATACACAGGAAAATGTTGTTTTCTGGATCTCAAAATATATAAAATATCATCTGTAACCTCATCGGGTCCGGCTATCACAAGTCGCGTTGGTTATCGGCCCCGCTCCTTTGTAATGCTCCGATGCGATACTGCGATGCGATACATATCACAATCGCACATCGCATAGTCCTCGGGCTGTTGTAAGCGCTCCCTTGTAATTTTCCAATGTGATATGGCGGGTTAACCTAGGCCGTCGATTTGCGCGCTTGATCGATGGTCCTTGTTGACCCTGCTGATCACTATCGCAATATTTATATGGTCTTCTCCGATAGCCTCCCCCTGCCTTCGCCGATTGCGACATGCCGATCGGATCTGGACCGTTGATCGGCTAGATCCGACGGCTCTTGTGCGTCATTCCTTTGACCTCTGATAGGCCTTATTTCACTGTTTTCTTCATGTTTTTGCCTCGCAATAGTGTAATCTGCATTTTTAAAAGGTTCTTCTTTTGCGATAGTTTTGAATGTTTAGAAGACTTTGAAGACTTAGAGGGTGTTTTGGATCATGCCTTCCCACTGAAAAAGCTTTTGGACCACCAAAAGTTGATTTTTAAGCATCAATCAAGTGAGGGTACAACTTCCTCACTTGTCCAATCTCTATCCATCTTGCACTGCTTGGCTTTGAACCTTTGAGTTTGATTCTGAGGTACTCAACATCCCCTCTACACGTAGTTCTCACCTTCCTGCCTAGAACTGTATCTTCCTGCAACTCATTGAGATATTTAGGCAACAGATCATCAATAGAAGGCAATTGACTTTGCTCTTTGGGATCTTCAATCAATGAAGGTTCAAACAATCTCAAGTTCTTTTCATTAACTACTGAATATATGTGCATGTAAGCTGGAAAATCAAGGCGAAAAGTGTTCTCACCAATTTTCTCAAGTATCTTGAAAGGCCCATACCTTATTGGCTTTGCTTCTTACCTTCACCTTGCATTCTGTCTTTGTTGATGTATAGCCAGACTTGATCAACAACTTGGAAGCTATGCTCAATTTGATGCTTATCATGCCTTGTCTTGTACTTGGCCTGGCTTCTTTCCAGCTGTTCCTACACTTCCTGGTGAATTTCTTGGCTCTGTTCAATGAAATTGGTTGCTTTGTCCACATCGATGTGTCCATCAACTACTATGTCTTTACTAAAGACAAAATCCAAGGGAGACCTTGGTGTAAAACCAAAACAAGTCTCAAAAGGAGATCTTTGTGTAGAAGAGTGTTTAGCACAATTGTAAGCATTTTTCACATAACATAAATGTTCATCCCAAAGCTTGAGATGCTTGCTGCAATAGCCCCTGAGCAACTGGATCACTATCCTATTGACCACCTCTGTTTGGCCATCTGTTTGTGGATGAAAGGTTGTACTCTTCTTCAGTCTAGTGTCCATCAATTCCCATAGACTTGACCAAAACTTCCCAACAAATCGGGAATCTTGATCAGATAGAATGGAAGTGGGTAACCCAAAATGAACCCATACATGCTGAAAGAACAAATTCGCTGTTTGTTCAGCTGTAATCTGTTTGTTACAAGGTATTAAAATACACATTTTTCTGAACTTGTCCACAATAACATATAAATAATCATGACCTTTTCTAGATTTTGGCAATCCCCCAACAAAGTCCATGGAAACACTTTCCCAAGGATGAGAAGGAATTGGAAGTGGAGTGTACAAGCCTAGTTTTCTATTGCTGGGCTTGCTTTTAGCACACATGGTACACCCTTTAATATATCTAGAAACTATTTCATGCATTCTTGGCCAATAACAGAACCTTTGCAGCTGTGCAACTGTTTTACTCACACCAAAATGACTTGATATTAGAGAAGTGTGTGCTTCTCAGATTATGTTAACTCTTTTAGTTTGAGGAATGCATAACTTTCCCAAATGATACAAGATTTGGTCCTTAACATGATAATCCAATTCTTCTACTTGTTTTCCATGACTTAAGGTTGCATATACATCTTTAAAATCTACATCTTGAGCATATTGTTCAATGTAGATTTCATGCAATACTGAGTTATGCTTAAGTATAGTAGATGCATTTATGATTGGTCTTGATAGCATATCTGCAACTTTATTGTGTATGCCTTTCTTATACCTGATGACTAGATGAAACTGTTGTAGAAAACCCATCCACCTATAGTGTCTTGATTTCTGCAATTTAGTTTGCGAGTGTAAATATTGAAGTGGTTGATGATCAGTTTGTATAACTGTTTCTTTGCCCATTAAGTAATGTTTCCACTTTTTCACACTCTGTACTAATGCATACAATTCTTTATCATATGTGGGATAATTAACTATTGCAGAATTAAATGTCCCAGAATGATAACATATGGGTTTACCATGTTGCATCAACACTGCTCTCATGGCATAGTCATTGGCATCTATTTCAATCTCAAATGGTCTTTGAAGATCTGGCAATGCTAGTACTGGTGCTGTACTAATTTTTTCTTTCAAGGTGTCAAAGGCTTTCTGCTGTTTGCCTCCCCACTGAAACACCTTGTTCAATCTTGTTAAAGCATGTAAGGGAGATGCAATCAAGGAAAAGTTAGCAATAAACTTTCTCCAATATTGTGCTGCTCCTAGGAAGCTCCTAACTTCTGTAATAGATTTGGGTTTAGGCCAATTCACAATGACTTCAACCTTAGAGGGATCTATCTTCAATTCACCACCCCCTACAATATGACCCAAATAATTTAAAGATGTTTTGCCGAATTCACATTTTGACAATTTCACATAGAGATTTTCTCTTTTCAAAACATCTAAAGTCTGCTTTACATGCTTCAAATGTTCTTCCCATGTTTTACTGAAAACAAGAATGTCATCTAAATATACAATTACAAAATCATCAATAAAAGGTCGGAGTACATCATTCATAACTCTCATGAAAGTGGCAGGAGCATTAGTTAAGCCAAAAGGCATAACTAGGCATTCATACAACCCTTGCTTTGTTTTGAAAGAAGTCTTCCATGCATCTTGTTCTGCAACTCTGACCTGATGGTAATCACTACGCAAGTCTAACTTGGAAAAGTAAACCCCTTCTTTCAGCTGATCTAATAGAACTTCAATGCGAGGAAGAGGATAACGATTCTTGATTGTTATTTTATTCAGTGCTCTGTAATCAATGCACATCCTCCATGAATCATCTTTCTTTCTCACCAACACAATTGGAGATCCACATGGTGATATGCTTGGCCTTATGAACCCTTTATCGAGTAGCTCTTGTACCTGCTTCTTGATCTCTGCATTCTCTAAAGCGGATAACCTATACATTCCGATGTTAGGCAATGGAGCATCTTGTTGCAAATGAATATCATGTACAATTTCCCTTTTGGGTGGCAGACCTTTAGGTTCTTGAAATAGGATATAATATTCTGAAACAACTTTTTCTAAATCAACTTTTTGTTTAGCATAACAGCTCTCAAATACATTGGTTTTATTAGGGTTCTTTTCCTTTACAACCATTAGTAAAAATTGCTTGCATGAATTTACAATTATTTTCATCTACCCTGAGTTTATGAGAGTATAATTATTTTTGAGTTGATGAGCTCTTACAATATATTCTATTCCATCTTTGGTGAGTTGATACTTATTTTCAGCTCTATAGAAAATGGCTTTTCTATCATACAAGTAAGGACTTCCTAAAACAATACCACATATATCCAAGGGAACTATATCTAACTAAACCTCATCTACAAATGTTGACCCAAATGCAAACCTAAGTTTACATTATCTAGTCACTTGTAGCTTTGCTTTATCGCATACCCAACCTAATGGATATGGCTTCTTGTGAGGTGTGGTTAGCAATCCCCACTTCTTTACAATTGTTTCAGAAATCAAGCTTACTTGTGATCCACTATCAAATAATGTATCAATCTTTTGATGCTTGGAAATAACTCTAATATGAAAAAACTCATGTCTTTTCCTCTCATTTTCTTAATTATCAATAGATTGTGCAAAATTACTAGTAGATGCTTCAGAATTTTTACCTTTTATGCCTGTGGCTGTGGTTGTTGTTTCATCACCTGATTCTGACCCCAAATCTTTCTAAATAGCAGCAACAATTTTCTTCTTCTTACAACCGAACTTCTTGGGTTTTAGCTCCGGATGCAAAGACCAACAGTGTTCATCATTGTGTCCATCCTTCTTGCAATGAGTGCATGAAGGTTTGTCTTTCTGTACAGCGTTTGCCTTCCTCTCTTTCCATTTTTGCTTCTTCTTCTTCTTTACCTTGTTCTTGCTTGCAGTGGGTTTTGATGATCCCCCAATCTTTGGGTTCACATTCTTGCCTCTAGCCTCTAGATGTGTAGCCTGAACGGATACCTCATCTATGCTAGTGGGGTTAAACATGAGAATGGTGTGCCTCAAATAGCTATGCATATCACCTATATACTTCAACGAAGTTTCAGGTGAGTCTAGAGAAATGCCTAGAATTAAAGCTCTTTTTCTAAATTCCTGGGTATAGCTTTGTACACTTTAGCCCTTTAATTGGCGAAGAGTTTGCCAACTCATCATCGCTTTTTGCATATAAGCTAGTGGATAGAATTTTTTTTTTAATGGCAGAAACAAATTCACTCCAGGTAGAAAGAATTTTACCATGCTTCTTCAAATCAGCTTGTGTCCTGCCTTCCCACCACACTAGGGAAATTCCTCCAAGGCGAAGGCTGGCCAGCTGAATCTTTCTCCTTTCTAAATCGATGTTCTGCACCCTACAATATACATCAATCTGTCTAATCCAGTTATCTAGCTTTTCTGCATTTAATTCTCCATCATAGATTGGCAAATCAAACTTTACATCTAATTTAATCAAAGATGTTTCCTTCTTTTTATTTTTAGGGCTAGAAGGAGGAGTTGATGGAGGAGGCTTTTCCCCTTTCCCTCTGCCTTCTGAATGAGCAAATAGAAGAGGTTCCTCTACTCCTTTGCCTTGTTCGGGTGTTGAGGTGCTTGCACCTCGATCCTTCTTAAATTCCCGATACATTTCTTCCACCATGGCTCTCATGGTCATGAAACTGTCCATGAACTGAGAGTCTGATTCCAAGGGAATCTCTTCTGCCATCTTTCTTCGAGGATAGACTCTTCCAATTTTTGGGTTAGCCTCAACCAATTCTCCTTCTCCTAATTTGAGCTTTGACCTAGTTAGCATTCAACAATCCAGCACAAGCTTGTCTGACCTTAGCAAACCTAAAGCTCTGATACCACTTGATCTGAAAATGAAGATCTTAGGTTACTTTTAGGGTATTACAGACTCATGTGCATGGATTTACCTACATTACTTAGTGCAAAGGATCGATAAAATTGTGAATAATATAGGCAATGAAGCAGTTAAAGAAACATAATAGACAAACACACATAACACAACAAATTTAATATGGAGTTCACCCAAAACTCCTGGACTACGTCTCCTGGTCCAGCCTTCAGTGGTGACCTCTCTATTATGTCTTCAAGAGGATAGTTTTACAAAAGTGAGCTCAATTTGAGTCTCAACACACATATACAAAACATCAGGAGTTTACTTGAATCTCTTAAGTCTCTCTAAGTACACAAACTCACTTTCTGTCTTTGTTTTCTCTCTGTCTCAGCACTACTTGTCCTCTGCCTTTGTCAGTCTGTGGCTTTAAAGCGAATTGGCATTGTCTGTTTGTTTCCCCTTCTCGGGCTTTCTGGCTCCCTGCCTCTGTCTACTCGAATCCCCTTTTGAGTGTTAGTAATCATGGCATGACGTCTTCAGGGAAGGTGGCCACCTGTTCTGCAACGGAAGGGACCATCGGGCCTTTGAAATCCCCAAAAATAGTGTTTTCTATTTACACAGAGAAACACTATAAAACATGGGAAAAATTTGCCAAATCATTGTTCATCGGACTTCAAATATTATGAATTCCGCTCTATATTCCATCGGGTCCGCCTTTTAAATTGCTATCGCATATCCATCGTTGATCTGAATGATCCTGATCTAACGGCTGAGATTCATTTCGGGCGGCTCATGGGTATGGGGGTTAACCATCCGAAAAGGGTGGTTTTCCCTCTCTGGCGCCTAGCCACGTGGCAGCCATTGTATGGGCTGGGGCGGAGTCCAGCCAAAACCACTTACCGCCTACGGCCCGCTCGAAATCCCGCTCGTTTCGTGGTTTTCCTTTGTATTTGAAAAATACATTAAAACATTGAAAATATCGTAAAATGGCTCATATCGGACTTGAAATAATATACATTGCATTAATAAACCCTTTCGGGTCTAGTTTCATTGCATCGGTGCATTTCCTTTGTATTTCATTCATTTTAGCGGAAATGCAAATACACAAGAAAATGTTGTTTTCCGGATCTCAAAATATATAAAATATCATCTGTAACCTCATTAGGTCCGGCTATCACAAGTCGCGTTTGTTATCGACCCTGCTCCTTTGTAATGCTCTGACACGATATATATCGCAATCGCACATCGCATAGTCCCTAGGTCGTTGTAAGCACTCCTTTGTAATCTGCCGATGCGATATGGCGGGTAAACCTGGGCCGTTGATCTGCGTGCTTGATTGACAGTCCTCGTTGACCCCGCTGATCGCGATCGCAATGTTTATATGGTCGCCTCCGATAGCCTCCACCTGCCTTCACCGATTGCGACATGCTGATCGGATCTGGACCATTGATCGACCAGATCCGACGGCTTCTGTGCGTCATTCCTTTGACCTCCGATAGGCCTTATTTCACTGTTTTCTTCATGTTTTTGCCTCCCGACATTGTAATCCACCTTTTTAAAAGGTTCTTCTTTTGCGATAGTCTTGAATGTTTAGAAGACTTTGAAGACTTAGAGGGTGTTTTGGATCCATTTTGGATCAAGACAAGAAGCCCAAGGAAGAAAATAATGACTCATGTTGTGAATCAGATGAAGAGGAAGCTAAGTTCATGAGAAATATCAAGAGAGGCTCAGGAAAGTACAAAGATAAGCTACCTTTTAAGTGCTTTAACTGTGGTAAAGTAGGTTCCTTTGCTTCTAAATGTCTCGAAAATAAAAGGAAATAGTATGACCCTAGAGAGAAGTTTAGAAAAATGTAAAAGGACAAAAATAAGTCTAAGAAGAAAAGTATCTACATGCAATACTCCACCTCCTCGGAGAGTGAATAAATCCAAGCATCAGATGAGGACATAACTCATGAAAGTTCAAAAAAATTGATGCTCATGGCCATAGATAATATGGTGTTGATTTTTGGTAGCATCGAATGTGCTCTAGCCATGATAATTGGTGGAGAGGGTAAGGCACATAAGGACTCCCAGACCCAGAAATCGTTTGGGGAAATTCCACCCGGATGGAGAGATATTAAAATAATTAATATTTTTAATGGGGTTCCTAGGTATAAACTTAGGAAAATTAAAATATTAATGTGTATTAATATAATATGGGTGAGAAAGTTCTAAATAATGAGGATCAAGCCAAATCTAATGTTAGCCATTGATTAGGGATTTAATCTCGGTCGTTGAATCATCAACAGGAAAAGTATAAGAGGAGGCTTGAGGGTCAGTTGGAGATACACCAAGTTGATCAAGAATTCGATTTTTTGGGGTAGGGTTTACTGAGAAATTGAGTTAGTGATCTGTTGCAGCGAGGGGCAGTTCGATAGAAGGTCGAGAATACATAGTAGAGAGGTAGGGAGAGTGTCAGAGAGACAACACAGAGCATAGGAAGGCTGACACAAAGGCAACCATGACTGACACTGAGGCTAAAGAGGTAACGTTAAGGAATTTTCGTGGGGCAGACTAAGAGCTGGTTATCTGACGCAGAGTCGTAGAAGGTGATACAATATCTGAAGGGTGACATAGTTCCTAAGGGTGGCTTGGAGTAGCTTTCGTTGTCAAGCTAAGGGAACAGTCAAAGTCACTGTGAGGCTATTCATTCGGTTGCTGATCAACCAGAATATCTGTCTCTGAAGAGAGGTACTTCTGCCAAAGAAAATCTCTGAAGGGTGAGCCATTTCTGGCACCCTAGTTGTATTTAGAAAACTGCATAATAATTTAACCCTCATATTTGCTGCACTAGTTTTCCCGCATTGGGTTTTTCCGGGGACGATTGTCCAAAAATAACAGTGTCCCTTGTGTGGTTGTCTCAGTTATTTTAGTTGCTGATCTGTATATCTGTTAAGGCTGCATTTGTGTTTATTTCAATATTTATATTTATAAATAACTTGTTAATGGAAAGAACAAGTGGGAGATAATAAACCAGATAATGTAGTAGGAATTTATAATGTGTCAAACTTAGAAATTTCAACATATGGAAACAAAAGTTGTTGACCCTGATGGAGAAGAGGCCGAAGTTAACTTAGAAGGAGAGCTGATTAGTGCTCTTGAGGAAATTCAAAGGTCGAGAAAGAAAAAAATAAAATAAAAGGAATTGCTGATCAAGGATAAAGCTGAAGTAATAGAACCCCTGCTCCTGCAAATTGAAGAAGGAAAAAAGATCCAAGAAGCTTTGAATCAATAGCTCAATGAGAAAAATCAAGCATGTGAAAAACTTCAAGGGGAAATTATTTCTCTGAGGAAAGAACTTTAAAAGACAAAAACCCAGCCAAATTTTCATGAAAATTTTGGAAAAGGGACTAAAGCTTTAAATGAACTCCTTGAAGCATAGAGGGTCTCAAATGACAAAATAGGTCTTGGATTCGAGGCCTAGTTAAGCTCAACGACTAATATGAAATGTAAGAAGGTTATTAAGTTTTCACAAGATGTGAACAAAGCAACCAACATAGACAACTCTTAGGCAAATCAACCATTCCAAGATGAAATGATTAAGTTGAATTTAGCTCAGCAAACCACTAACAACAAAGAGAAGACAAATCAATAAAGAAATTCAACCCTCAGACAAGCTCAATTACCTCAAGAAGTAGCACAAATAACAAAGTTACTGATCAAACAAGAATTATTACCTCAAAAAGAGAACTATAGCCAAAGAACCCCAAAAAATTATGAAAAAGTAGCTTGAAAATGAAAAGTGTTGATGCTGGAATAACAATTTTTTGTTTTTGTTTTTGGATAAATTTTCAACATTTTAAAAAAAGAAAGTAAAAGCAAAAAAAGCCATTTCTTTTTGTGCAAAAAACAACCTGAAAATGAAACATGTTGATGTTGGAATAACATTTTTTTTTTTGGGTAAATTTTCAACATTTTTTAATAATGACGTTAAATTTAAAATATCATGACTCTGAAAAACCTTAAAATTCCAACAATTTATAGGCATGGCATTAAATATAAAATATCACCTCTTTGAAAAGTCTTAAAATTCCAACGATTTTTAGGCATGACATTAAAGATTAAATATCATGTCTATGAAAAGCCTGAAAATTCCGACGATTTTTAGGCATAAAATTAAAGATAAAATATCACACCTATGAAAAGCCTTAAAATTCCAACAATTTTCAGCCATGGTGTTAAAGAAAAAATACTTATAACTGTTTTCAACTATAAAATTAAAGATAAAATATCATGACTTAGAAAAACATTGAAAATTTGACAAATTTTCAACCATGGAGTTAAAACCAAAGATGTAACACTCTCCTCCCAGATCTACCCAAGCAACTGGCAAGCGGGGGTAAACATGCGATGAGAGGCCACTATGATATGATTCGACCTCCTAAGTCATGTTAAGGAAGTGGAATCGACAGAAACACACCATACAAACATTCAACACTAGCTTCAAGAGCCTCAGGAACTAATCCAACACTTTAGACAACTTGCACTTGGGTCCCAATGAATTTTTGGACAACTTAAGCCTCAGTCTCTCTCATGCTATAGGAATGACAACATCCAGAAACCCAAAGTCTCTCTCATAGGCTTTCCTGCTAGCGTCCATAGACTAAATTTGTTAGTGCTCTGCCAACATCCCCGGGATTGAGCCACTTTTTTAGGCCTAGAGCCCAGGTTGCTGCCCAAAATTTTATGACAACTTCAAAACAACAAAATAACATGGAAATGATAGTACTAAAGAAAATACTTGAATGAAACCTTGACTGGACCCCTACTAGCCATGACAGGCAGTTCATGAAACATATCATGAATATGTAATCTACAAGTGTAAATAAAAATTATGAGCATAAGGGTCTCATACTTAGCTGAGAATCGCTAAGAACCGTTGATGTCTCAACACATCAACTTCCATTTAATCCATTAGGTCATAGATACATTGATCATTCAATTACAAGTAAAAACATGATGAAAGCGATACACAGCTGTTGTCATAAAACAAAAAATAACCAACATAATAGCAACAAAAATACTAATGAAAGTATAGCCATATAGACCAAATATAATCCATTAGAATACTCATAGAAATACAAGGAGAAATAACCTTTCATTAATGATGCAAAATCCAAACCCGGGATGGGACTTCCACGTTCCACCCGATTGTAGAATGGCCGAGCTAAATCTCTTTTCAGCCATTCACCCCCATGCCATATTCCAAGCATGAATGTGGGATATCATAGAACACATCAATCAAAACTCATCCAGGGCTTCCAAAGGCCATCCACCTCAACCCATCAAACAATGTTTCCACCTCACGGTTGGACATCACAAAACCATTATCAGATCAGTCTCTGTCCAAGCCTTCCAGGGCTCCAAAGCGTTTTTCCAGCCAAGGCTCCAAGACTAGTAACTCAACCCACAAATTTTATTGGGCTCCAGAGCATTTGTTCAACCAAGGCTCCAGGACTACTAACTCAACCCACCAAGGGCTCCAGAGCATTTTTCCAACCAAGGCTACGAGACTAGTAACTCAACCCAATCTGTTTGAGGGCTCCAGAGCATTTTTCCAACCAAGGCTACAAGACTAGTAACTCAACCCAAGATAAGGAAACATGAGAACCAACCAAAAACACAACAATTAAAATAAACCCACAATCACCATGGCTATCCAAGAAAATGCAAGGGTAAACAATCCATTGTCAATCTCGACCATCCTCCATGCCAATGACATATCACAACCAAAAAACCACATGCATATGCCATGCATGCCAAAACTAGTGAAGGAAAGATACATGCAACTCAATACATGCAAGAAAATATGATATAGTTGCTGATCCCGATGCCCTCTTGCACTTTCCTGTTCTTCCTTTGCCTTCTTGCTCCAAGAATCCAAGTATGCCACACCCACCAAGAGTGATCCAAGAAAACTCTCTGTCTCCAAGAGTATGAGAGTGAGAGAGAATAATGAGAGAGCTCCAACATTGAACTGACAAAAGGTTATCGACTGATCCTCAAAATCTTTTAATGAATGAGGCCTCTATTTTCTTAATTTTCCATTATTTTCCTTCAATTTCCTCCTCACATGCAACCTGTGACATTTCACCTCCCTTTTCTCATAATTTCCATTATTTTTATAAATAAATGTGCCAAAAATGCCATTTTGCCTTTCCAAAGCCTTAGCCATTGCCTTTGCCAATTTTCTTAGCCATAAGCAATCACAAGTGATGCCCATCACAAGGATTTTTCCCAACATTTAGCTTGGAATAAGTGTCCCATCATCCGTGGTTATTATTTTGCCTTTATTTACTTTTATTACATGTTATTTTGCCTTTGTTTACTTTTATTACATGGAATTTTCACCAGGGCTGTTACATAACCCTCTCCCTTGGGGGAACACCATCCTCAGTGTTCAACAACATCTATAACCACAAAACCGCTGTAACCAAAACATATTGCTGATGGAGCTTTATAACTTAGCTCATTGCAGTATTTACAATGATCAACCTGCTAAGAAGCAACCAACATGAAAACATAACAACATAGCATCATAATGACACGACACCCATACCGCTTATTGGAGCTTTATAACATAGCTCACGGCAGTATTTACATCCATATAAATATGTACATAAACCAATATCATCAAAACATATATAAAGACATATACCACATCATATACCAACATCACACCAAAACACCAAGCTAAAAATGATTTTCCTCAACCGACAAACAAGGAAGGATACATAGCCCGCATCTGATCTGCCATCTCCCATGTAGCTTCATTGGGCCCAAAGTGCTTCCATTGCACCTTAACTTGCTCGATTGCTCAGTTCCGGAGCATGAGCACCTTTTTCTGCAATATACACTGAGGCTTCGACTGGAATTCTCCATCTGGTTCCACCTATAATACAGACCAGTCAATCACATGATCAACATATTTAACATACTTCTTAAGTAATGACACATGGAAAACATCATGTAATTTCTCTTTTAGAGGCAGTTCAAGTTGATAGGCTAATGACCCAATCTACTCAATGATACTAAAGGGTCCAGAAAACCGTGGTTCCAACTTGGCACATGATCCAATCCGTAAGGAGTTCTTCTTCTGTTTGATGCGCAAGTACACCTGTTCCCCAACTTGGAACTCCTTGGACATCATGTTCCAATCTACATAACTCTTCTGCCTATCTTGTGCAACCTTTAGATTTTTCCTGATCACTTGCATTTCCTGCTCCATGTCAATCTTGTCCAATCAATACTCTGTTAACTGGATCACTCCAACTGATAGGAGTATTGCAACTCCATCCATACAATGCCTCAAAAGGACTCATCCTCAATGACTTCTGATAACCATTGTTGTATGCAAACTCTGCCAAGAGGAGATACTCTTCCCACTTCTACTGCTGATGCATCACATACATCCTCGACATGTCCTCCAATATCTTGTTGACCCTCTCTGTCTGTCCATATGTCTGTAGATGTTAAGATGCACTGAAGGCCAACTCTGTGCCCAAACCTGCAAACAACTCCTTCCAAAACTTGGAAGTGAACTTCGCATCCCTGTCTAACACAATATTATTTGGAACACCATGAAATATGACCACATCTCTGATGAACACTTGTGCTACATCACTAGCTGAGAATGTGGACTTAACCAGAATGAAGTGTGCAACCTTTGTCAACATGTCCATAATAACCATTATGGAATCATGCTGTCTCACTATCCTCATCAACCCGGTAATGAAGTCCATGGAAATGACCTCCCATTTCTACTCTGGAATCTCGATCAATTGTAGCAGTCCACCCTGATGCTTACATTATGCTTTCACTCGCTGGAAATCAAAACTTCTAGCCACAAACTCTGCTACATCCCTCTTCAGATTCAACCAATAGTAAAATATCTTCACTGTAGTTAATGTCTTCTCATAACCTGGGTGACCTGAATAAGGTTTCACATGAAACTCTCTCAAGATCATGTTCTTGAGCTCACTACTATACGAAACATATATCCTATCTCTAAATCAGACCAGTCCATCTGTTGTAAGGCAATAGTCCACATCCTGTGCACCTGCACATGTACCATACCTATACCTATACATGTACTATCACATGTACCTATACCATCACATGTACCTTTACTATCACTTGTAGTTGTACCATCACCTGTACCTGTACCTATTCTCTGCTTCAACCTGTGCATAATCTCCATATTTTTACATCCTACTAACCTGCATGTAAGATCCCATCCTGTAGATATATCCCATATGAGCTCATAATTGCTAAGTGATTTACCTGTATCCACCTGTTAAGATCACCTACCACTTTGTTCTCTTTGCCTTTGGTATATCTGATCTCAAAATCAAACTCACTGACCATAGCCAACCACCAAGCTTGCCTACCATTTAGATTTTGTTGATCAAATATATATCACAAACCAGTGTGATCACTCATCAATGTGAACCTCATGCTCAAAACATAATGCCTCCACATATTTAATGCATGTATAATCACTGCCAACTCAAGATCATGCATGGGATATTTCAGCTCGTGCTCATTCAACTTTCGCAACTCATAGCATACCACATGTCCATCTTGAATAAGGACTCCACCAAGTCCTTTCTTGCAAGCATCTGTGCATACTACAAATTATTTGTCTGGATATGAAATCTTTAACACTGGTGCATGTGTCAAAAACTTCTTGAGCTTCTCAAAACTAACCTCACACTCCTCTGTCCATTCAAACTTCTTACATTTCCTTTGCAATCATGTGATAGGATAAGGAATATGTGAGAAGTTCCCGATGAACCTCCTATAATAGCATGCTACCCCATGAAATATCTCACCTCATCCACATTATTAGGAGATACCCACTCCATGATGGCTCTTATATTTTCTGGATCTACTGCAGTGCCCTCCTTGGAGACAACATGCCCCAAGTAGTGTACCTCACTCTGAAAGAAACTACACTTGCTGAGCTTAGCATACAACTGATCCTCTCTCAACAACCTCAACATTGTGGCTAAATGCTCGACATGCTCTTCCTCATTTTTAGAATATACCAGTATATCATCAATGAACACAATAAAAAACTTATCCAAGTACGGATGCAACACACTATTCATCAAACACATAAATGTAGCTGGAGCATTAGTTAAAACAAATGGAATAATAACAAACTCATAATGCCCATACCTAGTCTCGAATGAGGGCTTGTAAATGTACTCTTATTTGATGCATACTTGATGATATCCGAATCTCAAATCAATCTTCGAGAACACTACTGTTCCCTTCAGCTGATCGAACACATTATCAATCCTCGGCAAAGGATACCTGTTCTTGATGATTACTTTGTTCAAATGTCTGTAGTCAATGCATAATCTAAGAGTACCATATTTATCCTTCATAAACAATACCGGTGCACCCCATGGTGATACACTTGGCCTAATGTACTCATTTTCCAATAGTTCCTTCAACTGCAACTTTTACTCAACCAACTTAGGTGTGCTCATCTTGTAAGGTGCTTTTGATGCTGGAGCTACCCCTCACACTAATTCAATAGAAAAGTATACCTCCCTATGAGGTGGAAACTTTGAAATATCCTCAAGAAATACATCCTTGAACTTCTATAGAACTGGGTACCTGCTCAACACATCTGCATCCTTAACTTCCTTACCCTTATCACTAAAAATGTGCACTGCAAATAACTTACACCCTTTTCTACGACTGCACTTTTCTTGCATAGCTGTCACCATCCTAACTGATGTGGATTTCTTCTTACCCTGTAAGATTCTTGGTTCCCCATTTTCATCAACACACTCAATGTCTTCATCATAACAATCTACCTTGGTTCTATGAAGATACAACTAATCGATGAACTCGCTTCTTCGTACCTGTAGCCAACTGTACTAACCAAGACTCTACATTCAATTCCTTACTCAAACCACACTTATCCACCAAGTTAGGACTAACATGGATATAATTAGATCCAGGGTCAATCAAAATAGACATAACTTGATCACAAAGCTTACCGTCCATCTCAATGATAGATACATGATGCTTTGCCTATTTGTTATTTGATTCTACATAGATACAAGGAATACTCTCGCTAACATCCCCAACGGTCTCTACCTCCTGTGCATTGTATATCTTAGGCCTACCACTCTGGTACTGGGGACAATCCCTCCTGCGATGTTCTCCTCCACAAGTCCAACACCGAATGGGCTCCTTATTTTGCTCCTCAAATCTATGTCCCTGTCCTTTATATCATGCATTCAACCTCTTAGGTGGTGCAACATTCTCCTTGTTACCTCAATCTTGTGGTCTTACTTGCTTCTTATCCCATTTTCCTTTGTTCTTTGCATTATCTCTCCAGTCTGGCTTAGTCTCAGATATGCACTTCGATTATTCATAACAATGCTTTATCTTTTAGATGGCCTCATCCAATGATCTAGGCTCATCTAACTTGATCCTATATTTGAATGCCATCGGTAACCCATTGGTGAATATTTGAATCTTAGCCTTCTCCTCCTTGAAGTAAGGCACATACCTCACCAACTCTAAGAACCTGCTAGTGTATTCATCATCTGTCATGGATGCCATATTTAGCTCATAGAATTCTTTTGCTCTGTAATTGAATGTTGAGAAATGGCAATAAGAAATTCCATTTTAATTTGTCCTTGAATTAAACTGTGAATTAAAATAGATTTCTTTTCTCATAACAATGTGAAAATAATTAATTAAGTTTAATTAACTTAATTAATTTAGGAAATTTGAATTGGAAGCCTTTTAGAAGACATGTATATGTTCTCCCTAACTTATAGGAGTTAAGGATGAGTTATGAATGAGTTGTAATTAGTTAACTCAGTTTATTGACTTAAGTCCAGTTAAATTAGTTCCAATGAGTTTCATGAACTAATAGTGAGTAAACAGTTAGTTGGGACACTAGTGACCTAATTAGTGCTACTCTAGTTAACTGAAGATTCCACCATCAGAAACTCATGCATGTTGATTATGAAAAATGCCCAGTTGAGACTAGAGTGCAGGGATAATGTACTATTTGTTTTATATTTTTCTGAGTTGCACTGACAGTGCACGCAATCAGGAACTGATCCTTGAGGGATTGCGCTATCTTTAGAGGCTTTATTTCCATTTAAATACAAGCTATCCTTCATAGGAATTACACATTGGAATAGAGACTTGGAGAGCTTGTGAATTGGCTAAGCTTTGGCCTTGAGCTTGCTTATGAGTTGGAGATTGAATTTTCTGAGTGCTAGGATTGTTCTAGAGAGAACAAACATTGTAATTTCATCTTGATTTTCCAGATTAATGCAAAACAGGTAGTGGGTTTTGAGCTGTGGCTTTCCCTGGATATTTATTGTGTTATGTGCCTTTGATTCTCTTCCTCTATTGATTATTGTTTGCTCGATGTTTATGGGCTTCCGCTGTAAAGAGTAGAAGTAGATTCTTGTCTCTTGTTTTAGTAGATTACATGAGCTTGTGAATCTACAAGTTTTTCTACATGGTATTAGAGCAAGATTGTTTTTTGGGCCGAGAGTTTGTAGAGAATTTTTGTGAAAAAATTTAAGAAACAAATTGTAGATTTGGATTCCCTGGGAAAAAACACCCAAATTCAAAAAAAAAATTCGGCGGAATCGGAGTTCGGATAAGGGAGATATCACTGATTTAAAATCATCTCTCTAGAGGAGATTTCGAAGTTTTGAGTTTCAGGTTACAGGTGAAAGTCGAATTTGCATACATACTTCAGGATTGGCAGATGGCGTTCCATGGGTCGCGGCTTGAGTATGCCTTGGAAGGCAACTCTAATTTTATAGCCTGGAGCGACAGGATGAAGGTTGTGCTAGAAGATAATGGCTTGAAGGAATTCATTGATCAAGAAGTCCCCAAGCCAGCTACGGATGCACAGAACTTGGCTGAATGGAAGAAGTGTGTGGCGAAGGCAAGGTGGATAATCCTTGAGGGAGTTCGAGACCACATTGTCTCAAGTCTCCGTGGCAAGGAAACTCCGCATGCTATGTGGAAAACATTGACGGACTTGTATCAAAATAACAATGATCAAAGGAAGTTGGCACTAAAGGATAAACTTCATAAAATCAAGATGTCTAGAGAAAGGTGAGATGATTCCAAAGTACTTGACCAAGTTCAGTCAATGTCGGGATGAACTTGGAAGTGTTGGAATCATAATTGTTGAAGAGGATATAGTGAGCCTTGCTCTTCTTGGACTCCCAAAGAGTTGGCATAGTTATCAAGACTCCGTTAATGGTTGCGAGAAGCTGCCAGATTAGGAATGACTATGGTCAGATTTGATGCAAGATGAGATCAGAGGAAAACTAGGGACAACTCTTCATCAAAGACTGATGATGAAGAGAACTGTGCCTCAACGATCAAGGCAAGGAAGGGGAAAGATAAAATTTCTTGTTCCAAATCAGATTCTTATCATGGAGGTAAGAAGAAGGACATGACGAAAGTTAAATGCTTTTATTGTCACAAGATGGGTCACTTTGCTACAAATTGTCCATTGAAGAAGTCCAAGGAGAAGTCCTAAGGAGGAGCAATGGGTTAGGCTTTGGCCTCCCAATTCGAATTGGACTCTTCCCTCATTGCATGCATGGTTTCATCAATAATGGGAAGTGTCTAATACTTAGACAGTGGAGGTTCTTTATACATGACTGGCGAAAAAAATTTATTCAGTGAACTGGAGGAGAAAGATCTCAATATGCATATCGAGATGGGTGATGACAATAAGTATAGTGTTACTGGTGTGGGCACTATTAATTTTCAGAGGGAGCATGCAGCTCCAATCACCTTGAAGAATGTTATACATGTACTCAAATTGACGAAGAAATTGGTATCCATTTCCATGCTTGAGGATATAGCTTATGATGTGATCTTTTCAAAAGGAAAGGTGTTCCTTCGACACATAGCCACAGGTCAAGTAAAGAAGATAGGGATTCGAGTTTAGAATCACTATAAGATAGAGGTAGAGGATTGTGCTGCTTTGAGTTCAAAAGTGGAAAAGATGTTGAGCCGAGACGTCCGTGAGTTGTGGCACAGGCGATTGGGCCACTTGCCTCATGGGGCTTTGAAGATATTGCAACAAATCTCTACTGGTATTCCAAAGGTATGCTTGAGCAAGTTGATACATGCAAGGGTTATACTTTGGGAAAATACACCAAGTCTTCCTTTGGAGATAGAGATAGTCGAGCATAGTCTATTATGGAGAGAGTCCATTTAGATGTGTGTGGACCATTCTCGACAATATCCACCGCCAAACATAGGTATTATGTTATATTTGTAGATGACTATTCTCGTAAATGTTGGATATTTTTCATGCAAAGAAAGGATCAAACATTCACAAAGTTTTGTGAATTCAAAGCACTGGCCAAGAAAGAGTCAGGCAAGAAGGTTAAAGCTCTACGAAGTGATAACGATGGAGAATATGTCTCCAATGAGTTTAAAAAATTCTATGCAACGGAAGGGATTAAATGAGAGTTGACAACACCTCATAACCCTCAACAGAATGGGGTTGCCGAGAGGAAGAACATGAGCATTGTAGGGGAAGCAAGGGCGACGTTGCATGATTAGGGCCTACCACTACACTTGTGGGCTGAGGCATGCAACACAACAGTTTATGTTCAAAACCATAGTCCACATCAGATACTTGAGAGTAAAACACCAAAGGAAGCTTATTCGGTAAGAGGCCAGATGTTGGTCACTTCATGATTTTTGGGTCATTGGTTTATTGCCATGTGACCAAAGATGCACAAAAGAAGCTTGAGCCAACAACAGAGTTGGGGATCTTTGTGGGGTACACTGATACTCCCCACAACTATTGGGTGTACATGCAAACCAGTTAGATGATAGTGGTTCACAGGGATGTCAATTTTGATGAGGAGAAGGCCATGCGAGTATCCCTTGAGAGGGAGCTTGAGCTACATGCAGAGGAGGAACTTTTAGTTCCTAAGGTTGAGGAGCCTCAGATTGATGTGGAGTAGCCACATGCAGAGGTTCTGGGAGTGGATACATCCACTCAGGCAGAGTCTTTCAGAGAGGGAAGAAAGCGCACTAGAGAGGCTAACAAATTGTTGGATGATGCATGGGAGAATGTGGGAGCACCCTCTTCTCAGCGCAGGTAGAGGAGGTCACCAAAGAGGTACACTGGATACATGGAACTTATGGGTGCATGTGTTGTGACAGAGCCATCTTCCTTTTGGGAAGTAGTGCAACAACCAATTTTTTTTGATGCGATGGTGGAGGAGTATGACTCCATAGTTCGAAACAGTGTTTGGGATGTGGTCCCAAGACCGGAGGACAAGTCAGTTGTGAGCTCCTGTTGGCTTTACAAGGTAAATCAAGCTACAGATGGTAGTGTGGAGAAGCATAAGGCTAGATTTGTGGCCCATGGATTTTCACAGGTAGAGGGGATTGACTATGATGACACCTTTGCTCCTTTTGCAAGCTACTTGTCAATCAGATCTATTTTGGCACTATCAGCACAGATGGGTTGGAAGATCCATAAGATGGATGTGAAGTTTGCCTTCCTCAATGGCATGATTGAGGAAGAGGTGTACATAGAGCAGCCTGAAGGTTTTGAAACCTTGGACCATGAATCGCATGTGTGCTGACTGAAGAGAGCGTTGTATGGGCTGAAGCAAGCACCCTGTGCTTGGTACACCAGGATAGATAGCTACTTCATTGGGTTGGGCTTCACAAAAGTGAAGTAGATGCAAACCTGTATCACAAAGTGGTGGAAGGTAAGCTTTTGATCATTGTACTTTATGTAGATGATCTCATACTAACAGGTGATGAGAAGCTCATCAAATCTTGCAAGGAGGACCTTGCAAGAGAGTTTGAGATGAAGGACATGGGGCTCATGCATGAAGGTATGACAGGGAGATGCAGAGTTGTTTGTTTCTCAAGGAAAGTATGCCAATGAGATACTCAGGAGATTCCACATGGATAGCAATAAACCCATGGAGACTCCTCTAGCTAGTAACTGGAGGAAGGAGGATGCTACTTCAGGAGAAGTAGTGGAAGCTACTGTTTACAGGTAGCTTGTGGGTTCACTCATGTATTTGGTGAACACACGAACATATATGTGTTATGCAGTTAACCATCTTAGTCAAGCGATGGTTAGGCCTACCAAGCTGTATTGGAAGGTGACAAAACATGTATTGAGATACCTCAGAGACACTACTCAGTTTGGGTTGTGGTAAAAACAGACAAAGGGAGTGAAGCTTCAAGGATTCACCGATGCAGATTTGGCGGGGAGTCCATCTGATAGGAAGAGCACATCAGGAGGGATCTTTAGTATTGGGTTAGCTGCAGTTTCTTGGTACAACAGGAAATAGAGATCGGTTGCACTCAGTTCAACAGAGGCAGAGTACATGGTTGCAAGTCAAGCAACATGTGAGGCTATCTAGATGAGGAAGATCCTGGTTGGTTTGTTTGGTCAACAGATGGATCCGACAGTGATTTATTGTGATAATCAGAGTTGTATCAAACTCTTTGAAAATCTAGTTTTTCATGATCGGTCCAAGCATATAGATATCCAGTATCATCATCTCAGAGATTGTGTATTGAGGTAGATCATGTTGTTAGATTACATTCCCACGGAGGAGCAAGATGCTGACATCTTGACAAAGGCATTGCCAAGATGTAAATTCGAGTTTCACATAGATAAGATCGGGGTAATGGATAATCCCTTTCTTGTTGATAGGGAGTGTTGAGAAATGGCAACAAGAAATTCCAGTTTAATTTGTCCTTGAATTAAACCGTGAATTAAAATAGAATTCTTTTCTCATAACAATTTGAAAATAATTAATCAAGTTTAATTAAATTAATTAACTTAGGAAATTCGAATTGGAAGTATTTCAGAAGACATGCATATGTTCTCCCTAACTTATAGGAGTTAAGGATGAGTTATGAATGAGTTGTAATTAGTTAACTCAGTTTATTGAGTTAAGTCCAATTAAATTAGTTCCAATCAGTTTTAGGAACTAATAATGAGTAAACAGTCAGTTGGGACACTAGTGACCTAATTAGTGCTACTCTAGTTAACTGAAGATTCCACCATCAGAAACTCATGCATGTTGATTATGAGAAAGACCCAGTTGAGACTAGAGTGCAGGGACAATGTACTATCTGTTTTAGATTTTTTTGAGTTGCACTGATAGTGCATGCAATCATGAACTGATCCTTTAGGGATTGCGCTATTTTTAGAGGCTTTATTTCGCTCTAAATACAAGCTATCCTTCATAGGAATTACATATTGGAATAGAGACTTGGAGAGCTTGTGAATTGGCTAAGCTTTGGCCTTGAGGTTACTTATTGTAGGTTCTAAACCCATACATAAATTACCTACATACGAATTCTAAAAAACTGAAAAATAAACAATAGCAAGAGCATAATAGATAAAATAAATATACACAGATATTTTCCCTTGGATCCCAAAACCAGGACTACCAGATTGATTTTTCATTATGTTCCTTTCAATGTTACAATACATATATATACATGTCGAAGCATCCAATACCATGGACCAAAAATCATCGCGCCCAAAACCATGTGCAAAAACCATGCACAAAACCATAGGTAGGTTCGCCCACCTAATATAGGGTCCAAATTTTTTTTCCCCGGGGCGTTACCCTGGACCCTGTACAGGGGGGCTACCACCCCCCCGTGACACCCCTGCTGCGCATCAACGCAACAAAGGTGAGCTAGTCGCGGAAAGAATATAACATAACCAAACAATTATGAGATGGAGATTGAATTTTCTGAATGCTAGGATTGTTCTCGAGAGAACAAGCATTGTAATTTCATCTTGATTTTCTGGATTAATACAAAATAGATAGTGGGGTTTTGAGCTGTGGCTTTCCCTTAATATTTATTGTGTTATGTGCCTTTGATTCTTTTACTCTATTGATTATTGTTTTCTCGATGTTTATGGGCTTCTGCTGTAAAGAGTAGAAGTAGATTCTTGTCTCTTGTTTTAGTAGATTACATGAGCTTATGAATCTACATGTTTTTCTACATTGAAATATCTCTCTAATAGGTGATTCTTCTTAAATAGTTGCTCAAATTCATTCTAAGTCAAATCTTCCTCATGTATACCTCTAACATTCTTCACATCTTCCCACCAAATTTCTGCTTTACCTTTGATGCTAAATGTAGCCACTCTAGCTTTCATGTTCTCTGAATAGTCATGCAACCTGAAGAACTTCTTCGTGCCTAGGAACCATGCCTATGCATCTTGTGATTTCTTTAGCTCTCCATCAAAAGTAGGTTGTTTTTCTTTGTTAAACTCAAATGAAAAATACCCCTTATCACTCCTCATGTAAGGATGATAACGATGACGATCATGATGCCTATCTAAATCAGAACTAGAATCATACCTGTGTCTATCCCCTCTCCTATACAGAGTGTCCAACAATCTTCCATCTCTAATTGTGTCATCTCTATCTAATCTGTGACCACCATGCGATCTACTACCATATGCCCCATTAGTTTGATCCTCTTGTTCATGGCTGATCCTAAGCGGTCCCTATCGCTGCAAATCTGACAAGCTCTGAAGTATGATTGTATTTACCTTTGCTAACTTTTCCTGTGCCTGTATGATTATGTTGTTATCTACCTTACAACTCCTTATTTCTTCCTTTAAACCTCTTAGTGTAACTACCAAATCGGAAGAGTTCCCAACAACATACTGCTCTTCGGATTCATAGGGAGAGTCTTTGTAGTCAACCATCTTTCTAACCATTTGATATTTCTTCTTGCACGGTATATCATGTCAGCTAAACCAAATCACAATAAACCAACGTACCTTAGTATAGCTCGGGGATGATACCTTGTCTACAAGATCAACAAATCAACATGATTCATGTATAACATAATCATGACAACATATAGAAATATAAAACATAAGCATACGACTATGCAACCATCATTCTATCTAGGGTCTAGTCATCAATGCATGACCTTAACAACAACACATACGACGACCTCATGCATGAAAACCACCATCATTACGTCACTATACACTTGACCACATGCAAACATGAGCATGCATAAGTGATGCATAACCATCGACACATATGCATAAACACATATGATCAAGTATGAATGAACAATACTTGAAATCAAACATGCAAGAATGATACATGCAATGAAGCATACACGAATGTAACCAAAAAGCAATATTGTAACCAAACATACTACAACGGTACATGTAAGCGACATAAATCTACATGTAACCGATCATACACTCATGATGCCACATTCCTCAACAACAACCTTAAGTTTCACATGATGACATCACTACCACCATGATCAACATCATGCAAATGCAACAAATACATGGAATGCAAGTGTAAGAGACACACATGCAACTGACATGCATGTATGAACAACACACATTCCATCCAGTCCGAGGCGTGAACCATGCTTTGATACCACTCTGTAACACCCTCCTCCCACATCTACCCAAGCAACCATCCAACCAAGGTAAACATGCGACGAGAGGCCACTATGATATGATTCGACCTCCTAAGTCACGTTAAGGAAGTGGAACCAACGTAAACACACCATACAAACATTCAACATCAGCTTCAGGACCCTCAGGAACCAATCCAACACTTTAGACAACTTGCCCTTGGGTCCCACTGAACTTTTGGACAACTTAAGCCTTAGTTGCTCTCATGCTATAGGCATGACAACGTCTAGAAACCCAAAGTCGCTCTCACAGGCTTGCCTGCTAGCATCCAGAGACTAAATTTGTTAGTGCTATGCCAGCGTCCTTAGGATTTGAGCCACTTTTTTAGGCCCAAAGCCTAGGTCACTGCCCAGAATTTGATGACACCTTCAAAACAATAAAATAACATGGAAATGACAGTAGTAAATCAAATACTTGAATGAAGCCTTGACTTGACCCCTACTAGCCATGACAGACATTTCGTCAAACATATCACGAATATGTAATCTACAGGTGTAAATAACAATTATGAGCATAAGGGTCTGATACTTAGCTGAGAATTGTTAAGAACCATTGATTTCTCAACACATCAACTACCATTCCATCCTAATATTAGGTCATAGATACATTGATCATTCAATTACAAAGAAAAACATGATGAAATCCATACACATCTACTGTCATAAAACACAAACATAACCAACATAATAGCAAGAAAAATACTAATGAAAGTATAACCATAAAGACCACATATAATAGATCAGAATACTCATAGAAATACAACGAGAAATAACCTTTCATTAATGATGCAAAGTCCAAACCCAGGATGGGACTTCCACGTTCCACTCGACCTTAGAATGGCTGAGCCAAATCTCTCTTCAGCCATTCACCCTCGTGCCATATTCCAAGCATGAATGTGGGATCTCATAGAACATATCAATCAAAGCTCATCCAAGGTTTCCAGAGGCCATCCACCTCAATCCATCAAACAATGATTCCGCCTCACGGTTGGACACCGCAAAACCATTATCAGATCGGTCTCTGTTCAAGCCTTTCAGGGCTCCAAAGAATTTGTCCAACCAAGGTTCTAGGACTAGTAACTCAACCTAAAAATTTTACTGGGCTCCAAAGCGTTTGTCCAACCAAGGCTCCAAGACTAGTAACTCAACCCACCAAGGGCTCCAGAGTGTTTGTCCAACCAAGGCTACAAGACTAGTAACTCAACCTAAGCTGTTCCAGGGTTCTAGAGTGTTTGTCCAACCAAGGCTACGAGACTGGTAACTCAACCCAAGCTAAGGAAACATGAGAACCAACCAAAAACACAACAATGAAAATAAACCCACAATCACCATGGCTATCCAAGAAATGGCAAAGCTAGGCAATCCACTGTTAATCAGATCACAACAAACAAACCACATGCATATGCCATGCATGCCAAAACTAGTGAAAAGAAACATACATGCAACTCTGTACCTGTAAGAAAATCTTATGTAGCTACTGATCCCGATGCCCTCTTGCACTTTCCTACTCTTCCTTTGCCTTATTGCTCCAAGAATCCAGGTATGCCACACCCACCAAGAGTACTCCAAGAAAACTCCCAGTCTCCAAGATTATGAGAGAGCTCCAACATTGAACTGACAAAAGGTTACCAACTGATCCTCAAAAGACATTTTATGAATGAGGCCTTTATTTTCTTCATTTTCAATTATTTTCTTTCAATTTCCTCCTCACATGCAACGTGTAACCTTTCACCTCCCTTTTCTTCTAATTTCCATTATTTTCATAAATAAATGTGTCAAAAACACCATTTTGCCTTTCCAAAGCCATAGCCATTGCTTTTGCCAATTTCCTTAACCATAAACAATCATAAGTGATCCCCATCACTAGGATTTTACCCAACATTTAGCCTGGAATAAGTGTCCCATCATCCGTGGTTATTATTTTGCTTTTATTTACTTCTTTTACATGGAATTTTCAGTAGGGATGTTACAAAAGATCATGACAACAAAAAAACCTTAAGTTTTCAACATATTTCATCCATGGCATTAGAAAAATTTTATGACTAAAAAAACTTTAAAAATGAACTTTTGAATGAAAGAGTCATTATACCAAGAGCAATTTATTTTTTAAATGCTAAAAGTATAGCGATTTTAAAATCTTAACCTAAGACAACTTGACACATTGCAACAAAAATTTAAAAATCAACCATCAAATCAACACAGTGTAGGTGAACTCGACTTGTTGTAATGAAATCTTAAAGACCAACCATGAAATTGACACGTCGTGGGGGCAGCCTCAATCCATTATAACAAAAACTTTAAAATCAACTATCAAATTGACACATAATGAGTTCGGGTTTCTAGTCGATGATCGACACGGTTCTTGCAGAAAAAAAATAAAATAAAACAAAATAATAAATAAATATATAAATAAATAAAAATTAAAAATACAAAAGAAAACAAAAATTAAAACATTGGAAAAAAAAGTAAATAAAAATATATATTAAAACAAAAAAAATAAAAAACATAACAAAACAAATCAAATATAAAAAAATAAAAAAGGGTAAAAAAAATAAATTCAAACTTAAAAAATTAAAAAAATAAAAATAAAATAATCTTATAAAAGATAAAAATTTAAACAAAAAAATAAAATAAGAACGAAAAAAATTTAAAAATATAAAAAAAAATAAATTAAAAAAAATATTTCCAAAAAACATAATTTAAGAAAAATATTTAAAAAATTAAGGAAAAAAAATAGAAAAATAGAAAACAAATAAAAATATTGATTGAATAATTAAAAAAAATTAAAATAAACAAAATAAAAATCTTTAAAATAAAAATTAAAAACATTAAAAAAATACAATAATTAAAAACACATTAAGGTCGTGGAGGCGGCGTAGTGGTAAAGTCAGCCTCATCATGACAGACCGGTCTTGTGTTCAATCCCGAGCAAGGTCGTAGCTCATCGTGCGAGTAGTTAGTCTAAACCGGGCCAAGCCCACTACCTTTTGAGAAGACCTATGGATTTGGAGAAGCCGTGGAGGGCGTGAGCGGATCAATGGCGGCCACTGCAGCAGCTCGTCCTCAGGTATCAGTGCTAAATGTTGAAAGTGAAGGTGCAGAAGGGGGCAGCGATGCCGTTCCCTTTCCGGACGTGATGGAAGCCAGCATCAGGGCCGGTCATCAGACTTCCGCAGAGTTATGGAGAACGAGACGGGCGGTTTCCCGAATCCCCCGTGTTGCTAGAGACGGAACGCACAGAGCTGGCCAGGGAGCTTTCCGCAACATGTGTCGTGGCGGATGGATGCTCGCTCCCACGAAAATCTGGCGAAAATGGCACCAGAAAAGACATGCAGTGGTTTCTGCCCTAGCAACCTCTGCGATCCCCGCCCTTGTCATGGCTCGAGATCACAGGATCGTGTCCGTCCCCGAGCTGCCGCTGGTTCTCAGCGAAGGCGTTGAAGGGGTTGAGAAAACCCCAGCTGCTCTGAAGGCTTTAGCGGAAAGGCATATAAACCCTAGATCCACCATCGATCGGCCAGATCTGGAGATCAATCTAGTAAATCGGGGCTTGGATAAGGTTGATCCGTAAGATCCAAAGCAGATCTTTATCAGATCAATAGAAGGCAGACATTGTTGTGTGCAGATCTGGGAAGGAATGAATGTTTTGGAGTTAAAAAAGGAGATCCAAATCAAACTGGGAACTCCAGTGACATACCAAAATATGTTATTTTCAGGACTTTGCATGCAGGACCAGCACACACTTCAGCACTATGGAGTTGTTAAAGATTCAACCATCATCCTCAATCTGAGACTGCGAGGCGGGTGCAAAGGAACCAGTTCAAAAACCACAGGTTCCTTCCGAGATGCAGTCAAAGGAAAGGAACCATTACAACACAATCCAACACCCACATCAGAGCTTCCAGGCCCCTACATAGTGGAACAGAAGCCAGAATCACCCATGCTTATTGTATCGCTGCCGGAGGTAACAGATCTATACACAGATTTAATCCACAATGCTATTATATGCAGATTTAATGGTTATTGGCCCAAAGCAGATGTGTCACACGGAATCTGTCAAGGGTGCGGACACGACTGACCTTCCTAGAAGTCTAAGACATTCTAATGACAAACAAGACAAAATGGAGTGATCTTTCTCTAAATACACCTTTTACAACATGAAAACTACAAGTGTTTAGGCTTACCTTATTCCAAAACGCTGTTGTTGAAGTCCGTTCTTGACGATCCGGATGAGCTCCTCCTTCAAGTCAATTCCTGCAACCACAAACAATCAAACAATTACCAAGCACTTGCATTTCATATAATAAAACATATATTCAACATGCAGACCAAGGAACACATGAAATAACTCATTAACACAAGCTATTGAGAAAAATAAACCAGTTTGTATTAATAACGAAACAAAGAAACTCTTACAACCTGGCCTTGGTGTTGTGCAAGTTCCTCCCAGGGTCCATCAAGGGTTTTCCTCTACTTTGACAAAGCTCACCCTCTCCCAAGTAGAATCAAGTGAAGACAATCTCTCCTCACAAAGGCTCTAATGGAAGACCTAAATCCTGCAGCATTTACCCAAAGAAAATGTATAGCTCCAACCTCTCCTCCTTCTGGCTCAATGCCTTTATTTATAGTGCTGTAAAGAGGTTATTCAGGTCCACTATCAATGGGATCATCCCCCTCTTTGGGTGAGATAGCTCCCTTATTGATGGGATAAGTTCCCCCTTAATAGAGATACATGAACCAACTGGAGGCGCATCCATTTCATCAAACCGACCTCTAGAATGTTCTAGAAGTAACCACAAGTAACTTTTTCAAGATAAAACTTGCGCATTTTGCCTTTTACAGAGGGACGCACCTGTCCCTTAACATACAGAGCGTCCATGGACGCAGATTTTGTGAACATGGTCAGCGTCCCCGCAGGTAAGGCTAGAGAGAACCTGCGACCCCAGAGATAAACATAGTTTTTACAAGACTTTCTCTCTTCTTTGAGTTTGAGATGGATAACAGAGGCATGAGACTTGCCTAAGAGGGTAGCATGACTGTTGATTTGAGCCATACTAACTGTAAGTAGTCAAGGTGACATTTTTTAGTGTAACAGATTGCCCCCTAAAGTGCGAAGCCTGGAATAGAATAGGGTTTTGTAATTCTAGGAAGGGTGAAGCGCTTTATCATTTCAAGGATTGCCTTGTGGATGGCCTGGTTGGAACCTGCAATTTTCAACACAAAATACATGGATAAGATTATATCATCACTGAGGTAGGCATTCCCATACTCAGATTCAAAACTTTAACTAATGGACTAACTATTCTGATACAGGAATGATCTTGCAGTACATCATTTTTATAGACTTTTATAGACACAGTATGGACGCAGCCATCTGTTTATGATTAGTCTACATAGATAATGAATACAAAACTCCTCGCAGCCTGGATGGTAGAAACTAGATCCAGGGTCTTCACTTCTACTTCCCGAATTGGTACGATTCTAGCCATGTGATTAAATGATTCGATGTCGAACATGGTAGAAACCACTTGATTACCAGTCAATGATGTAAACTGTTAACAAGCGTGAGAGAAACCACCAGTAATGTCAATGGTTCTCAAAGTACCAAGCACAACCCGTGAAATGTGAATAGATGTTTTGATGTCGAACACTTCACGGAATCCTCTGATCGAAAGTCAATGATGTAAACTGACGTCAAAGGCGAGAAACCTGCCATTGATGCATGCAGACTTCAAGGTACTGTCGATTCCTAAGTCATCTTTCTAGATAATGTGTCGATGTCGATAGAAAGCGACCCGTTGCAGGCAAGCCCGCAACACGAAATCATTGTTCAAGTTGAAGAAATGTTGCTGTAAGGACTGACTCAGGGATGGTCAAATGGATGACAAGTATTTTGCAGATGAAAGTTTTTGCTTGCAGACCTCTTGAACACATAACGACACAACAGATGGCTTGGTGACGTATAACTCAAAGTTAACCCCTGGAACCCGGTTAAAGACTTTCAAAGTGATTTGGTCAACTGTGAGGTAAAAGATTTCCCAACCCAGGTGAATGAAAAGTGTCGTGTTCAAGAGTGGTAATAAAGTTTCTTCTGAGACAAATGGTGACAAACAGGTTCATTCTTCTCTCTTTTCCCCCACCATTTCTGGCAAGTACCTCTTTATTTTTAACAAGCTTGAGGAGGATAACATATGCTTGATTATAAGCTCATCCTTCGGATGAGTCCAACCTAGTTTAAATTCGAACCCTAGGAAGGAGTGGTTCGTTCCTGTTTGTAATTGAACAGGTCCTCTACTGTAAAAGTTTAACGAGCCCAGTATAGGAGAAACTCGGCGTTTTTCAATTTTAGAGAGTCTGAAAAAACTAAAGGAGACTCCACGTTGAACTTTTTCGTACATTTGTGTCCCTCAAGCCCGAAAAAGTATAAAATAATACCTGGGGGAACCGCTTGATCTTGCGACCAAGGAGTACTTTCATAATAGTGTCGTTGACCTGAAAAGTAAAAAGTGATCAAGGACACGTCGTTTTATTTCCTTATCGAGTTTGAAACGACAAAAACCCGGCAATCTTTTCCTGATTTTGCGGTCCGAAAAGAGCTAAAAGGGGACCGTCTTTTAATTCCGTTTTAACGAGTGTAAAAGAAACGCTCGGCGATCTTTTCATGTTTTAGGAGTCAGAAAAGGGCTTAAAAGAGAACTCCAAGGTTTCGCTTTTTCTTAAGTTTTAACGAGTTCGAAAAAGGGATAAAAATGTACTCATGGTTTTTACTTTTTCGTAAATTTTAACGAGTTCGAAAAAATGATAAAAATGTACTCATATGGCCGACTTTCAATTTAATTTACGAGTAGGAAAAGACGGAAAGAACTCGGCATTTTCATTTGTTTTACGAGAATGAAAGATAGCAAAATAATCTCGGTATTTTCATGAGTTTAACGAGTCTTGAAAATAACTGAAATTGACTCGAGATAGGTTTCATTTTTACAAAAGCTTGAAACAGAGAAAAACTATGCTTCAGAGTAGTTTCATTTTTACACAAGCTTGAAACAGAGATAAAACTGTGCTTGATGCCCCCTAAGCATAACTGCTAGAGTGCATGCCCCCCTAGCTTCATTTCATTCAACCATTTGGATGAAATGAAGGTTGAGTTACGAGATCATTTGAAAGACTGGACCTAAAACAAAAAACTGAAATAACTAACCTAAATATACAACTTAACATTTACGAGGTCTAGTCAAACTCTAGACTCAAGTAGAGGAGGATTTGTTTCATTTTTTAACGAGCTTGACACAGGAAAAGAACTATGCTCGAATTCGGTTTCATGTTTACGCAAGCTTGAAACAAAAAACTATGCTTGTTATAAGTTCACATGCCCCCAGCAAAATGACGCAAAACGGGGTACATGCCCCCCAAGCTTCATTGCATTCAATGAGGTGGATGGAATGAAGCTTTACTTTCAAGATCTTGGAAAGACTTGTGGGAGTTGTTTCATTTTTTAGACGAGCTTGACACAAGATAAGGAACTATGCTCGTAACTATTCTCTACAATCTACCTAACAAAAAACTATACTCTAAAAAACCTTGATTCATTTTTTAACGAGCTTGACACAAGACAAGGAACTGTGCTCTAAAATCCTTGATTCATTTTTTAATGAGCTTGACACAAGACAAGGAACTATGCTCTAAAATCCTTGATTCATTTTTTAATGAGCTTGACACAAGACAAGGAACTATGCTCTAAAAATCCTTGATTCATTTTTTAACGAGCTTGACACAAGACAAGGAACTGTGCTCTAAAATCCTTGATTCATTTTTTAATGAGCTTGACACAAGACAAGGAACTATGCTCTAAAATCCTTGATTCATTTTTTAACGAGGTCGACTCAGTAACAGGAACTATCCTCAAACCTGATTCATTTTTTAACGAGGTCGACTCAGTAACAGGAACTATCCTCAAAACCCTACTTTTTACAGTCTACCTACATAACCTTTTCATTTTTTAACGAGGTTGATACAGGAAAAAACTATCCTCGTACTCACTGATTCATTTTTTAACGAGGTTGACACAGTAAAAGGAACTTTCCTCACTGCAGCCTATTTCATTTTTTAACGAGGTTGATACAGGAAAAACTATCCTCGTAACACCCTATTTCATTTTTTAACGAGGTTGGCACAGGAAAAGGAACTATCCTCGCTCTCCTTGTTTCATTTTTTAACGAGGTTGATACAAGAAAAAACTATCCTCGCACACACTGATTCATTTTTTAACGAGGTTGACACAGTAAAAGAAACTATCCTCATACACAGCCTATTTCATTTTTTAACGAGGTTGATACAGGAAAAACTATCCTCGCTGCACTGATCATGGCTTCCAACTGGAAGAAAGACATGTAAATGGACATACCTTGATCATGGCTTCCAAGAGGTCTTCATCAGAAGGAAGAATACTTCTCTGGAAGGAACACATGTCAAGGGACTCAAAAGGGATAAGAAAATCGTGTTCAAGTAATCCCATAGAGTTTTCCATGTCAATTACCGGATCTAAATCAACAGTGAGAGGCTCACTTACATCGGTAACTGAAAACATGGGACCAGTTGCCACATAATTAACCCGTGGCAGGGTAGATACCACTTTAGAATCAGGAACATTTAGGGGTGTCATATTATTGGTAGTTGAAACAAGACTAGGGAACGAAAGCTGGTCTACAGTCACAATACTGCCATTGTGAGGGAAAGACATCACGCGAAAGAGTGTCGATACGACGGCTTTCATTGCATAAACATAGTCTCGCCCAAGGAGTAAATTGAAATCCAAGGGACCTCGAACTACCATAAGATCAACACAAACAGTTTTACCTTCCAAGGTAATAGAAAACTTAGGAAGGATCCCTAAAGGTTCACTAATTGTTCTGTTAAAAGCTTTCAGATTCTGCGTAATAGGTGCAAGCTGAGGGGAACCCAAAGCTTTCCAAACAGCTGAGGATAAAATACTAACAAAAGCACCTTCATCTACCTGAGTACGATGTATGTCCCTACCACCAGCCTTGACAATGATTTGGAAAGGGATGGAGGAAGGAAGACGAGGTTCTGTCAGTCTATTCCAATCAAAGGAAAAGACCTCAGTTCTTGGAGGGGGTTCTGTAGAAACAGGTGAAATGCCCCCCGGCATAGAAGAATCTGATGTAACAAGAAGAACCTGAGCGCTATGAAGTTCACTCTCCAAAGGGAAAGTGTGATCGACCGAATGTGAAATTGAATCGACCACTTGATCAACTAACGGATCATCAACCTGGGTGACATGAGTTTCACTCTCCAATGGAAGAGTGTGATCGACTGTACTTGAATTTTGATCAATCACTTCGTCAGTTGACGGCAGGTTGGGAGAAAGTTTACGGTAACCAGTTGGAAATTCTTGCTGTGGAACAGTAAGTTTTTCCAACAATGTTGAGGCTTCATCTATGTGAGGGCAAATGTGAGTTTGATGACTCCCTTTGCTTAACTTACAAGGAAACCTAACTTTACCCTTTTTCCCAGGAACCTGACTATCACTGGTTGATGGATCAATGGAAAGTTGATGAGATTTTTCTGACCATACTTCCAAGACCTTTGGAATACCAGGACAATTGACAAGGAAGTGGTCACCCTTACAAAGCCTGCAAGGGTATTTGGGTTTACGATGCATGTCGGAATTTTCCTCAACACAACTAACACTTACAGCCATGGTTGGTTGGTTGACTTCTTTCTTATCTTGCTTCTTCTTCTTCTTCTTCTTCTTCCCTTTCTTCTTCTTCTTAGCCTCCTGGTTACTAACATCAAGGCTTTTACCAGGCGAAGAGGAAGAAATGGAGGAAGAAAAATTAGGCGAAGAAGGTAAAGGGTCAACAGAAGGTTGGTGATGTTGAGATGGTGAACTCTGTTGAGGTGAAGCATCCGGTTGAGATGGAACAATTGGAGTATTTTGGGCCAACGAAGTTGAAAATAACCATATTGGTAAACCTATTGTAAATCCAGGTAATGACAAAGTAGCCATATAAGGAGGACCAACATTTCCAAAGTAAGGAAAAGTACTAGGATTCTCATTAGGAGGGGTTCCTAGGTTGATGAATTCCGGAACATTTGCCATTATATTCAACTTCAGTGAATTTTATTAACAATTTAAAACTAAAATTAACAATTCACAATTCACACTTAACAACTAAAATTCACAATTCACACCTATGGTCTCTAAAAGTAAAAACAAACAAATTAACACGCGCTATCAAATCTAGGAGTCAAACCATACACAAACAGTAGCCTTCCGAACCGAAAACACTAGTTGGTGATGAAGCCCAACATCGCCGAATTCAGTACAGAAGTGGTGGGTGGAACAGTTACCCCGGCAACTTGCTTAATGAATAGACCGGCACAAGTTCCTCCACTTTAACCATCTCGAAGTGAAGCGAACCCCCCGGAAAATCCAAGTGAGTATAACCGACGTCTGCTCCAGGTACAGTGGGACCTTCCCTCCACCGTCACCTCGGTAGAACCCTAAAGATTATGGTCACTAAGGTCACCAACAGTAACAAATACACCTGGGGGAACAGTCTAAACTCCGACAGCACGCAAGGGCAGAGTAGCAAGCTCAATCCCCTTACCGGCTCCTTGACAACAATCCAAGGTTTACCGATAAGTGACCCCTGGCTCCTCGACAATGGTTAATCCAAGGTTTACCGTTTGTAATACGTACTGTCTGGCGTCGTTCCCAACGAGGGGGGAATGATCCCCTCACTGGTTCGGACACGAGCTCGTGCTTCTCCTTTAAGAGGAGCTTTCCCAGAGTGCAATTGAAACAATTGGATTTATTCTACTCAAGATAAACTATCTGTTTGGTTTTGTAGTCTTGGAGAGTTAAGTACTCACCTACTCCAAGACCCTAGCCTAAGCTATGTTGGTGTTTCAGAGCCCTAGAAATGTAAAAATTACTAGATGAATTTTAATTAAGCGCTGTGTTATTAAGGCTGTTATTACTCAAATGGGTAAATGGAGATGAAACCAATGGTGTTATGACCCGACTCAACTGAATGCAATTGAATATGATAATGCAATCCTTTCAATTCGATGAATCCTAACTAGAGTAAGGAGAGAGTTTCCATTCACTTCCAACAATGCAAAAAATTGATCATTAAGAGAAAATTTAACAAATTCTCTATTGCACTAATTTCATCAAGAAAAACTAATGCAAATCAATTCCAAACCAATTTTTATTTTATTTTTGTGTAAATTCAAATCAAAGAAAGCTGATCTAAATCTACGATTGATTTTTCAGAATGTAAACTATGCAATTGTAATCTATGCACAATTCACATGAAAAGTATGCAAATGTAATCTATGCACATTTTTCATTCATATTCTGAAACTGAGAACTCTAATTATGAAAATGTGATCTATGCAAGAGAATTCTCAAACACAAGATGATTCTAATGTAATCTAAGAACCAATCAAGTGCAAGTCGAGAAAATTGGGTGAGAGTTCCAAAGATCAAAACATAAAAACACTCAAAGGCGATTAACACTCATACACAATTTAGCCCCCCCCGGCGAATGAGGGGGAAATTTTTTTGCAAAAACAAAAGCAAAAAGATGCAAAACTGTGAAAAGACTGAGAGAAACCTCCAAGTAATGACCAAAGGAAATCAAATTAAGAATTTCTCAAAAAAGAGACTCAAAACACCCAATTGATGAAAGCTAAAAGCAGGAATGTTAATGAAACAAGTTCAGGTGAAAATTTTTGACAGGGTACTAAAGGATCTGGGCAGAAAACACTAAGAAAAACCAAAATCTAAAAGCAATTAAAGCAAAAATGGAGTTTTCCTAAATTTTTACAGGAAGACGTAGGCAACCCGTTAGAACAGGCGCGGGCCCGCTCTGTGCAAACGGCAACAGCGCGTCCAAAGACGCACTGTGCAGTACTCAGAGGGTGCGTCCTTCTGGAAAAGTTAAGAAAAACCAAATCTAACTAAATCTAAAGCTAAGCCACCCAAATACTAATTCTCACAGTCAAAAACCAGAAAACAAAAATGATTTTCTCAGAGCAAAGTTCACACAAAGGAAAAGACTTTCTCATTAATGGATTCCCCAGCGGAGTCGCCAATTTGTCACACGGAATCTGTCAAGGGTGCGGACACGACTGACCTTCCTAGAAGTCTAAGACATTCTAATGACAAACAAGACAAAATGGAGTGATCTTTCTCTAAATACACCTTTTACAACATGAAAACTACAAGTGTTTAGGCTTACCTTATTCCAAAACGCTGTTGTTGAAGTCCGTTCTTGACGATCCGGATGAGCTCCTCCTTCAAGTCAATTCCTGCAACCACAAACAATCAAACAATTACCAAGCACTTGCATTTCATATAATAAAACATATATTCAACATGCAGACCAAGGAACACATGAAATAACTCATTAACACAAGCTATTGAGAAAAATAAACCAGTTTGTATTAATAACGAAACAAAGAAACTCTTACAACCTGGCCTTGGTGTTGTGCAAGTTCCTCCCAGGGTCCATCAAGGGTTTTCCTCTACTTTGACAAAGCTCACCCTCTCCCAAGTAGAATCAAGTGAAGACAATCTCTCCTCACAAAGGCTCTAATGGAAGACCTAAATCCTGCAGCATTTACCCAAAGAAAATGTATAGCTCCAACCTCTCCTCCTTCTGGCTCAATGCCTTTATTTATAGTGCTGTAAAGAGGTTATTCAGGTCCACTATCAATGGGATCATCCCCCTCTTTGGGTGAGATAGCTCCCTTATTGATGGGATAAGTTCCCCCTTAATAGAGATACATGAACCAACTGGAGGCGCATCCATTTCATCAAACCGACCTCTAGAATGTTCTAGAAGTAACCACAAGTAACTTTTTCAAGATAAAACTCGCGCATTTTGCCTTTTACAGAGGGACGCACCTGTCCCTTAACATACAGAGCGTCCATGGACGCAGATTTTGTGAACATGGTCAGCGTCCCCGCAGGTAAGGCTAGAGAGAACCTGCGACCCCAGAGATAAACATAGTTTTTACAAGACTTTCTCTCTTCTTTGAGTTTGAGATGGATAACAGAGGCATGAGACTTGCCTAAGAGGGTAGCATGACTGTTGATTTGAGCCATACTAACTGTAAGTAGTCAAGGTGACATTTTTTAGTGTAACAAGATGCTCTGCATCAATGGGTTTTTACATCTTGGTCACCTAAATGTGAAATATATCTATGCCCTAAAGGTTTTTTCATAGTCAGATTTAGCACAGAACTGGAACGAGACAATATCATTAATCAGGGACCTTGGTTTTGGGGTAGTGCTGGCCTCTTTATCACCCCCTGGTTCCCGGATTTTGATGCCAATACCATGGTAGTTTCAACGATGCCAGTTTGGGTAAGGCTGCATAACCTCCCACTGCATTTTTGGCACCGAAAAGCTTTAACAGCCATTGGGAACTCCCTAGGAAAACATCTTAAAACAGATGAAGACAGAGCTATTCGAGGAATTTTCACATATGCCAGAATATGTGTTGAAGTGGATCTAAGTCAAGGACTCCCAGATCACATCACATTGAATTTTAATAATTCACTGTGGACGCAACAACTTGACTACGAGAACACGACATTCAGATGCCGCGGCTGCTTGCAGACAGGGCACCTTCAATATGCATGTCCACTGGCTAGCAAGGAGCCAAAAGGGAACAAGAAACAACAGAAAAAACCCAAAGGTTGGCAGCATACCGAACCACTGGAGGAAGAGGCACTGAACACAGAACCCACAGACGCACGTAGGAGACAGGAAAAAACACAGGAAGAGAGCACCGAGGGGCCCAATTTGGAGCCAGATCACTTGGTACGGCAACAAGAATTACCGCTGGAAATAAGCGGCGCCAAACGAGCACATAGCTCCGAAGGATCGGAATCTGATAAAGAACAACCAATGTACACAGAGGAAAACCAACTTGCTATAATTGTTCCCACTCCCAACACTGGAGTCTGGCGCAAAGTAGAGAAGAAAAAAGGCAGGAAAACATAGGCCTGCTGGCACAACATTACCTTTCTGTTATTTCTGTTACCTTCCTGTCATTACAGGAACAACCATCCGCTATTTTGTGTTGATTTTACTGTTTGCTGCCTGTCATTACACAGGAACAACCATCTGCATATGCTTCAAGCATCTACAAAATGTAATTTTATCAATATGAATAAAATTACGATTTTTTCTACGGGAAAAAACAAATTAAAAACACATTAATTTTTTTAAAAGAAATAATTAAAAAAACATAAAAAAAATAAAATTGTTAAAAAAAATTTAAAAGTTTAAAAATTATTAAAAATAAAAAAAATTTAAAATTATTAAAAAAAACCCATCTCCTTGCCCGCCCTCCTAAGGCCTAGCCCTGCCCGCTCAGGCTTGAGGCTGCTCGGGCCCTTGGGTGCAACTCCTAGCCTGCTCACCTGCTTGAGACCCCGCGGGCCCTAGTCGGGTAGGTTGATTATTAGAATCGACCCGGCCCATGTGGCTTCGGGCTTGGGTGGGCGAGGAGTTGTGCCTAGGCGAGGCCCCGCAGTCTGTGGGTGGAAGAGGCCAAATCGGCCTGGCCCGCCTAGGGGTCCGCATGGCTTCGGGCCTGAGCACACGAGGAGTTGCGCCCAAGGGTGAGGCCCTGCAGACCATGGATGGGAGAGGCCAAATCAACCTGGCTCGCCCAGGCCCGAGGCCTTGAGGGCCCTGGGTGGGCAAGTTCAATTCTCAAAATCATCCTTTCCTTGTCCAAGGCCTGTAGGATGTCGATTTTTTAATTTTTTTAAATGTTTTTAAAAATTTTATTTAATTATAAATTTTATTTATTTTAATTGTTTTTAATTTATTTATTTTAATTGTTTTGAATTTAATTTGTTTATATATATATATTATTTTTTAAAATCGGTATGTTTTATTTTAAGCATATTTTTTTTGTTTGTTATTTTTACTTAAAATCTTATGAGAATCATTTTTTTGGGAAAAAAACTTAAAATCCCATCATCTTTGAATATGAAATTTATAAATCATAAAATTTGCTATTTTTTCAAAAAATGTATTCACTTAAAAAAAAAACTTTTAATTTAACATGTCTCTTTTAGTGAAAAGGTCTTAAAATACATATTTTTTTAAATGTGTATCTTTTGTCGAGTGTTTAAAATTATTATTTTTAGTGACAATTTTTTATTTTTATTTTTATTTTTATTTTTATGTATTGAAGTATTAATTAACGATATATAAATATATAAAAAATCATAACCTCAAAATATTAAGGTTATTATTTTTTTAAACTTTGCAACAAATAAAAAATAAAAAATTCATTATAAAAAAACATTGCAAAAAAAAGCAAAAAACACATGTTTGGAAAACCCTTAAAAAACAAACATCTTACGACGAAAACAAGAAAATGAATAAGACAACTTGAAAAATGGTTAAATAATCAACATTTAAAAAAATTGTGCATACATAGGACATACGAATATTTAGTGTCAAAAATATGCCTTAAAAAAGTTATCCAAACTTAATACATTAGAAAATTTAAAGCATAAAAAATAAGCCCTTTAAAAAAAAGGGGTTGATGCTGCATCAACACTTTTCAAAATCAACATGAAAATCACTAACATTTAAAAGAAATATTCATACTTGATACATAAGAAAATTTAAAGTGTCAAAAATATGCTAAAAAAGTGTGTATTATGAATCATCACTTTTCAAAAATAGATGATTATTTTGCTACCTAAAAAAATGGGTAATCAGTAAAGTTCTCGTTTGATTGGTAACTATGTTAAATAAGCTTCATAAATCAATGTTTTACCAGGTACGAGAATATATTTCTAGATAACGGTTTTACTTGCACTAATTATGGACATAAGATTGCATATTGCATGATTAACCTAATGTTTAGGCAAATTGTTTCACAAAGAAGAAATTATCAGTCTCATAATTAGTTTGCCAAATAGAGGAGAAGAAAAACTAGTCTCAGAAATCCATTCTCTCCTTTGAATAATTTGATTCAATGTTATATCTGTTAGAATTTTTGCCATAGAGAAACTGCTTGCAAACTCAAAAATAAAAGGCCTACTTTTGAATTTAAACAATTAGGCCAACAACCCAAGGTATAGAAGAAAAAGGAAAATGAAGAAAACTACAATTTGGTTTTATATGCACATAATGATGGGAGTGAGTGGTCTATGGACAATGGCTATTCCAAACACATGTTAGGAGACAAAAGTAAATTTATGTCATTAAAACTTGTCTACAAAGATAATGTTACCTTTGGAAATAATGCACCAGGCAAGATTATGGGTAAAGGAATAGTCAGTTTGGAAAATAAAAGAGGCAAGGCTAAGGATGTTTTGTTTGTTGATGGGCTGAAGCACAATTTACTCAGTGTATCCCAAATGTGCGACCAGGGCTATGATGTGTTGTTTAGATCAAAGAATTGTTAAATCAAGTATGCAAACACATGAGAGGTAGTAGCTAAAGCTGTTAGGACATATAGTAATGTCTATGTTCTAAAAGAAAATACTAAAAATGTTTGCTTAAGCAAGTTTGATGAAAGATGGTTGTGGCATTAAAGGTTAGGACATCTAAACTTTGATCAGATTGTCAAACTGGGCAAGAATAATGTTGTTAGAGATCTACCAAAGCCATCTAACCCAAATAAAATGATTTGCAAGTCTTTTTAGATTGGAAAATAAGTGCGAGTACCATTCAAGTCCAATGAGAAATCAACAATCAGACCATTGCAATTAGTGCATATATACTTATGCGGTCCTTCAAGAAGTCATTCACCCTCAAGTAATTTTATTTCATGTTTATCATTGATGATTTTAGCATAATGACATGGTGGCCTTTTTGAGAGAAAAATTAGAGGCCTTTGAAAAGTTCAAGAACTTTAAGGCCATGGCTAAGAATGAGACAAACTGTAACATAAAGTGTATAAGGTCTAATAATGGTGGAGAGTTTACCTCCCATAAAAAAATAGTTCACCATTGAAAAGTCTCCACAACAAAATCAGAGTAGTAGAGAGAGCCAACAAATCTTTCTAACAGTTGGCTAGAGCCATGATGGGAGAAGGAAGTACACCGCAGAGATTTTGGGCTGAAGCCATTCACAAAGCAATGGTGATTGTAAACAAGGAACTTCAAACCAAACAATGATAAAACCCCATATGAGCTATGGTATGGTAGACATGCTACAATTAAGCATTTCAAAGTTTTTGGGAGCAAATGCTACATCAAGAAAAATGATTAAAAGCTTAGTAAGTTCGATACAAGAGATGATGATGGTATTTTTCTTGGGTACTCTCAAAATATCATGGGCTATAAATGCTACAACAAGAATACAAGAAGAATAATTGATTGCATTGATGTTAAAGTTGATGAGAACATTGAATTTGAAGAGAAACAAGTAGCAAATGTCAATACTAATGATCCAGTCAACAATGATGAGAAGGTTGATGAGCCATTTACAGATGATGACATTTAATAACCCATTAGTTCACAATCCAGATATCCTGCATGGTATGTACAAAAACACCACCCAACAGACCAAATTGTTGGTGACTTGCATACATGTGTTCATACAAGAAGAAGGTTGATAGATCACCCTACACAAGTGCATGTATTTGTGTTATCTATGATGGAATCAAAGGATTTTTCTTAGGCGAACCAAGCTGTCAATTGGCTAAAGGCCATGAAAGAAGATCTTGATTAAATGGCGAAAAATTAGACATGGGAGCTTTTCCCAAGACCAACAAATAAGAATGTTGTTGGCATGAAGTGGATCTTCATGAACAAATTGAATGGAAATGGTGAAGTGGTAAGAAGCAAAGCAAGGTTAGTTTGCAAAGGTTATGCACAAATTGAGGGTTTGGATTTTGATGATACTTTTGCTCCCACTACACGATTAGAAGCAATTCACATGTTCTTGGCTTTTGTTAGTTTCAAGAAATTTAAAATATAGGATATGGATGTCAAATATGCCTTTTTAAATGGATAATTGAAAGAATAAGTCTACATTGAGCATCTTTATGGTTTTCAACTGTCAGATAAACTTGATTATGTTTTCAGGATGAAAAATGCCTTATATGGTCTTAAGTAAGCCCCAAGGGCTTAGTACTCAAAACTGGACAATTATTTTCTTAATTATGGTTTTAAATGAGGCACAACTGACAATAATTTGTATGTGAAATATAATGATAGAAAATTGTTAGTAGTGGTTGTCTATGTTGATGATATTATTTTTTCAAGTGATTCAAATAATCTAACTTGTTAGTTTGCAACTAATATGAATGCTTAATTTGAAATGTCTATGCTTAGTGAACTTTCTTATTTCCTTGGCTTGCAGATTGCACAATCTTCAAAAGGAATTTTTGTCTCACAAAGGATGTATCTCAAGGAAGTTTTGAAGTGATTCAGTATGAAGGAATGCTCTTTGGTAAGCACTCCAACGGTTAGTGGATGTGAACTTGACAAGGATGATGAGTCACTAGAGGAGGATCATACTTTATATAGATCTATTATTAGCAACCTCATATACTTGACAGCCTCTCAGAACATAAATCATGTAGGTAGTTCGTATTGTTGGAATATTTCAAGCAACCCCTAGACAAAGTCATCTCCTAGCAGCCAAGAGGATTTTCAAATATCTAAGAGACCGAATGGACTATGGACTTTGGTACCCTATGGGTAAATATTTTTCACTAACTGTTTTTACTGATGCTGATTGGGCACATGATGTGGATTATGGGAAAAGCACTAGTGGTGGTGATTTCTTTCTTGGTGAATGTATTGTTTCATGGTTGAGCAAGAAGAAAGATTCTATTTCTCTCTCTATTATTGAAGCATAATATACAACACCAAATTCTTGTTGCACTTAACTATTATGGATGAAGAAGACTTTACAAGATGTGAAAGTAATATATGATCATCTGATACCAATCATCTGTGACAATGCAAGTGAAATCAACATGTCTAAGAACCCTATTTTTCACTCCAAGACAAAGCACTTTCCAATCAAGTACCATTACCTATGAGAGCAAGTTGCAAATTAGATTGTAAGTTGGAGTATGTACCTACAAAAGAGTAGGTAGCTGATATATTCACCAAACCTCTCCCAAGAGATAGATTTGAGTAGTTAAGGCAAATATTGGGAGTAGTTCCTCTTACCTCTCTCCACTAAATATTCCCTAAGAGAAAAAAAGGCAACTAACAAGCACTTAACATATCAAAAGGGAGCTTCCAAGTCCACAGGCTCAACAAGACAGGGGGATATTGGTTGCAGGGGGAGCATATTATTTCCTTTGCTATTGATGTCAAAGGGGGAGAAGTAATAGGGGGGGGGGGAGAAGTAATAAAAACATCGCCTAATTATGAGGAAAAGTAAGTACAAACAAAGAAAATTTACCAGTCCATTTATTATTCAAACAAGGGAAGAATTCAACTAACAAATGCTAAAAGTTACAAATGCTAAAAAGTGTCATGCTTATGCTTCCATTATTTGGCATGACATATGATTTTATCATTGATACCAATTTTTTTGGTGTTGCCATCAACTACAAAGGGGGAGAATGTTATAAATATGTTGGAATTAATGATAAAGGATGCCAAAGGATCTATAATTGAGTGGCAAAGATCATTGGTTGAAGGTAGATTGATGAATTCAAATAGGTAGTTATGAAGCAATATATTCAAATCCATTTTTGGAACAAGTGATCAATCCATATAAGGTTGGAAACTCCTTAGATCAATAGGCCTTGAAGAAATATTTCCAACGATATATCGAAGTTGAAAAAATCCCCCCTGGAACAAAAGATATGACTAGTCAAAGTTGCAGGTTAAAAGTAAAAATTTGCAGGCCCAAAACTGCTAGTGAACTTAACGCACTTTAGACTTGGTGATGTTTTAGATTTCTGCCAAGGTTGGAAGAGATGTTGGTAGAGAAAGCATTGTATTGAGCAATTAATTAGAGTTGTAGATTGAGCAGAGAAGAGTCTGATTTGACTGTGCAAATCATATCGAGCGGCAAACTAGCAAGCGATTTAACGGAAAAACTCCACCCAAAATGATCTAACGATAGAGGAAAGTGTGATTGGATGGCTAATATTTCCATTAGGTGATGAAGTTGCATATGGTTTAATAGGTTTCCAACAACCGATGGGGTATTCAATGATGAATTGGCACAATGACATGGAAAAAACAATGACATGGCCTAATGAGAAAAGGACAAGTAGTAGTATGACATGGCACTAGGTTGTAGATGACATGGTAGTACTTGATTGGTGACATGTGGTAAGCCTTTTTGAGGTTTTTGGGTGGCCATGTGGGCCAATTCCAGGTGAAACATCGAACTTATCAGCGAGTGACACTTGGAAATTATGCACAGGTGGCAGGCATGGTAACGTCAATGCCACCTTGACAATTCAGACTGAGTAATGGGAACATTGGTAGGGACAAGTAATCCTGACAATTTTCTGATTAGTCCGTGACTGCAGCGAGTGGTCCCATAGGGACACATCACCTTGGTGGTATTTTCCCGGAAGTTCCCAGGGGGACTCAAGTGTAAAATTTCAGGGTGATGAGGCGCTAGGTTGAGGTGGAAATCGTAGTGGATGAATGCAACAGGTGATTGGCGCAATTCAGCAAGCAAAGGAACCCACATGACACGTAACCCTAAAAGTTTTCCTTGATGGTTTCAAAAATATCTCCATTATAAATGTTCGGGGAGATGGAGAAATTGGTGAGAAAATATGACATAAAAATATATCTTGGGTAATTAAGGTGATGATGTCACCTCGAATGTCCTAACCTCGATGATTTTGAAACGAGGTGCATTTGAAAAGGCTAGGGTAATGAGTATGGGGAATAGAAATATTTAGAAAAAATTATGTCTATCAAGTGTGTCAAAGGGGCCCAACAAGATGTGTTGTGCAAAGGTTTCTCTTGTTAAATATTTAAGGGCCTTCAGGCTTAAACATGTTTTGCGAGGGTTTTAAAAAAGGCCACAGGGTTTATGTGAATAATCCCTCTAGGATAAAATGATCTACAATCTTGATTAAAATGAAATGAACAAGTTGGAAGCTTTGGAAAAGTGGGCCTTATTTGGTAGTTCAACCAAAAGTATCAGTGCACTAAGACTTGGAATAAAGTGATGTGGACAAGTCAATGGCTATTTGGTGACATGGAGAGATTTAGTGGAATATTTGGAAGATAAGCCAAATTTAGCAGTCAACCAAAGTTAGAACAAGATATAAAGTCACTGGCAAAATCTATAACATACCAAAGTGATCAAAATTTGTTGGAAATAATACTGAAAGGGGGGGGTGAATCAGTATTATCTAATTCTTTTTTAATATATTTATACTTTGAATTATTATATGTCAGTACCATAAAATAATGAGCATGAACAAGAAAAACAGATAGTCACACCAAATAACACTAGATATAAGGTGGAAACCCAATGCGGGTGAAAACCACCTGCTGCAATATGTCTCTATCTTCTTTCAATTAGAAACTCCTTTTACAATGATTTTGTACTGGTGCAGTCCTTTACCAGTACGCAGGCTGCAACCTGCAGAGAGCTACAACTCTCTCTCCTGGAAGGGAGTTACAACCCCCTACTTCTTTTCTTTCAAGGACCACTTTTCATAAATTTTCAAACCGGATCCATGAACATCAATCAATCATCAAGTATATCTGCATCAAACAATCTCCTTTTCCCAATTAGCACTGAATCAAGTAAACACTTCTCTGACAGCTGTACCCAGAACACAGTAACAGTAACCACACACCAAATTCTGAACCCAGAATACTGCAGCAATAGACAGAGGCAGCTAGATCATAATTTAAAGATATACGCTACTTCAACAACCTGAAACCTGCGTGCAGATCTATAAAGAATAATTCCTTCTTTCAAATATTCAGACACTAATTAACCCAGATTGTCAGATTTATAGATCAAGCATGTGCCTCATATAACAGATCAAAATCATACAAAGATACTATTATTCAAGCATAAAGATTATGACCCATCAATAGAACTTATCCTTCTTTATGCGCTAAGGTTCCTCCTTCATTCAGATCCAGATCTGCACCATAACCCAATCACAAATATTTCAGATCTAGCACTTATTAGATATTCAATTCATTCGATGATACATTGCCAAATGATCTTCTTCCTCTTATATAGTCTTAGGCATTTCACAATACCACGGTCCAAAACCATAGGATCAAAAAACTGTTGGACTAATACCATGAACTAACCATGAAAGTGCGTGAGATCAACACTTTTGGATGCAATACCACGAGCCAAAACCATAGGATCAAAAACTATCAGACTAATACCATGAACCAACCATGAAAGTGCGTGAGATCAACACTTCTGACGAGGTACCATGGTCCAAAACCATAGGTTCAAATACCAAGGACTAACTACCATGGACCAAAGGTAAGTTCTCCAACATATACACGCTTTTCCTTGCATGAAAGTGCGTGAGATCAACACTTCTGACGAGGTACCATGGTCCAAAACCATAGGTTCAAATACCAAGGACTAACTACCATGGACCAAAGGTAAGTTCTCCAACATATACGCGCTTTTCCTTGCATGAAAGTGCGTGAACTTTTTCTCTACATGAAATAAAATTTTCTCTGCATAAAAGTGCGTGAACTTTTCTCTACATGAAATAAACTTTTCTCTGCATAAAAGTGCGTGAACTTTTCTCTACATGAAATAAACTTTTCTCTGCATATAAGTGCGTGAACTTTTCTGCACTATAATTTATCATCTGAGATGAGTGGGTTGCCATCAAGTACAACATATGTATCATAATGCCATTAAAATCAACAAACTAACTTAGAGTTTGAGATCAGAACAACATAGCAGAGATTAAAGCCTACGTGAACTGATCCAAAAATGAAATGAAGGTATTACTGAACAAATTGCAAGTTACTTTATGTATTCTTATGCAATGGATTGAAATTGCGAAAACACATAAAATTTATAAAGGTTTGCAAAAAAAGAAAAGAATGGAGACTGAAAATAGAAGCAAGAACAAGAAGACAATTTGATGATGGAGTTCACCTCTCCTGGGCTATGTCTCTGGGTCTGCTTCTAGTGTGACTGCTTTATTAAGATGCTCAAGTGCTTAATGCATATGTTTACAAGCTCCAACTTATCAAAATAATGCTTCCAATGCGTTCATAAGGACCAAAAACCCCTATTTAGGCTCTTGAAACACTTGATTTGGTCTCCAAATGGCCACAATAGGGCCAAAATTGTCTCTGCCTGCAACTTAAAACAAATTCATTTTTGCAAAATATTCAACAAAAAGTCCATAGGTGGATTGGTAGAGAGTGTTGGTTAAAAAGGTAGAGGTTGGGTGTTCGATCCTCAACTTGCACATTTTGTTGAGTGATATGAGGGTGGTTTCATTATATGATAAAGTTTGTTTGTAATATGGTGGCATGATCCACGAACCCACCACCATTTTTAACCCATTCACTTTGTGATTCTGCTATCACATATCCCCAAATTGTCGCTATAACATTATTTAAGATACTAAATATAGCATCTCATGGATAAATGTGGGGATATGGTGGGCCCCTGTTATATCCTTTCCCCCATCTATGGTGCCGATACTCTTCAAATAAAAGATTTCTGCCAACATTTATTAAGAATGTTTGGTGGCTTAGCGTTGAGGCACATGAATTGGAGGCGGAAGGTTTGGGGTTCAACCTTGCCGAGTGAATTTCAATAAATTTTGGTCCAACCCATAGGGTCATGTGGCCTCCTTGAATTGGGTCATGTTTCGCCCTTTGATTGGGCTACATGGTACCAGTCCATTGCTCCACATTCCACCAACCATACAATGACACTTGTCGAAACCTGAAGGTGCCATTGTTGGCATTATGATACAAATTTTGTTCTTGATGGCAACTCACTCATAGGTCAATTCAGTGTTGGTAAAAGGCAACTCACAATACAACAGGTATATTAAGAGGTAACAGGGCAATGGTACAGAAGAACAAGAAGATGGAACAAAGGTCTACTGATCAGAATAAAGAAGGTAAAGGAAAAGGATGATGAAAAGTAGTTTAAGAATTATATGCAGGTCCACTTAATAAAAACAACATATACACGCTAGTCCACAGAACAAAAAGAGCGTATATGTATACACGCACTCCTATAGGAGGAAAAGAGTGTACATGCTGGAAAACCAAGGTTTTGGTCTAAGGTATTTGGTCCAAGGTATTTGGTTCGAGGTATTGACCCTAGGTATTTGGTCCAAGGTATTGGTCCTAAGTGGTTTTGGTCCAAGGTATTGACAAAGGGCCTAAAGCTATATAAGGAGGAGAAGATCATAAGGCCAAGTGTGCAAGTGTATGGGTTTCTAAGGAATACTTCTATCTGAAGTATATTTTATGTTGCAGGGGCTATGTTTGTGATTTGATCTGAAATACTTTGTGCACCTTGAATTCAATGTTGGATAAAGATCCTGAGATTTGAAATGACTTATTATTGAATGATCTGATATTGGCAATGCTAGATTTGATTATGTACACCTGTTTTATTCCTTCAATGTCGTGATTTGGGTTTGTCTGAAGCTCGAAAGTGCAACAAAGTTAAGAGTTAATATTTGCATATCTATACTCTAGTTCGTCTCTACAAAAGCGCGTGTACATGCAGGTTCTACTCTTAAAAATAGTGTATAGAAAATAAAAACCTCTTCAAATCAACTGATCTATCTGATCAATTCTATTGTTTTACTACTGTCTGTCAATGAAGTCTTCTTAGATCTGAATGTAAAACTGAATGCATAAGGAGTTTGATATCTGATTGATTGATTGAATAAGTGAGAAGGGTGATCTCTGCTACTACCTATGTAAAGCTCTATAAATAGACAATAGATGGTCAACATACTGCTAGTTGGTACAAACTTGATTCATAAATTTTATGTTTCAGTAGTCTTGAAGGTATACGCATGTTTGATTACAGGAAGTAGCGTATACACGCAGGTTGGGTTCAGTAAAGTAGTGTGTACATTCTGATGCATAATTTTTGAGGTTGCAGTTGGTTCTGAATGATGATGCAAGTTTTTTGGTTTAGCACAGTGTTCTGGTGATAGTGATATGATTGTTGAGATTAACTAATTGTTGGTTGATGCAGTTTGAGTTTCAAAGTTCTTGACGATTCCAATATGAAAATCTGATGAAACGAGGCCTTCATGTGTATTGTTGTGTACCAGGAGTATCCAGTCTGAAAATTTATGAAATGTGGTCCCTAGAGGAAGAGAGAAGGTCATAGCCTTCTGTAGGCCGACGCCTACGTACTAGTAATCACATTGGCTAGTACAAGAGCTAGGGGGTTGCACGAGTACAATATTGTAAACATATTTTCTTCTTATTAAAAGAAGACATAGATGACAACAGCAGGTAGTTTTCACCCACATTGGGTTTCCACCTTAAATCTTGGTGTTCATGTGTGTTGCTTATGTGTGATGATTTATTTTGTTTTTACTACTCTGTTTAATAAGTTATTGATGCACTGGTTAAAGATCAACACATGATAAATTGTCTAAATCACAAGTTTTCTAGGTGTACGCTGGTTTCTCTAATCATAGTTGCATGTACATGCTAGTTCACTTTATAGAAGTAGTGTATAAAAATTTGTTTGAGAAAATAAAAATTATTAGTCAAATAATACTGATTCACCCCCCTCTCAATATTATTTCCAACAATTGGTATCAGAGAAATCCTCCTGAAGAAGCTTGATCGCTTGAAGGAATATCTTTCAAGATGAATAATCACGAAGGCATGGGATCCATCAGACCACCTATCTTCAATGGGAGAAACTTAGTATATTGGAAAATAAGAATCAAAGCTTATCTACAATCGCTTGGAGCAGATGTTTGGGAAATTTTATAAGGAGGATATCAATTTCTAGCAGCGATTCCTCCAGACTCTGCAGGTAAGAAGTTATAAGAAACCAATGCCAAAGCTGTCAATACATTATTGGGAATTCTGTGAGAATTAGAATTTGTCAAAGTCATGCAACTCAAGACAACCAAAGAAATATGGGACAAAATCATTCAAAGCTAGGAAGGAGACTCTCAGGTAAAATGTGCTAAGCTTCAAACTCTTAGAATTCAGTATGAAACTCTTAAGATGCATAATGATGAGAGTGTTGCTAGTTAATTCTTACTTATAGATGAGATTGATAATTGTATGAAGAATCTGGGTGAAGAGATAAAGGAAGTTACATTAGTGGAGAAAATTTTAAGATCTTTGTCTTCTAAATTTGAGTCAAAAGTGTCTTCCATAGAAGAAAAACAAGATCTTCAAACTATTACAGCGACTCAACTCCATGGAATCCTAACTGCCTTTTGAAATGAGAAAAGGAGGTCCATTAGATATGAGAGAAGCCACATTTAAAGCATCAACAAAGGGAAAAGAAAAGGAAGAGCACCATGAATCAGGACACATTTCAGAAGAAGAAGATGAGGTAAATTTTGTCAAGAAGCTTCAACGAGGTTTCAGAAGATTTAGAGGTAAGCTACCTTTCAAATGCTTTGCTTGTGGTAGAGTTGGTCACTATGCTACAAAATTTCCTCATAAAGATAAATATGAAAAAGGGAAGGAATATGCAAAAGGAAATAGAAAACAAGTTGTGAATAGAAGGAGTTACTATACGCATGAAGATAGTGATGGTTTATCTAAAAATGATGAAGATGAAAATGAACAAGATTATAGACTTCTCATGGCCTATGACAATGATGATTTTTTGGATGCATTAGAAGAGGAATATTTTCTTGAAGAAATCACTAAACTCAAAATCTGTTTAGAAGAAAAGAATATGATCATAGATACTTTAACACACCAACTTGCTGAAAGAGAAAAACACAATGAAAATCTAGAATGTGAAATTGTGGGTCTAAGAAAAGATCTTAAGAAGACAAAATCTCTCAATCTTAGATTTGTTAAAGGATCAAAAACTTTAAATGAAATTATCAAAGTTCAGTGTTCTCCTCTGATAAAGATAGGTCTTGGATATACTAAAGAATCATCTCAATCATAGAAGTCGTCAACCTCCACCAGAAGCTATCTTGATGCAACAAAGATGAGTGAACAATATGTCAATCGTCAACAAAGGCCTAAAACTACTCATTAGGTAAATCATACTCAATTTACTCCAAGGATGAATATTAGTAGAAGCCACAACCAATAGGTAAACAATGTCAAAAGATTCTATGATCACAGAAACTTCTTTAATGGGAAATGTTTTTCATGCCATAACTTTGGACACAAGGCTGCTCAATGTGTTGCTTACAAAACCATCATGACTAGAGAAGCACGAAATCAAAGAAGTGAAATAGGAATCAAGAAAAGTTCCTATAATAACTTTTCTCCTCTTGAAAATGAAATAGAATGCTCGATTTGTAACAACTTTGGTCATGAAGAATTTTGATGCAGGAGAAAATTTCGGCCAACATTTCAAAAGGAGCAAATGCCATTAAATCCCAAGATATGGAGAAGGAAGGAATCTAAATAAAAAAGATCCGGTATAGCTTTGTATGCAGAAGGACAAGAAAATCAGTGGTACTATTGACACCTAATCTTCATGATTGGGGGAATTTGTAAATAAATAAATTAGGAATGTGAACAGTCATCGGGAGATGAACTGAACAATCACTCCTATTGTATATAACAATAACCTACCTATGGAATAATAGACGAATCAGTTTTACTGCCTTTGGAGAGTTACTGCCTGGCCTGACATGGTATCGGAGCCAGTTCTAAAAATAGTTGTAACTCCCTTCATTTTTGCTACTGTGGGCTGTACGCTGGCCTGAGCTCTGTCCTCAAATGCCTCTGTCGTTCTGACCTGAGCTCTGCCTCAAACCACCTCCATTTGCTTCAGCTCCATCTCGCCCCGCCGGACCTCCGTCTCCGCGAAAAGATGCTCGGAATCCTTGTATAGTCTCATCTTTGCCTGCTCCAGCTTTACAATGGAATCCGCAAAGGAGCGAATGCTCTCAGCCACTTCACTGCTGGAAGCGTGGTTGTGAGCATGTTTTAAATGCTGGCCTGATCATGGTGGTATCAAAGCTCAAACTGATTAATTCTATTGCTGTGCCAGATTCATTTTTTTCCGATTAAAATTTTTGTTTAATACGACCATGAATTGATACTAGGGATCTACACAAATTTTAACAAGGTGCTACAGTGTCAATTTTTCTGAAAGTGGAATAGTAATAATGAAAAGAAATGATCATGCTAGTAATATATTGATAGACCACTTCAAGCCTCTATTGAAAGCGCAAGTGCAGAACGCCAAGATGCTGCACTGATAAAATGGTTTTACCGAAAATCGTTTTTTTAAGTCATACTGTTTGTCGTGCTCCTCTTTGAATACACTGTTTCCCTTTTTTGAATACATTGTTTCCATGCGTACCAGAAGCGTGGTTGTGAGCATATGCTGGCCTGATCACAGTGGTCTCTGTCCCATATATCGATTGGTATATTTTTTGAATGGACAGCGCATTTAAATGGTGTTGCTGGTTGTTACTGCTTCGTTGAAACCTGCATTTACTGTCACCACTTGACAAGTACGTGGTGTTTTCCTGCCTCTGCCGGAAGAGGGTCGCAGGAAAAGGGAACACTTCAAAAGAGACGCTGGTGGTCACAGTTTCATAAAGTGTTAAGTGTATGTTTTTGGTATGACTTGGTATATGTTATATGGTTGAGTGCAGAATTTTTTTTTTGCATTCCCATTTGCGTTGAATACCGTATATATTGATTGGCAATGGTGATCCAACGCATTTTTTAAAACGACTTTAACGCTGTCCCATATTTTAAAAACTGTCCAACACTTTAACACTGCCATATTTTTATTACTGGCTTCAAAGTCTAGAGAATCAAAGGGAGTTATGGTGATTTCTTTAAGTCTTTTCAGTGAACTTTGAAATTGTAATACCGTTGCTGCTCCAACTTTGTAGAGCTCGCGGTTGATGCCGTTGCTACTCCAAATTTGTAGAGCTCGCGGTGAATGATTGATTATTTTTAAACAACCAAAGTTATTTCCCAAGAAATTTTTTGAGTACAATTTCACTGTATATCAGCAGAAGTTTTTTTATCAGCAGAAGTATTTTTTTTACAGAATGCATTCAATCATCTATATGGTAGGAATAGTTCTCACTGGCAAGGAGAACTATCCTGAATGGTCCCGGATGATAAAACACACCCTCATCTTCAATGAGTTGTGGAAAGGAGTGTGTGTCGGAGAAGCAGACAATGACCCAATGCAGCCTACATCAGACAAAGAGCTCATCATTTGGGAAAACAAGAACAACAAAGCCTATGCATTAATCACAACATCTGTAAATGAAGAGGTGAGTCGCCATATTTCATCATATTCAATTGCCTTTGAAGCTTTACAAAAGCTAAAAGAACTCTATGACTCACATTCTGCACTTGAAGTTGTTCAGCTCATGATTAAACTCTTCACTCTTGAACTGAAAAATAATGATCCTCTTGCTCTTGCATCTGAAGTAAAGTCTATAATGCATGATATCAAATCCACTAAGGTTGAGCTGGATATCCCTCTTATTGCTTTTCTCAAGGCACTCTATCCTACCTACTCCAATTATCTTGAGTCTTTACAAGCAAATGGAAATCTTAAAGATATCACCTTTGACTCTCTTGTGAAAAAGTTTGCTGAAAGAGAGAAAGCCTTTGGAAAGAAGACAACCCCTGAATCTTCTGAAGAGACTGTGTGCCTTGTTCATAAAGAAAAGCATCCTGCTCAAGATTCTACAAGAGGAAGAGGTGGACGAAGAGGAAGAGGAAGATACTTCAGAGGCAGGGGGGCAGACATTCTCAAGGAGAAAAGGCAGACTTACATTGCATTCGCTGCAAAAGAAATGGATCACATGATGCTTCTACATGCAAGCTACCATGGGACAAAATTGAGCAGAAAAGAAACCAACAGAAAGGTAAAACTGATGATACAGACAAAGGTAAAGCACCTGAATCCGCTCACTATATTGAGGCACAATGTAACATTGGAGTAAATGAAGATTTGTTTAATGCTTCACTTGCTTCTTCGAAAAATGATTGGTTGCTTGATTCAGGAGCAACCTGTCATATGACTCATAGAAAATATTTTTTTGAAGATTTCACTGACAATGTTGATGGAGCAGTATACTTTGCAGATCAGTAAAAATTCAATCCATCAGGGCTTGGCACACTTAGGCTTAAACTGCCTGGTCTTCTAGACTTTCTTCTGGATCATGTTCTATATCTCCCACAGCTCAAAATAAACTTGCTGTCCTTGGTTCATATCCGCCAGCAAGGTCACTCCATTCATATGTTTGATGGCAAGCTTGAGGTAAGAAAAGCATCTGACCACTCACTTGTCATGAGGGGAATAGAAGAAGAAAGGCTTCTCAAACTGCAAGGAACCCCTGCTCATGCACAACATTTCTCATATATTTCTCATCATGAAGAAGGTACACTTCCATCAAGTTTACTATGGCATGCTAGATTTGGACATTTAAACTATGACAGTCTCCGATTATTAAAGAAAAATGGTGTTGCTGGTTTGCCTACAATTCCTAGGAAACATAAGCAATGTGATGCTTGCATTCTAGGAAAGCATAGCAAACAGTCTTTTCATGATTCACATTCAAGAGCACATAGGAAGCTTGAACTCATTCATTCAGATTTATGTGGTCCAATGCATGTTCCTTCTGCAAATGGAAATAAATATATCATGACATTTATTGATGATTACACCAGAATGTGTTGGGTTTATTTATTGAAGAACAAATCTGATGCCTTTCAAACATTCAAGAATTTTCATAAATGGATTGAAAATGATGTACAATCTCATATTGGGTCTATTCACACTGATAATGGAAAAGAATATACATCAAATGAATTTGAAAACTATCTTCGCCAACATGGGATCAAACATCAAACAACTATACCTTATAATCCCCAACAGAATGGTGTAGCTGAAAGAATGAATAGAACAATCTTGAATATGGTACGATCCATGCTTTTCTTAAAAAATGTAAAGATAATGTTTTGGGCTGATGCTGTTCTATGTGCTGCGTATATAAAGAATAGATGTCCATCTAATGCTATAAGAAACAAGACTCCTTATGAATTGTGGTATGGACATGTTCCTTCGGTAAAACATCTCAGGATCTTTGGTTCCACCTGTTATGCTTTGATACCAAAGGTACATAGAAAAAAACTTGGTGCTAGAAGTCGTAAGTGTATCTTCTTGGGTTATTCAAACACCTCCAAAGCATACCGCCTCTATGATGAAGTAAATAAAAAGTTTGTTGTATCTAGAGATGTAATTTTTCTTGAATCATCCAAATCTGACAATGTTGTTGAGCGACAACTTGATCGCTTGGATAGATTTGCAAAAATGAAATCATTTCAAGAATTTGATAATCAGATTCCACATCTTGAAGGGGGGATTCCTATACTAGATCAACATGTGGAATCTTCTTCTGAAGAACACTCTCCCCCGAATGAAACTCCAACAACGGATGATGCTTTAAGTGATGTAATTGATAGAATTGGGAGACTCAATCTTGATTCAGTCCCAACTCAATCAACAGAGCAGCCTGGACCATCTTAGAAAGGTCCCCCAAAGTGGTTGACAAAGACACTTGAAAGTGTTCATCCTGATGAAATTGGAAAAACAGGAACCAGAAATTCAAACCGACAAAATGGAGGTGATGTAGATGACTCTAATTCACCTGTTGATATGGATGTTACTTATGATTGTGAATTGAACTTGTCTACAGATTTTGAACCAACTTCCTTCAAAGAAGCTGCTTCTCATGATGAATGGAAAGAAGCGATGCAAAAGGAGTATGATGCCCTCATAAAGAATGGCACTTGGAAGCTAGTTGATCCTCCATTTGGAACCAGACCAATAGGCTGCAAGTGGGTCTACAAGAACAAGTACAAAGCTAATGGCTCACTTGACAAGCACAAAGCTAGGCTTGTGGAAAAAGGTTTTGCATAGAAGGAAGGGGTCGATTATGAGGAAACTTTTTCCCCCACAGCGAAATGGGCCGCCATCCAGACACTCTTTGCACTAGCAGCTCAGAACGGTTGGAAAGTCCATCAAATGGATGTAAAAACTACATTCTTGAATGGAGATCTAAAAGAGAATGTTTTTATGTCCCAGCCTGAAGGATTTGCTGTGAAAGGACATGAACATAAAGTATGCAAACTTGTGAAGTCCTTGTATGGCCTCAAACAAGCACCGCAAGCCTGGTATGAAAAACTAACTGAGCATCTTCTGAAACTCAACTTCAATCATTTTGATCTTGATGATGCAACTTTATTTGTCAAGAAAGTTGGCAAAATGGTTGTGTATCTTGTGGTATATGTAGATGATCTTTTAATGACAGGGAACAATGAAAGCTACATTGCATCCATAAAGAAGGAATTGGGGAAAAGTTTTGAAATGATTGATTTGGGCTATGTTCATTACTATCTTGGCATTGAAGTAACCCAACATCCAAAATCCATATTTCTTTCTCAAAAGAAATACATTGGAGATTTGTTAAACAGATTTGGCATGACAGAGTGCAATCCTCTTTCTACTCCAATGGAACAAAACTTAAAGCTCACATCTATTGAAGGAAAGGAATTTGAGGATGCAACAAAGTATAGACAGCTTGTAGGAAGTCTCATCTACCTCACTACTACCAGACCAGACATTTCATTTACTGTTGGAATCCTCTCCAAGTTTATGAAAAAGCCTTGTGAGGGACATTGGTCTGCTGCAAAAAGAGTTCTAAGGTACTTGAAGGGAACTCAAGACCTTGGAATCAAGTATACACAGGTGGACGACTTCAGCTTGATTGGATACTCTGATTCAGACTTCGATGGAGACAAAGAAACTGGGGTATTTACTTCAGGATATGCTATGAGTCTTGGATCAGAAGCTGTCTCCTGGAGATCACACAAACAATCAGTTCCAGCAGATTCCACAACAGAAGCAGAATACGTGGCAGCAACTGAAGCAACGAAAGAAATTGTGTGGCTCAGGAAAATTCTTGAAGATTTGCAGGTAAAAAAAGTACAATCAACTCCACTCATGATTGATAACACCTCTGCAATAAAGTTGGCCAAGAACCCAAAGTTCCATGATCGAACAAAGCATATCAATACTAAATATCATCTGATTCGACATCATGTTGAGGCCAAAACAATCCATCTCCATCATTGTTCCACAAATGAGCAAATTGTAGACATCTTCACCAAAGCACTTGGAAAGGAAAAGCTTGAACGATTCAGAATGATGCTTGGACTCACCAACATCCCTTCAGATTAAGGGGGGGAAAGTTGACACCTAATCTTCATGATTGGGGGAATTTGTAAATAAATAAATTAGGAATGTGAACAGTCATCGGGAGATGAACTGAACAATCACTCCTATTGTATATAACAATAACCTACCTATGGAATAATAGACGAATCAGTTTTACTGCCTTTGGAGAGTTACTGCCTGGCCTGACAGGTACATCGATAGTGGATTCTCCAAACACATGACATGTGATAAAGAGAAACTTCATTCATATAATGCTTTAGAAAAGGAAAAGAATGTATCATTTGGAAATGATACTCTAGCTGTCATTAAAGGTAAAGGTTCTATTTTCTTGAAAGAAAAGGTTAAAGCATGAAATGTCATGTATGTAGATGGTTTAAAGCATAACTTGTTGAGTGTCAGTCAAATGTGTGATCAAGGAAATGAAGTGGTGTTTCAATCAAATGGATGTGTCGTTCGTGAACTTGATACATGAAAGACCGTGATAAAAGGTACAAGAACTCCAAACAACTTATACATACTCAAAGGAGGACAACAACAATGCTATCTAAGCAAAACAAATGAAAACTGGCTGTGGCATAGAATATTGGGACATCTAAGCTTTTCTCAAATAAGAAAAGCATGCAGGCTCAAGGTAGTTCGTGATCTTCTAGATATCAGCATCCTAGAAAATACCATATGAAAACCATGTCAAATAGGTAAGAAAACCAATGTTCACTTCATTGAAAACGAAGGGTCAACAAGTAAGCCTCTTGAATTCATCCATATTGATTTATGTGGACCAACAAGGAAAAAGTCACCTCGTGGAGAAGAATACTTTATTTTGTTTATTGATGATTTTTCCAGGATGTGTTGGATAGGTCTTCTAAAACATAAAGTTGAAGAATTTGAAATGTTTAAAGCCTTCAAAGCTTTAGTTGAAAATGAATCAGATCGAAAAATCAAATGTCTCAGATCTGATCGAGGGACAGAATTCATATAAGATGAATTCTTTGACTTTTGTGAACAACATAGAATAAAGAGGCAATTCTCCACCACAAGAACTTCTCAGCCAAATGGTGTGGTAGAAGGGATGAATATAATAGTTTTACAAATGGCTCGAGCTATGCTATATGAATCTGGAACTCCTGCAACCTTCTGGGGTGAAGTTGCATTTGCTACCGTGACTATTCTCAAAAAAGAAAATGTTCGGGTAAATAGCAATCAAAATCCACATGAACTTTGGTATGGTAAGCCTCCTACTGTAAAACACTTTAGAGTTTTTGGAAGCAAATGTTTTATCAAAAGGACTGATGAAAAACTTGGTAAGTTTGAACCTAGAGCAGACGAAGGTATTCTTCTTGGTTATTCTTCCAGAAGTAAAGGATACAAATGTTATAATAAAAGACTTCGAAAAATTGTTGAAAGCATTGATGTTGTAGTTGATGAAGCATGGAGAAATTCGGAACAGATGAAATCAATAGAGAATTATGACAGTGAGGAAGTTGGAGAATGATTTCCCGCATCAAATCAAAATGATATAGAAGAAGAAACCAATGAAGCACCATAAGAAGAAGATACAACAGACATGGAAAAGACTCCATCCAGGTATGTTCAGAAGAATCATCTAGAATCTCAAATTCTAGGAGAAAAGGGGGCTGGTATACAGACAAGAAGAACTCTTACAGGGACCTCAAGCTATCTAGCATTACTATCCTCCACCGAACCTCAAAATTTAAATGAAGCCTGCAAAGATGAATGTTGGATCAAGGCCATAGATGAGGAATTTGACCAAATTGAAAAGAATGAACTTGGGACTTAGTTCCTAGACCTCACGATAAAAATATTATAAGAACAAAATGGATTTTTAAGAACAAGATGAATGAAATGGAGAAGTTATTAGAAACAAGGCCATACTTGTTTGTAAAGGGTATGCTCAACAAGAAGGTATAGATTTTGAAGAAACTTTTACACCTGTTGCCAGACTTGAAGCCATAAGAAAGTTTCTTGCTCTTTCTAGTTTTCGAAAATTCATAAGTATATCCAGAAGGATTCATTCTTGGAAATGATGCAAAACTCGTATGCAAGCTTGAAAAGGCTCTCTATGGTCCGAAACAGGCTCCAAGGGCTTGGTATTACCATCTTGACAAATATCTACAACAACAAGGTTTTACAAAAGGTTCTGCAGATAGAAATTTATACACAAAGATTGACAATGATAAATTGCTAATTATTGTTGTTTATGTTGATGATATCATTTTTGGTAGCAATGAAGAATCCATGAGTCAGAATTTTGCTTCAGTGATGCAGCAAGAATTTGAAATGTCCTTACTTGGTGAACTTACGTATTTTCTTGGTCTACAAGTTCAGAAAACAAAATATAGTATCTTTCTTTCACAAACCAAATATCTCAAGTAGATCTTGAAGAAGTATGGAATGGAAGATTCTAAACCAGTATGTACTCCAATGGTAATAAGATGTAGTCTCAGCTCTAATGATGAATCGCCAGCAGTAAACCAACCAACTTACAGATCTATGATTGGAAGTTTGCTTTATCTAACAGGTACCAGACCTGACATCATGCATGCAGTAGGAATTGTTGGAAGGTTCCAAGAAAATCCCAGTTAAAAGAATATTCAAATATCTTCAAGGAACTCAGGAATTTGGACTATGGCATCCTAAAGATACAAACCTTACTCTTCATGCATATACAAATGCAGATTGGGTAGGAAGTGTTGATGATCAAAATAGCACTAGTGGAGGTGCATTCTATATGGGTTCTCGGTTAGTGTCATGGTTCAACAAGAAACAAAGTTTGATTGCCTTATCTACAGCTGAAGAAGAATATGTGGCTATTGCATCTTGCTGCACGAAATTACTTTGGATGATGCAAACATTGAAAGACATTCATATCACATGTACTCCACCCATCTCCATTCTATGTGATAATATAAGTGCCATCAGTATTTTAAAAAATCCACCCATCAAGTACCATTTTCTATGAGAACAAGTGCTTGAACAAAAGGTCAAATTGGAGTATGTTCCCTCCAAAGAACATGTTGCTAATATATTCACTAAACCACTACTTAGAGAAACATTTTAATATGTCAAACAAAAGTTGGGAGTAGTTGCTACATCATCCTACCGCTAAATCCATTTTTTCAAAGGAAGGTTATTATACGCGGGTTTCATAAAGTTTAGTCGCGTATACACACGGGTTTCTGTGGCTGAAGGAGCGTATATGTTTTTTGACAGAAAAACAGTGGGTCAAACCCTGATATCGGTGCTTTGTCTGATGTCGATGATTGAGTCTGACAATATGCTTTGCTCATTGATTTTTATTTGACTGAGAAATATGCCTTGATGAATGACTTGTTGGCAATGCCCAGGTAGCACAGGTTCAGGGGGAGCATTAGCCTTCACACGCTTTCTGCATTGTTGGCATTATGGTTGTTGAGTCCAGCTATGGCTTCAGATATTTATACCATTTTTTTTTTTAAATCATGTAAAGGTCTAGGGTGTGATATGACTTCTTATATATTTGAATGAGTCCTATTGGACAAATGATGTAATTTTTACCCCCACTTTGCATGGGATGGATGATGTAATGTATAAACATTTGGTATATCTCCACTTGGTTGGGTGATTGATGTATGTATGAGTCATTGGTCATAAGGAGGTCATACTCACTTAGTTGAGTTATAGAGTCATGTTATTCTTTTGAATCATATCTCTGCAGACTCGGCATGTACTCAGGGGGAGCATGGACAACATAATGTATATCAAAGGAGGAAAGTTTCTTGGTCCGCCCTTTGCCCTTGATGTCAAAGGGGGAGAGTATTTTGGTGTTGCATGTTATCTCTAACAGTTTCTACAACTTGCAGTAATCAACACCTTCATGGTTTCCATCAAGTCTAAAGGGGGAGATTGTTGGAATTATGATACAAGTGTTGTTCTTGACGACAACTCACTCATAGGTCAATTCAGTGTTGTTAAAAGGAAACTCACAGTACAACAGGTATATTCAGAGGTAACAGGGGAGTGGTACAGAAGAACAGGAAGATGGAACTAAGGTCTATTGATCAGAATAAAGAAGGTTAAGGAAAAGGCTGATGAAAAGTAGTTTAAGAAGTATACATAGGTCCACTTAGTAAAAAGCAGCGTATACACGCTGGTACACAAAACAAAAAGAGCGTATACGTATACACACACTCCCACAGGAGGAAAAGAGCGTACATGCTGGAAAACCAAAGTTTTGGTCCGAGGTATTTGGTCCAAGGTATTTGGTTCGAGGTATTGACCCTACGTATTTGGTCCAAGGTATTGACAAAGGGCCTAAAGCTATATAAGGAGGAGAAGATCATAAGGCCAAGTGTGCAAGTGTATGGGTTTCTAAGGAATACTTCTATCTGAAGTAGATTTTATGTTGCAGGGGCTATGTTTGTGATTTGAACTGAAATACTTTGTGCGACTTGAATTCAATGTTGGATCAGGATCTTGAGACCTGAAATGACTTATTATTGAATGATATGATATTGGTTGGGCTAGATCTAATTATGTAGACCTATTTTATTCTTTCAATGTCGTGATCTGGGTTTGCTTGAAGTCCGGAAGTGTAGCGAAGTTAAACGTCAATATTTGCAGATTTGTACGCTGGTTCATCTCTACAAAAGCATGTGTATATGCAGGTTCTACTCTTCAAAATAGCGTATACAAAAGAAAAGCCTCTTCTTCACATCTGACTGATCTATCTGATCAATTCTGTTGTTTTATTACTGTCTGTCAATGAAGTCTTCTTAGATCTAAATGTAAAACTAAATGCATAAGGAGTTTGATATCTGATTGATTGATTGAATAATTGAGAAGGGTGATCTCTACTACTGCCTCTGTAAAGCTCTGTAAATAGATAGTAGATGGTCAACATACTTCTAGTTGGTACAAAATTGATTTCGAAATTTTATGTTTCAGTAGTCTTGAAGGTATACGCAGGTTTTATTACAGGAAGTAGTGTATACACGCAGGTTGGGTTCAATAAAGTAGCATATACATTATGATGCATGAATTTTGAGGTTGCAGCTAGTTCTGAATGATGATGCAGGTTTTCGGGTTCAGCATAGTGTTCTGGTGACAATGATCTAATTGTTCAGATTAACTGATTGTTGGTTGATGCGGTTTGAGTTTCAAAGTTCTTGATGGGTCCAGTATGAAAATCTGATGAAAAGAGGCCTTCATGTGTATTGTTATGTACGAGGAGCATCTAGTCTGAAAATTTATGAAACATGGTCCCTGGAGGAAGAGAGAAGTTCGTAGCCTTTTGTAGGCTGGCACCTACGTACTAGTAATCACATTGGCTAGTACAAGAGCTAGGGGGTTGCATCTCCCTTCCAGTAGAAGTTGGAAAATGAGAGAAGGTTGTAGCCTTTTGCAGGTGGGTGCTTGCGTACTGGTATGAGTCTGCACCAGTACAAGATTGTAAACAAATTTTCTTATTATTAAAAGAAGACAGAGACGACAGCAGCAGGTGGTTTTCACCCACATTGGGTTTCCACCTTAAATCTTGGTGTTCATGCGTGTTGCTTATATGTGATGGTTTACTCTATTTTTACTGCTTTGTTTAATAAGTTACTGATGCACTAGTTAAATATCAACAGATGATAAATTGTCTAAATCACAAGTTTTCTAGGTGTACGTTGGTTTCTCTAATCATAGTTGCATGTACATGCTAGTTCACTTTACAAAAGTAGCGTATATAAATCTGTTTGAGAAAAGAAAAATGATTGATCAGATAATACTGATTCACCCCCATCTCAGTATTATTTCCAACAACCACATGTCAATCAGAACCATGACCTTGGAATCCTTCTTGTCAGAACCTTGTGCGTTGACGTTGACCTGTGGAACCCTGAGCGTTGGCTTTGGCTTTGACTTATTGACTTTTTTCTCTGTTTGGACCTGGACTATGACTGGCTGTAACTTTTTCATATGATGTCCTTTTTTTCCCGTTCAAGTTGCGTTGGATTCAAAATGAAGAGGTATAGACAATAGATTTGATTTGAAAATAATATGACAACTTTTAATGTTTAGCATTTTCTGGAACTTTAAGCATCTTTTGGATCCTCCAGATCACTCCTTCCCACTGGAAGCTTTTGGACCACCAAAATTCTGGTACTACTCATAAAATAAGTGAGGGTAAAGCTTCCTCACCTTCCTGATCTCGATCCATCATGGTTTGATTATATTGGTACCTTTGAGCCCCACATGAAGGTACTCCACATCACCCCTGCGTGAAGTCCTTGTCTTCCTGTCAAGAATGGTGCTTTCCTGCTGCTCATACATGTATTCAAGAGAAAAGTATTTTATGGAAGGTACCTGAATACTTTCGTCTTGATCCATGATCATAGGAGGCTCATACAATCTCAATTTTTCAACATTTATAACAAAATATATTTTCATATAAGGAGGAAAATCCAATCGAAAAAAATTATTACCAATCTTTTCTAAGATTCTAAATGGACCATATCGGATTGGTTTGAGCTTTTACCTTCTCCTTGCAACCTTTATTCATTGATGTATAACCAAACTTGGTCTCCCACCTGAAAACTATGATCAACACGATTATTTTCATGTCTGGCTTTGTATTTGGCTTGGATCTTTTCCAAATGTTCCTAGACTATTTGATGTACCAACTGGATCTGTTCAATGAAATGCTTGGCTTTCTCCACATCACTATGTCCATCCACTGCAATATCTTTCCCAAAGATGAAATCTAAAGGATATTTTGGTAAATAACCATAACATGCTTCGAATGGAGATGTTTGATTCGATGAATGCTTGGCACAATTGTAGGCATGCTGAATGTAGTGTAAGTGCTCATCCTAAAGCTTAGGATGTTTACCACAGTATCCTTGGAGTAGATGTACCACTATCCTATTCACCACCTTTGTGTGGTCATCGGTTTGTGGATGAAATGTTGTGCTATATTCAACTTGGTGTCCATCAATTCCCACATAATTGAGAAAAATTTCTCTAGAAATCAAGAATCTCAATCAAATAATATAGACGTGGCTAACCCAAAGTGAACCCATACATTTTGAAAGAACAACTGTGTTGTTTGTTCAATTGTGACCTGCTTTTTACATGGCATTAAGATACACATCTTATTGAACCTATCCAATACAACATACAAATAATCATGACCTTTCATAGACATAGGTAATCCCCCCGCAAAATCCATGGACACACTTTCCCAAGGACACGAAGGAATAGGAAGTGGAGTATACAAACCCAATTTCCTGTTACTTGGCTTGCTAGTAACACACATAGAATACACCTTTGCATATCTTGATACAATTTCATTCATTCGAGGCCAATAACAATACCTCTACAATTGAGAAATTGTTTTTCCTACACCAAAATGACCAACAATAAGAGATGTATGTGCTTCCATTATAAGATTGTCTCTTTCACTTTGTGGAATGCATAACTTGCCAAGATGATATAATAGTTTTTCATGAACATGATAATCCAGTTCTTCAATTTTATTGACTTTACTCAAAGTTGCATATAGTTCTTTAAAATCTTCATCTTGTGCACATTGTTCAATGTAGCTTTCATGTGTGATTGAATTATGATTAAGAATTGTAGAAGCATTGATTATAGGCCTTGATAACATATCTGCAACTTTTTTATATATGCCTTTCTTATATCTGATGACCAAGTGAAATTGCTGTAAAAATCCCATCCATATGAAGTGCCTTGATTGTTGTAGCTTAGTTTGTGATTGAAGATATTGTAATGGTTGATGATCTGTATGTATGATTGTTTCTTTACCAATTAAGTAATGCTTAAATTTTTTCAAACTTTGTACTAAAGCATACAATTCCTTATCATATGTTGGATAGTTAATTACTGCGGTTGTAAAAGTCTCATAGTGAAAGCATATAGGCTTACTGTGCTGCATCAATACTGCCCTCAAGGCATAATCACTTGAATCTATTTGGATTTCGAACGGCTTCTTGAGATCTAGAAGTGCTAGAATCGGTGATGTACTAATGTTCTCTTTCAATGTATCAAAGGCTTTCTGTTGTTTTCCTCCCCACTAAAAAACTTGTTTCACACTTTTCAAAGCATGTAGTAGTTTTGCAATATATGAGAAGCCTATGATGAACTTCCTCCAGTATTGGGCTGCTCCCAGGGAATTTCTGACTTCAGTTATATTTTTTGGCTTAGGCTATTTACAATAAGCTCAAATTTAGAGGGATAAATTTTCAATTCACCACCCCCTACAATATGACTTAAATACAACAAATATGTCTTTCCAAATTCACATTTATACATATTTAAATACAACTTTTCCCTTTCTAAGACATGCAAAACTTGTTTTATATGCTTTACATTCTCTTCACGAGTCTTATTGAAGATCAAAATATCATCTAAGTAGACTATGACGAAATTATCAAGGAATGGTTGCAATACATCATTCATAACTCTCATAAATGTTGCGGGTGAATTACAAAGCCCAAAAGGCATTACCAACCATTCAAACAATCCTTGTTTTGCCTTAAAAGTAATGTTCCAAATATCAGTTTCAACAATTATAATTTGACGATAACCGCTTCTTAAATCTAACTTTGTGAAATAAACAACATGCTTCAATTGATCTAGCAAAACATCAATGCGAGGAAGAAGATAACAATTTTTTACTGTGATTTTGTTCAAATATTGGAAATCAACGCACATCCTCCATGTGGCATCCTTCTTTGGCACCAAAAAAATAGGAGACCCGCAAGGAGATGTAATTGGTATGATGACCCCTTTGTCAAGGAACTCTTGCACCAAATTCTTAATCTCCATGCTTTCCAAAACTGACATTCTATACATGCCAATATTAGGAAGTGGAGCATCTTGCTGCAATTGAATCTCATGTTGAACTCCTCTTTTTGGAGGGAGTCCTTTAGGTTCCTTGAACATATTTTCATAAGTATCAACAACTTCACTCAATTCATACTTAAGTTTAGGATCACATGTTGAGAAGGCTTCAGATTTATCAACATCCTTAGCTTTTACAATCAACAATACATAATTATTGCTAGCATTAACAAGTCTTTTCATTTGTCCTGTACTAAAAAGAGATAAATTTGTCTTCTTATGATGTTCTCTTATAATGTAGTCAATCCATCCTTTGAAGAGATGATATTTTTTCTTCTCATGATAAAATATGAATTTTTGATCATACAGATAGGGACTTCCCAAGACAATCCTGCAAATGTCAAGAGGTAAAACATCAAGTACAACATCATCTACAAAATTAATAGTGATGGAAACTTAGGTTTACATTGTCTTGTTACTTGTAGTTTGGCATCATCACATACCCAAACCAAAGGGTAAGGTTTAACATGAGGTGTTGTTTCTAATTTAAGTTTCTTAACAATTGGTTCAGAAATAAGATTTACTTGAGAACCACTATCAAAAAGAGTATCATCAACCTTATTATGATTTATGACCATTCTAATATGAAATATTTCATTCATTTTCTTATCATTTATAGATTCATAGGAATCATTAGAAGAACTAGTACTTGCATTAGAAGTTATACCTTTCATTCCCATGTCTGTGATCTTTGTTTCGTCACCTGAATCAGATCCCAAGTCCTATTAAGTTGTAGCAACAGTCTTTTGTTTCCCCTTGTTATCAAACTTCTTTGGTCTCAAATCTAGAAGCAACTTCCAAAAATGGTCTTCATCATGACTATCCTTCTTGCAATGTTTGCAAGTGAGTTTTATTCCCTCTTTATTAACGATAGTTGTCTTCTTCCCCTTTTCTTTTCCTTTCCCCTTTGACTTATCAGCAAATGGGTTGGATGATTTCTTTGAAGTATCTTCTCACACATTCTTTCCTCGACTTTCAATATGTGTAGCTTGTACACACACTTCATCTAATTTGGTTGGGTTAAGAATACGAATAATGTGTCTAATATAGCGATGTAAACCACCAATATACTTCATAAGTGTCTCTTATGTATCTAAAGGAATACTCAAAATTAAAGCTTGTTTATGAAATTATTGAGTATAAATTTGTACATTTTGACCCTTATCTTACCTAAGATTTTTCCATATCATCATTGCTTGTTGTTTATATGCCAATGGATAAAATGATTTTCTCAAAGAGCTACAAAAGCATTGCAAGAAGAAATAATATTACCACTTTTCTTGAGATATTCTTGCGTTTTTTCTTTCCAACATATGAGAGATATTCCTCCCAACCTAAGAGAAGCAAGTTGGATTTTGTGACATCATCATCAGTGTTTTGGATCCTGCAATAATTCAATTTTCCTCACCCAATTATCCAAATTTTCAGCATTCAATTCTCCATCATATATAGGCAATTCAAAATTTACATCAAGCTTAATTAAAGGGGATTTATCATGTCCTTTATGTCCTTTTTGTGAAGCAGTAGGATATGAAGGAGAAGATGGTGAAGAAGGAGGCAAAGGGGGCATAGAACTAGGAGGATGCCTACCACCATCACCACCATTACCATTACCATTACCGTTACCATCTGGTGGCTTTTGAGAACCATTACCTTCCTCTTTTGGTTGATGAGAACTTTCATCTTGCAATCGAATTGTCCTCTCATCATACAATACTTTTACCATGTCAACCATATCAAGAAAAGTATCTCTAAATTCTCTCTCTGCTAGAGAAACGCCATCATCTTCTTCACCTTACATGGCTTGAGAATAATGGGAAGGTGGTATTCTTGAGCCAATTTCATGATTGAATTCTTCACGTGATCCTTCTCCTTTATTAAGCGTGGATATTTTGAACATATGAAAACTTGCAATCCATGTCAAACCTTCACACAACTAAGAGATCTTATACCAAATTTGATCCAAAAATTAAATTAAGGTATTACTGAATGAATTGCAATTTAGTTTATGTATCCTTATGAAATAGATAGAAATTGTGAAAACACATAAACTTGATAAATATTTGTAGCAAAATAAAAGAATGGATACTGAAAATAGAAGCAAGAAAAAGAAGAAAAGTTTATAACAAAGTTCACCCCTCTTGGGCTATGTCTTCGGGTCCGCTTCCAGTGTGACCACTTTATTAAGATTATCAAATGCTCAATACACCTGTTTAGAAGCTCCAACTCATCAAAATAATGATTCCAATGCATTCAAAAGGCCCAAAAACTCATATTTAGGCTCTTGAAATGCTCAATTTGGTCTTCAAATGGCCTCAATAGGCCCAAAACTGTCTTTGCCTGCAACTTAAAACAATTTGTTCTGCAAAATATTTAACAAAAAATCCATAGGTGGATTGGTAGAGAGTGATGATTAAAAAGGTGGAGATCAGGGGTTCGATCCTCAACTTGCGTATTTTGTTGAGTGATATGAGGTGGTTTCATTTATATGATAAAGTTTGTTTGTAATATGGTGGCGTGGTCCACGAACCCACTATCCTTTTTAACCCCATCACTTGGTGATTCCGCTATCACATATCCCCAAACTGTCACTATAACGTTATTCTGGCTACTAAATATAACATCTCATGGATAAATGTGGGGATATGGCACCCCCCTGCCATATCCTTTCCCCCAACTATGGCATCGATACTCTTCAAATAAAAGATTTCTACCAACATATAATAAGAACCTTTAGTGGCCTAGTAGTGAGGCACATGAATTGTAGGCAACAAGTCTGGGGTTTGACCTTGCCGAGTGCATTTCAATAAATTTTGGTCCAACTCAGAGGGCCACGTGGCCTCCTTGGATTGGGTCACATTTCTCCCTCTTATTGGGTCATGTGGTACCAGTCCATTGGTCCAAATTCCACCAACCATACAATGACACTTGTCGAAACCTAAGGCGCCACATGTTGATCGGAACCATGAGCCTGGAATCTTGCCTATTGGAACCTTGCGCATTGACCATTGACCTACAGAACCCTGAGCGTTGACTTTGACGTGTTGAATTTTTGACTTTTTTTCCCTATTTGGACCTCAACTTTGACTGGCTGTAACTTTGTCATATGAAGTCCTTTTTTGCCCGTTCAAGTTGCATTGGATTCAGAACAACGCGATCTACGGAATGGAGTTGGTTTGAAAATCATATGACAACTTTTAACTTTGAGAGCATCTTTTGGATCCTTCGGATCATGAACACATTAAGAAGACCTTACAAAAGTGGAATATAACAAAAAAATAAGAATTCATGCATGTTAAGAATTGAACTTAACTAAAGTTTTAAGTCCAAAATGATCAACTCTTATTCTTTATAAGTAGAAATTCAACCAGCAAGAAGTACTTTTTTGTGTGGATGATCAAGAGATTATAGAAGAATATTGTTGAAGGTGTTTTATGGTGATATTGTTGCAAATATTGCATTGGTGATTGTGTGTGTGGTTGAGAGACAAAGAAAAAGTATTTTGTAAAAGAGAGGAATGCATGGTTTAAGTTTGAAAATGGAATGAAATATGAACCAAGGAAGTCTAGCAAGTTGTAGCTTGCGAATCAGGGGTTGTAGCTCCTTTCGGTGGTAGCTGATAAACTCAAGGGTTGTATCTCCTTTCAGTAGCAACTAATAAACTAGGGAGTAGTAACTTCCTTTAGGTTGAAGCCTGAGAAACCAAAATATTGAAGGTTGTAGCTCTCAAGTAGGTTGAATCCTACCAATTGATGTAACAACAAGTTGAAGCTTGCTTATGTAAAAAAAATTGAGAAAAATATTGAAGAATCTATGACTATAATATGTTCTTCTTGTGTTGATGCTTAATTGAGTTGTTGTTCTTTTTTTTTTTTGGTGTTTTAGTCTTTTTTAATTTGTGAAAGAAAGTTTTAAAATTCTCAAAAATATTAATTCAATCCCCACTCTCAGTATTGTCCTAGTTTCTAACAAACCTTACCGCACATCTTCACCATAGGTGGTGATGCATCTCTTTTCTTTGAAGAAAGGAAATGCTCCCTTATTCTTCCTTAGACTCTAATCCAATTTAATTTTGAAGTAATATCCTTTCTAGGCATTTACCCCATAATGATGGAGATTGTTTAGGTCAACACCAGTAGCATATTAAATTATATACCCACTCATAAGATTCCTTCCACACCTCTTCATTTGATGCATATTCTTGCATTAGTTCTAATATTATAACATGTTGAACTTTAGCTAAGGAAGCATCAATTCCCTTCCTTGATATTTCATAGGGTTCCCCGTTGGGAATCACGATTGCCGTTAAACCAAAATCTGCAGGTGTTAGTTAACGATCCCATTGCCAGAGATAAATATCCATGAGAGGTGGTTAGTCCATGTCGCGAAACACATGGGGGGTGTTGGTTTATCCAATTTCCAATAATCTCCCCCCCAATGCGAGTTGGGTGTGTATCGAACTCATGACCTACGCTCTGATACCACTTGCTGGGAATCATGATTGCCGTTAGACAAAAACCCATAGGTCTTAGTTAACGATCACATCACCAAAGATAAAGATGCATGAGAGGCGGTTAGTCCATGTTGTGAAACACACGAGGAGCGTTCTTTATCCAATGTCCAACATTCCCTCCTTAGACAAGTACTCATGCAATGATTACCTAAAACATGAGATAAATTCTCATGATAACCATTACATAAGTTGTTAGCCAAGTGAACATCCTAACAAACTTGTAGGCTTTAACCCTGCACAGAAATTACCTGCATACGAATTCTAAAAACAGAAAATAAACAATGGTGAGAGCATAAAAATATAAAACATATATACATAGAGATTTTCCCCTGGATCCCAAAACCGGGACTACCAAATTTATTTTTCATTATGTTCCTTTGAATGTTACGATACATATATATATACATGCCGAAGCATCCATAAACTCCAATCTATTAACCCTGGATTAGAACATAACCATAGTTCCCTTGACGAGATATACAAAATACCATGGACAGAAAACCATCATGCCCAAAACCATGTGTGAAATCCATGCACAAAACCATAGGTAGGTTCGCCCACCTAATATAGGGTCCAATTTTTTTTCTCGAGGTTCTGCCCCGAACCCCGTGCAAGGGGGCTATTGCCCCCCTCCATACCCCCCAACAACACTCGACTCAATGTACAGGGGGGTTTCACCCCCCCTCTGACCCCCTCACGCGTGGGGTAGTCGTGGAAAAAATATAACAAAACCCAACAAAACCCTCAAATACAATCACATATTACAATGATTCCTAATGGATAAGCATACAATATACCAACATTCTCCCAAACCATAAGGATAACCATACATGCTAATGACTTCACAGCCTCCTTGAAAAGTATTCGCCTTAGTAACGGTGCCTTCTCAAACCTATTACTCCCAACTGCTTAGACAAGTATTCATGTCAGATGGCTACAAACTAGTCGAAACCCAAGCATGATGATGAACAACTACCTTGTCTTTATTAGCTCAAGCTCTTTTCCTTGGCCAAGTACAAGAGGCAGTGCAAGGGGAAAACCTTATAACAATAGGGTACCCCCATTAAAGTGACACCTTAATCGTAACTAAAACTTTGATTGAAGATGAAGGGATGCAATGACAAGAACATATTTTGATCATATATTTTAGATAACCTTTTACCTCTCATATCACATATATGTATTCCCTAAAATTAATAATATTGATTAAATTTAGTGGTTTCATTGGATAAGATCCTCAACATCACTAGTAGGTTTTCATCAAGGCTAATTCCAATTTCTTTAGCAACAAATTTGTCTTGGTCAAAATTTTTCCATGATCCCTAATAAGTGACAACCTTCAAGGTTTCTATCATCTCCCTGAAGGGTTAGTCTATGATCTCTACTTACCAGAAGACTAGTTCATCCAACAATTTGGCATGCTAATATTAGGTGGTTATATTAATTTCAATCTCATGGTCCTTCACCTTCATACACTAATGACACAAGGCTCTTGAGTGTACATAAAAAATTCCTGATAACACTCTTTATGACATCTTTATAGGGACCTAAACTAAAAAACCATAGAGAAAGTGTTTCTTGATGGCCCCAATACAACTAAAGGAGCCATTAACTGCCTCCTACATACATAAAATGCTTACTTTAAAGCTTCAATGGGGGAAATAAATCCTAAGAAACCTACACACAAGTCTTCTAGAAAGCTACAATAGGTGATAGGGCGATGTAAATGCCCCTACCTAAAACCAAAACTCAAACTATTTTTCACACTAAAGAAAAGGAACAACCTTACTACCCTACCAAAGACCAACATGTGGTGCAAGTACAATGAGTGAGACACCCATAACATTGTAAACTATCATAAATTCAAACAACTAAACACATACCAAGATCGAATTGAACAATCTCCAAAACCTAAAGAATGTTCATAGAAGATAATGTTAACCTCAACATATATATGGACCCTAAGCTTGACCATGAACCCAATTCCAAGTTTTAATGAAAAAATAAGGAGGCTTATCTTGATCTCGCCTTTGGCTCCTCTGGTGAAGAAGATGAAGAGACTTTTCTATATGAAAAAGGGGAAGGACTAGAGTTAGGAATATTTACCATCCTAAGAGGGCATGCCTCTCGTTAGAATCCTCAATCAACCTTATTAACCTTAGTTCCAACCTTTTGGTTCATTGGGTAGGCATCTATTTAGGATAACCCATGTGAAAATTTCCCCTTAACATCATTAATGCCAAGGTTACTCTACATGTTGAGGGTTAGCAATCCCTATAATTAGATGTTGGGCCCAACTGAGCTATGATAAAACTCCCAATTCAACCAAGCTTAGACTAGACTCTTTAGACTTAGTTATCATAAATAAATATGTATAGAAGAATAAAATAGAAATAATAATAAAACACATAAATATATGTTCAATACACTAATATTTTACCATGGAAATCCTTGACCAAGAAAACAAATGACTTTTGAGTTTGACCACTCTTTATATGATTTTTTAATCTAATATGCAACCAAATTACATTAAATTTCGACCTCAGTCTACATCTAAGAACAATGCACTAATTATATAACCCTTGATCTATGATCAAGAATTACATTGAATTAGCCTTGCATCATTCTCTATTTATAGACACAAAAATATTCCTTTGAATTGAACCAATTATAGAAGGATGAACCTTGTTGACCAAGACCCTAAGAATCATAGAATTCCTAACCATTTTCAACATAGTTCGACTTTAGTCGATCACATCCCCAACTGTGTTTAATTTCAACTATTCTATTAACTATCGACTTTTGTCAACTACTTCATCAAGATTTAATTAATATTCGTATCTCAAGTTCATTATCAACCTCAACTTGACTTGACCATATTGTCTATCCTTCACCTAGTCGATCAACCATGACTAGAATGTTTTTGATCAACCGTGATTTTGATCAACCCAACTGCACACTTTTTTTTTTATTCCTTTAGCCCGTGAATCTCTCACTCACCAAATCTGCACCATGACTCTTGCAAATTCTTTAGAAAAAATCTTTCTAAATTTCTCTCTCACTTGTGTTGTGTATCCATCCTCTCCCTTAGGCTACTTTTATATTTCTCCATAGACCAAATCCCTAATCTCCAAAGTGATTGTGGGCTAGGATTAAATCTTATCTCTCTTTAATAAACAATGGATATTAGATCTAAGTCACTTAAATGATTAATTATTTATACTTAGAAAAACATTAAACCAAAATATACATTAATCAAATAATTAAACAATGTACTTTTCCTATGTTAAAACTTAGGAAGGAGACCATATTACTTTCTCCTCTCTAACGACCACCTAAAGGAACCCTTCTCTTGCATGTAAGAGACTAGCCTATGCAAAAGACCCTTTGAAGCTACAAAATTCAACACTCCCTCCTAGCAAGGAATGGATTCTCCACCACCCCCAACTTGTCCTTGTAGAAAACAAACTTCCCCTTCACTAGGGGCTTGGTGAGAATATGTGCCACTTTCTCTTCTATGGATATGTACAAAAATCTCATAACGCATCTCTAGACCTTATATTTGATTAATTGGTATCTAATATATATATATATATTTAGACCTGTTATAACTTATGAAACACTGGTTTTCCAAAAGATTGATATATCTTTGGTTATCACAATGGATTATTGTAGGACCCATCTCAATACCAAACAATCCTATGAACATCTTGTGAAGCCATATGGCCTGATAACTCACAAGACTCGCTACCATGTATTCATAATTAGTTGAGCTACATGCCACTAAGTGTTGATTTCTACTAAATCATGAGATCACCACTAAACCCAAGCTAAAACAACATCCAAAAGTACTCTTCCTATCCATTACACTCCCATCCCAATCCAAATCTATGTAGCCCTGCAACTGCACTCCACCAACTCTGACATACATAAATAGAAACTCCATTATACCATGATGATACCTAAGCACATGATTTTCCACCACCTAGTGAATCCTACTCGACTCCACCATAAATTAACAGAGTGTGTTCACAACAAAGCATATATCTTGTCTTGTATTTACCATACACATTAATGACCCAATCGACTAACTATACAAAGTGGTATCCACCAACTCACTTTGGAGGCATCAATCTTCCTCAAGTCAATTATCATAGGTGTATACATAGGCCTATAATATTCCATCTTGAATCTCTTTAAGATGTCAACTACATAATTATCCTACCCAAGGAAAATATCTCATGGTTCTTGCCACACCTCAAGCCCCAAAATGTAGTGCATTAATCCAATATCCTTCATCTCAAACTCTGAAGTAAGGTCCTTTTTTCACATCCTTATGAGCCTCTCTGATCCTGTTAGAAAGATATCACCAAAAAAAAGTACCAAGATGAGCAGATCACCATCACCAAGTACATACTACAAGTTGGAGTCTGCTCACTCTTGGTGAAGCCCAAGCCAAGTAGGTAACCATAAATCTTAGAATACCATGCACATTAAAAGGATTTCTTCAATCTGCATACATCAGATTCCCTCCCATGTGTTTGCCATTTGAATCAACACTCTCATTGCTATTAGTCAAACCATTTTTCATCCCTATAAACCCTAATTTTTCCTATTGTATCCTTCCTTTGTGCAATATTGCAAGTGAAATAATGAAAACAAGGAACATGAAGTAAATAATGTTGTTTATAAAAGAATTTATTGTTTTACTGCATTAGGGGAGGCTTAATCTATAATATTGTCACTACTGATGGTTTATGAAGGTAGGTCCTGTAACCTACATAAGTTCTTGTAACCCAATTCCATGATTGGTATACATGTGCACCTTTAGAATGGAAATCAAAATATGGGTTTTTTCCTGACACTATTGAGAAGCTCACTATCCTATTCAAATGAAATAGGGATTGTTGAAGAAGGCACAAAAGGACTCTTGACCCAAAAATCAACCTTGGATGTGGTTTAGGAGGGAAAGGCGTTTCACAAAATTATGGACCTGTGCGACATACTTGCCACAATTTGTACATGGTTATCAAATCTATATCACATAAATCATGCTTATTATAAAAATAGTAAACGGGTTCCATTCAGATCACCCGTCTGTTGTGGTTTACTAGTACAAAATGAGAGAGTAGTGACTACGCGACTAAAAAAGTTAGTCACCACAATTATTTCAAGTGAATTCCTACTAAATTTGAGCAACTTTAAGTGACCCAACTAAAAACAACTAACTTAAATGACTTTAGTCTAGGAATAAAATATACGACTAGATAATATTTGACCCAACTAAAAGAGGATAACTTAAATGAATAATTTAATTTGGGAATAAAATATAAATATATGACTAGTTAGATGCCAACCAGGGTTAGAATATTATTAAGCTGCAATTCCATGAAAGCTTGCAAGAGACACAAAAATAGAGAATTCAAATCCAGCCTCGTGGCACACTCGCCTCACGATTTCCCTCATATCGATTGATCAAAATAATCTTGCATTGATTGAGACCCGACCTTAAATATGGTGGAGGCATCCAATATGGTCTTGCGAGCATACAATCTACTGAAAATTGGGACAAATCCATTGCAAAAATCTTTGCTTCTTGGAATCCTCATGGCTTCATGAAGACAAAATAAGGGAAAGGAGATATATATCCATTTTCCAAATGAAGTCACTTGAAATTATTGAGTTTGATTTTGAGTGACTTCATTTTATTACTCTAACACCCTTATTCAAGAGTTCATTATTTCTTGAGCCGAAGGTTTGTTCTTGAACTATTTTTTTCATTGTTTTGTCAGGTTCCAAGTAGAATTAGAGAAAATTACAGAAAAAATATTTAGTTAAGGCTCATTATTACTTGAATTTCAGGTATATTCCCTCAGTTTTCTAGCATTTGATATGTGTACTTAATTAACATCTTCTTCAACAAAATTGATCTCACTAAATAGGTTGGCTTATTGGTTTAGAAATCTAATTTTTCCAGAAAAATTGGAAAAGGAAACTTAGGAGTCTTCTTCAGGGTTCTTTTAAGTAAAATTTAGCTATATTCTATAGGGGGATTGTTAGTTTAAGAAAGTATGCTCTGTTAATGAAAATATTTTTCCTTTGAGCTTCATTGCATGTTTAGGTGATTTTAATTTTCGAATTTTAGACATGCAATCCTACATGGTGCAAGGTTTGGACTCTGTGTTTTTTGAAGAAATTGGCACTTATATTACTAGAAGGGGGAAGAAAATAACTTCCCTTTAGCTACCTAGCCATCATTTGGACTTTGGAATATAAGTGGGTTTAATGGGAAGACTTGAATTCATATTGCTACTTTGTGCATTCTATGGTGAAGCCAATTTAGGCATTTTTAGTAGGATTCTCTAAGGTGTGATTCGTTGTTGTTCAATAGGGTTGGAATCATTCCTATTAGGGGTTTTGTTGGAGTTGTATATTGAATTTCCAAGGGATTTGAGGTTGTAGTGGTGATATTCATATTGCTTCTTTTATGCATTCTGTGGTGAAACCATTTTGGGAATTTTATCAGTTTGGATCCTATTAGCCAAGGCAAGATCTGTAGTTGTTCAATAGAGTTGGAATAACCCTTGTTTGAGGTTTCGTCGATTTGTATATCAAAATTTTGAGTGATGTGAGATTAGAGTAGTGATATTTATATGGTATTAGTGTTGCATCATTCTGTTTTTTTGTTCAACGTTTTTTTTGGGTGGAGATATTTATGCAACCTTGAAAGGAAATCTCTATTTTTTCTTGATTTTTTGAGCCTTTTTCTAATTGTTTGGAATATTTTATAGGCATTAGTTAGATTTAATGTTGTTGGCCCTTTTTCTATGTAATAATTAAAGAGAAGGAATCTTTTTTTTCACAAATTAAGTGGCAACCCTTTTTAAATGAATTCTAGTGGGTTGAAATGAGTACAAAGGACTGGGGATTTCGTTGTTCCCATGTCTGATTTTGTCAAAAGAAGTATTGGTTCTAATTTTCATTCTTAGTTCTTATTTTATTTTAGGTTTTAAAATCCATTTTGAATGACTTGCAGGCCTTTTTCATTTGACAAAATGACTATTTTTGTATGTTCATCATCTTCTCACTATGCCGCCAAATCTGCTAATGGAAAAATTGTTGTTTTGGATTCCTTGGATGATGAAGGACCTTTAGAAGTAATGAGTGTTCAAAGGAGGAATGTACAAGAAGAAATATTTTCCATGGGATGGGTTAATAATTCCCAAAAGGATAAGGGAATATGGGATCTAAATGGAGCAGGTGAGTTTCATAAAATAAGTGGTGGAAATGTCACGAATTTAAGGATTTAGAAGTAGAAATATCTAACATGGGAAGGATCAATAACCTTTGATACACGATGAGGAGTCGTCAAGAATTAACCGAAGCACAAGGACCTAAAATAGATAATATGATAGTGATACTTCTAGTTGTGTTACCATGGATTTCTCTGGATTAAGAATAATCTCAGCTTTTAAAGACCCGAGGACAACTTCCAGGGAAAATGGTATCACAATCTCCATTGTCCATTTTCTGCAGCATGGAAGCTATGAACTTGTATAGGATGAAGGGTAAGATGAGGTTAGTGTGGAAGAACAAATTTTTTAGTTCAAATGAAAATGGACAATACAAGGATTGACTTGAGAGAAGTTGGTTCATCTTTTAATTTAGAACAAGACAACGATCCTGCACCCTTAGGGTCAAGGTATCTTTATCAAGAATGGTGCTTGTATAGATTGTCAAAAGAGTTTCCTCTTGTGAATATGTTAGTCTTAAGACAAGATTTCAAGTCTCATAATAAAAACTTCACTTGTACATATAAATATGTTCAACAAGCTTTTAGAGACATGCAAGATTCCCTAAAGCATCTTTCCAGGGAAGGTTAGTAATCTTGCTTTGGTATTTTAACCTTCCGCCTCACCGCTCTCTTGAATCTTCAATAAATTTCAATGGTTTTTATGTTATTTGGTGTATCATGTAAGTGCATGGATTCAATTTTTTTGTGCTTGGTTATTATGCATGTTTGCAATATGTTCATGAATTTGGCAGAGGCAGGTTCAAGTGCCACTTTTCAAAATGTGAATTGGATTTCTGTAGGTGGGTTGAAATTCATGAAAGCACCAAGGTCCATGAAAAATAAACCAGACCTCATTTGCTCAATCTTTGAAAAGGAATGGGCTGCATTGTAGAAGGATATCTCGAAGCATTTAAAAGGCTTTGATGAAGTAGCAACAAAAGGTACAAACCAGGAAGGCCAACCCGTAGTAGGGGATATCGAATGTGGGTGTTGCTAATGAAAATTTTAATTTGAAGAGATGGTATAGGTATGTGTTTTATTAGCTTAGTATTTATGGAATTTACAAGAATGCTCGTTTGGTAGTCTTGTTATTAAATTAAATTTTCATTGTGTTAAGCACTTTGCTTTTGTTTATAAAAAAAGACTGCACTTTGAGTTTATGTAACATTGGTGGGTAATTGAGGATTAAGCCCCAATCCGTGAAAACGCGCCCGAGCTACAGCCGCGTGACTGACCTAGGCGATCACAGCGCAGGGACTGAGCTTCGGCCCTCCATCATGTCCCCTCCGGAAGCTCCACCGGAGGGGATTGATCCTCAGTTGGCTTTTTCAACACTGATTAAATCGTTTCCCCCACAGCGCCCCCGACCAGCAGTCTCGAAATTTATCAAAAAGCCGGATGCTCTTCAATAGGTCAGCCTACCCCCAGTTCTCCCATGCATGGCTGCCCTGTCCCTGGCAGAAAGAGTACTTATAGGTCAATTCACAGGCCTCTGACCATCTCCAAAAATTGTTCAAAGATGGGTTGAAAGGAACTGGTTCGACAAAATACAAGGGAAAATCTCCATCAGATTCTGCGGGAAAGGGTACTTCACCTTCCACTTCGAAACCAAAGAAGATAAGGATTTAATCTTCAGAAATGGGCCCTATTTAATGGACTCAAGGGGCCTGTATCTCAACAAATGGACCCCAGATTTTGATCCAAAGCGGGATGTTCCTAGTGCAGTCCCGGTTTGGGTCCGGCTCCCTCACCTCCCCCTTCATTGCTGGGGAGATGAATTGGTTCGCGCCATCGGGAATGCAGTCGGTAAATATATTGATCGCAGTGAACCAAAAGAAAATATGCAAGCCTGTGCATGGATCTGTGTTGAAGTGGACCTCGGCAAAGGCCTCCCGGAAGCCATCAAGCTTAAAGTGGATGACTGGAGCCACATACAGCAACTGGATTATGAGTAGATCCCCTTGAAGTGTAAGGTATGTCATGAATATGGCCACTTTCCAATAGATGCACTAAGCTTATTGATGTAGAAAATGAATCACAAGAAGAACAATGGGAAATGGTAAAAAAAAAGAAAATGGTCTCTTCAGTAAAAGCTCCCCTTGATTTAGGCCCTTCGACCTCTTCTGCAGCCCATCCCACCCCTTCCTCCCTTGCTCCCTCCAAACCACCTCCCCTCTCGCGTCCTCAGATCCTTCCCTCATCCAACCCCTTCTTTTTCCTCTCCACCTCTGATCCCCAAGAACCCCCTCTCCCTGAAAGCTAATGCCAAGACACTATCGAATCCTCATTGCCTCTTACTATTTCCTCTCAGCCTCTTCTTGATCCTTCCCTCAACAGAATTACCAGAATCTCATCTAAAGATCACGGGGGTTCTAGTGGACCCTCTAAGAAACTTGGCCCAGGCAGGAAATCTGCTAAGCAGCACAGTGATGAGAACGCGTAAAAGGACATAGCAATGGGAACATAGACACCCATAGAAACTTATATCCTGGGACATCATGACAAAGAAGAAATCAACAAGGACCAAGGGGGGCGAGCACCTCCCTGCACACCACATATCCAATGATGAAAATATTATCTTGGAACATCAGGGGACTTGGGCACCCCTCTAAGGTAGCAGCCCTAAGGGATCTTATCATCTCTGAGAAGCCAGGAATTATTATGTTACAAGAAACAAAACAAAACCACAAGGAAATGAGTAAAATCATTGAGCAACAAAGACAGTATAGAGGAAGCATTAGGAGCCTCAGGAGGAATAGCAAGAATTTGGAATCAAGGTATATGGAACTGTATTTCAGAAATAATAAATCAACACTGGATCAAAACAACTCTGGAAAATAAAGTAGATCAGCAAGCCATTATCATCTACAATATCTGTGTGCCGAATCACTGTAGAGATAAGGATAGTTGTTGGCATGATCTAAAAGACAGTTTGGACGTAGAAGAGAACACTAACATTATTCTAGGAGGTGACTTTAATTTAATCCTCCACGCCAATGAGAAAAGGGGAGGCAGTTTTACACCTGATCCATATAGAATACAGTTGGAAAATATCATGCAGGAGCATGATCTTATGGATGTCCCTCCAAAAAACCGTAGATACACCTGGAACAACCGCAGGATGGGTGCTGGTAACATCATGGAGCGGTTGGACAGAATTCTCATCAATATTACACTTCTCTCTACTTTCTCCATCGGATATGCTAACATTCTAACGTGCTCTGCCTCCGACCACTTCCTAATAACTCTAACGCTGGAAAATCATAGGCCACTTGGGCCCATCCCATTCAGATACAGTTCTCTCTGGAATGATATACCAGCAGTTGCAGGAATTGTTTACAGCTCTTGGATCCAACACGTGGAAGGCTCTCCCGGTTTCATTTGGGAAACAAAACTACGGAAAATAAAACAATCCATCAAAGAATGGGCTAAAACAAAGTATCAAGAACTAGAGAAGGTAAAAAAAGTAATTAAGAACAATCTGGAGAGTATCCAAAGAGCAATAGAGGAAAATGGCCTTTCCCAAGAGAACAAACAACAGGAAAATGAACTCTACTTACAGCTATACCGAGTTAACAGAGACGAGGTAACAAAATGGAGGCTCAAGTCGAGACAATTATGGTTACAAGGGGGTGACAAGAACTCAACTTTTTTTCACAAGCAAACGACAGCCAGAAAGATAAGGAATAATGTTAGCTCCATCCTAGATGCAGAAGGTAATAGACAAAGCACTCAAGAAGCTATTCGAAGAGCTGCTACAGATCACTATTGGGACCTGCTAACTGAAACAAAGGAAGCAGAGGATTATACATATTTATTGCAGCATCTCCCAACAGGGATAAGCAGGGAAATGAATGACATTTTAAGCAAGGAGATAGATGAGGAGGAAATCAGGAGATCAATTTGGACTCTTCAACCTGATAAAGCCCCGGGACCGGATGGCTTTCCCATATGATTTTATCGAGCATTCTGGGGAATTATTAAAAAGGACTTGACAAAAATGCTCAGTTGGATCCAACGAAAAGGAAAAATAGTAGGATATACCAATGCTACTCATCTAGCACTCATCCCCAAAGAAAACAGGCCATCTTCCTTTGCTCGTTTCAGGCCCATATCACTCTGTAACTCCTCCTATAAAATCTTGACAAAAATCATTGCTACTCGCCTAAAGCCTTTGCTCCCTTCTCTCATTTCCGAAAATCAAGGGGGATTCTTAGCCAACAGACAAATAACTGATTCCATTTTACTTGTGCAAGAAGCCATCCATTCGAGTCAAACCAGAAATGAGAAAGGGTTTATCCTCAAGCTTGATCTGGCCAATGCATTTGATAGAGTGAGACACTCCTTCCTCTTGGCAGCTTTGAAGAAGATGGGATTTGATGACCGCTTTCTCAACCTCATTCGAGCCTGCATTTCGGGGCCATGTATCTCCCCTCTTGTAATGGCAGACCTGGAGAATCTTTCCAATCCTCAAGAGGCCTCCGACAAGGTTTCCCCTCTCACCTTATATCTTCATTCTAATGGCTGAATCCTTCAGCAGGGCGTTGGACTTCAGCCAGAGGGTTGGCTTAATCACAGGAATAAAATTTGGGGATGGGGTCAAGAACATAAATCATTCACAATTTTCTGATGACACCCTGCTGATTGGAGGGGCCTCCACCACAATAGCTAAGTGCTTCAAATCTCTCCTTGATAAATACATGAGCTACTCTGGTGGAATGGTAAATAATTTGAAACACTGTATATGGCTGGAACACAACAGTACAGGTGCTTCACAATATCACCAACATCTTTGGAGTCACATGCAAGTATGATTGGACTCACTTCTCTTACTTGGGCATGCCTACAAGTGCCAGACCTTTAAGAGCAGAAGTCTGGGACACAGTAGTCGACAAAATGAAAAGAAAAGTGCAGCAGTGGGGATCTATTTGGCTCAACCCAGCTGGTCACCTCACTCTTCTTAAGTCAGGTATATCTTCTCTCCCCCTATATCATTTTTCTCTTCTTCAAGCTCCGGCCTCCTTCCACAACAAAATGGAAATCGTCCTTCGCCAATTCCTATGGTAGGGGGGGAAAATGATAAAAATAAATTCAACTTGATTAATTGGAAGCAGGTGATCCAGCCCCAAGATCGAGGAGGTCTTGGAATTAGATCTCCTAAATTTCTCAATTTAGCCTTTGGAGGCAAAATTGTCTGGAGACTCATTACTGGACTCCCAACATGGTGGAAAAAAGTTCTGGAAATTAAATACCTCAATTTTCCTAGATAATAGCTTCTTGATCGAGATATTCCCAATAGAGAATCCTCCAAAATTTGGCGATTATGCAAGAGAGCAATTCCACTAATCACTCAAAATACTTCAAAAACCGTAAGGGAGGTGCAAGCATCAATATTGGAGGAGACAGAATCATGGGTCAGCAACCAATAAACAGACATGGGGGAGTCCACCCTATCCTTTCCTTTTTTGAAAGAACAGGCATTCATTACCTGGACCAGATCTCCCAATGGGATCCTCACACCCTTCTTTGGTCAGGTTGGGCCTTCCTAGCCATACCCAATAGTCTTAACGCAAGTCTTTCTGTCCTTCAATCCCATTTGCACAGTATAGCCCCTGTCAAAAAGAACGATCTTGATGGGTTTCGTTGGGACCCATCCAGATCCTCTTACACCATCCAAGCTGCTCACCATTATATTTGCAACATCAGCTACCCCATGCCAAGTTGTCACCACTGGAAGGTGGTTTGGAAATCCAAGGCAATTCCAAAAATTAAGTTTTTTCTCTGGACCCTCCTCAAAGGGAAAGTCCTCACGGTCAAAAATTTGCAAAAGAGGGGAATTAATGGCCCCTCTCATTGTCTTAACTGCTTAGCTGTTGAAGAATCAATGCATCATCTCTTTATTGAATTCCCTTTTTCCATCAACTGCTGGAGGAACTTGTCTCATAACAATCAAATCCCATGGAAAACCCAAAACACCATAGGAGAATTTCTTTACAAATGGAAAAAAAACTACCCCTGGTAGCACAGCAAAAATAACACAGTGAAGAGAGTCTGGGATATTCTTCCCCACAATATGCTATGGAATATTTGGCTGGCACGAAATTAGAAGGTTTTTAAGGATAAGGACTCAAATGTTAGAAGCCTTTGCTCCAAGGCAAGGAGTCTTGCCCTTGAGATCATCTCAGTTAAGAATCCGAGAAGTATAAATGTCAGTGAACTCAGTATAGAAGAACACATTTTCATTGGACACCTGTTAGACCAAAACACCAGCAATCAGAAGGGAAACGTTGCTAGCAACAGAAACAACAATGTTTCCCCTAACTAGAAGATTAGGCTAAAAGAGGAAGAATTTGTAGGTTGGCTTAAAAACAACAATAGGCATTATCTCTATTTCGATGGGGCCTAAAAGTCGAATCCCGGGGCAGCAGGGGCGAGAGGAGTTATTTTTAATGCTAATGGGGATAAAATACTCTCATACGAGTGGGATATTGGCCACACTTCCAATAACAGAGCAGAAGCCCTGGCCCTTTACCAAGGTCTTATCCAACTTGGGAAGCTTGGTATAGACACAGTCACGATATTGGGAGACTCGGCGATAGTCATCAGTGCAATGGTTCAAAATAGGGATCTTCCCAATGCTCTCCTTCAGCAAATTATCAGATGGTGCCAAATCTTAGGACACACCATGAAAGATGTGCGCTACTATCATGTTTTGCGATCGCTCAATAAAATTGTTGATAGTCAAGCCAACAAAGCTTGTGCCAGATCACTGGGCTACCTTATCTGCAATGGTGTGGAATCATTTCAGCATATACCATAATGAAGAGACCTCTTGGATCCGAACAACATCTCAGCTCATCCGATATGATAGCCTGGTCAAAGATTGCCCTCATTCCGCCTGTGACTAAGATCCGCACAGATATAAAGGAACAACACCTTTGGTTTCTTCTATTCCTTTTTCCTGAAGGAACAGCAGACAAGGAACAACAGAAAAGGAGCAGCAGAAAATACAATAGAAAAGGAACAACAGAAAAAATGGAACAGCAGAAAAGGAACAACAAAAAAGAAAAACGCAACGCCAAAAAGTTTGTCAAGCTTGAAGCAAGTCGGCACCGACGACAAACCTGAAGAGTCCACTGCTCGACACTTCAGCCACAGTAATATAGATTGATATGCTTTGTAAATGCTGTTATTTATCACTACAGTTTGTTAGGGTTGACCTTTGGTCTTTGGTTTTTAGAAGCCCAAAAGGCAGGATTAAGGAGGAATTTTGTTTAAGCTATAACTCCTTCCCTAGCTTTTCTTGGCACCTCAGCATGTATTTCAGGAGCTCAGTCTCCTTCTTTTTTTCAGAATTATAAAAGCAACCGAATTTGTAAAAAAAAACCATTGGTGGGTAATTTAATATTTTTATATAATTTTTAATTCTTTATTTTTTTAATATTCTTTATGTTATGCAATAAATCTAGTTGTTAGTTTTCACATGGAAAGTGGTATCGTGAACTTGATACCACCAAAAATTAAAAAGGATGCCATATTAGTCCAAATTGATGCCTTAATTTCCTAGTTGAGAATGGGCTTGTTAGTCATAAACTATAATTTTTTTGAATCGTTCTTCTATGTGCTGCAAGTTAGTAGAAGATGTTAGATAAATCTTCACTACAAGTGTTATAAATTTACATGGCCATCATATGGTGTTGTTTTTGTTACCTATGGAAAGCTAGATATTTTTCAATTAAAAGAAGTCACTTGCTTATGGAAAATAGCTCATGCTTGAATAGGTTATCTCCCTTTTGCACAATTTTCTCTTTCCCTTATTGTAATATTTTCCTTCTAGGTGGAATTTATGCTTACCTTTGATATACAAAATTACAAATTCAATATTTTACAGTGTGTAGATGGGAATCTATTTTGTTCTCATTGTCTACGGAGGCATGCAGCAGAAATCACATTTAGAGGCTTCAAATCACCACCAAATCACATGCCTCTATACCTTGAATGGATAATGGTGGTTTCAATGAGTCAATTACTTTGTCAGGGGTTTGTATTTATGAAGAAATACACGGATTTGTTGTTGATGATGCATTGGGAAATGAGAGATAGAGAATGGAGTAATTGAACAAGATAGAAATTTTCATTTTTTTGTAGATTTTAAGAGTTCTTCCAAGTGATATCATTGAAATATATGAACAACACCAAGCTCAATAAGCTATTGTACAAGCCAAACTTGAAGACTTGGTGAGTGCCAGTGATTTTGCCAAATTTCTACCTTGTGCAAAAGTCCATACTTTTTTTCATGCTTAGTTTGCTTTATTAGTATTTTAGATGTCTCTTTTGCATGTTTATTCTATACCTTATATTATTATCAAAATTTTCAAAGGTTTTTAGAAGGTTTCTTCGAGCTTTAATATGCTTTCTTATATAAAATACCACTGGAATAAAGGATTTTATACGAGCACATAATGGAAGAGTTGGAGAGAAAGATGCATTGTTGTGTGTGTATTACCAAAAACATGTTTTGTAACGTCCAAATCCAAAATGTTTAAAGGTATGTTAAATCATCCTTTTTTTTATTATGGAAGAGGAATATATTTTTGTTTATCATATATATGTAGTTTGATATTTGCATCCCTTGAAAATGATTGGAACTTGATTGTGAATTTCTTGGTTATTGGTTCACTAACCACCTTTTTCTTTTCCAAAAATTTTCTATGACTAAGGAGAAAGCATATGCATTGCACATGTTTTAATCCCTTACATTTCTATATCTATGCTCAAATGCTTTTAGGATTCCTATACCCAATGCAAGGAGGTAAGTCACATATCATTACGTTGTGAAGAGGTTGATAAGGTATGACACTCGTTTTCTTTCGAATAGTTGTTTATATTTAATTGAGAAACATAAGAATGTTTCTTCATATGCCAAATCATGTTTAATCTTTAAAGGTAACCCATTATTCAACTGCAATAGGCATTTCCTTATTAAACAACCATTTTATTTTTATTATTTTCTTAAAAATGACATTTATATTAATTGGAAAAATTATCTGTATGCACTCTTAGGATTTCTCCTTAGTTTCCAAGGGGCTCAATAAGATAATCAAACCCAGGTAAAATCCATGTGATGAGAACAACTTCAGTTCCTCATCTCCTTTGAATCTTGACATCTTTCACCGATTGTGCTTTTTCTATCATCAATACTTCTGAGTTAATCAGAGAATCCTTACAACCCAATTGGCTGCCTACACATGATGATCATAGGTCTACAATAGAATATTGATATCATTATTCCCTTGCCCAAAGGAAAATTTAGACTTCTAGTTCCCAATAGGGCACTAACCCAAGATTTTTCTTATCTAGTTCAACAACCAAATCCCTCTTTCATTGGGAAGTCAAACACATAAGGAAGCAGATTCCCAGGTTCATCCATCACAACCTCGATATGGAGGTTGGAATTAGTTTTACCAAGACTTGATAGGTATAAATCAAATGTGCGAGTCATAAGGTCTCATCAATTCAACAACGAATACTTTTTCAAGCAAATATCCATGGACATACAATCCATAATGTGAAATATCAACAGGGCTCATAAAAATGAATCAATACCATTATTTGGAAGATATAATGGTCTTTAATGCTTTAGTCTTGTTGATTATGCTTTCTCCCTTTGAGACTAATGCTCATAGCACACTTGTGCTCTTGTTATCCCGTTTTTCCATCAGGCAATCCTTTAGATGTCCCTAAAATTCAGATTAGGAGGCCAAGGAAGAACAAATGCATTTAACAAAATAATAGACTGAAAATAAAAGAAATGATAGTAATAATTAAGAAATTACACAACATGTTATCTCTTTCTTGCATTAACATCATGGATCTAGAGTTTCTAGAAGAAATTTACCCTAGGGCTTAACCCATAAACCCTAACCCTAATCCTTAGGGTTTACATTGATAAAATAGGGTTTTATATCCAAACCATAGATCCATACAAACCTATTGACGGGCTGGAATTTTCCACCAACAGCAAAGGGGATCTCCCTGGTGTAGGTTCCCAACTAGAGCCTACACCGTTTGAGTTAGGGATCCCTTCCGGTAAGTAGGCCCGACTGTCGTTTAGGTGTTTTGAGCTTGCTTCAGACGGAGGTGGGATTTGAGCTCATTTGAAAGCATGGACTTCATTAAACACAATGAAATAATTGAAAAATATCTTATAACGTGCAAATCATGAATAGCCAGACTATTAACAACATAAACCTTATGTAAAGTAACTGTCAGCAGAATTCAAATAAGACTCATGTTTGAAAAGATAAAGTGCTTAATGATTGTAAAGTAATTCAAAATAATCAAACATATATGAGCATAAATAAACAGGTGGTAAAAATAGATTATACCAATACCAACAAAACAATTCATCAACAAGAGCATAGAGTGAGCGAATCAAATACCATCCATATGAAGCAACACAAAGTTTGTAGTATGACACAACATATGACGAGACTGCACATCAAAGGACTCTCGGGAACATCCGATCCATCAAGTGAAGAAAATACTCATGGCATTACGACATAAAAGATTTGAGGAATCCAATAGTGGAATATTACAATCATTCCTTGCATCAACTAGAAGAGCATAAGTTCTCTTAAGCAATATAATATCTCCAAAAATGCCCTCAGCAAAAGGTCCTTACAAATCTTGCATGACGATGTATTTATAGAGCGAGGGTGACTCATGGCATACCCTTGAATCTTGAACTTCCTCACGACTCTTCATCTACTTGATGACTTTTGGTATCCGTCATGACCTTTTGTATTCAAATAATGTTCTATGCTACCAAAGTACATACATCACAAAAATAAGCTATCAACCTAATTTATTAATTTAACAATAGCAAGTTCTGGGATGTCTAGATCGAGATGTTTTGTCAAATAGGTGCGCCATAGGTTGTATTCTGTTGCAATGGGAGTGATCTGCGATTGATATTCATCATGTATGTGCATGCACTCGAGTGCGTCCAGGGTGAGGGTGGTCTGTTTGGCATGCACCTGGTTATTCAGGGTTACCAGTTTGGTGTAAATCCTCACTGGTTCTACCACATAACATGTGATATTCTCTTTCGTGATTGGCATGTCCTTTGCACGGGCTGCTTGTTTATATGTATCCACAAATGCCTGTAATTCCTTTGAGATCTCATCCTCCCTCCTTACTTGCCCGACTTCTCCTATAGAAAGGGCCCTATGAAGTTGTATCCTAGATTCTAAGCCGCTGAAAAGATGCATATAGGAAGCTAATACCTTATCCACATCTTTGGTCAATTTGTCTTTAGATTGAATCTTGATGTAGAGTTGAACCTTGGCGTTCTGCATGGTGATCCAATCTTTCTTAGGGACCACTGCTGGTGCTCCTGGGTACTTGACGGACCATTCATGTATCTTATCTAGAGAAATCATAGCCTTCTTTAGCATCGTGACTCTTTATTTTGTGTGGGCTTGGATTGCCACGATTTGGGCCACTGTGTGATGCAGTTTGGACATCTCTTCGTAGAACATCGCCATGGCCTCTCCAAGGGTCTTGGTTTCTGCCTCGATTATTGCCTGAAATTTTGCTATGCTCGAGTGAACTAAAAGGAGTGCCCCATTCTCTTCATCTACCTTCTTTCTCTTTTGCTCCGCTATGTTGGCCCTTAGTTCAGGAAAATAAAGCCCGTTCTGAAGGTCTGTGATCTTCTTGCTCATCTAGGCCACATTGTGTTCCGTGGCGGCGACGAAAGCTGTCCGAGTTCGCTGTGATGTTGGGCACAATCTCCTTGGTTGTGGTGTCTGATAAAGGCTCAGCTAGATTCCTGGCGCAATATGTTTTTATTTCTTGCACAATATTGAGGCTAACTTCGTTGAAAGTGAGCCTTGTGAGATCTAGGACCTCCTCTTCTTGTCCTTCTGAGAAACCCAGTTCCTGCAAGGGAAGGTGTCCGCTAGTGAGGGGAGTAGAAGGAGGCACATCTAATGGGGGTAGCTCACTTTTCCCTGTACCCAGCTCGACTGTTTTTCTAGTTTCTCCTTGTTCACTTTCCCCGATTTCCTTTTCTTTGTTCCTCCTTAGCTCTTCCTCCTGCTACCTCTTTTCTTGATCTACGAGCACTTGTTGCCTCTTTAGCTCGTCTTCCATATTTTTCAGCTCTTGCTCTAATCTCCTTTTCTCCTCTTCTTCTCTAGCCTTGCGCTCCTCCTCCTGTTTTCTCTTCTCTGCTTCTTCCTGCGCCCTTCTTTCTTCCTCTTGTTTTCTCTTCTCTTGCTTCTTCCTGCACCCTTCTTTCTTCCTCCTATTTTCTCTTCTCTGCTTCTTCCTCTACCCTTCTTTCTTCCTGCTACTTTTCTTGTAGTTGTTTCTCCTTTTCTCACTCTTCCCTCCTCTTCTCGAGCTGGCCTTGGTTGCTGGAATCTTGAGATTGTTTGATATCTTGCTCTCTTTTCCTCTTAAGCTCTTTCTTTTTCCTTGCCAGGGTGGAATTCCTTTGTTCCAACGTTTCATTAATGTCTTCCTCTTCACGGTTGCTCAAGATGTCTTCGACCTCTTTCCCCTTTCTCTTCTTGGATTCCTTGGTGCCTTTCGGTGCCTCGTGCTATTTTTTCTTGATGGTGGAGGCTCTTTCTTTAAGGCTAACATCTTCCTGGGAATCCTCGAGGAGCTCCTCATCTCTAGCCTACTTCTCGCTTGGACTAAGTTCCCTTGTGGAGTTATACCAATTTTTTACCCATCCTTGTGATCCTATTTGGTGTGCGAATATGACTAGTTGAACTTTGCTTTTTTTAGTGGGCAACCACGACTTTCTCGGGATCGTATGTTCGGTATTTGAGGCTCACAAAATGTATACCCTTCAATGCCTCGACCTCTTCCTCTACTTGTTTAGTATTATCCACCACATATGCTCCAATGGTGAGAGGGAAGGCGAGCCATGGTTTCTTCTTTCCTTTGTTCAATACCTTTGAAAAGCCCTGTGTCATTTGGTAGTAGACTTCTTGCAGGAGCGTTTTCTCTGTGACAAACTTGGGTAGGGAATGGGGGGCCTTATGGGTACCAAACACCCTTATGAATGTTCCTTCTTAAATGGGAAACCAATGTGCTACCTTGACCATAATCTCCATAGCCCTCTTTGACATGCATGGTGGTTCTTCCCCAAATAGCAATTGGTACAATGAAGCGATAAAAGATTTAGAAATCACATCTATCATACCTCTATAAGCCGTGTCCCAAAAAACCTTGTAGTGGTGGTGCACGAGGTCAACCGCTGATTAATCCTAGTTAAAGTTCTAGTGCTCAAATTGGCATCTCGTGTAAGCAACGTTTAGGAGGTATGAAGCCATATAGAATTCTGGAGGTTGTTCCGGCTGTGGGCCCTTGATTGCAGCTATATTTGTTTTCAACAATGATGTGAGAATGTTCGCTCAATTAAAAATAGTTCCTTGGGTGGCGACAATGTACATGAGAGGAACCCAAGTGCCATAGAATACATCATAGTCTGCCTTACCATAAAAGCGGCACATCATCATGACAATTAATTGATATACCTTATGCAACCACTCTGTCTTGTATGCCTGATCTATTCTGACCTGGAATTTTGATGGGTCCTGCCACCATTCCCTTAGGATGTCTTTAACTAGGATCACAAACTCAGAGAGCCACCTGGTATTGAAAATCTCTTGTCTCTTCAGGAGTTTGTAGTAGGCAATGATATTTGCAGGGGAGATTGCAGCTATGGATGCTCCAACATGGTCCCTGATCATCCATGAATCCATATATGTATTTTTCAAGATCCATTCAATAGTTTTTGTGCATGGGAAGACCAGGGGGTGTGATGCTATCTTGTGTAACTTCGACCTCTTGACATTTATGTATACCAGGAAATCCTCTTGGGTTTACGGTATGTCTGGCTTCAAAAACTCTTCATAGATGTCATACTAGGAGAGTTTCGTGGTTTTATTGATGTTGCAGACTGTGTCCCTAAAGATGGGTGGCTCCTCATCTTGGTAGATCTCCCATGAACCGCTTCCTGAGCCTCTGCAAGCAACCTTAGTGGTTGGGCGTTCCATCTTGTCTTCGAAGGAGGAGATGGGTATGCACTCGAGGTCCATGCCACCTGGAATGTCGAAAATACAATCCCACGATGAGAGAGATGACATGAAAAATCGAGAAAAACTGCAAAAATAAAGGAATTTTAGAAGCTGATAGGCAAGTCGCATAAGGAGACAGGTCACAAAGACAGAAGTGTGACTGAGCAACTTGTTATAGATCACAAAGTCACAGGTCTTAGGTTTAAGGGTTTGTGAAGTTGTAGGTCAGAGGTTTATGGGGTTGCGAAGTTGCAGGTCACAAGGTCGTGGTGGAAGCGAAGTCGTAGGTCGTGAAGTCGCAGAAAAATGGGTATTGCGGCCTTAAGCCATGTGACCTAGGTTTTGGGAGGATCAAGAAAAAAAATCTGAGGCTTTGGGAGGTCTGGGACTCTTCTTGGCAAGGTAGTTAAGGCTTACTAGCGAAAACTGGGAAGGTCAGGGTCGAAGAATGGCCTTGGTTTGGTCAAGGAAGAATGAACAGGGTCAGGGAAATTGCTCTTTTGGGTTTTGAGGTAGAAAAAAGCAAAGGGGATAAAAACCCCTTAGGAATGGGATGCAGAAGGTCGGGGAGGTAGGGAATGACACTTGGTAAAAAATCATGATTGGTGAGAAGATGAAAAGTCGCCTATCTAGATAAAACCGCGCGTGTACCCAAGTTGCAAACCCTTTGCGTCTTTCGTGCAACCAAAGGAGCCATTACAATGAATAGGGAAACCTCCCTATTTATAGGTTTGGTAGCACGTGCGAAGGTCACAGGGGTCCAAAGTGTGACCTTGCGACCTGGTAGTCGTGAGGTCGCAAGGGTCACATTGATAGGCAAGTGATACCTATGAAACCTTGCGACTCGGGAGTTGCGAGGTCGCAAGGGTCGCATGGTCGCATTGATGGGTAAGTACAACCTATTTGACCTTGTAATCTACGCGACTTGTGGGTCGCACGGGTCTCATCAGTCACAACGGTCGAAATATTTCAACTTAGTCGCGCTCCGAGTCTGCGACTCACTTACTTAGACATGATCTAGCGACCTAGCTTCACTTAGCTAAAAAACTTAGTTTTTAATAGAGTTCTTCTGGGCTAGCGAAATCTTGATCAGATCTCAATGGTGTAGAAGGTTCTGCATGATACAAGGGCTTCGAAAATTTTAAGGATTTCAGGATTTTTGGAGGGGTTGTTGCAGAAGTTACATAAAAACCTTAGAATCATGGTCCTATGGTTTCATACATAAGTCCTAGGTTTTTCTTGCTATGACACACTTAGGGTTCATAAAATTTAAAATTACAAACCATAGATATTTAACCTAGGTATTAAATCTTGATTATCCAAAATCTTAGGGCTTTGCCAAGACATGTAATCTTTAAACCCTATATCCTTGCAAGCATATTATACATTATACAACAAAATTAATATTGCAATTTTATCACACGAAGTACTCTAATCAAGAGTTTAAATGTCAGAAGAAACTGTACTAATGAGAGCATAAGTTAGGAAAACACTCTTGAACATTCATTATAAGAACAATTTTGACTATGCCAAGGAGTTCAATACCAATGGTTCTTTCATTCTTCTACCAACAATAATATTTCCTTGATCCTTTTATCTAAAAGATAAAAAATCAAGCTCAACCTAGTATCTTCAAGTTCATCTAATGACTATAAACCATATACATCATAAATCTTCATTATTGACTTTCTTCGTCAATCTTATGATTTAATGTATAAACACTAGATTTTTCTTCAAACCTTTAGATTGGTTAGGGTTTTTATTCCAAACCCTAGACTTACATAACTCAATTATTTTACCTTGAAATTTTCAATGTGGATAAAGAAGATGAAAAACCACTCATACTAGGTGATATGAGCTACTGCACCTTCTTTATCCACATTGAAGTTTTGTTTTTCAAATTATATGTTGCAATGTTATTTTCCAAATGCAGTGTTTTTTATGGTTATTTCACAGATTACAAAATTGAGGAGAAATTGAGATTTTCAGCATATCAAATTGCGTAGAAAATGTAGGTAATGAAAATATCATATTGTTGGGTTGTGTTATATTCTTTCCACGACTAGCCCCCCTAGTTAAGTGGGGGGTTAGATGGGGGGCGGAGCCCTCCCTTCGTTGCACCGATTGTGCAGTGGTGGGGTCATAGGGGGTTTGAGGGGGGTGGGTAGCCCCCCTCTACGGGGTCCAGGGCAGCGCCCTAGGGAAAATTGTTTTGGACCCTATATTAGGTGGGCGAACCTACCTATGGTTTTGTGCATGGTTTTTGCACATGGTTTTGGGCACGTTGGTTTTCGGTCCATGGTATTGGATGCTTCAACATGTATATATATGTATTGCAACATATGAAAGGAACATACTGAAAAATCAAGTTGGTAGTCCCGTTTTGGGATCCAGGGGAAAATCTATGTGTATATGTGTTTTATGTGTTATGCTACTGCATTGTTTATATTCCGCATTTTAGAATTCATATGCAGGTAATTTCTGTACGGGATTAAAACCTACACATATTTTATATCTTTTAAATGTATCTCGAGTATTCATTAATATGAGGGTTGTATGCATCCCTACTCCTCATAATTTGTTATTGTGAAATGACAGGTTGAGGGATCAATGTCTGTTTCAACAACTCACAAGACTAAGGATCCTTACATAATTATCAAGGTTCATGACCTTATCAAACTATTATCAAGAAGTGTGCCAATAACACAAGTAGGTTTTCTATTTATGTTTGTAATTCTATTCTGTGATCAAATATCCCATCCTCTTGAGTCTAGAGGTATAGAAATATGAAAAATTACAATGTTAAAATCTAGCCCGACTGTTGTAATTAACTTCTGAGGTGTATAATTGAGTTTAGTAAATCAAGCATAGACTTATATTTTAATGAAATTTTATGAATTGTTTCACGTTGACTTGGTCCTCTAGGAAATTAAAATCCTAGATGATGAGATGCAGTGTGATATAATTAAAATTGGAGACATCACCCATAATAAGGTAACAACATATTATTCTTTCCTTGTTTTACATGGTTTCATATTTTTTGCATGGATGAAGTTCATTTTGTTTAGTTTTTCTATGTCGGAAACTAGATAATTAATAATTAATCTTTGGATATTCATCGACATCTATGGGTTATGTTTCCTACTTCTTTGATTCAATGATATTTATTGATATTATAAGTTATTCTTTATAGTGCTTTGCTTTATTGAGTCTTAGAAATGCTCATATTCTATACTCATTAGTTATTCTCTTGCTTTTGCACCATTTTAGGTGGATATATGAGCAATAGAAATATGATTTTAGCTTAATGTCATTAACTTTGCCAAACATCTTTACTTTTCCAATAGTTAATTCTTTACTTTTCGCTTTAAATTTTTTTTGAACCCTTTTAAATGTTTTCTTAAAAATGAAAATGTGAATGTCGTGAAATGTAAATGTGCTCTTGCATTGATTGATTATGAACAAATTTTGCAAGTCTGCGAATCTAAAATATTATTGAGGTTTTCAAAATGATCTTCCGGTCTTCAATAAAATGTCTTATTCTGCAAAATAATTATCTGTTCAATTCTTTAAATCTGAAAGATAATATTTTATTTATATTTCTGATGTCGGTGTTAAATTAGGGCTTCATCCCTCTTAGGGTTTTCCTCTTCTGCTTTACCTAGATTCTGCTATTGGTTCTTTTGTTGCTGTTTGATCTCTTCTTTGTTCACACTTTAGCTTCTAGGAGTATTCTAAACAGTGCCATAGTATAATGACTATTGATTGTATTCTCTAGTTCTGTTTACCTATTTCTTGGTTATTGGTGGACATAAATTAAATTATTTATCTTCTCGCATATTTAATTTTTTCAACATTATTCGGAGAGTCTTCAAGTATGCATATTCTAGTTGGAAACATGGACAACTCAACTCTAAACTAGACTGGACTGGACTCTTTGAAAAATTGTGACTATGCTACTGATCTAGGTGGATATTTGTGGCCATTGACTTGGACCCACACCAATGTTTCTTTCAGTTTCCTTAATTGTAGAAAAATTTACTATTTTTGATAGTTTTTTGGTTTCTAAACTTCTAGAGCCATTTTGTGGACCTAAACGACATTTTTTAGGAAAATGGGCAAAACCTAGAGCCCACGACAAGGATTTGGAGGTGAAATTTGTAATCCTTGTATAGATATTTCTGATGAGGTATCATACACATTAAACGTATATCATATGCCAAAGTTACGATCCCGTGAAGTTGATGTACCAATACACCCCAACGGGGCCACAGACTTTTGGCGCTTCATCTCCTAGGGTTAGGTTTTTTGATGTTTAGGGTTTTCCATTATTTCTCAACAATAAATATGCCTTTGAGCCTCATTATAACACAATTCAGAAGGAATATAGCCGCTACATCTCTTCTCAGAGATAAGCTACCATCGCTTGAGCTAGTTTATTTCCATTTTGCATGTAAACAACGTTCATGTAAACAACGTTCAATATTTTGTTATCAATGAATTGAATTTCAGTTTTTGCTATAGCATTGTGTTTCTGCTTAAGTTTGTATTTCATTTCGTTCTTGCATATATGGATAGTGGTATTTAAGTGGACTACTCTTTCTTTATTTTTCTGTGCATGTCCCCAACGAGGTCAGGGTATAAGGAGTTAGGGCTCGTGTTAGTGTGAAATTTCTTGGAAGGTGTAGAAAAAATACTTCACTTAAGCCACTAGGTGACACGTGAACCTAACAATAATTTGTGGCTGCTTACGCTTCAGATCTATGATAAAACTTGGAAAACCTAACAGTTTATACGATCTAAAACGCAAACATCAATATAGATATCCAATGCAATAACCCAAATGGGAAGACTCTAAAATGAATAAATCCATTATTGATAACCCCTGGTGAAGGAGATTTACAAAAAGGGTCTGTAAATCCCCCTCTGTGGGATGAGTCCGTTGATGTCCTTGATGCTTTAGTAATTGATTTTCTCTCTCAATGTATGAAAAAACCAAAACAATGTGGAGAACTCAAATGGGAGCTCAACTGAAAAGAGACGATAATCGTGATGATGTTAATGATCATGGTGAAGAATGAATGAAAAACCCTCCTATTTATAACAAAGTATTTGAGTTAAGCTCGAAAATGGAGAATAATAAAATAATATTGACCAAATCAAGATCTAACCGTTAGGAATACTTTATTATATTTTTTGGAGAGGGAAAAAATATTTGAAATGATCAAATATCTTTATTTAGAAATAATTAGCAAATAAAATGATTTATTAATTATTTCGCGAGGATTAATAATGGTGTGAAATTGGAATAATTATTAAATAGTGATTTAACAATTATTCCAATAATAAAAATAAGGAATAATAAATAAATAGTGATTTATTTAATTATTCCTAGGGGATTTAATCAAACGTGAGAAGGAATAATGATCAAATAATGATTTAATAATTATCCCTAAAGAAAATTAAATAATTATTCAATTATTCTCATGGGTTTTTTTGATTTTAATCAGAAAATAATTTAATAAAAATGGTTTACTAAATTATTTCCCATGGTGAAAGTGATTTTACTATGATAAAATTAATCCTACATGGTGTATTTCGATCCACCTAGTTAGAGATGGCTAAGTGATCATGTTTTGGTGATAACAGATTGCCCCCCAATGTATGAGTGTTAGGACCAAATCATATGACCAAAATATGTTGTAGGTTACAATTCCACGAGACACCAAAGGGGAGTCAGAAAGAGAGAGAGAGACAACTGAAGCAATGAAAGTAAGGAAAAAAATGGAGGGGGCGAGACCTACTAAACTGATAGAGGTCTCCTTTTATCTTGGAGTACATGATCTTAAATGAGGTGGGCGAGGAAAACCCATAACCACCAAGATAACTACGTACAAAGAATAAGGGTGAGCCCAACAATGTGGGACTGAGCTACAAAGTACATGATACATGATATGTTGGCATCAATGGGCCAAAAAATAATACAATGGATCCCATATACATAATGTGCCTAGAAAGACATAAGTCAAGACTGAATACAATAACATCTGAGTACATGAGACATAATTCCCCTTAAGCTGACATGGTGAGGGGGGATCACAACCAAAGAAGCTCCGCTGAACAAGAAAGGGCTTTGAAGATCTGAATGGATCATATGAAGGAGACATGCATTCTATGGGCGTTGCAAGTAGCAAAAATAGAACCCATCACATATGCAGAACTACATCTAAGGCTGGATCAACATCTGTGGACATCCAGGCATGTGGGGGGATACTTGAAGGGCCACCCCCTCATGAGGTATGGAACATCTCACACACACCCAGGAATCACTGGAAAATCGTCTGGATTATCAAACCATCAAGTGTATGAATCTCAATCATGCAATAAGGAGCTGGCATCGAGCATGTGAGAAACAACCAAGTCAAAGGGTGATGAAGATTCCCTTTTCTTGATCCGAGGAATCAAAAAATATGAAAGTTGGAACCAAGGTACACCGCCCTCTAGACCACACTTCTGGAATAAATGTTTTGAGGTGAATAGAAGAGGGCCTGCTAGAGTTAAGGAAATAAGGAATCCTTAACAAAGGCATGAGGTATTATAGTAGAGTGATTGATGGACTGACACCAAGGACAATGATGGAAGGAAATAAGACAAGTGGCAGATTGACGACTTCCCTTGTCAGAGCATGATATGTATGGTTGACCTGGCAGCGTCTGACTCGATTCCAGAGGGGATGGTCAATGACTCAAATAGGGGGTTCAACAAAGACATAGCAATAGAACTAAAGACAAAATATGAATATAATAGGATGGATGCAACATAACGATGTATGGAACACTGTAACTGGACTCAAGGGGACTCAAAATAAACTCCATAGATACAAGGGTGACTCATCTTGGATGCTCTGAACAAGGGTGACTCGATGATGCTGCCACATAGGGGAGGCCCCAGAGGGGACCATGAAAACATGAGTAAATGATGGTCACTCATGATGAAAATCAGCACATGATTCAACTAGTGCAAAGATAAAGTGGTACCACAGTACGGGTGGCTCAAGTGAAGAAATTCAATTTTAATAGGTGGTAAAGTGAGACCTCATGGAAAAAATGGCTTCTTGTTGAAGTTTCAAATTACCAAAAACAAAAGGAGACCCATTATAGAAATCAGTGAGGGATTTCCAACGGTGCTAATGGTTCATCAAATAAAGCTACGGTTTGGTCGTAGTGGGCGACAAAAAAACTAGGATTTTCTTATAAAAGGGATTCTTGCCCCTAAATCCAATTCATTTTCATAATGAGTTGTTGGAGAATTTGGAGAGGAGTAGAAGGCATAAATCTTGAGGAGATGGTAGTGGAAAAAATAACTATTAGAATTTATATTTGCGACTTTCATGTAGCTGGCCTTACTTGTCTAAAATGGCCTTATTGTTTCTTGAAAGAATGGTTCTTGGTGAAAAATCAAGGTAAGATAGAGGACATGAATGAACTACTAGAGAAGGTATTGGATCATCCCCGCCCCCCAAGTCAAACATGGGGATTGGGTGGTAATTGTGGCATCACATAGAGTAGAATGTTCGAAGATATGGTATCAAGGATCTATGACATGCGACGTGCATATGGCTCACCAGAGAGGCCAGTAGGACAAACTATCCAAGTAATGGGAGGATAATCGACCATACCTAAATCAGTGGGGTCTAGGATGAGACTGATAATGATCAAGTGAGAAGATGGCGAGGGGTTCCATCATGCCCCTAAGCATGAGATACTTCCCCTCCACATATGTGGTGGAGGGGAACTGATTGGGTATGCAAAAAGTGGGAATGATGCCCCTAGCTAGATGAGTTTTTGGAGTGCATTGTGTTCCAAGTGCTCGAATAATGGATTCAAGCATTCAACCCTACTGGCACAACATCCTGCAAAGTATCATGAGGAGATGTAGGGGCATATGCGCTCCCAAATTTTGTATGGATAAATGTAGTATGTTATGGGCATACCATACATATTTAGAGTAGTGGACTCCGAACTCATTTTGAGGATGTGGTTCACCATTTGTTTATGTTATGGATGTCTTCTTGTGAGAAGAGTGAATAGATACAGTTAGAGAAATGAAATGGTGGATTACCAATCTAGTTTGGCACTGCATATATAAGTCAAATGGACTGAATTTATAGGTTCGCATACATGGTGTCACTATACCAAAGAGTGGCTTCAGATATAAGGAACTGATGCTCACCTACACAACACAACGGTTGAACAACAACACTATCTGAGGGACTGGGTTCCTGATGTAATATGGAGGAATGATTAAGTGGATCATCCCTAAAGTGATCTGAAGTGATAGGAGACCCTAGAGGTTCTTCTAAATGGGGAAGAAAAATGCTACTAGAGTCAACACTACTAGATGCATTAGGAGGGTTGGGGAGAATTGATTCTCTTGGACTCTAAAAAATGGATGCCCCCTTAGCCAAACATTGGGTGTCAATGTTATGGCCACATGGTGGATGTGGTTCGAATTTGTGGATTCGAAGTAAGGGCAGTTGAACCAATATAACTCACCATGGATGAAGTCTTTGGATTCCACAACATACTGATCATGGGTTTGCTACAGAAGGAAGTATGCACGATGGTGCATATCATCCCAAGGATAATCAAGGGTGGTCATGGCTTCCATGATGTATTCATCAGAATGGAAGATGGGGGGACTGGAGGAAGAGAGACCACATGATGAAGAGGAACTACCTGACGTATCATCATGAGAGAAAAGGTTCACATGTGCACCGTCAAGGTTGGGAGATAGGTGACTATTAGATGTGAGATCTACCAATGTTGAGACCGAAATGTTCGTTGAAGAAGGTTCAACAAAATCACAATAGGGGGACATCAAGGGTGTCTCAATACATCGATCTCATGGATGACAACAGGTAGAGAATAAGAGCTGTACTATCCGTCATCTCGACATTAGGGGGACATATCACGATGGGTGGTTGAGAGACCTCTTTCTTTGGCATAAGAGTGGGACTAGAACCCACGAGAAGAGGAGAGGTGGATTCACTACAAGCGACCTCTAATTTGCAAAGCACTTGAAGTGTATCATGAAAATATTTGACATGGGGACAACAATGAGAATAATGGCCATAATTATCACACAAAGCACAAGGGTGATTCGTGCATAATGATCTATTCTTCTTAGCTGACTCAGGTAAGGTGACATGGACCTTAGGAATGTTAGAATCAGGGAAGGTATCAGAGACCACATTCTTGATATGAGGGAGTTCAAGACAATTATTGGTGGCATGACCAATAACATCACACAAATTACATGGAGGAATAAGCTTTGGCGACTTAGGAGGAGCTGGAGTTGCTGGGGGTGCCTTGTTTTTGGTTCCCTTTTTCTAGGATTCCCCCCCTCGTGTTATAGACATTTTTGTGCCTTACAACTCTAAGCATGAAATGTCCATAAACCAAGGGCTCCTAAGTCCCTAAAAGTGTTTTTCTAACTCCTAAAGGAACAAGGTCAACAAATTACAGCTTCTCCCAGAAGTTCTCCACCAGAAACTGCTCAGAACTAGTCAAATCAGGATCATTTCAGCTGCTCCACTAGCCAAGTGCGTTGCATAGCACCTAAGTCCACTAGCTAGGTGCGTTGCAACGCACCTAAATGCACTACCAGGGTGCGTTGAGCGGGAAATGACAAGTGGCAGAGTCATTCCACGAGGTGGAGAGACAATGGAAGCTTCCAGAATCTTCTCCAATGACACTTGCCTCACTGAATTCGACCAAGGATGAGTAAGAGGCTCTCAGTCTCCAAGTGGAAGCAAGAACTGAAAGAGAGAAGCCACTAATCAATTCATGAGCTGACTCATCCTCCTTGCATACATCTATATATGGATCCCTCATCCAAGAGATCCAGAGGCTGGAATATTGTACATTGCAAGGAATTGTTGTTGGTTTTGAGATACATATCAGAGAATTGGGTGATCTATGCTTTGTTGGGGTTGAAGAAGGGATTTCTTTGCTGGGAGGTTGATGCTGGGTCAGGAATCATCGGTTGTAACTCCTCCTGGATCTTCTTGTATATCAATAAAACTATTTGAGTTTCTTCTCCATGCTTGTGTTTCATTGATGCTTGTTACATTTGTATGGTTAACTTAAATATGATCCTAAGTTATTTATGAATATAAACCCATGTCTTTGTATAGTTTCTTTCTTCTGTGATCTTACAGGAACTTGGTGAAGCTGGGCAAGTGAGAGAGCAGGTAGCTGGAAGCTGTCAAAGAGGAGAGAGATTGGATCAAAGGACTAGCACAAGACACATGTTGGTTCATCCTATTCCTCTTTGTTTATAGTTCATAAAGAAGAATACAAAAGTAGTTTTCTCTGTTTGTTTCTAAGGTTGCTGTCACACCTTAGTGGGATAGAGCAGATCTAGATAGACACTTTTCCCAATAACAAAATGGCGACTCCACTGGGGATCGTGTCTAATTAGTTTGTTTGTGTTTCTCTTGTTGTTTGTTTCATAAACTTAGAAGTAGCAATCGAACTGCATTTTCCATTAACAAATGCAAAGTAGACATCTGCTACTTCAATCCACTCACTGGATTTGTTTATGATTTGAACAGCTGATTCATAAATCAACTGATTACCCTTGTGATAGCTCTTAGAACCCCCCTTAGATCTACCTCTGATTGTGTAATACTGATTGCTTTTACTCGGCAAAAAACCATAGATTAAACTGCAAACCGTGACCCAGAACCCGGATAGAACTCTCGTTTCTGCCCCAGCGCAGGCTCTGTGAAGAGGTTCTGCATTTCAACGCACTTCCCGAGAGGGATACCTGCGCTGAAATGCAGTTTCTCTGTGCAACAGGTGCGCTGATCAGCCTAGCCTTGTGCAGCTGAGGTTCTTTGCTTCATTTTTCAGTTTTGTCTCTGTTTTTTGCAGCCTGTGATCAGTATTTCACTGTTTCAAACCCCTTTTCCTTACTGATATTCTGCCTCAGTTGTACAAAAGAAACTGTAGATGTTTTTATGTGTTTGTGGCGTCGTTTACAGTTTTCCATTGCAAAAGTATAATAGTCGTATTGTCGTCCTTTGATTTAGATCTGTCGCAAGTGTCGATTTTGATCATAGGAGAAAGTTTATTTGCTGTTGATAGTCGGTTATGCTTTTACTTTTGCCTTTGGCTTGAATTTTTCACTTTCTAGTGTCGAAACGAGTATTTATTTCAAAATCATAAAGTGTCGTAATCGTCTCTACCTTTATATTTCGAAAAGAAGCTTGTTTGTGTTTGTCACTTGAAAGCAAATTCAGATTTGTATAACAACTTTCTTTTTAGGCATCAATATTAAGAAAGTGAAAAACAAAACACATGCATGTGCATTTGCATATTGGCAGTCTGTTTGGCTTGATTTAGGAAAGTGCATTTACAGTGTGCTCTTTGCTCTTTGCGAAAAGATTGTGTCTTTCTTTTCCCTTAGTAGCTAGGATTTTCATTGCTGAAAAGAGATAAAAGCTTGTTTATCATCTTTAGATTGCATTTTAGGAATTACATTTACATCTCGTGGTGATCCCAAAAAGGAAAACTTCATAAGAAAGATCAACCTAAAATAAATTCAATGAACTTAACAATGCTTTGGAACTTAACGCACAACATTTAGAGGTCTAGGCTAGAGACGTATTCCGGCGTCGTAAAGCCTCGTAACTATTGTCCTCACTGATGGTTGGGTGATTCCTCCACTTTGAGATGATAAGTGCCAGTACGGACTTGTGCTCCCACGTACCATCGAGTATATATTGAGAGACCCCTATAGGCTTAAAACCTTTATCCATAGGAAGCCGTGTCGGCCGCCCTACTGATCGCAATGCACCGAACACAGCATTCAAGAAGATTGATTGCCATACCGTAAAAAGTATTCTGCGGTTTTGCGATTGGTTTGGTACTCCCTCTACCTAGACCTCCAGAGGAGTCCCTTTCGTTCCTTTTTAGACTCCTTAAAAGAAAAGGTCCATCTGAGCACTTGTCACTTCAGGCTCATTAAAAATCGAAGGAGACTAGAGTCATCTTTTGTTTTTTCTCGACTCTTAAAAACTGAAAAAACAAGTTGTGTCAAAGCGTGTTAAAATTTATTTTAAACGGAATATTCATACGCTTTTCCTACGTTGATCTTTGGGTTGAGAAAATGGAGTCTACCAACCAAGGAATTCCCCTTGGTGGAAATCCTAGTCCCTTCTCCTCTTGGGGAGATGTTGGTGCGCCCCATATGGCCACATTGTTGCTTCCAGGACTGAAAATTGGCTTGCCAGTATGGCTCTTCTCAACCAATGTTGTTCAGAACACCACTATTCCTGAACAATCGAACCAGCAATTAGATGAGTCCAGAGTTACCCACCAGCCTTCTACTTCCTCTAATTCTTCCTCTCCTCCTTCCTCTTTGCTTGAGGAAACTGGTAAAGCTAAAAGCCAAGGTCCTAAGGAGAAGAAGGAAAAGAAGAAGAAAGAGAAAAAGAAGAAGGAGCCAAAGGTGAATGGGGGAAAACGAGTGTCGTCTAATAAAAATCCACACACTGCACCGACTAGGCCTAAATCGCCATGTGTCATTTGCAAAGGAGACCACTTTCATAGAGATTGTCCTTGCATCCCCCGGATACTAAGGGACTGGTCTCCTCGTTTGCACAATCCGGTGTCATCAACCTCTGGTGATCATGTTGAAAGCACACTGTCAACTAGTGAAAGTGAAGCCCCAGGACAAAAAGGGAAAGCCAGATTTCCTTGTAAACTGTGCGAAGGCAACCATGCCCTCCACCGTTGTCCCTTCTTAGACGAAGCTAAAATAGTTTTGGATGATCGTCTGGTTTCACCGTTACAACTTCCTCCTGGATATAAAAAACTCTTGCCGAGTCCGTCACTAGTTGAGAATCCAGCTGGCCCGCTCAGGTGGTCGGCTGAAGCGCCTATCATTGAAGATAAACCAATTGAATCCATACCAGAAGAAAGTCAAAAGGTCGAGGCGGCAGTTGACCCGGTCTTGCCTTCAGAGGTTTTATCTTCGGATGATACAGTCACTGAAGAGAACAAGGATGACACCGTCCAAATTCTCTTCATCAACACAGACTCTAACGAACATGGGGGCAACCTACCCATTCCTTTACCACAGGAAGGAAGTTCGTCAGAGCCATACCCGACCGTCTACTCGGTCCCACCTCCAAGCAACCTAGTTGTCTCCTTCGACTGGAATCAACTAGGCAGACCCCGCCTACCAGCTAGCATACCATTCCGAATTATCGTTCAAATATATAGAATGGTCATGGCTGGTACCATCATAGATGAGGGGGCTTCTGTGAGTATCCTTTCCTCTACTGCTTGGAAAGCGCTTGGTTCGCCATCGCTTTTGCCTGAGATGAGAAATCTGACAGGCTTTGATAAAGGAACCAGTCGACCTTTAGGGATCCTTCCCGATGTGCCCATAACATTGAGAGGGAAGACAGTTCGCATGAACATAATGGTAGTTCAAGGACCCTTGGATTATAACCTACTCCTTGGACGAGACTATATTTATTGCATGGGAGCCATTGTCTCCTCACTCTTTAGAGTAATGTGTTTTCCGCACGAAGGAAGGGTGGTCAATCTCGTGGACCAGCTTTCATTTCCCGGATCACGCATAGCAAATAGTCATATACCATCCCTAAATGGTCTCTTCACGCAAGAAATGTCTCAATCCCCAGTCCGTCCTCCCGATGAGCGCGAGTAATTCGGAGGGATATGACTGAAACCCAGGGGGCATGCGTCCTGGTCTGCTTCGACAGGAAAAGTTCGGGTATAGGGTAGGTTTCCGTGGGAGAATATGACTAGTCTGTACCCCGTCCGTCGGTGGAAGAGGGGTTATTCTAGAATAAGATTCTCTTGTCAAAGTTATGTAAGTTGGCGGACGTCGTCGCTCACCTTTGTTTATCTCGGTAGACATCGCCGAAGAAGTGTTTTGTTTGCTGTGTGAATAGAACAATCTTTGGGTAACCTGTAAGAGGTAGGCCTCTCTCGATAGAACAAATGTTTTGTCTGCAAATTGAGGGGTAACCTTGAAACCATATTTTATACCTTGGGGCATGCAAACCTTTTGGAGTGCAAGCAAAGGGCGACTATTTATTTTTAAAATTTTTAGGTCCTCCCTTTAAACCCGTAGGCTAACCCTTTAAACTCGTAGGATTAGTCGTCACCTAACTTGCATAAAGAAAGGATGTGGGGCAAAAATCTAAAAATTGCCGTTTTTATATGAGACATTCTTATCATATGACTGGATTGATCGAGCAGTTTTAGCACATAGTTCAAGCTCGTTAAAAAATAAACATAAGACATGAGCAAATGTTTCCACCCGCGTTTAAGCTCGTTAAAAAATGAACTATTCCTCGGTAAATAACCACCGTGAATGAAGCATTTCAGCCATTAAAGCCTTGGTCGTGTTTGCACCGTCACCTCCACTTTTCCATTGGCCGATCATTCACCTCCATTTTATTGTTTACCCATTTTGAGGAACAGCTACGAAGAGTGATTTCACTAGCCATCCTTGTGACACTGCTGTGATTGGAAAATTCCAAACCTTACCTGGAATCAGCTGCTACCCATTTTATCACTCGTTCCTCAAAAGACGAGTCTTCTTTAAGCTCTTTTCAACTGACTCGTAAAATATGAAAAGATTGCCGAGTTTTGGCCTTCTAGCTCGTTAAAGCGACCGGAAGTGCTATCCCTCCTCTAGATTTTAATCTTTTTGGACCTGAGGGATTATTGCACAAAAAGATCGAGCGCTTGTTTTGTTCGGTTTGTTAAAGCTAATCGAAAATTCATCCCTTCTGTATTGTTTTATACTTTTTCGGAATTAAGGGATTAGATGACGAAAAAGGAATTTTGGAGTTACCTTTACGTACCTTTTCAGACTCTCTAAAAATGAAAAGGACCGAGTTATCTTTGTCGTTAGACTCGTTAAAAAGATTAATAGCGACAAACTTGTCTTTAGACGAGAACGAGTTTCACTATCGCTAGGCTCGTTAAAACATAGCGATGGGTTTGCCCGAAGGGAAAATTATGGAACAAGTATATGTTATCCTCCTCAAGCTTGACAAAAATAAAGAGGTGCTGGTCAGCAATGACTGGGGAAAAATTGGGAAGAAAACTCAAAGAAACTTTATTGGTAGCAAGTCGCTCTTGAACATGACACTTCCACTCCGTGCCCGAGTCGGGTTGGGTTGTTCCATTCACCGGTCACATCGCCATGGTCTCGCCATACCATCCACATTTGGGGTTAATGCTACCAATCCATAACATAAGTGTCGCCGACATGTTCAAGGGAAGTCATCCAGAAAGGCCACCTGTGTCCCGCCCACTACCATACATTATACTCCATTCTTTCATGACCGCCACCCTGAACCATATATCATCAGATTGTTTTCACCTCCATCAAAATCATTTGCTCCGTTCCGTGTCATTGATGTGGGATTCATTAAGGCCCTCCTATGACGAATCACTTCTTGTCGACATCAGCTCATTATCCAAGAAGTTGATCTAGGAACACCCCATTCAGTACTTTGAAGCTTGCATGCCTCAATGGCAAGTTTCTCACTTCCGGCGACAGGTATACATCAATGACCTTCGACCGAAAGATTTTGCATGGTGTTCGACGCCAAGTCCTTTATTCACACCACGTGAATTGTACTGCAGTACCTTGAGGGTCATTATCATTATCGGTGATTCCTCTCGCGCTTGTTAACAGTTTACATCATTGACTGGTAATCAAGCGATGTCTTTCCGTGTTCGACTTCAAAACATTTCTCACATGGATCGACTTGTACTTCGAGTAAAGATCGGATGAGATTGAAGACCCCGGATCTAGTTTCATCCATCCGGGCTACGATATATATTCAGGAAAATAAAAACATTGAAATGTACAGCATTGCAGCACAGATAATCATCCTACCAAAAGGATGATGGCTCTACCAGAATCATCAGTCTACCATCAGACGATTGTCTGTCCTATGTACATGAAAATGAATTTATAAAGCTGAGCATGGGAATGCCCGCCTCAGCTAGATCATGAAAACAATATGAAGATAATGTATTGTATTGTATCTTATTACAGGTCTCCTCCCAGCATTGAAAGAACTTCGAATCCTCCTAATAAAGCATTTCACCCGATAAACGGCCTCATACTTTAGGGGGCAACTATTATAGACATTTTTGTGCCTTACAGCTCTAAGCATGAAATGTCCATAAACCAAGGGCTCCTAAGTCCCTAAAAGTGTTGTTCTAACTCCTAAAGGAACAAGGTCAACAAATTACAGCTTCTCCCAGAAGTTCTCCACCAGAAACTGCTCAGAACTAGTCAAATCAGGATCATTTCAGCTGCTCCACTAGCCAAGTGCGTTGCATAGCACCTAAGTCCACTAGCTAGGTGCGTTGCAACGCACCTAAATGCACTACCAGGGTGTGTTGAGTGGGAAATGACAAGTGGCAGAGTCATTCCACGAGGTGGAGAGACAATGGAAGCTTCCAGAATCTTCTCCAATGACACTTGCTTCACTGAATTCGACCAAGGATGAGTAAGAGGCTCTAAGTCTCCAAGTGGAAGCAAGAACTGACAGAGAGAAGCCACTAATCAATTCATGAACTGACTCATCCTCCTTGCATACATCTATATATGGATCCCTCATCCAAGAGATCCAGAGGCTGGAATATTGTACATTGCAAGGAATTGCTATTGGTTTTGAGATACATATCAGAGAATTGGGTGATCTATGCTTTGTTGGGGTTGAAGAAGGGATTTCTTTGCTGGGAGGTTGATGCTGGGTCAGGAATCATCGGTTGTAACTCCTCCTGGATCTTCTTGTATATCAATAAAACTATTTGAGTTTCTTCTCCATGCTTGTGTTTCATTGATGCTTGTTACATTTGTATGGTTAACTTAAATATGATCCTAAGTTATTTATGAATATAAACCCATGTCTTTGTATAGTTTCTTTCTTCTGTGATCTTACAGGAACTTGGTGAAGCTGGGCAAGTGAGAGAGCAGGTAGCTAGAAGCTATCAAATAGGAGAGAGATTGGATCAAAGGACTAGCGCAAGACACGGTTGGTTCATCCTATTCCTCTTTGTTTATAGTTCATAAAGAAGAATACAAAAGTAGTTTTCTCTGTTTGTTTCTAAGGTTGCTGTCACACCTTAGTGGGATAGAGCAGATCTAGATAGACACTTTTCCCGATAACACCTCGCCAGATGCTTTCACAATAGGAGTAAGTTCTTGCTGAGGTTTTTGTGGAACTGAAGCAAAGGCAGGGGTAAGAAAAATATGTTGGACCAGGGTCAAAGTAGTGTAAGGTTTGATTTGATTGGGGGGAGTGTTTGCAGGAGGATTGATACCATAATGGGATCCTGAAGGTAATGTTAGGTAAACTCAATGTAGCCATGACAGGTGTAGAATAAACTCCAGGGGGGAAATAAGAATTTTGTTTGACAGGAAGGGTATGGCCTGAGGGAAATGCTTCGATGTGGTTAAGGCTTGGGGGAACAGTTCTGGGTGGAAATGGATTAGGAGAGATACCAACAAAAGGAAATGGTCCTTCAGGAGTAGTACCAGAAGGATGGGTTGAGTTGGGAACAACATGTTGCTGGCTGTTTTGAAGGCATACCAAAACATTTGTGGGGAGCCCATGATGCTTGGAGCATGCAAAAACTGGATGAGATAGGCTCAAAAGGAGTAGGCGATGGACCATAATAAGGACCAAGCAAGGTGGAGTCTTTGTAGACTTTAGGAGAGACATTGATGAGGGATAAAACAACCTTATTTTCAGTCACTGATGAGATATTGGAATGAGATGAAGTCTGAGATTTGGGATCATAGTACGCCAACTGATTGATAGTGACAATATTTCCATTATGAGGGAAGCACATCTTACGGTGAACTGCAGATGCTAAAGTTGACATAGCATAGGTATAACTATGAACCAAAAGGATGTTGTATTCTAATGGGGAATCATGACTTCAATATCAATAGAGATAGTCTTTTCGACAACAGTGATAGGACAATTGAAATAAGCCAAGGGGATATTAGGGATGACTGTCCCAAGCACGGAGAGTGATGGTGGAAGGAGACAGGTTAGGTGAACCAAGTTTCTTCCAAACACTAGTAGCCATCACATAGGTGGAGGCTCCTTTGTCTATGATACACTGCTGGACAGTGGCGTTTCTTATGGAGACTAGTATTTAAAATGCAACAGATGAAGGTAGGGGAGGATGTTACAACTTGTCAACATGAAAGACAATCATACGATTGTTATGGGGATCCACAACACCCAAAGTAGACAGTAGATATTTTCATTGGGATGGGCATGTCTGGAGGACTTCCAACGTTGACATGGAAGTAGGAGATTGCCCCAATTCATCTACTATGCTATAGGTATGGGCGGCTTCAACAAAAGAACCTTTTCGACATAATGGACCTTTGGGGATCTTGGAAATAACCTCTAACTTAGGCGGAAGGATCTGTAAGGTACCATTAGATGAAGACAAAGGCTTAGTGGAAACTTGGGGTTGGGACTCAGTCTCTGACTTAGCGGATGGCTTGTCATATGGATGCGATCAAGTCTGGAGGTTGACTTATGCGGTATTGACCTCATCAGAATTCATCACAAGAATATGATAATCATAGTGACCAAATGGTGGAGCTGCTTGAACTAGTGTAGGTTGAGCAATAATATATCCTTAGTGAGGAAAAGGATTGGTAAGCACTGCCAGTTGAGATGAAGCAAGAGGGGGAGGAGGAGCTATGGGCTGCGGTCCTCGAGAAGCAACTGCTTGAGCTTCCCATACTTGACACATATGAGGTAAATAGGGACAGTCATGAGTATAATGGCCATATACACCTCAACAAGAACAAGGTTTTCTTGTATGAAGACCTTTATTTTTCTTGGGTTGTCCATCCTATTGCTGAATTGTGGGATTATGCTGGGTTCCCTTAGGTGAATTGGGTTGTGGACCCTAGCTACCTTGATTACCTTGAGATTATTGGTTCCAGTTATCTTTCCCTTTGTTCCTTTTCTTGAGGTTAGGGGGATTGGCTGCGCTCTGTTGAGCATACACTTGACCTTGTGGAGGAGGTTACTGCTGTGGCAGAGGTGAAGCAGGCATGGGGGCTGGGGGGCTAGTGCCAAAGGGGATGGAGCATTAGGCGGTTCATACATATAGTAAGGAAATGGGGAAACATCGGGATAAACAGGTGGAGCAACAACTGGCTTGACATCTGTTGATGCAGATGGGGATATGCATATGGTGTGCTAGTACCTGGATAAGAGTTTCCATGTGAAATATTGGGGGAGGGGTAAATGTAAGAGGAACTGGTCCCTCCCTAAGGTTGAACATAACTCATCAAGGGTGGAGCATATGGTTGAGGGTGTGAAATGGTTCCAACGATACCATCACTGATATGAGATGCCCCTGATGCACTAGTAGTACCAGGCCAAGGTAGATCGAGGATGAAAATATAAACATAACCTGATTGGGCATAGTTGAGATCAAATTTCAAGGCTACTTGGAGTGCATTGTTGAGTCAAATTATAGCCTTATAGTTTGATTAAACATAAATCATCAACTCGATCAGGTAAGCTTGTGAGATGCATGCAAATTATATGCAGGCCTAACACTGGAAGTGTTGATTACTCTAAATAGCCAATCACATAAAACCAATGACTCTTTCCTACATCAATCACTTAGCAGCAAAGGCTATAGAGTGGACCAAACTTCCCTCTACAGCTCTTAAGATTGCTGATGATGATTAGGAAAAAAATATAGAAATCAAATTCCATCAAATTCAGAAATTCAACCAACATGAGAAATCAAATCTTCATTAACTAAATTCCACACATGATCGTGAACAAAAAACTAATTCAATTAATCCAGTGCTACTAATATATTCGAAATAGTGTATTAGCTGTAAAAATGAATTATTGCTACATAACAAAAATAAAATGCATAAAGATTAAACTATGGGAGTTGTGAGCAAATGGGGCCCTCCCTTACTCACAACCCCTTCAAATTAGAAGAGCTTTCTCACTGCAATAAACAGAACATATATCTTTATATTAATATAAAAATACAGTCGAGTACAATTTGATACACAGTTCGTGCTGAATTTGTTGGCTTGAGGGGGCTTGGCCCTTTCGGCATCAGCTTGCGGAGTGCGGACTGAAGTCTCACCCGAAGTAGTATGGGGGGATGCTGGAACCAAGTTTCTGTACCCTTGAGATGTCTGTGGTTTCGATATAGTCCAATTGTGCCTATCTTCGTGCAGGTTACTTCGCACATTGCTCTAACCTTCAATACCCTCGCGGTCTGTTATAATCGCCTTCCGCGTAGCCCTAACTAGGGGCTGAGATGCTTTCATGCTGCTATGGCAGCGAACTGCACTATTTCCCCAAACTACACCGCGCATCTTACTTATCTTCTTACAGATGTTAGTCAACTTTGCGTAAACAGATATTATATCTTGTATTCACTTAATCAATACAATCATATATATTCGCGCATCATATAAACAATAGAAGTGCAATTTATACCCAATATATTCAATGCATAAAACAGGAAATAAATACACATAATAGATATGAAACTTCTCTTTATTAATACTTCCAACTGTTACAGACTCGACTCGCCCTGCGCACTCAGCTGCAGGGGTCTGCGCACTTAGCTGTAGACTACTAGGCCTCTGTGCACTCAGCTGCAGAGCCTTCTCCTACTCTACGACCCAAACTAGACTTTACACTTCCATTCTTCCACTATGCTTCTATTCCATGATTAGATTATTCTTCCATTGATTCATTGTTCTCTTAACTACTTAGAGCCTCACTCTATTTATACAATCCCATGGTCCGCGAACCATGGGTAGGTCTCTACAGCCGACATTACATTACAAAATTGAGGGTAGACAACCCTATGACTATTTTACAAGCTATGTGCTCTGTGCCCACAAAATGCAGAGTCTTTACATTGGAGTTACAAATTTTGACCAAAATCTGGGCTCTAAGCCCCAAAACTTCCCTTAGGGGATCTCGCGCCCAACAGGCCCCCAACACAAACATCATGACTTGCCCTCAAGTCACTCTGTCGGTGTGGAGATCTTTGCGCAAAGACCTCTCAATTCTGCTTGAATCACTGCAAGATCGGCAACGCACTGAGCGGTTCCCTGCTGTACTTCCTCAAATTGCTGTGCAGAGACCGCTGTAGCTAAACTGCTACCCTGAACCTTTTCCAGTGTTGCGAAATCGTGAATTCTTCTATCCAACTAGCCTTCAATTTCCTTCTTAGTTGGATTCCAATGATACGACATCAGACATCTCTATGCAGATTCCTATCCTGGCAACGGAACCATTTGTTGGCTTGAGGGGGCTTGACCGAGGTTCAGAGTTAATTAGCCAAACAAATCCCTACACTACTGGCCCTTTCGGCATCAGCCCGCGGAGTGCGGACTGAAGTCTCACCTAAATCAGTAGGGGGGGATGTTGGAACCAAGTTTCCACACCCTTGAGATGTCTGTGGTGTCAATTTAGTCCAACTGTGCCTATATTCGTGTAGGTTACTTCACACACTGTTCTAACCTTCAATACCCTCGTGATCTGTTATAATCGCCTTCCGCGCAACTCTAACCAGGGGCTGAGATGCTTTTGCGTTGCTATGGCAGTGAACTACACTATTTCCCCAAACTAAACCGCGAATCTTACTTATCTTCTTACAGATGTTAGTGAATTTCACTTAAACAGATATTATATCTTGTATTCACTTAATCAATACAATCATATATATTCGCACATCATATAGACAATAGAAGTGCAATTTATACCCAATATATTCCATGCATAAAATAGGAAATAAATACACAGATTAGATATGAAACTTCTCTTTATTAATACTTCCAACTGTTACAGACTCGACTCACCCTACACACTCAACTGCAGGGGTCTGCGCACTTAACTGCACTCTACTAGGCCTCTATGCACTCAACTACAGAGCCTTCTCCTATCCTACAACCTAAACTAGACTTCACACTTTCGTTCTTCCACTATGCTTTTATTCCATGATTAGATTATTCTTCCATTGATTGATTGTTCTCTTAACTACTTAGAGCCTCGCTCTATTTATATAATCCCATGGTCCGCGGACCATGGGTAGGTCTCTGTAGCCGACATTACATTACAAAATTGAGGGCGAACAACCCTATGACTCTTTTACAAGCTACGCGCTCCGCGCCCACAAAATGCGGAGTATTTACATCGGAGTTAGAAATTTTGACCAAAATCTGGGCTCTAAGCCCAAAAACTTCCCTTGGGGGATCCCGCACCCAACATCAAACCAACCCAACACTCTAACAACTATCATTGAAACTAGGATAGAGTTTATACATTTACAAAGCCCATATATGGCTCGAAATAAAGGAGACTACTACTCTAAGCCATTGGCTAATGAATCTGTTACAAAATAACAATTTTAGCCATACTGGGTCTAATCCATGACTGAAAGCATGGATTAGATGAAACTCGTTACATGGATGTAGCTTTCCTCCAAACAGACAACGAGAGAAGGTTTCTGAATCTGGGCGGCGTTGTCGGAAGATTTTAAAAGGCCAATAGGATAGCAACCATATGTGATATATTCCCCACAAAACCCATGTTCCCGTTTGACTTAGATATTCATGGAAAATGGCTAACCGCCAATGTTACTGCAGGAAATCCGGGCGGTTACAAGAAATCTACGACTGCAGGAAATCCAGAGTGTTTGCAGGAGATATAATCGTACAACTATCTGCAGGAATTATGGGCCTATTTACGAATCAAAGAAAATCTGCATAGGAACTCGAGATTAGTTGGCATGGTAATAAAATAAAGAACAACTAGTTAAGGAATACTCAAAGTTAAGGTAAAAGACACTTTGATCCAGGTGGATGTTGGTGGCCACCCACCTATCCCACTTGGACCCCCACAACTGTCTCTTTCAGCTTCCTTAATTATAGCACAATTTACTGTTTTTAGCAGTTTTTTGGGTCATGAACTTCCGGAGCCGTCTTGAGGCCCCAAATGATGTTTTTTGGGATAATTAGGAGCAACATTGGTCCATGGATAGATCTTTCTAATGAGCTATTGTGCGCGTCAAACGAAGATTGTGTGCCAAAGTTATGACACCGAGAATTTGATGTACCAATTTACCCAAACGGGGCCCACAGTTTGGTGTTTCATCTCCTAGGGTTAGGTTTTTGGATGTTTAGGGTTTTCCATTGTTTCTCAACAATAAATAGGCCTTTGAGACTCATTGTAACACAGTTCATAGGCATGTAGCTGCCACATCTCTTCTCAAAGATAGACTACCATCACCCTAGCTGGTTTATTTCCATTTCTTTGCATGTTCCCAACGAGGTTGGGATATAAGGAGTTAGGGCTTGAACTGGTTGAACCTTTGCAAGACTAGCCCCGCAAATCCCGATGGCCTCCCATGGCGGATGAAAAGAAAGATGAGGGGGCAGGAGATCCTATCAAAATCTTGCTCGAAGAGGCCCTCGAGAGACAAAGGAATGCAATGATGGACAACTTTGCCGAGATCCTTCAACGGCTACCTAGGGGCGACACATCAACTTCCAGCAGCTACTCTGGAAGCACCACACCCTTTAAGGTACAAGTTAACATTGACATTCCCATATTTGAGGGTCATATAGATGCAGATGCCGTAGATAAATGGTTAAATCTGCTAGAAGGGTATTTTTATGTTCATGAATTTTTCAGCCAGCAAAAGATCACTTTCGCTCATCTCAAAGCCGCCCCCCACGTTAAGGACTGGTGGGAAACCTACTGTGAGAAAAAGGATGAAAGTACGGACTCACTGTTTTCAACCACACCCACTTGGAATTCGTTCCGGGATGCCATTAAGGAGCAGTACTACCCTGTCAAAAGCTACGAGGACAAATACATAAAGTGGACCATGTTGTGACAGGGGAAGGGACCAAGATGTGTCGGAGTTCACAAACATTTTTCATACCCTTCACACACAGTTGGGTATCAAGGACTCTGAGCTGCATTTGGTACTCAAATACTGTGGCTGCCTACAAGGATACATCTAGGATGAGATGGACTTCTTGAACATCTCCTTTCTCAGCACGACGTACTGATATGCTGTCAAAATTGAGCAGAAGTTTAAACAAAAGAAGCGAGACTTTGGATCTGCAAATCCGAAGAACAAAGGACAAAGCCAAGGCGGGGTGACCCAAGACAACCCGTCAAAGCCGCAAGAAAAGAACAACACCACGAAGTCAAAGAAGGACATAGGAAAGTGGTGTGAGTTCCATAAGAGCCCCACTCACAACACAAGTGAGTGTCGGACCAAGCAGTCACTAGTGGCCGAGTTGAAGGCTTCAGAATCAGATGCATGTTTCGACCCTGAGTCAGAACTTGACAAGGGGAATGACAAAGGGAAGCAAATCATTGATGCAGAGCCCAACACCACTGTTGCCACCACCAAGGTCCAGAAGAATGAGCCCAAAGATCCAGAGGAAGGGGAGCGCCTTTTCCACTCACAGATGTGGGTGAAGGGTTCACCGTTGCAATTCATTGTTGACAATGGGAGCCAAAATAACCTCATTTTAGTAGAGATCGTGAAGCGGTTGGACCTATCAACTACACCACACCCACAACCGTACAGTATTGGTTGTTTTCACCAAGGACAAAATCTCCGAGTTCGCCAGCAGTGCCGCCTTCCCTACAACCTCAAACCCTTCATAGACGAGGTATTGTGTGATGTTGCACCTCCGAATGCTTGTGATGTATTATTAGGCCAGCCATACTTGTGGAGGCGACATGCTGTTTATGAGTCAAGGCCTCACTCTATTATTATTTCCTTGTGTAATTCATCATACATGATACTGGAGGTAGCCCCAGCTATCGCCACTTCTTTGATCTTTGCTAAGAAAGGCAGTAAGATCATCTCCCAGACTAGGAAATTTATTTTCTATCTGGTTCGCTCTCAAAGTAAGGGGAAGATCGTAGCCACATCCATGACCCCTGTGAAGGGTTCCTCCATGCAGCAGCAACAGCAGATGGATATGGTCATGAAAGCAGACAATAAAATCTTCTCCTCACCCACAGGGGTACCGTTGCACTATCAGGTCAAGCATTCATTCGATCTGACTCCTAGAGCACCTCTACCCAACGGGTCGATATATCATCACTCCATTATGGAAAATTCCAAGTACAAGCAATGACATGATTAGCATTAGGTACCACACAAGTTTCAAGTGGGTGACAAAGTTTGGTTGCATCTTAAGAAAAAATGCCTTACAAGAGCCCATCAGAAGCTCAGACCACTCTGACATGGTCCTTACACTAGTACCAAGGCTATGGGGAACAATTCTTTGGAGCACATCATTCCCCCATTCCTTGCCTACACCGACTGTTCAATGTGGACCACCCTCGCCCATGCTTCCCACCATTACTGGACACAACAACGGTTGCAAAACAACTCACGAGGGACCAAGTTCAGCAGAAGTTTCCTCATCTCATGGAGGAACTTAGCGCAATGGGGACCATTGCTTCCTAAGGGGGGAGGAATGATCCAGGTGGATGTTGGTGGCCACCCACCTATCCCACTTGGATCCCCACAACTGTCTTTTTCAACTTCCTTAATTGTAGCACAATTTACTATTTTTAGCAGTTTTTCGGGTCCTAAACTTCCAGAGCCATTTTGAGGCCCTAAACGACGTTTTTTTGGGAAAATTGGGAGCAACTAGGTCCATGGACCTATGTTCTTGTTCCTAAAGTTGTATTCCTCGGATAGATCTTTCTAACAAGCTATTGTGCGTGTCAAACGGAGATCGTATGCCAAAGTTACGACCCCGGGAAGTTGATGTACCAATTTACCCAAATGGGGCCTACAGTTTGGCGTTTCATCTCCTAGGGTTAACTTTTTGGATGTTTAGGGTTTCCCATTGTTTCTCAACAATAAATAGGCCTTTGAGCCTCATTGTAACACAGTTCAGAGGCATGTAGCCGCCACATCTATTCTCAGAGATAAGCTACCATTGCCTTAACTGGTTTATTTCCATTTTTGTTTGTAAGCATATTTCAGTATTTTACATTAATGAAATGAAGTGTTATTTATGATGCATCTATGTATTTATGGTTATATATGTAATTTGTTTCATTCCTATTTAAATCTGAATCACATTTTTTAGTATTAATTTGCATACCTTCAGCCTATGACACCCTTTTGGCAAAAACATAAGTATTATAAACAAAATAGGCGTAGTAGGGGTTAAAGATAGTCAAAATGGGAGAGGTAAAATATAGAAAAAGGTGTCAAAATTGGGAAAAACCAAGCCCCAACATCTTCCCCACACCTAACTTCTTGCATGCCCCTTATGCAAGAAAAACTATTGCGTCTTCCCCAAAAGAAAAAGGAAATCATTCCTTATCCTGAGCTACATCTACTGTAGCCAACTAATCTGCTACCTCCGCCAACTGTTTACCACTAGAATCTGCAGGAATTTGACCCTTGTACAATTCATTCTTCTTTTTCAGATGGTCGATCTTACCCTTTTTCTTTTTCATAATTCGGGCCGTTTTCTGGATCCACTCTTCTTGCTCTTTGTGGATACGCAGGCTATTCTCCTTTAGGGTCTCGTTTTCCTTTCTCAAGGCTCTCTCTGAAATGGTGAGCTCAGTGATGATTTCTTCCAATTCCTGTAGAGACCATCTCTTTTTAGGGGTTACTTCCCCTTCTTGATGTCTTTGGAGAGATTGAGGGGACCCAAGGTCCTCCTCTGCTTGCTGTTCCCCTTCTATGTTATTCCTGCTTCCATGCAGCAGGGAGTCTTGAAAGGACATCACTTCCTCACCAATAAACTCAGCTGACTCGATCTTTTCTTTACCTTTGGGTGGGTCGTGGTGTTTCTCCTTCTTCTTATCTGGTGTCTTGGGCAATACTTCTGCATCTGTAGTATCTTTTATTGCCAACTGAACAACCTGGATTTTGGTAAATCTTTTTGCTGAGGTGGAAGTGCCATTCTTTGACTTAGGATTTTTGCCCACAATCTCCCCTGTCACCACCACTTCCTCATCTTTTTCTGCTTCCTTCGTCTGTAGCCCGAGGGTTTGAGGCTTCTTCTTCTTCTTTGGTTTTTCTTCAGGTTTCTTCTCAGTGGGCTTCGGAGAGCTGAGGTTGTCCCTCTTTTCCTTCTTTACCAGTGGCCTCTGAGTCTGTGACTTTTTCTTCGCTTTTTCCACTGGTTTTTCTATTGTAGACTCTGAAGGGTCAAATTTTTTCTCCTCTTCTTTCCCTTTTATTTGTAGCCCATGCGTCCGCGACTTTTCCTCGGTTTATCTGCTGGTGCTTCCTCCATGGAATCTGAGGAATCAGAATCCTCATTTTCTACAAAGTAGTTTTTAGCTAAGAACTCCTCCCATGTCCACTTTTTATCTTTCAAAACCTCCACCAAGATCATTTTCACTAGCCCGTGGTGGTAGAGGTTTTCCTCTAAATTGGCCCCCCTTTCCTTGGCAGTCGTCGACATCTTCATCAACGACATCCTCAAGTAATAGGGAAAATTTAACAGCTTGTCATGGAAATGGGTGAGGAGCCGAATATGAAACAAGAATGCAAGCCCGAAGTGACCTTCACATGTGATGTATTTCTATAGGAAAAACAATAAGTTTTGGTACTTACTCTTCAAGAAATCCTGCGAGATTCCCTTACTCCAGTCGGGGTCCGAATGCTCTCTGCGGAGGAAGGATGTACACAAACTCTTGTTGAAATGCTGGTTCTTGAACCAACATTCTCCCAACTGTGAAATCCCACATGCTCGCGCTACCAAACCCTCGGTCAACCTGAATTGAACATCCCCAACTTAAGCCTTGTTGCCGTTCAGGTTCAGGGCAAAAGATTTTGTCACCTCCGAGTTGTGGTCGTTGAATCGCTGGAAAAATGGCAACCACTCTGCTTTTTCCAATCTTGCCTTACTGCAAGGGTCGGCCTTTAGAAACTCAGGCCCTTGTGGCTCAAAGCGAACGGGGGCACATAATTTTGACATGGTGAAAGACTGGAAGAGAAGGCGTATGCAATTATTTGGAAATATTGGCTTAAGCTTTGTAACAGACTCGCGCGACAAGGGAGGGATTATTATAGAAGGTTATTGCAAAGCATGGGATTTGTGAGAGACGGGTCGTGATCATGATTGTCATCATGATCTGACCTGAAGGAAGATATGGGGAGTACGTCTAATGGTCGTTTCAGAATCATGGCAATTAGGTGAGGAGCTGGAGTCATAATGCACCAGATTATGGTTGCGTTTTTCCGCAAGGGTGACCATAGCCGAAAAATCATACAAATATTTAAAAATAAAAGCATTAATTACCCTTTACCTCAAGTGTCTTGTCACCGGCTGTACTTTACCTTTCTACCTTCCAACGGTCTAGTACTTCGGATGACGCGTGCATGTCCTTGAGATGATAACCCATCTAATAGTTAAATTATATATATGATTTCACAATTCATGATCTCGACTAGTATTTAAAAATCTATCAGTACTTTTTAAATAATTTTAAATTAATGCTTTGTCTATGCTTTTTGTTTTTCAGAAAACCAGGGTGCTGCTACAAGAAATGGAACCAGGACTACTGAGCTTTTTGCAGGAAATGGAACTGCGACTACTAAGTCTTCTAGAAAATAGAACCGCAACTTTTAAAACTTTTGCAGGAAAGTGGACCATGACTTGTGGAGCTTCTGTAGGAAATCGAACCATGACTTGCAGAGCTTCTGCAGGAAATCGAACCACCAACTAACACTTCTCCCTCTCTTGTACAATTCACTACACATGAATAAAAGGTGTTGATGTCAAATGTGAAATGAGCTCATTGGATTACCAGTCATTGAGGTCAGCTATTAACCAATGCGAGGCCCATCACCTTTAATGAGAGCGAGGACCAAGGTACCTTGATGCATCCTATCGGGTGTGAATTAATGTGCTGATGTCGAAACCCCCTGTAGGATCCAACAGTCAAGGAGCCATAGTGATTCCCCATTGCTTCTGGTGAGATAACCTATCATTAGGGCATACAAGCTTCAAGGCATCATAAGGCTCTGATCTTGCACCTAGATAACTTGCTAATGTCAATGGGCCAAGATTGTTGGAAGGAGGGCCTTAAGAAATCCCACATCAGTCCAACACGAGCAATCCAGATTTAATTGAAAACAAAATTTTATTGAGAGAACCTACTGACCTGTAATTTTAATGAGCCTAGGGCAGTCCATGCTCGCCAGATTTCATTTTTAGAGAGTCTGAAATACTTGGAAAATAAGACTCCAGGGGGCTCCTTTTCCGTAATTAGTCCATTGGGCTTGGAAAAAGGAATAAACCTATACCTAATAGACATTCCTCTCATGTTTTACCGAGCACAAGGAGGAACAAAGTGAGCTCATTATGTTAGCAAGAAATCAGGAAGAGATAGTGGAAGGAATGATCCCTTCTCTCACCATCTCCAACTCTCTTTTCTTCACAATTTCTTCCACAAATTCCTCCTTAGATTGGGGTTTTTGATATAACTTGAGTCTGTGCCCATTCACCAAGAAGGTAACATTGCCATCATCAATGGTTTCAACCTGAACATATCCATAATCAAAGACTTTCTCAATTTCATAGGGGCCAGCCAATGTGTGTTAAATTTTCCTTTAAAGTTCTTAAATTTAGAATCGTACAACAATGCCTAGTATCCCTCTTTGAACTGCTTCTTTTTAATGTATCTGTCATGCCATTTAGCCCGTTGTTGTTGAATCAAGTCAATATGCTGAAAATCATCCTGCCTAATCTCATCCAACTCATTGAGCTGCATGATTCTTTGTTGCTGAGCTTCATCAAGGTTTATACCCAAATTTGCTGCCATTTTAAAAGTTTTGATCTGAAATTTAATGGGCAATAAAACTTTCTTTCCATACACCAATTCATACGGAGAAAAGCCAGTGGTATTTCTCCATGTAATTCGGTAGGCCCACAATGCTTTAGGAAGTCGGTTAGACCAATCCTTCTTATGTAATTGCACTGTCTTGGTAAGGATTGTCTCCAACACCTTATTTGTTGATTCCACCTACCCATTGGCCTATGGATGATAAGGGGTGGACTTCTGGTGAGTAATATGATATTTCTGCACAATTCCCTGCATAAGCTTTGATACAAACTGAGTACCTTGTTAGTGACTATTTCCCTAAGTACCCCAAATCTTACAAAAATATCAGAAAAAAGAAAATATACCACTGTTTTCTCTGTTGCTCTAGGTAATGCTCTTGCCTCCACCCGCTTCGTAACATATTCATTACAAACTAAAATATACTTCTTACCTTTGGACATAGGGTTGATGGGACCTACAAAATCAAGAGCCCACCTCTCAAAAGGTTCTATGAGAACCTGTGGCTGCAAAGGCATCTCGTCTGATTGTACAAGCCGCCCCATTCTCTGGCAGCTGTCACACTTCCGGACATATTCCCTTGCATCTTTGAAAAGACTTGGCCAATAGTAACCTGAGTGAAGGATCTTGTAAGCTATCCACTTGTCTGCAAAATGTCCTCCACACGGTTCATCGTGATAGTCTCTCAAAATGTCATAGATCTCGTCTTCCCAGACACACCTGCGGATAATCAAATCAGGTCTAGTGAAAAAAAGATCTCCCCTAATCCAAGAGTAATCAACACTTTTTCTAATAATTCTCTTTTTATGATTAAATGAAAAATAAGGAGGCAACTTTCTTGTAACAAGATAATTGGCCACGTCTGCAAACCAAGGTGTTTTAACAGAAATAGCAAACAAATTTTCATCAGGAAAGCTATAATTAATAGGAACATCCTCATCTGCATGGTTGAGTCTAGATAAGAAATCAGCTACCTAATTTTCCTTTCCAGGCCTATCCAATACCGTGATGTCAAATTCCTGCAGTAACAAAAGCCACCTAGTAATCCTGCCATTAGTAACTAGTTTATTCATGAGATATCAAATGGCAGAGTGATCGGTGTGTACAAAAACTTCATAGCCCATGATGTAATGTCTAAACTTATTAATAGCATAAATCACAACAAGGAATTATTTTTTAGTTATCGTATAATTCAGTTCTGTAGGAGTTAAGTTTTTACTAACATAATAAATAACATGGGTTATAGGATCCTCCTTTTGTCCCAATACTGCTCCTATGGCTAAATCAGAGGCATTAGTGGAAATATGAAAAGGAAATTTCCAATTTGGGCCTCTCAAGACCGATGCTGAAGAATTTTGTTGGCATTATGATTCAGGTTTGGCTCTATGGCACAGGTGTTGTACTTGATGGCAACTCACTCAAGTGGCAGATCTCTGTTCAGGCTCTCAAAATCATAGAAAATGAGATACCCGCAGGTGAGCCTAAGAAAAGCTGCGGACCCGCAGGTACCCCGACCAAGAAGTGCAGACATACCCGCAGGTGCTCCGTTTAAAAGGTGCGGATGTCAATTTCACTCACTCCAATGCAGAGAAGCGCGCGCACGTGGGAATCTTTATGAATGGTCCATGGTATTTAGTCCGACGTACATGATCCTATGGTTTTGGTCCGTGGTATAGCATCTAAATTATTGAACCCCGGTTTTGGATCCCTTGTATCGGTTCTCTATGGTTTTGATCCATGGTTTGAGTAAGGGCTTGCCTATAAAAAGGAAAGGAGATCATTTGGCTAGTCACTTTTGAATATTGAATATCTTAAGATTTGTAATTTTGGGTGATCGGTTTGAAAAGCTAGATCTAAATCAAGGTGAAATCTGTGAATTGTAAGGTGGATCTATTGAGAGGTCGTGATCTCATTGGTGCATGATCAGATCTATGGATTTGACAGTCTGTGGCACATTGGAGGACTGATAAATTGGCTTTATTCGGAGGTCTTTAAGTGATCCACAATGCAGGTGCGGAGGCACGCAGCTCAGCAAAAGGCGCAGGTGCGGAGGTACGCAGTGCAGCAAAAGGAGCAGGTACGGAGGTACGCAGTGCAACAGAAGGTGCAGGTGCGGAGGTACGCAGTGCGGTAGAAGGCGCAGGTGCGGGGGTACGCAGCGCAGTAGAAGGATCAGGTGCGGAGGTACGCAGAGAAACAGAAGGATCAGGTGCGTTGTCGGGCAGAGAGTGGAGGTGTGGATCTGCGCAGAGGTATGCAGTGCAACAGAAGGGGTAGGTGCAGAGGTATGCAGAGCAGAATAAGGATCAGGTTAGGAGCTGCGCAGTCTAGACACAGAAGAACTGCGAATATTCACAGGTTTCTATCGGTGAAGTTGCAGACTTTTCTTGAAATTATTGTTGGTTGCCTTTTATCTATTGCTGAATAGTTTTGGGTTTAGATTACTGGTATTACTATTCTGGTTACTGCATTCTGAGAAGTTATTGGTTGATTGTAAAAGGAGATTGGTTGATTCACATGTACTTGATGATTATTTGATGTTCATGGATCCAGTCTGAAAATTAATGAAACGTGGTCCTTGGAAGAAAAGAAGTAGGTCAGCACCTACGTACTAGTAGCTCAGCTAGTACAAGAGCTAAGGGGGTTGTAGCTCCCTTCCAGAAGAGAGTCTGAAAACGAGAGAGGGTTGTAGCTCTCTACAGGTTGCAGCCTGCGTACTGGTAAAGGACTGCACCAGTACAAAATCATTGTAAAAAGAAGTTTCTAATTGAAAGAAGATAGAGACATATTGCAGCAGGTGGTTTTCACCCACATTGGGTTTCCACCTTATATCTGGTGTTCTTTGGTGTGACTATCTATTTTTCTTGTTATTGTTCATTATTATATGGTACTGACATACAAGTTAATTATCAATATCTGAAGAATAAATTAAAGTATAAATCTGGAAGGTATATTGAAAAGAGTTTGATAATACTGATTCACGCCCCCCTCTCAGTATTATTTCCAACAATTGGTATCAGAGCAGGTCCTTCTGAAGAAGCTTGATTGCTTGAAGGAAGATCCATCATCATGAGCAACTATGAGAGAGAAGCATCTATCAGGCCACCGATTTTTGATGGGACAAACTTTGTGTATTGGAAGGTAAGAGTTACTGCCTATCTTCAATCTCTTGGTACAGAAGTCTGGGATATCAAAGATACAGGGTATACTTTTCCATCAGCAATTCCCACAGATCCGGCTGAGAAGAAGAAATATGAAACAAATGCAAAGGCGGTCAATACTCTATTAGGATGTCTATCTCAATCATAATTTGTCAAGGTTATGCAATATAAATCCGCAAAAGAAATATGGGACAAGATTGTTCTGAGCTATGAAGGAGATGACCAGGTAAAACGAGCAAAACTTCAAAACCTCATAAGTCAGTATGAAAATCTCAGAATGTACAATGATGAAAGTGTGGCTAACTATTTTCTTTGTGTAGATGAGATTGTTAATTGTATGAAAAACTTGGGTGAAGAAATAAAAGAGGCTGTTGTGGTTGAAAAAGTTCTAAGATATTTTGTTGTAGGGAAAAGTATCCGACTCGGATGACCCTATCCCACTCTAAGGGTGATAGTACCTCAGCAACAACTGTAAACAAAACTACTTAAGGTTTACTTCTTTATGAAAGCAAGAGAGAATGAAGAAATGTACTAACCGTTGCCTTGCGCTTAATATTTGCTCCAATCTCTTCTCTTTGCTTCTTGCTCCTAGCTCTTTGCTCTTTTGCTGGCCTAGCTACAATGAGATCCTACAAAATAACAAAGAAGGAAACTACAAGAAGCATGCATTCATAACTGATTCAAGGATTAGCATAAATAAAATATACAATCATTACAATACATCATTGAAACAAATGCATATAGAAGAACCTCAATAGCTTTTATTAATGGAAGAAGTAAAGTTCTGAGAAGGTTACAACCATTGAAGGCCCCAATCCAGCAACACCTCCCAGCAGAAAGAATTTCTCCTCTTCACCTCCTTCAAGCAATCACCCAATAGTTCTATAGTGAAACCAACAACATATCATTACTTTGCACGAAATTCCAGCCTCCTGAGCTCATAGGAGAGAGCTCAATATATAGATGAATTGAGAGAGGATGAGTCAGCTTGCAACTGATGTGTAGCTGCCTTGTGTCCTCTCTCTCTTCAGTTGATCTTCAGTTCTTGAGTCCACTTGGAGAACCTTGCTTCCACTTGGAGAAACAGAGCCTCTGACTCATCACAAGGCGAAATCCCTGATCCAAGTGTCATTTTTGGAAGATTCCAGAGCAATGACTCAGTGTGCCACTTGTCCCATCTCGCTCAGCGCAGGTGGCCTTTGTTCTACCTGCTTTGCAACGTAGGTACACCATGGAGGAGTTGAGTTTCAGCGCAGAAGCCTAGTGGAGCACCTGCTTTGATTTCAGGATTGCTTGTTTTTTAGTGTTTTCAGGTGGAGAACTGATCTGAGAGCTGTTGGTTTGCTGACCTTGTTCCTCTAGGGGTAGGAACATCATGTTTAGGGACTTTGGATCCCTTGGATTATTGAAAATTCATGCCTGATGCTGCAAGGCACAAAATTGTCTATAACAGATGCCCCCTAAAGTATGAGGTCGTTTATCGGGTGAAATGCTTTATTAGGAGGATCCGAAGTTCATTCAATCTGCTGAGAAGTGTCCTGTAATAAGATACAATACAATACATTATTTTTCATACTTTTTCATGATCTAGCTGAGGCGGGCATTCCCATGCTCAGCTTTATAAATTCATTTTGGTACATAGAACAGACGATCGTCTGATGGTAGACTGATAATTCTCTGCTGAAATTATCATCCTTTGAGAAGGATGATCATCTGCTGCAATGATGTACACATCAAATGTCTTTATATCCTGAATATATATCGCAGCCCGGATGGATGAAACTAGATCCGGGGTCTTCAATCTCTTCTGATCTTCACTCGATGTACAAGTCGATCCATGTGAGAATTTCTTGAAGTCGAACATGGAAAGACATCGCTTGATTACCGGTCAATGATGTAAAATGTTAACAAGCGCGAGAGGAATCACCGATAAGAATGATGACCCTCAAGGTACAACAGTACAATTCACATGGTGGGAATAAAGGACTTGGCGTCGACCACCATGCAAAATCTTCTGGTCGAAGGTCATTGATGTATACCTGTCGCCGGAAGTGAGAAACTTGCCATTGAGGCATGCAAGCTTCAAAGTACTGAAGGGGTTGTTCCTAGATCAATTCCTTGGATAATGAGCTGATGTCGACAAGGAGCGATCCGTCAAAGGAGGGCCTTAATGAATCCCACATCAGTGACACGGAACGGAGCTAGTGATTGTGATGAGGTGAAAACAAACTGTGATGTATGATTCAGGGTGGCGGTCATGAAATGGATGAAGGACAATGTATGGCAGTGGATGGGACACGGTTGACTCTTTGCAGAACAACATCTCTTGAACATATAACGACACTGATGTGATGGATCGGTAGCATTACCCCAAATGTGGATGGTGTGGCGAGGACCATGGTGATGAGACCGGTGAATGAAACAACCCAACCCGATGTGATACGGAGGACAAAGTGTCATGTTCAAGAGCGACTTGCTACCATTAAAGCTGTGAGGTTCTCCCAATTTTTCCCCAGTCATTGCTGACCAGTACCTCTTTATTTTTGTCAAGCTTGAGGAGGATAACATATGCTCGTTCTATAACCTGCCCTTCGGGCAAGCCCATCGCTATGTTTTAACGAGCCTAGCGATAGGGAAACTCGTTCTCGTCTAAAGACAAGTTTGTCGCTATTTAATGAATTTAACGAGTCTAACGACAAGGATAACTCGGTCCTTTTCATTTTTAGAGAGTCTGAAAAGGTACATAAAGTCAACTCCAGAATTCCTTTTTCGTCATCTAATCCCTTAAGTCCGAAAAAGTATAAAACAATACAGAAGGGATGAATTTTCGGTACTTTTAACGAGCCGAACAAAATAAGCGCTCGATCTTTTTGTGCAATAATCCCTCAGGTCCAAAAAGATTAAAATCTAGAGGAGGGATAGCTCTTCCGGTCGTTTAACGAGCTGGAAGGCCAAAACTCGGCAAACTTTTCATATTTTACGAGTCAGGAGAAAAGAGCTCAAAGGAGACTCGTCTTTTGAGGAACGAGTGATGAACAGGGCAGCAGCAGATTCTAGGTACAGGTTGGAATATTCCAATCACGGCAGTGTCACAAGGATGGCTTAGTGAAATCACTCTTCGCAGCTGTTCCTCAAAATGGGTAAACAAACATATGGAGATGAACGATTGGCCAAATGAACGGATGGAGGTGAGACTGCAAGAACACGACCAAGGGCTTTAATATGGCTGTCAAAGGTTACATTTACCAAGGTTATTTATCGGTTCATTTTTTCTGGGTGAGCTCGAACTCTAGGGGAAGATTGCTCACAACTTATGTTTATTTTTTAACGAGCATGAACTATGTGCTAAAACTGCTCGGATCTTGCGTTTATTTTTTAACGAGCATGAACTGTGTGCTAAAACTGCTCGAATATATGGTTTACTTTTTATTTTTTACCATAACTAGCTTCTCTTTTTCACTGATCGTACTGCATTTTCAAATTGCTGCAACAAACTAGTTAGAAATGAGTAATATTTACTTTGAAAATGAGATTAACACATTAATATTTACCTTGAACCACGTAAAAAAGCAAATAAAAAGGGTTTTTACCTCTCATTTTACCATTTCATTTGCATTTTGCTTGTTGGAGCTTTGGAGGAGCCTCTTTCCCCTCGATTTTCACCAGCTGATTCCGGGAGATTCTGCGGACGATTTTCGGCGCCGTTTGGACCAGGTAGGAGCTAAACCTTAGCTCTTCATTTTCATGGTTTCATTTTCCTGTTTTATGCATGTTTTGTTGTTCTATTGAGCCTCTGGGGTTTTGCCAGGGCGCCCTCTGATCAACGCAGGTCCCCCTTTCGAAAACTGCGTTGGAAGTCAAGCTGTATGAAGGTAGCTTGTCCTTCAGCGCAAGTAGTACACTGGGTACCTGCGTTGGGGCATAAAAACAACAATTTTTTACAGATTTTGATGAAATTTTCGCCAGTTTTTCATAAATTCTAGGAGCTTACTCATTCTCTTGTTTGTTTTGCAGGGATTCTTGATCAAGATGGCCCTAACATGGCGAGAACGAGAACATGAAGAAGAAGATATGATTGCCCTTCATGATCCTGTTACGGTGGGCGCATTACGAGACTGTGGTTTGCTGAAGTTTTTCCGTATCTCTAGCATGAGAGCACAAATTTCTCTACTGCAGTATATGCTTGATGCTTGGGATCCTGTTAACCAAGTATTCCAGATTAGGAACAAACCTATTCCATTGACCGTGACAGATATTTATTTCTTGACTGGCTTGTCAAGGTGGGGTGCCCCCATTTCTTTATCAGGTACAGTTCGGGGGAATGATTCCGTGAGAGATTATGTCCGCCAGTACTGCAGGGAGGGGTCCCAGCCGAGCAGAGATGGCAAGGTGGTTATCCGTGATGTTACTAGCAGGCCTCTCAGGTCCATTCTGTATACTCTTGGTAGGATGGCCGGTAGCGCATCTTTACATGTTGCCAACAGGTCTCATATGCAGCACGCCTTGGAATGTCTCCAACCGAAGATCTTCAACTGGAGTGATGCGGTGCTTACTCAGATGAAAAATCAATTGAACAAGGTGTAGGACGGGAAGTTGAAGAACTTTGGTTTTGGTTCGATTCTGACTGCCTTCGCCTTGGAGAAGATCCCTCTGATGCAACCTCAGTATATTGATCTCGGAGTGCCTTCTCCTACCGAGCCACGTATGCAGCGATGGGTCGATCACATGTCTAGACATGCTGGTCAATCCCAGATTTCTTTCAATGCTGCTTTCTTCAGGTGGTTCGATCGCCAGGAGATGGCTTTTTCCGAGTACCCATATGTTGGTATGGATTTCCGGGGTGATCCGGATATGGTACTGCCAGACGGTGCTCAGTGGGATGCTACTGGTAAGAATTTCAACCATATTACTGTTCATTGTTTTCATTTATAATGTTCTTGTGCTTTATTCTATCAAGACTTTAATTGAACTCATGTGTGCTTGCAGATGTCGGTCCTGTTCGTCCGGCAGTTCGTCTGAGACCACTTGTTGCTGCTCCGGCAGAGGAGCCTGCTAGGAGAGTTATTATTCGTGATCTTGGCGATACTGAGACCCTTACAGCTGTGCAGGGGCAGGTCGAGAACCTTACCCGTGGTCTTCCGGATGTACAGATTGATGAGTTACCTTTACCGATGCAGCAGCATACTATCGGTGTACCTAGACGATGGACCCGTCTTCTGCGCATGATAGCACAGACTGTGACCTACTATCAGGAGCATCACTAGGCTAGGGTGCCCCCTAGCATTTTTGAGTTTTTTAGGTCACATGACCAATTTTTGTCTTGGTTACAGAACATTATGTATGAACTTTATAAACAGCTTATATATATATTTTGATTTTCGAGTTTCATTCTGGTTGATTTGGATGATTCATATGTACACTCTTTTATGATGTGTCCTTTTTATAAATGTTGCAAATGTCTATCTAACACATAGTTTGCTAATGAGTCAGTTAATGTGTTTACATTTCTTGAAATATGTTGATATTGAATTGAATCAAATCGTCTTTCCAAGATTTTTACTCTTAGGAACATGCGATAAATAGCTGGATTGCGAACAGAATATATACCATTGAGTTGTCGTATTACGAGCTGTGAGTCTAGCCTGACAATTAGTCGGCATATGCCACGTGTGATGGCATCAGAGAGTAGTTCTATCAACGCGCTATACTCAGCGATGTTATTCGTTGATTGCCCAATACATACACCTCTGAAACCTACTAACTCGCCGCTTGGATCAAAAATGGCCCAGGCTGCGGAGGATAGGTTCCGCAAACTACGACTCGCTCCGTCGGCATATCCGACACATGTCTCCATAAGGTTTGACATCTGCAACGAATTAAAAAGGGGAATCACTCAACCAGAACAAGAACTTTGGCAAAAACAAAATACAACAAAAGCATGCAGGTTACTATTAAGCATAGTAACGCTTGAGGTACAGCCCGTTCCGGGGCTGCGCCAGTGGAATTCTGTCGTAATCTATTAACTCGTAGGCTCCTTTTGCTAACACTCTTTTAACAATATAGGGGCCCATCCATAAGGAATTGAATTTACCTGCTCCTAATTTATCGGATTCTTGGTCATAAAGCAAGACCAAATCACCTTCTGAGAAGACACGGGGTTTGACATTTTTGTCGAATTGAGCCTTGACTCGTTTCTTATGGGCTTCGTTAGCCAAAGCGGCATCACGACGGGTTTCATCCAAGTGGATTAACTCCAAGAAACGAGCCTCTTCTTCCGAAGTTCCGGGGAGGAGATCAATCGCGAGTTTAAGCGACGAAATTTCACACTGGATCGGTAAGACTGCTTCTAGACCATACACCAATTGGAAAGGTGTGAATCCGGTTGCGTTTCTTACCGAAGTTCGGTAGGCCCACAAGGCTGCATACAGGATTAGGTGCCATCTTCTTTTATGAACTCCGATCATCCTTTGCAACATACGCTTCAGGACCTTGTTGATTGCTTCAACTTGTCCGTTGGCTTGTGGATAATACAGAGTAGAGCTGTCGTGAGATAGCCCTAGTTTGGCAGCTAATTCGACCATCATGTGATTGTGGAAATGCGATCCATGATCTGTAACTATAGCCTGGGGTACGCCGAACCTGGCGACTACATGATTGAAAAAGAATAGGGCAGCTGTTTCACCAGTATTGTCCAATGTAGGCATTGCCTTGGCCCATTTGGTAAAATAGTCAACTGCGACTATAATATACCCATGCCCCCGGTCGAGGTGGGGTTACATTGCATGAAATTGATGCCCCATTTGGCGAAAGGCCCAACTGCAACTATTGGTTGCAGCGGTGCGGGTGGTCTTCTGGTTTTGCTATCAAAGATTTGGCAGGAATGACAACTTCGGACTGCGATTATGCAATCTTTAAACATGGTTGGCCAGAAATATCCTGCTCTTAATATCTTTTGGGCTGTAGCGAAACCGGATTGATGCCCTCCACACGCGCCTGAATGACACTCATTCAGGGCTTTTTCAGCCTCTTCATGGATGAGACACCTCCTCAGAACTGTATCGATACCACGACGGTAAAGGGTATCACCGACGATCACGTAGTCTTTTGCTTGGTATCGTATACGTTTCTGTTCGGAGTGTGAGGTGTCTGGCCGAAACTTTTGGGTTTGGAGATAGATAATTATATCTCCATACCATTCATCGCTTGCAGATATCAGAAATAAAGTCTCGTCCACGATTGATTCCCTGGAAGTTTCATCGTTGGACGACGATGGGAGATCGCATAATAATTCTGCGAATACCAGAGCTTTCTTTGACTTGGATTTCACAAATTCCAGATCAAACTCTTGAAGGATCGCTATCCATTTGGAATATTTGCCCCCCAGCAACTGTCGCGACAGTATATAAGTCATGGGGTTGCAATCTGACAGAATGGTAGTTTTCCTAAAGAGGATATAATGTCGAAATCTCTGTACCGCTTGAACAGCAGCAAGCGCTAGCTTTTCAACGTAAGAATATTTACTTTTTGTATCATTTAAGTTTTTACTTAAATAATATACAGGATGTTCAACTCCATCGACTTCTTGAACTAAAACCATCGCAATGGTTGTATCTGCTGCAGCTAGATACAGGTTAAAATCCCTAAGATAATCTGGGGCGTACATTAATGATGCTTTTACTAGAGACTCTTTCAAAGCGTCAAAGGAAGCTTGCGCAACCTGGTCCCAGTTGAAGGGTACATCTTTTTTCAAAAGACGTGTATAACCTTTAGCAAGTTCTGCGTAATTTGGAATGAACCTTCTCAGAAAGTTTGCTTTCCCTTGGAGTTTCTGAATCTGAAGCAAATTCGAAGGTGGAGGCAAATTGATGATTGCCTGAACCTTACAGGGGTCGAGACGAATCCCATCTTTAGAGACTACAAAGCCAAGTAAACGACCAGAACCGACACAAAACACACATTTGTGTGGATTGAGTCTTATCTTGTAGTGTCGGCAACGTAGAAATATTGCTCTCAAATGCTGCGGATGATCAGTCCGCTTTCGCGAATGAGCCGGAAGGTCGTCGAGATATGGTTGAACGATGTTCTTGATGTCATGGAAGGCATAATTCATTGCCCTCTGAAACGTCGCCCCTGCGTTCTTTAAACCAAAGGGTAATTTTCGATAAGCGAATGTGCCCCACGGACAAATAAATGCAGTCTTTGACTGGTCCTGTGGGCGGATATTTATTTGATTATACCCGGAAAATCCATCCATAAAGGAAAAGATTTCACATCCAGCGCATTCATCAATTATCTGGTCGATGAAGGGCGTAGGGTAGTTGTCCTTTGGACAAGCTTGGTTTACATCCCTATAATCGACGCACACTCTTATCGTCCCTTGTTTTTTCATAACAGGGACAATATTCGATACCCAATCGGTTAGAGGAACCGGGTAGATGAATCCAGCATGGAGAAGTTTCTCAACCTCTGCCTTAATGGCAGCGGCTTTCTTAGGATGAACCTGTCGAAGCCGTTGTCTTACTGGTTTGACATCAGGATACATTTTAATTTCATGTTCAACGATACTCGAGTCGATGCCTGGCATTTCATCATACGACCAAGCAAAGACATCTCTAATTCGCGAAAGAGAGCGTCATATATTTCCAGTTCTGAAGGGGAACAACTTTTGCCGACATGAATATTCTCTACAACATCAGGTTTTGTCGAGATATTTATGGCTATAGTCTCTTCAATATTGGATAGGTTTCGCTCGGAATCCACCGTATTTACAGTATTTGTTAGGAATTCAAATACTGAAGGGTGGTATAGGTCGCGTCGAGTATCTTCTTCATATTCCGGAAGAAGGGAACGATGGTGGTGATCATTCCATGGTGCCCCCTCAATCAACATTGATTGTAAGATTCCTTCGTCAGTCCCATGCACTTTCGACCAAGGATCTAATGAGGTACCATATTCTCTAGACCTATCTACCCAAACGCTCGACGAGCGTTGATTTGGGTTCGCCTCCCAAGCTTGAAACATTGATTGCTACAATATTTCAATGGGGCTTGGTGGCAAAACCATTGCATGATCCATAGCGACTCTGCCTTCTGTGACTTTGAAGGTGGATACCATATTGCATGTTGCTACAAACGGTACATTTCCTATGCAAATAGGAGGTGGTAGCGCGAAAGTTCCCATCATGGTGGGATCTTTCAACAGACCTACTCCAATATCCTGAATCGACCGGTCACTGCCATGGATCATAGGAACGCTTCCTGTAACTTGTGAACCATTAGGGAGGAAGTTTTGTTGATCGACGACCGTAATCCCTCCTTCAAAGGGGAATGCGATCTTCCTAAAATAAGTCGACACAACAGCTTGCATGGCATAAATCCATGGCCTTCCCAGTAGGATGTTATAGTCAAGATTGCCATCGATGACTTCAACATCTATTTCTACTGTTTTTCCCCCTAGTTCAACTTTCAGGTTACTAAGGATACCGTAAGGGGTATATATCCTTCCGTCGAATGCTTTTAATGTTGTCGATGATCGCGACAAGGTTGGAGATCCTAAAGTTTTCCAGCAACTCATCGACATAATACATGTCGATGCTCCCTCATCAATAATCGTTTGATGAACTGTTTTGTTGAGGGCTTTCACTTGGACGAGGAAAGCTAGTTGAGCTGGTAACTGAGGATCATACCCTTTGTGATCAAAGGATACCAGATTGGAATCTTTAGGATCCACCCCACCAATTGCTGATAACAATGCCTGCCTTTGGGATGGGCAATGTTGTAGTACCTCAAGAGTCGACATAGCAGATGGCGATTGCGCCAAATCTTCCACTATGTTATAATGCTGTGCCGCTCTGGCACGAGGATTAAATGTCGACTTGTGTACTACTCCCTTTGGCGGTTTTATCGTTAATTCATGCGTGATGGGGGGTACAACTTCTGCCGAAGTTGTTGTCGAACTGCTAGGTTGATCTTTACCTTTATCGTTCGACACCTGTGGATTCCCGTAATCTTTGTTCCTTGTCGAAATCAAAGCATCATTCTGCTGTTTTGAAACCGACAACATAAGCACTTGAGATGGGGAAGCGTTTCCGCTATCAACCAGATTTTGACCTGGGTTAGGAAATGGATCATTTGACACAGTTGAGGTATGAGGACTCTTAAAGAACCTCTTCAGCTCAGCTTTGAATGGGCAATTCTTAGTGGTATGATCCTTCTCATCGCATATTTGACATGGATTAGGTTTCCTATTCCCAGGAGGGTTCGAAGAATTTTTCTTAGGGGATGACTCACCTTGTTTATTCTTCTTCCCTTTGTTTTGTTTCTTCTTGCTTCCTGGTTGATTGGTTTCTTTGCCCTTATCTGTCGATACGGCATTTACTTCCGAAGCAAGAATTTCTTCATGCGCATTTTGATTCGAATCCTTACGGGCCTTCTTTTGATTGGCCCTTTTTGGATTCGTGTTTGCCGTGCCAATCACGCCATCGCCGGCATGAGAGTCATTATTTGATTTAGGAGGAGGAGGGATTGAAAACTCTGGTCTAGGGGCGTCTGGTATTTTGTCATAGAGCGTGCCGGACTGAGTATACACTAAGTCCAAATATTGCGCACGAGCAATAACCTGCTCTTCTGTTACGACTCCCCCCTTCGCCACATCTTCCGTTATGGCCGGAAGTAACGACTTTATAAACCACTCAGCTAAAAGCTGATCAGGAACGTATGTTTTAACCATTCTTCGTCGACGTCGCCACTCATGTATATGATCTGATATATGAGTTGCGGTTTTCTGTTTGAAGTTGGTCAATATCTCTGTTCCCGTTTCATACCTTATTGGTAATTGAAAGTGGGTTAAGAACGTCGTGGCAAGGGAGCTAAAATTGTCTAATGAAGCTCTTGGCAATTCTATATACCATTTCGCCGCTGGACCTGTCAATGTCCTCTGAAATAGGCGAAGCCTTATCGAATCATCATTTAAAGTGTTCGACGAACACCATAGATGAAATGTCATCACATGATTCGACGGGTCTTCACCTGGATTTCCATTGAATTTAGGAATGTCGGATGGAAGTTTGTGCGGGATCACTGGCCACCATGGGGCGTAAGCAATTGGATCATTGCTTAACCGATGTAAATCAGGCAACTCTAAAGTCGCCACGAATGGTAACTGTTGATTCAAGTTAGGGGAAGCGTAACCAGGGTACGATGGAATTGCCTGAACAGTTGGTCTTTGCATACCAGCATAATGGAGTTGATGTTGGTATGATTGATACGGTTGATGGACTTGACCACTATAAAGTGGTTGATTTTGACCATTTTGGATATATGGTTGTCCAGTATTCGCAAAGATTTGCTGTTCAGAACCTTGGTACACTTGTTGGAATTGTGGTTGTTGGTATTGCACTATCCACGGTTGCGATACCATGGGTTGTTGTGCTACACTAACCATTGGACCAAGATGTGGGGTAATTGTACCCGATTGTACTTGTGTCACCCCACCAGTAGGCGATTGTGGTTGGGTCGCAGGGTCAAGGGGCTGTTGCATGAGAACCTGAGAAATCTGAGGTTGACATACAACGGGCATCGTTTGAACTTGCGACACGGTTACAATAGCTGGTGTAGTTGGGATGTTCGTCACAGGTACACACTGTTGCATAGAATATACAACTCTTGGTGGTTGGGATAGCCTAGGTACCCAACTACTCGTTGCAATTCCACCATAACTTGAATAAGGTTGAGAACTCCCGTATGGGTACCCTCCCGGAGGGGGTAATGAAAAGGCATACTGCCCCCCATACGGTGGTAATCCAGAACTCAAGGCAATTGATTGTCCTGGGGGACTGGATGGCCTAAATTGATTCCCAAAAGGGTCAATTTGATGAGTCTCACCATAAGAGTTACCAGACATTACTCCGGAACAAACAGGAACAGACCATACTGCCGAGATAGTCCCTTGGTGGACTCCTTCTAGCGATTGAGAGCTAGTTGGGACAGATGGTATGCCGGCGAACATTGTTGGATTTGCAGCAGGTAATTCTGCTGTCGCCGTGTCGTTCGACACAGTCCTAGATGTCGACGGTTGTTCAGACATTTTGAGTCTATCCAATTGATTGCCTAGTGATTCTACAGGAACTTCCACTGGTGATGGACAAACTTCCGTTGTAGCAGGAAATAGAGTGACCCCTACTCCAAAATGAGTTGGAGTGGATACTTGCGGTTCCTCTATAATTTCCTCTATCGCAATCAAACCAGGTGGAAGAGGAAGACCGTCAGGTCCGTAAAAGATTTCCGGTGCCGAAGAAGGGGTTGTATCGACAGCGACATATGTTTGAGGAACAAAACTCTCTGGACCGGTTACAGATGGAACTGGTTCAGTTATACAAGTATTTGCCCCCAGACTAGGATCAGTATTACTGTCCTTCTGTGGCGGTTGAACTTCTTCTATAGAGGCAGGGTTTCCAGAAATGTTTGGAGTAACCAGAATCTCAGATGTTGTTGGAACACTTGTTCTAACTTTTAAAGGAGATTTTGAACTGGTTCGACGAGATCGCTTTGCCCGGACTGTTTTCGACTCCGGAGACAAAGACGGTTGACTCGCAAGCCTCCGCGAATGACGGATATTCAATTGACTTTCTTCCACGATTGCGGATTACTCGATCAACTAAAATATAAAGGGGAAAATTTGTGTTTCCGATTTGAATGAATTTTATTAGACGCTTTTAGACATAACTTTGCTTTTTCATGTTTTAAGAGTCGAGAAAAAGCTAAAGATGACTCTAGTCTCCTTCGATGTATTAACGAGCCCGAAGTGACAAATGCTCGGTTGGACTTTTTCAGTTATAGAGTTTGAAAAAGGCCAAAAGAAACTGCTCTGGAGATCTAGGCAGAGGGTGTGCCAAACCTTTCGCAAAACCACGGAATACGTTTTACGGTACGTGTGGTCAATCTTCGTGAATGCTGTGTTCACTGCATTGCGATCAGTAGGGCAGCCGACACGGCTTCCTAAGGATAAAGGATATATGCCTATAGGGGTCTCCCAATATATACTCGACGGTACGTGGGAGCACAAGTCCGTATTAGTGCCACCGACTCTCAAGAGGAATCACCCACCTTCTTCGAGATCGACAGTCACTACGTTTAACGACGCCGGAACACGTCTCTAGCTTAGACCTCTATGTGCTTGCGTTATGTTTCAATGCGTTGTTAGGTTCATTCAGTATATTTTAAGTTGATCTTTTTAAAGTTTGCCTTTCAAGGTTCACCACGAGATGTATATGACAAATTCCTAAATGCAGCCTAAGATGAGAAGCAAGCTTTTTCAAATCTTTTTGACTGATGAAAATCTTAACTACTGAGGGAGAAGAAAGGCATATCTTTTCACACAGTTCATACAACACAAACTAATGCACTTTCTCCTAAATCATCATGCAAACTTTTTTCAAATGCAAAATGCACAATGCATGTATTTTCTTTTCCCTTTCTTAATGTTGATGTATTACAAAAAGAAAGTTGTTATATAACTTTGATTTCGATTTCAAGCGAAAGTAAACAAGCTTGTCCAAAATCAAAAGACACCTTAAGATTTACTTGTTTAAACTCTGGAAATGCATGAAATCAAACCATAATGACGAAAGTAAAAGACCAATCAGCTATGGAAAGCAAACAAGCTAACTCTTTAGACCAGCAAAATGCCTAACACAGGTTTAGATCTAAGAGGCCAAAGCAAGACTAGTTCACTTTCGTTATGGGAAATTGTAAATGATGTAAGAAATACAAAAGAACAAGTACAATTTCGTTATATAACAGAGGCGGAATGATGGCAAGTAAGGTTGGTTTCAGAACAGGTACAAGACTGGTAACTGGCTGCAAAATCTATAGTGAAAACAGGCAAGAAAAAAAAGGGAAGAAACCCCAAATGCACAAGGCAAAATTGGGCCAACGCAGGTGCTGCACAGCCAGTCTGGCTCTCAGCGTAGGTAGCCCCTTCGGGACCTGCGTTGCAAAGCAGGTACACCATGGAGGAGTTGAGTTTCAGCGCAGAAGCCTAGTGGAGCACCTGCTTTGATTTCAGGATTGCTTGTTTTTGAGTGTTTTCAGGTGGAGAACTGATCTGAGAGCTGTTGGTTTGCTGACCTTGTTCCTCTAGGGGTAGGAACATCATGTTTAGGGACTTTGGATCCCTTGGATTATTGACAATTCATGCCTGATGCTGCAAGGCACAAAATTGTCTATAACATATTTGTCCCCTAGGTTTGAATCTAAAGTTTCTGCAATAGAAGAAAAAGAGAATCTACGAAATCTTACCATGCCACAGCTGCACGGAATTCTGACTGCTTACGAAATGAGGAAAGGAGGACCATCAGACAGAAAAGAAGCTGCATTCAAGGCTTCAGGCAAATATCACTATGAGTCAGGACATCTATCAGAAGAAGACGAAGAATCAAATTTTGTCAAGAATCTTCAACGGGGTGCTGGAAGATTCAAGGGTAAGTTACCTTTCAAATGCTTTGCTTGTGGAAGAGTTGGTCACTATGCTACAAGGTGTCCACATAAAGACAAGCTTGATAAAGGTAAAGAACCTGTCAGATGGAACAAGAAACAGAATGTAACTAAGAAAAGTTACTACACTCATGAAGACAGTGATGGACTTTCAAATAGTGACGAAGATGAACAAGGTAACAATTATAGACTCTTAATGGCTTTTGAAGATGATGATTTTATGGATGCTATAGATGAAGAAGGTCTTTATGAAGAGATCTATAGACTCAAAATATGTTTAGAAGAGAAGAATGTGATCATTGATACTCTTCAATTCCAACTTGCTGAAAAAGAAAAACTTCATGAAAAGTTAGAATGTGAAATTGTTGGTCTTAGAAAAGAGATTGAGAAAACAAAAGCTCTTAATCTTAAATTTGTTAAAGGATCTGAAACTCTGGATGAGATTATCAATGCACATCATTCTCCACTAATCAAGACAGGTCTGGGATATAATGGAGAAGCATCTCAAGCATCCACCTCCAAAATTTATCTTTATGCAGCGAGGAGGAGCGAGCAAAGGGCTAATAGAAATCATCAGGTAAATCAGGGACAATTTACCTCAAGAAGGAACAGAGACTACCAGGTAAATCAAGGGCAATCCACCTTAAGGATTGTCATGCGGAAAGAGTCGTTAGTGCGGACACAACCAACCTCCCTAGAAGCCTAAGACTTTCTAGTGACAAACAAGACAAATAAGAGCAATCCTTCTCTAAATATGCTTTTACAATATGAGAAATCAAGTGTTTAGATCCTACCTGTAACCCAACGCTGTTGTAGTAGTCCAGCTTCGTTGATCCAGATGAGCTCCTCCTTCCCTTCGAAACCTGCATTCACTAACAATCAAACGATTAAATAGCACCTGAATATCACATAAAATAAAACATATTTAACATATAGACCAAGGAGTATATGAAACAACTCATAAATAACAAATTGTTGAGAAGAATGGACTAATTTGTATTAAAAGGTAACAAAAGGAACCATTACAACCTGAGCCTTGGTGTTGTGCAAGTCCCTCCTAGGGTCCACAAGAGTTCTCCTTTACTCTGATCAGCTCACCCACTTCCAAATGAAACAAGCAAAGATGGTAATCTCTCCTCACAAGCTTCTACAAGGAAGTCCTAATTCCAACAGCATCTACCCTTTGGAATGTTCAGCTTTCAACCTCCCCTCCCTTTGGCCCAATGCCTGTATTTATAATGCTCTAGAGGAAGTTATTCAGGTCCACCATCAATGGGATAAGCCCCTCTTTGGATGGGATAGCTCCCCCCTGATGGGATAAGTTCCTCTTTGGTAGGGATACATGAACCATCTGGAGGCGCTTCATACACGTCAAACAAGCTTCTAGAATGCTCTAGAAATGACCACAAGTAACTTTTTTAGAGTGAAACTTGCGCCTTTTGACCTTTACAGGAGTACGCACCCACCCCTTTACATACAGAGCGTACAAGTACGCAGGTATTGTGAACTTGGGTTGCGTACACGTAGGTAAGGCTAAGAGAAACTGCGTACCAGAGATAATTGACTTCAAATGACTTTTCTCTCTTTCTTGAAGTTTGACATGAAGAGCAGAGGCATGAGACTTGCCAAGGAGGATAGTATGACAGTGGATGGAGCCATACTAACTGCAAATAGTCATGGTGACATTTTTTAGTGTAACAGATTGCCCCCTAAAGTGCGAAGCCTGTAGTAGATTAGGGTTTTATATGATCTAGGAAGGGTGAAGTACTTTATCATTTCAAGGAGTATCTTGCGGAGAGCCCCGTCAGAACCTGTAAATATTCAACACAAAATACATATATAAGATTCTATCATTGCTGAGGTAGGCATTCCCATACTCAGATTGAAAACTTTAACTAACAATCTAACTACTGCTCTGATACAAGAATGATTTTGCAGTACATCACAATCGTAGACTTTTGTAGACACAGTATGGACGCAGCCATCTGTTTATGGTTAGTCTACTATATAATGAATACAAAACTCCTCACAGCCTGGATGGTGGAAACTAGATCCAGGGTCTTCATCTCTACTTCCTGAATTGGTACGATTCTATCCATGCGAATAAATGAGTTGATGTCGAACATGGTAGAAACCACTTGATTACCAGTCGATGATGTAAACTGTTAACAAGTGTGAGAGAGACCACCAGTGATGTCAATGGTTCTCAAAGTACCCAGTACAATCCATGAAATGTGAATGAATGGGTTGATGTCGAACACGTCACGGAATCCTTTGATCGAAAGTCAATGATGTAAACTGTCGTCAAAGGCGAGAAACCTGCCATTGATGCATGCAGACTTCAAGGTACTGACGATTTCTAAGTCATATTTCTAGATAATGTGCTGATGTCGATAGAAAGCGACCCGTCGCAGGCAAGCCCACAACACGAAATCATTGTTCAAGTTGAAGAAATGTTACTGTAAGGACTGACTCAGGGATGGTCAAATGGATGACAAGTATTTTGCATATGAATGGTTTATTTGCAGAGACCTCTTGAACACATAACGACACGACAGATGGCTTGGTGAAAATTGACCCAAAGTTAATACCCAGAAACGGTTGAAAACTTTCAGAGTGGTTTTATCAGCTTTAAGGCAAAGGATTTCCCAACCCAGGTGAATGAAACGTGTCGTGTTCAAGAGTGGTGATAAGGTTCTTCTGTAACAAAGGATAACAAATAGGTTCATTCTTCTCTCTTTTCCCCCACCATTTCTGGCAAGTACCTCTTTATTTTTTACAAGCTTGAGGAGGATAACATATGCTTGATTATAAGCTCATCCTTCGGATGAGTCCAACTTAGTTTAGATTCAGACCCTAAGAAGGAGTGGTCCGTTCCTGTTTGTAATCGAACAGGTCCTTTACTGTGAAATTTTAACGAGTCCAGTATAGGAGAAACTCGGCGTTTTTCAATTTTAGAGAGTCTGAAAAAACTAAAGAAGACTCCAAGGTGAACTTTTTCGTAAATTTGTGTCTCCCAAGCCCGAAAAAGTATAAAATAATACCTAAGAGAACCGCTTGATCTTGCGACCAAGGAGTACTTTCATGATTAATGCCTTTGACCTGAAAAGTAAAAAGCGATCAGAGGCATGTCATTTTATTTCCAGTATCGAATTTGAAACGACAAAAATCCGGCAATATTTTCGTGTTTTTACGGTCAGAAAAGGGCTGTAAGAGGACCGTCTTTTAATTCCATTTTAACGAGTGTAAAAGAAACGCTCGGCAATCTTTTCATGTTTTAGGAGTCAGAAAAGGGCTTAAAAGATGACTCTGATGTCTTGGTTCGTGAAAAATGATGATTTTACCCTAAAGTCCTTTTGTCCTGCACAAAAACAACACATTACTCATACCTGTTTAAGATGGGAAAAAATACATTGAAAAACATCCTTTCATGGTGAAAAATAAACAAACTTAGCATTCATTTATCCAAAAAACCTATAAAAAGACTTTTTACCATGTCATTTTTACCATTTTACTGTTGAGGGTGAGAAAAGGGCTTTTGACAAGAAACTTCCCGTGGACTTTGCGGAGAATCCGACCGTCGGAATCGAGCGCCGTCTCTTTCAGGTATTTCACAACATCCTCCTCTTCAATTTCATCCGTTTAGAATTTCATTTTAAGTTTTAGTTTGATTTTTTGGAGGGTTTGGGGTTTTAGGGTCTGCTTTTCGGGGGACGCAGGTGCCCCATGGGTGACCTGCGTACCCCGACATTTTCGTATATGGGAAAATGGTCGGAGTACGCAGCCCACCTTCAGAACAGCTGCGTACCCACGCTCTGTTTTCTGAACGTAGGGTGCGTACTCCGCGCAAAGTGGATTTTCAAAACCCAAACTCAAAACCTAACCATCAAAATTTGATTTAATGAATTCTAATCAATGTTTTTTGGTGTGTAGATTGCCCACCATGCTAGATTGGCGTGAAAGAGAACAAGAAGATGTCGATTTGGCCGCAATAGGTCATCAACCTTCCATTGATGCTTTAAAGGCATGCGGTCTCTACAAGTACTGGGCCATACCTGGCATGAGGGCCCAGGTGCCATTCTTAGAGTGGCTGGTTGAAATGTGGAACATTCAGGATCAATGTTTTTACATCGGAGAACACCAGCTCGAGATAGAGTCCTCCGACATATATTTTCTCACTGGCTTGCCTAACAGGGGCGAGCAACTTTCTCTATTCGGGACTAGGCCGGGTGGCCAATCCCTTGCTAGTCTCCGGCTAGAGTGGTGCAACAATCAAAACCAGGATAAGGGGATAGAAATCAAATACATATCCCAACCTGAACTTATGGTAATTGCCTTTACAGTTACCAGACTTTGCGGTGCTGCCGCTTTGCACATAGCCACTGGTTCCCAAATGCGGATGGCTATAGATTGCTTCCAAGGCACCATTTTCAACTGGTGCGATGCTGTGCTGGCCAATATGAAAGGCCAACTGACTAGGGCAAAGAATGGACAATTGAAGACCTTTGGATATGGGCCCTTAGTTGTGAGCTTTGCCCTAGAGAGAGTTCCAATGCTGATCCCCCAGCATCTTACTGTTCCAGTTGGGCCTCCTCGGGAGCCTAAGTTGACGCGGTGGGTTTCGGTAATGGCCCGGCATCCTGATGAGGGAGCGGGGGTTGTCCGATTTCCTGCGGGTTACTTTCACTGGTTGGAGGGCCTTTGCGATTAAGGATTTTCCTTATGCCGGAGTAGATTTTCGCAATGATCCGGACATGGTTCTTCCACAGGGAGAACAATGGGACGACAGAGGTACTTCATTTTTCACAAGTTTTTAAATTATCTATTTTTTTTTTTGTTTTTTATATATCGTCTCAAAACTGACAGCAAAATTTTTTCAAAATGCAGATGTAGGCCCACGGCGTCCGGCCAATCTCCGGGCTTTTGAGAGAAGAGTACCAGTTGCACCAGCACCAGCCCCACAGGATGCGGCCGCAGAGACCTTAGCCGAGCTGGAACAGGACCTAGAGCGTCTCACGGCGGACATACCAGAGACGACTATAGACGATATTCCTATCCGACTTCAGCGCTATGTGGTCGCAGTCCCAGGACCTTTCAGGAGGTTCCTGTGTAGGGTAGCGCAGGCAGTGGTCTCATATAGAGAGCACCACCAGTGATTGGCTAGTCACTTTTGTAGACACATGTGACATTTTTGGTTTTTTGTACTTATCATTTTTGCCGATCATAAGGTGTTTTTCAACCTATGATCGAAGACGATGTATATTTTTTGACACACTCCTATCTATATATATCATTATTACTGGCTTATTTTGTTAAACATGTGTGATGAAATGTTTATAAATTTACATTTATGATTGTTACAAATGTCTATTTAACATTCGAGACGCCATTGCATCTGCTAATGTATTTAAAGACCTTGGAATATGCTGATATTCAATGTAATCAAATTCACGTTCCAAGAGACGCACCCTCAAAAACAATCTTAATAACACTGGATTTCTAATGGCATAGACTCTATTAAGTTGTAATACAACGAGTTCAGAATCTAACCTCACTATCAAACTCCGAATCCCAAATGAAATAGATTCAGATAATAGTTCAATCACTGCACTGTATTCTGCAATGTTGTTTGTTGTTTGACCGAGGCTCACCCCATGCATAGAAACTAACTCGTCAGAGGGCGAATAGATAACCCAAGCTGCGGAAGAGATATTCTGTGTACTACGACAAGCACCATCAGCAAATCCAATGTACGTTTGGAGAGGCGTCGACATCTGCAATATCAAGAGTAAAACCAAGATAAGCCAGAATAACGACGAAAAACACACTCTCTAAGCTAAGCACACTGTCTAAACTAAGCAAACATACCAGCTAGAAAGAAAAATTAACCTAACTAAACTAACTGAATCTCCATACCCACCATTTAAGCATAATACCTCTTTAGGTAAAGTCCATTTCTGGGCTTACCCAAAGAGTCCCCATCAAAATCTACCAGCTCATAGGCCCCTTTTGCTAGCTTTCGCTTGACAATGTAGGGCCCATGCCACATGGGAACGAATTTTCCAGCACCTAATTTATCGTTAGCTTGATCATATAATAGCACTAGGTCTCCTTCCGAAAAATTACGAGGGGTCACGTTGCGATCATACTGAGCTTTCATCCTTTTTGCGTGAGTCTCGATTGCCAAAGCAGCGTCACGTCGAGTCTCATCTAATTTAGCTAAGTATAACAGACGCTTCTCCTCTTCGGAAGTAGCTGGGAGTAATTCGATAGCCATTTGAAGTGATGGGATTTCGCATTCAATGGGCAACACTGCTTCCAAACCATAAACTAGTTGGAAAGGAGTGAACCCTGTTGATGTTTTCACTGAGGTTCGGTATGCCCAAAGCGCTGAAAATAACATGTTGTGCCAATTCGACCGATGAATACCAATGATTCGTCGGATCATGATAACTAGAACTTTGTTGATGGACTCAACCAAACCATTTGCTTGGGGATAATAAGGAGTAGAACTATCATGACGCAAACCAAGCTGGCTTGTAAGTTCTGTCATCATAATGTTTCGAAAATGGCGTCCATGGTCAGTGATTATCGCTTGTGGGACACCAAACCTAGCAATAATATGATTGAATACGAAAATCGGCTGTCTTGCCATCTGCCTCGAATGTAGGCATCGCCTCGGCCCACTTAGTAAAATAATCAACCGCAAGGATGATATACGCATGCCCCCCGGCCGAGTGAGGGTTACATGTAATAAAATCGATACCCCATTTAGCAAAAGGACCAACGGCAATTATAGGGTGGAGAGGAGCAGGTGGTGCGCGCATCTTGCGATCAAACACTTGACAGTTGTGGCATTTTCGGACCGCAATGATACAATCTTTAAACATGGACGGCCAGAAATAGCCAGCACGCAACACCTTCTGAGCTGTGGCATACCCAGACATATGACCGCCACATGCTCCAGAATGGAAGTCATTCATAACCCTTTCTACCTCTTCATGAGTTAAACAACGACGAAAAACTAAATCCGCCCCACGACGATAAAGAGTATCTCCAATAATTTTGTACTGTTGGGACTGGAATCGAATTTTCCGACGTTCCGACTTTGAAGCTTCGGGCCGAAAGGATTGGGTTTGGAGATAGACGATTATATCTCCATACCACGGATCTAAAGTGCTGATGAGAAACAGAGATTCGTCCGCAATGGGTTCCTCTGCCACAGTTTCCGTGTCAGCACGCGGGAAGTCACACATCAATTCCGCAAAAACTAAGGATTTCTTAGACTTAGACTTCTCGAACTCCTGCAGGATAACAATCCATTTGGAGTACTTGCCCCCTAGCAATTGTTTAGTCAGAATATAGATCATAGGGTTGCAATCCGAAATCACTGTAGTTTTACGGAGAAGAATGTAATGACGAAAACGTTGGACAGCCTGAACAGCTGCCAGGGCCAATTTCTCCACATGCGAATATTTTAGCTCAGTGGGATTTAACGTCCTACTAAGATAATATATCACATGTTCCGTTCCGAATTCGTCTTCCTGAACTAAGACCATTCCAATGGTGGAGTGGGAGGCGGCGAGATACAAAAAGTAGTCCTGGTTGTAGTTGGGAGGATGCAGCAACGGTGCATGGGTCAACGCGTGCTTAAGTGCATCAAAAGATTTCTGAGCTATCTCATCCCAAGAGAATTGAGCGTTTTGTTTCAACAACCGGGTGAAACCCTTTGTAACCTCGGCGTAGTTAGGAATGAATCGACGTAAAAAGTTTGCTTTCCCCTGCAAACTTTGGAGTTGGCGCAAACTCGAAGGAGGAGGCAATTTGATGATAGCTTCGACCTTCGAGGGATCGACGCGGATACCGGCTTTTGAAACGACAAATCCTAGCAATCGTCCCACTTCTATGCAGAAGACACATTTGTGTGGGTTCAACCGAATTCGATAATGCCGACACCTCATAAAAATAGCGTGTAAGTGGACAAGGTGATCAGCTCGATGTAAAGAATGAGCAGGCAAATCATCGAGATACGGTTGCACAATGTGTTTGATGTCGTGAAACGCGTAAGACATTGCCCGTTGGAAAGTGGCTCCGGCATTCTTAAGTCCAAAAGGTAATTTGCAGTAAGAAAATGTCCCCCAGGGACAAATGAAAGCCGTTTTTGGTTGATCGGCAGGTAGAATATTGATTTGGTTGTAACCGGAAAAACCGTCCATAAAGGAAAATATTTCATTGCCGGCACAATCATCAATTATTTGATCGATATAGGGCGTGGGATAGTTGTCTTTTGGACAAGCACGATTTATATCCCTATAGTCGATGCATATTCTTATTGTTCCTTGTTTCTTGTTAACCGGAACAATATTCGATACCCAATCCGTTAACGGGATCAGATAAATGAAACCTGCTTTCAACAGCTTTTCGACTTCTGCTTTAATCGCAGCCGCTTTCCTAGGGTGTATCTGACGCAGGCGTTGCCGAACGGGTTTAGGTCCGGGTAAGTCTTGATTTCATGAACAACAATGGAGGGATCAATTCCTGGCATTTCCTCATAGGACCAGGCAAACACGTCGCGGAATTCTTGAAATAGGACCTTGTATGTTTGAATTTCGTCATCTGTACACGAGGCACCTATATGAATGTTTTCAATAACTCCGGTTTTGACTGAAATGTCAATGGCAATAGTTTGGGAAATGTTTCCCAAATTCAACTCTGAATCAGGATGTTTCATGGGATTCTGAGCGTCCTTGACATATTCAGCTGTAAAAATTGATGAAAAATCATTTTCAAAGTCATCAGCCTCAGGTAAAAACGAAGATCGATGATGAAGATCTTCCCATGGTAGATCATCTACACTTAGGATTTCGCGAAGTTGTTCGTCAGATGACACAACTTCAGGAAACGTTATCCGTTTTGAGGTCGATGTGAAAAGTGATTCCTCACGGACCACATTCATTTGGTCGATTTGGGTTGAACTTGAGTCGGAAAAAGACTGCACGGCCTCATAGGCAATTTCATATGGACTCAAAGGCATTGCATTACCGAATGAGTTTATCTCAGATTCAGATGGGACAATCCAAGGATCATCATAGATAATAGTGTCTGAAGTAATCATATGAATGGTTGCGAATGAAGGGTCTGCGTTTATTGGAGGGAAAGGAAAAGTTCCCAGTAAACCGGAATCTTTAACTAATCCTACACCAACATCCTTGTAAGGGATAGTCGTTTTACCGACATGCTGGATACTCTCTGAAGAGGCTGGGTCGGATGAAAAGTAAGCCAGCTGGTCTATCGTCACGATCTTACCATTGTGTGGAAACTTTATAACTCTGAAGACTGATGACACGACCGCTGTCATAGCGTAAGACCAACTGCGACCCAAAAGAAGGTTGTAGTCTAGAGGGGCATCAACCACCTCCACATCCAAACTAACGGTTTTTCCTTCAACCCCTATAGGCAAATCCTGTAGAATGCCAAACGGATGGAACCCACGGCCATCAAAGGCCTTAAGAATCGTCAGGGATTGGTTCAGTGAAGGAGAACCAAGCGATCTCCAACACTGAATCGACATAATACACGTAGAAGCTCCTTCATCAATTACAGTCCGATGAATTGGCCTGTTTTTGACTATCACTGGAATCTGGAAAGCCATCTGATGAGGGAGACGCGGTGTACTATTTTCTAGATCAAAGATTATCAGGTTCGGGTCCTGAACATCAACAGCTCCTATAGCCGACAAAAGTAATTTTATCTGTGCTGGGCATGATTGCAGCACTTCCAAAGCCGACATTGCTGAGGGTGAAACAACTAAATCCTCAACAATGTTGTAATTCTGGGCCGCTCTCGCATGTGGATTGAAAGCAGACCTTCGAAGTACACCCTTGGCGGGCGGTTTTATTACTAAGTCCGGGTTAGGTTTCTCGATCTGTAGTGGATCGGAACCGGGAGCTGAAGTTGATGGATTTGAACGAGAAGATTCCGCTTCTTTGGATCCATCAACAGGACTTTTACTACCATAATCTTGTGATCGAGTCGCAATCCGTACATGAGACATCATCAATATGGGTTCTTCACTGGCACTCGAGGAAGAACCTATCATTTTACTCTCCTGCTTTGGAAATGGATCTTTCAAAACAGCAGGAGTTGGGGAACCTTTAACGATTTTCACAACCTCCGCCGGATGAGGGAAATCTCTTGTGAAATGATCTTCTTCACAAATTAAACAAGGATAACGAGGTTTGCGCTTTTCGTCGTTAGATTTCGACTTCTCTTTTTTCTCCTTTGGAGCCTTGTCTGCTTTATCCTTCTTCTTGCCTTTCTTCTTACCACCGTTTTTTGATTTAGCCGTAGATGACTCTACAGCGTGAATGTCGGCAGTAATTTCAGGAGAAGACTCTCCTGTCGGGGAGTCTGGTAAGATTATTATTGGAGAAGAATTCTTTGAGGATTTCTTCTTACTTTTAGTATTCACCGTACCAATCATGCCATCAGCAGCATGAGACCCCGAAGGAGCAGCAGCGATTTGATTCGACTTAGGAAGATCTGGGATCTTCTCGTGTAACGTACCCGACTGAGTGTAAACTAAGTCAAGGTACTGGGCTTGAGCAATGACTTGCTCCTCAGTAACTACTCCGGCCTTAGCTACATCTTCAGTAATCTTCGGTAATAATGATTTTACAAACCATTTAGCTAAGATTTGGTCCGGGATAAAAACTTTCACTAAACGCCGTCGACGTCTCCATTCATGGATATGATCGGAAATATAAGTGGACGTCGATTGTTTTAATGAAGTTAATAACTCAGTACCATTATCGTATCTGACCTGCAACTGAAAATGAGTTAGGAACGAGGTAGCTAACTGGCTAATATTGTAAAAAGAGGCCTGTGGTAACTCAATGTACCACTTGGCCGCGAGACCAATGAGCGTACGCTGGAAAAGATGTAAGCGGATCGAATCATCCGAGATGGAATTTGAGGCACACCAGAGGTGGTAAGTCATCACGTGATTGGACGGATCCTCTCCAGACTTACCTTCGAACTTGGGTATATCACTGGGCAACTTATTTGGCATTGGCGGCCAGAACAGAAGATATTGTATTGGATCGTTCGTTAGGCGCGTCAAGTCGGGTAAATCCAAAGTTGCGATAAACGGTAATTGCCGATTAGGATCCCTAAAACTTTGGGTCACAAGACCAGTCCCAGGAGGAGGATATCCAGGATAACTTGGAACATGAATCGCATTCGGGATATTATATCCTCCTGGAAAACCAGGATTAACCAGACTGTACTGGGGTTGTTGAGGTTGTTGATAAGTGTACCCAGGATACGGTTGATACTGGTAAACCAGTTGTTGGATAGTAGGACCGAATTGGTACTGTCCCTGGTACTGTTGATAGGTAAATTGAGGTTGACTTGTTACAACAGTACTTAAACCAGGTTGCCCTACAGGCATCTGGACCGTGGTTTGAATCGTAGATCCAGACAACGGTAAAGATGTCTGAGGAGTGGTTGCAGAGACAGTAGAAACCGGAGCTGTCGATACTCTAGAAGTAAGTGCGGTAGATGTTGCGGTAGTTGCAGCAGTCGTTTGAGATGGAGTACTAGGTGCAATTGGCGGCTGAGTAACTACCGAAGTTACAGAAGTTTGAATATTTGACTGGACAGGTTGCGGTTGCTGGGGTGAACCAGAAACTACTGGTTGTCCAGTTTGAGGTAACAACTGTATACTTGGCTGCAACACCTGTTGACCTTGTGATGGATCCCACACTATCATCCCGGGGTATTGACCCGTAACAGGTTGAGGATACTGAGATCCATAACTGGATTGAGGATAGGATTGATAACTGAAAGACACAGTTCCCATACCTTGAACATATGACTGACCTTGAGGTGGTTGATAACCTTGGGGTACATATTGAGGCTGGGGTTGACCTTGAGGCATGTATTGTACTATGGGTACATACTGTCCTTGAGGTTGCCCCCCAGACACGATTTGTGTACCTTGAGGTTGTCCCCCAGGCGTTAATTGAGGCTGCCCCCCAGGTGGTAATTGGCCACCTTGAGGTTGAGAAACGGGAACTGAACCTGACATCATGTAAATGTCCCCTACACCCAACGGTTTATTACCATTGTTTCCAGCTAATAACCCATGATCAATGGGTTGAGGAGATGCCCCCGCAAAGGTACCAGAAAGTGACTGATACCCGGCGGGAACAGAAGGACCGCCATGCAAGAAAGATTCAGGAGATTGAGTGAACACGGACGACTGACCAGACATATTTACAGGAGTATAAATACCTCCAGGTGGAAAAGGAGTACGAGGTGGAGAAAAACCTATCCCTGAGTTGTCTAAATAATTGGTTAACGAAAGGTACCAAGTAGTACTTCTAGGAGGACTGTAAAAGATAGATTCACGCTCCCTTAGATCAATAGTAGGTTGATCTTCAAGGATAGATACGCCTAATTCTTCCTCTGGAGCAAGTTCTTCAATAGCTACCAAACCAGCAGGAAGATTTTCGGTGATGACTCTTTCTACCCTAGGTGAATCTGGTGCACTAGAAGTTGGAGTAACAGGTTCAGATACTTCAGGTTCTTCGCCTATATCACTAGTAGATGAAAAACTACCAGCAAGCTCAGAAACTGCAACTGCCTCAGGATTATAACCTGTTTCTAGACCTTGGTAATCTGGATGGACTACCAATGACGATTCTCCTTCTTCAGGTGAACCTACTTTACTGCCACTAGGAGTAACAAGTACCTTTAAACCTTCGTAATGACTTGGGACGTCTTGAGGAGGCTCACCTCGAAGTCTACGGGATTTCCTCAACAATTCGAAACAACCTCAGGAGACTTGCCCCGAAGTCGACGGGACTGTCTCGGTAATTCCGCCACAGTTAAAAACTTTTAACTACTGCACACGCAAAGAAAGTAAAATCTCAAAGAAAACCACCTAAAGTCTCTAAAGAACCAAACAAATTTGAATCACACGCTTAAAGAATCTAGGGCATCAAACCAAGCACAAACAGTAGCCTTCCGGACCAAAAACGCTAGTTGGAGATGAAACCCAACATCGCCGGATTCAGTACAGAAGTGGCGGGTGGAACAGTTACCCCGGCAACCTGCTTAATGAATAGACCGGCACAAGTTCCTCCACTTTAACCGTCTCGAGTGAAGTGAACCCCCCGGAAAATCCAAGTGAGTCTAGCTGACGTCTGCTCCAGGTACAGTGGGATCTTCCCTCCACCGTCACCTCGGTAGAATCCTAAAGATAATGGTCACTAAGGTTACCAACAACAACAAATGCACCTGGGGGAACAGTCTACACTCTGACAACACGCAAGGGCAGAGTATCAAGCTCAATCCCATTGCCGGCTCCTTGACAATAATCCAAGGTTTACCGACAAGTGACCCCTGGCTCCTCGACAATGGTTAATCCAAGGTTTACCGTTTGTAATACGTGCGTGTCTGGCGTCGTTCCCAACGAGGGAGGATTGATCCCCTCACTGGTTCGGACACGAGCTCGTGCTTCTCCTTTAAGAGGAGCTTTCCCAGAGTACAAATGAAACAATTGGATTTATTCTATCACAAGATAAGCTACTTGTTTGGTTTTGTTGTCTTGGAGAGTTAATTACTCTCCTACTCCAAGACACTAGCCTGATCTAAATTGGTGTTTCAGAGCCCTAGTAAATAAAAGTTACTAAGTTGATTTTACTTTAAGCGTTAATTTTATGGTTTTTTCTTAAAGACAAAAAGGTAGTGGAGATGAAACTGGTGGTGTGTAGACTCGACTCGCAACCACTACAAAGATGCACCTAAGATGATTTACACTACTTTTCTTTTTCAATGAATCTCCTAGCTAAGAGAGTTGGAAAATGCAAATTTTATAGAAAACAACTTTCTTGGCAAAGACAATCAAAGAAACAATTTCTTTATCTTTTCAAAACATACAACTCATGACCACTAATTACTCTACGAAATTTCCTTTTTCTTCCAAAAGACTACAAATGCTACCAAAGCAAACTTTTTCCAAAAGAATTTTTTGTGTTTTTTCTATATTAATAAAGCATGTAAAAACTATTTATCAAATGAAATTTAACAAATCTAAGACAATCAAATCAAATTCACTCAAAAGCAAATTAAAAGGAAATTTACCTAAAAGTAAAAAATAATGAGGACAAAAGCCTACAAGGATAATTCCCGGATGTTTTACTCAGTCAAAATGCAACTAAGGATCAGTTCATGCAGAATCATAAACTAATAAAAAAAAACAAAATCGAAATCTTTTTGTTCTTTTTTCTCAAGAATGAAATTCAAGGTTTTAACAAACAAACTTTTCGAGATTCGCAAAGAGAAGACACAAAGGTAGGTCTCTCACAAGGGTGACTTCTATGACAGGCCCGACTCCTAAGAGGACTGACCAAAACCAAGGAGATCCAAAGTTTGACAACCTCTAACGCCAAAGTCACTACAGGACCAGTTAAAAATCAAACCCTAAGGAAAAATCCCTATGAATTCCACCAAAACCCTCGACACTAACGGGACAAGTTCAGGTGAAGATCTCTGACAGTAAACTAATGGATCTGGGCAGTAAAAACAAAGTAAAAACAAAATCTAAAGAGCAAAAAGAGGAAAAATGAAATTTTCTCAAATTTGACAGGGGTACGCAGGTGATCTGTTGACACAGGCGCGGGTACGCCCTGTGCACAAAGACGCAGTGCGTACAAGTACGCACTGTGCCTAACTCAGAGACTGCGTACTACTGGCAAAGCTAAGAAAAATAAAAATCTAATTTGACTCTAAGCTAACCCACCCAAATACACAGTTAGACAGCCAAAAATCAGAAAACAAGCGATTTTTCTCAGACCAAAATATCAAATCAAAAAGAACTCAAACACATTCATGGATTCCCCAGCGGAGTCGCCATTTTGTCATGCGGAAAGAGTCGTTAGTGCAGACACAACCGACCTCCCTAGAAGCCTAAGACTTTCTAGTGACAAACAAGACAAATAAGAGCAATCCTTCTCTAAATATGCTTTTACAATATGAGAAATCAAGTGTTTAGATCCTACCTGTAACCCAACGCTGTTGTAGTAGTCCAGCTTCGTTGATCCGGATGAGCTCCTCCTTCCCTTCGAAACCTGCATTCACTAACAATCAAACGATTAAATAGCACCTGAATATCACATAAAATAAAACATATTTAACATATAGACCAAGGAGTATATGAAACAACTCATAAATAACAAATTGTTGAGAAGAATGGACTAATTTGTATTAAAAGGTAACAAAAGGAACCATTACAACCTGAGCCTTGGTGTTGTGCAAGTCCCTCCCAAGGTCCACAAGAGTTCTCCTTTACTCTGATCAGCTCACCCACTTCCAAATGAAACAAGCGAAGATGGTAATCTCTCCTCACAAGCTTCTACAAGGAAGTCCTAATTCCAGCAGCATCTACCCTTAGGAATGTTCAGCTTTCAACCTCCCCTCCCTTTGGCCCAATGCCTGTATTTATAGTGCTCTAGAGGAAGTTATTCAGGTCCACCATCAATGGGATAAGCCCCTCTTTGGATGGGATAGCTCCCCTCTTGATGGGATAAGTTCCTCTTTGGTAGGGATACATGAACCATCTGGAGGCGCTTCATACACGTCAAACAAGCTTCTAGAATGCTCTAGAAATGACCACAAGTAACTTTTTTAGAGTGAAACTTGCGCCTTTTGACCTTTACAGGAGTACGCACCCACCCCTTTACATACAGAGCGTACAAGTACGCAGGTATTGTGAACTTGGGTTGCGTACACGCAGGTAAGGCTAAGAGAAACTGCGTACCAGAGATAATTGACTTTAAATGACTTTTCTCTCTTTCTTGAAGTTTGACATGAAGAGCAGAGGCATGAGACTTGCCAAGGAGGATAGTATGACAGTGGATGGAGCCATACTAACTGCAAATAGTCATGGTGACATTTTTTAGTGTAACAAGGATGAACAAAAGCTACAACCAGCCACAGGTAAAATCTTCTCAATATCCCTCAAGACTGTATGTCAGTAGAAACTACAATCGGTTGGTTGATAGATTTGATAATCGCAGGAGAGTATTCAATGGCCAATGTTTTTCTTGTCATAACTTTGGTCACAAAGCAGTTCAATGTGTTTCCTATAAGACAATCATGACTAGAGAAGCTCAAAAACAAAGAAGTATGACTGGGATCACGAAAAGAACCTACAATAAATTTTCTGCCCTTGAGAATGAAATTGAATGTTCTATTTGTAACAATTTCGGTCATGAAGATTCTGAATCGGGAGCAGGTTTCGGCAAACAAAGGAACAAGCCTCATATGCCAAAACATGGAGAATGAAGGAATCACAACCAGAGAGATGTGGTATAGCTTTATATGCAGAAGGGCAAGAAAACCAATGGTATATTGACAGTGGCTGTTCAAAACACATGACAGGTGATAAGAAAAAACTCCAGTCATATAGTGCCTTAGAGAAGGAGAAGAAGGTCTCTTTTGGAAATGACACCCCAACGCTCATAAAAGGTAAAGGTTCTGTTCAATTGAAAGAAAAGGTCAAAGCTGGAAATTTTATGTATGTTGATGGGTTAAAACATAATTTGTTGAGTGTCAGTCAGATGTGTGATCAAGGAACAGAGGTAATATTTCGATCAAATGGATGTAGTGTTCATGATCTTGATACAGGAAAAACAGTGATCAAAGGTGTAAGGACTCCAAATAATTTATACATATTCAAAGAAGGACAACATCAATGCTATCTAAGCAAGAACGATGAGCAATGGTTATGGCACAGAAGATTGGGGCATCTTAGCTTCTCACAGATAAGGAAAGCATGTAAATACCAGGTAGTTCGTGGTCTTCCAGACATCAGAATTCCAGACAATACAATTTGCAAATCATGTTAGTTTGGTAAGCAAACCAGAACTAACTTCCCTGAGAAGGAAGGATCAGCTAGCAGGCCACTTGAACTTGTCCATACTGATGTATGTGGCCCATCTAGGAAAAGGTCACCTCGAGGAGAAGAATATTTCATATTATTCATTGATGACTTTTCCAGGATGTGTTGGATAGGACTTATGAAGCACAAAGATGAAGCCTTTGAAAAGTTCAAATCATTCAAAGCCTTGGTGGAGAACGAATCAGATCACAAAATCAAATGCCTCAGGTCTGATAGAGGTGGGGAGTTTACCTCAAATGAATTTTTCAACTTTTGTGAAGAACATGGAATAAGAAGGGAATTCTCTACAGCTAGGACTCCTCAGCAAAATGAAGTGGTAGAAAGGATGAACATAACAGTTCAGCAAATGGCTCGTGCTATGCTTGATGAGTCTGGAACTCCCGCAACTTTTTGGGGTGAAGCCGCATTTGCTGCAATTGTTATTCTCAACAAGACAAATATTTGGGTGAACAACACTCAAACTCCTCATGAGCTCTGGTATGGTGAGAGTCCTTCGGTAAAACATTTCAAAATTTTTGGAAGCAAATGCTATATTAAAAATAATGATGAAAATCTTGGCAAGTTTGAACCTAGAGCAGATGAAGGCATTCTCCTTGGTTATTCTCCTCACAACAAAGCATACAAATGTTACAATAAAAGGCTTGGAAGAATTGTCGACAGCATTGATGTAGTGGTGGATGAAAAAGAAAACACTCCCAGGCAGGTAAGATCTGAAGACTACGAAGATGATGAGGATTATCCATCAACATCAAATCAGATTCATGATGAAGAAGAAACCCATGAGGCACTAGAGGAACAGATAAGGATAGAAGAAAAGACTTCATCCAGGTATGTTCAAAAGAATCATCCAGAATCTCAAATTTTGGGGCAAAAGGAGGTAGGCATACAAACAAGAAGAAAAATTGCAGAGGCTTCAAGCTATTTGGCATTACTCTCCTCCACTGAACCACAAAATGTAAGAGAGGCATGCAAAGATGAATGTTGGGTCAAGGCAATGGATGAAGAACTTGAACAGATCGAAAAGAACAACACTTGGGAGTTGGTTCCTAGACCAAAAGATAAGAATGTCATAGGGACAAAATGGATCTTCAAAAACAAGTTGAATGAAAATGGGGAAGTAATTAGAAACAAGGTCAGACTTGTTTGTAAAGGGTACGCTCAACAAGAAGGAATAGACTTTGAAGAAACTTTTGCTCCTGTTGCAAGACTTGAGGCCATCAGAATGTTCCTTTCTCTCTCTAGCTTTCAGAAGTTCAAAGTATTTCAAATGGATGTGAAATCAACCTTTCTGAATGGAGACTTAGAAGAAGAAGTGTACATTGAGCAACCAGATGGTTTCATCCTTGGGAATGATCCAAATCTTGTATGCAAACTAAAAAAGGCTCTCTATGGTCTCAAGCAAGCTCCTAGGGATTGGTACTATCGGTTGGACAAATACCTTCATCAACAAGGTTTTTCAAAAGGATCATCAGATAGCAATCTTTATATAAAGGTTGAAAATGACAAGTTGCTAATACTTGTTGTGTATGTAGATGATATTATCTTTGGCAGTAATGAAGAAGCTCTGAGTCAAAACTTTGCCTTGGTAATGAAGAAAGAATTCGAAATGTCTTTGCTTGGAGAGCTGACATATTTTCTTGGTCTACAAATCCAACAAAATGAAGGCGATATCTTTTTGTCTCAAACCAAGTATCTCAAGCAAATCTTGAAGAAATATGGCATGGAAGATGCAAAACCAGTATGTACCCCTATGGTTATAGGATGCAGCCTCAATGCAAATGATGAATCAGCAGCAGTGCATCAACCAACCTATAGATCCATGATTGGAAGTCTTCTTTATTTGACAGGTACCCGACCAGACATCATGCATGCAGTGGGAATAGTTGGAAGATTTCAGGAAAATCCAAAGGAAACTCATCTTCAGGCAGTTAAGAGAATCTTCAAGTACCTTCAAGGAACTCAAAACTATGGCTTATGGTATCCTAGAGATACAGGTCTCACACTTCATGCTTATACAGATGTAGATTGGGCCGGAAGCGTGGATGATAGAAAAAGCACTAGTGGAGGTGCATTCTTCATGGGTTCTAGATTAGTATCTTGGTTTAACAAGAAACAGAGTTCAATTGCTTTATCTACAGCTGAAGCAGAGTATCTGGTTGTTGCATCTTGTTGCACACAACTTCTTTGGATGATGTAAACTTTGCAGGACTTTCAAATCACTTGTACTCCACCTATCTCCATCCTATGTGATAATACAAGTGCTCTCAACATTTCAAAGAACCCAGTCATGCATTCAAATACCAGGAATATACTTATCAAATATCATTTTCTTCGGGAACAAGTGCTTGAACAAAGGTCAAGTTGGAGTATGTTCCTTCTAAGGAACAAGCTGTTGATATACTCACCAAACCACTGCCCAGGGAGACCTTTGAATACCTCAGGCAAAAGCTGGGGGTAGTTGATCCATCATCTTGTTGTTGAATCTCATATGTTTCAGAGATTGTTGGTTGTACGCAAGTTTCATATGGGGTATACGCGTACATTTGCTGGTTTATGGATTGGCCGAAGATCGAATGGAACATGTTTAGGGGGAGCATATATTCTTCTAATAATGCATTGTTGGCATTATGGTAGAAGATCTTGGAGGAGAAAGTACAGAAGGAGAACATGGATGCTGATCTGAATATTGCTGCTAATATGTCTCTATCTCTTTTGTCAAGGTCATGGTGGATTATGGTTCTTTTTGAAGAAAATTTCTTTTGCAGATCTGGTCTATAGTCAGGGGGAGCATGATCAGCACAGCAGAGCAGAGATTTCAGCATGTTCTCAGGGGGAGCATAACCCTTTGCCCTTGATGTCAAAGGGGGAGAATGACTTTGAGGATCTTGGGGTTGCCATCAAGTCCAAAGGGGGAGATTGTTGGCATTATGATTCAGCTTTGGCGCTATGGCACAGGTGTTGTACTTGATGGCAACTCACTCAAGTGGCAGATCTCTGTTCAGGCTCTCAAAATCATAGAAAATGAGATACCCGCAGGTGAGCCTAAGAAAAGCTGTGGACCCGCAGGTACCCCAACCAAGAAGTGCGGACATACCCGCAGGTGCTCCGTTTAAAAGGTGCAGAGGTCAATTTCACTCACTCCAATGCAGAGAAGCGCGCGCGCATGGGAATCTTTATGAATGGTCCATGGTATTTAGTCCGACGTACATGATCCTATGGTTTTGGTCCGTGGTATAGCATCTAAATTATTGAACCCCGGTTTTGTATCCCTTGTATTGGTTTTCTATGGTTTTGATCCATGGTTTGAGTAAGGGCTTGCCTATAAAAAGGAAAGGAGATCATTTGGCTAGTCACTTTTGAATATTGAATATCTTAATATCTGAAATTTTGGGTGATCGGTTTGAAAAGTTAGATCTAAATCAAGGTGAAATCTATAAATTGTAAGGCGGATCTATTGAGAGGTCGTGATCTCATTGGTGCATGATCAGATTTGTGGATCTGACAGTCTGTGACACATTTGAGGACTGATAAATTGGCTCTATTAGGAGGTCCACAGTGTAGGTGCGGAGGCACGCAGCTCAGCAAACAGTGCAGGTGCGGAGGTACGCAGCACAGAAAAAGGCATAGGTGCAGAGGTACGCAGTGCAGCAGAAGGTGCAGGTGTGGAGGTACGTAGTGCGGCAAAAGGCGCAGGTGCGGGGGTACGCAGTGCAGTAGAAGGATCAGGTGCGGAGGTGCGCTGTTGGGCAGACAGTGCAGGTGCGGATTTGCGTAGAGGTACACAGTGCAGCAGAAGGGGTAGGTGCAGAGGTACGCAGAGCAGAAGAAGGATCAGGTGTGGAGCTGCGCAGTCTAGACACAGAAGAATTGCAGATATTCGCAGGTTTCTATCGGTGAAGTTGCAGACTTTTCTTGAAATTATTGGCTGCCTTTTATCTATTGCTGAATAGTTCTGGGTTTAGATTACTGGTATTGTTGTTCTGGTTACTGCATTTTGAGAAGTTATTGGTTGATTGTAAAAGGAGATTGGTTGATTCACATGTACTTGATGATTATTTGATGTTCATGGATCCAGTCTGAAAATTAATGAAACGTGGTCCTTGGAAGAAAAGAAGTAGGTCAGCACCTACGTACTAGTAGCTTAGCTAGTACAAGAGCTAAGGGGGTTGTAGCTCCCTTCCAGAAGAGAGCCTGAAAACGAGAGAGGGTTGTAGCTCTCTGCAAGTTGCAGCTTGCGTACTGGTAAAGGATTGCACCAGTACAAAATCATTGTAAAAACAAGTTTCTAATTGAAAGAAGATAGAGACATATTGCAGCAGGTGGTTTTCACCCACATTGGGTTTCCACCTTATATCTGGTGTTCTTTGGTGTGACTATCTGTTTTTCTTGTTCTTGTTCATTATTATATGGTACTGACATACAAGTTAATGATCAATATCTGAAGAATAAATTAAAGTATAAATCTGGAAGGTATATTGAAAAGAGTTTGATAATATTGATTCACGCCCCCCTCTCAGTATTATTTCCAACAAATTTTTTTCCTTGAGTGTATCAAATACAACTTGACACTCATCATCCCAATGAAATTCAACTTCTTTAGTCAACAATTTAAATAATGAAGAGGTTACTTTTGTAAAATTTTCAACAAACCTTCTATAGTAGCTTGCATGTCCAAGAAAACTTCGGACTCCCTTCTGATTGGTTGGTGGGGGTAGCTTTGCAATGACTTCAATCTTTACCGGATCAACTTTAATTCCTGCAGCAGAAACATGATGAACCAAAACAATACCTTCATTCATAATCATAAAACATTTTTCATTACTTAATGAGAGGTTAGTTTCTCTACATCTCTGCAAAAAGTTCTCAAGATTATGTAAATCTTCTTCAAAAGTATCACCCATGACTGTAAAGTCATCCATATAAACTTCTACTTAATCATGCAAAAGATCAGAGAAAATACCAAGGATCGCTCGCTAGAATGTGGCTGGTGTGTTGCATAAACCCAATGGTAGTACCCTATATGCATAGGTGCCCCAGGGACATGTGAATGTAGTCTTTACCTCATCTTTCGGAGCTATCCTAATTTGATTGTACCCGCTGAACCCATCTAGGAAGGAAACACATTTTTTTCTTGCTAAAGTGTCCAACACTTGGTCTATAAAAGACAAGGGAAAGTGATCTTTCAAGGTGGCCTTGTTTAGTTCCTTGTAATCCACACACAATCGCCATTTACCATTCTTTTTGGGGACAATAACCAACAGATATACCCACTGGCTATCTAAGATAGGATAGATGAACCCTACATTTAACAATTTCTACAATTCATCTTTCACAATTTCCCTTAATGTAGGGTTCATCCTCCTTTGTGGCTGTCTCACGGGCCTTACTTTCTCTTCTATATAAATATGATGAATGCATGTGTCTAGGTGAATTCCTCTCATATTTGTATATTCCCAAGCAAAAGTATCTGAAATTTTTTTCAGTGCTTGAATTAATTGTTTTTCCAGTTCAAGGGTTAAGGCAGAATTAATATTCAAAGGTTTTTCAAGAAAAATTTCAACCACCTTACTCCCCCATTCTGTCATGGAATATGCAGGAAATGCAGATAATAAGGCTGAATGTAATTCAGTTGCTGTACTATATTCATGAAAATCCTACATATTAGTAATGAAATCTAAATTATGACTAGACTGACCTTCTTCTTGCTGCAAAAAATCAATATTAGAAATACAACAATTGATCAAATTTTCTTCTGAATTTTATTTAAGGCTCATGGCTTGGGCGATTGTCAAAACAGGTCGGGCACATTCTGAATCATGCTCTTCTTCTTCAACCCAATGTGTATTTTCTGATATCAAGAGAGGTTGAGAGGGGGGATACAAATTAATGTGTTTTATTTCAGTCCCATGAGTGATGGTCATATTTTCGGACCTACACCCTATATAAGCATCTGCCGTGGCTAACCACGGTCTCCCCAAGATCAAAGGATGCCCTCCTAAGTTAGTTTTGGGTTGAAGAACATAAAAATCTGCAGGGTACTTCCAAGAATCTAATGAGATGACAATGTATTCTAATACCTCCTTTGGCTTTACCTTAGACCTGTCTGCTAATTCTAACATGTTAGGAGTAGGCAATAAGTCAAAGGTTCGTATTTTAGATAAGGTCTCCATAGTCATCACATTAATGGTTGCACCCAAATCAATTAAATTATTTTTTTATAGGTTGTCCATTGATAAAGGTGGTAACCACAGGGATTCCAGGGTCTGCATATTTTTTAGTAACAAATCCGGTAGACATTAAACTTGCAAGCTTTCCACCTACTTGAATTGTAGAGAGTTCTTTCTTTTGTCTTCCTGGTCTCTTGGTACATAGCTCCCTTACTGTTTTAGCATAGATTGGGATATCTTTAATTTCTTGTAGCAATGGGATATTAATGCATACATTTCTCAATTCAGACACAAGATCAAACTCGGGTTGTTTTAGTCTCATTTCCAACCTCTCTAGAAAAGGAGGCTGGATTGTATGGGATGAGGAAGGTTCTTGTGGCCTTGAAGTAGGTTGTTCTACTGGTTTAGGTGTGGTTTCAACTTCAGGAATTTCTAGAGTGTCTTCCTCTACAATCTCTTCAATTCTTCCGGGCTGATTCACCACTTTTCCTGACCTCAGCTGGATTTCCTGCAGCGACACAAGAAATTCCTGTAACACAGGAAAAAAAATTTCCTGCAGCGACTGTGGTGCAATACAGTAGGTAAGAAAAGTGGGATAGGTGACCAATCCAATGTTGTGAGCGGATTGGATAGTTTTATTATTGGGGTTAGACACTGGCTCAGAAGGAAGTTGTGTAGGATGAGGTTGATTTGATGGGGTAGGCAACTGAAGCTGCTCCTGTTGAGGTTGAATCATTTGTTGTTGTGTGGGTTGCGGAGGATAAAAGTTTTGAGAAGGAAAATTCTGAGTGGCAAGGTAAGAAAAGTTCCCCTACCAAGGCTGTTGTGGAGTCTAGGTCTGCCAGGGCATTGGAATATTCCACATCTGATTTTGATTATAAGGAACTTGAAAATGCGATTGAGCCATACCTGCAGCACGTGGTTGCCATGGTCTTTGAGGTGCCATTGCATAAAGTGCATTGACAACTCCTTGATTTGCTAGATATGTTGCTTTGATTTTAGGAAGTGAAGGGAATTGATCAGTGGAGTGTTCTACTTCACAGATTCGACATATCTCTATGCTATCTGCAGGACATTCCCTCAAGGCATGCTTCTTCCTGCATTTCGAACATAACACGACTAGGGATTTTTTCAGTTCCTCTTATTTTTCCTATTTCTTCTTAACCTGCAAAAAATCCAATTGAGAAGATAATGTGCTAAGAATTTCAGTCTTAAAATTTTCAAATAAATTACCCATTTCAACTCTGGTTAGTCTAGCTCCAGCAACTGACTTGACAAGCCTGGAAGCAATATCTCTTGTTCCTCCTCCAACTTTAGAATTTCCTCTCGAATATCGATGACATATCTCACATACTTCATCATAGCCCAACTTTGATATGTCACCTCCTCCCATTAGATTCAAAATCTCCAGAGATTCTAGTCTGATTGCTCTGAGAAAAATTGTTCTTTTAGTATCCTTGCTCAGTTGATTCATTTACACCTCCGTAGATTGTACCGAAATCTCTCCACCAAGTCCTCAAGACTCGCCCCCTCCTTTTGAGTCATGCCAAAAATTTATTCTCTAAGGTCCCTAGTCTTGCAATAATCTTGATACTTTCTTAAGAATACCCTTTTCATTTCTTCCCAAGTTGTAATGTAATTTGAAGCCAACCCCATAAACCACCTGAGAGGCGCATCCTTTAATGTTGTAGGAAAGAACTTCATCTTCTGAGCATTGGAAGAATAGTCATAGCTCCTGCATAACACATCGAACTTGAATAGAAAGGCATCATGATCTTCACTGGGAACCCCACAGAAGTTAGGCAAGGCTGAAGGAGGAATATTCTTCATCTGAGTAGCTCCACCAGCCTCCCTGATAGGGAATTCGAATGTGACCAATTCTTCTTCCTTCTCATCGTATCCATCTGTGTGACCAGTCCCCTCTTCATGAGCCATTCTAGACCAAAAGGAAGTGGGGGCTTTGTAGACTGTATATCTTGCAGAATCAATGGTTTGGAGTTCTGGTTCTTGAACAGGATTTCCAAGGAATTCCTTTTCAGGCTGACACTGAGCAAAGATGTTGTTTTCCTTGTGACAAGAGATTAAAAATGAGCAGTAACAAAATATTTTCCTGTAGAAGCTGATACAATAGAAGCAGGAATGTGTTCTAGGCTCTTTTTAGGACTACAGACCTCCTGACCAGACTCTTCTTCTCTTACTGCCTTATTTCTTGCAGACCTTTTTTTCCTTGCCAGTGTATTATTAAATGAAGTGGTGCTCACACCACCACAAAATAAATTGTAGATGTTAGACCCAATCATCTACTGTGAAAACTAATTCAAAAGAAACTACTTATCAAATAATCAGGACACGGCTTTGGCGAATTTCTGACCTCCTCCGGTGCATGGGGTTTTCCCTTCGTCTTAGCACTTCGACTCCCCCAGTCCTGGAAAATTCAAAACAATGCATGTAATACAAAAAAATTTCAGTATTATCCCTTTAGCACCTCCCCGACAACGACGCCAAAATGTTGAGTCAAATTATAGCCTTATAATTTGATTAAACATAAATCATCAACTCGGGCAGGTAAGCTTGTGAGATGCATGCAAAGTATATGCAGGCCTAACACTGGAAGTGATGATTACTCTAGCTAGCCAATCACGCAAAACCAATGACTCTTTCCTGCATCAATCACTTAGCAGCAAAGGCTATAGAGTGGACCAAACTTCCCTCTACAACTCTTAAGATTGCTGATGATGATTAGGAAAAAATATAGAAATCAACTTACAACAAATTCAAAAATTCATCCAACATGAGAAATTAAATCTTCATTAACTGAATTCCACACATGATCATGAACAGAAAACTAATTCAATTAATCCAGTGTTGCTGGTATATTCAAAAGAGTGCATTAGCTATAAAAATGAATTATTGCTACATAACAAAAATAAAATTCATAAATACTAAACTATGGGAGTTGTGAGCAAAGGGGGCCCTCCCTTACTCACAACCCCTTCAAATTAGAAGAGATTTCTCGCAGCAATAGAAAAACATATATCTTTATATTAATATGAAAATACAGTCCAATACAATCTGATAGACAGTCCGTGCTGAAACCAACCCAACACTCTAACAACTATCATCGAAACTAGGACATAATTCATAAATTTACAAAGCCCATATATGGCTCGAAATAAAGGAGACTACTAATCTAAGCCATCAGCTAACAGATTTGTTACAAAGTATCGATTTTAGCCATACTAGGTCTAATCCATGACTGAAAGAATGGATTAGAAGAAACTTGTTACATGGCTGCAACTTTCCTCCAAATGACCAATGAGAGAAGGCTTCTGAATTTGGGCAGCGTTGTTGGCAGATTTGAAAAGGCCAATAGGATAGCAACCATATGTGATATATTCCCCGCAAAACCCATGTTCCCGTTTGACTTAGATATTCATGGAACATGGCTAACTACCAATGTTGCTGCAGGAAATCCGGGCGGTTACAGGAAATCTGCAACTGCAGGAAATCCAGAGTGTTTGGAATATAATCGCACAACTATTTGCAGGAATTATGGGCTTGTTTCCGAATTAAAGCAAATCTTCACAAGAACTCGAGATTAGTTGGCATGGTAATAAAATAAAGAACAACTAGCTAAGGAATACTCAAAGTTAAGGTAAAAGACGCTTTTTAGTATTAATTTGCATACCTTCAGCCTACGACACCCTTTTGGCAAAAACATAAGTATTATAACCGAAATAGGCATAGTAGGGGTTAAATATAGTCAAAATGGGAGAGGTAGAGTATAGAAAAAGGTGTTAAAATTGGGCAAAAACAAGCCCCAACACGCATATTCCTCAGACTAGGGGAAGTGTGATGCAACATCTTTAGCAATGGGGGCCAAAAGAGATCTAAGGAACCAATCCATATAGATGCCATTCTTGAACATGGTCAGATAAGTGAGTGGCAGAAGTTTGATGGAAATAAGTGAATAGTTCGGTACCAGTGTCATAACAAAGAGGTAACTGGAAATAGGCAATAAAAGCTTTGGAAAGGGTTTCAAAAGTGGAATGAGTGGCTCTGGGTTGATTGACATACCACTAATTAATAGTAGCTCCTGTAAGAGTGCATTGGAACAAGCGAAGAAAGATGGAGTCTTTGATGATAGAATTGGATGAACACCACATATGGAATGAGTGAACATGATTTGTGGGATCTTCTGTAGGATTACATTCAAACTTTGGGATGTCTGAAGGAATTATAGTAGGCATAGATAGCCAATTGGGATCATGGAGAAGAGGATTTTTGATGAGCTGGTTGGAATCAGGGAGACTCAAACCAACCATAAAAGGAAGCAATGGAGGCAGAGTAACCACACCGGTGGAGGGTTCGCTTGTGGGGTTACCCTAGTTGGTACCTGAGTTACCACCTTGGTCTCTCGCACCCACATTGGTGCCTGACATGGTGAAAATACAGGGTTGAGAAGACGTGGAATCAAAGGAAGAACTGGAAGAATCCAAATCATAATGATGACTTGATGGAGGATTGGTAGGATGTACTCTAACTCGATAGGGAGGAGTAATATGTCTTAATGGGAACTGAGGGCGAAGGCCTCGAATTCTTCGTGACAAACACCTAGGGAGCACAATGATGTCAAGAAAATGATGACTCGAAGGACTAAAGGGTGATGATAGGAATAAAATAGCAACAGACAACAAGAAAACACCTAGTGTAGTGGTGCCAAATGTAAACTAACTATATTAATGATGTTACTCTAATAGAAGAAAACTCTTCCTATCAAAGAAAAATAGACCTCTAGCCTATAGGTGGTCTAAATCCTCAAACAATCCTAAATCTACTCTTTTAGATGGCCTTCCAAAGAACTTCTTACTTGACATAATCTCATCCTCGAAAGAAGAGTTGTCCAGAGAAAGGTAGGGTAGAGAACCAACTGCTTCCCACAGCCAGCCCTATAAGGTGTTTTCTTAAGATTGGTCACTACGGTTACCTTTGTACCATGAGGGTGGTTGAGCCTTGAGATTCTTGGTAGTCAGCCAATGCACGACATTCCTTGCCACAGGTTGGGTAGCCTTGAGGAGAATCGCTCACACAATGACCTAGCCTAACCCCCTCTGAATCAGGTTTCTGACACACTCTGGTTTTGGACCATGGGATGGTGAAATATTTTAAGCTCCCTAATATGTCAACTTCTATGTCTCAATGTAAGAAATAGATGGGTGTTATTGGAATCCTATCCCACCGATCCTACACCTAAACTACAAATATTGTTTGGCCCTGGTGCCCAAGTGGGCTTAATCTATGTAGGTTGAGTTATTAAGGTGTAGTGTTTCAAGTCTTGGCTTAGCGATGTTAACCAAGATCACATTCGCTTAGGGTGTGTGTGTGTGAAAATAATGTGTCAAGTGGATGAGTTAATTGAGCATGTTTTATGATGTCATGTGCTGCTGAAAATAAAGTGCTGAAATACTGTAAATAATGATGAAAATTATAGAACAATAAATAACCACAAGCACACAAAATTCCACCCAAAAAGGATATCAAACAGCTAAGCAAGAGAGGGAAAACAAGATACTTAAAGACACATAAGATTCCAAAAAGACCTAATGTCAAAGGGACTGAGATCTAGATGCACTAATCTATTGTAAATGGTGTAGACAAACAATAAAAATCAGAGGTGAAAAATGTTGCAAAGGATAGGTATGAAGCTCCAAAACCCAGGATGCTCAAGGGGATCCTAAGGGGGAAAAGGAAAAACCCAAAATCTAAAGGGAGAAAAGGTAAAATAAAACTATCCAAAAGTGCTGAAAAGTAATGGATTAGACTTTGAAAATCCGTGGTTGAAAATGCTGAAACCCTAGACTCCTCATTCAAACAATCTCTTCCTAATAATGTGGAGGTGTACTCTAAAACCGAGGGGGCTTTTTCCTTCCACAAAGAGAAAAAATAAGAGTATAAGCCTATGGGAGACTGAAAACAAATATGAGGTACCCTTTCCAGTATAAACAAAACACTCTCGACAAATCTGAAAAAATTCTGGAAAAATTTCAAAATGCAGGCACTGACCTAGAATAGTGGAAAACACAGTTTTTGGTCGAAAAAAGAGCTCTTGAACGCAGATCTAGGGTTGAAAAGTGCATTTTTCTCTTGGGACTCTCGATCAACATATCTTGAATAGATATTTTCATCTCTTGCTTCGCTGGTCAGTGTGACCTGCTGAAAGAACCAGAAAGCCACCAAAATTTGAAAATTTGACAAAAAGGAAATAACACTATAAATAGAAATTGGGAGGCTAAAAATAGTTGTAGAAAACCCTGAAATTTACTAAAACTTCAGTCACTCAAGAACGTTGTTATTACACCAGTGGAGTCGCCATTTGTTAGTGTGAAATTTCTTGGAAGGTGTACCAAAAATACTTCACTTAAGTCACTAGGTGAGATGTGACCCTAACAACAATTTGTGGCCTCTTATGCCTTAGATCTATGATAAAACTTGGAAAACCTACAACAAAACAATTTATATGATTTAAAAAAGAAAACAACAATATAGATATCCAATTGAATAACCCAAATGGAAAGATTTTAAAATGAATAAATCTTTTATTGGTAACATGTGGTGAAGGATATTTACAAAAAGGGTTTGCAAATCCCCCTTCATGGGATGGGCCCTTTGATGTCCTTGATGCTTCAGTAATCGATTCTCTCTCTCAATGTATGAAAAAATCCAAAACAATGTGGAGAACTCAAATGGGAGCTCGAGTGAAAAGAGAGGATAATGGTGACAAAAATGATGATTATGGTGAAGAATGAATGAAAAACCCTCCTATTTATAACAAATTATTGAGTTAATCTCGAAAATGGAGAATAATAAAATAATATTGAACAAATCAAGATCTAACCGTTAGGAATACTTTATTATATTTTTTGGAGAGGGAAAATATATTTGAAATGGTCAAATATATTTATTTAAAAATAATTAACAAATAAAATGATTTATCAATTATTTCACGAGGATTAAAAATGGTGTGAAATTGAAATAATTATTAAATAGTGATTTAACAATTATTCCAATAATAGAAATAAGGAATAATAAATAATAGTGATTTATTTAATTATTCCTAGGGGATTTAATCGAATGTGACAAGGAATAATGATCAAATAATGAATTAATAATTATTCATAGAGAAAATTAAATAAATAATGATTTATTCGATTATTCTCATGGGGTTTTTTTATTTTAATTAGAAAATAATTTAACAAAAATGGTTTACTAAATTATTTCCGATGATGAAAGTGATTTTACTATGGTAAAATTAATCCTACATGGTGTATTTCGATCCACCTAGTTAGAGATGACTAGGTGATCATTTTTTGGTGATAATAGCTCGAATTGGTTGAACCTTTGTAATACTGGCCTTGTCGACCCCAACGACCTCCGATGGTGGAAGAAAAGAAAGATGAGGGACCAGGAGATCTTTTCAAAAAATTGCTCGAAGAAGCCCTCGAGCGAAAAAGGAACACGATGATGGACAACTTTTCCTAGATCCTTCGGCGGATTCCCACATGCGACACATCTTCATCTAGCATCCACTCTGGAGGCGCCACTCCATTTAAGGTACAAGTAAACTTTGACTTACCATATTTGAAGGTTAGATAGATGTAGATGGTGTAGATAAATAATTAAATCTATTGGAAGGATATTTTTCGGTTCATGATTTTTCCAATAGGGAAAAGATTACTTTTGCACTCCTAAAAGTTGCCCCCCACATCAAGGACTGGTGGGAAACCTACTGTGAGTAGAAGGACGAGAAGGAAACCTAAATGTTTTCAGCCACACCCACTTGGAATGATTTCCGAGATGCCATCAAGGAATAGTATTATCATGTTGGGAGTTATGTAGATAAATACATAAAGTGGACCACACTGCGGCAGGGAAGGCACCAGGACATGCCAGAGTTCAAAAATATTATTCATACCCTTCACATGAAGTTGGGTATCAAGGATTCTGAGCGGCATCTGGTACTCAAGTACCGTGACTTTCTACACAAATTCATCCAGGATGAGATGGAGTTCCTAGACATATCCTCGCTTGGCACTGCCTATTGATACAACGTCAAGATCGAGAAAAAGTTTAAACAGAGGATGCGATACTTTGGATATGTGAATCCGAAGCAAAGGAAAGGTGTACCAAATTTCAAAGCAAAGGAAAAAGCCAAGGCAGACTGACCCAGGATAACTTGTCGAAGCCGCAAGCAAATAAAAACACCATGAAGACAAGGAAGGACACAGGAAAGTGGTGCGAGTTCCATAAGAGCCCCACTCCCAACACAATTGAGTGTCGAGCCAAGCAATCACTGGTGGGTGAGTTGAAGGATTCAGAGTCATATACATGTTCTGAAAGTCAGAACCTAACAAGGGGAATGACAAAGGTAAGCATATTATAGACGCGGAGCCCAACGCCACCATTGCCACCACTAAGGTCTAGAAGATTGAACCCAAAGAGCTAGAGGAGGGGGAGCGTCTTTTCCACTCATAGATGTGTGTGAAGGGTTCTCCGTTGTAGTTCTTTGTCGAAAACAAAAGCAAAAAGAACCTCCTTTCAGTAGAGGTCATGAAGAAGCTGGGCCTACTGACCACACCACACCTGCAGCTGTATGCCATTAGGTGGCTTCACCAATGATGAGGTCTATGCGTAAGATAACAGTGCTACCTTCCCTACAACATCAAGCCCTTCATGGATGAGGTATTGTGTGATGCTACTCCTCTTGAAGTTTGTGATGTATTATTAGGCCAACCATACTTGTGGAAGTGTCATGCTATGTATGAGTCTAGGCTTCACACTATTATTATTACTTTAGGAAATAAGTTATGCATGATACTGGAGGTAGCCCCACCTACTACCATCTCTTTGATCTCTACTGAGTAATCCAGTAAGATCATCTCCCATACCAGGAAATTTGTTTTCTTTCTAATTCGATCTCAAGGTAACGGGAATATCGTGGCCACATCCATGACCCCCGGGAAGGGTTCCTCTGTGCAACAGAAGTAGGTGGATAAGGTCATGGAAGAATACAGGGACATCTTCTCCTCACCTATAGGGGTATCGTTGCACTATCAGGTCAAACATTTGATCGATTTGACTTCTGGAGCACCTCTACACAATGGGCCGATATATTGCTGCTCCATTCTAGAAAATGAAGAGATCAAGCGATAGATCCAGGAGTTGTTGCAAAAATGCACATCCAACCAAGCTCCTCACCATATTGAAGCCCAATTGTACTTATACAGAAGAAGGATGGGAGATGGAGGCTTTGCATTGATTATCAGGCACTAAACAAAATCACTGTCAGGAACATGTATCCAATCCCATAGATTGATGACCTTCTGGACTAGCTTAATGGGGCCAAGTATTTCATTAAGATTGATATGAAGTCTAGCTATCACCAGGTTCCAATAGAGCCCACAAATGTATGGAAGATCTCCTTCAAATCTAAAGAAGGCCTTTTTGAATGACTGGTCATGCCTTTCGGGTTAACAAATTCTCCTGCTATTTTTACGAGGTTGATGGATGACAGCTTGTGACCCTTCACCAACTTGTTCGTGATTGTTTATTTGGATGACATTCTCATATTTAGAAAGAGTTAGGAGGAGCACTTGCAACACATCCAGTAAGTCCTTCAAACCTTGCAACAACACAAACTGTGTGCGAAATTGGAGAAATGAACCTTTGGCATGAACCAGGTCTAATATCTGAATTACATCATAGATGAGCAATGTGTGCATGTGGATCCATCTAAGATCCAATTCATTCGGGATTGGCCAGCCCCAACCACTCTAACAGAGCTTCACAACTTTTTGGGCCTTGCAAATTTTTATCTGAGGTTCGTGTTGGGATTCTCCCATATCACTTGGCCTTTGAGCCAGAGCACCAAGGGCAGAGTGAAAACAAAGTTTTCCTGGTCTAAGTCCCAATAGAAGATATTCGTTGAAATAAATCATCACCTCTACTTTGCACATGTACTCACATTTCCAGACCTGCAACAACCATTTTAAATTGAGACAAACACCTTCGATTATGCTATTGGTGCAATCCTCACCCAACACGGCAATCTAGTGACCTATCATAGTGAGACACTTTCCGATACAATTTAGAATTACCCCAACTATAATAAAGAGATGTAATCTATCATGTAGGATTGTTGACAATGGAAACATTACATAATGGGGAAGGAGATGGTTATCCACACCGATCACCGACCTCTTTAGTTTATACAAACACAAGGGAAGTTGTAGAATGATTGACCATCAGAAGTGGTCTACACATCTACAACAATTCCACTTGAACATTAAATACAAAAAGGGAAACACCAATCATGTTGTAGATTTTCTCAACCGACCCCTAGTTGCAACATTAACTACTATTCTCAACTCTTGTGACCATGAGACCTTTAGATGGATGCAACTGTACAAAAATGATCCATATTTTTCCACCGCACACTAGATGCTAGTGGATGGAAAGCAAGTCCCCGATTTCCACCTCCGGGATGCATTATTATGCTACCTGGGCCACCTTTATGTTCCTTCAAGTGAGTGTGCCAAGCTAATTTGGGAGGCACACTACAGTCGGATTTGAGGACATTTTGGTGTGGAGAAAACTGTGGCCATACCTCATAAGTTATTTTATTGGCCAAAACCATGACACTATGTTGGAAAATATATTAGATCCTGCACTGCATGTGCCATCGCCAAGCCAACCATCAAGAAGCAAGGTCTGTACACTCCTCTTCCTACTCCCAGCCAGCCCTTGGAATCCATATCCATGGACTATCTATCTAGCCTCCATTATACCAAGCATGGTAATGACTATGTATTTGTGGTTGTGGTTTTTTCTTTCTAATATGCCTATATTGGTGGCCTACAAGAAGAGTATCACAGCAGAGGACACTGCAAAACTCTTATTTGAGCAAGTGTGGATACATTTTGGGATCCCATAGAACATTATATTAGATTGGGATAACAGATTCTTGAACACATTCTGGTCTAGCCTCTGGACATTATTGGACACCAAGCTCACCAAGTCGATTGCATTCCATCCCCAAACTGATGGCTAGACAAAAGTCATCAACAAGATGATAGTGCACATATTGCACATGTACAAATATAGGCATCCACAAACCTAGGACGAAAGCCTTCCCTATTTGCAACACAATTATAACAAATCTCTCCATAGCTCGAATGGTCGCAGTCCTTTTCAAGTGGGTATGGTATTTCAACCATTATGTCTGATTGGTGTTGCCATGCCTCATGTGACTACATGAAAATAATCCACACATGTATAGTCTGAGGTTGATAAAGCAAACTAGTTTATTGAATGCATCCCAGCGCATATGCCAGTAGGTTCATGACATCTTAGAGAAGTCTAATGCCAAGTAAAAGAAACGACATGATCAACATCGGGTGTCGCACAAGTTTTAGGTGAGCGACAAATTTTGTTTGCATTTGCAAAAAGAACACCATACCGGATCCCATCAAAAGCTCATATCACTCCAATATGGGCCTTACACCATCACCAAGGCTATGGGAGACATTTCTTTTGAGCTCAATATTTCCCCATTCCTTGGCCTACACCCAATGTTAAATGTGGACCGCCTTTAGCCATACTTTCCGTCACTACTGAAAACATGAGACATTGCAAAACAACTCACACCAACATAGCTAAACCTAGACTGCATGGAAAAAGCCACAACTGATTGGATCATGGACACGTAGATCAAGAACACTTGCTAGCAGAATATACAACTATATCAGGTTGTCAAAGCTAACCGACTCCTGCACTAAGGCAAGTGGTTCACTAGGGACCAAGTTCAACAGAAGTTTCCCCATCTCATGGAGATACTCAACGCAATGGGGACCATTGCTTTCTGGGGGGCGGGGGGGAATGATTCAGGTGGATATTAGTGGCCACCCACCTAGTCCACTTAGACTACCACCATTGTTTCTTTTAGTTTCTTAATTGTATGGGATTTCAACCATTATGTCTGATTAGTGTTGCCATGCCTCATGCGACTACATGAAAATAATCCACACATGTATAGTCTGAGGTTGATAAAGCAACCTGGTTTATTGAATGCATCCCAGTGCATATGCCAGTAGGTTCATGACATCTTAGAGAAGTCCAATGCCAAGTAAAAGAAACGACATGATCAACATCGGGTGTCGCACAAGTTTTAGGTGAGCAACAAATTTTGTTTGCATTTGCAAAAAGAACACCATACCGGATCCCATCGAAAGCTCATATCACTCCAATATGGGCCTTACACCATCACCAAGGCTGTGGGAGACATTTCTTTTGAGCTCAATATTTCCCCATTCCTTGGCCTACACCCAATGTTAAATGTGGACCGCCTTTAGCCATACTTTCCGTTGCTACTGAAAACATGAGACATTGCAAAACAACTCACACCAACATAGCTAAATCTAGACTGCATGGAAAAAGCCACAACTGATCGGATCATGGACACGTAGATCAAAAACACTTGCTAGCAGAATATACAACTGCATCGGGTTGTCAAAGCTAACCGACTCCTGCACTAAGGCAAGTGGTTCACTAGGGACCAAGTTCAACAGAAGTTTCCCCATCTCATGGAGATACTCAATGCAATGGGGACCATTGCTTTCTGGGGGGTGGGGGGGAATGATTTAGGTGGATATTAGTGGCCACCCACCTAGTCCACTTAGACTGCCACCATTGTTTCTTTTAGTTTTCTTAATTGTAGCACAATTTACTATTTTTGGCAGTTTTTTGGGTCCTAAATGTTCGGAACCATTTTGAGGACCCAAATGACATTTTTTTTGGAAAATGGGAAAACCCAAAGCTTCTAGTAGGGGTTAGTGGTCGAAATTTGTTATCCTCAGATAAATATTTCTAATGAGGTATCATACATGTCAAACAAAGATTGTATGCCAAAGTTACAACCTCGAGAAGTTGATGTACCAATTTACCCCAACGGGACGCACAAACTTTTGGCGCTTCATCTCCTAGGGCTAGGTTTTTGGATGTTTAGGATTTTCCATTATTTCTCAATAAAAAATAGGCCTTTGAGCCTCATTGTAACATAGTTCACAAGGAATGTAGCCTCCACATCTCTTCTCAGAGATAAGCTACCATTGCTTGAGCTAGTTTATTTCCATTCTGCATGTAAACAATTTTCAGTATTTTGTTATCAATGAATTGAAGTTTATTTTTTTGCTGTAGCTCTGTGTTTTTGTTTAAATCTATATTTCATTTCGTTCCTGCATATATATGGATCAACTACCCTTAACTAATTTGATATTCACTAAGAGATAAGATATTCAATCACCTATTCTCTACATACTCTTAATTTTCATCCTTAATGATACTTAATAATAAACATTGTCTTTTTTCAAACTCATATGAGTCTTGATAGTCTAAAAAAACAAAAACAATATAATTTATCAAAAAATATGATCAACATGTAACTTATGAACATAAAACATTGGCAATAAGCCAACTCATATAAATTTGATATATATGTATATTATTTTCCTAGGAAATAATCTCACCCCACCCTTGCACACTTAAGCAAAGAATGGGGATTTTGGTGTCTTCCCAGTGTTTGTGGATCTCCTCCCCTTCCTCCTCAAAGTTTCTAGATGGAAGGCAAGTCAATTGCCATCTTCATAGGTGGTTGGTATCTCCAAAGGACTTGATAATATTTGATCTCGAGACCTTTGTGGAATTATCACAAGAGCTTATAATAATCAAACTAACCCTTGGGACTTGTATATATATGTAAATTAAATCATCAACATCAATCAACCTTGACATACACACACATGATTCTATATATTGTAATCGTAGTTTAATTACATGATACAAAGTCTATGCATTGTACTCATGCATGAATGACTTGATAAAGATAAGTCTTAACGTAAATAGAAAATTGATCTACATAGACAAGTTGTCAAACATTAAATGTACATATCACAATTTCAGGTATATATGAGTAAGAATTGACAACTGATTATCAGTCTGTTTGTGCTATTTCTCCAGTGAAATTGTGCACATGCAAGAATCAGCGGTAAACCTTTGTGGATTCACTGTAAACAAACATATTTTTTTAATGAGGGCCGTTGTTTCAACGATCATCTCTAATCCTCTAAATTAAATCAATATTTTCATCCATTTCCTCAATGAACTTCAACTAAGTGTCCGATTTGGTCTCTTTGCCAATATTTATGTTGGTGTCAACTCATGTTGAGATTCATGAAATATATGATATCACATATAATTGGGAAAATATAACAATATGTGGACTACACATATCTTCCTAGCAAATGAAAAATTGGTCATGTTTATATTATTCAGTGACAAAGCAGTTGTTAGGAATAAATTTTCCTTTCCAAACCTACAAAACTTCTGCAATTTGTTAGATGGGCCAATTTTCTACAATTTGTTAGATGATATTTTTGAATCATATCATTACATACTTCATGAATGCACATGAAGCATGTGACATTTTCAATAGGATTAATGTTGCAATAGTTACCCCATTAATGTGATCAAAAGAGGAATCATCATGACAATGAAGAAGAGCGAAACAACTGCTAATGCTAAAAATAAAAAGCAACCTTGAATAATTTATTCATCAACTGTGTAGCACTTGTTATGAAAATTAGTAGGATCAGATATGAAACACTTTACTCGTGTTTATAATCAACGATAATGCTTCAAATTCATGGTTGTCAAGCTGCTATTCATAATATCCACTTCCATCAATCCTTTCATTTATTTTCATGTATGCTTTATATAACATTTTTTCCATTTAAGGGTTTGGCTATGCAAGAACTCTTTTAACTAACAGAGTGTGCTTCAAATAAAGCCCATCCATATTAGGAAGGCACCTATTATTTTTAAAGATTTATAAATGACTTGGCATTGTAGTTTTTAGTGTTTTCCTCTAAAAGGACTTTGTCCCATACTCAGGAAAGATTTGTCAAATGTCAGCAGTGCCTATTGGGTCCCAACGATTCAACACTCAAGGTAATACTCTTTGAATGTGTCATGGTACTCTAACTACCTCTGACAAGTTTTCAATAATGAAAATTGAGTCGGAAAGAATTTTTATGACTTGAACCTTTTCTTCTTAAAAAATTGCTTGGGATTTTGCTTCTGCTACAGGCAATTGAGCTATTAACTGGATGTTATGTTTTTGTTCATGTGAGAGAGTTTTAACTTGATTTCTTAGCATGTTATCTTTTTCTTTTGATTATCTGAAGTATGTTGCATCCTCTCCTCCATGACTATATTTTTCAAAAATGATAATGTTACTAATGTAAGCATGCTTTGAAAGAGACAATTATCTAGTAGATTGTCCTACAATTTGTTAGAAGATGGTTCCTTTTCGAAGTAAAATATATGCAATTGGTGTTGTAGGGTAATACTGTTGCAGCCATGGGCTCATTTAAAGGTTTGAAACAAGTACGCAGAATTGCAGAGGATTGTATTCGTAATATACATCCAATTTATCATATCAAGGTATTGATATTATGTGAGTGAGCATATCTTAAAAGTTAAATTTCTTGCATGATACACATGTGCAATTGATTATTGAAATATATCTTGACTATTAGTGTGGTGCTTTTGCACTTATGAACTCATGATAAAACAAGAGCTTGCAAAAGATCCAGAATTTGCAGGGGAAAATTGGGATAGGTTTTTGCCTAAGTTTAAGAAGTAAGATATTTTTTTCCTTGGTTCCCTTGGGAAGCTATATCATTTCATTTTGGTCAAGAAGCCTATGCTTAACCACTTTGAACTTATTTATTCTTGTACCAATGATGAGTGATGTAAATATTTGTTTTGAGTAGGAGAAATGTAAAGCAAAAGTAGCTGAAGAAAAAAGAGAAAAAAACTTATACACCTTTTCCAACACCACAGCAACCCAGCAAGGTGAGTTTGAAATCTTGCTGATTAAAAGTATTGTAATCGAAGATCTTTATCATATATGTAATGAGTGGGATATCAAATGACACTCAGATAACGAAATTGCACAATTCATCAACCACCGATGAATTTTGATTGCAATACTTCTAAAAAGACTAAAGTGTGAAAGGACTTATCATTTTTTTCATTGCCTACATTGAAGGTCAAACCGTCAAAGTAGGCACCTTTGAACTACAACTTATTGATTTTTTATATTCAATGTGTATGAGTCAATTTCCAAAAGGCTTATAGTTTTGTATGCATGTTTATATAAATTTATGCTTGCTTCCTCTGCTTCTTGCTGCCCACTTATTAAAATAAGGATAATAAGGCAATTTTATAAATATCCTTGATTGTAGTGGGCATTGAAAAAATGCAACAAGAAAAATCCTAATTTAATTTGTCCTTGAATTAAATTGTAATTCTAATTCTCATAGCAACAACTAACTAAGTTAAGTTGACTTAGTTGGCTCAATAAATTCGAGTTGAGGAGTCTATCTAGAGTCATGTAGAGTGATCCCTAAATTTTAAGGGCCCAGGTTGAGTTCTAATTGAGTTTTGATTATTTAATTCAGTTTTACTGAGTTAAAATCAGTTAAACTAGTTTTAACTGATGGACGAACTAGTGAGAGGTCAAGTGAATTAAATTTGATTTAATTCACATGTAGTGATCAATAAGATAAATGATAATTCACTCATAATAACTCATGCATGTCAATTCTGAGAAAGACAAAGTTGAGATTAGAGTTCAGGGACAATGTATTACTAGTTGTAAAATCATCTAAATAAAATTGATCGTGCATGCAACTAGAGGAAGGCCTATGGATGGATAACACAGTTTTTTTTTTTTTATCGTTAAAACTATTCTACTTCTATTATTTACAAGCTGAAACAGTTACATCCAGGATTACATGTCCCCAGGGGCCAGGGCTGGTCCTCTGGTTTGATAGTGCTTATAGAAAACTTCATTTTCAGGGGTCTTCCAAAAACTACTAAACGCCCACGCAGGGGCAACACCCTTTTGACCACTAACCCATGCAAGGGCGCCATGACTGAAACTAGCAACCCACGCAGGGGCGGTAAGCGTTTGCATCACAGAAAAAACAAAATTATAAATCCCGCGCAGGGGCCAAGGAGAGAGAGAGGAGTACTTCAGCAGTATTCTTCGCGCGGGCGCATTTGAACATAGAGTAACAAAATTAGGAGGCCAAACCATGACATTTACAGCGTAATTAAGCACAGGTAACAAGAGTAGCAGTTCACAACAAGAACCTGAGAGTTGTCGGAGGGCCGAAGCATGGTGGAGCCGGCGCCTATTCAACCGAATCCTCGTCCTCCGGGTCCTCTTCATAAATCCAGTACTCACCTTCCGGTGGAGGTCCCCAATCGACTTTGGCTTTGCCTGAAGCTGGCGCTGGCTGAGGCGAAGGTTGCACAACATTCGTTCCAGGTGGTGTCTCTGCTCTTTCCTCAGCAACTCTGGAACATTCAGCATGATGAATTTGGGCGCTGGGTAATCCTCCCACCTCCTCTTTCGGTTCCTCCATGAAGAGGACCGAAACATGAGCATTGATGTTGGAATGACATTGCGCACATCTGACAGTGAAGACCGTCATTCCGAACGCAGGTAGCGGAGCAGAGCTTGAGTCCGGTGATCTTGTATCCATGAATTGGGACGGCCGAATGGGGTGTGCACCTGCTGACTGGTGGCATGAAAAACGACAGCAACATAGAGGCGGATTTGTATCCGGGGGACGAGAAGTGCCTTCCCTTCCAGTGCCTCGACGGCTAATGAGCCTCTGTCTTGGCGCCATTCCCTTCTTGAAGACCAATGAACGTGATAGTGCTATGGAGAGGGATATGAGGGATGTGAATCCGCTCTTATCCTCCCTTGCAGCCCTGTATCTACCTGCAAATGCCCCAGAGAGCTCGTGAACCAGCGCTTGAATGCCTGACAAACTGAGGCCTGAATCCCCAAATCGATCCTGAAACTTTGCAAAACATTCCCTTCTCCATCCATACTTAATCTGCTCTGGATTGCCTCGGGGTTGGAGTGCCTTAACTTCCATCTGAAACCGTTTAAGTCGCGCAGTATCGGCAATGAATTGCCGTCCCCTCTCCCTTCAGCTCTCACGCTTGCCATCTAGGGTGGCGTGGAGCATTTAAGGCCTCTTCTGTACCTACGACCGCCCATGTTGAACATTTGGCGGGTCATTCATATGCGGCGTGGCACCCGCATCCGGGTGGGCATAGTCATTTTGGATCAGCTTGTCCAGCTCCTGAGCCTGAGCATTGTCTGTGATCATGCTTGGGTCTCCTGTTAGGAGAGTGTGATCATAAGCTGCTCCTAAATTGGCAAGAAGGTCGGCCACCTTGTTGCCGTCCCTTTTTATATGAGTGAAGGAGATTGCCCTGTTGCTGCGAAGGGCATGTTCTATGGCTTCTAAACGAGCCGCTAGTCTCCAACTATTTGAGATCTTTTTCGCTTGGGAGCCATTCTGCAATCTCTTTGCCATGTTTATAAGAATTTGGGAGTCCCCTTCCACAATTAAGGGTTGCAAGTTGAGGTTTCCGGCTAAGAGGATTCCTTGCCATAAACCTTCAATTTCCGCCGAATTATTGGTGTCCCACCCCAAGGACCCCAAGAAGATTTGCACTGGCTTACCTTCATGATTCCTTAGGATGCCTCCAAAGCCTGCTTTTCCGGGGTTACCTTTGGAAGCTCCGTCAAAGTTGAGCTTGTAAGAGTGCCTGGGAGGAGGGCTCCAGGTATTTTTGATAGCTTCGCTGCTTGTGGAGGAGCTATTCCTGTGCTGAGACTGAGGAATGTTCAATTGCCAGTTGCTCATAATATTTATTTCATTGTCAAGAGAAGGAAAATCCTCCTCTGACCATGAGTGTAGAAGTAACGTCTCATTCAGGTTTCCATGTAAATTGTTCCATATCTCCTCGATCCTTGAGCTTTGATTTTTAAATATCCGCCTATTCCTCTCTTTCCAAATACTCCAGGTGATGAAGCCAGGGAGAAGGCTCCACAAACAGTTGAGTATTGGACTTTTATATGGGTTCGGAGGCCAGTGCCTTAGGGAGTCAGTGATGTCGACTTTTGTTCTACACCTTTTTTGACATATGAATCCCGCTTTTTCCCAAAGCTGATTTGCTAGTGGACATGAATCCAGAAGGTGGAGCAGCGTTTCTTCGTTTTGGCGACAATTGGGGCATAGCGATGGTCCATGGAAATTCCTTTTTCGTAACTTATCCCAGGTGAGGATTTTTTTGTGACCAACAAGCCACAGGAAGAAAGAGATCTTGGGCCAAGAGCCAAGCCCCCAAATTTTACTCCATATAGGATCTGAGTGGGTGTTATTGTGACAAAGAATTTTGTAGGTTTCTGAAGTGGAGAACTCGCCTTTTGTTCGATATCCCCATCTCAAGATATCAGTTCCTTCGTCATAGCGGATTCTTCTTTTGTCCAACTCCTTCTCCAAAGCCTCTGTGTCTTGCATGTTTGCGTTGATAGCCCATTGGTTTCCATGTTTCCAATTCCTGAATCCATGTTCCCCCCCTTGCTCCCAGTAGTAATTGATCTTTTCTTGCTGCTGTTCTGGCCTGATGTGATCCAGTGGTATTTGTAGGGCTCGGAGGAGCTTTGGCATTTGATTCCACGCATCTGTCCAAAGTCTTGCTGTTTGACCATTCCGAACCTCCCAAAAGCTATGTTGTTGTATTAAGTGGTAGTGCTGTTTGGCTGCGTTCCAGATGAGCGAGCCATTTTCCATGGGGATAAATCGAATGAGCTCCTCCTGGGGTCTATTGTTGGCATATTTCGCTGTCCAGATTTTTGCCCAAGGCTTCTCCGGATTAGAGATCCACTGCCACCAAATCTTGGCACTCATGATGGCATTGCTATGCTCGGGGTCCCGCAGCCCAATTCCTCCATGCTCCTTTGGTTGACAAACAATTGGCCATTTGACCAACGACCATTTCCGATTAGTTGCCGAACCTCCCCATAGAAAGCTGCGTTGAAGCTGCCTGATTCTCTTTAGGAGGTAAAGCGGCATAGCCTGTAGGACTGATTTAATGAGCACAACTCTGCTGGCTAGGTTGAGAGATCTAAGAGTCCAAAGATTGAGACGGGATTCCATTTTCTCTAGGAGAGTACGCCAGGCGGAATGCTTAATTGCTGAGGCAGTGAGCGGGGCGCCGAGGTATTTAGAGGGAAGGGAGGCAGCAGGGATTCCGAGGATGCGGGTGACTGCAGATTTGACGGGAGGAGGAGTATGAAAAAAGAATATCTGCGATTTGGCATAATTGATATCCGTGCCTGAGGCATTGGCAAAGTCATTGAGTAAGGATTTGAGGCAAGAGGCTTCCTGGGCTGAAGGGTAACCAAAAAGCATGGTATCATCAACAAATTGCTGATGGGACGAGGCAGGGGTGTTGTGAACTGAAAGACCCTTGAGCCGATGAGATTGAAGAGCTTGCTTGATGTGACGCCCTAGCCCTTCCGCCATGAGAACGAATAGGAAGGGAGACAGGGGATCCCCCTGCCTGATTCCTCTTGAAGGTTTGAAGGGCTTTGAGGGGATGCCATTCACCAAGACTGAGAACTGGGTGGAGTTTATTAGGCTCATGACCCATCGGATCCACATGATACTAAAACCAAAAGCTTTTAACATTTGCTGTATGAAATTCCAGCTGAGTTTATCAAAAGCTTTTGAGAGATCGAGCTTAAGAAGCATACCTGCCTGCTTTGAAAGTTTGAGAGAGTGTAAGATTTCGTGGGTGAGGAGAATGCCATCCAAGATCTGTCTGCCCTCCACATAGCCTGATTGTTCCTGTGATATGAGCAGCGGTAGCAAGGGCTTCAACCGGTTAGCCACTACTTTAGAGACAACCTTGTATATCACATTGCAGAGTGCAATCGGCCTAAATTTGTCAGGCGTGATAGCCTCCTCCTCCTTAGGGATTAAGGCTATAAAGGTTGTGTTGAGGGAAGGCAGCATCCAGTGTAGGGCCCTCGATTCTTCCACCAGTTCCCATACTTCTTGTTTAATCAGCTCCCAAAAGGTGTGAAAGAATGTGGAGGTAAATCCGTCTGGCCCCGGAGCTTTTCCTTCTTTGAGCTGGAACATCGCTTCATCCACCTCCTGAGGCAGAATTGGGCGGAGAAGAAGCTCGTTGTGCTCTTCCTTGATGATTCTGGGCACGTTGTTAGTAATTTTTTCGATTGCCAGCGTTCTGTCTCCCATCGGCTCTTGAAGGAGCTGATTGAAGTGATTGCGCAGCGCCTCCTCTATTTCCTCGTGCTTTTCTATTTTTTCTCCCCCTTGCTTCTGGATAAATGGGATGTTATTGTGCATTCTCCTCTGAATGGTTGTTCTGTGGAAGAACTTGGTGTTACGCTCTCCTTCCTTCAGCCATCTTATTCTGGACTTTTGTTTCCAATACACTTCCTCCTGCTTCTGCCTATCCTGAAGCTGACTGTGTATACGCCTCTCCTGCTCCAGGGTTCCTTCGGTGTGCCCCTCTGTGATGACTTTCTGATGGAGATCCGATAATTCTTGATTAAGATCTTGCTGAGCTTTGAAGATGTCCCCAAAGGTTTCTCTGTTCCAACGCTTAAGGCGGTCTTTGAGGTGTCTGAGCTTCTGTTGGAATTGGTACATCTTGGATCCTTCTGGAGGACTGAAGGAGGTCCATGTGGCTTTTACGAAGTTTTTGAACTCAGGGTGCGTAAGCCAGAATCCTTCAAAGCGGAAGGGTCTTCGCGTTTGATCACCAGGTCGCTGCCAGTGAAGAGCAATCGGCCAATGGTCCGAGCCGGTATGCTGTAGTATAGCAGCTGTAAAGTCTCCTCCCAGGTGGATCGCATTATCTGAGATAAGGATGCGATCTAGCTTAGATGCGATTTGGTGTTTTCCTGCCCTGCGGTTGTTCCATGTAAACGTCCCATTGCAGAAAGGTATGTCTATGAGGGAGGCGCTTTGGATGAAATTTTTGAAGTGGGTTGTCTCTTGCTCCAGCCTGTTTCTTCCACCTTTCTTCTCTTCAAGCTTGGTGATCATGTTGAAGTCCCCCCCGATTATCCAGAGTGGGTGTCTTCTGTCCTTGTTCAGTGCCTCAATGGTGTTGAGAAGTGCTATTTTACTTCCTGCGTCCTGTGGGAAGTATACATTTGACAGATTGCCATGTACATTCGTGCCTAGAATATGGAAGGCTGCTTGTATCAGGTGGTGGGAGGCATGGAAGTCTGAAAGGTCTATTGCTTGAGTATTCCATGCAATAGCTAACCCTCCAGACGCTCCAGATGCATCGACTGCAACTGAGCGGCAGCCTGGCCAGGCCTTCGTGAGTATGCTGCCTAAAGTGGTGCTGTTGCATTTGGTTTCCTGTAGGAAACATATTTGAGGCTTCTCCTTTTTAATCATGTTCTTCAACATTCTAAGTTTCCCTGGGCTATTCAGCCCTCTTAAATTCCATGAGACCAGCTTCATGGTTCACTATTTGCAGTGGGTTTATAGTACTTTGTCAATTTCGCGTACCTGCCTGAGTCCAACAGGAGCTTTCCAATCTCGATGGTTCTCTGAAGATCCGTTTTCCGTCCTCGCTTTTTTGTTTCCTTTGGGGGTTGACTTCCATCCCACTGGCTTCCGGGCTGAATCCCTAACTCTCGTTGTTGATAAGCTCTTGAAATAACTTCCTCCAGCCTGTCAAGTTGGGATTCAGATATGCGGTCATATGCCTTGGTTTTGCAGGCTAGTTCCAGCTCTAGAATGTCCAAGCCATGCAGATTTACACTCTCAGGTTCTTCTTCCATAGGTTTCACTTGATTGCCTTCTTCCTCATTTAGCGCTGAGCTCGAGGGAGGATTTTGCTTCCCATCCAGTTCCATTTCTTTGTCTGTCTCTGCCTGTTCCTTGGTATTTCCGGCCATGAAGTCATGGGTAATCTCCGGGGAATGATGCTTGGGGGAGGAGGGGGAGCAGAGGAGGACGGCTGGGAGGGGTGGGAATTAGAGATTAGGGGGGGATCTTCAGAGGATTGAGCCAGGACTTCGAAGCTATTCTTAGAGGCTTGGCCGCCGGTGCCATTTTGCTGAGGTTTGTGCCCATTAGATGGTTTCTTGTGCGCACGCTTTCGGCTAGGAGCTTTTGTGAAGCCGTCTTGAGCAGATGATTCCATGGGGTCCTGAGGCGCTGTTTTAGCATTCAGGGGACAATCACGAAATAGGTGTCCAAGAGCATGGCATCTTCTGCATCGGAAGGGCACATGCTCATAGTCTAAGGGTTGGATCCATTCTTCTTCATCCCAGTAGGAGAGATTCACTGATTCTGGTAATGCTTCATTCAACCTTATGAAGACACATATGCGGGCGTATGAAATGAATCTACGCATTTTGGTCTCTTCTGCTGTCCTGATGTATTCCCCTATTCCATTCCCAATCTTTCTGAGGGTGTCCTCGTCCCAGTATTCATCTGGAAGCCCATACATTCGGATCCAAACGGGGGCCCAGGTGAGGTCTTCCTTGTCTGGGTTGAATCTCGGTATCCAGTCTCTCATGTACAGTCCCGCTGCGTTGAAGAAGTGAGGCCCTGTTCCCAGCACCCTGAGTTTGTCCTCAATGCAGTAAAAAATCACTGTGAAGAAGCCTTTCGGCCCTAGTTGCAGTGTGACGTCTCCTTTCGGCTTCCATTTGGCCGCGATCCACCCATACAGGGCTCGTTCTGTGGGCCAAAACCCTATGAACTTCCCTATTATGGCGTGATCTCTCATGAACTCGATTCGAGCAGCAATCTGGTGCCCTGGAAGTTCTATTCTTGGCCTTTCTGAGGCTACAGGTTTACAGGTAGTCGATGTTACCTTTGGCGTTTCCTCCGGGGTTTTCCCTTTGTCCTGATCCCCACTGGCAGAGCTTTGTCGCTCTCCTGGTTTCTTGTTTTCGTGCCGTGGTTTATTCCCACTGTTCAGAATCTCCTTGTCTATCGACCCAAATCGAAGATCTTGCTCCTTTTCGTGCTGCATTGGGGAGGGCCCTGACGCCCCCCCTGCGCTTTCTCCATTGTGGTGGCCTGATGCCGTGTTGTTGCACTGTCCGTCCAGGGAAACTATCTGGTGTGGGGGCAGAGCCTGCGTTGTACAGTCTGCGCCGTCACAGCGTACAACAAAACCCTAATCGCTTCAGTCCAGAGCGCTCTTCAAAAATCAATCTAAGCCCCATTGTTGAAACAAAGCTTCAATAGTAATCGATGGATAACACAGTTATGGATGAGGAATTTCCCAATTAAATATGGGCTAATTCCCTAGGAAACTGCGCAAGGAAGTAGGAGCTTGGAAGACAACAAATTTTCCTTAGTATTGGCTTGAGATGGCTTGTGAAGTAGTGAGATTTATTGTACTTGTGTAAAGATTATTCAGGTTGAGAAAGCATTGCATTTTCTTCTCAAGTCTTCTGATTAATGCAATATACAGATAGCAATGGCTTTTAGCTATGGGTTTCCCTAGAAAATTATTGTGTTATGTGTGATTGAAATTCTTCCTTTTCTACTTTGTGATTTCATTGATCAATTTTTGTTTCCTTTGATGAGTAGAGTAGATTCATGTCAATTGTTTTAGCATATTACAATCTACAGTTTGAAATTACAAGAAAAATTTACATGGTATCATGGTTGAAATCACTATATAAGAGGAGAATACGAGTTTGTTGTGCAGGAGAAATCGAGTTTGAAGTATCATACTTCAGAGCCAACAGGATGTCGTTCTATGGATTGAGACTTGAGTATGCCCTTGAGGGTAGCTCGAATTACATGGCTTGGAAGGACAGGATGGAGGCAATGTTGGAAGAAAATGAGCTGAAGGAATTCATAGATAATGATATCCCAAAGCCTCCAACATATGGTGTTAAATATATGGCAAAATGGAGGAAGTGTATGGCAAAGGCAAGAAGTATTATCCTAGGAGTTCGAGATCATATTTTCTTGAATCTCCATGGTAAGGAAATTCCATTTGCTATGTGGAAGGCCTTGACGAACCTATTTCAAAACATCAGTGACTCCATTTGAATGAGTTTGGAAGTGTCGGTGTTACTATTGTGGAAGACGATCTACTGAGCGTAGGACTTCCCAAGAGCTGGCATAGCTACTAGAACTCAGTTAATGGGAGGGAGAAGCTACCAGAGTGGGAGAAAATGTGGGCTGACTTGGTACAGAAAGAGATTCAATGAAACACTAGAGATGCATCCTCATCTAAGCATGATGATGAGGAGAACTGTGCCTTAGCTAGAAGGCAAAGAAAGGGAAGCGGAAGTCATCCCATTCCAAATCATATTCTAGTCAGGGTGACAATAAGAAGGACATGTCAAAAATTAAATTTTTTCACTGTCACAAGCTAGGACACTATGCCACAAAGTGTCCACAAAAGAAGCCCGGTAAGAATCCCTTAGGAGGAGTGGTAGGTGAAGCTCTTGCTTCACAATTTGAACTATATTTCACCCTCATCGCTTGCATGGTGACATTGGTGATGGCTAGTGTGTGGTACCTAGATAGTGGAGCCTCATTCCATATGATCGGCAACAAAGATCTATTCAGTGACTTGGAGGAGAAGGACCTCCAGATGCACATAGACATGGGAGATGATGGGAGGTATAACGTGACCAATATTGGTATTGTTACCTTTCAGAGGGAGTCTAGTTCTCCCCTCACATTGAAAAATGTCATGTATGTTCCGGGGTTGAAGAAGAACTTGGTTTCTGTTGCTATGTTAGAGGACCATGGCTACGATGTGATATTTAGTAAGGGAAAGGATTTCCTTTGTCACATAGCCTCAAGATAGGTGAATTAGATCGGGGTTCAAGTGAAGACCCTTTACAAATTGGACATAGAAGACAACGTTGATTTGAGAACTAAAGCAAAGAAGGTGCAGAGCTGAGACATTGGTGAGTTGTGGCATAGAAGATTGGGTCACTTGAACCAGAGAGCCTTGAAGATCATGCAATTTTTTTTTTACAGGACTTCCCAAGGGTACACTAGAGCAGAGAGACACACGTAAAGGGTGTATATTGGTGAAGTACACCAAAGATTCCTTTCATGATAAAGACAATCGAGTGCAAGCGATCCTTGATCAAGTTCACTCAGATGTGTGTGGACCGTTCTCGACCTCATCCATGGCCAATCACATGTATTATGTAATATTTGTTGATCATTTTTCCTATAAGTGCTAGATTTTCTTCATGCAGAAGAAATATCAGACGTTCGCTAAATTTTGTGAATGTAAAGAACTTGCCGAGAAAGATATTGGTAGGAAAGTTAAAGCTCTCAGAATTGATAACGATGTAGAATATGTGTCGAATGAATTCAAGAACTTCTGTGCATTAGAAGGCATTCGACGAGAGTTAATAGCACCATATAACCCAAAACAGAAAGCATCTTGTGAGGCTATCTAGATGAAGAAGATCCTTGTTGGGTTGTTTGATCAACAGATCGATCCTACAATGATTTACTGTGACAATTAGAGTTGTATCAAACTATATGAGAATCCAGTTTTTCATGATTGGTCCAAGCATATTCATTCCTATAGAGGAGCAAGATGAAGATATTTTGACAAAGGCATTGTCAAGATGCAATTTCAAGTTTCACAGAGGCAAGATTGAGGTAGCTGATAATCCCTTTCTTGTTGAGAGGGAGTGTTGAAAAAAAGAAACAAGAAAAATCCTAATTTAATTTTTCCTTGAATTAAATTGTAATTCTAATTCTCATAGAAACTTGTGACAATTAACTAAGTTAAGTTGACTTAGTTGGATCAATAAATTCTAGTTGGGGATTCTATCTAGAGTCATGTAGAGTGATCCCTGAATTTTAGGGGCCCAGGTTGAGTTATGATTGAGTTGTAATTATTTAATTTAGTTTAACTTAGTTAAAATTAGTTAAACTAGTTCTAATTGATGGAGGAACTAGTGAGAGTTCAAGTGAATTAAATTGGATTTAATTCACATGCAATGATCAATCAGATAACTGATAATTCACTCATAAATAACTCATGCATGTCAGTTCTGAGAAAGACCCAGTTGAGATTAGAGTTCAAGGACAATGTACTATCAATTGTAAAATCATCTAAATTAAACTGATGGTGCATGCAATCAGAGGAAGGCCTATGGATGGATTGCACAGTTATGGATGAGGAATTTCCCAATTAAATATGGGCTAATTCCATAGGAAAATGCACAAGGAAGTATGATCTTATCAAACAACATATTTGGCTAAGTATTGGCTTGAGTTGGTTTGTGAAGCAGTGTGATAGATTGTACTTGTGCATGTATTGTTTGGGTTGAAAAAGAATTGTATTTTCTTCTCAGATATTAAAAATAATGAAATATACAAATAACAGGGGTTTCTAGCTGTGGATTGTCCCAAAAAATTATTGTGTTATGTGTGATTGAAATTCTTCCTTTTTTGCTTCGTGATTTCATTGATCAATTTTTGTTTCCGCTGATGAGTAGAGTAGATTCAAGTCAATTGTTTTAGCATATTACAATGCGCAGTTTGAATCTACAATAAAATACTATAGTGGGGCAAGGAAAAACAATTTTGAAGTTTCCATCCCAACCCTATATTTTTCATTCCACAAAAAATGTATTTTTTCCTACTATTGAAAACAAGAAAGATACAGTTTGTAATCCATGCCATCAGTGTGACAAGAACATGATTGGAGAAAACCAACTATATGTTCATATATAGACATAGAAAACCTAAAAGTTGTCATAGATCTACCTTATAGCCTAGAGATAATCCTTAAAATGGAGAAACATAGATCAACAAACCAAAATTTGGAACTTATAAATCAAAATTCGCTGTGGGAGAAGGACCTCCTATCTACTGCAAAATTTCTTATAAAGTTTGTCTGTAGTTTGATTGTGCTCCCTATATATATGATGGCATGAAAAGGACTGAATTCTCTCCATCAGGTCTCACGCCTTTTGTATAATCCCATAAATCCCAAATTGCTCTTCCATTGTTCCACTCAGCTAGGGTATATTGAGTCTCAAGTCGCCCAAAACATGTATCTCAGATAGCGTCAGCCTATAGTATATATTTTTTTAAATCAAGACAAGATATATATATATATATATATATATATATATATAACAACTAAATAAATAGAATCAAAATAGAGTCAAGGTAACAAGTTCCAGTGTGGTAGGAACTGCTAATGATTTGAGGGAATCAACTCTGAATCTGTCTTGTCCTCAATAATGGTGCATCTCTTCCCTTTGACCTCTTCCCGTCAGACTCTCTAGCATGCTTAACTATTTCTCCTCAAATTCAACCTCAGACTCTTTTCATATTCTCCCTTTTTATGATCTATTTAATGAAACTAATCAAGTACTAATATAACAACTCAATTGTGAGCTTGCTTTCTTTCTACTACTACTTATGCTTCTCTAAACTTGAGGATCCAATCTCTTGAACTGCAGACTGAAGCCCTGTTAATTTCCTATGGTTTGTGGTAAATATGGATGAGGGTTAGGATCTAGAGATATTGGGGCTATCTTGGTTTTTGAAACATATACTTTTAAGAATGGAAATGAATATGAAAGAAGAAAATCAAGTGGGTACATTTGGTTAGATATATTGGAAAGGGGTGTAAATGACATAATTTTAGAAACAATTCCAAAATTCTATTTCTTTGACACATATGACATTTTTGGTGGGTATGTGGAGATAAGATGTGAAAAGGATACTATGGAGTAAAACTAGTTAAGGTTGGACTTATTTTTATTTTTTCGACTAACAAAGGAGAGGCAAGGCCAATATGCAATCAATCAGTCATTATATTAGTAGGAGGTTTACTTCCTTTAGACCCTAAGGATCATGGCATATTTGGGCATGTTACCCACCCACATGTATGGGTAACCATAGGAGATATATTCTTCTTCTATGATGCAATTTTCCAACTAGCTATCATACACTATTGATTATATGTTGTCTTTTTATTTCCATTTGTTTTCACAAGTTATCTATAGCCTCAACTTCTTAGCATGTAACTTAGTTGCCATTATTATGTCTAAGCTTTTCCTGAAGGTTGAATATTAAGTTCCTAAGGCGTTCTTTTCTATGGTGATGTTTTATTTGCTTTGTTTATATAGGTCATCTAGCCACATAGTGGCCACTATCGCCCAACTGAATAAAAATTGTTCGAGTTTCTTACTTTTCTGCAGAAAAATGGCATTGACATTGCTGATGTTGAGGTATATGCCATATAAATAATTTATAGTATACTTAGTTTATATTCAATTGTTCATCATATTTCATGTCTAACACTCTGCATTGTATCTTTCATTTTCATAAGAGGAATTCAATATTGATGGTAAGAAGCAGGATTTGAAAAAAGAAGAGAACAATAACACTGGAGCGACAAATGCAGAAAGAAAGAGAAAAGAGAACTGGTCTTGTGATACCCTTAAAACCAATATCCTACATGAGACACACATATACATACTGTTGGTCAAGTCTTTAGAGTTGGTGAATTCACCTGCAATGCATTTGCAACACAATGATAATGTTTTGAAGTGATGAAACAATATTTCATGTGTAAATGGTAGTGCAACCAATATTAAGTTGGAACTCATATTGTAATACCTGAAATTTCATATAATATATTTTATGTGGTTGAAATTATTTATAGTTGTACTTGATATTAGTTAGTATTGTAATTAACATATGTAACTTTGCATTTTCATATTAGATTAACATACACATTGTATGGCCTTTTTTTAATCTAGTTGCAAAATCATACTAATTAATTTATGTTGATTAATAATGAACACATAAAATCAATCTAAAACTATTAAATTAGTAGTTTATATTGATTAATGATGAACGCAAATAAAATGAATATACAATGACTAAATTAGTTGTTTAAAATGATTATTAATGAAAGTAAATGAAATGAATATAAACTACTAAATCAATAATTTATATAATGAATATGAAACTACCAAAAAAATGTAAATGAGTACTTTAAATGATAAATTTGTGATTACAAATGACGACTAAATTTTACATATATAGGACTATTAGTTGCTAATTTACAGTATCTTATAACACGACCAAAATTTAATCATATTTCTTTGGTCATTAATTGGTTTTAAACGATGACTAAAATTTGCATATATATGAATAGTAGTAGCTAATTTATAGTATCTTATAACATGACCAACATTTTGGTCATATATCTTTGATCATTAATTAGTTTTCTTAGGTGATCATGTAGTAGTATATTTTGTTTTGGTTTTGGTCATTACTTGTGGCAATTAATGACTAAATCAATGACTAAATTAATGACCATATTAATGACTAAATATATTACTAGATGATAAAATTGAGACAACTAATTAATGATTAAGATAAATACGACTAAAAGTTGGTCCCATTATAAGACACTGCAAATTAACCACTATTGGTCATCAGCTGAAAAATGGTCGTTTATATGCAGTTTTTAGTCATTTTTTTAGTATCTAATTAGCTATTTTGTACTAGTATTTAGAATCATGGTGATGGACCATATGGGAATCTAATGTATATTGTAACTATATAAAGAACACTAGTCTCTATAAACAGGGTCATCGATCATATCATCATCTAGTTCTGTTTGTAAGAAGATCAAATAAGATCACTAGGCATCTCTACAAGTGATGTAATCTCAATATTTTAATATGAAAATACTATTGGTATTTTATGGATATATGCATTTGTGTGCTCTTTGCATTTCATCTAAAGCTTCTCTTAGGTAATGTGTGTTGGTTGGGAAGGGCTCACCAATCCAACCATATTTCCCTCTATATCATACTCTATGTGATGTGTTTCTAGTATAGTTTATTTTGTAGTCAAGTCATTTGATAAATCGAGTGTTTATGGTTCTTTGAACTCAAATCCTTTGTGAATATATTAAATGATTAATTGGGATTTTAATGTTTAACACATTATTCTTGGTTTGATACACTATGCAATAGCAATACATGGTAAAGGACTTGGATACCTAAAGCTAACACTCTAGCCACAAAAGAACCATGGTTTATTAGTTCCTTATAAAATGAACAGTGTTAAATCGTGAGGCTATTTGAAACTTGTTTTCATATGCTTTATTGCCCTATTTCAATTGTGGATTATACTTGCAGAGATAACCTCAATCACTGAAGGATAGAACCAATACCCTACAAACTTCTATGGTTATAGGAACTTACCAAATTTTAGGCATGAGAGACTATGATTAGATTAGGAAGGGCCTTGTATCTACACCGAGTGATCCCTTCAATTTAGGGTTTACACCTTTGATTTCCTATTCATGCTCACTAGAAGGTGCTATTTGCATTGAAACACTATTTAGTTCGTTAGAATATTTTCTCAAAGGAAGCCTTACATAGACTATGGCTAAAATATTAGAGGATTTGCTATAAACACACTAGAGAGCATATACTTTGTAGCATTTCTCTTGAATGTATTATTCTTGCTGACAAGTTTTGTGGGTGAAATCCACTAAGGGTAAGACCTGGAGGAAATCCGTATGAATCCTTGACTCATAGTTAAACATTGTGGTTCTTAGCCAACCAATAGTTCCATTTCCTAGTGACCTGATCCCTTGGCTTCTTGCTAGTAAGTTGATCGCCACACTTTCTTTGCTATAACATAGAACCCTTGTGCAAAGACCTCAAAGTTTAAACTCATGGATTGACAAGTAATTTTTTGAATTTGAGGTAATTAAATTCAACAAACATTTTGGTCTTATTGCCGGTGAGGTCCTTCGATATTTAAGACATTAGTGGCTTAATGCTACTTTTGGATTCCCCAACATTTAAGACTTGGTGGAGTGGGAAGGTAATACAAGAGGTATGAACCTGTGTGGCCACTTTGGTGAGTCCCATGAATCCTTGTCATGTTGGCATGGTGTGTTTCCTCTCTTGTGTGTTTATTTGAGTAAATATTTTTGTGGGATAACTATGCGAATAAATATCTTGTTGATGACAATGTTCCAGTAGAACCATGGTCTCATAGTGTGGTTTGATTTCTATTCTTTTATTCAAGTTTTATTTCTTTTTGAAGTTGCAAGAATATAGGTAGAGAAATTAGGGTTAGATTTAAAGGCAAAGGTAGGCTATATATTCTTGAAAAAAATCCTCCTTCTAACACTAAGTCATTGGCAGGTAGATATTCTAAGAAGGAATGAGCAGATAAAACTACAAAAGGTAGCTCCAAACCTCAAATAAATAAGGGAACATATTATATAATTTACTCTATTGATTCCATAGTTAAAGTTACAATGTTCGGAGGACTAGAACAAGAAGGAAAGTATAAACCTCGGGAATCAATAGTAAACAAAGGAGAAAATCCTATAGTTCCTCCTACTAATCTTATAATGGTATCCACTCTAGTTGGAGAATTAGAATAGGAAATAGAATCAAAAGATGATCACAATCCTGTTCAAGGGACTGAATCACCACACTTGGCAACTGAGTTTAGTCTGTTCGAGGGTGGAATCATGGTAGAGGGAGAAGGAGAAGTGTTTGTAGAAGGATCAACATCGACTAATGAGGGGGAAGAGGTAACCTTTGGATTCCCCATTGTGGATCCTAACATAATGGTCCAAATGAAAAATATTCCTTGATCAATTCTTCCCATTTCTATGGTAATATTAACGAAGACCCCGATGCATTTTTTTTCAAGTTAGATATATTGTTTTGAAGTTATGACTATTCTACTAATTCTCAAAAGCTTAAGTTGTTTCCTGCCACCCTCAAGAATGCAACCTTGCATTGGTTCATGGGGCTAGTGGGAAGCACCATTAGAACATGGGATAAGAAGCGTAGGACCTCCCTTAAAAAGTACTAGAAATATTATAAAGCTAGGGACGTAAGAGATGAAATCTTTAAGATCACACAAAAATGGGATGAAATCCTGGAGGATTATATGAATGGTTCCCATACAATTTCTAGTGATCCGAGTTGACTCAACTCTCGAATTTAGCCAAGATCTTTTACTTTCGTGATGTCGTTAGAATTGCATTTAAAAGAGCATAAAGGAACATATATGCATGTTGTAAAGAAGAGGGAACATGACAAGAATCAACAACATAAAACACAAGACATTGATAACAGAGTTCGTCCAGGAGGGACTATGTCTCCGGGCCCTGGTGTCAAGATCGTGTAGGCCACTGCATTAAGCACTAGAAAGAGTGATGATGTACATGCATGTGTTTTCTCTATCATATAAGGAATATGCCCTCACGCAGGAGTGGCTCCAAGAGATGTTCCACTGCAGGAACTCTCATTCAAAAAAGGACTCCTATCAGCATGACATAATTTCACGTATGTTAATAATGAGCATCCTACCAACATGGCATCAAAGGGATCTCAATTCAAACATACATGGCGACACATGAGTATCCCTTCAACATGATGACAAAGGGATCTCAATAAAAACATGACAATAAGTACATCCCACATCAAGAACAAAACAAGATACCACATCAAACATCAAACAAGGATCTATACAACACAATGCATCTCAAGCAAAGAGACAAAGAAGTACATGATCACACTACATATACCTCACATCAAGGAGTTATCTGAAGAAGAGGATAATAAACTGTTGGATCTGGTTGCACCATCAATCTCGTGGCATCGAATCTCATGGAAAGGACTGCTCGCACATTGAATGTTGACACCTGCACTCCACTTTGAAAAGTGGCTGAAAAATGGAATGATCAAATGGAAAATCTGATTACACCATCAGATTCGTGGTGTCGAATAGTGTAAAATCGGTCGTCAATTTTTTGAATTCTGACAAAGTGAAAATATGGGGCTACAAGAATATTTTAGATTCCCCCTAGATTCCTCAAAGATTCCCTCCTCTGGGTCATCTGAAGACCTGCTTCTCAGATCAAAATTCTGATCTCTACATTGAGATCCTTGCGAAATTCTGAGAAAAATGACTATAAACTTGGTTTTATTCCGACAAAAAGATTTTTTTACCTCCCTAAAGAATCTTCGGGCATCAAAGAATATTTCGCCTCAAAATACATGAAAATCATGGTTCTGCCTCAGCATTGCAAATCATGGTTCCATTATACAAAACTTCGTTCGAGACACCTCTGTCTCATTGGCTCTCTCCCCATTCCATTCTTCATCCATTCTCCTTCCCCCGTGCAAATGAGAACATAAGGTTTAAGTATAATTTCGTGGGAAAAGTTATCCAAGAGGCCATTGTGCCCTGTTGGTTAAGGCAGAGGCACCAAGGCAAGGAGGTTGGGGGATCAAATCCCGCCTCCGCCAAACTTACACACATCAATTTTTTTATTATTATAAAAATGGGCGCGATTATGTAATTTTGTTGTGACCGTTTGGTTTTGCATTTAATATAGTGCAGATTTTTTAAATGGTGTATTGATTTGAAACAGTGTGTGGTTTGGGTTGATTGTACACCACATGGGGCTGCCCGGTGGGGGCCAGACTACATGGGCCGGGCGGGTTCAATCCCCATCGGCTCCACTATATTTAGTGTGATTGTTGTTTATTAGATGGGGGCGTGGGCCAGGTCCACCGGAGGTGGCCTGTCCGCCCCAACGTATTTGTTTTATGTATAATGTTCAGTTGGGTCGGCGAGGGTCATGGCCCATTGGCCTATAAAAATTTGTTGTTTTTTTTTTTTAAATATATGCGTGGTTTTGGAGGGGGGTGGTGGGGGTCATGGCCCTCCACCTCATAACATATATTTTTATTTTTATTTTTTAATACAATAGGCTATTTTCAAATCTTTCAAAAATAAGGGATATTGGGAAATTTAAAGAGGCCACAATTTCACCCGTTTTTGGGAGCTAGGTTTCATGCCAGTTGACGTTGAATTTGTAGGACACTTAAATGTGGCACTTGGAAAATTCAACCCTGAACTTTGACTGGCTCTATCTCCCTCATACAAGCTCCGATTTGAGTGCCGTTCACACTGTTGGAATCAGGGCGACGAGAACTTCGATATGGTGCTAGTTTGGGAACAATATGACCACTTTGAATTTTGACCCTTTTTTAGTCCCTTAGGACTTCTGCCTATGTCTCGAGCCACCTGGATCAACCCTCCCCACTGAGGAGCTTTTGGTCCTCCAAAAGCATGAAAAATAATCTGCAACTTCTCTGTACCTTGTCTGCACTTACAAGTGTCTGATAAGTCACCCTTCCTTCTCCTTCACCTTTGTCCTTCGGAGCCATAAGCGATGAGCCGACAGCTGCACCCTCTGCAAACATGTAGTACAATTCTACAAATTACATGCTTAATTTACATGACCAACTAATGACCCAAGCATCCCATACTTTCCACAAGTTTATAACACATACTCGATGGTCAAATTTACATCAAAATGGAAACAATACCCCAGCTATGAAAACAAGGCCAACATATCATTGTTGCTTCAACAAGTGATGTAAAAGACCTCAGCACTACAACACATGATTTACAAAAATAAGGCCACACACTATTGTTCTGTTGAAAAGCGATGGAAAGACAACATCACTTTCACAGTTTAAAATGCAACATAGAATAAGACCAGACATTATTGTTACTGCAACAAATGATGGAAAACACATCATCACTTTTACATTTTAAAATGCAACAAATGATTTACAAAAGCACGACCATGACAAGCTAACATATCTAGAAACCATTTTTCACTTATCGATGTGAATGGGTCACCCCCCTGTGGTGGTTTTTCTTGTCGAACAACTGTTTCATGTGGTTCACGATCGGATGCTTTGTCCTTGTGACACTGTTTTGGATGGAGCCTCCAACATGTGGCTCTTTGATGTCCACCTCTCTTGCAATTACTGCAATAAGTTTTTTTCCTCCAGATCTGCTTTACCTTCTTCTTTTCCTGTTGTTGAGAGGGTATTTCATGCCTCATCCTTTTGTGTGTTGCTATTACTTTTGAGCACTCAAAAAATGTATGGTTATGTAATCCACAAAAAGTACATGTTTTTTGATGCCATGTTTTACATTCATCATTAACAACATGATTATAATCGAAATGAACATTCGAATATCGAGATTGGTTATACCTTTCCTTGCTGTCTCTGGTGTCATTATGGCGATGAGAGCTTGCCTCAACTCTTTCCCTGCAATGGGCACTACCATGTGATGATGGTGATGTGTTCCCATCATTCTCTTCCCTTGACAATTTCAACGATGTCTCAGAAGCATCTGACACCTTCGAGCATTCTCCTTCGGTGTATCTCAAGCCTACAAATCAAGGTCTTTGCACAACCTCCAATGGCTGAGTTATGCCTTGGTTATTAACACCAAGTTCTTCTCCTTCCTTGTACCTCATCCTAGTAAGGAGCCTCATGTTTGTCCCTGTAATTGGTATCTCCACATTTCCAACAAAAATCATACTATGTGAAGATGAAACTGAAGGGAAATCAACATCTTTTACCTCCACTGTCAAGTTGGAAATAACTGATGAGGGCTTCTCATCATCTATTGTTGGTGGTTCACTGGTTGTCTCGGCGCATTCCCTAACTTCCTTTTCGACATACCCAAGTCTTGCATGACGGGGTAATTCCTCTACTTTGATGGGGATGACAATTCCTTGGCCATTAATTACCAAGCATTTCCCTTCATACCCCATTTTACTCAATAGTTTGGAGCCAATTCCTGTGGTATGATTTTTAAAAATAGCGAAATCATCATCAGGAAACATACATGAACACAAAGAATTACCTTTTACCTCACATGGGTCATGCTGCAGCTTTTCCATGGCCTCGTCCTTAGCTTTCATCTGTCGTAGCAAACTATGTTTCTCCTCTTTCTCCTTTTGTAGAAGCATCTTCAATTCAATGTTATCTGCTTAAAGACTCTGGTTGTTGTGCTTCAGTTCTTCCAGGGCCTCTTCCATGGCTCGCAACTGAAGTTGCAACTGCTTTTCCTCTGTCTCTTTTTGTAGAGCTTCATACATTATTTCCACCTTTTGGGAAATTTTGAGCACGGTCTCGTACATTGCTTTGTCATCCTCCATCGTTGCACATTCCATTGTTCACGCTCACAATCACTTCGACGCAAAGACCGCTTTGATACCAAACTTGATCCGAGATGACTCAACTCCTGGATTTAACCAAGATCTTTTACTTCTATGATATCGTTATAATTTCATTTAAAAGAGTATAAAGGAACATATATGCATGTTGTAAAGAAGAGGGAACATGACAAGAATCAACAACATAAAACACAAGACGTTGATAACGAAGTTCGTCCAGGAGGGACTACGTCTCCGGGCCCTGGTGTCAAGATGGTGTAGGCCACTGCATTAAGTGCTGGAAAGAGTGATGATGTACATGCATGTGTTTTCTCTATCATACAAGGAATATTCCCTCACGTAGGAGTGGCTCCAAGAGATTTTCTGCTGCAAGAACTCTCATTCAAAAAGGGATTCCTATCAGCATGACATAATTTCACATATGTTAATAATGAGCATCCCACCAACATGGCATCAAAGGGATCTCAATTCAAACATACATGGCAACACATGAGTATCTCGTCAACATGACGCCAAAGGGATCTCAATCAAAACATGACAATAAGTACATCCCACATCAAGAACAAAAAAAGATCCTGCATCAAACATCAAACAGGGATCTATACAACACAATGCATCTCAAGCAAAGAGACAAAGAAGTACATGATCACACTGCATATACCTCACATCAAGGATTTATCTCAAGAAGAGGAAATAAATTGTTGGATCTGGCTACACAATCAATCTCGTGGCATCGAATCTCATGGAAAGGACTACTCGCACATTGAACGTTGACACCTGCACTCCACTTTGAAAAGTGGCCAAAAAATGGAATGATCAAATGGAAAGTCTGATTCCACCATAAGATTCGTGGCGTCGAATAGTGTAAAATCGACTGTCAAATTTCTGAATTTTGACAAAGTGAAAATCTGGGGATACAAGAATCTTTTATATTCCCCCTAGATTCCTCAAAGATTCCCTCCTCAGAGTCATCTAAAGGTCTGCTGCTCAGATCAAAATTATGATCTCTCCATTGAGATCCTTGTGAAATTATGAGAAAAATGATTGTAAACTTGGTTATATTCTGACAAAAATAATTTTTACCTCCCTGGAGAATCTTCAGGCATCAAACAATATTCTGCCTTGAACTATGTGCAAATCATGGTTCTATTGTATGGAACTTCGTGACACCTCCGTCCCATTGTCTCTCTCCCCGTTCCGTTCTGCCTCTGTTCTCCTTCCCCCGTGCAAATGAGAACATAAGGTTTAGGTATAATTTCGTGGGTGGAGTTACCCAAGAGGCCGTTGTGGTCTGTTGGTTAAGGAAGAGGCACCAAGGCAGGGAGGTCAGGGGATCAAATCCTACCTCCACCAAACTTACATAAAACAATTTTTTTATTATTATAAAAATGGGCGCGGTTATGTAATTTTGTTGCGATCGTTTGGTTTTGCATTTAATATAGTGCAGATTTGTTAAATGGTGTATTGATTTGAAATGGTTTGCGGTTTGGGTTGATTGTACACCAAATGGGGCCACCCAGTGGGGCCTGACCTACATGGGCCGGGTGGGTTCAATCCCTGCCTGCTCCACTATATTTAGTGTGATCATTGTTTATTATATGGGGGCGTGGGTCGGGTCCATCGGAGGTGGCCTGCCCACCCCAACGTATTTGTTTTGTGTATAATGTTTGGTTGGGCTGGCGGGGGTCATGGCCCGTCAGCCTATAAAAATTTGTTGTTGTTGTTTTTTTTAAATATATGGGTGGTTTTGGAGGGGGGTTGGCGGGGGTCATGGCCCGCCACCTCATAACATATATTTTTATTTTTTATTTTTTAATACAATAGGTTATTTTCAAATCTTTCGAAAATAAGGGATATTGGGCAATTTAAAGAGATCACAATTTCACCTGCTTTCGGGAGCTAGGTTTCATGCCAGTTGATGGTGAATTTGTAGGACACTTAAACGTGGCACCTGGCAAAGTCAACCCTGAACTTTGACTGGCTCTACTGTATTATCTCCTCATATGAGCTCAGATTTGAGTTCCGTTCGCACTGTTTGAATCAGGGCGACATGTAATTCGATCTAGTGCTGGTTTGGGAGCAATCTGACCACTTTGAATTTTGACCCTTTCTAAGTCCTTTGGGACTTCTTCTTGTGTCTAGAGCCACCTGGATCATCTAGAGATCTAAACAACATAAGCTTGAACAAGACACCATTAGAGCTATTTTATTGAGAGGTGTCCTAGATGAGAGGCGTTCTAGATGAATCTATTAATGTATTGAATTTTATGGGATCCGGGGATGTCTCACAATTGCCTTTTGACAAAATTAATGACCTGTGTAGTAAATATTCTCGTAGACAAGCTAGATATGGCAGAGTACTAAGGGACGTTGTTTCTAAGAATGCCACATCTATGACAAGTGACATAACTAAACTTGAATTAGGATACTTATTAGAAATTTTTAATAGTGATATTCTTGAAATTCTTAATTTAGAATAAGATACTTAGCAATTTAAGAAAAAGAAGAATAAGAAAGAGCAACACTTTCTATATTTTGTCTTAAGTGTAGACAGAAACACCTTTTGTGAGAATCTCCTTTGGATGTTATTAATGCATGCTTTATTTGTGTAGGTGACCATACAATAGAAAATTGTCCATGTTTACTTGGTCTCAAGGCAATCTACTATGGAGAAAATCAAATAGTAGGGCAATTGTATGCACTTGCACCAAAAAAACCTTGGAAACTAGGGCCCTCAAGTATACCTTTAGATCATACATTTAAGCCTTCTCATTATTTTCCTGAACAATAACATTCATTTCAATTCTTGAGCCCTCTTATGCCTTAGCAAGTATATGTTTTGCATCAGATCCATAACCATCCCTAGAAGCAGGGATGGCAAGGACCCCATTATGGTAATACTCCCACTTAATATTATCCCATACCACCACATTAGCCATATCCTACACCATTTCAACAATCATACCCAACATATCCTCAAACTCAACAAACTCAACTATTGGTGTCACCACAACAATTACAATTACCATAATTGCATATCGACCCAAGGTCCATGGCATATACAGTTACCTGCCCAGCCAAGTTCTAACTATTTAGCATAATGTTGCATTGATGTCAAATGGGCAAGTATGTAGATGCATGGTGTTTCAAGTTTAGGGGGAGTATTATTGTTACTGCATTCTTTGATAGAGAACCATCATAATAACATGATGAGTAAAGAAACTATAAAATATTTAAATATGGTGGTTGGGAGTCCCAAAATTTGAATGAATTTATACCTTAGGATTTTAGCTTATATTCTATTGGAAATTGCATAGTTGGATAATGCGTGGAAAGAGATTTCCAACGATATGCTGAAGTCCAAAAAAGGCATCCTGGATCAAAAGCTATGGCCGGTTAAAGTTAGAAGGCCAAAACTCAAACTTAGTGACCTGGCCATGGGCCCCATAGCATGGTCAACGTATAGGTGGCATAGTGGGATTGGCCATTTTTAAGCTCAAGAGGAAGTGTGTGGGTCCCATACGAGACATGTATCCCTAAAAGTTATAAAGGCTGGTGCAAGGTGAAGTTCTAGGGTGTCAGGGAGCCAGGCGGATATGGTAGAGGATATCAGTAGCGATGAGTTTTAATTGGAGAAGGCACACACTAGAAAATTTCCCTACATCTAAATCACCCCAGAAGGTTGACCATGAAATATTCAAATGCAACTCATGACAAAAGTTCTGGGATCTGGGGTCAAGGGTGAGTTGACACATAAGCCACACGGTGCATTTGAATTTGATAATGGAGACAAGTGGATACATAGGGGGTAGCGATGGTGGCAGATGACATAAGCAACTTATAGGTCAAGGATCATGTCAACATGACATAAGGCATAGAAACGTGTTAGTCTAAGACCATGATGCATGGCATGCAGATTTGGCACTTTCGAGTACCCAAGTGGGCCGAAAATGGATGACATGTGGCACCACTTGAAGCTTTACACATAGAAGTTGACACATGTGAAATATAGGTCAACATGAAGACCAGTAAAAATCATCTTGGCAAGTCTCTCATTGGTGCAAGTGTGTAAGCATGGTCCCACATAGACATAACATCCTAGAGCATCATCCCAGAAGCTTTTCATTGGAGCCTATGTTAAAATGTTTGGGGTGATGAGGCACTAAGAGGACGTGGTAGATGTTATCACTCTGATATTTCCTTTGAAGTAATATGAAAGAAAAACCAAAGGTAACCACAAACTGCTTTTGGAGATTAGGACCTAGCCTTCCTGATTCTCAGAGAGGGCTCTCTTTAAAAATTTAACTTTGTTTTAGTTAAGATGTTTTTAGGCTAGTTATGATTGTTCAAGGGGTTTTTGATTTGTATTTGAGATTGGGTGATGGGATTTCTTAGACAGATGGATAAATTGATGTCTTTAGAACATTGGGCTATGGAGTTAAACAATAAGGAAGAAAAACTAGATTAACTCACTAAAGGGGTTATTCCAAGGGCAAGATAGCAAAGTGTATTTCAGATATTTGAGACAGAGGGGTGAAAGGGTTTCACTCGAGGTGAGAGAGCAGTTATAGGTTCTTAGACCCAGATAATGAATGAGGAAGGAAGGGTTAATCAATATCAAAGGGCAATTAAGAATTCTTTAACCTAGATTATGATTGTTCAATCTAAACCAAAGAGCAATTAAGAATTCTTTAATTTAGATATCAGAAGAAAACATTCAAATGCATAACTGTTAAGACAAAGTGTAATTAAACAAGTTCTGAAATATTATGCCAGTTATAACATTTAGATTGAGAAAACATTTAAGATTATGAATAACTTTAAGAAAAATGACAATAACACATGAAAATACTTGTCTGAAATTCGCTTAACACATGAATCCTTTGAAATGTCTGATATTTATTCATCAATCCAGCTTGTTGGTTCAACAAACGAATAAATAACCCTCTGGGTCTTCTGATAAAAAAGTCTATAGAAATGTCTAACAGAATCCACCCTACATACTTCGAATTGTGAAGTATTTATACAAAGTTTATTACAAAATATCTCAAACTAATTTGAGATTTAATCTAGAAAATAAAAAATATCTTCTTGCAAGAAGATAGAGAAAACTATTGAACTATTTCATGTTGTCCCTTTTATTTTGGTTGTGCTGGTTGTCACGCTTTGATTTTTAGCCCTTTTTGCTGCTTTGTTGTTTGATATTTCATGCTGGATGCTTCATTTACTTTAGCCTTTGATCTGATACACTTTGACTTTGCTAATCTGTCTTCATCCTTTTACCATGTTGTTTTACTTTTACTGTACATTAACCTTTTTACTGCATATTTCTATAGTAAATTAGTTAATTTTTCCCATGTTTCAACATCAGGTAATTGGATTTTTAGCATCCTCCTATATATTTCATCTGCCTCTATGTATTTAGAAAAAGTAGGCTTATTGATAAACAAGTGTTTTACCTCATGCTGGAGGTAAAACAAGTTTTCAAATGTTTGGTAGAGTACTTTGCCTGTTGGCAATGCTTTTATTGATGATGTATTCACCTGATCCTTTGCTACCTCTCTGATTTTCCTGTTGTAATCCTCCTGTGTCATGAGCTTGTCATTTATCACTAAGGGATTGGGTAATCCCTTCTCTCTCAAAATTTGGAACTTAGCCATAAATTTGTCAATGGCTATCTGCATATTCTGACCAAGTTTTGCATCAAGTTCCTCTTGGAGAGGACCTTTCTGACCTCCAAAATTGTCTCTGTTCTGTCCTCTATTTCCAATTCCTGAAGCTCATACTTATTCTTGCTGTTAAGGAATTGGATAATTCTGGCAGCCTCTTCTAGCATTTCTCCTAATTCTTCTTTTACTTTCTGGATGGCCTCTGTAGCCATCTTTATTAAATCTATCTGCTCAAAAATCACTTGAATAGATGGCCAAATATCATTGACAGAGTCAATGATATTGGCCCATAGTAGTTCCTTAGCCTGCCCAAGGGGTTCTTTTAGTGTTAGGTCCTTTTCCATGGCTTTCAATCTCTCACTCATCCTGGTGGCCTTTTTCACTTCTTCTTTGTGCATGATTTTGGCAAGCTTGTAATCAGTTTCCAAGCTTGTCACTTTCTCTTTGAGCTTATTCATCTATGTTGTTTGTATGGACATTTCTTCCATATATTTAACCAATTTTGATGCTTCTTCACCTAATGTACCTATTGCTGATGTAGATGTTGTAGAAACCAGTTGTGATGTGGCCACTGGAGTTGTGGGAGCCAATGAGGTTGCCAATGTGGAAGGAACAGCCGTGGTAATTGTTGGGATGACATTCATTGAGCTAGTGCCAAGATCAATTTGCTTTGATTGGATTAAGCTATCCAATTCCTTTTCTATCTCCCTCAACTGATCATTTAGTTTAAGGACTAAGTCCATCAACTCTTCATGCCTTGTTTGGTTCTCTAAGACTTCCTGTGTCTAGGGGTGCTATAGTTGAGGTATCTTCAACTGTTTTTTGAGGGCTGCAATGTCATCATTCTTCTTTTTGATTAATTGTTCAGTGGCCTTGATGTATTTGGGATCATGTCCCAATTCTATTATCAAGTCTTCCAAAGACTTGATTCTGGTGTCTTTGGCCTGTGAGGAGGCCTTTTCTAACTGATATTGGGCTGAGATGTTATTTAATGAATTCTGCAACTGATAGCAACCTGTAGGGGTGCAGTGAATCATTTCTCCAGCCTGCTTGTGAAATTCAATTTGGTCAATGGGATGAATATCCCTTGCCAATACTTCAAAGTATATCTTCTTGAAATCTGTTGATGTTCTTGGTTGTTGTACAATTGGCTTTATGAAGGACAGTTGCATCTTTCCTTCCTTTTTGTTAAAAGATGACATCAACCTAGTTTGATTAGTGGGTGTAAGTTTGAGATACTGTGCATACAATTATGCTTTCAATTTTTCATTTTTCATTTTGATTTCTTTGAACCTGTCCTTAATGTCCCTATCTTTATTAGCAGGCTTATTGAATGAGGAGACTTCTACACTGAGCTACCTTTCCAAAATTTGAGTTTTTGATGTAGATGGTTCCTGTGTTCCTTCAAATGGAGTTGTGCCTTTGCTCATGTCTAAATCAGCATTAGTTATTTCTACCGAGCCTTCAGTGTCTTACTGTTCTGAAACAGGATTGAGCCTAGGCCTTTTGCTTTGGCTAGCTTCTTACTGTACATTGGAAGTGTCCATACCTGAGGTGGAGGCTTCCTCTCTATGCCTTTTGGGATTCTTTTCCTCATTCTGAGGAGTCTGTAAAAAAGGAAGAGTAGTCATGGTTCCTTCTTGCTCTGGTACCTGCGGGAATGAGCTTTCATCAAGCTGTTTCTCTAGATCAATTAAGGTATTCTCAACATCTACCTTTGTACTATCCCTGTTTATGAGAGTGTTTTCCAACCACTCAAATTGATTGGCATATCTTTATATTTTTGGTATGGGGTGATGAATGTAAGGTCCCAATTTGACCTTTTGTCTTAGCTTGGTTATAAACCCTTGAGGGTCATACCTCCACATGAAAATGCTCTGAAACTTCATTTTTTGTAGAATTTGATCTTCTTCCTCTCCCGCCTCTCTAGAATTGAAAATAAAAGGGCCTAGCTGATTTTTGACCTTGAACTGAGTCCTTTTCTTGGCCGAGACAAAGTTGACATTATCAGAGTTCATTATCAGCCTATAATATTCTAGAGCAAATAACCTCATGAGGAGGCATTTGGGCAGTTTGTATAGGGCAAGCTGGCAATCATAGATTCTTATTTTGGTGTGGTTTTGGTAAAGGTACCATTCTCCCACATTAATTTGTTTGGACAATTGAAGGACTCTTTTGATTTCATGGATTATTCTGGGTGGAGGGCTTCCTGTCAGCATGGTCATGACTGGATGGAAAAAAGAGTCAATGAAGTCTGTATAGGGGTATGGTGATGAATACCTATGGAAAAGTGGTGTCCAATATATAACAGACCTGGGTTGGCCTTTAGTATCCAACTTCTGGACGGTGAAGGGAAATCTGTTTGATTGATAATATAAAAAAATGTGGTAAAGTACATATGAGTACTTGAATACTCTTTCATTGTGCATTTTGGTAAATAGTTCATGCATCCTTTCAGCTATGAACTGGGTATAATTGTACAAAGTAGCAAGAGGCTTTCCTGGGGTGAAAATGGACATGAAGGATAGGATGAGATCATCAACAAATTCATCTGTGGTATAGCCCAGGAATACATGATATCATGGTTACAATTTACTTGCCCCTTTCAGAGAAAATGGCAGAAAAATATGGAGGGGCATCTTTAGGAATGTGCTTCTCTTCTACAATGAAAGTTTGGAATACTTGGGCCAGTCTTGATAGACTCAATTTGGTGTACTAGTCTAACAAATACCCAATGGAGAGTGGGGTCAGGGTTGGACCTGATTGGACTTGCAACATCTCATTGATTGACTCAGCTATAATAGTGAAAGAGCAGTTAAGGGTTCTCTAACCCGGATAATCAATGAGGAAGGAAGGGGTAATCAAGATCAAAGGGAAATTAAGAATCCTTTAACCTGGATTATGATTGTTCAATCTAAACCAAAGAGACATTAAGGATTCTTTAATTTAAATATCAAAGGAAAACATTCAAATGCATAACTGCTAAGATAGAGTGTAATTAAACATGTTCTGAAATATTATTCTAGTTATAACATTTAGATTGAGAAAACATTTAAGATTATCAATAACTTTAAGAAAAATGACAATAGCACATGAAAATACTTGTCTGAAATTTGCTCAACACATGAATCCTTTGAAATGTCTGGTTCAACAAATGAATAAATAACCCTCTGGGTCTTCTGATAAAAAAGTCTATAGAAATGTCTAATAGAATCCACCCTACATACTTCGAATTGTGAAGTACTTATACAAAGTTTATTCCAAAATATGTCAAACTAATTTGAGATTTATTCTAGGAAATAAAAACATCTTCTTGCAAGAATATAGAGACAGCTATTGAACTGTTTCATGTTGTCCCTTTTATTTTGGTTGTGCTAGTTGTTATGCTTTGATTTTTAGCCCTTTATGCTCCTTTGTTGTTTGATCTTTCACGCTGGATGCTTCATTTACTTTAGCCTTTGATCTGATACACTTTGACTCTGCTGATCTGTCTTCATCCTTTTACCATGCTGTTTTACTTTTACTATACATTAACTTTTTTACTGCATATTCCTATAGTAAATCAGTTAATTTTTCCCATGTTTTATCATCAAGTAATTGGATTTTTAGCATCCTCCTATATATCTCATCTGCCTTTATGTATTTAGAAAAAGTAGGCTTATTGATAAACATGTGTTTTACCTCATGCTGGAGGTAAAACAAGTTTTCAAATGTTTGGTAGAGTACTTTTCCTGTTGGCAATGATTTTATTGATGATGTATTCACCTGATCCTTTGCTACCTCTTTGATTTTCCTGTTGTAATCCTCCTGTGTCATGAGCTTGTCATTTATCACTAAGGGATTGGGTAATCCCTTCTCTCTCAAAATTTGGAACTTAGTCATAAGTCTGTCAATGGATATTTGCATATTCTGACACTTATCATCCAAGTTTTGCATCAAGTTCCTCTTGGAGAGAACCTTTCTGACCTCCAAAATTGTCTCTGTTATGTCCTCTATTTCCAATTCCTGAAACTCATACTTATTCTTGTTGTTAAGGAACTGGATGATTCTGGCAACCTCTTCCGAGAATTTCTCCTAATTCTTCTTTTAATTTCTATGGCCTTTGTAGCCATCTTTATTAAATCTATCTACTAAAAAATCACCTGAATAGATGGCCGAATATCATGGACAGAGTCAATGATATTGGCCCATAGTAGTTCTTTAGCATTCCCAAGGGGTTCTTTTTGTGTTAGGCCCTTTTCCATGGCTTTCAATCTCTCACTCATCCTCGTGACCTTTTTCACTTCTTCTTTATGCATGATTTTGGCAAGCTTGTAATCAGTTTCCAAGCTTGTCACTTTCTCTTTGAGCTTATTCATCTCTATTATTTGTATGGACATTTCTTCCATAGCCTTAACCAATTTTGATTCTTCTTCACATGATGTATCTGTTGCTGATGTAGATGCTGTAGAAACCAGTTGTGTTGTGGCCACTGGAGATGTGGGAGCCAATGAGGCTGCCAATGTGGAAGGAACATCCATGGTAACTATTGGGATGACATTCACTGAGTAGTGCCAAGATCAGTTTTCTTTAATTGGATTAAGTTGTCCAATTCCATTTTTGTCTCCCTCAACTGATCATTTAGTTTAAGGACTAAGTCCATCAACTCTTCATGCCTTGTTTGCTTCTCTAAGACTTCCTATGTCCAGGGGTGTTGTAGTTGATGTATCTTCAATTGTTTTTTGAGGGCTGCAATGTCATCATTCTTCTTTTTGATTAGTTGTTCAGTGGCCTTGATGTATTTGGTATCATGTCCTAATTCTATTATCAAGTCTTCCAAAGACTCGATTCTGGTGTCTTTGTCCTGTGAGGAGGCCTTTTCCAACTGATATCAGGCTGAGATGTTATTCAATGAATTTTGCAACTAACGAGTAGCTATGGCTTTTCATGTAAGGGTGGAGTAAATCATTTCTCCAGCCTGCTTATGAAATTCAATTTGGTCAATGGGATGAATATCCTTTGCCAATACTTCAAAGTCTATCTTCTTGAAATATGCTGATGTTCTTGATTGTTGTACAGTTGGCTTTATGAAGGACATTTGCATCTTTCCTTCCTTTATGTCAAAAGCTGACATCAACCTAGTTTGATTAGTGGGCGTAAGTTTGAGATATTGTGCATAGGCTTGTGCTTTCAATTTCTCATTTCTCATTTTTATTTCTTTGAACCTGTCCTTAATGTCCCTATCTTTATCAATAGGATTTTTGAATGAGGATACTTCTACATTGAGTTGCCTTTCCAAAATTTGAGTTTTTGATGTAAATGGTTCCTGTGTTTCTCAAGATGGAGTCGTGCCTTTGGTCATGTCTAACTTAGCATCAGTTATTTCTACTAAGCCTTTTGTGTCTTCTTGTTCTGAAACAAGATTGAGCCTAGGCCTTTTGCTCTGGCTAGCTTCATACTGTACATTGGAAGTGTCCATACCTGAGTTGGAGGCTTCCTCTCTATTCCTTTTGGGATTCTTTTCCTCATTCTGAGGAGTCTGTAAAACAGGAAGAGTAGTCATGGTTCCTTCTTGCTCTGGTACCTGCAGGAATGAGCTTTCATCAAGCTATTTCTCTAGATCAATTAAGGTATTCTCAACATCTACCTTTGTACTATCCCTGTCTATGAGAGTGTTTTCCAACCACTCAAATTGATTGGCATATCTTTCTATTTCTGGTATGGGGTGATGAATGTAAGGTCCCAATTTGAACTTTTGTCTTAGTTTGGTTATAAACCCTTGAGGGTCATACCTCCACATGAAACTGCTCTGAAACTTCATTTGTTTTGGAATTTGATCTGCTTCCTCTCCTGCCTCTCTAGAATTGCAAATAAAAGGGGCTAATTGATTTTTGACCTTGAACTGAGTCCTTTTCTTGGGCGAGACAAAGTTGACGTTATCAGAGTTCATTATCTTCCTATAATATTCCAGAGAAAATAACCTCATGGGGAGGTATTTGGGCAGTTTGTATAGGGCAAGATGGCAACCATAGATTCTTATTTCAGTGTGGTTTTGGTAAAGGTACCAATCTCCCACCTTACTTTGTTTGGACAATTGGAGGACTCTTTTGATTTCTTGGCTTATTCTAGGTGGAGGTCTTCCTGTCACCATGGTCATGACTGGATGGACAAAAGAGTCAATGAAGTTTGTATAGGTGTATGGTGATGAATACATGTGGAAAAGTGGTGTCCAAAATATAACAGACCTGGGCTGGCATTTAGTATCCAACTTCTGGATGGTGAAGGGAAATCTGTATGATTGATAATACAAAAACATGTGGTAAAGTACATATGAGTACTTGAATACTCTTTCATTGTGCATTCTGGTAAATTGTTCATGCATCCTTTTAGCTATGAATAGGGTATAATAGTAGAAAGTAGAAGTAGGCTTTCTTGGGGTGAAAATGGACATGATGGCCAGGATGAGCTCATCAACAAATTCATCTGTGGTATAGCCCATAATACATGATATCATGGTTACAATTTGCTTGCCCCTTTTAGAGAAAATGGCAGAAACATATGGAGGGGCATCTTTAGGAATGTGCTACTCTTCTACAATGAAAGTTTGGAATATTTGGGCTAGTCTTGATGGACTCAATTTGGTGTACTAGTCTAACAAATCCCCAATGGAGAGTGGGGTCAGGTTTGGACCTGGTTGGACTTGCAACATCTCATTGATTGACTCAGCTGTAATAGTGAACAAGACCTTTTGGTTTGGGGACATTATAGCTCTCTGGTTGGGAATGTAACAAGCATGGCACATATGGACAATCTCAGGAAAGATATGTACTTGTGGAAACTGGTATTTGGGAAAATTGGAGTCCCAAAGGCCAATGTCATCAGTATGGTTTAGATATTTTTCTTTACTCAAAAAATGAATTTTGAGCAGGAGTGTATAAGCACTTGTGTCTTTAATTTGAAAATCCTTGTTCGCCAGGGGAAGGTGGTCAAGGTCCAAATGGGGGGTTGTGATAGGTCTAGCATCCATGGCGATAGGGGCAGCCATAATTCAGTTCTTGTGGATTTTAATTTTGACAATATAGGTTTATATCAGAGGTTTTGAAGGAAAATTGGAAGATTTCATAAGGGTTTGGGCACACAATTTAATTTTAAAGTAATTTCTCTGCAAATACCTAGAATCTGGGTGAATTATCTTCAAATTGGTGTTCTTGGCAACTAGAGAAGGTTGAATGGGCTCTGGTATGGACTAATAGCTTGATTGGGGTCTTTGCAACTTCTTCAGGAGTGAAATTGAGGTCAATTGATGATTTCAGAGTTTGAAGGTGTCGCAATGGTTTGCAGAGGTTCACAAAGAAAATGAGTGAAAAAGGTGAAATAGGGCTTCTCAGCCTTTTTATTGAACAACGATCACTTTTTCGTGGGTAAATTACAAATGAACAGTGGGTGGCTTTTCGGGTTGGGCAGGGAGGTGGTTTCCCATGCCATCACATCGCTTTTATGGAGGAGGTGGTATTTTGGCGAGGTCACCCAATCTATGTTAGCGCTTGACACATAGTAGATGGGGGACCAGGCAAAACCACTTTATCAGGCGGGTAAAGGTAGGACATCGAGTGAACCTGATATGGTTATGGACCGTTGGATTTGGGCGCTGACGATCGAATGACAATCGGGTGACAGATGTGCATAGATGAAATGGGAAAAGTTTTTTGGGGGGGATTTAATCCATGGTGGTTTGGGATTATTTATGAGTTAAATATGGGATTAACTGGTCGGACAAGGTTTAATGACAAGATTATCTTAACTTTACCGAAGATTGGTGAGTTAAGAGGGTTTTGTTAGGGGTATGGGATAAAGTATAGATTATAGCTAAACTAAGGGTTGGGGTATTAAATACGGGATTTACTTATATATGGGAAAAGGTATATGAGGAGCTATAACATTATGTTAAAAATTAATATGAAATGAAATGAGCGGAATGAACATACCACCAAGCATAATGTAATTTTTGTTCATTTTCTTCACATACACTTATACTTAGGATAAAATCTTTTGTGGGTATTTTGAATGAAATGGAATTTAACATGGGGTTGTTTACTTTTCATAGGAAAATGGAGTTTAACCTTAGGAAAAGGGGTTTTATTAGGGTAATGAAGGAAAATGACTTTTATGAAGGGAATTCTAACACTTGATGTCCCTAAGTCATTAATCCAAGGGTCCAGTCCCACCAAAAGTCAGAGAAATTCTCTGAGCCTTTATGACTTGAAGGATTTTTAGTACTAGAACATACTTGTAGATGGGGAAATTAGTAAGTATAGGGATGAAATGAATGAAGGGGAGTTAATTAAATCAACTTGTAAACCATTGCTTTTGCTTTCTTAACTGCTCATGCACATTGAAAGATATGATTAAGCATGATAAATGTGTTTTTATCCAATCAACTTTATACTTCAACAACCTTTCTTCTACCTATCCATTACTTACCCTAACATTTTTTCTTCATTTATTTGGGTGCATTTATGCTAGCAGACCCTTATCATTCATTTTTCTTTTGAACAGTAAACTATCTAATTCTAACCTTATATCTTCCAAGGGCTCAGGTTAAGCTGATGAGCTCCTTTTATTTTCTCTACCTATCTAATGATCTGCCAAGATTAAACTGTTTGGTTAGAGTTTATTCTCTAACTATAAACATAAAATTCTAAGCATGAAATAGTCAAGATTAAGCAGTTTGACTACCATGGGTTGTGGCATGTATGACAAGCTGCACACAACCATTACTTAAGACAGTAAAACAATAAAATAGTAGTGGAACTTAGACTTGCACGCTTTCATGATCTGTTTTTGTGTTTGGGGTTCATATATTTTCATTGTTTGATCTTTTCTTATTCTTCTTGTCGTTTGATATTTATTTTAGGACATATCCTCTTTACATTTTTTTTAATTTTTAATATGGAAAACATTTGCAAAAAGCAAAGGTATGTACAATATTACAAGGCTTAACCTTAGCCAATTCAAAATTATGAATCCTATCACTATAGGACTCTAACAAAAGACATGATGGAAGGGACATGTAACCATGGTATGATGTTGATTGGCTCGTATTCGCTATGGAGGCCCCATCAAGCCACATCATTTTGGAGGTTACTCCCCAGGAGTTTCTGTTATGATGCATATATAAATGTCTAGGCTCACAAAGCATCGTGACACGGTGGCATGTGAGCTAACACTGACAAGTCATCCCAACTGTTATGTAAATGGTTAGTGTATGCGGTGTGTGGTCCCACTAGGATATGTTACCCTAAAGGATAGTCCCTGATGATCTCAAAAGCAACTCAAGTTTATATCTCCAAGGTGATTCAATGCTTGGAAATGGTGGCAACAGTGAGGCAAGGCCCAATTATGCAAGGTGGAAGGGCCACGTATTCCTAGAAGGCTCCATATTGGGACATTAATAGAGGAGGAAACCAATAGGACACATAAACCTAGAGGTCTTACCCTGAATATTTTCAAAGGTGCACCAATGCAAAATCGTTGGGATAAAATATATGGGGGACATTGAAGTTGTTTCCATTTGATGGTTCTGTCAATCACTAGTAAAAATGGGGCCAAAATGCGATGGCTATTCATCGGATATTTGACATATCGTCGTCATCTATCTGACACATTGGAGCCAAGAAACTTATTGTTGGCATTGTTTCAAAAATTGGACACCTTATTAAGTGTCAGATATTCGACAAGCTGACATCGAATAGCCGACTGTAAAAATAGCCGAAAATGTAATTAAAATTTTGACGTTTTGAGGTTGGTTTTGTGATGCCCACACGGGTCAGATAGGTGACGGGGAAAACATCAGTTTTGATGCCCACATTCATCAGATAAGTGACAAGAAAACATAGAATATCCTCCATCTTCGATTCAAAATGACAATTCTTTAACATCGAATATTTGATGCCTTATCACTCTAGTCCGACAAGACCTAATGGTTCGTTTTGTTAGTATGGGGTAGCAAGTTCGAAGGTTAAGTGTCGAATAATTGACGTGAAAATAAGTTTGTGCGATGGGAGTGTTATAGCTCTGCCACCCTATAGATGTGACACTTTGCAGGTAGATATTCAACGACTTATTAATATAGTTCAATGGGAGTGCCTGACAGTCTGTTGAAGTTCCATGATCTTGCATCTAGGTTATAATCTTAAAATATCTGACGCTACCAAACCAAGAATCTCAATACGAACTACTTTGCACAACAAAAAATATAAAGCAGTAAATCAAATATGCACAAGTATACACAATTTTCAACAAATATTGTACAATAATGTATAACCCAATCTTCGTTATTTTAAACCATTATAAATAATACAACATTTTATAGAATACAAGATACAATGACAAACTTCAATGCAGCTTCTATGTCGTATCTTTTCCCACCGGTCCTTCACTCCCGTATTGCTCACTAGTTGCCCATTAGTCCTTCAAAGGACAACTCATCGAGACTCTAGGAGGGCTGCCACCTAACACTTCTGCAAGTCACTTTCGCTGCATGTACACGAGCTCATCAATCTGCTCTCTAGGTTGGAAAATTCCTGAGCTCCAATCTACCAATCTAGCAGTCACTTTCATCCATCAAAGTGCTACTAATTAAGCTCAAACTTCACCCAACCTTTAGCTCTCTTCATCATGTCAAGATAGCTAGTCTAGGGCTACTTTGGACATCCACACGCTACCCTCCAACAGTCCAAAAATGCCCAATCCTTCACTATGAAATCTTCTTCCAATTGAAGCCTTCTTTCCACCCAAATCAACTTCAATTCATGGGCTACTCAATAATCTGATCCAAATGTGGTCAACATATTGACCCAACACAAAACAACCTTACATCCAAATCTTTTGTCCCACACTGCTCTTGAGTGTACCTAGTTAGGGTACTTTAGCACACTGCAACAACCCTCAAACATTCCCTGAATAATCCCTAAACATCCTTCAATCCCTCTGGCCTACCTTATTGTTATCCCTCTGCTTCCATGTTGGAGATTAGGGCACAATATAGCCCCAAAACAGACCCACGCAAGTGATTTTCTATGGTGGTATGGCTTGCAACCTACCACAAGACCTACTTGTAACTTACGTTCTCCCCAAATAGTTTTTTTTTCCCACAGTTCATGCCCCAACAAACCTTCAAACAAGACTCCCTAGCCTCGACCCTCCAGCAAGGCACTTCGACCCTCTCTCCAGTGACTTGGTGCTCCTGAAATGGCTTCAAAACTGCCCTTCAACCTTTGCTGGTCTGTCCCTCCTTACTACGACCAAAACAAAGAATGTTCTCCTCCAACATGCTTGTTTCTTGTGATTTTGTTTCACAAATTGGATGCCTAAATTGACTCCTCCTCACCTCTTATTTAAACACATAATAGGGATCCTCCAAAAATTCATACTTTGGGCTTGTAAAAATTTCACAAGGCTAAATAACATTAAGCTGACTTTGACACTTCTTGTGCAAACCCACACTTTGACTTCAAAAATTTATAACTTCATTTCTAGAGCTCCAATTTGAGTGATCTTAGAAGCATTGGAATCGACATACCAAGCTCTATCACCTCAAATTTTCTCATGTTCAAATTCTTCATGGTTTTGGCTTTATGGGTACAAAACCCCATGCTTGAGTTCCAAGCCCACAAGTGACTCTTGTGGTGCTTTTCCCTCCAAACCCCAAACCCTAGGGCTTGGAGTACCTCCCAAGCTACTAAAGAAATAAGCACTCTCTCTTAATGAGGGATTTACTTCCAAGACTAGGAACTCATCATCATCATCACTACTCACAACACTTACCCAACTCTTAGTGCTCACAATTGTAGCAATCCTTGTTTTGTGAAATACGCCTCTCTTAGAAGTTTCACCATCACTACTGGAAGAACCTTGCTTCTTCTTCTTTTCCTGTATCGCTTTCTAATCCTTCCATGATTCCTTCTTGGCAGTTGCAGGAACACCTTTGCTTCCCACTGACCACACACTCTTCTTGGATTGAAAAGTCTTTCTATGAACCTGCAAGCTCCCTGTCGAACTCAACTTCCTATGACTCTATGGAACTTGGAACTTCTTCTCAGGAACCTGTACCTGCTCCTATGAAGCCTACACGTGCACCTACTTCTCATGAACCTTCACCTGATCCACTCACTTCTCATTATCCATAGGTTTTCCCATCAGCCTATATAAACCATGCTCTCTAACTCCAATCACATTACTAATGGAGCTATAGCTTCTAGGCCTAAGTCTCCTCTTCCCATCCTTGAACAAGACCTTAAAACCATTCTTCTCTATCATTGAGACATAAATCACGCTATAACTAAGTCTTGGTATAAACAATACATATTGGACCCACATCACTCGTCCTATCTCCATCCTGAATGGGACAACTCCCGATCCTCGGATCTCCTTCTGAGTCTTGTCTCCCAATACCATGTGAAACTTTGAGTCTGATTTAGATAGAGTCTCAAAAACCTCCTATGACCTTGTCATATGTTTCATTGCACCACTATCCGCGTACCATATGTCCTCATCGATAGTACCCTGCGAGAAATGAGAGATCATGATAAATTCCTCCTCCTCTTATCTCCTGGTAAGATCATCTATCTCAACAGAAGTGGCAACACTATCGACCTACTTTCCTTTCTTCTTCTCATCATCTCCCTTCTTCTTCATTAGAAATCTCAACGAGAAATGACCCATCTCGCCACAGTTGAAACACTTGAATTTACTTAGGTCCTTCTTCTTCTTACCCTTCATTCGTGCTGCAAGTGACATGTCATCCTCTGAAGCCCTCTTCTTTGGATGAAGATCCTCGTCTCACAAATCCTCCTAAATGAAGTCGTCCCACAAACTATTCTAGTCTCAAAACTTCTCTCTAGAAACAATCCCTTTGATGAAGGGCTTCCTTTCCTAGGTGAACCCTTTCAAATCAATCCTCACCATATCTCCATCTGAAATAGTCACATCGATGACAACAATCTCATTGTTGACCTGAGACAATCTTGTCAGATATGAAGTCACTCCTTCACCATTTATCATCTTGGTAGACTTCAACTTATCCTCCAATACCAATACCTAGTTTTTTTTCTTATTCTGGAACAAATTCTGAAAAGCCATCCACATCTCATGTGGGGTGATCTTCCTGGACAAATGAGGTATTAGGGCATCCTTCACACCATCTAGGATGACAACTCTCACCCTCGTATCCAAATCTTCGTACACTTCCAGCTCCTTCAGGTTAGTTGGCTTCTTAATGGCTTTCTCGGAGAAGTCTCAGATCCTGTTGACCTGCAAGACCAACTTGATCCTTTCCTTACATGGACTATAGTTAGAAAACCCATCCAACCTATCCTCATACTAGATACCCACCTGCAACATTGACATTGTCACCTACAATGTGACCAACTCCCTCTTAAGCTATACTTTGTTGTGCAGAACTCTGATTCAATAACTTCTGATGGAGCTCAAACACCCTCTGATACCATGTTGAATTTCCATGATCTTGGGTCTAGGTTAGAATATTGAAATCTATGATGCTAACAAACCAAGAATCTCAACAAGAACTACTTTGCACAATGGAAAATATAAAGCAGTAAATCACATATGCACAAGTATATACAATTTTTAACAAATATTGTACAATAATGTACAACCCAACCTCGTTATATTAAACCAATCTGAATATACAACAATCTATGGAATACAAGATACAATGACAAACTTTGTTGCAACTTCTATGTTGTATCGTATCCTACTGGTCCTTCACTCCCATACTGGTCACCAGCTGCCCCTTAGTCCTTCAAAGGAAAAATCATCGAGACTCTAGGAGGGATGCCACCTAATACTGCTACAAGTCACTTATGTTGCATGTACACCGGCTCATCAATCTACTCTCTAGGTTGGCTAATTCCCGAGCTCTAATCTACCAATCTAGCAATCACTTTTGTCCATCAAAGTGCTACTCATTAGGCTCAAAATTCATCCAACCTTCATCTCTCTTCGTCATGTCAAGATAGCTAGTCTAGGGCTACTTTGGACATCCACATGATGCCCTACAACAATCCAAAGATGCCCAATCCTTCACTGTGAAATCTGTGCCCAATTGAATTCTTCTTTCCACCCAAGTCAACTTCAATTCATGGCTTCCACTGGTTGCACAAAAATCTCATCCAAATCTGGTCAACATATTTACCCAGCACACAACAACCTTACCTCCAAATCAGTTGTCCCACGGTGCCCTTAACTGTTCTTAGTTAGGGTACTTTAGCACACTGCAACAACCCTCGAACAATCCCTGAACAATCCTCAAATAACCTTCAACCCCTATGACCTACCTTAATGTGATCCCTTTGCTTCCACACTGGATATTAGGGCACAATATAACCCAAAAATAAACCCAATCAGGTGCTTTTCTGTGGTGGTATGGCTTGTAGCCTACCACATAGCCTACCTATAACTTACATTCTCCCCAAACAGAGTTTTCTGCCCACAGTTGATGCCCCAACAAACCTTCAAACAAGTATCCCTAGCCTCGACCCTCCAACAAGGCACTTCTGCCCTCTCTCTAGCAACTCGATGCTCCTTAAATGGCTTCAAAACTACCTTTCAAGATTCGCTAGTTTGTCCCTCCTTACTGCAGCCAAAACAAATGATGTCCTCCTCCAACGAGCTTGTTTCTTGTGTTTGTGTTGCATAAATTAGATGCCTAAATGATTCCTCCTCACCTCTTATTTATACACATAAGAGGGATCCTACAAAACGTCATACCTGGGGCTTTTACAACTATTACAAGGCTAAATAACTTTAAGCCAACCTCAACACTTCTTGTGTAAACCCACACTTTGACTTCAAAAATTCATAAATTCATTTCTAGGTTAATTAATCATGTTAGAGCATCTAAAATGATTTGTTTGCTTTAAATTTTTTGGATGACCAATGTGATGAACAATTTGAAAATAGGTGCTTAAACTTTAACAATTTCCAAATAAAGTGAAAGGGTTGTTTATTTGCTGCAAATTGTTAATTGATTTTAATTGAATGGATAACAAAGATTAAAGAACTACAACTTACTAAATATTCAAACTGAATATTTAATTAATTATAAGGCAGAGTGCGGGTAAACAATGTTTACCTGCTCAACAAAATGTATTTAATCTAATGCAGATGGGTGTGACAATTTATAAATATAGAGGAGTTTATAATAACAAATAGTTTTATAAACTAATCTCTAATTATTGTTTATCACTTCACAGGGGATTTAATATGGACTGATATTCAATTTGATTTTACCCAATTTTTTGCATAAATACTTAAATACACGAATAAGAACATAATGAAATGAACACATAAGAAAAAATCACTAGGAGACAAACTATTTGAGGCAAATCCAGAACCCTTTCAGTAATTTGAAGCAAATCTTCAACATAGTTACAATTCTTCTTTGAAATCTCATCCAAGGGTTCAACCCATAATAACTCGAAGGAATAATTATTTATACAAAATGAAAGATATTCTAGACAATAGTACAAAAAGGCTAATTAGTTACTAAAACAACGACTAAAATTTGCATATAAATGACTCTTTTTCAGTCGGTGACCAGTAGTAGCTAATTTACAGTATCTTATAACACGACCAACTTTTAGTCGTTTTTAGCTTAGTCATTAATTGATTGTCTCAATTTTATCATCTAATAGTATATTTAGTCATTAATTTAGTTATTGATTTAGTCATTAATTGCCACAATTAATGACCAAATATACAACAAAATATATTACTATATGATCATCTGAGAAAACCAATTAATGACCAAAAAAATATGACCAAAATGTTGGTCGTGTTATAAGATACTATTAATTAGCTACTAATAGTCATAAATATGCAAATTTTAGTTGTCGTTTGAAACCAATTAATGACCAAAGAAATATGACTAAAGTTTTGTCGTGTTATAAGATATTGTAGATTAGCTACTAGTAGTCATATATATGCAAAATTTAGTTGTCATTTGTAATGAAAAATTAATCATTTATAGTAGTCATTTATATTTTTTCGGTAGTTTCATATTCATTATATAAACAACTAATTTAGTAGTTTATATTCATTTGATTTGTTTTCATTAATAATCATTATAAACTACTAATTTAGTCGTATATTCATTTTATTTGTGTTCATCATTAATCAATATAAACTACTAATTTAGTAGTTTTAAATTGATTTTATGTGTTCATTATTAATCAACATAGATTAATTAGTATGATTTTGCGACTAAATTAAAAAAACATCATACAATGTGAATTGGTTCATCTAATATGAAAATTCAAAATTACATATGTTAGTTAAAATACTAAACAATATCAAGTGCAACTATAAATAATTTCAACCATAGAAATTATATTATATGAAATGTTGAGTATTACAATATGAGTTTCCAACTTAACATTAGCTGGACTACAATTTACACATGAAATGTTGCTTCATCACTATAAAACATTATCACTGTGTGTCAAGTCATTGCAGGTGAATTCACCAACTATGAAGACTTGAACATCAGTCTCTATGTGTGTGTCTTATGCGGGATATTGGCTTTAAGGGTACCACTAGACCGATTCTCTTCTCTCTCTTTTTTCATTTGTCGCTCCGGTGTCAGTGTTCTCCTCTTTCTTCAAATCCTGCTTCTTACCATCAATACTGAGTTCCTTTTCTGAAAATAAAAGAACCTAGAATGAAGAGTGTAAGACATGAAAGACGATGCACAATAGAATATAAATGAAAGTAGACTATAAAGGATTTATATTACATATACCTCAACATCAACAATGTTAAAGCCATTCTTCCCCATAAGAGCAAGAAACTCGAACAAGTTTTCTTCAGTTGAGCGATAATGGCCACTATATGGCCAAATGACCTGTATAAACAAATTAAAGTCACCATAGAAAAGAACACCTTAGTAACTTAGTATTCAACCTTCAGGGAAAGCTTAGGCACAATAATGCCAACAAAGTTACATGCTAGAAAGCTCAAACTGTAAATAACTTGTTAAAACTAATAATTTGAGGTGTGATGTCTAATCCTTGTCATTTTATTCACAACAACAATTTGTTGTCTAATGCATGAACTTGGTCAAGTATATAAACAACATGTTCTCAAATAACAACATGAAAGTAAACTTTTCTAATAATCATGAAAATATTTCAATACAAAACAGTTAAAAGGATTTCAATCAATATCATGTAATATTAATTTCATCTTCAAGATTTGGTTGTTGTTTAAACAGACATAATACCAATTACTTTCAATTTCATAGTTAAAATACAAAAAAAAAAAAAAAAAAACGTTCAAAATACAATCAAACAATAAAGAGAGGATATCATGGAATGGACATTGCAATTATAAAAAAATTGTTTACCTGTCCATCGATATCTTATCACACATTCCTAAAACATTTTCTTGCCCAAAATAACCATGAGGTGAAAGAATCACAACATTAAAAACCATAAGAATACTTACTAGAAACATTTCCAAAGTCGACGGCTGAAGTGCCTGAAGGATCTCCAACAACAAATGAATCATATCCAATACATGATCTCTATATTGTCTCCCCATCCTTTTTCCGATCACATTTCATGTAACCTGTCCACACTAGAGTCAAGTAACAATCACATGAAGGAATTGAAATTTGTTTTTATCTTTTATATGTATAAACTTTGAATATAATTTGTTTTGGTAACATATTAATTTGTATTTAAAGCCTTCCTGTCATGAGAATGTATCAATCAAGTAGAACATCAGAAAAATTGACCTCAATGAGGTCCTCTAACAATTTCTACAATATCAATATTTGTCTTGTTGTGATATCTTGGATAGAAAAAAGAACATATCTGCAAACGAAAAAGCCATATATTACTTATGTTCAAACTATGTATATGGTGTATTCTTAGGTAACTTTTTAAGATGTCCCTCTACCTTTACCAAAGCGGATTGTAGCTTGGTTAAACTCTTTATCCTTTCATTCAACATCAATTTCTGCAAGATAAATGTCACACATTATTCTTTCCCATTTCTCAACATGATAGATATGATAAATTTAAATTCACATAAAAGTAAGAGAAAACCATTTTCTAACCAAAACAAATAAACAAACAATGCCTCTAATAAAACTTCACACCTCAGAAATTACTCTGCCACGTGCTCAGACTAAACGTGATATTATTTGAATCATATTTAGGTCATATTTAATGGGATATTCATATTTTAACCATGATTTCAATTTGGTGCCAACAGAAATATATAAATCCAGGTTATTATCAGTGAACTTCAAGTATAATTCAAAAAAATAATGTCATTATAAGGTATGGAGAGAGAAACATCTTCATAACTAGGATTCTCTATTTTAGTTTGGTTTGAGTTGAGTTGGTATTTGAATATATAGTTTTCTCTAAAGAAGTGAAATAGAAAGATGAGAATCAAAATAACCCTGTGAATTTTTAATTAATTCATATTATATATCTCTAAAATAGCGAGGTCATCCTTCTTTGCTATTTGATAGAGATTTATTGGCATAGAATAATAATGAATTAACTATCAAACACAATGATGCAATATATTAACCAAGGAAAGAAAAATGACATGGCTTTGGTATTTGTGTGCTCGAAGGAAATCCAACAATGGTTGTGTTCTTTCTTTATCATGAAATAATATTGAAGACAAATGTTGGTTCAGAAATTGAACTCCGTTACCAATAGGAGATGGTCGTGTTGGGTAAGGAAAGGATGAATTGAAGGGCTCAAGGTCTAGCTCCAATACATAGTTATCCTTGTCACTACAAAATACAAAGTTTTCATCATTTGCTTATCCAGGTAAAAATAAAGTGAGTTTGTATTTGTGCACTTGTGATAGTATATGAAAAAGAGAGCACTAGTGGAAATCAAAGTGTGTTGTCCCATCATTCAACCTAACAGAAAAATTATATATTCAGTTGTTGACTACAGTGGAAATCAAATGTAAAACCCACTCAACTTGATCTTTACATGACATAGTCGTAATGAACTAGTACAATAGAAGCATGCTAACTCATAAAAAAGAGATGATAAAAAAGAATAATGGACATTATTTCCTGCCACATAATTGGCATGATTAAAATTTCCATAGAATTCATCCAAAAAATTAGAATAACTTATGGCAAAAGAACATATCATTAGTGTTTTGTACCCTCTTTAACACATGTAGCCTAGGGAAGTAGAGGAGGTCAAATGTAGCAGGATTCCAATTTTGTGGGATATAAAAAATAGAAATGTGGAAAAACACGCCTGCCAATTCATGAAATATCACTCTAAATAATAGAACATGTTGAGGATAGTAATGATGAAAATAGATGATGTATTAAGATCAAGCCCCTTATTGGTCATCAATTAGCAAGGTGGCTAGTAATTTTTACTCGTAAAATAAATAATATCATAATTAGTGTAATGACTATGTGGATCTTTTTGTAAAAAAATTTTACATTTATATTATAGCGTCCTTGCAGGAGAGAGTGATGAAAGTTCTCTAGGTTTGGTCAGACTGGTTTCTCCTTTCATATGCTTATGTGAATGGACGGAGAGCTACCTTTCTTCAATTTGGAAATTCAGGTGTCCCTCCCTTTCATTCAATATGTGGAGATGCCCCACCATTGAAGGACCTTGATAGTCATGAATCCAATATTACAGACATAAAAGATGGATCTGGTCCAAATCAAGATGTTTCTATGGTGATTGGAGAGGGAGAAACAACTCAAGAATTGTTTAGTATTCCTCTTGTGGAGCTTGAAAGATAGTGTAGGAAAAATGGTCTATCTATTTGTGGTGGTAGGAGGTAATATTTTTCCAATTTCTTAGCTTAGAAGAAGAAGAGAAGCATAAGAACCAAGATCAAGACGAGGATTTCAGGCATGGGTATAAGTTTGCAATCGGAGGGAAGCATGCAAGAGAAACCGATGCTTATATACAATTGGGAGGGGGAAGGTGGAGCACGGGTGAAGAAAGAAAATCCATACTTTATGATTATAAGGACTATATATCATTATCATCATCTAGGAAAAATGTTTAGTAAGAATCATATTTACGGTCACGGGTTGAGGAATGTGAATTAGTGGATGCCTTTTGCAGTGGAACTTTACCAAAAAATGTTGGTGTCATGATGGTAGTGTCACGTGATGTGCCCCAAAAGTTCAAAATATTCTAGGCAATGTCAAGGAAAATTTCTTTCTCTACTTCTTAACTCATATTTCACCCCATCCACGTTTTGATATACCAATTATCAAGATCATAGAATGATCTTTTCTTTAATGAAGGAGTCCAAGGGCTAACAATTTAAGGATATGATCATTTTAAAAAAAAATGGACAGTGTTGTCTAACTTGCAAGGACTTGGGTGTCAAACTTACTCTCGAGCCAATGTTATTCACATGTCAAAATTTTGAGTATGACTTGGGGTTGAGTTTGAATGAGGGGATTTTGCTTAATACTGTTTAGTCAAGGAAAAGAACCAAATTCATAGTCCATTTGAATTATGATTCATGAAGCATAGTAATAGAGTTGGTGAGCTTAATAGGGCTCATCCTTGTCGTGATGTGTTACATTCGAATGGAATGAATGCATGAATTTCAAAAGGCTAAGATATGATATAAATCTTGGGAAATTTTGACCAAATAAATAAACCAAACCTGACACTTGAGATATGATATAAATCTTGGGAAATTTTGACCAAATACATAACCCAAACCTTAAACCTAGTAGTGTGAAATCCATTGTTTGATGTGTGGCTACCGAAGACAAATTTCTTAAATACTTTTAAAAATTAACATGCAAATAATTTATAAAAGCATGGAATTTTGTTGTCAATCAAATGTCAAACTGGATAACAATTAAAGAGATAACCTACAATGACAATCCAAAACTAACAAGACATATTGGAAAAATGTTCAAAACTCATTGGGAACATCCTAATCCTACAGGCTACTCATCTAAAGCAACCGAAGATGTTACCTTGCCTAGGAAACATGGAATGTTAATGATATAAACCAAGTAGTGTGAAATCCATTGTTTGATGTGTGGCTACCGAAGACAAATTTCTTAAATACTTTTAAAAATTAACATGCAAATAATTTATAAAAGCATGGAATTTTGTTGTCAATCAAATGTCAAACTGGATAACAATTAAAGAGATAACCTACAATGACAATCCAAAATTAACAAGACATATTGGACAAATGTTCAAAACTCATTGGGAACATCCTAATCCTACAGGCTACTCATCTAAAGCAACCGAAGATGTTACCTTGCCTAGGAAACATGGAATGTTAATGATATAAATGACAAAAAGATAAATAATTAAAATTGACTATTAGAACCAACGTAAACAACGAATGATAAACAAAATGAAAATGGGGCAAAATGTCGCATACCCACTCCATGAGATTGCCATCCACTTCCATACTCGATGTTGCCCAAGACTAAGCAGGTCATTCCACTGGTGTCCACATCCTCGTATCCACAGTAGAATTCATCCTCATATCCACATACAACCTGCATTGGTCATACCCTTTCGTAAAGAAAAAAATAAAAGAAAATGAAGCCCGAAAGCCTTTTTACTGGTCAATGGTTTAAATATTTTGAAGCGTGTATTTAAAAAGAAGATTCTCATACCAATATCCTTGCTTGCTTTGAAACTCTATTCAAATACATCACTTCCTCCAAAAACTTTACATATCGTGGATCGTCATAATTCAAGTCATCAATTAAATGAAGTTCTATCATCTCTAGAGCAGGGGTGCTCTGAAGAAAGCAACCTAATACACTGATTTCCCTATCATGAAATTCAGTTATGTCTACATAAACCTGTATATACGGAGATGAGAGAGTGGGGATCTGAGATGTTGAGGTATGGGATATTTTGAAAGTTCCTGCATTGCATTTCAAAACCAGAATAAGCCAACTCTGCACTCATTTACGAGGTAAAAGACATAAATATTCATTATGAACATCATGGAAAAAAACCATGGAAGAATTTTATGGTCTTTTCACATCTTATAGCAGGTAAAAAATTTTAATTTAGTTAGTGTAGATTTTCATTAAGGAATAGATATGAAACAAAGTCGTTACTTAGTTTTGTTTCATATCTATTGGATATACTGAATCTGCAAATAGGACATAATAATGAACCAAAACATAATAGTCAACCTAAGCTACATCAATATATGCTTTATATAATTTTTTTTTTCTGCTATACTTGACAACTAAGTAGCAAATGCAAACATTCTTAAACATTGAAACATGTTGTTCATTGCACATGTAAAAGAAAAGCATAAATTCTGTTTTTACCAAAATAAAGTTGTCACTCGTTAACAAACATTGGAGATTAGGAAGCCTCTCAAACAACAAATTGAGAAGACACATATTTCTTTAAGCAAAGGCACAACACATATGACCAGCTCCTTTAATGATTTAAAACACCCCATCATCTCAATCAGTATGTCCAAAAAGAAATTGTATGCATTATCAGGATATGAGTCCATTTCCAGTACGGTCAAATTACTTTCACATTGCATATTGAGTCTCAAGATAGAACATGAAATCTCTTGAAACATTATCCCATTCACTCTCAAATATCTTATCATGTATGCCCTTGCATACACATACAAGAAAACCTGCGTTTACAGTGTTTTATATTTTATCCACATACAACCTGCATTTACACTGGTTTCATTGTAAAGAGTTGAAAGTAATAGTAAAATCTAGACTTACATGGTTTTAGTTTGAAGCAATGTGATTGAAGAGGTTTTTTTCCATATCTAGTGGCTATTTGACGAAAATTCAGTGATTCCTCTACTAAGGACCACAAGCACAGGGAGTGCATAGAAAGTCGAGTACTGACGATCAAATATTCTTTATGGTTTGGCTAGTTGAGTGGGGCGTCTGATCAAATTGGATGAGCATACAGCTAAGATTCAAAAGGTGTCCTATCCAAGTGATTTTGAATGATATCCCTTGGAAGCTTCAACATAGTACTCAGTATCATCATACAAAGGACCACCCAAAAACAGACCATCTGATCCTGTCGAAGTTTGAAGAACCAAGTCACCCTTTTTCAGAAGACCATTGCTACTATCATTTTGAGAAATTATTTTAATGTCAACACCTGGGATTGCTGGCAACACTAACCCTAAATGTACTTTCCTAGGCACCCCACAAAAGAAGGAATAGCAGGTTGGCACCCATTAGTTTTAACAGCAACGTGCTAACTTCTTGGATAAAACAAGACCTTTTCAAAACTATTTTTCTCACTAGCATTCTTTTTATCTCTCAGAACAAAGACCATTTCATCTTCAAGATTGACCTATTGAGTGTACTGATATACAACAATGTTGCTTGATCCATTAGCACTTGAAACAAGTTTGACATTATTGATCATATCTATAAATGCACCCTCCTTTTGCCATATGTCTATAATAATGCTTCGAGAAAACATATTTTCTTTGGGATAAGAACTTGAAACAACATGTATTTCACCACTCAGTAGATATTTTTCACCAGTCAAATATATAGGCTTATTGTTCAATACATTGAATTATAATGAAGACATTCCAAAGAAAATGCACGAGTTCAAGAAATGAAGCATGTGCACACGAGAAGCTTCTAAGTATATTTGCTACCATCCTTTCTCAATCAACAAATTCATTGGTTCTTTGTAGACATAATACGCAACCAATAACCTTTTTGGATAAACACTATCTTTGAATGATCAATAGACATAATACGCAACCAATATCCTTTTTGGATAAACATTATCTCTGAATGATCAAAAACACCAACATTGACATCAATAACCTTTCTCTCCCAACACCCGTTATCATCCCAATCTAACAAATCAGATGAAGGTCCATGTTTTACCTCAAGACACAATGCACCAAGTAGGACTTTCTCAAATATGAAGTCACTTCTCTCATTTGTTAAACTTAAAGAGTTAAGCTTCTTTGAACCTAGAGTTCAACAGCCAGAGAAGTAAGTGATATAGAAACTGAGGAGTCACATCCTTCCTTTCATATCACCGATCCATGGATATCAACAAGGACCTTTATAAATTCAATGCCAAACATTGGTCTAGTTACTGTCACATCAATATGTGATGGTGAAAATTGAAGACCAGAATCACGTTCTGCTGTTGTGGTCAGTGGGGATATTCGATATTAACATGGTTGAACCTCGAAGCAGAAGTTTCCCATATCATCAATCCTCTTTAGTTGAGGCTTAACATTGTTTGGCCCATGTGTCAAGCCAACTTGATGCTTGCCATAATATCCATTTGTCACTAATTTTAGGGAACCACAAATATTATAATGTGTTGCTTCTATCTTTGGGATTGAAGCCATGTTTGGCACAACCATGAAATTATCCAAACTACTAAACTCGAAGTGATCCTTCTCAGCCTTGATTATGTAGCATGTTGATGTTGCATGATCAAGTTTGTAATATCCCTGGACATCTGTTGTATCTCTTTCTCATCCATCAACTAATATCTTAACACCTTCAAAATAGACTCCTTCAGAAGTCACCACAAGTCCTCCAACTGAGAAACCTGTGACCTGAAATGGCTGAGATATATTAACATGACTGTGCTCAACAAGAACCTCTATAGATGGAAGTGAAACATCAAATATTGTATTCTCACCCTTCTAGAATGGCAACAAACTTTATTTTCTACATGGAATAAAATTAAAAGAAAATTTCCCATATGCATCAGATATTGCATGACAAAGCACTTGATTTGGCCAAGGAGCTTCTTTGAGGGCACTTCACCTCATGGACATCATCTGAATAAAGGTATACATGAATGTCTAAAATAGGGTTACCCTAAGAAACAAATAAGCCATCCATATCATAACTTGGGACATAAAAGATGTCATCTACTACCAGATTTCCAAAGCCCAACTCCATCTCTAGAGAGCCTCTTTGGACAATTGTTAAGAGAACATGAGAATCATGTATTTGAAAGAATATTATAGAAAATATACTCTATAAACCTCAATCATTGTACCTCATGTGTAGTGCCATCCTAGCTAGGATCGACATTAGGTATGACCTTGTATCTTCTTCCTCTGTTTAACAATTGGCTCACAGAGCCCGCTCTTTCCACTTCTTCATGTTTGATTTCATGGAGGGCTATTGTGTCCTCTGGACACTCATCCTTAAGGAATCTCCAAACTTATTCTGCGTATCAAATGAAGGCAAAGAGAGAAAAATATCATGGCCTTTCCTTTTTGAAAAAAAATGTAGTGGGATTTGATATGACCTCTCATCCTTAAGGAATCTCCAAACTTATTATGCAGATCAAATGAAGGAAACGAGAGAAAGATATCATGGCCTTTCCTTTTTGAAAAAAATGTAGTGGGATTTGATATGACCTGATATTTGTATATTGCTCGAGGATTGATGAAGTTTATGTATTCATGATGGGAACCAACCAGCCTATATTTCCTTGGATTAATATTTGTAAACGTGTAACTGCTTCCCTATGACATAAACACATCATTAATGAGATCATTTCTAGTGGAAACGAGTTCAACGTTCACATTGGCATGGACTCCATTTATATCTGGACAACTTTCTACTCCAACAGCCCCCATCATTCTCCCAGAAATAGTGAACCTAGTGAAGTGAAAATTGATGTCTTCATGGCCATTGCAACCATTGTGATGCACTGATACATATTCACCCATTTAAGATATATTCACCAAGTCAGGGAATATGAATATTTCCGATGTAATTTTTCCACTCGATAATATTAACATCAAATCTGAAACTGTCTCATTCATCTTCACATCAAATCCGAAATTGTCTTGTTCATCTTCAGAGAGCTCTTGAAACAATTTTTCAAAATTGTATCGAATCTGCACAAATATATTAAAAAAATTATTAATGTATGCTGCTTGATTACCAATCAAAATGTTTAAAACAATACAACACCAATAAATTTGTATTTCATCTCCATTGCACATAATTCACCTTCCTTCGTAGAATGCATATGGCTCGTAGATCTTTTCTAGGTGCTTCAATTGCTGTAACATATATTTTGTAGATGATCTTGATAACCCCGCTATCTGCAATATGACTATCAGTTTGCAATGATTCATTTTATGTATTTTTTTATTATATAATTATGGTGAATCAATAATTCTTTTGATTAAATAACGAATCTACTCCTTGAACAAAGATTATATTATATGCAAAGTAAAATTTACATGAGTAAATTTTTAACTTTTCAAATTCCACTTATATTCATCAAAATTTCGAGTAAGAAACACAGAGTATCGTTACAACTTACGTTGTTTGGTGAACTAACCATTGTGTCCAGAGCCTACCCATAATTCTCCATAGTATTAACGCATGTCAATTGCTTCAACAATTTTACTAGGTTTCCTTTGCAATTAATGTAGGGATTACATTTAAAATGTTCAAATATTATTTTTAAAAATTCTTGAATTGTTATGGGATTTACCACCGAAGAAGCAACCTGATAAACCTTTAAGCCATGCTTTCCTGTGTGTTTGGCCATGGCTGCTAAAGTTTCATTCGCAACCATGTTTGCCGATATTTGCAAATTGAATTCAACCAAAAAAAAATAACACATTTAAGAGAAAAAGGATAATCGTTTTTTGGGTCGAAGTTTTGAAGACATATATGGAAGAACTAATCTCCCAAGAGAAACAAATAATGTAGAGAAGCTCCAAAAAAATCAAATAAATTCCTAGACTTTATGCTTCGGTGATTCATGATATATTATTCAAATCTTCTGGAAAAATCACATTGAAAACAAAGGGTCGACGCGTTTCGAACCTAAATCTAGGTTCATCATCAGGACCAGGATGAGGGGAAAGATTAAGTGACAGAAATTTATAGATTATAGAGATGAAACGGTCAATTCCAACGGCTAGATAAAACATGTGAATGTTACAAGATCAAAGTCAAATTAGATAATTTTAGTTTATTTTATTTTAAAATTTTAAATTTAAAAATAGATTCAAACAATCTATATATATATATATATATATATATCATTAATAAATTCATTACTTAATTTATTTAGATTCTAATTTTTGTTTATATATATATATATAATTAAAAAATGATGATGATGATGATGGTTAACATCCACTGAGACCAAAATTTGGTCTATCAGACCTAAAGAAACGAATTATTTAGTATGATTTAAGAATTTATTCCTATGCTCAAAAAGCTTGGAGAGAAGCCTCTCAAGCTCACTGTATTTTTGACAACGTAAAAGGCTAGGAAGGTCAGTATTGCAACAAAGATTTTGAAACTGAGATCTAATGTGGTTGTACGCAGGGCACTCTAAGAGGAAGTGATTTTCATCATCAATGTTCGTATTCTCACAGAGATGGCAAAACCTTTCCATCAATAGTGTTTTAGGAACTTCCCAACAACTCGTTTCACTATGGAGCTCATGAGAGTTCGTTCTAATCTTGGCTATATTAATTTTCTTCTTTGAGCTAGTTAAAAAAAAGAGATACTTTTGATCTTCTAGGGTGGGGTTGATGACCTCCTTATAATATCTTAATTTTCTTTTAGTTGTTAAATCTTTCCCACACAACTTTTTTTCTTTGAACTTAGAAGTAACAATATTTTTAATGTTATTAATGTTTTTCAATGCAACATTCTCGTCGATCTCCCAATGGTTTAACTAGGCCCTAGTGTCTTTATACCAACCTCATTTGAGCCTTAGGTGATTTTGGCTGGAATTTAAAGCTAGCTTAAGAAGTCTATGGTCTCCTATGTTATTGAGTTTGTGCTTGTACAACAAAGCCTAGTCATAGCTAGGCTCTTGATAGGGGAAAGACCCACTTCTATAAGGAGAATAGGATATGGTGTGTTGCTTTTAATTTTGAGGTTATACGTTATAAAACGCTTCTGGATTTGCTCAATATTTCTCCAGGATTCTCTAGAGATGCTACAACCCCAAACCTCACATCCATATAAGATAACCAGAGTGACTAAAGTTTCAAAGAGGAACTTCTTTCTATCCCACATTACGAGGTTTGCCATTTTACAATTATTTTCAAGACCAAAATAAGCTTTCCATCCCCCATTAATCCTTTTCTCAATGCTATAGTTCCAGTTGAGCTTGTGATGAATATCAATTCCTAGGTACTTGTAGGAAGACACTTCCTCCAAGTTACTATTGTCATACATAAAATTAGTGTAAGTTTCCTTCTTGGATTTTATAATCATAACTTTTGTTTTGTCAGTGTTAACAATCATACCCAAGGTAGAGAAGAAATCCTTAAGAAGAATAATTTGCTTATCAAGATCAGATGGGCATCTTGTGAGAAGAACAATATCGTCAGAGTAGAGAAGAAGGATGATGACTATCGCAGCTAAGATCGTGCTAGCACATCCTGCTTTGACAAAGTTGAGGAAACCTTCGGATCCGATGCTCGATTACTCTCACATTCTTGTTCAGCTAAATCAAATATTTAGCTTGCAAAATGATTGATCCAATCGTTACGCACTATGGCAAAGGTCAACTATCTTGCTTCTTGTCCAATCCACATACTGTGCTAGAGCTGCTGAGTAACTCTTAACAAAGTGTGAAAAAGAATTTCGTAATTAATTTTAGATTTTCTGGAGTATTTCCATATTAATTTTTTATTATTATTAGATTATGTTTTTCATTTATATCTGGAAGATGATAGTGGATGATTCCAAACTTAGATTTGACATTTTTTAATTATTTAAATCATATTTATTTGATTTATTATTCAGATCTTCAGGAAAAAATCACATTAAAAATTATCCATGTAAATATTATCCAGATATTTATGGGTCTGTAGCATTTTACTTGCATATTTTTTTTTTCCCATGGAAAAATTCGTAATTTCATTAAGAATTGAAATTACATTTTGTAGATGCATATGCATATTCTGATAATTTCATTAAGAACAAAAATTACATTTTGTAGATGCATATGCATATTCCAGGTAGTGGAGTCCCTGAGTCTAAGGGAGCAGACAATACCGGTGTCTAAGCGTCTTGTTCCAGTAGATATCCCACCAGGGGTTTGTCTGGCCCTGCCGTAGAGTGAAAAGAACTCGAACCCTGCCCTAGGGTTTGTAAGCTAGGATTTTGCGAGTGCTCAGAAACAACCAAGGTGCTGGGTAAGATAGGAGGGGCAGTGAATTCCTGGATAGTCGAGGCTTCTTTGGGTAGAGAGATGGAGGGGATGCGCAGCCTAGAGAAAGTGGGGAGGGCTTCTACTTCCGTTGTAAATTCATGGTCGAATGAGAAAAAATCTTCCGCAGTGGTCCCAGGCTGAGTCCAAATGGGCTGGTTCTCCGTAGGATCCGTGGAATAATCAACAATGTCCTCCATAACTGTCAAAACCGCTAGCTGACAGCTGCCTGCAGTATCGATTCAAGCAACAGAGAATGTCGGTGGAGGACCGATAACTGTCTAGGGTTAATACAAACTAACCGGAATGTTGTGGTCGTAAACAACTAAAGGGAGAGGTAAGGTAGCCGTGGAGGTTTTTAGAAATGAGGCTTTCAACCATGGTCGTTCTCCCATCCCTGGGACCTGTGAAACGGTTCTGCTTTGAAACCCTAACCCCAATCGCCCGCCATCTCCCTATCCTTTCATCTCCTTTCTATTAAGGTATTTTTTCTATATATATATATATATATGAGAAAAAATAAAATATTCGAATTCAAGCTTGTGTGATCCATATCATAATATATCAAATATTTTTTCGGAAGAAGTCACATTGAAGATTTTGGTCAACGCATTTCGAACCAATAAGTGTGGTTCATCTTCAGGACACGATGAAGAAACAGATCTACGAAGAAGGTTAAATAGGGAGACAGGTCAACCTAATAGTTAGAAGAAAACGACTATATTTGACCAGGGGGAAAAGGAAAAGTTTAATATTATTTAATTAATTTATTAAATGTTAATTTAATATATATATATATAGATATAGATATATAAATGTCAACTTATTAACTCAATGGTTATATTTGACTAGGGTTTTAATAATATTTATTAATTTATAAAAGGGTTATACTTGAAACTATGTATTTATTTTATTAATATATTATCTTAATATCTCAACGGCTATAATATTTAATTAATTTATAAAACTACTGTTATTATTAATATTTATTTTTTATTTTTTTTCATAATACCAATAATGGATATAAATTTTAATATGACTAAATCTTAATATTAATATTAATAATCCTAATATTCATATCACTAATGCTAATATTAATAGATATTAATATTAGTATTTAGTATTAATAGTATTATGAATATGACCAAATCTTTGGCTTATGATTATTAAACTAATGTTCAATATTAATAATAATAGTATTATTAACATTAATGATATTAATAATAATACCTAATAATAATCTTAATTATTTATGTTAATGTTAGTCATACTAATAATTCAAATATTACTATTAATAATACTAATATTTTAATTAAAAAAGAAGAGACAAAGGGCCAAGACACAAACAGACAAAGACGGAGGAAAACTAAGAAGAGAGGGAGGAATCCAGCAGCGACTAATTTTCCGGTCGTCATCCCTATTAATATTACTAGCATACCTCTCAATTTCAATGGCTTCCCTAGACTTCCGATGATGAAAATGCGGAATCTTAGCGATAACCCTGGCCTCCTCAATGCATATATGATGCTTGGTCTTCTCTGCATGTTCGGCCAAAGCCAAAGATTTGGTCCTCTTGTGGAAGAATTTGAACCCAAGGCTTTATCCTCTGCTTTATTTAAACCTAAGCTTTGGAAAAGATTTGTTGATGACACCTACACCATATGGCAGCACGGGCCTGATAAAATATATCTCTTTTTCCAACATCTCAATAGTCAGTTTAATTCCATTAAGTTCACGATGGAGCATGAAGTCGATGGTTGCCTTCCTTTTCTTGATGTCCTCATTTCTAGGAAAGCTGATGGATCTTTCTCCCATGAGGTGTTTCGAAAAAAGACTGATATTGAGCAATATCTTCATGCCAATTCCCACCATTTCCCTACTCAGAATATAGGTGTTCTCAGCTAAGAATTTCTGATGGCGACCACTTCTCTAAAGAAAAGTCTCATCTTCTTAATGTTTTTGTCCAGAATGGTTTTAGTAGGTAGCAGGGTGCCCAAGCTTTCCTCAAAGTGAGTAAGTGTCCCGAGGTCAAGAAAGAACCCATTGATCATAGTTCAGGAGTCCACCTCCTCTTCATCCAAGGGACGACTGACAAGATTTCGAGAATCCTGAAAAAGCATAATATTCCCTCAACCTTTAGACCCCTTAGCACCATTAGAAGCTCCCTAAAGATTGTCAAAGATAAGGTGAACCCAATGGATATGAAAGGTGTTTATACCATCCCTTGTTCCTGTGGAACCTCATACATCAGTGAAATCGGGCGTTCTATTAACCAAAGGATTAAGGAATATGCAGCTGATATCAAGCACGAGAGGACAAAATCTTTAGCTTTGGCCAAACATGCAAAGAAGACCAAGCATCATATATGCATTGAGGAGGCCAGGGATATCGCTAAGATTCTGCATTTTCATCATCAGAAGTTTAGGGAAGCCATTGAAATTGAGAGGTCTGCCAGTAATATTAATAGGGATGACAGCTGGAAAATGAGTAGCTGTTAGATTCCCGCCTTCTCTTCCTAGTTTTCCTCTGTCTTTGTCCATCTGTGTCCTGGCCGTTTGTCCCTTTTTTTTTCCTTTTTAATTAAAATATTAATATTATTAATAGTAATATTTGAATTATTAGTATGACTAACATTACTATAAATAATTAAGATTATTATTAGGTATTATTATTAATAGCATTAATATTAATAATACTATTAATACTAAATACTAATATTAATACCTATTAATATTAGCATTAGTGATATGAATATTAGTATTATTAGCATTATTAATATTAGTATTAAGATTTAGTGATATTAAAATTTATATCTATTACTGGTTATAAAAGAAATAAAATTAATAATAATAATAATGGTATTTTTATAAATTAATTAAATAGTATAGTCATTGAGATATTAAGATAATATATTAATAAAATAAAAACATAGTTTCAAGTATAACCCTTTTATAAATTAATAAATATTATCAAAACACTAGTCAAATATAACCATTGAGTTAATAAGTTGACATTTAAAAATAAGGAATATATATATATAGATAGAGAGAGAGAGAGAGAGAGAGATTAAATTAACATTTAATAAATTATTTTTTTTCTAGCTGTTAGGTTGACCTCTCTCCCTATTTAACATTCTTCCTAGATATGTTTCTTCATCATGTCCTGAAGATGAACCACACTTGTTGGTTCGAAACGCGTCGACCAAAATCTTCAATGTGACTTCTTTCGAAAAAATATTTGATATATTAAAAATAAAATAAATAAGAAATAAAAATATATTTACCTATATCGAAAAACTAGATAAAATAATAATAATAATAATAATTAAAATTAATTAATTAAAAATAAAATTATATATATATGTATATATATAATAATTAAATAAATAAAATCAAGATATCAAAATATATCAAAAAAAAACTAACAAGGGAGAGAACAAAGAGAAAGGATCCATGAGTTGTTTAACTTCCATCCATCGTCACTATTAAGAGTTTTTTTCCTCTTTTCAATTTCAATGGCTTCTCTTAATTTTTGGTGATGGAAATAATAAACCCTCACGAGGACCTTAGAATCCTCTAAGCAAATATGGTGCTTCGTTAATTCAACATGTTCGGCTAGAGCAGATGAGTGGGTCCTGCGATGCTTAATGTCTGTTGCGTGCTCCTAAATCCTTTGTGAAATGGAACAACCAGTCTCACCTATATAGGGGGTTCCACATGAACATGGGGTTAAATAACCACCTTTCGTGCATTTGGGATCAACAGGGTCCTTGACCGATCTTAAAGAGCTATGAATGGTTTTAAAAGGTCTAAAGGTGGAGCCAATCTTTTGCTTTTTAAGAATTCTAGCAATTTTGTGAGTCGTCCCTTGGATAAAGGGAAGCTAGACATTAGAGTCCACCCTAACCTCTTTTTTAGAATTAGGTCCCTAACTATCTTTTAAAAAGGCTCTGAAACCTTGTATCTTGCTATAACCATTCTTCTTGAAGACATTGAAGAGATGGTTTTTCTCATCCATCAGATGGTTTTCGTCCGAAACCCGAATAGCCCTAGTAGCTAGAGTATTGAGAACACCTAGTTTCTGGGCTAGAAAGTGATGAGAATTAGCATGAAGATATTGCTCACTATGGGTTTTCTTACGAAACACCTGGTGGGAGAAAGAACCATCATCCTTTCTTGAAATGAGAACATCAAAAAAGGTTAAGCTTCCATTACCCTCACATTCCACGGTGAATTTAATGGAATCAGACTGGTTATTAAGATGTTCAAAGAAAGAAGCTAGCTTTTCCCTACCATAGGGCCATAAGTTGAAGGTATCATCAACGAATCTTTTCCATAATTTTGGTTTAAAGCAAGAAGAAGCTATAGCTCTAGATTCAAAGTCTTCCATAAAGAGGTTAGCAAACACAAGAGAGAGGGGATAACCCATCGCTACTCCACATGTTTTCTCATAGAACTCACCATGGAAACTAAAGAAGGTCGAGGTAAGGCAAATCTCAACAAGCTTAGTAGAATTAGGATCTGTAACGCAATTGATAACTTCAATAGCTTCTTTAATTGAGATGTTCGTGTAAAGAGAAACTATATCAAAACTTACCATTAAATCATCACGATCAAATTCAATTTCTTTCAACTCATTAACAAAAGAGTAAGAGTCTTTAACAAAGGAACTAGACTTACCTACTAAGGGTTTAAGCTTCTTAGCTAAATACTTAGTGAGGAGATAAGTAGGCCCACCTATGGTATTGACAATAGGTCTAAGAGGGGCCCCTTCCTTATGAATCTTAGGAAGCCCATAGATCCTAGGCATGAGAGGGCTACTTTCTATAAGCTTATGACTAATTGAGCTTACATAATTATTAGATTTAATAGCCTCCGCAACAACCTTAGAAACCTTTTTAATGGGGTTCTTATTAAGTTTTCTATAGCTTCCACTGTTGCAAAGGTGATCTAACATTTTCTTGTAGGGGTGGTGATCTTGGACAAAGATGATTACAAGAAGAAAATGTTAGATCAACTTTGCAATAGTGGAAGCTATAGAAAACTTAATAAGAACCCCATTAAAAAGGTTTCTAAGGTTGTTGCGGAGGCTATTAAATCTAATAATTATGTAAGCTCAATTAGTCACAAGCTTATAGAAAGTAACCCTCTCACGCTTGGATCTATGGGCTTCCTAAGATTCATAAGGAAGGGGCCCCTCTTAGACCTATTGTCAATACTATAGGTGGGCCTACTTATCTCCTCACTAAGTATTTAGCTAAGAAGCTTAAACCCTTAGTTGGTAAGTCTAGTTCCTTTGTTAAAGATTCTTACTCTTTTGTTAATGAGTTGAAAGAAATTGAATTTGATCGTGATGATTTATGGTAAGTTTTGATATAGTTTCTCTTTACATGAACATCTCGATTAAAGCAACTATTGAAGTTATCAATTGCATTACAGATCCTGATTCTGCTAATCTTGTTGAGATTTGCCTTACCTCGACCTTCTTTAGTTTCGATGGTGAATTCTATGAGAAAACGTGTGGAGTAGCGATGGGTTCTCCCCTCTCTCCTGTGGTTTCCAACCTCTTTATGGAAGACTTTGAATCTAGAGCTTTATCTTCTACTCGCTTTAAACCAAAATTATGGAAAAGATTTGTTGATGATACCTTCAACTTATGGCCCCATGGTAGGGAAAAGCTAGCTTCTTTCTTTGAACATCTTAATAACCAATCTGATTCCATTAAATTCACCATGGAATGTGAGGGTAATGGAAGCTTACCCTTTCTTGATGTTCTCATTTCAAGAAAGGCTGATGGTTCTTTCTCCCACCAGGTGTTTCGTAAGAAAACCCATAGTGAGCAGTATCTTCACGCTAATTCTCATCACTTTCTAGCCTAGAAACTAGGTGTTCTCAATACTCTAGCTACTAGGGCTAGTCGGGTTTTGGACAAAAACCATCTGATGGATGAGAAAAACCATCTCTTCAATGTCTTCAAGAAGAATGGTTGTAGCAAGTTGCAAGGTTTCAGACCCTTTTTAAAAGATAGTCAGGGACTTAACTCTAAAAAAGAGGTTAGGGTGGACTCTAATGTACAGCTTTCCTTTATCCAAGGGATGACTCACAAAATTGCTAGAATTCTTAAAAAACAAAAGATTGGCTCCACCTTTAGACCTTTTAAAACCATTCGTAGCTCTTTAAGATCGGTCAAGGACCTTGTTGATCCCAAATGCACGAAAGGTGTTTATTTAATCCCATGTTCACATGGAACCCCCTATATAGGTGAGACTGGTCATTCCATTTCACAAAGGATTCAGGAGCACATGGCTGACCTTAAGCATCGTAGGACCCACTCATCTGCTCTAACCGAACATGTTGAATTAACGAAGCACCATATTTTATTAGAGGATTCTAAGGTCCTCGTGAGGGTTTATTATTTCCATCACCGAAAATTAAGAGAAGCCATTGAAATTGAAAAGAGGAAAAAAACTCTTAATAGGGACGATGGATGGAAGTTAAATAACTCATGGATCCCTTCTCTTTGTTCTGTCCCTTGTTAGTTTTTTTTGGATATATTTTAATTTCTCGATTTTATTTATTTAATTTTATATATATATATATATATATATATATATATATATATATATATATATATATATATATATATATATATATAATTTTATTTTTAATTATTATTATTATCATTATTATTATTATTTTATCTAGTTTTTCGATATAGGTAAATATATTTTTATGTCTTATTTATTTTATTTTTAATATATCAAATATTTTTTCGGAAGAAGTCACATTGAAGATTTTGGTCGATGCGTTTGGAACCAACAAGTGTGGTTCATCTTCAGGACATGATGAAGAAACATATCCAGGAAGAAGGTTAAATAGGGAGAGAGGTCAACCTTACATCGAGAAAAAAATGACTATATTTGACCAGGGGGAAAAGGAAAAGTTTAATATTATTTAATTAAATTTAATTATTTATTAAATGTTAATCTCTCTCTCTCTCTCTCTCTCTCTCTCTCTATATATATATATATATATATATATATATATATTCCTAAATTTTAAATGTCAACTTATTAACTCAATGGTTATATTTGACCAGGGTTTTAATAATATTTATTAATTTATAAAAGGGTTATACTTGAAACTATGTATTTATTTTATTAATATATTATCTTAATATCTCAACGACTATAATATTTAATTAATTTATAAAACTACCATTATTATTATTATTAATTATTATTTTTTATTTTTAAAACAAATAATGGATATAAATTTTAATATCACTAAATCTTAATATTAATATTAATAATGCTAATAATACTAATATTCATATCACTAATGCTAATATTAATAGGTATTAATAATAGTATTGAGTATTAATAGTATTATTAATATTAATGCTATTAATAATAATACCTAATAATAATCTTAATTATTTATATTAATGTTAGTCATACTAATAATTCAAATATTACTATTAATAATATTAATATTTTAATTAAAAAGAAAAAAAAAAGGACAAATGGCCAAGACACAAACGGACAAAAACAAAGGAAAACTAAGAAGAGAAGGCGGGAATCTAACAGCTACTAATTTTCCAGCCGTCATCCCTATTAATATTACTGGCAGACCTCTCAATTTCAATGGCTGCCCTAAACTTTCGATGATGAAAATGCAGAATCTTAGCGATATCCCTGGCCTCCTCAATGCATATATGATGCTTGGTCTTCTCTGCATGTTTGGCCAAAGCCGAAGATTTTGTCCTCCCGTGCTTGATATCAGCTGCATGTTCCTTAATCCTCTGGTTAATAGAACACCCAGTTTCATCGATGTATGAGGTTCCATAGGAACAAGGGATGGTATAAACACCTTTCATATCCATTGGGTTCTCCTTATCTTTGACAATCTTTAGGGAGCTTCTAACGGTGCTGAGGGGTCTAAAGGTCAAGGGAATATTATGCTTTTTCAGGATTCTTGCAATCTTGTAAGTTGTCCCTTAGATGAAGGGTAAAGGACTCCTGAACTATGATCAATGGGTTCTTTCTTGACCTTGGGACACTTACTCGCTTTGAGGAAAGCTTGGACACCCTGCTACCTACTATAACCATTCTAGACAAAAACATTAAGAAGATGAGACTTTTCTTTAGAAAAGTGGTCGCCATCAGAAATTCTTAGAGCACAAGTGGCTAACGTGCTGAGAACACCTATCTTCTGAGCAGGGAAATGGTGGGAATTGGCATGAAGATACTGCTCAATATGAGTCTTTTTTCGAAACAACTCGTGGGAGAAAGATCCATCAGCTTTCCTAGAAATGAGGACATCAAGAAAAGGAAGGCAACCATCGACTTCATGCTCCATCGTAAAATTAATGGAATTAGACTAACTATTGAGATGTTGGAAAAAGAGATCTAATTTATCAGGCCCGTGCTGCAATATGGTGCAGGTGTCATCAACAAATCTTTTCCAGAGCTTAGGTTTAAGTAAAGCAGAGGATAAAGCCTTGGATTCAAATTCTTCCACAGGAGGACCAAATCTTTGGCTTTGGCCGAACATGCAGAGAAGACCAAGCATCATATATGCATTAAGGAGGCCAGGGTTATCGCTAAGATTCCGCATTTTAATCATCGGAAGTCTAGGGAAGCCATTGAAATTGAGAGGACTGCTAGTGATATTAATAGGGATGATGGCTGGAAAATTAGTAGCTGTTGGACTTCCCCCTCTCTTCTTAGTTTTCCTCCATCTTTGTCCGTTTGTGTCATGGCCCTTTGTCCCTTTTTTTTAATTAAAATATTAATATTATTAGTAGTAATATTTGAATTATTAGTATGACTAACATTAATATAAGAAATTAAGATTATTATTAGGTATTATTATTAATAGCATTAATAATAATAATACTATTATTATTAATATTGAACATTAGTTTAATAATCATAAGCCGAAGATTTGGTCATATTAATAATACTATTAATACTAAATACTAATATTAATATTTATTAATATTAGCATTAGTGATATGAATATTAGTAATATTAGCATTATTAATATTAATATTAAGATTTAGTTAAATTAAAATTTATATCCATTATTGGTATTATGAAAACAAATAAAATTTAATATTATTAATAATAACGGTAGTTTTATAAATTAATTAAATGTTAGAGCCGTTGAGATACTAAGATAATATATTAATAAAATAAATACATAGTTTCAAGTATAACCCTTTTATAAATTAATAAATATTATTAAAACCTTGGTCAAATATAACCATTGAGTTAATAAGTTGACATTTAAAAATAAGGAATATATATATATATATATATAGAGAGAGAGAGAGAGAGAGAGAGAGAGAGAGAGAGAGAGAGAGAGAGAGAGAGATTAAATTAACAGTTAATAAATTAATTAAATAATATTAAACTTTTCTTTTTCCCCCTGGTCAAATATAGTTGTTTTCTTCTAGCTGTTAGGTTGACTTGTCTCCCTATTTAACCTTCTTTCTGGATCTGTTTCTTCATCGTGTCCTAAAGATGAACCACACTTGTTGGTTCGAAACACGTCGACCAAAATCTTCAATGTGACTTCTTCCGAAAAAATATTTGATATATTATGATATGGATCACAGAAGCTTGAATTCGAATATTTTATTTTTCTCATATATATATATATATAATTTTTTGTTTTTTGTTTTTCTTTAACAAAAAATAGAATCTAATTAAATTAAGTAATGAATTTATTAATGTTATTATTATTATTATATTTTTTTATATATACAAAAAATATGGTTAGAATCTATTTTAAAATTTAAAAATTTAAAATAAAATAAACTAAAATTATCTATAATCAGTATGTCTTCCGGATTAATCACATGTTATAGAATTGGTCGACCTTTCACATGTTTTATTTAACCATTGGAATTTACCGTTTCATCTCTGTAATCTATAAATTTCTGTAGTTAATCTTCCCCTCTCTGTAATCTATAAATTTCTGTCAGTTAATCTTTCCCCTCATCCTGGTCCTAATGATGAACCTAGATTTAGGTTCGAAAGGCGTCGACCCTTTGTTCTTAATGTGATTTTTTCAGAAGATCTGAACAATAAATCAAATAAATATGATTCAAATAATTAAAAAATGTCAAATCTAAATTTGGAACCATCCACTGTGACCCTTTGTTCTTAATGTGATTTTTTCCAGAAGATCTAAATAATAAATCAAATAAATATGATTTAAATAATTAAAAAATGTCAAATCTAAGTTTGGAACCATCCACTATCATCTTCCAGATATAGATGAAAAACGTAATCTAATAATAATAAAAAATTAATATGGAAATACTCCAGAAAATCTAAAATTAATTACGAAATGTTTTTTCACACTTTGTTAAGAGTTACTTAATAGATCTAGCAAAGTATGTGGATCGGCCAAGAAGTAAGATAGCTTACCTTTTCCATAGTGCGTAACGATTGGATCAATCGTTCTGCAAGCTCAATATTCGATTTAGCTCAAAAACAATGTGAGAGTAATCAAGCATCGGATCCGAAGGTTTCCTCAACTTTGTGAAAGACCGACTTTCGATGAAACCTTGGCATCCATTGATCGTGGACAATGGTTCGAATTGCTAGACATGTAACCAACATCTGAAGCACCCACCATGTCTCCATTACAAGGAACTTCGAATCTAAAAACCTACTAGTTTTTTTCCAGAGTAGCTAAGTGCATCTCTCTTTCTCTAGTTCCCAACTAGTTGTCGCTAGTTCAATGCCGATAGAATTTGAAATCACTCTGATGGTTGAGATGTCAGTTTTTAGGGGCACCAAACACATGGATCCACTGAAAATCCAGCCGCACAATTTGGATCAGTTTTATCCTCCCAGAGATTTGGATAGGTGTTACCCTGGTAGAAACAATGCCAGATGTAAAACAATGCCTTTACATTGCCAATTATCAAGGCAAGATGATCTATAACCCCTACAATTTAGGGAAAAATCACCCAAAACCCCAAATTTACAACAGTTTAAATTATTAAGTTATTTGTAATTCAAAGTTTAAATAAAATAATTACAAATCTCTTTACTCTCTTTGAAAATAGAAAGCAACTTTTCATTCAAATAATATTATTTTAACTTTCAATTAATTGAAATTTATTTTATTTTAATTAATATAAATTGTTTTTGGTTATTTATATGTATCTTTCAAAGTTACTTGTAATTTCAAATTAAAAATAAAATAATTATTACACCCGTGGGGTAGGTCTCGCATAAAAATGTAAACATGTAAACTTAAATGTAAATGTAATATTTAACATTTAACCTTGTTAATCTAATGTTGGCCCTATTTAAAAATCAACCTAATTATTATTATGTATAAATACAACATAAATTTAAAATATAAAGAGGTTTATGAATAGTAAAAGAAAGAGCTATGTTAAATAAATAAAAATATAAATAAACCAGAAATATGGTAAATAAATAAGACTTTTTTTTATATTTACTTCAAAGGTATGGTAAATAATTTAAAAAAAAATAAACTAGAGGTATGGTAAATAAATAAAACCTCTTTTTTATCTTTACTCCATTAACCTCTTTATATTTATGAAAACTCAAAAAATAGGTTTTATTTAGGTGACGCCTATGGGAAAAATACCGTGGGACAAATTATTATTAATACCATGCAAAAAATGGTATTAACCATAATAATATTATTATTATTAAATATAATATTCATATTAATATATCATAATATTGATATTATTAAATTTAATGACTTTGTTTTAATCCAATATTAAATTTGTTAAATTATAATATATATTAATATATCATGATATATATTAACTCTATATATATGGGAGGTAAGAACAAAGACATAAAGTTATAGAGGTGGAGAGATAGGGGGAGTGACAAGGGAGAGATGGAGATAAACTGAAGGAGAGGGGAGAGGAGGAATAAAAAGAGAGAGAGGTAGAGAAGGGTAAAAGAGGGAGAGGGAGACACAAAGATGGAGGGGGAAGAGAGAGGAGAGTGGGAGGGAGATAGTGAGAGGATTGGAGGGTAGAGAGAGAGAGAGAGAGAGAGAGAGAGAGATGGGGGAAGAGATATAAACGTAGGAGAGAAAGGGCGAGAGAGAAATTATGAGAGAGAGGAGGAGAGAGGGAGGGAAGAAGAAAGACATAGAGAGTGAGAAGTGGAGAGAGAGAGGGATTGACAAGGGAGAGATGGAGAGAAAGAGTGTATGTTTATGGGTGAGATAAAGAGATAAATAAGGAGAGATAGAGAGAAGGGGAGAGAGAAGCAAACAGAAGGAGAGAGGGAGGGATATATTAACATAGGTAGAGAGAGAGAGGGAGGGAGAGAGAAAGAGGGAGAGGGTAGGGAGAGATAGAGAGAGTGAGAGAGTGAAAGAGAGGAAGAATGATAGATAATACTTGAGAGAGAGAAGGAGAGTGATGGGGTAAGAGAGAGGATTAGAGAGAGAGAGAGAGAAAGAGAGAGAGAGAGAGAGAGAGAGAGAGAGAGATGGGGGAAGAGAGAGGGAGGTAGGAGAGAAAGGGAGAAAGAGGAGGTACGAGAGAGAAGATTTGAGAGAGAGGAGGAGAGAGGGAGGAGGAGAGAGGGATGGATAGGGAGGTGGAGTTAGAGGAGGAGAGAGGGATGGATAGGGAGGTGGAGTTGGAGGAGGAGAGAGGGAGGGAAGAAGAAATACATAGAGAGTGAGAAGTGGAGAGAGAGAGGGAGTAAAAATGGAGAGATGGAGAGAGACTGTGTATGTTTGGGTTTGAGATAAAGACAAAGAAGGAGAGATGGAGAGAATGGGGGAGAGAAGGAGAGGGAGGGATATAGTAACAGAGTTGGAGGCTAAAGAGTAAGAGAAAGAGAGGAAGGAAGAGAGAGATGATGTGAGAGAGTAGAGTGAGGGAGGGAAAGAGAGATGGAGTTGGAGTGGGAGAGGGAGAGAGGTAAGTAGAAATAAATATAGAGAGAAAGGTGGAGAGAGAGAGAGAGAGAGGGAGTGATAAAGAGGATGGAGAGAGAGGGAGCGAGGAAAGAAGTAGGGAAGAGAGATAGAAGTGGGGGAGAGGGAGAGGAGGAGGGAGGGATAGGTAGATAGATTGAAGAAATAGAGTGTATGTTTTGGCGGTGATATAGAGAGGCAAATGGAGATAGAGATATAGATGGAAAGTGAAGAGAGGAAAGAAGAGAGAGATGGAGAGAGGGAGGGAGGGACAAAGAGATTGATAGATATGAAGTGAAATAGCATGTGTGTTTGGGGGGTTGAGATAGAGTGGAAAATAAGGAGAGATGGAGGGAGATATAGATATATATTCGGGGGGTGGGGAGGGAAGAATATTTCTTGCACTAGATACATTGATTTCAATGTAGATGGTGATTTCTAATCCAATTTGATTTCTTGCACTAGATGCATTGATTTTAGTGTAGATGTTGATTTCTAATGATATTTGATTGCTTTCACTAGATGCATTAATTTCAATGTAGATGATTTCTAATCCTATTTGATTTCTTGCACTAAATGCATTGATTTTAATGTAGATGGTGATTTCTATTCCTATTTGATTGCTTGCACTAGATGCATTGATTTCAATGTAGATGTTGATTTCTAATAATGTTTGATTGCTTGCACTAGATGCATTGATTTCAATGTAGATGGTGATTTCTAATCTTATTTTATTTCTTGCACTAAATGCATTGATTTCAATGTAGATGGTGATTTCTAATCTTATTTGATTGCTTGTACTAGATGCATTGATTTCAGTGTAGATGTTGCTTTATAATCCTATTTTCTTACTTGCACTAGGTGCATTAATTTCAGAGTAGATGTTGGTTTCTAATCCAATTTTCTTACGTGCACTAGATGAATTGATTTGAGTGTAAATGTTGATTTCTAATCTTATTTGATTTATTTCATTCGATGAAGTGATTTTAGTGTAAATGTTGTTTTCTAATCTTATTTAATTGCTTGCATTAGATTCATTAATTTCAGTGTAAATGTTGATTGTTGTTTTGATGTAATTGGATGTATGATGGAACATTAATTTTAAAGTGATTGGATTAACATTGTGCATTGATTTCAGTGTAAGCACAAAAAATTATTGACCATGTACATTGATTTTTGGTTATAGTAATTCAACCTATTAATATTGGAGAGAAGGAGAGGCAAGGAATGATGTTTACTACAATAGATTGACCTAAATATTTAAATGGTTTATGGTTTAACCCATCCTTTTCATATAGTCGATATGAAAATATGAAAATCAATATGAAAAGATGACAAAAGTAAAAAGGGTGACAATAAGAATAATAGTTTTAGATTAACCACAATGAAGACTATTTGTAATTGACTATATTCTTATTATTCACATTTTCTATCATTCAACACTATTACATTGTCCCTTTACATTCAAAATTTATATTTCATCATTTTTCATCATTAAAGTTATTATCATCACAACAAACTAAGGCAACTAAGCAAATTTAAAATTAAAATATACAGATTAATCTAAGACATATTAACATATTTAAAATGATTATATTAATATTAGATGAATTTACGTATTATTGATAAAATCAATCATATGTTCATTGGATTTTCTCTAGCCGCACATCATTGAAACCAACCTAGATCCATCTTAACTTTGGATCTATCAAGCACCGAAAGGGATCAAATCTCTCGAGGTACAAACCTTTCCTCAAGTTTTGCACTCAAAAAAGAGGTTTGCACCTCAAGAGATGTGATCCCTCTCGTTGCTTGATAGATCCGGAGTTAAGATGGAACTAGGCTAGCTTTATTTTGAAATTGAGGAAATTACAAATATTTTTGAAAGTAACTTTTCATTAAAATAATAATTCTTTACTTTCAATTACATAAATTGATATAAAACTAGCTTGTATCTATCTTAATTTTAGATCTTAATTTTGGATTTACCAAGGGCAGAGGGGATCAAATCTCTTTTCAATTTAAAAAAGGTTTGTATATGAAGAGATTGTATGCCTCTGACACCTGGTAAATTAGGATTAATATGATTGAATTATTAATTATAATTATAATTATTAATTTTATATTTCACTTATTTTTATTTTTATAATTTATGCCAACTTTATTTTGCTTAACATTTTTCACATTAAATTTTATTTTACGGAGTTTCCTCAAATTAGATGTTAAAATTGATTTTCAAATAAAATAAATTGGCTATATTTTTTAATATTAAAAGTTATTTTTAATTTTCCCCATGGTGTAGATTAGTTGATGACTAGATACATTCTTTAACAAAATACCAAAATAGTACAAAAAGGTAGGAATTCCAAAACTGCTGAGTTGCTCGCACTATCTTCAAGGAATTTGTTGATGATCTGGTCCTTAGAAAGTGTTGCCTTGCTATCTGTGAGTTGGTGATGAAAGTTACTCAATGATTTCACACAAGTGATTCCATCTATCTTCACTTGGTATAGAAAGACTAATGAATTTTTTTTATACTTCATCAACCTCGATATAATTTTCAAAAGTAGGCTTATTAATAAATGTATGTTTGATTTCATGCTTGGTTATTTAATCAAAATTCAAAGCCTCTAATAATTCCTTCCCTGTAAGGTGACCTTTAATACCTGCAAATTTAGCTTTATCAGTTGCAATTGCATAAAGATTTTGACAATATTCCTCCAAACTGATTAACCTGTCATTTGGTGCCACTAATCCTAGCAGTCCTCTTTGTTTGAGTAATTTGAACTTGAAATGAAACCTTTGGACAACAGTTTTCAAGGTCTAACATTTTGTCTCCAACTGAGTCATGAGATTCTTTTTCTGCAAAACCTTTTTAATCTCCAGAATAGTTTTTGTCCTATCAACAATCTGAATCTCTTCCAATTCGGCCTTGGTTTTTGAATTGAGCACTTTAATCATGTTTGTAGCTTCACTTGGTTTATCCTTAAGGAGTTCTTTGAATTCTTCAATAGTTGTTTGGAATATATTAATGAGCGCTTCCTGCTCAAAAATAATCTGTATGGAGGGCCAAACTTCAGTTATGGCTTGATTGATATCTTCACAAATATTTTCCTTGGCTTGGACCAAGATTTGAGCCATTAATAACTCATTCTCCAACTCTTGAATCCTTTTTTTCAATCCGTGGGACTTCTGCATCTCTTCAACATAAAGTGTATCATTCTTAATCTTCTGTATCAACATATTTTTGAATTTCTTGTGAAGCTTTTCATTTTCCTATTTTTGGAGAGACAACTCATGTATCACCTTGTTTAAATCACCTGTTGTTGATGTAGACTCTGCTGTTGTTGATGTTTATTCCCCTGTTGTACCTGCCACTATGATGGGTATCGCTGTAATTGGAGTTACGACTACTTGAGAATATTTTGCCTTTTCTTTAAGGAATTTTTCTATTCTCTTCCATTGTCTTTATTTGTACATTTTGCTCAATGACTAATTTGAGCATTTCTTCTTTATTCTACTCACTTTCTTCTATCTCCTTAGTTTGAGGATCCTCTATAGAAGGTAGTTTAAGCTACTTAATGTTGAAATATTTGCATTCTTCTTTTGATAATGTCTTTTGCAGCTTTAACATCATTGGGATCATAACCATTTTTTATCACTAAGTCTTCTAATGATTTTACCATGTTATCCTTTGCCAAAGAGGATATATTTTCTATCTTTAATTGTGACTGCACATTTGAAAGAGCTGTCCTTCATTTTGATAATGCCATAATAGTGTTAGTCATGGTAGAGAAAAGCATCTCACCAGACTGTCTATGCATGCCCATCTGGTCGATTGGGTGTATCTGGTGGGCATCAAAGGAAAATATGGTTTTCTTGTAGTCCGAAGAAGCCTTTGGAAAAGGCACTTGATCTTGTAGGAATGCCATTGCATCCTGCTTTTTTCACTGTCAAACTATATTAATAACCTGTGTTGTGAAGTGGAATTTTGTTTCCAAAACCACGTATATACATTTGCCTTTAGAGATTCATTTTTCTGTTTATTTTCAAGGAAATTAGAGAAGATGATTGGCTCCTCTTGCTCACTTACTCCTGCAGACTAGGTGATCTCCAACAAATTATATGAAACCGAAGAGGAGGATGGAGTGATAATTACATTTTCTTCTGTACTTGTAGAAACTCGTGAATCATCCAAATTGATGATTACATGCTCTTTCTGACCTTGAATAGTAATATCTTTAGAGTCATTCTTTGATTTCTTCTGATAAAAAATGAATTCCTTTGCACCCTTTGTTGAAGATGAAGATTCTTCTCTTGGCATTTTTTCCTGCTTGCTTTGTGTTTTGGAGAATTTGGTATCTACGGATAAATTAGTATTCCCTAGATAAGTAACTGTATCTAGAACAACAGTTTAAAGTGTTGTAGTCTTTTCCTATAAGCAATAGATAAGATGAGAAGATGAGAAGACCTACTTGTAGTTCTGCTTTCCTCTAGTCTCCCTTGTATTGATCCTGTCACTCCTTCCCGTACTTAATACGTTTGAGAAGTACCTGTAAACACAACAAAAACAAAGAACTGATCAAAGCACACAATCTATTGAATATAAGTGAAAGGAACTAGATACAATTCAGAGATATAAGCATTATGAAACAATACAAACATATGGGAGAAAGGTTCAAACACTTTATTAAATAGAAGAAGGAATTACAACCATTGGTGTCTGATTCAAAGCCATTCCTCCAGCTTGGATCCCATCCACATCACATCAAAAGGATGACAAACTTGTAGCATTACAATACTTGCTTCAAAGCCAAATCTCATAGCAACATTACCTCCTTACAATTCAACATAATCCAACCCCTAATCACTTAGATGATTGGTCAATTTATAGGAAGATGAAGGAGGTTTTGTCATAAATGGTGGCATTGAATGGCCTTCCATACTTAGAATTAGTTCCATGGAGCAAGGGATGAGAGGATAGGATGCACCTTAACTCATTCCTCATCCATTTTCGAGTTCATAGGAGTTGATAAGTGAGGGAACTTTCTAGATGACTCCAAAAGATAAGAATATTCCCCAAACCCTATGCGAATTTCGCTCAATCTCACCTAGCACAGGTGAAAGGAAGCCTAAGTTCTCTGCAGAGCACCCTGGTAGTGGACTCAACTGCTCTGCAACACACCTTCACAAGGGCTTACCTATGGTGGTCCCTTTAGAGGCTATTTCTGGATGTCTTCAAGTCATGAAATTGTCTAGGAAGGAGGCATTCAAAGGGGTGACTTGTTTAGGGCATGAAGTAACTGAAATTAGGCTTTTATGAGCCCTAAAATACTGATCTGGATAACGAGATTGATGTGCCCAAATGGATCTGTAACATCTGCCCCCTAAAGCATGAAGTCAAAAAAATGCCAATGTCGAATGAAATGATTTACGATGTGATGAGGAGGTATCAAAGTGGAAGGTGACTCACATCAATTACAATACATATATCATTATATTTGATTTTACATGAATTGCTTAGGGAAGGCATACCCATTCTCAGCTTATAAACTTTCATTACATGTGCATAAACAGTCGTCTACAGACATAGACCCATGATCGGAATGACCATCAATGTAAAGCCATTGTACATATGATTTAGTACTCCTAAAATCACAGCCTGGATGGATGAAAGTTGATCTAGGGTCTTCTATCTCGTTCAATCGTTCACTCAAGTACGAGTCTAACCATGTGAATATATGTCTTGAAGTCGAACATGGGAAGACACCATCTAATTACCAGCCAATGATATAAGTTGTTAATAGATGCGAGAGAAATCACCGATAATGATAATGATCCTCAAGGTATTGCAATCCATTCTACATGGTGTGAATGGATGATTTGATGTCGAACACCATACAAAGCCTTTCGGTCGAAGGCCATTGATGTTAACCTATTGCCAGAAGCGAGAAACTGCCATTGATGCATGCAAGCCTCAAGGTACTAGAAGGGTGTTTTTAAGTCAACTTCTTGAATAATGTGCTGACGTCGACAAGAAGTGACTCGTCATAGGAGGGCCTTGATGTATCCCACATCAACAACAAGAAACGAGTGTAGTGATTTTAGAGATGGAATTTGACTGATGACACAAGGTTCAGGAATGGTGGTCATGAAAATGAAGGTTTATCGTATTGCAAAGGATGAATTTTGACTGGATGCCTTCTCTTGAACATGTCGATGACACTGAAATGAATTGGTAGCATTGACCCAAAACAAAATGATGGATGGTATGATAGACCAACGGTGTGATAACCATCAAGATAATAACCCAACCCAGATAGTCACAGTGATGGAGTGAAAGTGTCATGTTCAAGAGTGACCTACTACCATAAAGTGGTTTTCCCCTTTTTCCCATTTTCCCTAGTCATTGCTAACCAGTACCTCTTTATTTTTATCAAGCTTGAGGAGGATAACATATGCTTGTTTTATAATTTCACCCTTTGGGCGAATCCATCGCTATTTGATATTTTAATGAGTCTAAGAAGGTGAAACTCGATCTTGTCTAGATGGACAAGTTTGTTGCTATTTGATGTTTTAACGAGTTTAACGACAAAAATAACTCAGTCCTTTTCATGTTTAGAGATTTTGAAAAGGGACAAAAAGAAAACTCCACAAGTTCTTTTTCGTAAATTAATCTCTCAAGCCCGAAAAAGTGTAAAATAATACAAGAGAGATATCGTTTCCAATCCATTAATGAGCTGGAAAGGACAAGCACTTGGCAATCTTTTCATGTTTAGAGAGTCTGAAAAGAGCTTAAAGAGGACTCCAAGCGGTTTCCTTTTTCGTTTTTTAACAGAGCTCGAAAAAGTGATAAAAGTGTGCTTTGTGGTCAAAGGTACAATTTACAATCAAGCACGTTGAATTCTGTAAATCAGTTGCAAAACCTGCTCAAAACACTACCACATGGATTAAAAATACCTATTTCATAGGCAAAAATAGGTAAATACTAATGTTTACTCGATTAATGAACATGAAATAAACATAAAACAAGTTTTTACCATGACATTTTTACCATTTGGAACTTACCATTCAGTTTTGTGCTCTGAGCTAGTTTTTACCTCGATCTTCACCAACTGATTATGAGAGATTCTGCGAACCATTTCTCGAGCCGTCTAGACCAGGTAGGAGCTAAACCTATCTACTTTCTTTTTAAATAATTCTTTTTTCATTTCATGCAAGTTTTAGGGTTTTTTGGGGCCCTTGGGGTTTCAATTTTTTGCTCTGGGATCAACATAGACTTTCACATCGAAAATTGCATTGAATTGCTCCCAGATGGAAGCTTGCATGCTCTGTAGTGCACTGTCTCTGTGCCTTGGCTGTGCTGGGCGAGTTTCCCAAGTTTAATTTAGTTGTTTGCTCCAAAATTTGTCATGTTTTTTGCATGGAAAGGATCCTAATTAAGCTTATGATTGTGTTTTAGGCTTTCATCGGATCAGAATATTGATTACATGGCAAGAAAGAGAGCATGAAGAACAAGACATGGTTGCCCTAAACAATCTGGGTATAGTTGAGGCCCTCAAAAACTACGGGTTACTCAAATACTTTAAGTTGTCCAGAATGAGGCAACAAATAGAACCACTGCAGTTCCTTGTTCATGCATGGCATCCGACAGATCAAAATTTTCACATTAGGGACAATATGGTCCCTATTACCATATATGATATTTACTTTCTTACCAGACTATCGAGGCGAGGTGCCCCTATCTCACTTTCTGGATTTTCCCATGGAGGTGAATCGATGAGAGATTATATTAGACAGTTTTGTCGACCAAGTACACAACCTAGAAAGGATGGGAAAATAAACATCAGGGATGTAGGTGATTTGCCTTTGAGATCGATCCTTTTCATAATCACAAAATTGGTTGGTAGTGTGACACTACATCTGGCGCACAAATCTTATATACAGTATGTACTGGAGTGTCTAGAGCCAAAAGTTTTCAACTGGTGTGAGGCTATGCTTTCCTCACTGAAAGAACAACTGACCAAAGTAAAAAGTGGTAAGATGAAGAAATTTTGCTATGGTTCAATCATAATCGCTTTTGCCTTAGAGAGAATCCTGTTGATGCAACCACTTCATGTATCACTGGGTGTAGCTGGTCCTAGAGATCCATGTATGCAGAGGTGGGTCAAATTGATGGCTCAACATGCGTGTTAGTCAACAATCATGTTTTCCACTGCATTTTTCAGTTGGCTCGAGCGACAACACCTTGTCATCGAGGAGCATTCATACTTAGGGATGGATTTTTGTGGAGATCCAGATTTGATTCTACTAGTTGGAGCACAATGGGGTGCTATGGGTAAGTTGTTTGACCAAAGTGTTTTTTGATTTTTCAAGTTTCTACATGTTTTTTGTGTTTTTAATGTTTCCAAGACTAAACTAAAATCACCCTTGTGCATGCATATATGGGTATTGTTTGACTTGTGGGGCACCAACAGGTTGCAGGTGGGCTAGCGCAGAGAAACATTGAGAGAGCAGTTCTCCAGGACTTAGATTTGACTGAGACCTTAGCAGAGTTGCAGGATCACATAGAGGGATTAACCCTTGGTATTCCGGATGTCCGGATCGAGGAGTTACCTATGAGGCTGCAGCGCCACACTATTAGTGTTCCTAGCCGCTAGGCGAGGCTTTTGCGCATGATAGCACAGGTTGTGACCTGTTATCATGAGCACCACTAGATCTACTTAGGATATTTTTCATACATTTTGAGTTTTTTGGGTTATATGACCAAGCGTGTCTTGGACAGAAAGTTTGTTAAAACTTTTACAACACCTATCTATTTTACTCTCAAAGTTTTCTATGGTTATATGCAATCCTATGCAACTGATGATGTGAATTGAAAATATTAATTTTACATGTGTCGCAAATGTCTACTTAACACATAATTCACTAGAGAATCAGTTAATGTGTTAGGAATTCTGGAAATATGTTGATATTGAATGTGTTCAAAACGTCTTTCCAAAATACGAACTCTAAGGAACATACGAAAAATTGTTGGATTTCAGAAAATATAAATGTTTGTTAGTTGAAGTACAACGAGTTGCAAGTCCAACCTAACGATGATTCGACAAATGCCAAGTGAAATGGCATCAGAGAGTAGTTCAATCAACGTGCTATACTCAGTGATGTTGTTCGTGCCCATGTTGCAGAAGACAAGTTCTACATACTACAACTAGCACCATCAACGTAACCAACAAAAGGTTCCGAAGACTCCGACATCTACAGCAAATGCAAAGCAGATTACTAACTAGATAAAAATATTTAAAAGATACACACACACACACATGCAATGAAAGCATATATACATTGAGTTTTACAACACTTAATCAAGCATAGTAATGTTTGAGGTACATAACGTTTTGGGGTTGCGACAATGGAATCCCATCATAATATACTAACCTGTAGGCACCCTTTTCCAAAACATGCTTGACAATATAAGGACCCATCCACATTGGTTCGAATTTCCTTGCTCCAATTTTATTAGCTTCCTAATCGTAAAGCAAGACCAGGTCTCCTTCTGAGAAGATACGAGGCTTGACATTTCTATCATATTGCACCTTAATATGTTTCTTATGCACTTCATTAGCCAATGTGGCATCATGACGGGTTTCATCCAGATGGATTAATTCCAAGAAATGCGCTTCTTCTTCGGAAGTGTCGGGTAACAGTTCAATCGCAAATTTGAGTGATGAAATTTTGCATTGTATCGGTAAGATTGCTTCCAAACCATACACCAACTGAAAGGGTGTGAATCCAGTTGCATTCTCACCGAGGTTCGATATGCCCACAAGGCAGAGTACAGGATTAAGTGTGAGTTTTGCTTATGAACCCATATCATTATCTGCAACATCTGCTTCAAGAATTTGTTGATGGCCTCAACTTGTCCATTCGCTTCTGGGTAATAAGGGGTAGAACTATCATATGACAGACCTAACTTAGCAGTCAACTCAACCATCATGTGATTGCGAAAATGCAACCCATGATCTGTAACTATGGCTTGTGGTACACCAAACTAGGCAACCACATGGTTAAAAAAGAAAAGAGTAGTTGTTTCACCATTGTTGTTCAATGTTGGCATCACCTTGGCCCATTTGGTAAAATAGTCAACAACGACTATAATATACCCATGCCCCCCAGCCGAGGTGGGGTTACATGTCATAAAGTCAATGCCCCATTTGGCGAATGGGCCAACAACAATGACTAGATGCAATGGTGTAGGTGGTAATCTGGTTTTTCGGTCATATATCTGGCATGCGTGACAGCTTCTGACAGCAATAATATAATCTTTGAATATAGTTGGCCAGAAGTAACCAACACAGAGAATTCTCTGTGCAGTTGCATATCCAAATAAGTGTCCACCACAGGCACCTAAATGGTAATAATTCAATGTTTTCTTGGCTTCCTCACGCGTGAGGCACCTCCGTAAAATCGTATCGATACCACGATGATAAAGGTTGTCACCAATGATCAGATAATATTTGGCTTGGTATCGAATACGTCGTTGTTGCGAGCAAGAGGTATCGGGCCGGAAAGTTTGGGTCTGGAGATAGATCAGTATATCTCCATACCACACGTCAAATGACGATATTAGAAATAGAGACTCATCCAAAATCAATGGTTCAGATGTTGAATCAATGGAGGTCGAGGGAAGGTCGCAAAGTAACTTTGCGAAAACTAGAGATTTCTTTGATTTGGACTTGATGAATTCCAAATCAAATTCTTGTAAAATAACTATCCAATTTGAGTATTTTCCCCCCAACAATTGACATGACAAAATGTATGTCATAGGATTGCAATCCAAAATAACAATTGTTTTACGAAGCAGGATGTAATGGTGAAATCTTTGAATAGCTTACACAGCGGCCAAAGCTAGTTTTTTGATATAAGAGTACTTACTTTCTGTATCGTTGAGATTATAGCTCAAGTAATAAATCAGATGTTCACTCCCATTTTCTTCCTGGACTAAAACCATGCCAATGGTTGTATCTGCAGCGACGAGATACAGGTAATAGTCATTTTGATAATTTGGAGAGTACATTAATGAAGCTCTAATCAAGGTATCTTTAAGAGCATCAAAGGAATCTTGCACAACCTGATCCAATGGAAGGAAATCTCCTTGTTCAAAAGACATAGAAAACATTTAGCCGTCTCAGCATAATTAGGAATGAACCTCCTTAGAAAGTTGGCTTTCCCTTGGAGTCTCTGTAACTATAAAAGATTTGAAGGTGGAGGAAAATCAAGAATTTCCTGAACCTTTAATGGATCGAGTCGAATCCCCTCTCTAGACACTACAAATCCAAGCAATCGACCAAAACCAACACAAAACACACATTTTTGTGGATTGAGTTGTATCTTGTAGTGTCAGCACCGTAAAAATATTGCTCTCAAATGTTGCGAGTGATCAGTTCACTTTCGTGAATGAGCAGGTAATTCATCAAGGTAAGGTTGAACAATGTGCTTGATGTCATGGAAGACATAGTTCATTTCCCTATGAAATGTGGCCTCTGCATTCTTCAAACCAAATGGGTGTTTCCTATGCCCCATGAACAAATAAAAGTTGTTTTAGATTGGTCCTATGGGCGGATATTGATTTGATTGTAGCCGGAAAAACCATCCATGAATGAGAATATTTCACATCTGGCACGTTCGTCAATAATCTGGTCGATAAAAGAAGTAGGATAATTGTCCTTTTAACATGCTTGATTTACATCCCTGTAATCGACACACACTCGAATTGTCCCTTGTTTCTTCATGACAAGAACAATGTTGGAAACCTAGTCAGTAAGAGGTACAGAGTAAATGAAACCAGCCCGCAAAAGTTTTTCAACTTCTGCCTTAATTGCAGCTGCTTTCTTTGGATGAACAGGTTGAAGCTATTGTCAAAATGACTTGATATCAGGGTACATTTTGATTTCGTGTTTAACAATACTAGAGTCAATGCTTGGCATCTCCTCATAATCCCATGCAAAGATATCTCTAAATTCACAAAATAGAGTACGATAACTATTGAGTTCTGATAGAGAACAAGATTTGCCGACATGAATGTTCTCTACAATATTAGGCTTTGTCGAAATATTGATAGAAATCATTTCTTCAATATTTGACAGGTTTCACTCAGATTCTAATGTTTCTATGAAAATTGAATTCGAAAGAAAATCAACAACTGAAGGGTGGTTTAATTCATTTGAATAATCTTCGATGTCATCTGGAAAATGGGAATGATGATGATAATCTTTCCAAGGTTCTTCTCCTATCATCATTGATTGGATGATTCCTTCATCCGTAGAATGTATACGTGAGAAAGGATCCGAAGAAGTACCATATTCTAACAAATGGTCTACCCATACAATTGGTGAATGCGGATTTGGGTTTTCCGCACAAGCCCGAAAAATTGATTGCTATGCTAGTTCAATGGGGCTTAGCAGCATTACCTCAATATTACTATCAACTTCAAACTTGTTGGTAATCCTCCTTAAATCAGATGAGGTGGAGGAAATCATGTTGCAAGTCTCTACTCTTTCCACTTCTGCCAAATTAGATGGTGACAATAGTGTAAAAGTACCCATTAGGGAAGGATCTTTAAAGAGACCTACTCCAACACTTTGAAGTGACAACGGGGGTCTGTGTACCAATGGAATGCTTCCCGTAGCCTATGAACTATTGGCAAAGAAGGCAAGCTGATCGATGACTGTGATTCCACCCTTATGAGGGAATGCAATAGTATGAAAGTACGTGGAAACCACAACAACCATAACATATACCCATGGCCTTCCCAATAAAATGTTGTAATCGAGGGGTCCATCAACTACCTCAACTTCAATAGTAATTGTTTTTCCTCTAGTTCAATTTGCAGGTTACTCAAAATCCCACAAGGAGTATATGTTCATCCATCAAAATCTTTTAACGTGGTTGGTGATCATGACATTGGTGGTGAACCAAGTGTTTTCCAGTGGCTCATTGACATAATGCAAATAGATGCCCCCTCATCAATAATAGTTCGGTGAACATTATTATTGAGAGATTTTACTTGAATTAGGAAAGCTAACTGCGCTGGTAACTGTGGTTTATATCCCTCATGGTTAAAAACCACAAGATTGGAATCCGTAGTGTCTATTCTGCTAATTGCTGACAGTAAAGCCTGCTTCTCAGAGGGACAATTTTGTAACACCTTGAGTGTTGACATAGAAGAAGGTGATTGAGAAATATCTTCCACTATGTTATAGTTCTGAGTTGCTCGAGCTCGAGCGTTAAATGTCGATTTATGCACAACTCCCTTTGGTGGTTTTATTGTCAATTCTAGTACAATAGGTGGAATATTTTCAGATGAAGTCGAAGTCAAAGGTTTAGGTTGATCAGTGGCCTGATTATTTGATGATGACGGTGGATTTCCATAGTCTTTATTTCTCGTTAACACCAAAACTTCGTTTTGTGGCTTTGTGATGGATAACATGAGTACTTGGGATGTGGAAGCATGGTCTGTTGCAACCAAATGTGTCTCCAGGTTTGGAAACAGTTTAGTCAACACTACAAATGTGTTTGAAGTCTTTAAAACTTTAGAGACCTCTGAGCGGTGTGGACAATCTCTTGTAAAATTATCGTCATTACAGATTAGACATGGATAACGAGGTTGCCTTGCCGAGGTAGAGGAATCAAATGATTTCTCTTGAGGGGAATTATCTTGTTTCTTCTTGTTTTTCCCTTTTTCTTGCCTCCTGGTTACTTTTTATTTTTTCTTTTGTCAGATGAAACTGCATTAACTTTAGAAGCAAGAGTGTTTTCTGATGCATTTGTAGTTTGATTGGTAATGGAAAGAGTTTGACCAGATGGTCTTCCTGCTATTTGCATGCTCAAAGGACTGATCACACCATCACCGACATGAGAGTCCTTACTCGATTATGGAGGAGGAGGAATAGTGAAAGCTTCTCGGGGTGCATTGGGAATTTTATTGTAGAGTGTGTCGGATTTTGTGTAAATCAAATCCTAGTATTTGGCACGAGCAATTACTTTCTCTTCTATGAAAACTCCACCTTTTGCCACTTCCTCGGTAATTGATGGCAACAAGGATTTTATGAACCACTTAGCCAAAAGCTGATCAGGAACATATGTCTTAACCATTCGATGATGACGCCACCACTCATGAATATGATTTGATATATGGGTAGCAATAGTCCATTTAAATTTGGTTAGGAGTTCCGTTCCAGTCTCGTATCTAATAGGTAACTGGAAGTGGGTCAGAAATGTGGTGGCTAAAGTTGTAAAGTTGTTGAAAGAAGCTCTTGGTAACTCAATGTACCATTTAGCAGCCGGACCAGTAAGTGTTCTTTGGAAAAGACGGAGTCTAACCGAATCATCATTTAAGGAGTTTGATGAACACCACAAATGAAAGGTCATGACATGATTTGATGGGTCTTCTCCGGGATTTCCATTGAATTTCGGAATGTCAGAAGGTAACTTATGTGGAATCACCAGCCACCAAGGTGCATATAAGATTGGATCATTAGTGAGCCGATTTAAATCTGGTAATTCTAAAGTTGCTACAAATGGCAACTGTCGATTCAGGTCAGGTTGAGCATACCCAGGATATGATGGAATTGCCTGAGAAATAGGTCTTTGCATACCAACATAGGGCATTTGCATTTGGTAACCTTGATAAGGTTGTTGTTGAACAAATCCGGCATAAGGTGGTTGTTGATAACCAGGTTGAATTTGTGGTTGTCCATAACCTGCAAAGCCTTGTTGACCAGGACCTTAGTAAGCTTGATATTGTCCAAACCCAGGTTGAGCCTGTTGGGCAAGTCCAAATTGGGGTTGGAATTGTTGGAATTGGGGTTGTTGAAATTGGGGCTGCCACAGTTGTTGAATCAACTGTTGTTGTTGTTGGTACAACTGTTGTTGATTTAACGGTTGTTGTTTCCCAGCAATGAAAGGTTGACCAGGTTGTGAATAAACTATACCAGTGTAAGCTTGGGTCAGTCCAGATAAGGGTATACTAACCTGAGGTTGTTGTTGAACCCCAGAAACAAGTGGTTGTTGTACAACAACCTGAGAAACTTGAGCTTCTTGACCTGAAACTTATGGTTGTGAGGTAGAAGGACCAGTTTGTACCAGTTGAGATACAACAATTTGAACTTGTGACTGTGGTACAATAGTAACAACAGGTGCAGTAGGAATATCTAACACATTTTGCATTGGTTGTGTTCGATACACAAGCCTTAGTTGAACTGGCATTGTTGGTTTCCATTGACAAACTCGAATTCCAGGTTAACTTGAATACTACGGGATATTACCATATGACGGTCCCATGGAATAGGGAGGATAAGGTGAATAAGCATATTGCTCTCCATATGGTGGCAATCCAGTATTTAATGGATACATAGGTCTTTGTTGACTAGATTGCCCAGCTTAATATTGATATGCAGGATCAAACTGTTGAGTTCCCATTAAAGAAGAACCAGTTAAAATTCTAGTTGAGGACATGGGTGATGACCATGGTGTAGAAGCAACCCCTGAGTGGGTTCCAGATAAAGACTGGTAACCAACCGGGAAGGAAAATTCATCATATAGGTGCGACTCAGGTGTGGTAGAAAACATCTAAGAAGTTGCAACAAAAGATTTTGTCGTAGCTGCATCAAATGATACAGTCTGGGATATTGACGGTTGTTCAACCATAGTTAACTGACCCAAAATTTGTGCTAAAGAATCGACAGGTACTTGAAAAAAAGCAGGATCAAACGGAGCGGTAAAATGAGGAGTATGAGGGTAAAGATAAAGACTAGCTCCAAAGTGGAATGGGGTTCCAGGTGTAGAATATTCTTCCAATTCTTCCTCTATAGCAATTAAAATCGGTGGAAGAAATTCACCATCTAGTCCATAAAATATTTTTGATGTTGATAAAGTGGAAGTTTCAGTAGTTACTGATGTCTGAGGGGTAACCGGTTGATCGTCTTCCGATAAAGTAACAACTTCTGAATGTTCAAATTCAAAGTCCAGATGTTCGGGTAAAAGAACAACAGTTTCAGAAAGAAGTTCCTGAACAACTTAAGGTTGATATGTAACTTCTGTTTGAACTGTGAGAGGTTATGGATTAACTTCTAGTTGAACTGATTCAAGTTCAGAAGTAATTTCTTGTTGAGAAACTTCAAGTTGAGGATCAACTTGTTGTTGAACAACTTCGGTTACTGTTTCACTAGGATTAGTGCTAATGTCCTCAGGTAATTGTGAAACTTCTCCTTCAGAAATGGATGTACCAGAAATGGTTGGAGTAACTGGAGTCTCAGTACTTACTGAAATAGATGATTCAGGTAATTTAGATGAAGAACTAGGAGTTCTTGATGTACTTGACTCAGTTAAGCAATACCGCTTTGACCGAATAGGTGTAGCTTCAGGTGGAAAAGGTGGTTTGCTCGCTGCTCTTCGCGAATGATGGGGTAAGGGTTGATGTTCCTCCATGATTGATGATTAATTTTATTATCAAAAAAGAAATAAACAAAAAGGGAAAAACGAGGAAAAAGGTTTACCAAGCAACTGTGAACTGCAGAATACCTCTTGGCGAACCAAGAAGTACGGGCAGGCAATCTCCCCGAATGCTATGTTCGGTGTGTCATAGTGCACAAGGTGGCCGACTCGGTTAATTAAGGATGGATAACAACCTAGTGTTTTCCTCCCATATATACCCGAAGATATGTGGAGGCCTAGTCTGTATAAACACTATCTAATGAAAAACCGCACAGTGAGAGCATTCCCATATACTTTACGTACTGTAACACCGCCCTATATACCCAAAGGTACGTGGACGAGCTACAATATAATCATGTACGTGGAATGAGGTATCACACTCGGGATGTATTGCAACAAGTTAGCGACAACTTCTTTGTTTTACGACGTCGGAACACGTCTCTAGCCTAGAACCACTAAATGTTCTCGTTAATGACAATGCTCCATTAGGTAAATTGATGTTAATTTTAAGTAGATCTTGCTTAGAAATTTTCATTTCAAGTTCACCACGTGATGTATTATGAAATTCCTAGGAATGCAACTATCATGATAAGCATTCTTTCCATTCATTTAAACAACGAAAATCCTAACTACTTAGGGATAGAGCAATTAGATTTATTTTGATCAAAGAGAAACGAGCAAAATCTAATGCAATTTCCCTACACTAATCCTATGAGCACACACAAACTTTTTCAATGCAACATGCATGTATTTATTTTCGATTTCCTTAATGTGAATATGAACAAAAGGAAATGTGCACATACAATCAATCAATCTCTCATAAGAATGAAGAATTTTATGATAGTTCTAATTCGAAGGAAGAGAAGACTTTACGACACTTTCTTTTGAATGAAGATTAATCAACTATATTCCAACTTTGACTATTGATCGATAATGACAAAGAAAACATCAAGAAACATTAATCAATCAAATCAAAGTTGGGCTAGACAAGGAGATAAAAACTTATTGTTTGAGACATAACATTCATTGATCAATAGCCCCAAGAGTTAGCTCAATCGGTCAAATCAAGTGCCTCGCCAATGGGAGGTCACAGGGTCGAATCCCGAAAGCTCTTGGGGTTAGGTCAGTAAATAGGCCAAGGGGTGTTGATGCCCTTCGGGTGGAGTCCACTCAGTGTTAAAAAACCCTGGACGTAGCGGCTACCCATTGACCCGGGTATCCGTGAACCAGTAAGTGAAAAAAAAACATTCATTGATCAATCAACAAACAAACAAATAGAGAAAAGTTGGCAAAAACACTTTCCAAAGGTGGGAAACTGACCCTAGGAGGATCAGCGCAACCCAAAATGGGAGACAGTGCGCTTCAGAGCACTATCCCTAAGCCAGGGGTCCTCTGTAGCGCACTGTGTCCCTCACAAGCCTGTGCTGGTGACAGTAAGCCATTTCAAGAGGCAATTTGACACAATTTTGACCAATTTTTCAATGCAAGGAGCTAAATTACAATCTATGAACACAAATAAGGTCTGCAAGAATGTCCTAGGAGGTGGATAAGCTACTAGGAAAGAGGATCTTCCCCAGTGGAGTCGCCAATTTGTTTTGGAGAATTTGGTATCTACGGATAAATACTAATTCCTTAGATAAGTAGTTGTATCTAGAACAACAATTTAAAGTGTTTTAGTCTTTTCCTATAAGCAATAGATAAGATGAGAAGATGAGAAGACCTACTTGTAGTTCCACTTTCCTCTCGTCTCCCTTGTATCGATCATGTCACTCCTTCCCGTACTTAATACGCTTGAGAAGTACCTGTAAACACAACAGAAAACAAAGAATTGATCAAAGCACACGATCTATTGAATATAAGTGAAAGGAATCAGATACAATTCACACATATAAGCATTATGAAACAATACAAACATATGGGAGAAAGGTTCAAACACTTTATTAAATAGAAGAAGGAATTACAACCATTGGTGTCTGATTCAAAGCCATTCCTCCAGCTTTGATCCCATCCACATCACATCAAAAGAATGAAAAACTTGTAGCATTGCAATACTTGCTTCAAAGCCAAATATCATAGCAACATTATCTCCTTACAATTCAACATAATCGAACCCCTGATCACTTAGATGAGTGGTCAATTTATAGGAAGATGAAGGAGGTTTTGTCATAAATGGTGGCATTGAATGGCCTTCCATACTTAGAATTAGTTCCATGGAGGAAGGGATGAGAGGATAGGATGCACCTTAACTCATTCCTCATCCATTTTTGAGCTCATAGGAGTTGATAAGTGAGGGAACCTTCTAGATGACTCCAAAAGATAAGAATATTCCACAAACCCTATGTGAATTTCGCTCAATCTCACCCAATGTAGGTGAAAGGAAGCCTAAGTGCTCTGCAGAGCACCCGGGCTGTGGACTCAACTCCTTTGTAACGCACCTTCACAAGGGCTTACATGCGCTGGTCCCTTTAGAGGCTATTTCTGGATGTCTTCAAGTCATGAAACTGTCTGGGAAGGAGGCATTCAAAGGGGTGACTTGTTTAGGGCATGAAGCAACTGAAATTATGGTTTGATGAGCCCTAAAACACTGATATGTATGATGGGATTGATGTGCCCAAATGGATCTGTAACACTTTGAGAAGTGGGAGTTTGGAGGTAGAAGGAGGTAAAGTCCATTCTTCTGCTTCCTGGAGTGTGTTTTCCTCCCACTGTTCCTGATTATTGTACTTTTCAATCTCCAGCCTTGGAGTATGATTATAAGGTTTGGTTTTGAGTTCCACCCTTAAGTTGGAGATTATACTATATGGGTCATAAGACCAGGTGAAACTTGGTTGGAATCCCATCTATCTGAGGATTGAGTCTACCTCAATGGCTGCTAATCTGGTATTGCAAATAAATGATCCCACTTGTGACTTGATTTTAAACTGAGATTTTCTCTTCCCTAAAATAAAATGTACCTCATCCATATTAATCATTTGCCTTATATATTCCAGATAGAAAATTCTCATTGGAACATATTTAGGCAATTTGTATGGAGCTAATTCACAACCATACACCCTCATTTTTGTGTAATTCTGGTAAAGGTACCAGTCTCCTGTCTTAGCTTGGTCGCTCAGGTGCATAATCCTTTTAATTTCTAGATTGATTCTAGGCTCACTCTAGCTGCTAAGAATCTGTGCAACTAGATGGATAAAATAGTCAATGAAATCTAAATATTTGAACTCAATTGAGTTCCTCCTGATCAATGAAGTCCACTATGTGACTGATTGAGTTACTTGTTGATCATCCTGCTTGTGTAAAGTTATAGGCAACATGTCTCCTTGTTGAAAAAGGATCATATGCACTAATACAAAAGAATATTTGAATACTCCTTCAGTAGTAATTTTCATCAATTGTTCGTGCATTTGTTCAACCAAAAATTGACTATAATTATACATGAAAGCTGGTTTGTGTTGTTTGGAGAAGATGGATAGATAAACTAGAATAGATTCATCTACCCATTGATTTGTTTGGTAACCTAACAAGCAAGAAACTAAGGAAATGATATGTTTAGCTTTCCCAGGGAACATGGGTGTTGGATAAGGAGGGTTATTTTTAGGAAGTTCAACATCTTCTGGAAGAAAGATCTAAAAAAATTGAGCTCTTTAGGGGAAAGTGAGTTTGTGGTATAGATCCATGAGGACAAGAGTGGAGAAAAAGCTAAGGGAATCAGTCTCAGGGATGAGAAGAATTTTATTGATCATTTCAGGTGTGATGGATATCAGAATGTCTCCATTATGAGCTACCACAGTTCTCTACAAGGGATTGTACTTAGCTTGACACCACATGACTAAGTTAGGAAATGGATCGGTTTGAGGAAACATGAACATGGGAAATAAAGATTCCCTTAAGTTGATTTCGTCTTTTGAGTTCTGATTAGTCTGTTTTAACCATTGGTGCAATTCAAAAATGTTGAATTTGCACTCTACGTCTGCAATTTTGAAAAAAATTTCAGATAAGGGGATGTGGTCAAGGTTTAGAGTATCTACGACTTGGGGATTTTCCTGTGATGAGGATTTTCTATCAGAGGGCTGGTATTTTCTTTTTGGTGCCATTATTTGCAAATGGTGGAAGAAATAACAAAAGGCTAGGAGTAAGAATACCTAACATAGAGGATGTTTCATTCTAATGGTAAATATGGTATGTCGTACAGTAGGTGCAGAGAGAAGATTTCGTTCTAATGGTAAATCTGGTATGTTGCAAAGCAGGCACAAGGAGCAGTTGATATTTGGAAACCTATGAATCAGAAATAAAAACAAAGTTAGGGAAATCACGAAGAGGGAATGAGGGGTTTATTTATAATGGGAAGCACATAATCGTTAAAAGGAAATCGTTGCTGAACGGAAGGATATTTATTTATGGCTAATGGGAAGCTGTTAACGATTGGAAGAAATAGATAGGCAGATAGGAATGTAACAGAAATGGACACGTGGAGTGAAAGAATTAGTGGATGGAAGGTGCGGGAAAAGGGAATGACGTTGGAGGGATGACGTATGAATGAAGTGGGATAAGCGGATTTTGGAGGGGGGGGTAGTGGTAAGTGGTAATGAGAGGTGGGGTGGGGGGATGTGGAGTAGGGAGGGAGCGACACGTTGCAATGAGCCCTCCATGAGGAAAACCACTTTTTAGACCCCCCCTTGCCATTATCGTGTAACGATTGAAGGGGGTGTGAAATGGCTTCCCCGCCGTTGATCTGGGTGGGGAAGAGGATCACCGTCCAAAGGTATCAGCTCGTTGGGCTTGACGACAAATTTCCTTTTTCATTTTATGACTTTGGTTAAAACTTCATAAAGTTTTTATTTTTACAAAAATTAATCACCTTTAAGAGGTAATTAAGTCCTAATCAAACCAATCTTAATCTAAATTTTGGTGCATTTGGACTAGAAACCAAAATTTTGCCTAATTTCTTTATAACCCTAATCTAATACATCACTTGACCAAATTTTGAGCATGTGAGGCCATCATTTATTCTATTCTATCCTATCTAATCATGTTGATTAAACAATTTGGTGAAGTTATCACTAATCTAAAAACACAAATTTAAATGATTTGATCATGATTAAAATATATGATTCAAATCAAAATACTAGGTTGTGGCATTTTAAATAAGATGCACACAAAACCCTAATTTATTTACAATGCAATTTATTCTTTTGAAGTGGCATTTAAATTTGATCACTTGTACAAACTTGATTTTCTTTTGACGGGGTTTCATTTCAATTTTTTTTTTCATTTTTAATTCTATATATATATTTTTATACCCTCTTTTATAAATAAAAACCAACTTATCAAAAATAAAGAATGTTACAACATTGGCTCCAACCAGGGCTTGCTTCCTCCTATAGGTTGCAGAGAACTTGCAAATCCATGTGCCTTCTCCTCGGGCTAATGGAGACTATGTTAAAACAAATACACACTGCATGTAAAATAAACTCTCCGGTGATATACAATGATGAATGAATGGGGAACTTCTCAGTATTGAATGTAGTGCTTTAAGTATTTCCCATTGACAGGCAATGAGGAATACTGTCCTTCCAAATTCTGTAGAATAAAAGTATTATTTCCCTTAACCTGTGCAATGCTAAAAGGTCCAAACCAGAGGTTATCAAACTTTCCATGTTTTCCTTTCTCTTCTCTTCTAGCATCCCACCTTAACACCAAATCTCTTTCTTTAAAATCACTTTCTCTAGCTTTTCTATCAAACACACTTTTCATTTTGTTCTGATATTTCCGAAGCTTATAATGAACTTCATATCTATCTTCATTAAGTTCTATAATCTTATTTATTCTTCTAGAGAAATCATCAGGCTCTTCATTTGCTTCTTGTAAAAACTTCATGACAGGAAAATCTAGATGTGTGGGAAATATAGATTCCTTACCATAAACAAGATGAAAAGGAGATTTGTCCGTTGAACTCTTTCGAGAAATCCTGTTGGCCAAAAGTGCATAAATGAGATGATTGTCCCAACTTATTTTGTGATCCTCTAATGTTTTCTTTATGAATTTAACCAAAATCTTGTTTAACGACTCTGCTAGCCCATTTCCTTGTGGATAGTATGGAGTAGAATGATGCAACAATATTTGGTATTTTTAATAGAATTCAATCATCTTGACACTACTAAATGCTGTTGCATTGTCTGTCACTATTTGCTGGGGGCATCCAAATCTAGACAATATGTATTCTTCAATAAATTTAATTACCACAGTTTTAGTTGCATTTCTAACTGGAATGGCCTCTACCCATTTGGTAAAGTAATCTATGGAAGTCAATATCCATCTATGTTGACTACTTGATGGAGGATGAATTTCACCAATGAAATACAATCCCCATTGAAGGAAAGGTGCCTGGACTAGTACTGGAACTAATGCATGCTAACCTCTATTTTCCAACAAACATATGACATTGAGTACAACTTCTGACCTTTGCTCCCACTTGTGCAAAGAAAATAGGCCAATAAAATCCTGCTCTTAAAATCTTGTGTGTTGTAGCCCTCTAGGCATAGTGCCCTCCAAAAATCCCCCATGAAATTGATCAATAATCCCTTCTGTCTCATTTTCTACTAAGAAAAGTAAAAGGATGTTAAGAGGATCTTTCCAATACAGATTTGCATTAAAAATACAATATTTAATGGCCTTCAACTTCAATGTTTTACATTGATTCTTTGTAAATCAGATGGACACTCAAAATCTCTAAGAAAATTCACAATATCAGTGTACCAATAATATAATAAAAATTTCTCATCAATATGAATCAGAATTTATTGGTTTGATGAAGAAGGTTCTTGTGGATTCTTCTCTGCTAGAATTGAATAAGGTTCTTGTGGATTCTTCTCTGCTAGAATTTCAAAAACATAATTTATTCCCAAGATCTTAAATTTTGACTCAGCAAGAAGTTTAGCCAAGCCTTGACCCTTTACCAATTTTGTAGTTTTGATAATGATATCATACTCTAATATCTTAGTAATCCATCTCCCTCTCCTTCCATTAGTATCAGGCTAACATAGTTTTAACATCACTATTGGGTACATAGGCTATAATAGAAGAGTGAACAACATATACTCTAAAAGCTTTCAAGGCTTGAACTAAAGAATAGGCCTGTTTTTCAATGATGTCATATTTTAGCTCAACATCTCTCATGAATTTACTAAAAAAGGAAATAGGCTGGTCATCTCCATCTTTATTCTTTTGCAAAAGAACAGTAGCCAGGGTAGTTTCAGAGGAAAAAGAAAATATACTAAATGGTTTATAATAATCTGGGCTGGCTAATATGGGAGCTTCTGAAATGGCCTTTTTAATCTTATCAAATTCATACCTAGCCGGAATGGTCCATTTAAATTCATGATTCTTTCTGAGCATATCAGTGATATCCTTAACTATTTCAACATAATTAGGTATAAACCTTCTTAAAAAATTTATTTTCCCAAGGAAAGCCTGAATTTCCTTCTTATTCCTTAGTAATGAAAGTGCTTGTATAGCTGAAACTCTTTTAGGATTAATGATTACTCCTTCCTTAGAAATAATATGGCCAAACAATTTTCCTTCCTTGAGTGCAAACAAAGACTTTTTGGGATTAAGAGAAATCCCAAACTTTCTACACCTGTCAAAAACCTTTCTCAAGCGTTTTAAATGTTTTTGATCGGAATTGGAAAAAAGAAGTCAAATCATCAAGATAAATTACAACAAATTTGTTTGTCTTACCCACAAATTCTAAATCCATAGCTCTTTGAAAAGTAGCTCCAACGTTAGTTAACCCAAAAGGCATCTGAGAATACATGAATGTACCCCAAGGAGTTGTAAATGCTGTCTTTTCTCTATCCTCTGGACTAACCATAATATGATTATGTCTAGAAAAAACCATCTAACATAGAAATTCTATTAGCTCTTGAAACTTTATGAAGTAATTGATCCATCTTGGGTAATTTATTCAAATTCCTAAAATCCACACATAGTTTGATTTCATCATTTTTCTTTGTTATTGGAACTAAATTAGCTACCCAATCAAAATATCTCAATGGAACTATAATTTTAGCATCAAGTGACTTTTTGAATTCTTTTCAATGATAGGAAGAAGGACATGATTAATTCTCCTTAACTTTTGCTTATAAGGTTTAGCCTCAGGTTTTAAAGGGATTTTATTTTCAATGAGAGATGTATCATATGTCTTTAATTCACTATAAGACTAGGAAAATACATCTTTATAGGCTTTAAGGAGAGGTAAATATTTGTCTTTGACTTCCATTGACAAGGATGCATAAATTTTAATATTTCTTATTACTTCAGAATTTCCAATGTTACAAATTTCAATATCTTCCTCATGTGAATTTGATAATGGATTTTTGGGAACATCATTATGATCAAAGAGCTTTTCAAGAGGGACCAACCCCTTAGGAATAAAATTGTTGGATAATTGAATAATGCTAGGATCAACAATTTTTGAGTCAAATTGTGGTGTTTGATTTTCTTTATAATATTCATGATTATCTAGTTGTTCTTCGTCAATTTCCACGGTTGAAAATTCATCTATTACTTGCAAAAGGGATTTTAACTACTCATCGTTATCAAATATTTGCCAATGTTTAAGATTGTCATGAATAGATGGTCTATACTTAACTTGAATTTGATATTTGACAAGCATTTGATAAGGAATTTTAAAAGAACTAGCAGAAATAGCCAAAGAATGTGCATGAATATTTTGATCTCTTGGAATAGCAGTGATATTGAATGCTGAAAACAAATTATCCCCTGAATCCCACACTTCATTCCTATAAGATCTAAGTCTAGGATGCTTGGTTTGACAAATATTCCTTGTTTGACAATGAGTTCTGAGTCACTGAATACACTTAGATTATGCACTTTAAGACTTATTGCTAATTCTAATCCTAGCAGGAAAGATTCATACACTGCTACATTATTAGTCATATCAAATTCAAGCTTATAGGATTGGGTAATATTTTCTTTGTTTGGTGAAATTAATACAATTCCAGCTCCAACTCCTTCCTTTGAGCAAAGAACCATCAAAGTATAATTTCCAAATATCAGCCTTGATGGTTTTTGTCTTGTCTATAATGTTTTCAATACTAAGCTCAGTTTCAAAACATCCAAAGTCTTCATCTACTGCATAAATGGGATGATTCCTTGCTTGATCATATTTACAAACAATATTCATGAATCTTACTTCTCTGTATAATCTGAGATGCTCACCCCCATATATAGGAATAGTAGCATAAGACATGTCCATTTGAAGGCTTCCTCCTAATTTGGCACAACAGGATCTTGATAATAACATGCCAAATTTGGGAGGGATATTAGTGACTACAACGTCTAAAACCACACTCTTAATAGGGATTTGAGCTAAAGTGATGACTAGATCTTTTATAAGTCCAAGACAAGGTACTTTCTTGGAGTCAAAAGTGTAAATATCATGATAAGTTCTAGTAAATTCTAATTGCAGCTGGTCCATGATTACCTTTGGCATCATATTATGGGAAGCTTCAGAATCTAACATGCAATTATATAACAAGAAATAATTAACCTTTGGAGTCACATAAAAAGGTGGTAAATTTTCATCAATCATGTCTGAGCTGGGACCAAAGACTACTGAAGGTTTTTCATCTTGTATGCTTCTTACATCCCCTTCAACCTCAACACTAGATGACTGGATCCACTTAGAAACTTGGTTTTTAAACCCTGGATTCATGGAAAGTTCAGATAAAGGAATGGGTATTTTAACTCTTTCTAATTCCCTTTCAACATTGAAAGTGGTTAAAACAATTTTATCAATTAGAGTTGTTTCACTTGTTTGATTCAATGGTTGAATTTTTGTTGTTTGAGTTTCGGTAGATTTTATTTGTGGTTCATTTACAATGAGGTTTTTTGGAGATCTACCAAGCCCTCACCTAGGTCTTAAATCATATCTCCTATTCAGTTCTGCAATTAAAAACTCAGAAAAGGCCCAATATTTTTAAATTTGAGAGTCTTCTTGATCTTGAGAAGACTAATTTACATGAAGAGAAACAATAGCATTTTGTAAAGATGAATGATCGAGATTATTTATATCCTCGGTAATCAAAGGGCTAGTGTCCTCAAGTTGCTTATCATCAATCATCAATGGAGATTGAATTTGTTGATTAGTGCTTGGTCTTTGCAAAATTTGATTTTGAGGGGCTCTTCTAAATTGAGTTTGAGGTCTAGCAGTGTCTTGTTGAATTGTTCTAGGTTGAGTTTCTATTTTTGAAATTCTATTTGAAAGGTTTCTAAGTAATGAAGTGATTTCATTTATCTTTTGATCTTCATTTTTGGTTTTTGAGGAAGATCCTTCTTCCTTAGCTTTCATTTTCCTTTCATCTTTTTATGCCTTAGCTTTAAGTTTAGCTGATGTTGACCTATTATCCTCAACTTCTATAGAATTTGTTTGCATGTCTTCTAGGGTATGAAATGTCCTTTCCATAAGCATAACTAGAAAGTCATCATCAAATGCTTTAGAAGATCTAAATTTTGCTACTGTTATCAGTGGTTTACAGTCAAGTGGCATCTTATGATAAAGTTTATTATCTTTTTATGAAATTTGCCATTGGGCCACTGGCTCACCATGGTTTCTTTTTAGTTCTTCAAATTCTGTGAGATAGTAAACATGATCCTTCTTAAACCCCCACTGATTCTTAAATATGGTAGTTAATTCATTCCAATAATGAATTGAATAATCTCTCAGTTGTCTAAACCAAATCCTAACGTTCACTTCTAGTGATTGAACAAACAATCTCATATATACATCTTCATGTTCTATGTTCATGTTATAACCAAAATCTGAGAAGGCAGCTAAATTATATTCAACAAACAAATCAATTTCTCCATTAAACCTTGGTAGGTGTTTTAAATACCCATGAGGAAAAATATTAAGTACATTAGGAAGATGTAAAGCATCATACCTAGCTTGAATAATAGGTTGAAAAGAAGCCATATTTGAAGATGAATCAATAGAAGAGGTGGAAGATGATGTAGTAGAGGATGAAGTGGAAGATGGTGAAGTTGCAGGTGAAGATGGAGGTGTAAAAGTAGGAGGAGGAGAAGAAGAAGGTGGATGATCTCTAACAGTTTTAAAAGGTGTTTTGATAACTAACTTCTAGACCTCTGTTTCAACTTCTTTATTTTCAAACAAACAATTTGAATATACAGAAAAAGTTTCCTCAGGTTGGGCAGAAGTAGATGGAAATGTATAATGAGTGGGGGAGATAAAATCAGTAGGTTTTAACTCCGGTAAATGTACATCCAATTCTTCTTCTGACTTGGGTGAATCTGAAAATATTTCAGGGATTTTATATGATTCCAAAGAATGGACTAAAAGAGCTGACTACAGATCAACTCCTTTGGATAGTAGTTCTAAAACCCTAGGTGTTAAATCAACCAAGTCTAATGGGGATGGAACAGACCTAAAGGGATCAGAAGCTGAAATATCTTTAGGATGTAGTGGTACAGAAGAAGAGGCAGAAGCTTCAAGTCTCCTCCTAAAAGAGGCTTCTCTTACCAGTCTCTCTGGATTAGATAATGGAGAAATAATTTGAGAGTTACAATGAGATATGGTGTGTCTTGAAGGAGCCATCTTGGGCTTGTGGAGTCACCAGGTGAAAGATTTAACCTACAATTTCTTTATAGACCTTAAAGGAAAAGTCTTTATCGTTGTCTCAGGGAACAATACTTCAATTTTCGTGTCCCCAACAACAACGCCAATATGATGTTGTCCTCTGAGATGATTCTAGGTTAATTAATCATGCCATAGCATCTACAATGTTTTGTTTGTTTTAAAGTTTTTGGATGACCAATGTTATGAACAGTTTGAAAATAGGTGCTTAAACTTAAAAAATTGCCAAATAAAGTGAAAGGGGTGTTTATTTTTCTGCAAATAGTTAATTGATTTTAATTGAATGGATATCAGAGCTTTAAAGAATTACAACTTACTAGATATTCAAATTGAATATTTAATTAATTATAAGGCAAAGTGCAGGTAAACAAAGTTTACTTGCTCAACAAGACGTATTTAATCTAATGCAAATGGGTGTGACAATTTATAGATATAGAGGATTTTATAATAACAGATAGTTTTATAAACTAATCTCTAATTATTGTTTAGAACTTCACAGGGGATTTAAGTTGGACTGATATTCAATTTGATCTTACCCAAATTTCTGCATAAATACTTAAATACATGAAGAAGAACATAATGAAATGAACACATAAGAAAAACTCACTAGGAGACAAACTATTTGAGGAAAATCTAGAATCCTTTCATTATTTTGTAGCAAAGCTCCAGCTTAGTTACAGTTATACTTTGAATGCTCATCCAAGGGTTCAACCCATAATAACTCGAAGGAAGAGTTATTTATACAAAATGAAATATCTTCTAGATACATCCTTTTGACAAAATACCAAAATGGTACAAAAATATAGGAATTCCAAAACTGATGAGTTGTTGGCACTATATTCAAGGAATTTGTTGATGCTCTGGCCCTTAGAAAGTGTTGCCTTTCTATCTGTCAGTAGGTGATGAAAGTTACTCGATGATTTCACACAAGTGATCCCATCTATCTTCACTTGGTATACAAAGATTAATCAATTTTATGTAGACTTCATCAACCTTAGTATACTTTTCAAAAGTAGGTTTATTAACAAAGATATTTTTTATTTCATGCTTGATTATTAAATCAAAATTCAAAGCCTCTAAGAATTGCTTCCTTGTAAGGTGACCTTTAATACCTACAAATTTAGATTTATCAGTTGCAATTGCATAAATCTTTTGACAATATTCCTCCAAACTGATTAACCTATCATTTGGTGCCACTAATCCTGGCAGTCCTCTTTGGTTGAGTAAGTTGAACTTGAAATGAAACCTTTGGAAAATAGTTTTCAAGGTCTAACATTTTGTCTCCAACTAACTCATGAGATTTATTTTCTCCAAAACCTTTTTAATCTCCAGAATAGTTTCTGTCCTATCAAAAATATAAATCTCCTCCAATTCGGCCTTGGTTTTTGAATTGAGCACTTTAATCATGTCTGTAGCTTCACTTCGTTTATCCTTAAGGAGTTCTTTGACTTCTTCAATAGCTATCTGGCATTTATTAATGAGCTCTTCCTATTCAAAAATAATCTGTATGGAGGGCTAAACTTCAGTTATGGCTTGACTAATATCTACCCAAATATTTTCCTTAGCTTGGGCCAAGGTATGAGTCATTAATGACTCATTCTCCAACTCTTGAATCCTTTTTGTCAATTTGTGGGACTTCTTCATTTCTTAAACCTAAAGTGTATCATTCTTAATCTTCCGTGTCTCCAGATTTTTGAATTTATTGTAGCTTTTCATTTTCTTGTTTTTGGAGAGACAACTCCTGTATCACTTTGTTTAAATCACCTTCTGTTGATTTAGACTCTGTAGTTGCTACTGTTAATTCCCCTGTTGTACTTGCCACTGTGATGGGTATAGCTGTAATTGGAGCTACGACTATTTGAGCAGATTCTTCCTTTTCTTTAAGTAATTTTTCTATTTTCTCTTCCATTGTATTTATTTGTACGTTTTTCTCAATGATTAATTTGAGCATTTGTTCTTTGTGCTACTCACTTTCTGCTATCTCCTTAGTTGGGGATCCTTTGTAGAAGGTAGTTTATGTTGCTTCCTTAATGTTGAAATATCTGCATTCTTCTTTTTGATAATGTCCTCTGCAACTTTAACATCAGTGGGATCATACCCAATTTTGATCACTAAGTCTTCTAATGATTTTACCTTGTTATCCTTTGCCAAAGAGGATATATTTTCTATCTTTAATTGTGACTACACATTTGAAAGAGTTGTCCTTAATTTTGATAATGCCATAGCAATGTTAGTCATGGTAGAGAAAAGAATCTCACTAAACTGTTTGTGCATGTCCATCTGGTCGATTGGGTGTATCTGGTTGGCATCAAAGGAAAATATGGTCTTCTTGTAGTCTGAAGAAGCCTTTGGAAAAGGCACTTGAGCTTGTAGGAATTCCATTTGCATCCTGCCTTTTTCATTGTCAAAGGTTGTCAATAACCTGTGTTGTGAAGTGGATGTCTGTTTCCAAAACTGAGCATAAACATTTGCCTTCAGAGATTCATTTTTCTGTTTAATTTCAAGGAAATTAGTGAAGATGTTTGGCTCCTCTTGCTCACTTACTCTTGTAGACTGAGTGATCTCCAAAAAGCTCTATGAAACCGAAGAGGAGGATGAAGTGGTAATTACATTTTCTTTTGTCCCTGTAGAAACATGTGAATCATCCAAATTGATGATTATAGGCTCTTTTTGACCTTGAATAGTAGTACCTTTGGAGTCAGTATTTGATTTCTTCTAATAAATAATGAATTCCTTTGCACCCTTTGCTGAAGATGAATATTCTTCTCTTGGCCTCTTTTCCTGCTTGCTTTGAGAAGTGGGAGTCTAGAGGGTAGAAGTAGGTAAAGTCTATTCTTCTGCTTCCTGAACTGTGTTTTCCTCCCATTGTTCCTGATTCCTGTACTTTTCAATCTCTGGTCTTGGAGTATGATTGTAAGGTGTGGTTTTGAGTTCCACCCTTAAGTTGGAGATTATACTAAATGGGTCATAAGACCAAGTGAAACTTGGTTGGAATCCCGTCTATCTAAGGATATGGTATTTGCAAATAAATGATACCACTTGTGACTTGATTTTAAACTGGGATTTCCTCTTCCCTGAAATAAAATGTAGCTCATCCATATTAATCATTTTCTTTATATATTCCAGAGAGAAAATTCTCATTGGAACATATTTAGGCAATTTTTTGTATGGAGCTAATTCACAACCATCCACCCTAATTTATGTTTAATTCTAGTAAAGATACCAGTCTCCTATCTTAGCTTAGTCACTCAGGTGCAAAATCCTTTTAGTTTCTAGACTGATTCTAGGCTCACTCTGGCTACTGAGAATCTATGCAACTAGATGAATAAAATATTCAATGAAATCTGAATATTTGAACTCATTTGAGTTCCTCCTGATCAATGAAGTCCACTGTGTGACTGATTGAGTTACTTGTTGATCATCCTGCTTGTGTAAATTTATAGGTAACCTGTCTCCTTGTTGAAAAAGGATCATATGCACTAATACCGAAGAATATTTGAACACTCCTTCAGTAGTAATTTTCATCAATTTTTCATGCATACTTTCAAGCAAAAATTGGTTGTAATTATACATGAAAGCTAGTTTGTGTTCTTTGGAGAAGATGGATAGATAACCTAGAATAGATTCATCTACCCATTGATCTATTTGGTAACCTAACAAGCAAGAAACTAAGGAAATGATATGTTTAGCTCTCTTAGGGAACATGGATGCTGGATAAGGAGGGTTCTTTTTAGGAAGTTCAACATCTTCTGGAAGAAAGATCTCAAAAATTTGAGCTCTTTGGGGGAAAGTGAGTTTGTGGTATAGATCCATGAGGACAACAGTGGAGAAAAAGCTAAGGGAATCATTCTCAGGGATAAGAAGCATTTTATTGATGGTTTCAGGTGTGATAGATATCAGAATGTCTCCATTCTGAGCTACCATAATTCTCTGCAAGGGATTGTACTTAGCTTGACACCACATGACTAAGTCAGGAAATGGATGGGTCTGAGGAAACATGAACATGGGCAATAAAGATTCCCATAAGTTGATTTCATCTTTTGAAACCTGATAAGTCAATTTTAACCACTGGTGCAATTCAAAAATGTCAAATTCACACTTTCTATCTGCAATTTTGAAAAATTGGTCAGCTAAGGGGATGTGGTCAAGGTCTAGAGTATCTACAACTTGGGGATTTTCCTGCGATGAGGCTTTACTATCAGAGGGTTGGTCTTTCCTTTTTGGTGCCATTATTTGAAAAAATGGTGGAAGAAATAATAGAAGGCTAGGAGTAAGAATACCTAACAGAGAGGAGGTTTCATTCTGATGGCAAATCTGGTATGCCGTATAGTAGGTGTAGAGAGCATCTTTCATTCTGATGATAAATCTAGTATGCTGCAAAGAAGTCGCAAGGAGCAGCCAAGCATTGGAAACCTATGAATTAGAAATAAAAACAAAGCTAGGGAAATCACACAAAGGGGATGAGGGGTTTATTTATAATAGGAAGCGCATAATTATTAAAAGGAAATCGTTACCGAATGGGAGGATATTCATTTATGGCAAACGGGAAGCTGGTAATGGCTGGAAGAAACAGATAGGTGGATAGGAATGTAATGAATATGGACACATGGAGTGAAAGGATTAGTGGATGGAAGGCACGGGAAAAGGGAATGACGTATGAATGAAGTGGGATAAGCAGATTTCGCGGGGGGGTGCGAAGTAAGGAGGGATCGACACATTGCAATGGGCCCGCCATGAGGGAAACCGCTTTTCGGATCCCCACCTTTTCGTTATTGCGCAACGGTCAAAGGGGGTGCCAAATGGCTTCCCCATCGTTGATCTGGGCAGGGAAGAGGATCGTCGTCCAAAGGTATCAACTCGTTAGGGCTTGACAAAAAATTTCTTTTGTCGTTTTATGACATTAGTTAAAAATTCATAAAGTTTTATTTTTACAAAAATTAATAACCTTTAAGAGGTGATTAAGTCCTAATCAAACCAATCTTAATCTAAATTTTGGCGCATTTGGACTAGCAACCAATTTTTTCCTAATTTCTTTATAACCCTAATATAATACTTCACTTGACCAAATTTTGAGCATGTTAGGCCATCATTTATTCTATTCTATCCTATCTAATCATGTTCTACCAATATTAAACAATTTGGTGAACTTATTCACTAATCTAAAAACATAAATTTAAATGATTTGATCATGATTAAACTATATGATTCAAATCAAAATACTATGTTGTGGCATTTTAAACAAGATGCACACAAAACCCTAGTTTATTTACAATGCAATTTATTCTTTTGAAGTGGCATTTAAATTTGCTCACTTGTACAAACTTGATTTTCTTTTGATGGGGTTTCATTTCATCTCATTTTTTTTTTCATTTTTCATTTTCATTTTTTATTTATATTTTTTTAATACCCTCTTTAATAAATAAAAACTAATTTATCAAAAATAAAGAATGTTACAACACTATGATTTGACTGATCTTATAAGCGTTGGAATTGGCACGCCAAGCTCTATGACCTCAAATTTTCTCATGCTCACATTATTCATGGTTTTGGCCCAAATATCGATGGGTGAAAAACCCCATGCTTGGGTTCCAAGCCCACAAGTGACTCTTGTGGTTCTTTTCCCTCCAAACCCAGAACCCTAGGGCTTGGAGTACCTCCCAAGCTACTAAACAAGTCAACACAATATAGCGTCATATAATTGAGAGTAGAAGAAGTTTTTGTGATGGTCTCTGACGCTTCGTTTTGTCAGTAGATTGTCAAATTTATGACAGTTGTCCTATTAGATAAGAGTCATATATTTGAGAGTTTCCATGTATCGTCAAATATCTAATGGGCTTCTGTGCATTTAAAAACAACATAATTTGACAACACCCACATTTCCCTATTTCCAAGAGATCTTTCCCTATTACATAGATGATGTAGACTATTCATGATGCATTGAACTACTACTCACACAACAAATGCAATGAAATTAATTCTGGGTAGTGACTCTGTAGCACATGCTCATGTAGATGACCTTAAGAGAACAAATGGAGATGGTATAAGTTTTTTTTGTTTTTCATCACTCTAAGAAACACATAGGTTGGCCATGGTAATTCTTTTTTAAATTGAGATATTTTTTGATACCTATTACGAGGCAACAAGACTTTCTCATCGATCAAAGGTAATTGGTATTCATGGAAAAGTGTATACAACAACTAAAGACACCAATATTTATGGGCATAATAGCTATAGACCCCAAGCTACCACAAATGATGCATTTTTACTATCAAGGTAGCACATATCATACTGAGGGGAAGTATACACTAAATTTTGAAGCTACTAATTGAGCTAAAAGAGTAATTCTATACAGGGATAAAGCATGTATAAAGTGAGAGTAATTATTGACCCTTATAACTAAGCATGTCAAGAGACATCATACGTTTAGGCCCTCACTTTTATATACAAAATGTTGGCATAACAAAAGGAACTACTCTTTCCTCTTTTCCTTGTTCATTTTACTTTGGACATATTGATATAGATAATATCTTACCATTACTTGGGCATAATCAAAAGAAACACATAATTTAACCGAAGAGAAAATTGTTATGAATCGCAAACTCAATGAAGATATTTCAAGTAGTAAGGTATTGAGCCAAGCTTCCTGGGGAGGAGAAGTTTGTACATGTTTCTTTTAGGAAAAGGACAATATTTTTAGTATTTCTACAAGGGTTTCACAAAGCACGAGAATTGCAAAAGAGACTTTGGATATAAATTTGACTGGTTTTTCTAGAGATATATATGAGTACTTCTCTTATAATAACCTAAATGATAATGAGATTAGACATTCTAAGTCTATTTCACTAAGGTCCATATTACTAAGGTTTATTGATGAATCATTCTTCATATATACATCAAATAAGGAGGATTTTTATTTTATTGTAGCTATGCACAAAGGTCTTGAAGATTACAATTGTTATTCAAATGAGCAAAATCCCTCTCTTAATTTTCACATAGAGATTGAAAGGAGTAATTTGGATTATTTTTTCTTTTTTTCTTTTTTATACTAATGGATGGTTATTGCATTATGCAGTGGAGTGCTTTACTGATTAACTTCCATGCACTGAGATCCAGGAAAATTATAATAGGTATTGTGGCACTCATATCTATTCAACAATCACTGTTTTGAGGCAGGAAAACCAAGATTATCATCTAATGGTGAAATCGTGTCAGTTCATGTGGCTGAAATGTCATCTCATATTCTATGATTCCAATATTAACTCATCAACAATTGATTTGTTGAATGCCTTCCAAGCATTTTCTTTGTGAAATTAAATTCCATAATTATATGTGTTCAGTTCCATCTGTTGCTGCTTGTAGTCCAAGATATGGTTTTCAGGCAATTATGAATACGACAAGATATACGTATAAACTTTTGAAGCAAAGAATGCAAAACACATGCCTCAAATCTAGCTCACGTCCAATATTTTCATTACAACAAAGGAGAGAAGAGAATCAGGCCAAGTCATTATACAAAGTAGAGTTGGAAGGTCTTAAAATTGAAGAGGCTACACTTTTGGAACTTTGTGAACATGTCAATGGAGATATGTATCATTGAAGAGAAATCATTTAATAATTAAACCCTATTGAAATCCATAGATTTCTCAACATGGTATCAGAGCTAGGGGCATTTATTTTGATAATGAATAGAACATAACAATAATTCTAATGAAGTAATTATATATCACAAGTAAATGTCAAAATTGAAGAGAAATAATTTGATAATTAAACCCTATTGAAAGCCCTAGATTTATCAACATGTTGTAGGATGTAAATAAAAAAAGAGTGTTACTATAGTTTTTTTTGAGTGTATTCACTGTAGAAATTTGGTTGGCATTGGAATTATCCCATTGCATTCCAAATTTGGTGGACTAGTTAATACCATATTGCCTACGATATTGGTGAGAAAGTAATCAAGGAAATCATTGAGGCACTAAAGATGGAAGATTAGATGCAAATTCTTCAACATTCCCATATGGCATCAAAGCCCTTTGCTAACTATGTACATAGAAAAGGTCTCAAACTTGGAATATGTTCATGTATTATTTAATTGTTCATAAGGGAAACCAGGTTCCTTGGGGCTTGAGCAAATAGATGCAGAGACATTTGATGATTAGAATAACATATATTGTAAAAAAAAGTATGAGGACCTATCTCATCGAGAAGAGGATCCATGATGGATATTTTCAAATAACAAGAGATAATTCATAAATGAGACTAGATTTGCAATGTAGAAATAAAAAACTATTTGAAATCAAATGCAATGCAAAATTAAATCAGACACCCAGTAGCCAATGGCTTGGTGGGCTAAAGTTGAGCAATACTTGGATGAGATTTTTTCACATATATGACTCCAACCCTAGTTAATTTTTCAAATCTCGATATGTGAATGAAAGTAACTACAAAACAAAGGAAAGAGGAGAAGTTAGATGAGATCAATAATTAATAAAAGAAAAGAAAAATAATAGTAGTGCCTTATGCCCAATTAATAGAGTAAGAGTTTCTCCTACTACCCTGCATGAAAAATGAGAGTTTGTGGACTTCCACTCAAATACAAACACAATGGTCAAAGAAAGACACACATTACATGAATTTTTTTCCTGGATTTTTTTTTTTCACTCTATTTCCCTCATAGAAAACTAAAAGAACAATGAATGAAAGAAAATAAATGGAAATGAAATAAATCTACGATAAAAACTAGTAGTACATAATGAGAACATCACCAGGACTATGTATAACCATGGGGGGAATCCAACTCTCAATAATTCCGGTAGAAATATGACAACATATCAATATAATCAAATAATAATTGATACAATTCATAAACCCACTTTATTATTATCTCATTGCTTGACCTATCTTTTTTTAGACTAGAGCACATTCCCACTGATGACTATTATTTATTTAAAATGGGCATAAAACTTTATGTAACTCCCACTCGGCCAAGACATACAACACAAACATCAAACAATTTTTGTTGTCTCACCTAAACCCTTACCATTTTGATCTATTTTCTTCAGATTGTTGTTCTACTTCAACATCCAAATTGATACTAGTTGTCCTACACATATTCATGAGACCAATTAGGAAAACTTTGATCAAATTTTACCAAATATTAAATTTAATTGCATGAATAAATAATAATAAAAAGGGCTTGAGTGCATGAATACCTAAATGAGTTCCTCTTGGTTTTGAAAATAAATTTTTGGAGTAGTTTAATCTTGGAGCAAACCTCCCTCCACTCGATGAAGCATCAACGAAGTCAACATTGAATTTTTTGTTTCTCTGTTAGATCGAGGGTGTTTTTCTCTAAGATGATCCAAATCCTAATTTATTCTCTACTGAACAGGGCCAACCATGTGAAGGTGGAAGCTCTCATGGCCCCTCCCCCCCTCACATCACTCTCAATTCCCCAGTACCCAATCTATCTACTATATAGGAAATAGTTGAAAGCAAGACATTAAGATACATAAAAAACAAATAACATACATTTATATCAACAAATTTTATCATAAAAAATATGTTTACATAATATGAAACAAGGTCATGTACATTAAGAAACATATAGAAATTATTCATTAACATATATAATTCATTAATTCATTCATTAATCATAGACACAAAATACTTCATCTCAATTAATTTTTATCATAAAAAATATGTTTTCATAATATGGTACATGATGTTTCTAATGATATAACTAGTACAATCATTTATTTTTATTTTTCTTTATTTTTGATGGCCTGGTCGTGTACTCATAACATTGTCAAGGCTGCCGCAAGAGGGGTGGATCATCAACTGTAACAAGAAAGAAATGTTAAATTGATATTTTTTGTTATTATTCATTAATAAAAATAGCATTAGAGTTTTCTTTACCTTGTGCACTAGTTGACACTGTTGGAATGGCTTCCCTGTGCTCCTCTTCTGGTACAAGATCCTCATGTATGACACTCTCTGCCATTGAAAGTTGGCTCGTAGTGTTTATATGTTATGGTGTGAACTCTGCCAAAAAATCCTATATAAGAAAGAAAATGTTTTTTCGATTAGACAATGTAAAAGTTAAAGAAAAAACATTCATAATTGAACTTTTTACATAAAAAAATAACTTTAAAATATTGTTATTACTTAATATATATGAAGATGTTGGTTGAACATGTTGATCCTATATTTAATCTCATGACTTTTATTTCTAGTGTGAATTAAACGAGCAAGTTCTTCATTCATTCTAACCACAAGCTTATTGACTGTTACGATTGCGTTGGGAGACATGAATAACTCATCATCATCAAACCAATCAGGTTCACTACGCACTTCCTAAGGAGCATTTGTGGACTGCTCTGAGGCTGGTGCCTTCCCAATATAACCCTATTTATCAAATAAAGTGTAATTTGTAATTTTATTCCACCATCCTCACTATAAACATTCAAATATTTGAATTTGATGAAAATTTTTAGATTAATAAAAATTCCATATTTTAATTAAGAGGGGAAGTTTAGCTAGTTAAATATTTTTTCGTAAACATTATGATATCTCGAAAGTCAATTATGAACATTAAAAAATATCAAGCAATTCATCCACAATTAATCATCATTATATTAATAAGAAAATCACTACTCGCATATGTCTAAATTTATATAGAAATTTTACGTTATATCATGGCCAATATAAAAGGTTCTAAATTTATAAAAACTTCATCATCTTGGAAGGCTCTTGGATGAGAAAATTGGGTAGCATAACCTCCTATGAAATGACGATATGGAGGAGAAGAATTAGTAGCATATAAATAAGAGGGCTTAAGAGACAAATTTATATAATTGGTCACTTCAATACTTTGTCCAAATGTATCACTTCGTAAAAGAGGACTTAAAATCGATATTTGTACAAGTAGACACTTCAATTCTTGGAGCAATTTTACAGCATAACACTAGCAAACTTGAGCTTGTGGAAATGGAGAAGGTAAAATTGGAGCTAAAATGGAGAGCCTTCTCCCATGCAAATATATTAACTCTAAGAATGGATGAAACTCTCCAATTTAATGAATTAACTCAATTGGAATGGGCATCATTTGGCTGAGAACCATCATGAGGTGACTAGACAATGGGATATAATATTTTTTTAATTTAATTGAATTGGATTAGTTGTAGATTATGATGCCAAGTTAGTAGTAATAAGTGAGTCAATGGTATATTTCAATGAGAAGCCTGTCTTTCGTGGATCATGATCTTTTCAAATGGATAGTCTAAGTTGAGTTAATTATCACATGAGTTGAAACCATTATGTAATTGAAAGGGGTACATGAAGATGCACAATTTAACCATTGAAACTTAGAGGATTGAACCCTTAACTATTCATTTGTAAGGTTTATTGAGGCATCCTATCTAAGGGAGTAGTTCAGGGAGAAGAGAAGAAGGGTATTATTCAAGGAAAGGAAGGCATCGACTCTTTTATTAAGAAGAACATTAGAAGTATCATAACACAATATTGTGGATGGAAAATCCTAAAGGTCATGTATATTGCACTATAATAATCCATTAGTCCAGAAACTCAAAATTGGAATTACTCAAATCCTATACTAGGGAAATGTTTATAAGTATCTCATCCCCAAGACTAAAATGGGTGGTTGTTTTAACAAATGTTGGTACGTTAGAAACAAGTTCAATGCATGGTAGTTCTAATTATAAATCTTATGGAAACTAGTGATATAACCTATGAAATATTTCGTGGTTTTCCTAGTAGTCATAAGGGTTGTACATATTTGAAAATGACTTGTATACTAAGATGTTTAAAATCGACAAAGTTTATATGAGATAAAATATTAGAATGTGTCTTCTATATTTTTCCCCTTATTCAATTTACATGGGTTTTGGTTGAGCCTCTATAAACAATTCCTTGCATTATAATTTGATCATAACCTCAAACCAGAGTTGGGTGAAGAAAGATCACAAATATATGATGCCTTAAAGGGTGTCATCATTCATTTATTCATTTGTACATCCAAAAAATATTTTATCTCAATAAATTTTATCACAAAAAATATGTTTACATAAAGTGAAACAAGGTCGTTCTAATTTTTTCCAATGGAAAAATCACAACTTTTAATTAAGATAGCCAAAAGTTACATGTGCACATGCCATGAGACATTCAAGCTCTCTATAGAAAATGTGGTACATAAAAATCGGGCTCTTAATAAACAAGTGCAGTCATTTTTTATCAGGTTTCTTTCTCTTTTTAAATATGTATTTAGCAAGGATTTCATGATCTTGGTCCCCTTCATTTGTTGTGGGCTATGCATGTATTGTTGCTAACCTAGTCCTACGATTATCCTGCTGCAAGTGAAGTCGAGCATCAACTGCAATAAGAAATAAATGTTAAATTCATATCTATAATTATTATTATTACATAAATTTTATTAATAAAAATAGTAGAGTGTTCTTTAACTGCTTCGGTAGTGGAGGGAAGAAAAATAATTTCGGATGTGGTCATATGATCCTCCTCTTCTCTAGCCTCATTCTATACATGCTCTGGTGTAGAAACAAGAATGGTTATAATTAATACACCATTTGCATTTAAATATTTTTAATTTTTAATCCACACTACAATTTTTTTATAACACATGAAATACCTCTAGTACGGAGTTGAACATCAGTTTCAAGAGGCACTCCACCATTAGTAGGCTTGTATCTACATTTCTTTCCTGCCTTTTACAATCAAGCACATTACTTTATGGAAAAAAATAATAACCAATAGATTGTACAAGTAATCATTTATAAATTCTATTCGTTGCTTTTATTTGCTTGAGTGTTAGATTGGGCATTGGAAGACTGTGAAGACACCAAGCATGTCCTACATTCAACCACGACTTGATAGTCATGTTTGAAAGCAAGCTTTAGGTCTTCCTCCGTGGGAGGCTCCCTGCAATTTTGCATGAGTACATGACTTTTTTTCTTCTTCTGTGATATTAAATTAAAATTGTTAAGAATTTATAATTTGGATGCAATTTTTTTTTTATATACTTGTACTTTTCTTGTGGCTAGTTTTGAGTAACCACCCAGGCCAAGATGATGTCACCCATGTTTATCTATTTTAGCCATCATGGCTTTGGATGTATATAGGAGCCTATATTCAAAATATTGAAAAACTTAATTAGATGTGGAAATGATGATAAAGCATCATAATTGCATTATTAAAAGTGACTCATACCTTCCTGGTTTGGGTGGTGTCTTCCCTACTTTTCGAAGTGCCTTATCATTTGCATCTTCCATGACCACTTTCTAATCTATCTCTAGAATCACTAGACGCCACTCATGCAACCTGGTCCTTTCCAAATAAGTCTATACTAGTCCCACAAATATTTTAAATGTATTTTGGATTTAAGAGATCTGTGGTTTGTATCTTTTGAATCAGTGACCGGAGAATCCACAGTATGAACATTTTTATACCAACATTTCAAATCCCAAATGGGATCCATCATCAGGATTTAAGAATGATGATAAAAGAAGAGCAAATTAGACAGAATAAATACAAAATGCAGATCTGCAGCTCTTCTTGTTATCCTCACTCTAAAACTTTCGAGTAAAAGGATTTCACTCCAAGTATCCCCTTCGTACAGGGACAAGATTTTGGATTTAAGAGATCTGTGGTTTGTATCTTTTGAATCAGTGACCGGAGAATCCACAGTATGAACATTTTTATACCAACGTTTCAAATCCCAAATGGGATCCATCATTAGGATTTAAGAATGATGATAAAAGAAGAGAAAATTAGACAGAATAAATACAAAATGCAGATCTGCAGCTCTTCTTGTTATCCTCACTCTAAAAATTTCGAGTAAAAGGATTTCACTCCAAGTATCCCCTCCGTACAGGGACAAGATTTTGGATTTAAGAGATCTGTGGTTTGTATCTTTTGAATCAGTGACCGGAGAATCCACAGTATGAACATTTTTATACCAACGTTTCAAATCCCAAATGGGATCCATCATCAGGATTTAAGAATGATGATAAAAGAAGAGCAAATTAGACAGAATAAATACAAAATGCAGATCTGCAGCTCTTCTTGTTATCCTCACTCTAAAACTTTCAAGTAAAAGGATTTCACTCCAAGTATCCCCTCCGTACAGGGACAAGATTTTGGATTTAAGAGATCTATGGTTTGTATCTTTTGAATCAGTGACCGGAGAATCCACAGTATGAACATTTTTATACCAACGTTTCAAATCCCAAATGGGATCCATCATCAGGATTTAAGAATGATGATAAAAGAAGAGCAAATTAGACAGAATAAATACAAAATGCAGATCTGCAGCTCTTCTTGTTATCCTCACTCTAAAACTTTCAAGTAAAAGGATTTCACTCCAAGTATCCCCTCCGTACAGGGACAAGATTTTGGATTTAAGAGATCTGTGGTTTGTATCTTTTGAATCAGTGACCGGAGAATCCACAATATGAACATTTTTATACCAACGTTTCAAATCCCAAATGGGATCCATCATCAGGATTTAAGAATGATGATAAAAGAAGAGCAAATTAGACAGAAATACAAAATGCAGATCTGCAGCTCTTCTTGTTATCCTCACTCTAAAACTTTCGAGTAAAAGGATTTCACTCCAAGTATCCCCTCCGTACAGGGACAAGATTTTGGAATCTTGCCTTCAAGGTAAATGTAGTTTTGTTGAAGGTACCTTCACTGAACAGGTGAACCAGCCGATTCATAAGTTCATCTTTCAACTTGGAACTTTGGGATTTCTGGATTGTACGAATGGTGGGCCCAAATATTTCCAAGGTTAGTTCATACAAATGCCTATAAAATACATCATTTCCTACAAAACAATATTATCATTAGTTTAAAATAATCACAAACTATACGTTAATTTCAATTAGATTGTACTTAATATTTAAAACACTTCTTAAATACCTAAAAGTTTCTATATTTTCATGGGGATATGGTCATTATCTACCAAAAACATAATCGGTAGTGTTCCTGTGCAAGTAACACGGGAAGATCCAGGAAAGCTCACTTCAAATTGTGCAATGGGACCATGCTCTACATCCACAACATCATGTGAAAATTCTGACATATGTTGTTCAACAGGGGGTGCAGATCCTAGTGTGTGTGGTTCAACGGGTGTAATGGTCTCAATTATCGATGTGTCACTCATAGGTGGAGCATCAGAGTTGCTACCAACATCACCCCCCATAGTCGCAACATGAGGATTGTACTCTGTAAAAAACTTTGATAAAATAAAGAGTTTTTTTATAAATGATGAGATAATTAAAATAATAAATAAATAAATGGGATAATTAAATGAGTTTCTCACCCCATACTAACGAATTTTGTGCATCAATATTTTGATTTGGCCTCTTATCTCTTATGTTTGCAGCTCAATCAAAACTAAAGAACCAAGTTTCTTGTTTGCTTTCATTCTAAGCTTCTTTATTGTTTGGATCAAACTGACGAACATAAAAAATGCTTATTTAGTAAGCACTTCCTTAGGAGCATATGTGGATTGCTCTGAGGCTGATGACTTCCCATTATCACCCTGTTTATCGAATAAGTGTAATTTGCAATTTTATTCCACCAACCTCAACTATACACATTCAAAGATTTGAATTTGATGAAACATTTTAGATCAATAAAAAAATCCATTTTTTTACATAAAGAGGGGAAGTTTAGCCAGTTAAATATTTGTACATAAATATTATGATATATTGAAAGTTCATTATGACACATTAAAAAAAAAAATCAAGAAATAATTAATCATCATTATATTAATAAGAGATCCATTACTAACATATGTCTAAATTTATATAGAAACTTCACGTTATATCATGGCCAATATAAAAGGTTCTAAATTTATAAAAATGTCATCATCTTGGAAGAAGCATTATGATAGTATTAGTATATATTCAATATTGTATAGAAACAATACTTTCAAAAGGATGAAGGAATACATTTGCTCAAGTTGGTCCTATGCATACTGAATCTTTCATTTAATTATATGATGCCCAAAAATATGAATTTGACTTACTCTATAATGGATAAAATGCTACTCTAGAATAAATCTTGTGGTTATATTATTTTACTACAATTACATTAATGTTTACCTGTAGTGATGGTTCCCTTTGACCTTGATCAACCTGCCAAAATATTATAACCATGATGTATTAAAATGTTTCCTTAACTTACAAGATGTCTAACAATATATTGTAGTAAATGACAATCATAACACATAACAAACATTGCTTACAAGTTGGGTAAAATTGAATACATATTGCCCCCATAATAGTAATATATGTATCTATACGAATAAAATTGTAATCAATGAATAATCCTTCCCCCGCAACTATTGATTTAATGGCACATATGAATACAAGGTTTCCTTTACGCCCCTTGAATATGAAATTGGTTGATTATTTGTGATCATGGGCTATGTATTGTTTAGAAACCCTGCAATATTCCCTACTTCTTTTGGCATTCCATCAATATAAATAGTTTTGCATTTATTTTGATCATTGTCCTTTAGTTGTATATAATCTGCAGTCTCTCCATATCTTCACATACTTTTGGTATATTGGACTAGTCGTACCCAATCATTATAGTTGTAATAGGGTCTGACATACTCCATCAGTTCAGTTAATCCTCCGTAACCTACCTTTATTCCATCTGTGGAAAATAGCCCCATACCATATAATGATGATGGGACAATGCGGTATATCCTTTCATTATCAGAAACATCAATGTTTATTTCAGGAAGACCCTTGGGTGCCCATCGTTTCACTAGATGTTTCTACCTCAGGGGAACCTTGATGTCATCTATGCTCTCATTATGATATGAACATAACCACCCTTTAGCGAGAAAAAAATCCACGCTTCTATGGAATTTTCTTCTAATATTTTCACCTCTAGTTGATCTTCACTTGCTAGATGGCGTATTAGATGTTTGGTCAATTTATTATATCCTACGTAAACTTCCGTCACTTGACAAATATAGATCTGACAAATACCTGTGTGGTTGAAAGTCCTATAACACTCCATAAAATGAGAGAAATTGTTAGCGAGTGTCATAAGGGATGTTGAGAAACATATTGATGAAACCACAAGAACATTATAATAGTACAAGTGAGTTACAAGTAAGTTCTATGCGTTTAAAATATTCAAGTAATATTTTAAAACTTGAGAACTTGAGAACCTATTCATCCTAACTAATATTGAATGAACTCACTTGATAACTTGAGAACTCAACATAATCTGATAGCATTTAATATTCCATTAACAAAAAAATACCCACATACTTCAATATGTTGAAGAATGTAACTAGTTTTGGTGGAATAAAAGGCAAAGTTTTTGGATGTCTAGCAACTCAGTTGGAGATGGGTATTTCCTTAGACTATACAAATTGTGCACATGGTGGAACATCATTCTATCAAAAGGACACAAAATTATATATTATAAGGGATAAAAAATTCTCATCATCACCCCAATCAGGATTGTACCTAAATGGTGGACCAAGTTTTTGATCACTTTTTCCTAGCTCCAAGAATATTGGATAGTGGTTTGAAATGCATATTTTCATCATCCAATATATGTATTGGTCAATATGTCGAATCATATATCAATGATATAGTAACTAATCTAGTCATTTTAATACTAAAACATCCACCACCTTATTATTGGACTAGGTGGGCATATCCTCAATAAGCTCCAAGTCAACATAACCAACTTGTTCAAGATGGTTAAAGGTTGGATAATATATCCTCCCTAGCATGATTACTTCATATTTCCAATTGATCTAGTGTGAGATTGAGATCACCTCCTATGATGTGATTATCCACTTATAGAAATTTTAGGGAACAAAATCAACCCAAAAAAAGTTATTTTCCCTTGTAAGGTCCATATAGATCCAATATGTAAAATTTCATAACAAGTTCACAACCATGGAGAGAAATCATCAAGCCTGAGTGACATGTAAAAGTGCAAGAGAGGGTGAGTGAATACCTAGATTTTTTTTTAATCCACCCAAAAACCTAAAGGAATCTAGCCCACAAAGTGCCAACCTTTAAATTTGTCCCTAGAATACTAATTACAAAATAACAACTAGTCATGGGTTCATGTAGTAAAATTATGTATATGATTTTTAACCCAATTAAAATTTAGAGGGATAATATTTTGGGCTTCCCTCCTATGCCTTTAACACTCATAGACATAATTTTCATGCACTTATATTCAACTTTCATCAAACCCTATCAATGAAAAGATTAACCCCAAACCCCAGCAAGGTTGATATCTTGATTGGGGTCTAAGGAGGTATGGGTCCCTTCCACTAGAGGTCAAGGAATCAATCAAATAAGGAACATGAATTATTATTTTCATGGGTAAATTAAACCCTAACATTCAAGTGGGATATTGGGAAATTTTACCCAAATCAAAACATTATATGATTTATACGTATCCACACATTAAAAAAGGGTACCATAGTATAAACCCAAGAAAACAATGATTCATAAACCACGTTTGGGCCAATATCTTCCATGCTTCCTCCTCATACCATACGATAAAACCATCCCATCCTCTCAACATGAAATGACTAATGACGCTATACATGAGAAAAGGAAACCCAAATTATTACATCCACAAAGACAAATGACCTATATTAACACATCAATTGAAGAACTTACTGAATAATGTTTTGTTGAGAAATTCCTCAACTTGATAAAGAGAAATGTCCTTTCTTACCACAACAGAAATACTATTCCCATGGGATTTGATGGGCCTTGTCCTATACCAATTACTATTGTGGTTTGGTTTTGGATAATTAATGAACCTATATGTTCCTCAATCCCTAATCCCACTCTAATGGAGGGAAAGGATGAACAATGCCAAAGGTAGAGTTTAACCCACCTTCCATTAGGATAATGCTACATGTAATGTTATGGAAACTCATACCCATAAAAAAATTCACATTCAGTGCCACTTGAGAGGTCTAAGTCCTATTATTAAGCTCAAATGATGGTGGATGTAGACTACCAAATCCATGAGTGGAAATGTTAGGAATTGCTAGAGAATACTTACTAGTCTCTATCATGTCACCATGATATAACTCTGTATCATTGTTAGAGTGTTTTTTTGAGATTTGTTACGACATTATTATGATAACTAGATGTAATAAAATATGACCATTGGAGAGATATTCATCCAAGTATCCTATTAGATAGACATCCTCGGCATCTAAAGAGGGACCTGTGCTTGGATCATGAACCTCTTCTCCGATAAGAATACTGTTTTTCCATAAAAAACCCCTTCAAAACCCCTAAATAGTATAAAATTCTCCACAAATTTTTCTTTGATTACACATCAAAATTCACAAGGTGTATATGAGATTTAAGGGCTTCCAAATTTTAAAAATCTGAAAAAGTCAAATTTTGATGACCACGTTTCACTAAAAACTTGTTACCCATATTTATGTATTCACTCTTAGGACAAAGCAAAGCACTTTTAGATAAATATTTGATCCATACCCTTTTCGATGAAATATGTGACTTATATCATGAAATATAAGAGGCCTTAATAAAAAAGGAAAATGGTTCCTCTTAATAAATAAAGTCATGACATAAGAACTAGAGATCCTACTGTTACAAAAAAAAGTGTAGAGCTTTATACATATTTAATATCATCATAGCATGTTTTGCAAGTAGTGACATAATAGAAAAGATGTTGATGAAATGGTAGAGGGAATATCCATCCTCTAGAAAATTTTGAATATCATCCTCTTAGATGTGATAATGGAGAATCACCCCATTTAAGAACCTGCTAGGAAATTAGATCCAAAGAAATAAGCACAATATACAATTTTTATGGCCCACCAATGTCCCACCTTAAGGGAACCTTCATTGCCTCTATTCAACAAGTAGGGGGAAGAATTAAAATAACTTAATGGATTCAATGAGGGGATTTCAAAAATATCAACACTTTATTTGATAAAATAGGGGGAGTTCACAATCTATGGGAAAACAAAACTCATTTCAAGCAATTAAATAAGAACCTTAAGCTCATAAACATCAAAACCATATATGGCCTTGATACTTGGAACAATATAAGAAGAAGACATCAAATGGAGGTAGTATGCTTGGATAAGTTCTTGGTATTCAAAATATTTCAGGAAATGGGATACAAAGTAGAAATATAACTACTACTAAGAACTCTTTTTTAATATTGGTTTATTTTTATATAATGGAATGATATTATATCCCCGAGTCCAACCCTTTTTAGTTTGAAATATTTTGTCTTAATCAGCCATACTTCAAGGAAGACATGTGGATATGGTGGAAATAACACATCAATAACATGGGCACCAAAATGTACATTTCCCAACAAATTCTCAAGAACACCAAGGCTCAACTTAAGAAATAAAATAAAGAAGAATTTGGTAATCGTCTCAAACAAAATATAGTTTGAAAAATAAGTAGCCTCAACTCATTGGGAAATAATGAACACTAGATTAATGGACATACAAAGTGTGGAAAACATTATTGGTGAAGAAATTATAGCTCATTATTCAAGAAGAATGTTTACGGAGGAAAAAATATAGGCTCTAACGGTTCAGAGAAGGGCACAAAAATACTATATTTTTTCATCAAACCATTATGCAAGGAAGAAAGCACAAAAAAATCATCTTCTTTCATGCACAAGGGGAACCAGTTATATTGAAATCAGGTTACTGATATTAGACCCCCGTTTTAGGCACCCAAAAAAAGACTACATATTCATTGGTTCAAAGCATAACTTTTCTCCTCAAGGGTTTGGTGCTTGTTTGCAGGCATTGTTACCTAGTAGTATTCACAATATTGTTGCATAAAACTAATCACATAACTCCTAATCTCCTACCAATTTGATTAGGAATCATTGTGCCCTGGTCTAAGCTCATCTTATATCTTTCTAATGTGAAGTTCATAGTTTTCCTAATAGCTTTATTAGTGTTGTCCAATAATGGCTTCAAATTATGCATGCGAATATTTTCCCAGAGAAATATTTTCCAAAATTGATCAGTTTTTTATTTTTGACTCTATGGCCATAAAATGTTCAGTACATGCGATTGCCTTCAAAAAGGATTGTGAAAATGATAAATGCATAAGCTTGATTACATGCCATATGATACTATGAAAAAATTTATACAAATGCACAGAGCTAAAAAATTACATGACTAGAAAAAACATGCAATTGGGTATTAGAATAGGATGAAATACCATCAAGTACCTCGTTCTCCATCTTGTTAACAAATCAAAAAACTTGTGCAAATAAGTCAAATTGGAAATATGATGCATCCCTACAGTGGTATAGGTTCCACGAAGGAATACAAATTTTGATTCACTATTATGAGCATATTCATACACAGTCTGAACCTAACAACAATGAGTTGACCAGAACCCTAAGACTAGGAACTTTAGACTTGTGTCGATAATTTACACTTATAAAAATACATTTGTGCAACAATTTAGAAATTTACACATACACTCACATAAGCCTAGAAAAAAATTGGACAATTTACACTTATAGAAGACATTTCTCCACAAAAGTTCAAGTTGGCAGAGGCTCTTCCTCTTACATCAACTCGGAGGTGGGTGGAGGCGGGATCAGGATTGGGCACGCATGGGTATCAGGGGTTGATTCACCACAAAGATTATGATTTTCTTCATAAGTTAAAGTTAATCACAAAGATTAGGGTTCACCACAGAGTTATCAAATTCATCACAGAGATATATTATGTGTTGTATTATTTGTTTTTTATAATGTATTTTTTCAATTTGTTTTTTTCTTGTTTTTTTTTTTTGATTTTTTTTTTATTTTTATTTTTTGAAGTGTTTCACCAAGTACCCAAATGATTAGAAAAATAATCTTGGAGTGTAATGTGGAGACTCTTTCCAATGTGTGCTCAACTAATATTAATCCTCAAGATTTAGTGACCACACCTTTTTCTAAAGATTCTAATTTTGAATATAATTTCCTATATAGATGCATAAAAGAAATATGTTGGAAATAGGGAATTATGGGGATATAATGAATAACTTTGTGTGGAACCTTATTCTATATTTAGGGAATTCAAACTTTGTTGTGTGTTATCCACATTATATAATATGATCCTTAGGGAACACATCAATAATGTGATATTCTATCACTATATCTTTCATAATGATACATAATTCTCAATATGTGTGAGGTAAAGTATTTAATGGTGGTAGGAGAATATCACCTAACAATCTATACAAAATCCCTTGGTGGTATCTCACTTGGAAAAGCATGTTAATGTGTTATGTAAAATATTTTGAGGTCCTTATTTTGATTCCCACCCCCTCGCCTATTAACCCATATTTTTATTAGGGGAAAGTGTGGTGCACCTAGTCGTTGTAGTGGTAGCAAATGGAATTGACCAAAAAAAAATCTACAAAAAAAAACAAATCAATATATTGAATAGTGGATATTAAGGACATATATACTACAATCACAAAAAAAACAAATAAAATCATCTTTTGTATACCTTAGGATTTGTGGAATATATGTGCTTGAAATGCCATTTTGTACCTTGTCAAGATTGAACAACCATAAAATATCAATTATCAAAGAGATGACTTGTCTTTGAGTAAATTTATTCGATATGGTCAACATAAACTCTATTGCATTCACCATATTTTACTATGAATTGTCGTATGCATATAAACACAAGTTCCAACTACATTTTTTATGTTTAAATATATACTTGACCACAAGGAGAGGATGATATGGTGATAATGATTATGTTGATATGCTTATTTTAGAGCATAATGCAATGAATGAAGTCTACAATGCAATAAAAGGGCAAGCTAGTGGTAAAGTATATGTTTCCAATTTCATTAACAAGATTGGTATGAAGAATGAGCATGATGAAAAATCAAACCTTAATGACTGGCATAATAGTGTTACTACCCCTCCCATATCGTCAATGCATGCATCTACCATAACCATGTCAAATTTTAGTGCATACGACCAAAATATGAAAACATTTCAATGTTGGCCCCATTCTTAAGTCACATCACAACTAGCTCAAGAGACTTCTGCAACCCTCTATAAGTCGATTCACCGAGACTTGCAAAGAATAGATAGTGCAAAACAATAAATTGTACAATCAATTGATAACACTTTCATATGATGATTATGACAATTAGAATAATGGTGACACCTCCTGGTAGTAGAGAAACAAATATATAATCAACAAAAACCATTAGCTCATTAATGAAAACAAAATATTATCATTTGTTAGTACCGCGCTGCATAATCAATCAATTATAAACCATCTTTTAACCCAAACATTAATTTAGTCAATTTTCTAAAAATCATTATGATACCCCCTTGTGAAAACTCTGTTCATGGGAAGTCATGGGATGACCTTACTTTGTGCACATGCCCCTTTCCAAGTTGGGCCAACTGACCAACTTGTTGCATGGGCGCCCTAGCATGCCCAGCATGCGATGCCCCCATCAGTGCCTGTGCGCCCTGCCTTTGTGCAGGTTCCCTAGCGTGCCTAGCATGTGACGCCCCATGGGCGCCTAGACACCCCACCTTCATGTGGGTACGCCCAGGGTAAGGTGTTCACCCTACCGTGCATGTCACACTATGAATTTTCCTGTTGGTTGCTTGGCTCATATGTCATAATTAACCTGATTTCTCGCACACCTTTTCCTTGTTATTTTTCATGTCTTCCTGATCAATGTGTCACCCAATTCACTCATCACCCAAATCGTCGAGTCCACCTGATGTGCCCAACTCATCCACTCATTGCCATGTTGTGTAAGTCTCCTTTGGGTACCGTGGCACCCCACCTTCATGTGGGAGTGCCTAGGGCGTGTGCCATTTTCATGCAAAAGACACCCTTGGTTCACTTCACTCATTTATTTTTCCCATCATTTCACCTATCATGTTGCCCGTCATGCACACCCCATTTTCCAGTGGGCACATAGGCGCCCTGCCTTCGTGCGGGCGTGCGCAGGAAACTCGCCTCCATGTTGTGCATGCGACACCCCCATGGTCCACTTTAGTTCATACTTCGGTTTTTCGCCATTTTGAGCGGGCATGGGAAGTCATGGGTCGACCCACCAACTCATCACATGGGCACCCTGACATGCCCAGCATGTGACGCCCCCCTGGGTGCTCAAGTGTCATGCCTTTGTGCAGGCGTGCCCATAGTGCGGGCGTTCACCCTGCTATGCACACCATGCTATGACTTTGCCTATATGTTGCTTTGCTCATATGTCATTGTTCACCTAAACGCTCACATATCTTGTACTTACTTATTTCATATGTCTGTTCAACTGCCGTGTTGCCCGGTTCACCCGTCACTCAACTCACCCATCCACCTGACGTGCCCAACTTGTCTATCTATCACCATGTCATGAAAGTCATGTTTGAGAACCCCACCTTTGCGTGGGTGCACGCTCTTGTCATGCACATGACGCCCTCAGTTTGACTTCAGTTATTCAATTTTCCCATCGTGTCACCCATGGTGCATGCCTCATTTTCCCTTGGGTACCTGGGTGCCCTGCCTTTGTGCGGGGGTGCCGAGGGCACTCGCATTTATGTTGGGCACATGACACCCCCATGATCGCACTTTGTTTCATATCGGTTTTTCTCCACATTGAGTCAACACAAAACATTAGCTCATAAATGACAACAAAATATTATCATTTGTTAGTACCATGCTACATAGTCAATAAATTATAAAATGAATTTTAACACCTAAACATTTAATTTAGTTAATTTTCTAAAAATCATTATGAGTTCCCCTTGTTGGAACTTTGTTCATGGGTAGTCAGGGGCCTACCTTACTTCTTTTGTGTGGGCGCCACTTTCCAAGTCGAGCTAACCCTCCAACTCATCGCATGGGTGCCTTGGCATGCCTAGCACGCAATGCCCCCATGGGTAAATGGGCTCCCCACCTTCGTGCAAGCGTGACCACAGTGTGAGTGTTCGCCCTGACATGAAAATCATTAGCTCATAAATGATAAAAAAATATTATCATTTGTTAGTACCATGTTGCATAACAATCAATTATAAACAAACTTTTAACAACTAAACATTAATTTAGTCAATTTTCTAAAAAACATTATGAGACCCCCTAACTTTGTTCGTGGATAGTTATGGGTGAGCTTACTTATTTTGTGTGGGCACCCCTTGCCAGGTTGGGCTAACTCACCAACTTGTTGCACAGGCGCCCTTGCTGAGCGGGCACCCTGGTGTGCCTAGCATGCAATGCCCCCATGGAAGCCCAGGCGCCTTGCCTTCTTGAGGGTGCATCCAGGGTGCGAGCGTTCACCCTTCTATGCGAATCAATCAACACAAATCATTAGCTCATCAATGATAACAAAATATTATCATTTGTTGGTACCATGTTGCATAATTGATCAATTATAAACTAGATTTTAACACCTAAACATTGATTTAGTCAATTTTCTAAAAATTATTATGAGACCCTCTTGTGGGCCCATATTACTTCTTTTGTGCAAGCGCCCATTTCCAAGTTAGGCTGACCCACCAACACATCCCATGGGCACCCTTGTTGGGCGGGCATCTTGGCGTGCCCAACATGCAATGCCCCCATAGGTGCCCGAGCACCCTGAATTCATGTCGGCATGCCCCAGGTGCGAGAATTCACCCTGCTGTGTAAATCAGTCAACAAAAATCATTAGTGCATCAATGAGAACAAAATATTATCATTTGTTAGTACCATGTTACATAATAAATCATTTATAAACTTACTTTTAACACTTAAACATTAATTTAGTCAATTCTTTAAAAATCATTATGAGACCCCCTTATGGAAACTTTGTTCATGGGCAGTCATGGGTTGACCTTATTTATTTTGTGCAAGCTCCCTTTCTAATTTGGGCCAATCCACCAACTCATCGCACGGGATCCCCTACCGGGTGGGTGCCGTGGTGCACACAACACATGATGCCCCGCCTTCATGTGAGCATGCCTATGGTGCAAGAATTCGCCTTGTCGTGCAAATTAGTCAACACAAATAATTATCTCATCAATGATAACAAAAAATATTATCATTTTTTAGTACCATGCTACATAATCAATCAATTATAAATTGACTTTTATCACCTAAACATTAATTTAATCAATTTACTGAAAATCATTATGAGACCCCCTTGTGGGAACTCTATTCATGGGAAGTCATGGGACGACCTTACTTCTTTTGTGCGGGTTCCCATTTTAAAGTTGGGCCGACCCACCAACTCATCGCACAAGCACCTATACTAGGAGGGTGCCTTGATGTTCCCAGCACGCAACGCCCCCATGGGCGCCCAACTGCCGCCTTCATGCGGGCGCTCCTAGGGTACGGGAGTTCTCCCTACTGTGAAAATCAGTCAACGCAAATCACTATCTCATTAATGATAACAAAATATTATCATATGTTAGTGTCATGCTACATAACCAAATAACCAATCAATTATAAACAAACTTTTAAAACCTAAACATTAATTTAGTCAATTTTCTAAAAATAATTATGAGACCCCTTTGTGGGAACTTTATTCATGGGCCGTCATGGGCCAACCTTACTTCTTTTGTGCGGCCCCCTGTTTCCAAGTTGGGCCAACCCACCAACTTGTCACACGGGCACCCCTGTTGCACGGGCGCCTTGGCGTGCCCAATATGCGACGCCCCTGTGGTCGCTCGGGCGCCCCGCCTTCATGCGAGCACACCCAAGGTGCGGGCGTTGACCCTGCCATGCAAATCTCTCAACACAAATCATTATCTCATCAATGACAACAAAATATTATCATTTTTTATTACCATGTTGCATAATTAATCAATTATAAATTGGCTTTTAACACCTAAACATTAATGTAGTCATTTTTGTAAAAAATAATTATGAGTCCCCCTTATGGGAACTTTGTTCAAGGGAAACCATGGGCCGACCTTACTTCTTTTGTGCGGGCACCCCTTGCCAATTCAGGCTGACCCACCAACTTGTCACATGGGTGCCAGTACTGTGCGAGGGATCTGGCGTGCCAAGCACACAACACCCCCATGGGCGCTCTGGTGCCCTACCTTCACGTGGGCACACCCAAGTGCGGGTGTTTGCCCTGCCATGCACGTCACACTATAACTTTGCCCATGAGTTTCTTTGTTCATATGTCATCGTTCACCTAACTGCTCACACATCTCGTCTTTGCTTATTTCACACATCTGCATGACCGCCATGTTGCTCAGTTCAACCATCTCACAACTCACTCAGTCCACCCAACATGCCCAACTTGTATGCCCATCATCGTGTTGCGCAAGTCTCCTTTGGGAACCTAGGTGACCCAACTTCGTGCATGTTACGTGTTAGTCCCAAATTGTTATTGTGCATGCAAACCTTGGCCTACTCCATAGGCTTGCTAGTTTATGAAACAACATGCCCCATTCACAAGTCACTCTATGTGGGGTCAAAGGATAATTTCCACTAATAATCAGTAAATTTAAAACCTTGGAAATTATTAGACTAACCAAAGTTAAAATTGGAAATGTTGGTATAAATGTAAATGAGATTCTATTCGTTTCAAGAATAATATATTCTGTACTAAATAAGACCAACCATGTGAAGGTAGAAGATCTTATGTCCCCCCCCACATCATTTTGAATTCCATAATACCCAATCTATCTACTATAATATATTTGAAAGAAACACAATAACATTCAAACATTAAAACTAGGAAAACAAAAATTTAATGTCAACGAAAGAGAACAAACCAACTGAAAAAATATAAATTCATACCTCGTAATTTTCAACATTTTGATATCATTAATCTTATTTCTCATCCAAATCATCATTTGTATCATCTAGTTCAGAATTCATGTTCAAAGGATTCACCCTATCATCATCATCATCATTGTATATATCATAATCTAGAACATGCTCTTCTACATTTAGTTCAACTTCTTCAAGTTCTTCATCGGACACAACGTCAATATCATCTAGTTCATCCAAATTAACATTGTATCGATTAAAATATATTCCTTGAACTTCTATGATGTCTTTGTCTGACACTGCATGAACCCCATACTCCTCTAGATCAACTTATTTTTAAATTTCATCTCTTTCGCTACATTATAATGTACAGACCTTCCTATGGGATCATATTTAACAACATATGACCAACCTTATTTACCTCGAATGTCTATGTAATATACCTATTCACATTGGCTTGGAAGAACATATGACTTTGATCTTGGCTCAACATCCCTTGTATCAACCATCATAAATCCGTTAGCATGCTCAATAAATGGTTCTATCAAGGTCATGTTCATGGATTCGTAGCTTGAAACATTTGACATCGAACAAAACTAACTTGAAGGATTTAAAGCCACATTCAAATATGTCATGTAGATACCCATAATATCGATTGTCAAAAACTTTTGGATGTCTGTCACTTCTAGAGGAAACATTGATAACTTGAAAAGCTGCAAGTATCCCACTATCAAAAGTTTTCATCTTTTCATCCAACCTTTTGATGTGAAATTTGCAGTGATTGTACCACATTTTGTTGTGGTGTTTCAACTGCAATATGTCAAACACATTAAAAATGAATTATCAATTGATAAGCATATTTATATTTGCAAATTAAGAAAAAAAACACACGATATGCATCGATATAATTGTAAAAAAAACTAAGTCTTATGGGTAAATATGCTTTCGTGATAATCTTGTAAACCATATGCTAAATCAATTTCCCTCTTTGTAAGATTGGCATCTCCACTATGTTGAGCTTATTTGACCAATATAAACACACCATACCATGATAACCTACCATTATTAGGTTGTTTGTATCATTCAATCCATACCTTTATCCAATCAAGATTGCTCACATTGTATAAATGTATTGCATCCCACTCTCGACCGATTGTATTAAAATAAAACAATTCATATATATATATATATATATATATATATATAGTTTCCATGTTATACCTTCATAATAATGGATTATATAGGAAGGCTAAAACTTAAACGAGTACGATATACATAAAAATAAAAAAGTCAAATGTGCTATAAATCTCCACTATCTACTTACATATCACTTTAGTCATTCTATCTTTCCCCAATAGGTTCTCCCCTTCAAATTTGTTCATGGAGTTGACATCCCAAATGTGATCCAATACATTAATACTTTTTCCTATTGCAGGACTATATTGACAAATATAAACTATAGTTTGATATACCATATATCCCTCTACCACAAAACCCTCAGGACATGCTCTTTGTTTGACCGAAGCCTTCAGTGATTTCAAGTGCCTCTTAACCATCCACATTGATTTTATGTGTACAGGTTCACACTTTTCAATCTCCATGACTTGGTGTTTGAGGTAGTGTTCTTGTGCATTGAAAAATGCCATAGGTAGACACTTTTGCATTTCACATATTAGACGATGAAATTGTTTCCTCTAATACTTTATATCTTCTTTATCAGTTTATTTAGATGATAACCATCTACAAATGAAGCAAGAAAATCATAAGTTTCAGCAAAAAAATTATATAGTACATGATGACAAGTAAAACACATGCAATAAAATATATGTGACACAACAACTTATTGAACTAATTATACTTTTCACATAAATCTCCACTTACCTCATGTATTTTCCAAGATCATATATAACTTGTTTAACACTATTTTCAAAGTTTTGTGGGAGAGATAGAGGTAGAACATACTATAACAAAAATAATGATTGATCATTATTTTTTCCCAAATTATTAGAAAAAAATACTAATTAACAAGATGTTTCACCAATGTATAAATATATACACCAAAATAATTACCTTAATGAACATGTGCCAATCATAAGTTTTTACCCCACCTAATTCACCTTTCTTGGTTAGGATATTCTTTATGTTTGACGAAAATCTAGCTGGAAATTTAAATTTTTCAATAACCTCTTTAACATCCTTGCTTTGTTGCTCTATCAATAACCATGGAAGGGCACTTATATTTTGGTCATCTCCATCACTATTTGAATGAGTTTCACTTTGTAATGCATGGTTAGCATCCTTAATCTCATTACAAATCTTGAAAACTTTTTCTTTATCTCTCCTTCCATCTAAGATTTGCCATCACGTCTCTATTACATTATTTCCGATGTGCATTATATAAAACAATTGAACAATTTTTAGGTGCTCATAGTATGGAATTCTATTGAATTTCTGAGGATAAATTTTCATTCATCGTGGAAGTTCCATGTTATTAATGCCTTGATGACCTTCAATGTAAATCATTGTTAAATATATTATAACGACAATATAACCTGTCAATTAGTACAGTGAAGAAAATGCCATAAAAATATAAAATAATCCAAACATATAATGTATATTGATACATAGAATATTCGATCCATACCATGAGAGACTCTATTATAATGCAACTTACATGCACAAGGTGTCACTCTCCATTGTCTTAATCTAGTCTCTTATTTCCCAATAATTTTTATATCAATTATTTTAAGTATGTTCAATGAAGGAACTATTTAAAAAACACACATGAAATGAACTTCATAAAATTAAACACTATTAAAGTGCACAATAATGTTATAACATACCATAAAAAGGTGTTAGCCCTGGGGCATCGTGAATTGTCCATACAAACATTGCATGTAATTCAAATTCCTTTTGTGCATTTACTGGTATAGAGATATCATACATAGTGACACTGTTCCATAACTCCACTAACTCATCGATAAGAGGCTCGATATATACACTCATATCTTTGACTTGGTACTTACCTAATTGATTGAACATACAATACATAATTACTGCATAAATGAGTAAATAAAATAAAACATAAGACATAATCGAACATATATGTGTAAACAAAAAAATATAAGACATAATTATGAAACAAACAAGACAAATGAGATAGTGTTGTCTTAAATTTCTTTATTATAAACAAATTAATACTCGGAACAATCATTGTTAACATTGGGTGCTCCCTCTCTGTTGACATCCATGAAGGAATGTTATTGTTGATAACAAAAACGAGCCACACCGAGTAAGTAGATATGGGATCTCCAAATGGATAGACACCGTCAGCTACTAACGAAAGCTTAATATTATGAGGTTCTCTTTTAAATTCTAGCCACTTTTCCTCTATATTCCTAAATGCAGATCCATATTCAAGCATTCAAAGAACACCATATTCACTTCTACTCGTTGCATGGTAATCCATAAGTTCGGGTATGCTTTGGCACCTGAAAAATTGTCACAGACATGGAATATGGGAATATAACGAAGAATCTTGCAAGGTATCTTTTTTTTACTTTATCGATTTGATATCTACTCTCATCACATTTTGGGCATTTGTCTTTCGACACATGTTCTTTATAATAGAGAATATCATCATTAGGACATGCATGAATAACTTGATACTCCATTCCAATATCTTTCATAATGGCATGTAAATCTCGGTACATACGAGGTAAAACATTTGACGGTGGTAACAAAAATTCACCTAATAATCTACAACATAAAAAAAGTAGTACTGGTTAATGTACTAAACAATATTAATCATACATATTGCATCCAAATGTTACAAATTAATTAAATGATGATCAACATACTAATATTAAAAACAAAGGAAAAAATAATTTCTTTATCATGTATATAGTACTAAATGTCATAAAATATATTACATACCTTAGGAGCTGTGTCACACATCTGTTTGATAAACCATTCACCACCTTTAAGTTGACCAACAACAATACAGCATAGAGAAGATATGTTTTTGAGCCTTCACAAAGAGGTTGAATTTCCCTCTCAAGTACTGTTATCACTCCATAAATCCCTTTAGGATGACAAAAGGGTCACATAGGTAACCACAAACCGCTCTGGGCTAGAAAATTGGCCTTTCTAGCAGGAGGGGGCTCCCTCAACTAATGAAAACTAAATGTTTTGACTCTATAGCATATAGAGACTAGTGTTGGGAGTATTTGGATTTTGATCAAGAAAGTGGTAGAGGGTTTCTATGAAAATCTATTGACAGTATGAGTGATATTTCTATTGTAACATGTTGATGTATCTCCAACTAGCTTCATATATGGAGGCTTAATTAGTAGAGTTTTCAAAATGAATAGCGAAATTGTAGTATAGAAAAGGTAAAGTATCAAGACATTTATCAAAGAGAAAAAAATAACAACATTTATCACTACATCTTAGATTGATGACCATCAAGAAGAAAATATAGAACTTTAAAGGCATACATACTTCATTTGCAACTGAAATATACTTGGTCCAGTCACACATGAGCATATAAGATGAATTCAAATACAATTGTCCCCTACACCTTTAAATACAATATGAAGAACACAGATAATAGAAAGACACATAAATTGAGAGAAAAACTTATTCCAAAACATTCATACCATAAGAATCTCCATAAATTGATTGGAATCACTTCAACATTCAGGCATGTTCATTAAAACCAAACCACAAACATGACAACAGTAATTGCTCTAGAAATTGTGAAAACCAACAACAAACTTATTTGTCTTCATTCATGATAATATATAATAGATACATGGATGAAAATTAGTTCAAGTTCACGGCATCTTCGATCCCATACAGGATTGATTCAAAACTAGGAAAAGATAGTAATCTGTTATCTTTTTTCATGATTTTCACACAAATATAAAGCATAAAGCATCCTTTTGTCTTTTTGAAAGAGAAAACAACCTATTTAAATACAAATTATCTTAAAAAGGTATTTGGACTGATAAAACGGATTGAAATAGAAAAAAACCTAAAAGTTGCTTTTGTGACTACTAAAAAGCCTGCGCAGCACCCAGATCTTCATGTTTCTAGAACTCAAATGTGGAAAGCAACTGGGGTGGTGAGTTGGACACCATATGTACCCCACTCTAGCATCTTCAAAACCTGACAGGTGGCCATCGTACTATGTACGTGAAATGGTTAGAGCATAGGGTGTGTAACGAGTGTGCAATGTGTGCGCAATGCCTGATTCTGTTAGTCGAAACTGCGGAAATAGGCCACCATTTGACGCTTGTAACTCCAAAAATCTAGCACCTATGTAAAATATGAGATAGATATTTTTAGATGAGATTGTTCTTAAGAATAAACTCTCTCCGTTTTGTTCAAATTATTTTCCAAAGCCTCACAAACTTCTCTGAAAAACCATGGCTAAAATAGAGTATTTGTGCAGTCCGAAAAAAGGGCTTTGAGGATGCAATAAAATATCCAAATCCATGACACCTGTGAAAGATATGGAAGAGGTTATTGTGTCTTGTTCTGTTCTATATAAAAACCTCCTTAACTTTCCCAAAATTCTCTTTCGCGTGGTTGGAAACTGTTCTGTCAAATGGTGTCTAAAACAAAATGTTTTTTGTACAGTCCAGAAAATACGATTTGAATATGAAACCAAATCTTCCGATCCTTAACACCTGTGTAAAATATGGAAGAGGTTATTGTGTTGTGGGATGTTCTTAAAAAAACCCTCTTTGCATTTTCCAAAATTCTCTTTCATGTGGTTGTAAACCATTCTGGAAAATGGTGACTAAAACAAAGTCCTTCATTTGTTGTATCCATCCCTGTTTCAACTTTGTTGCTCTTGTAATAGGCCCGCTAGACTCCATCTCAACCGTCTTGGGTTTTTCTTCAACAAAAACTTGCTTACCTTTGTCTTGTTGTGTTGAAAAGTGTGCAGCAAGATGATGGAGCTTAGTGGAAAGGAGTCGTCTTCACTAAGTGGTCCCGCAGGCAAGTTTTGGCGAAAAGTCTATTTTTAAACTATGTCCATTTTTAGACATATGGATCATGGTCTATGAGTTGCAGGATGCTGTTTATGGATGATTTGTCATGTTGGGAAAAATAGATGGACTTCTATTTTTGGATCACAGCAGGAGTGATCAGAGTCTATTTTTAGACTGCTAGTCAAAAATAGAAAAGTCAAATATTATTGTCTCATAATAATATTTAGACTATAAACTTTATCTTATCCTCTTGGAGCACTTCAGTTTGAGCTACAGATGTGGCACATGCAGCTGTCAGAAGGAAATACGCTTTCTTTATGGGTCAGTTGATCTATTGCATGTAGGACATCAATTAGAACTCATGTTGTTGAGTTCTGTGGAGTTGGATGAGCAGTTAATGGAGTTGTGTTCAGTTTGACTTAGTTGAACTAGTTGTATTTAGTCTAACTGGCCAATAGACTAAGTGAAGAGTTGTGTGAATTAGTTATTAATTAATTCACTAATTATTAACTCATAATGCAACTGAAGAATACATCATTTAACTCAGTGCATGTACAGTTCAGTGGAGACAGGTGTTAGAGGTTGAGATTGCTATCAGTTGTGACTATAGTTGTGCATGAGATCTTGCACAATCAAAGGATTGAGTATGCCCATGAGAATTGCATATGCCAAGTGATATAGCCTGTGCTCACGTGATTTCTAGTGTGAGTGATTTTTCAAGGTAAATAGAACTTGGAACGAGTTTGGATTCAATTCATTCTCTTGCAAGATTGCGCAATGGAGGCAGGCAAGCAGCGGGGGAGATTTGGAGATTAGATCTGAGCTGTATTGTGTGTAACAGGTGGAGATAGTACTGAGTACTTGTGAGGAGTATTGTACTATGTATTGTTACATGTTCTCAATCATTATAATATACATATAGTGTGGGGTTTTCAGCTGTATGCTTTCCCTGGGTTACATATTGTGTTAATGTGCGCATGCGAGTGATGTTTCATTGTTTTTAATGCTGCTAAATTGATGATCAACGTAGAGGAGGTTATGTATTATGCATGTATTCTGCAATAGTGTATAATCAGGATAATCTCTGTGAATAAGTGTCATATTATTCAAAATTTCTACATGGTATCAGAGCGAGCTGATTTGTAGAAGAAGTTCTACATGATATCAGTGCTGTATTGATCATCAGATCTATTATTCAGAAAGTGTTTACATTTTATTTCTTCAGGCAGAGTTTGTGATCGGGCTAGGTAGCCTCTGGATTCATCCTTCTTTTGGAAGGTGAGATATCCGGTGAATGCCCATACAGTCGATCTCTGTACGAGAAATACTTTGTTCTCACGAATTTTAGATCAGAAGCGGTTGAGTTTTTTGAGCTGGTGGAATTCGAATTTGCAGTAGTGTTTTCTTGGTGTCAAAGTTGAAATGTCTTTCAACGGATTGCGATTGGAGTATGCCCTTGAGGGCAGCTCGAACTATATTGCATGGAAGGATAGGATGGAGGCAGTGTTAGATGATAATGGGTTGAAGGAGTTCATAGATGCGGATGTCCCAAAACCTACTGATGCTGCTCAAGTCGGGGATTGGCAAAAGAAGACAGCAAAGTGTCGAAGGATTCTATTGGAGGGCGTGAGGGATCACATTGTGTCCAGCCTCCATGGAAAGGCTTCTCCATATTCGATGTGGAAAACGTTGACAGAATTATTCCAAAGCAAGAGCGACCAAAGGAAGTTGGCGCTCAAGGATAAACTCAGAAACGTTAGGTGTGAGAATGGAGACAGTATGCCCCAGTATCTCACGAAGTTCACCCAAAGCCGGGATGAGCTGGGAAGTGTGGGTTAACTGTTGAGGATGAGGATATGGTGAGTCTAGCACTCCTTGGCCTTCCTAAGAGTTGGCATAGCTACCAGGACTCGGTGAATGGAAGGGAGAAATTGCTAGGATGGGGGAGACTTTGGTCGGATCTTGTGCAAGAGGAGATTAGACGGCGCACCAGAGACAGTTCTTCATCTATGCATGATGAGGAGAACTGTGCCTTAGCGAATAAGGCGAAGAAGGGGAAGGGGAAGGTTTCTCTTTCCGAATCCAGTTCTTCCAATGATGGGAAGAATGTTGACAAGTCGAAGGTGAGATGCTTTCTTTGTCATGAGTTGGGCCATTATGCTACTAATTGCCCAAAGAAGAAGTCCAAGAAGGGATCCGTGGAAGGATCTGAAGGTGAGGCACTTGCTTCACAATTTGAGTTGGATTTCACACTCTTCGCATGCATGGTTTCATCCATGATGGGAAGTGGTTGGTTTCTTGACAGTGGAGCTTCTTTCCACATGACAGGTGACAAAAGTTTGTTCAGTACTTTGGAGGAGAAAGATCTCCAGATACTCATAGGGATGGGTAATGATGAGAAGTATAGTGTCTCAGGTGTAGGTACGGCTATTTTTCAGAGGGAGCATGGAGCTCACCTTACCTTGACCGATGTCAAGTATGTACTAGGACTGAAGAGAAACTTGGTGTCGATCGCGATGCTGGAAGACAGAGGCTATGATGTAGTCTTCAGTAAGGGAAAGGTTTTCCTTAGACACATCATCACTAGATAGGTGAAGCAGATTGGTTCACGGGTCAAGAACATGTATGCTCTTGAGGTTCAAGATGCATGCAAAGCCTTGAGCAGCGAGGAAACTGATGGAGACTTGGTGGTTGAGAGGGCGCGTATAGCACCTCTCAACATGCAGTTCCAGAAGAAGTTTCAGACAATTGTGGAGGAGCCACGATTGGTGCAGCAGCTTCAGGAGGTTGTGGAGCAGCCACAACAAGGGAAGCTGAGAGGAGATCGAGTAGAGACATCTACTCATGCAGATACCTCCAGTAGGGGGAAACTTCGAGCCAGGTGGGCTGAGGGATCACATGCAGCCATACCTCCAGGTAGGAGGAGGGGTAATGTAGATTGATTGTCCCAAGGAGGAGGGGAAGGATCCTTGAGGTACACAACCTCTTGGGTGAGACCTTGCTACAGGAGCCCCGATGTGTAGTAGTAGGAACTGACTGATTGGGTAGAGACAGATGCAGATGGAGCGGCAGAGAGAGCGACAGTGCAGGGAATCCTAGGACAGCGCATAGCATGCAGGCTGCAGCAATGCGAGAGGCACAAGTGTTTTGCACAGTGCTAGGTGGCACAGAGAGGTGTGCAATGATGCGAGATGCATGAAGATGTTGCAGTAGCGCAGATGTCAGAGAGGTAGCACTTGTCAGCAACAGGTAGAGCTTCAGCATCAGAGTATGTTCCTAGCCCAACAGAGTGGTCAGTTGGGAGTGTTTTTGTTCCAAGTGTTGTTGGAGAAAGTGGACCGGGCAAATGTGTTGCATGCAAAACATTCCAGAGTTACAGGATTGGGTTTGAGAGGAAGCCTTTCTTGTTGAGAGGGAGTGTTGAAAAGTGTGCAACAAGAAATGCTTGTTGAGAATTCAACAAGATGATGGAGCTTAGTGGAAAGGAGTCACCTTCACTAAGTGGTCCCGCAGGCAAGTTTTGGCGCAAAGTCTATTTTTAGACTATGTCTATTTTTAGACATATTGATCATGGTCTATGAGTTGCAGGATGCTGTTTATGGATGATTGGTCATGTTTGGAAAAATAGATGGACTTCTATTTTTGGATCACAGCAGGAGTGATCAGAGTCTATTTTTAGATTGCTAGTCAAAAATAGAAAAGTCAAATATTATTGTCTCATAATAATATTTAGACTATAAACTTTATCCTATCCTCTTGGAGCACTTCAGTTTGAGCTACAGATGTGGCACATGCAGCTGTCAGAAGGAAATACGCTTTCTTTATTGGTCAGTTGATCTATTGCATGCAGGACATCAGTTAGAACTCATGTGGTTGAGTTATGTGGAGTTGGATGAGCAGTTAATGGTGTTGTGTTCAGTTTGACTTAGTTGAACTAGTTGTATTTAGTCTAACTGGCCAATAGACTAAGTGATGAGTTGTGTGAATTAGTTATTAATTAATTCACTAATTGTTAACTCATAATGCAACTGAAGAATACATCAGTTAACTTAGTGCATGTATAATTCAGTGGAGACAGGTGTTAGAGGTTGAGATTGCTATCAGTTGTGACTATAGTTGTGCATGAGATCTTGCACAATCAAAGGATTGAGTATGCCCATGAGAATTGCATATGCCCAGTGATATAGCTTGTGCTCACGTGATTTCCAGTGTGAGTGATTTTCCAAGGTAAATAGAACTTGGAACGAGTTTGGATTCAATTCATTCTCTTGCAGGATTGCGCAGTTGAGGCAGGCAAGCAGCGAGGGAGATTTGGAGATCAAATCTGAGCTGTATTGTGTGTAACAGGTGGAGATAGTACTGAGTACTTGTGAGGAGTATTGTACTATGTATTGTTACATGTTCTCAATCATTATAATATACAGATAGTGTGGGGTTTTCAGCTGTATGCTTTCCCCGGGTTGCATACTGTGTTAATGTGTGCATGCGATTGATGTTTCATTGTTTTTAATGCTGCTAAATTGATGATCAACGTAGAGGAGGGTATGTATTATGCATGTATTCCGCAATAGTGTATAATCGGGATAATCTCTGTGAATAAGTGTCATATTATTCAAAATTTCTACATGTTGTGTGATTTCATACAGTGCCTTATGTAATGATTTTGGAAATAACTCAAAATTTTGCTGATGAAATTTGACTTGATATTTGATCAACGCTCCATATTAAAACACTTGAAAAGTAGTGATTTGGAGTTTGGGGGCATAGAAGAATCTAGGGAAATGATGTGGTATGATGAATTATTGATATATAATGGATATGGGCAAGGATTAATCATCATTCAAAATGATGTTTAGGCAAGGGAAATTTAGGCCTAGGAACTTATACTTAGGATAAAATGGGGGTATAGGCCTAAATCAGAAAATAGGAATGATGCGAATGTTTAGGAATAGGGAAATTTAAGATAACAAGGAAATAAGGGGATGAGATGGACGGAATAAGGGGATGAGAATAGAGTGAAAATATTGGTATATTAATGACTATATTGCTTTAACATCATTCCTTTGATTGCAGACACATGATCAAGTAGACATCCTAACCAACTCTCATTACCCTAATTCAACAGTCGTCATAACAACTCTCAATACTTATACACCCCTTCCCATGGTTGGACTTTAATGATCAAGGTGATGACCAGGCTCAAAACGACTTTCTAGACACTACAAGGTCAAACTTATAACAATGATAATGTTTATGAATTTTACCCCCTCCAAGACAACAAACTAATATTTCAAAGACCTTCGACTAATAAATTAACCTACTATAACAAGTACAACTATATTAAAAGCACAATCATCATACTGGTTTCCATCATCATCCATTCCACCATTATTAAATGTCTCCTAGATCAATCTATTTGTCCCATCTTCTTCAACTATGTTATCAACATCATTGTTTTCTTCCATAGGATCATTAGCTTGATCATCAATATTCACTCCATTCTTGAACAAGCGCTTGTACTACAACCACCTCTTCCTCGTTGAGCAATGCCCTAGGGGGCCCATACTATACAATTACAATCAATAAAGTAATATTAGTATATATAACAAATATTTAAACGTTGATACAACCATTTATAAATATAATATATAAGAAAAAAAAAAGACAACAATGACAAAAAGAAAGACAACTTAGGTGAGACCAAGAAACAAAGACAACAAATAAATGATGATTCTTGTGCAATCTATCAATATATTTAAGAATATGTTGAAAAAATCTAAGAAATATGTTACTTTTCTTGATATGTAGGAAGTGAACCACTTTCTGAGATATATAGTCACAACCATAATAAAAAACATGTTGATCTTATTTTGCATTCATCATTATAATGTCATATAAATTCTTAATTTCACTTAGAGACCATAAGTTTTAAGAGGATGGGTGAGAAACCATAATCTTAGGTAAGAGTAAGAAACAAATACAACAAATCAATGTGATCATGAAGCTTGTGTAATTTAGCAATATGTTTAAGATTATGTTGAAAAAATTTAGGAACAATCAACACCTGTGAGATATAAGAATGTGTATGGCACATATTCTAATGATATGTAAGAATTTTTAATTCAGAGAAGTGCACCAGAACTAACTCTAGTGATGTGAAAAGGTGTGGCACATATAGGATTTAACATACTTACTAGTGACACCTGCAATTGTAAGAATACATGAAATCGACACTTGCATATGCGAATGACCTTGAAAGTGACACATGTCAGTGGAAGATAACATGAAAACACCACTTATTAAAGTGAAAGCAAGCCAAAATGACAATTGCGAATGTGAAATTGACATTTGTGAAAGCAAAAGTGTTAAAAAGATGATAGTTGAGAAAACTCACCAAAATAGAAGTAGGAACACAACCAAAGTGAGGGAGGCTATCAACAAAAGTGCGCACTGACTGTCGACATGAGTTGAACATCACATATGCACTATCTTGGTGGACAGTGCTCTGTTTTTTTAAGCTTGCATAAAGGAAGTGCACCTTTTTCTTTAGACAAGTGGTTGGGAACCCAATAAAGACATTTCTTTTATAGGAAACCCTTTTTTACTAAGTCATGACATCAAATATCTCTCCTTCTACACAAAATGGGTATTCTTTCTTTTTTACTACTTACTTGATTTGGCCAAAATGTCAAAACTCACTCCTTTGTACTTAGTGGTAAGTGAATGCTATAGAATAAAAACATTGTGCCTACTTCAAAGGACATTCAAAACGGAGCATTCTACCTTGCATGAGTGATAATAATTAAGATAAATTTGGAAAAAATAACCATTGATGATTTATCAAACATTTCATTAATCTACCCTTTTCCTAGAACTATTATATCTTTGATATTACTTCAATTAGTTTCTCACAATTTAGAACAAATGAGATCCTTTACTTATCACAAAAGAGACTTTATATATAGAATTCTTCACTCTATATCACCTGAGCTTAAAAAATTCATTGTCACCTAAAACATTTTGAAATACCAAGTGCAAGGCTTGTGTCTCATGCTTTTTTACTCAAAAAATGAGAAAGAGTTTCTTTTATGAGTGAAATAGATTATGGTTAGGAACATAACATTTTAATAAATTGTGGTTTATAAATTTAAAATTTTTAGTAAATAAAGTAATTTTATTTTACTTTATTATTTATTTATTTTTTTGTATATATATTTTTCATAAAAAATAGTTTTTTATTAATTATCATCTTACCTAAATTAATAAAATGGACTCCTTTTATATTTATCCAATCATCTTTCTTTATAATATTTTTATTTTTAATCGATTTTTTATTTAATCAAAATTTTAGTGATAGTTATATTTTATTATTTTGTCTTATAAATTTTTATTACAATGTATTATATAATTATTTTCTTCTTTCCTATAAAAATGTATTCATTATTTCCATATTTTAAATTATGTCCATAATATACTTTAAAAACTTATTAACAATTCTCCATAAAAACCCATGATTAACCTCTATATCCCCTAGGTCCTAATTAACTCCTTAAACATACATTGACCAACTAACACCTTAACCCCATTTACCTAAGTCCTTAGACCCCTAACCTCTAAGCTTTTAACTCCTAAACCCTTAAACAATAACCCCTTATCCCTAAGCCCATAAAGTAATTAATCCTTAACTCGACCTAACCCCTTAATCGACCCTAATGATAATAATCAAATAATATTTCTCCACATCAAGATGACAACATAGGTCAAACCCTTCCCAAAATAATATAAAATATATTTATAATAGAAAGACAATATAATTTACGATACAAAGATATACAATCTAAAATACAATATACATATGAACATTTGCAAAAACAATCTACAAAACAAAGACATATAATGAATAACTTATTAATGGATAATATTCATGTCCGCCTTCAACGTGTCCATAGTCTCTACAATGCTTTTTAGCTGTTTTGATTAGAATTCTCTTTTATCCCAAGCCCTTGCAATTTTTATGAGGGAAATAACATCTTCGGTCCTTAGAAGCCCCCGAAGCTGATCCCATGTATCCTTGGTCTCCTTGAGGAATGTTATGTGACATTTTTTGTCACCAAACTTTCATTGATGATTTTATTCAAAAATTAACCTCAAAATAAGCCTACAATATTTCAAAACAATCTCAACTAATATAGCAAGTATGTCAAAGTTATATGGTGTTTGGGTCTCTCTCTCTCTCTCTCTCTCTCTATATATATATATATATTATAATATATTATATAACTTATATTACAATCATATAATATTAATATTAATATTAATATATTATTGATGTTAATATTAATAATATTATATTTATTATAATTAGTTAAACTCAACGTAAATAGGTACCATATTAGTTTTTGTCAACAGGAAAAAACTGTTAAAGGTGGAATTGAACGTTATACAATGGTTAATTTACATTTGTGGGATATTGGACAACACGTTGGACATTTGATATTGGAAAAAATGCCGGATATTTGATGGTAAAATAACTCTTGTCGAATATTTGACAATTGTTGGGATTTAAAAAAATACAAAACATCGGATATTCGACGGGAAAAGAACTTCCCTCGGATATTTGATAATCATGTCAAATATACAGCGGCCGACAGGATCTAAAAAATAAAAATAAAAAATACATTTAACTTCCGACAATTTTTCTGATTTTATTCAATCTGTCAGATTTCACCATCAGAATTTGTGCCCAAATGTAGTAGTGAATAAGACACGGAAGAAAATACATGAGGTAAGAAGAAAAAAAATTAGAACAAAGTAAATGTGAGACTAAATGAAAAACAACATGTAAATTAAAGCAAATGCAAAGACTAGATGAAAAGAAAAATGCAGGGTTAATGCAATGCAAAAGAAAACTAAAATGTAGCTAGACCTACTCCCAATCTAATTTGCTACAAGGTCATGGCCAAGTGAAATGAAATTTTCAATGTAACCATCCAAGTTGCTCCCGACTTGCAAGAAAAAAGATATAAACGATCATGAACAATATAAAACAATGTGCATAAATAAAGATGTCAACTTGAATACCTTGCACAAAAGATTGAAGATCTTGATGACTAGCAGAAATATGTGCCATAATAACTAACTTTAACCAGTCTGCAACTTTACCTTGTCGTTTTGAACAACAATAATACAAACCTCGAGAGCTTATTGTGAATGTACCTTTGTCCATGTTTTCATCCTTAGCAAACATCAAGAAAGTGTGAAACTTATTATTAACGACAAAGCTTGCTAAGTAAGATTGATCTAGCCAATCTTAGATTCGATCATGAAATACGAAACAATGATTTTGAAAATCCTGAAATTCTTGAAAGAATGAACTTTCAATTAGTGCATTGGAATCATGGGGAGAATCTTGTAAATAAAATATAACTTGATATCGTTCATAAACCTTGTCAAATTAGCGAAGACCTGACATAACAATTAATAAAGGATGAAGTGCCTCAACTGCTTGGCAAGTATCTGAATAAGGAAATGATGAATCATAAAGATCAATGGGTTAAACAAGATCAATCAATGTAAAACAACTATCATCAAATATACTAGTGGGAAATGATTATTCGAACGATAGTTGGTAGACCTAGTGTTATGATCAGATTGGTGGCTTGACATACAAGATTCTTGATTCTCGATCAGTTCTCTTGTGTCCAATTCCATACCAGACTAGTAATATGAAAGCTTAGTGAATAAAAACTAGTTTCTATCCTTGTAAATCTGGGAAACTAGTTAGAATAACGTGTTGACAAAAGGTTATAAGGGTGTCAAAATCAAATATAAGATCCATATCAACATGGAGGCTTTGATCCACTAAATTATTCAAGCACTTACTAACCTTGAAAAGGATAGATTGTATTAGGGACAAAAAAAATTGTTTTAGAACATTTATAAGAAATACTAGGAGCTAATTTCTCACGGAAGCATGAGTTTCTGTGTCTTTGTCTTGGTCCTAGATTCCTTCAGGTTCTTCATGATGGTCCCTTTGGTGATTCTTCTATGCAAGTGCTCTCTTGCAGCGTCGCCTTGATGACTTTCACTGAGGATCACCTTGTCATGTCGAAATGATAACACCTGTAGATGAAGTTCACTCATGACAAGGTAACATCAATCTAGAAACCACCTATTCTACCTTTGCTTTCTCATGGAATATGCTCACTGAGATGGGGGAACAAGTAAGGTTTTTAAGAGAAAGAGGTTGAGAATTGCGCAGTTGAGGACTATTGGGACCCAGGGAATCGGGATGACCTCACTATCCAATGGAACTCCACAATACGCAAGAGGAGGAAATATAGAATAAGGTATTGCGTAGTGAGGGGTTTTAGTTAGCAAGAGGAACATTACTAGCCACTGTAACTGTGCAATGTACAGTGATTGAGGGACAAGCTCATTGAATTACACAATTGAGGACTTTAGTTACCTAGAGGTGACCTATTGTTTAATGTGCAGGTGGAGAAGGAGAAAATCCTTTAGGACTGCGTAGTTCAAACTTCCAAGGGGCAGATGAGGCTTCATTATGACTCAAGACTACACAATTCTCATATCTAAGAGGGAAAATGGTTAGCAAGTTGAAAACATGGTGAAAACTCCAAAAATGACTAAGTGTGGGATGAGTGAAACAAGAGAGAATAAGACATGCAAACAAGTCCAAGAATAATGATCTCACACTCATATAACGTCAACAAAAGCCAAGATAATGCACAGTACTCAAAATCCACATGCATACCTTGAAATTTCAGCAAAGAGTCACTTATTTATAAGTGTGATAGTTAAAATGTAGCTCTGCGGCACTTAGAATATAGGTTATGATAGAAGTCTCGAATGTAACCAGAAAGTGCATTAAGCAGTGGGAGAGTGTCTAATACATATTCTTATGATATATAGGATTACCTAACATAGAAAAGTGTGCTAGATCTACCTCAAGTGGTTTCCCAAAGCATGACACATGCAAGAGTGGAAACAATCAAAAGAGACACTTGTGACCATGAGAAAATGTGAAAATGACACTTGTGAAAGTGAAGGTGCGCAAAAGTGGTAGTTAAGAAAATTCACTTGAATGATGATACAATTACAACTAAGAGTGAGAGAGACTGTCAGATGATGTTGCACACTGACCATTGGCATGGATTGCACATTGCACTGTCCTTATGGGCTGCATAGTTACTATCAATGGTGACTGTGCAAGCATTGTAAGCAAACATTGCATAAGCACTATTCCTAGTGACTATGCAAGCCTTACTCTCAAGAACTGTGTAATGCCTATCTTCACAGATAGTCATTGACTACTCAACTTGCTAGGAATATAGGTGCTTATGAAGGCATCAAAGGTGGAGCATGTGTAAGCAGTTGACTTCAACACTTTAGAATCTCAAAAGAAGACTTAGGCACTTGGGAAACATTAGCCAACCATGAAGTGACAACAAACAACTTAAAATAACCGATCATATGATCACAAGGAGGCTCCAAAATTCAAGTGCGGGCAAAATTTTAGAGGGTGTTTATCACATCGACAACACTTGGTGACAGACTAAAAGAACTCCAACTTCTCTGCTTAGGTCTACATTTGAGAATTAAGTCTTAGTCTTTCAGGAAGTATTGATTCACCATATAGATTACCTCAACTTTTCCACTTATCTTGGTTAGAGATATAGACTCTCATTTTCCCTTTCTCAACTTAAAACACATTTACAAGACTAGCCATGACTCAACTATTTCGATTGGGGAAAGAAATAATAATTGTACCATGCTTTTCGATGTTTAGATTTAAGCACATTCCCTAGTTTTTATCCACTCCTAGCGAGTCTATTCAGTAGCCCAACGGAGTCACTTCAAGGAATCACAAGCATTGCTCCTTTGCCAGTAAGCCTATTCATTACCCTAACGAAATTTCTTGTGTAAACTCTCGACGCAGAAAAACTTTCTCTTCTTCCCCCTTTACTTATTTTCAATATGATTCAACATTTATTAGACTTTCATTTAATGGTGTGGAAGAGGGATCCTGAATTATTTTATGATCACAAGAGGCTGTCCCTTATTTGAGGGATTTGAATGATAATTGAAATTGATATGCTTGTTTTGAGTTTTCTCCTTTCCATTCTCTACTCGTTTGAGTTGATCAGTCAAATACTAATCAATACAAGGGCAGAGTCAGGAATGAAGATCCTAAAATAGATACAAGATACATGGTTCAACCAAATTCTTTCCATCCAAAACGAATCGTATTTTCCACCTAGACATCATTAAATTTAAATATATGCAAACCCAAATAAAGAAGGGGATCACAGACCAACCAAGAATTTCTCGTCATCACAATTTCCATTTTAAATCTCTCCCACATTATCCTTTTGGGCCAAATGAGAGAATATTTCATGCATGGTCTTATTAAACAAGACACAAAAGAAAAGGCACAAGGCAACAAGAAGAACAAAGTAAATGTGAGAGTAAATGAAAAAAAACAAGTAAAACAAAGCAAATGCAAATCTTAGACAAAAATAAAAATGCAAGGTCAATGCAATTCAAAACAAAACTAAAATGCAGCTAGACCTATTACTAATCTAACTAGCTAGAATTTCAGGGCTAAGTGAAGTGAAATTTCCAATGTAGCCATCCAAGTTGCTCCCAAATTGCAAGAAGAAATATATAAGTGATTAGGAACAATATAAAACAATGTGTAGAAATAAATATGTCAACTTGAATACCTTGCACAAAAGATTGAAGGTCTTGCTAACTAGCAGAAAGATGTGCCATAACAGCTAACTTTAACCACTATGAAACTTTGCCTTGTCGGTCCTAACAACAATAATACAAACCTCGAGATATTCTTGTGAATGTACCTTTTTCCATGTTTTCATCCTTCACAAACATGAAGAAAGATCGAAACTTATGATTGATGACAAAGCTTGCTAATTGAAATCGCTCTATCCAATCATAATTCGATCATGAAATCTGAAACAATCCTTTTGAAAACCCTACAATTCTTAAGAGAATGAAATTTCAATTAGTTCATTGGAATCATGGGGAGAATCTTGTAAAGAAGAGATAACTTGATCTCATTCAGAAAACTTGTCAAAATAGTGAGGACATGACATAACCATCAACAAAGGCTGAAGTCCCTCAATTGCTTGACAAGTATCTGAATAATGAAATGATGGATCATAAAGATCAATGGGTTCAACAAGATCAAGCAACGTAAAACAACTATCATCAGATATACTAGTGAGAAAATTATTATTGGAATGATAGTTTTTAGACCGAGTGTTATGATCAAATTGGTGGCTTGAAATAAAAGATTATTGATTCTTTATCAGTTCCTTTTATGTCCAATTTTGTACCCGACTAGTAATACAAAGATTGGGGAATTAAAAAAAATTGTTGGCCTTGTAAATCTGGGAAACCAATTAGAAAAACACGCTGAAAAAGGTTAGAAGGGTGTGTCAAATAAAATATAGGATCCATATCATCATGGGGGTTTTGATCCACTAAACGGTTCAAGCATTTTCTAACCTTGAAAGGGATATATTGTACTAGAGCCAAAATAACTTGGTTTAGAACATTCACAAGAAATAATAGGAGTTGATTTCTCATGGAAGCATTTAATAGATGAAAATCCTTCGGCCAATGAGAAGATTGGTCATGATAATCAAAATGATAAGCTGCATATCTATGTGCATCCACACAAGATATACATTCCAATCACGACTTCAATGTAAGAGGTTTACACACATATGAATTAACCAAAGCAGAATTATTTATCTAATCAGAAACCAAGTCTTGAAAGTTAGGAAAAATGTCTTAGAAATACCAAAAGTATTTCAGGAATGAGTTTATATCCAATGAAACAATGCACAGAAAAAAATTAGGAGAGAAAAAAATAGATCTAACATAGTTTGGGGATCTTATCAACATTGTGAGAACGTGACATAACAATCAACGATAGTTGAAGTGCCTTGACTCCTTGATAAGACACAAAACTTTTAAAGGTTGAACAATTACATTTTGAGAGTTGAATTAGATCATGAATTGTATGTGGATAACTATTATCAGTTAATGAAACAAGATCACTATTATCGATATGGAAAACATCTACATCACTCAAAAAATAAATTGCTCAATTCATAATGTTTTTCTAACTGCATGTCTAAGAATGTACAAATCAGAGAAATTTCATGAATAACTTGAACTAAAGAATTATCATCATGCAAGAATGGTGATTGTAAGGAATGAAATATATCCTCAATAATTTGATTGTTTTCTTCTTCATCAATTGTGGCCTTATCACCTTGTATCAAATTCAAAATCCTACTCATCAGATTGTGAATTCAAAAAGCATGGCATATTTTCATCATGAGTTACTTCATTACGAGTAGTAGAGCACAAGGGATAGTTAGCTGAGGAAGAATTTCCCATGAGAATATTTTCTTGAGAAATCGAAAGATTCATCAATATACCTGGGAATTCATTAATGTGATTATGGCCATTAAAATGATGATTGTCCAATGCTTTAGATTTATTAAACATCTTGATTTCTTTTAATTGATCGTTGAGATCACAAGATTCTAGATAAGCCAAGAATGAAGGAACAATGTCTTGACATGGAGAATTTTAAAAGAGATAAGAGAGATTAAAATCATCTTCACACTCTTGTCCCTCTACCTGTATAATGTGGCTATTTTGCATCTGATCATCATTTGGACCAGCAAATTGAAAATCAAGATCATCTAAAGAACTAGCTGTTGGAACAGAATGATCAAGCGAATATGAGCACAAAGGGCCATGGAATGTAGATGATAGAGGATAATATGCATTCCTTGAATAAACAACACTTTTAATGGTATTAGATTCCAAATTTCGGTGATCTTGAGGAATCAAGGGATCAATATTCACCTTAGGCTCCATGGAATTACTAGAAAATTTAAAGTTTTCTTGCGTGAAGAGATAAAATGAGGATGGGATGAATGGATCAACAATATGATTTTTGAATTTCTCAACTTCAAAAATAGCACCACCAAAACCTTGTTATGCAAGGAAAATGGAGGGGGACAAGGGCCAAAAGGAACAATAGGTTTCTCCTCTAAGATTGGAAGTGTCTCATGATTAATATAATTTGGGAGATCACTATTAACCAAGGATTTAGATTCAGATTGTTTCAAGAAGATTTGAACCAAGTATTGGAACTTTTCTTTGAAGAAATACCAAACCATCTTCTTTAGGAAACTCATAGAGCAGGTGAAGAAATCTATTAGAAAAATCCTTTATTGATTCATTAGGCTTCATTCTAAGTTGATTAGTTCTTTTATAAACTTCTCAGTAATATTACCTGCTAAAGGATTGATGAAGGTCCTTGAAGAGTTGTTAAAATGAATGAATACAAGCATATGTTAAGATATGACACCATAGTTTAACTTGATCTTCAAGAGTGCGGGTGAATAATTTACAAGAAACATCTTCATAATTGATTTCATGAGATTTACAAAACTTGAGAAAGTGAGATGTATGTTCGGCTATGGATATTTCACCCTCACCATCAAACCTTAATTGAGAAAAGTTGTAAAAAAATTCCACAAGTATTGAAAGTTTAAGATTGAATCTGTTAGAAAAACATCCTGGGAGTATGATTTGGTAATGATCCATTCAATAGAAGAGATTCAAAACAGACTCAATGGGCTCAACTTTTCATCTAGCCTTCCTTCTAGCACCAACTGTTGTCGGTGCTGGAATTCTGCCAAGGCAAGGGGTATCCCTGGTATGAAGTCCCAATTAGACCTCACACCCTTTGGAGTAGGATCCCCAACAGGGAAATAAGGTCGGTTGCCATTATCCTGAGGAATTTTCATTGGCTACAATTATCAACATAAGAGATTATGCAAACAATGTTTGAAACAAGCAAGTAAGTTGACAATGTAAGACATACAATTAAAATGCATATAAGGTAATTTCATGGAAGGAAAAGAGAGAGTAAGCCTCTAAAATAAAATTAATATTACTATCCTAGAAGTGACACACAAGAGCATGGAAAAAATTATTGATTAACCTGCAAAGTAGTTCACAAGATAACAACGATAATAAACACAAATAACAACACACATTCAACAAGATACATAACAAAACCAATGAAATAGTTCATTTTCATTAGTATGTGTTTATATAAACATACACCACAAACAATGAAAGAATAGTCTTTAAATCATTCACAACATATGTGTGAAAGTGTACCGAATATGAGAGCTTCATAAATAGAGTGAAAGTCCCAAGATATACAATTACAATTTTTCCACACTAGCCCCAATAGTGGAACATTAAGTCACCACTTGCTCCTCCAAAGAAATATATTCTCTCCTATGCCAAGCTAGAGAAGCCAAGGTGAAAAGTCCAAAGTACCTTCTCTTGAGCTATGATAGTGTATTTATAAAAAATGAGGTGACTCTCCACCTCCCATGTGACTGTTGACCTCCCTCATGACTCTTGAGCTTTTATTATGACTTTTTAAATTCCTACATGACCTTTGAGCTTCTACATGACTTTGGAACTTACTAGTGACTTTTCACATTCCACGTGGGACCCTTGGATTTCCACACATTTTTCATTTTCTCATTTTGGGAAATTAAATAATTACATTCCACAACTGTTGTGGTAAAATACATTGACACATATGACTTTGTAATGACTCTTTGAGGAGCCATGACTTGGCGATGTTGACATAAAACTTCATTTCATCAATGCCAAGCTCTTCTCCTTGTTGCTATGAATTTAACTTATTTATGATGGATCTTTGCTTATTCTTTATCTTTACCCTCAAAAGGGTCTATATGAGTGTCAAAACCTTCCAAGTTAGCATGATTTTCCATGTCTTTGTCTTGGTCCAATATTCCTTTAGGTTCTTCATGATGGTCCCTTTGGTGCTTCTTCTATGTAAGTGCTCTCTTATAGCCTCTCCTTGATGAGATTCCTTGAGCATCACCTTGACATGTTGAAATGATAACACCTACAGATGATTTCACTCATGACAAGTCAACATCAATCCGAAAACCACCTATTCTACCTTTTCTTGCTCATGGAAGATGTTGACTGAGATGAGGCAACATGCAAGGGTTTTGAGAGAAAGAGGTTGAGGATGGCACAGTTGAGGACTATTAGGACCCAGGGATGGCCTCACTTCCACCAAAACTAGGAAATGTGCATTAGGAGGAAAGATAGAACAAGGTACTGCACAATGAGGGGTTTCAGTCAACAAAAGGAACATGACTAGCCACTATAATTGCGCAATGCGCGGTGATTAAGGGACATGATCAATGAATTGCATAGTTGATGACTTTAGTGACCTAGAGGTGACCTACTACTCACTAGAACTACACAATTGATAGTTGGAGTCCCATAAGATTAAGGAATTGCGCATTTGAGCAAGTTAGGGAGGCAAGGAGGCAAGGTTTCACATTGTAATTACGTAATTCACAATAGCTGAAAAGGACGCATAGGAGACTACATAGTTGGGAAAGTTAGTGAAAAAGGGAGACTTCACTATCAATTACAACTATGCAATATAATCCATGGAAGGAGGAACTATGAATTGTGCAATTGACTAGGCTAAACAACTAGATTAATGACCTAGACTCCAAGGCTCCTCAATATGCAGGTGGAGAAGGAGATTATCCTCTAGGACTGCACAATGCAGAATTCCAAGGGGTAGAGGATTCTTCACTGTGACTTAAGACTACGCAGGTCACATTTCTAGGAGGGGGAATGGTTAGCAAGTTGCAAAGACAGTTAAATCTTCGAAAATGACTAAGTGTGGGATTAGTGAAACAAGAGAGAAAAAGACATGAAAATAGGCTCTGAAATAATGATCTCATACTCGTATAACATTAATAGAAGCCAAGAAAATGCACAATGCTCAAAATCCACATGCATACCTTGAAATCTCATCAAAGTGACACTTATTTCTAAGTGCGATAGTTAAAATGTAGCTTTGTGACATAATACAAGTTACGACAGAAGTGTTGAGTTTAACCAGAAAGTGCACTAAAAAGTGGGAGAGTGTCTAGCGCATATTATTATTATATATAAGATCAACTAATGCAGAAGAGTGCACTACAAATGCCTCAATTGGTTCGCCAAAGCATGGCACATGAAAGAGTGAAAACAATCAAAAGGAACACTTGTGACCATGAGAAAAACTGAAAACGACACTTGCAAAAACTAAAGAAAGTAAAAGCGACAAATGCCAGAGTGGAGAAAAATAAAAAGAGACACTTGTTAAAGTGAAAGCAAGCAAATGTGACAGTAGCGAAAGTGAAAACAACACTTGTGAAAGTGAAGGTGTGCAAAATAAATAGTTGAGAAAATTCACCCGAATGATGATACAATTGCAACTAAGAGTAAGATAGACTATCAAATAATGTTAGACATTGACCGTCAACATGGATTGCGTAGTGAACTGTCCTTATGGACTACGTAGTTAATATCAATAAAGACTACGCAAACATTGTCCAAGCACTATTCCTAGTCATTGTGCGAGCCTTACTCTCAAGAACTGCACAATGCCTATATTCACGAATAATCATTGACTAATGAGATTGCTAGGAATATGTGTGCTTATGAAGGAATCAAAGGCTAAGCATGTGTAAGCAAGTGAATTCAACACTTCAGAATATTATAAGAAGCTTTAGGCACGTGGGAAACATTAATCGACCATGAAGCAATAACAAACAACTTAAAATTACAGTGTATGCAAAAGTTTGGAGGGTGTTTGTCGCAACGAAAACATGGGCATGAATTTTTAGTCTTGTTGTGAAGAAATCTTATTATTTAGCATTTCTACTTTCATTTCCAGTAAGAATGTACTTGAATTTATTCTAATAACTAAGTTTGGTTTCATTTTCAACTTCTAAGGCTTGGTTTCCTTAATAGGACTCTTAATATCCTTAGGCTTGGCCATCCCAAGAGCCTCAGTCTATTGTACGATTTTTTAATCTTATTTGCATTTCTTGTTCACTTGCATCTCTTATTTATGCATCTCCTATTTCTGCACTTAGTATTCATGCTTCATTTGTTGTAGGTTATATTGGTTAAATGATTGAAGTAAGTGGTTTTGCATGTCATTTATATAGTTACAAGTATTATGCATCCTTAGAACAACTTTTCAAAGTCATATTCATTATTGAACTACTTGGATTGGTTTACTAGTTCACAATTCTAAAATTTCTGGCTTCTAGTAGTAAATTTTTGTTGAATATTAACACATGATAATGAAGCTCTTTCAAGTTGATTCGCATAAAAACATTGAAATTATTAATAATTTACCCCACAACATTTGCATTCTATTATATTGGGAATTTAACATGTTAACTCGAGAAATAGGCTTGTTGGAAGTTTCCTGTAGAAATCCTATAACAATAGAGAGTTTCCTATAGCAGTCTATTTTCAAGCTCTTCCCTTGCCCAAATTCACCACAAATTCTTGGTAGAAGTAGATTTATGTCTTAGAATATCCCATGAATTCTCTGAGAACACTTTGGTTGACCGGAGGCATGGTTAGGCTACCATTTAGCTCCTCTTAATCTTCATCTTAGATTCGGAAGAGTATTGAAAAAAATGTATTCTCTTGCTATTATTGAAGAACAACATCCAGAAAAATAAGATCCAGAAGACCCATGGACCATATTTAATGGAGAGCAGCCATTGAAGTATGTAATTGAAGAACTTATATTATGCTTATCATCAGACCCTTTATGTGTTTAACATACTAATCGACAAATAGTAGAAGATTTGAATGACATGGAAAAAGAAGACATAAAAAATGATCTAGATGAACAAGTGAAACAAGGGAATCACAACCATATTGATCTTTTTTTCTAGAAAACCATTAAGATGGAGCACCACTCTCTTCTTCAACAATGATTAACATCATCAAAGTAGCTAGTATCTCATATTAAGGTACATGTCAAAGCATATCTTTCGAGCCTACACATGAGTTTATATGTCATCTTGTCTGCACATGGCTCCATTGGAAGTATTCCTATACTTGAAAGAGGTTTTATTTTTTTCAAGTAGAGTAGGATATAAAAAAAAATAATAAAGGGAAAAAGAGAAAAAAAAGAAAAGAAAAGAAGAGAAAAAATAAAGTCTCAGGTGAAAACCCCCTTTAAGGCACTTGAGATTGGCCCACTGATTGAAAACCTCATTGATGTGGTTAGTGGGTTAGAAAAAAGAGAGAAAAAAAGGAAAATAAAATAATATCCTAGGTGAGAACCACCTCTGAGGGACCTAGGAAGACCTGCTCGTTGAAAACCTCATTGAGACAACTAGTAGGCCTAGAAAAAGGATAAAATAAATGAAAAAATGAAAATAAAAAAGATCCTTTGCTCCAGGTATCTCTCTTTGATGTATGCAAGTGCTCACCAACCCACGCAAGCAACAAAAACAAGTTAACTTGAGTTTTGTAGCTCCTTTGTCAAGATGCTCTAGTAGGGCCAAGTCCATGTCAATCCATTAGTCAAACATTTTCAACCTTTATGCATCATTCTCAAGACTTTCCCATTCATTTTTATCTCTCCTGAGTTGCTATAGGAAAGTTTTGTGTTGCTACATGATATTCTAGGATTGTAAAAAACAAAGGGAAGAAATTGTCTTGACCATATCTTGCAAATCATGCATTAATTGGCATATATTTTTTACAAGGATATGCATAAGGATGATGCTAACACACTTTAAAAATTTCAGCAAATTCGGTGTGTATTTTTCAAGAAATGGTCTGCAATCACCTCCAACCATTTCTTTTTTCTCTCACAATTCGTGCATCCATTGGATAACATTTTCTATGGGGAGATGCATAAGGGTGATGGTAACTTGCTTAAAAAAGTTTAAGCTAAATACCATCTATTGTTTTAGAGATATATGCTAAACAAGTATGCTACAGGAAATTTACAGGCCGCTAAAGGAAAGTTTGTGTATTGCTACAGGAAACTATGGAGCAAGGGAGAAGGTTATAAGACTGAGTTTTTTTTTTTATCTTTGAGGAAGGGGAAAGATCCTTAGGACTCCATACAACTGATACACCTCACCAACACCTCCAAATATTTCCACTATTCCACTTTTTTAATAAAAAAAATCCCACTTTTTTAATAAAAAAAATCCCACTTTTCGCTTCATTTTCACCTATCTAAAGAAAAACTTTCCCCCATCACTTTCAGCACCCCCCTCTCAAATTATGGAAATTTTCGAAGGGCTCCAGCACCCAAAAATAGTGAGTGTGAGAGGTCGTTGTGGCTTCTATAGGAAACCACATAGTCCTATAGCAGTCTCCAAAAACCCTACAGACTCATTCTATGCCAACATTATAAGAGTACAATGAAGTTTACCACATTCCAAAAGGAAAAACATGACCGTGAGCACCTACAAGATCCCATGTAGGCTGCTAAAGGATCACCAATCATTCAAGAGTAGTAACATGCAAAAAACTATTCAATCATTTTCTGAATTAGAGTATTTGAGACCATGATGAAGTGTTCCAAGAAGCTCCAAGGCACCATCAAGAAACCCCACAATGATGCAAGCGTAACATGATTCCAACAATAGTCAAAGGAGGTCAACACAGTCAAAGAAAGTCAACGTCAAATTGACCTTCAAGCACTTTCAGTCAACCCTCTATGTCCATTCCACCTATTTCTTAACCATTTATAAGCCTTTCATATCATTACCTAGTCCCTCTCACTCGTTTATGTCAGTCTCCTAAAAATGCTACAAGAAAGTCCTTGTATTGCTATAGGAAGATGATAAGCATGTAAAGAGGAAGCATATTAGAAGTTTTTTACTTGAGTACAAGGGAGGGATCCCATGAGAGTCCTAACATCCATGCACTCCATCCATTTTTACTTTTTCCACTTTTATTCCACTCACCATCCATAAAAAACTTGGTCCTTCACCTCTTATCCACCCATTTCCATCACAGGGAGACTCTCTATCCACCTTCAATAGCCTCCCCATGAATTATCAGGAATTTTGGAAGCAACACTCAAAGAAAATTGTGATCTTGATGGGTCTATGTGGCTGCTACAAGAAGACATACAGTAATGTAGCATCCTACATAAACCCTATAGGATCAAACTTGATGTATCAGTCCGATAATTTTGAATAACACAAAGCTTCAAGAGACTCCAACAACAGACCTGAGCAGCTACATGATTCCTTGTAGACTGGTGGCAGGACCCTTGATCATCAAAATCAGCAACATTCGATCAGTTATGGCACCTGTACTCTGATAACATGAATCAAGGGAGTTCAATCATTAATGAACACTATTAAAAAATTCAAAGCTAATGAAAGGAATACTAACATCTATAAATAACACCTCAGAGGGAATTTCAACAACCACATCAACACTCTAACAACCTCATGCAATCTCCAACCTTTCAAATTTCTAGTTACAATACCACCTACAAGAGCACAACTAGGTAGGGCACATGTAGACAACTCCTGAGCCTCAACCTTCAAACCTATTATAGCTTCAGAAAACATTAGAAGTGTGAGAAGGATATTTTTTTAATTGATTAATTTATTTTATATATAGCCAAACTTAGTAGCAGAACATCCTCCAGCTTATCTAACAATCAAATTAACTTTTCTCCAAAGGACGCCCACATGTATGGGAGATAAATGAGACAAAAGTGAAAGAGATTCGAGGAAGTGGGTTGTTATCATTTAGTTATGATAGAGGATGAAGAGTGCGAAGGTTTAGGTGGGGGCCAACTCAATTAACTCAAAGCACTCTAAGCTTTTGGATGCAATTTCGTATATATAAGAAAAAAAAAGGAAGAAAAAAATGGTGGACCCACCACCTCTTAGCATGCAAACTGGATGCTATAGGAACATATAGGATACAAATAGGCTTCTACAAGATCCTACAAGTTGCTAGAGGAGACAGAGAGATTGCTACAAGATCCTACAAGTTTCACCAAGAAACAGATATATTGCTATAGGAAGATAAAATTTTCCCAAAACAACCACCAGAGCCTCAAATGACTTGAAAAACAAGTAGATATTCAAAGGAAATGTAAGTCAAAAATTATTTCCACTTGCATTTGACAAAATTGTTCAAACTATAATAATTATCAAAGAGAAAAAAATTCTACATTACATAGTCTGAATACAAACAACGCAACAATTGGGTGGTTTGATTGTTCTTTTTACTCTGAGAAATGGTGAAAATTTGCATGAGGCAATTGGTTAACCATCCTATCCTTTCCTCTCCTTAAAAAAATTGTGCATCTTTCCTCTACTACAAAATTCCTTGTTGCACAGGAAACCTTAAACTCGTGTAGCATTAGAGACCCAAACAAAGATAGAAGAGGCATAGACAGAGGAGAACTAAAAGCAGAAACTGAGGAAGAAATAAAAGTAGAAACAAATTAAGAAACAAAAGAAAATATAGAGGTAGAGGCAACAATAGAAACGAAGTTATCCGAGCCCGTTGGGTGATTTAATTGTGAGTTAAATCCCTGTCATTAAATTTGCATCCCGAGGTTTGTGAACTGATGAGGTATACATGTACTATATGTACTAGGTGAATATTTATTAGAATAGATTAGTCTAATGCAATAAACTTGATACTAATTACAAAACAAATTAAATCAATCCAATCCAATCCAAACATAAAGAAATTGAATCAATCTTAACAAAACACCATGAATCAAAATAACATAAAAGAAACTAAACTAAATTTGCATAAATGAAACCACACTTGCTTAAAATGAAAATCACACTTGCTGGATTGAAAATCACACTTTGCTTAAAATAAAAATCACACTTGCTGAATTGAAAATCACACTTGCTTAAAATGAAAATAAATGAAATAACATAATTACACAATGTTACCAATATGTATAACAAATGAAAAAGGTGCACAAACTGTGGTTGATGGGGGCCCTCCACTCCTCAGCAAGCACACCAAATGATTATCAAAGCTTGGAGATCAAAGCAGCAATATGTATTCCATAAAATGAAGTGGGAGAAAAGCTCCAAAGATATTACAACAATTCAACTCTTATCTTCTCTATCCTCGCTTTACAAATTAAATCTTGTATAGAATTTGGAACCCTTTTGTATGAAGGATGCACTCCTATTTATACAAAAACTTAAGATAACTAATCAATAAATATAGATCCTCAAATCTCTCATAAATCCACATTTATCTCTTGTGGTTACAACCAATCACCTAAAAATATGAGATACAAATCCTCTCAAAATTCTCTCCTAGTTTTGATAAGAGACACATATCAAAATATCCATAAGTCTTCTCCTTTGAATGTGCTTAGTCAATGATCCAAATATTCTACAATTATTCCACAAATCTTCATGAGTTGGAATTCGAATTCGAATTTTTGGTTGAGTGGCCAAATAGAACCCTTGTAGAATCTTCAAATAGGCCTACAATATCATACAACTCATACCACTTTATATATATATATATATATATATATCTATATGAAAAGATGTTTCCTAATATTTAATCATAAATTCTCTTAAAATACTTAAAATAAATGACTTGGGAAATAATAATGAGAAACCCATATGATCATGAAAATGGTTATTAATGTAGGGTTATGGAGCTACAAAATATAGTAAAGATTATGGAATATGGTAAAATGATGGAAATGAGGGTAAAAGAGGATGACATTTTGGAGGCCCAACAGAGCCAAAAATAGAGAAAGAGATGTTTGAGATTCATTTATTAAAATTATAGGTTCAAACCTCCTCTTTTGTTGGGACTACAAGAACATCAAAGCCATGGATAAGAAACAATGGAATGGAAATATCTAGCAGGGGTAGCTACATCAAGCACAACATGGGATGTCAGAAAAACCACCAGGGAAATGAATGAAGAAAAGAAGAGAAAAGAAGATGAATAGGTTGCTTAGAGTATGAGCAACAATTTCAGTAGGGGGTGTGTGATGGGAATCCAAATTAGATACAAAGTAAGGCCCATGTAATCTTTCCTAGGCACATAAGGAATACAGTAAATCTCTCCTTCTACACTTAATAATATTTTCTTAGCTTTAATAAGTCCTTAGGGAGGTTTAGATATAACTGTTTATTATGTGCCTAATATTGTAGAATATTGATTAAATTATGAAGATATGTTGAATGAGAGAATTTAGGGACATTCTCCCTAGCATAAGGTGCTACAAGATGGACAAATAAATTAATAGGATATTATGAAATTATTGAACAGTTTCTGGAGCTCCAATGATTGACAAAATATAGGGATGTGTTCCTTACTACAGGGGAAACCAGAACTCAATATTTAATGAAGATTTTTATTGTTGGGAACTACATCCACTTTTTGAGGGATTTTGGAGGGGAAAGCTACCTCCTTTCAAGGAGGATGCTTCCCCATCAATTTGTATAAGTACCAATTCGAATTAGCCTCTAGGGGAATGGATTTTTTAGTCTTCTTGTGAAGAAAACTTATTATTTAGCAGTTCTACTTTCATTTCTAGTAGGGATGTACTTGAATTGATTATAATAATGAAGTTTGGTTTCATTTTCAACTTATATGGCTTAGTTTCCTCCATAGGACTCTGAGTATCCTTGGGCTTGGCTATCCCCGGAGCCTCAGAGCCCTGCTATGGAATTTATTTATCTTCTTTGCATTTCTTGTTCACTTGCATCTCTTATTTCTGCATTTCTTGTTTCTGCACTTAGTATTCATGCTTCATTTGTTGTACGTTAGATTGGTTAAATGGTTGGAGTAAGTGGTTTTTCAGTTATTTTATACAGTTACAAGTATGATGCACCCTTTGAACAAATCTGCAAAGTCATATACATCATTGAGCTACTTGGATTGGTTTACTAGTTCACAATTCTGAAATTTTTGGTTTTTAGTAGTAAAATTTTGCTAAATTTTATCTTGTGCTAATGAAGCTCTTTTGATTTTATTTCACTTGAATTGAAGCCTAAAAACATTGAAATTAATAGAAATATTTACCCCACAATGTTTTCATTTAATTAGCTTGGGAATTTAGCATGTTAACTCGAGGAACAAGCTTGCTGGAAGTTTCATGTAGCAATAAAGAGTTTCCTATAACAATTTGTTTTTGAGCTCTTCCCTTTCCTAGATTCACTCCAAACTCATGGTAGAAGTAAATTTAGGTCTTATAATAGCCCATGAATTCTCTGAGACCACTTTGGTTGAGTTGAGGTTTGGTTAGGTTGCCATTTAGCTTGTGCATTGCTTACTTATTGAATGTTGATTTCTCCAGCTAGTCTAGATTTCCTTTCCCACAATTAACTTTAAGTATGATTTGTATATTGCAAGAGTAATCTAGGGATTTCTTTTCCTGCGAAGTAGAATATATTTCCTAAACTGTCATTTCCTTTCCAACAAGATAGATTATATTTTCCTTCTTGTGCTTTCCTTTCTTGCAAATATAATATATTTCCTTTATGTCACTTACTTTCCAACAAAAGAAGAATATGTTTGATTATTGCTATATACCTTATGCAACTTAGAACTGGTGGTTTACCTAGATATTTGCTCATTTAAATTTTTTTCCTTGCCTTCTTTCACCTGCATCAAAGGGAGTCAGACTAGGCAGAGAAAGGTGTCGGTTGCACATACAGTGTCGACCTCTCTTAAGTTTGTACAAACCCCAAGTTGATATTTAAAGTTGGTAACCTTGGGAGTTTCAACATTCTTGTTGTAATGATGGGGTACATCAATAACTATGACTAGCTCCTGAGTAAATTAAAATAGCAATATGTTGATTTTTTAACTTACCTTTGATTTTAATCATATGAGCTTGGTGCCCAACCTATCTGTTATCCAACGCCGCATAAATTCTGTGCATGCTCTGCTTATATCCTCTGCCTATATGTTATGCAAAAAACTCGTCGTTTTAGATTTGTGAGAGTAATCCTTGTATCAATGGTATCCTTCACAACCCTAACATTTAATGGGTTAGAACTTAGGTTTCTTGTTCGAAAAATCACCCCTGATTAGCTCATTAAGGGCTGGTGATGTCTGCTATTTTACCTATGAACCATTCTTGAAAGGGGAGGATTTAAACCTTTCTTCCTTTGTTCCATCACATTTCCACTGTTGTTATCCAAAGTCCTTTGAAGGATTCATTTATTCTTGCTATTTTCATACAACTGCTCTACTTTTCTCATGGTTGCATCTAGCGTTTTAGGCTCATACAATTTGAGACTATCTCCATAAAATGATGGAAACCCACTGACATATCTCTAAATTTAAATTTTTTCATATTTAATGAAATTCCCATACCTCAACAACTTAGTGAAATTTTGATCATACTCCTCCATGGTCATGTTCCCCAGCTTGAGCTCGAATAATTCTTGCATCATTCTCTCATAATAACATCTAGAGAAATATTTCCTTTGGAAATATTACATGAATTTCCTCCATGTAATTTTCATTTCATCAAAGTGCTTCACCTCCTTGAGTTTTTCCCACCACAAATTGGCCTTGCCCTTCAAGTGATAAATGACAATTTTGGCTTCCAGATTTGAGGAATAATTATATAGCAACAAATATTTCCTTGTCTCCAACAACCAAGCCTTAGCTTATTCTCCTTTATTATGCTCCCCATTGAATGTAGGAGGTTTAATTTTTCTAAGCTCTCCCTGTAAATTATCCCTGTCTGATCTTCTCTTTGAATTTTTGACTAGTGATACACTTGGGATGTTGCCTAATTATGAGGTAAAGTAAACCCTCTTGCTTGACCTCCTTACTGAGTGATAATGTTGCAGAGAAACAATATTAGAATTCCTCGAGCTTCCAACATCTCTTTCTCTACTTTTGGCTTCATCCACATGTGCTTATCTAGACTCACTTTTCTGGTCCAATTCTCTCTTAATTTTATCTAGACTTTGCAAGATTTGGTTGTTAATGTTTTGTTCCTCCTTCACTAACTTCTCATTGTCAACCTTGAAGTTGAGTACCTCTATATTGAGGCTTATCATGGTCTCCTCTAAATCTCTGTTCATGGTCCTATCCATTCCATGGACATTCAACTCTGTGTCAACATTTCCCATGATGACATTTATAGCCCTGGCCTCTTCTTCTTCACTATAAGCTCCCTTAGCATATTCTGCACTTCTGGTCCTGCTTATGCATTTTTTCCCTTTTTATCGCTATAGGTTCATGTATAATTTGGTACAAATTCTCACTCAATTTTAAAATTATGGGTTTGATAGTTTGTTCTCCTCATTAATAGCTTTTGTTTGACTGTCTATTTGTATAATGATGATATTCGGGCTAAATGTTATGGCTTCAGGAAGTTTTGGTTTATTTACTCCAATTTTTCCTATGCTATCACAACATAATATTTTCACTTTTATATGAACTCACACATTGAAATTACAAATCTAGCTCCATTTTGAGATTCTACAGTCTTATAACTTTCCATTGATTGCTTCTATGCCCCAATCTAAGCCATGATTTCCGAGTTGTGTCCTTTTAAAGCTCCAATTTACCCCATTTTTTTCTTCATACTTTTTCGGTCATCAATGATCCATATTTATGTAGGAACGAAATGAAATATAGAATTAAACAACAACAAAAATCTACAAAAAAAAATGAAACTTCAATTGATTAATCACAAATACTAAAAACTATTTACATGTAGAATGGAAACAAACTAGCTCAGGCGAGGGTAGCTTATCTTCGAGAAGAGATGTGATAGCTACATGCCTTCTGAACTGAATTACAATGAGGATCATAAGCCTTTTTATCATAAATAAGAAGTGTGAAACCCTAACCCTAAGAGATGAAGTGCCAATGGTTTTGGGCCCGTCAAGGTAAGTTGGACTGTCAACTTCCCGAGGTCGTAGCTTTGACATACGATCTTCGCTTAGCTATCATAATCGCCATTTCAAATATCTCTATGAAGAGGAAAAAATAGAATATGTGGAACAAATTTTGGCACTTTTTTGGTTTCAATTTTACCAAAAAACATCTTTTACTACCTCAAAATGACTCTGGAAGTTTAGGACATGAACAATTGACAAAAATAGAAAGTTCTATTAGAATTAAGAAAACTGAAAAAAACAGTGGTGGTGGTCCAAGTGGAATAGGCAGTGGTCACCAATATCCACTTGGATCAATAAATCCTTCATATCAAATGTAATCCACAATTTTAATAAATCGTTAGAAAGGCCTCTCTGAGCTCTTTTTCCTTACATCACAATTACTTGTACCACATGTTTTTCCACCTAAAAATGTCGTTTAGGACCTTAAAAATGCCCTACAAACGAATGAACCAAAAAATAGTGAATTTTCAGATGAATTGGAAAAGTTTTGATCGTTTTCCCTTCGATGGACCAATCAAATATACTTGTAATGATGTTTTGTAACTGTTTTTAGGCATACAAACTTCTCATGTGCACCTATGCTTCCATTCCTTTGTACAAATTCATTTTCCCAATTTGTATTAGGCTTGAATTTCTTTTTCTAGGGTCTCCTTAACCCCTGGCATGCTTACAACTTCTTTTCTTCCATGCTGACCCCACTTAAGCTTGCCACTTAACCATTCTATGTGACCCCACAGGTCTAGCCCACAACTTGTAATGTGGAATTTTTATTTTAATAAGGAATTTTAACACATCCAAGCATTCTAATGATTTATTGTCTAATTTGAGTTTTGCATGCTGACACCTCGAACTATTCTTCGTGACATGGAAAATTTGAGCTTGGCCCACATTCGGGCCTTACTACCCCCATTCACTCGCATTACACCGAAGGTCTCGAACTCTTGAGCCTCTACACTAACTTGGGCTGCAATGCACCTAGACATGACCCACATCGATTCCTCTGGACCACTCCTTTCCACACACTAGTCCAGTTCCCACATATGAACCTCTGGACTAGTGAACTTACACATTCCATGGGGATCCTAAACTCTTGGAACCCCGGTCTGACATGACCCCACATTCGGGTCCACTTATTATTGCATATGGCCAAGTCCAACCCATCTGAGTCTGGCTCAAAAGTGATGTAGCTTTCACTATCTTGTCCTGAATGTTTGGACCCTAAGAATATCGTGAATTCAAACATCCCACGACACATTTGTGTGTCAAAACCTTGGGTTTCTAGACCTCTGGTCCAATGTGGCCGCACATCCAAGTCCACTTAACCTTTGTATAGAGAAAAACTTCGGCCCATTCGTGGTCTAACCTAATGGAAATAAAACTCTTGCTATTCACCTTGAACACCCAGACTCCTAGACTAAGCCAAATTTGACCACCCAACACAGTTGTTTTCTACCTTATTGAACCAACAAGAATTTTTGGGTTTTTTCCTATGTTATTAAAGGGAATAAACTAGGCATTCTACTAACATATGGTTCTACCCAAACTCACATAATTACCATAATTCCACCTTGTAACAGAATTTAATCCCTTTGTATTCACAATTCTTGTGCATTTCAACTTAAATTATGAGATTTAACCATTTCCAACCCCACAAACTATGTCAAATGGTTGACAAAAAACCTACAAATATTCCCCGTAAAGATTCTTCCTGCCCATGCAAGCCCAGTGTTGTAACTTGGGCTTTGATACCACTTTATAATGTCCTTGTTCCCTATCCAAGAAACACCATGAACACCCACCACTTGGGTACTGCAAAATCTTAATAGAAGATCAAGCCCTATTACAATTTATCATTCTTTGCCTTACTGCTAGAGTCCTTGTGACCACACTAGCCTATGACTGGTCCCTTATATTCATTTAATTACTTGTGTATCTATCAATTTAACTATGGCAGTGCTATCATGGTATGTACTTGACCTAGAATTAATTCATTAAATTATAAAAGGAATAACTATAAGAGTAATTCGTGTAATACCCAACCATTATGTGCCACACATTAATTTGGCATTTAATCACACATAAGATCAACAATTATACCCATTAGATAAATCATACATATAAAAATAAATACACATAATTATTAAGCCCAAAATATGGTTTACAATAAAATAACACATAAATATAACACATGGAACATAAATATAATTCACGTCACATGGACACTTATTTGAATAAAATACCTATTGGTTGCGGGCCTTCTGCATTCTACCCATCCATAGACAGTGTGGTTCATAGACTCTTAGCCGCGGTTCACCCCCAAGTTATGGCCTCAACTCCATGTGCAACAATTTCTACATCGAGTATCATAGCACATACTTTGGCTAAGGTACCAACCCCAACAACCTCAGTCTCCAACCATAGGCTCATGCACCCTCTGCCCTGCACCCAAGTGGAGCAACCCTTCATTGCACCTAACAGTCCCTTAGCTTTGCCCACCGTCCTGGGTGCCTTATAGATACCCAAGGATGGTCTAATCCCTACAGCTTCTAGGAACTCTCGCTGCTCTCTTGGGCATATAAGTACCCTTCTAGGCCAAACTGAAATAAATCTTGGCCAGTTACAAAACCCAAGCACATGGTTCATCAACTAGTCACCAAAACTGAGTTCACTATAACTCTAGTCAGCTACAAAGTCCAATCCAAGGACTCATAGAGTAACCAGGAATAAAAAAATTTCAAGGCTGAACCACTTACATGAATGAATGTTTTCATAGGAAAAGAAATCACTTTATATATGCATGGCTCTATATTTCCATGTGGCAACCTCCAAAATCACATGGGATTTAGTGTTATTTCACCAAAAATAACACACTAGACCTATTACCCCTTCCTTGGAGTTGAGCGCCCCCCTTACTTGATCCAGGTGGATATTGGTGGCCACCCACTTATTCCACCTAGACCTCCAGTTGGTTTTATCTGTTTCCTTGTTTATCGTAGCATTTACTATTTTTAGCAATTTTTCGGGTCCTGAACTTCCGGAGCAGTTTTGACATCCTAAATGGCGTTTTTTTTAAGGTCTGCAGCAGGCCCAAAGCCATCAGCAGGGACCTACCGCAAATCCTGTAGTACTTGGAGATATCTTTCCAACAAGGTATCATACACGCCAAAAAAAGATAATATGAACAAGTTACGACCATTGGAAGTTGGCTACCCAACTAACCCTAACGAGGCCCACAAACTCTTGGTGTTCTATCTCGTGGGGTTAGGGTTTTGGCTGTTTAGGATTTTCCCTTATTGTTAAATAATATATAGGCCCTTGAGCCTCATTGTAACTGAGTTAAAAGGCATGTAGCTGCCACATCTCTTCACAGAGATAAGCTGCCATCGCCTGAGATAGTTGATTTCCATTTTGTTTGTAAGCATATTTCAATATTTGATATCAATGAAATGTAGTGTTATTTTTGCTAAATCTTTGTATTTATGGTTATATCTATAACTTGTTGCGTTCCTATTTAAGTTCATATCAGTGGTATCAGAGTGGTTTTTCTCTTTCTCTGTTTTTCTTTACATGTCCCCAATAAGGTCGAGATATAAGGAGTTAGGGCTCAAACTGGTCGAACCTTTGCAAGACCAACCTCAAAAATCCCCATAGCCTTGCATGGCGAAAGAGAAGAAAGACGATGGGGTAAGACCCAAAGGCGATGCATCTCCTTCCAACAGACCCTGGAAGTGCCACACCCTCTAAGGTATAAGTTTACTTTTACATCCCCATATTTGAAGGTCAGATAGATGCAAATTTCATAGATAAATGGCTAAATCTACTAAAAGGATATTTTTATGTTCATGATTTTTACAGCTGGGAAAAGATTACTTTTGTACTTCTCAAAGCCACCCCCCATGTAAAGGAATAATAGGTAACCTACTGTGAGAAGAAGGAAAAAAGTACACCATCACTATTTTCAGCCGCACCCACTTGGAATTCATTCCGGGACACCATCAAGGAGCAATACTACCCTGTTGGGAGCTATGAGGATAAATACATAAAGTGGAACACGCTACAGTAGGGAAGGGACCAAGACGTGCCAAAGTTTACCAATGTTTTTCATACCCTTCGCACGAAGTTGGGTATCAAGGATTTTGAGCAACATTTGTTACTCAAGTACCGCGACTATCTACACAAAAACATTCAAGACGAGATGGAGTTCCTGGACATCTCCTCGCTCGGCACAACATACTGATACACTATCAATATTGAGAAGAAGTTTAAACAAAAGAAGAGAGACTTTGGATCTAAGAATCTAAAGCAAGGGAAAGGCACCCCCAAACCACAGAGAAAAGGACAAAGCCAAGGTGAGGCGACCCAAGATAACTCGCCGAAGCCACAAGCAAATAACAACACCACGAAGACAAAGAAGGACATGGGAAAATGGTGTGAGTTCCATAGAGCTCCATTCACAACATAAGTGATTGTCGGGCCAAGTAGTCACTAGTGGCCCAGCTGAAGGCTTCCCAATCAGAAGCATGTTCTGAATCTGAGTCAGAACCCGACAAGGGGAATGACAAAGGGAAGAAAATCATTGATGCGGATCCCAGAGATACCATGGCCACCACCAAGATCCAAAAGAATGAGATTGAAGATCTAGAGGAGGGGGAACGCCTCTTCCACTCACAGATGTGGGTGAAGGGTTCTTCGCTGCAATTCATTGTTGACAGCAGGATCCAAAATAACCTCATTTCAGTAGAGGTCGTGAAGCGACTAGGCCCACCGATTACAACACATCTACAACCATACACCATTGGGTGGCTTCACCAAGGATGAGATATCTGCGTCAGCCAACAGTGTCACCTTCCCTACAACATCAAGCCCTTCACGGATGAGGTATTGTGTGATTTTTCTCCTCTTGAAGTTTGTGATGTATTATTAGGAAAACCATACTTATGGAAGCAAAATGATGTATATGAGTCTAGACTTCACTCTGTGATTATTAATTTGGGCAATAAGTTGTACATGATACCAAAGGTAGCCCTACCTACCGTCATCTCTTTGATCTCTGCAAATCAGTGCAGTGAGATCATTTCACAGACCAGGAAATTTGTTTTCCTTATGATTCACCCTCAGGGAAAGAAGAATATTATGGCCACGACTTCCAAACAGGGCTCCTCCACATAGCAACAGTAGATGGACAAGATCGTGGAGGAGTACAGGGATATTTTTTCTCACCTATGAGGGTACCTTTGCACTGTTAGGTCAAGCACTCCATCGATTTGACCCCAGGTGCTCAATTTTATGCTAAAAAATCAAAATGTCAAAATCTTGTTAAACTCAGCTTCAGATCGAAGAGTTCGTCATTCTGAATCCAACGATGCAAACGACACTCAAATCCGAGCTTGTATGCAAAAGTTAGAGCAAGTCAAATTTCAAGTTTGACTTGTCTACATGACAGGATTGGGATGATGTGGCAAGGTCTTCAGCGAATGAGGAGGTGCCAAGTGGTAGGATTCCAGTGGCCCCCACATTTTGCTAATCGCAGCCATAGGTAGAAAGGTGTTAGAAAACTATATATTACAGAGAAATGGAACACATAGAAATATTGCAAAAATATAAACACAGAAAATGCATAAAACAAGAGAGACACAGATATATGTGGTTCACCCAATTTGGGCTACATCCACGGAAAAACATCCAGTCCTTCCTTTTATATTATCTAGCAAATTGAAGAGATACAACCTATAGTAGATCTATTGTAATTCCCTCTTCACTCTCACACAATCTCCTCTCTCTTCCTCACTCAGAATACAGATCTACATAGACGCAATACAATTCCCTCAGATATAGATAGGGGTTGCCTTCTAGGGAAAAAAACCCTAAATTAAACATAATTTCTACCATCAGATCTCCGCCTAATGAACAACCCAGATTGACTACAAAATTACAACATTTTCCAAGGAAATTTTACATCTATTTTTAGCTTTGGGGGTGCTTCCCCCAATCCCTCACTGGGGGGGCTCCAAATAATCATCATTGGCCCCGCACCCCCCCCCCCGGGGACCCCCTTGGTGGTGAAAATTTTACAGGTGGTGTTGCCACCACATTACGAACTGGGTTCCAAATTGGCGATACCTCTGAATAAAGAAGATAATCAGGCTCCACACCCAACAAAAGGCATTATGGAAATCGACCCCTGATAGGTTGGATGGCGATGCGATATCACAATCACATATCACAGGAAAAACAAGGCTGCAAACTTTAAGACCCCAGTTCTCTGTCGTTTGCGATGAGTGATAAGTTCCAAGACACGACACATTTATGGTCCACAGTGTAAGTTCCCATCAGGTCCACTGATATCGCATTGCACAATCACTACTTTGTTTACAAGACCATCCTTGGGTTTTTATGTCGATTGCGATTCACTGATCTATTTTTGAATGTTAGTTTTGTTGTGCTAATTTAACTTCAAATTTATAAAAAATTGCTTGTCAATTTCTTCATGTGCATAAGTTCTCTTATGGTGTTTGTGAATGTAAATAGGTAAATTGTATCAAGTTTTATGTGAAATTCATGAGCAAAATGGCATGAAAAACAAGTGTTGAACAACAACAAGTAAATGTACATCAAACCATAAAAATGAACACTTAACATAGTGTTTTGATGGAGTTCACCCCTCCTAGGCTACATCTCCTTAGTCCAGCTTCCATGGCTTGGGCCTCTCTATTTGCTCAATAATGGCAAAAGTGTTGTTTAAAATGCTCTACTGCTCCTAAAACCTGCTTCAATGTGCTCAAAACATCCAAATTAGCTAGGAACACCTTTTCCTGATCTCAATTTGGTCAATTTTTTCTCCAGGTATGGTCAAAACTATTTTCCCTAGTAAACCTCCTCTAAAATTGGAGGAACTCCAATTAACTCCACTAAACTAGAGTTACCACCGAAATAGGAGGGTTCGTCAAATCCTACACCAAGTTAAACTGGAGTTTAATTAACTAGATTAATTAAGCACTAATCTGAGATTAGCGCAAATACTGCACATTTTGCAAAACCATTAACCTGGCAGTTTATGGGAGGAGTTCACATGTGGCATTGAATGTCATATTTAGTCGACGGTTAGCACAATACTTGCGTGGTTTCCAAACTATTGGCTTACGTACTGGACACATGCGACAGCATTATTTTTCAGTAGTTATTTTGGCTGACGATTCTGAAACCGTTAGCCATTACTATCAGAGTGTTCACATGGGAGGGCTGGCCCTCCTAACCCCTAACCGTTACCACGTTAAACTTTAAATATGTGTTGACTCTGTTACATGTTAAGTTGTAACGCAGGAGTAAAACGGTATGTTGTGTGGTTTGTTGGGGTGAGGTTGCGGGTTCAACCCCACTGACTTGCCCAAAATTTTAAACTATTCCATAGTCGGTCCTTTGGGGGGGGACACGTGGCAGCCTCCGGGCTTGCCACTTGTCCCCTCCTCATTGGTCCATTCTAAACCAATCAAATCATGCCATGTCACCACATCTGTTAACCAACCACAGGATGCCACTTGTCGAACTCTGAATTAGTGTTGACTGACCTTTGACCCTACCCAGTCACCTGCCACGTCAGCAGTACGGAATGATGGCTGTGTAGTGACTGTACATTTTTTTTTTTAAATTCCATTATTTGGCAAAGTGAATAGAACGCGATATCTTCCTCATACGAACTTGGCTTTCAGTGAAACGAGTTGCGTTGGGATTCTTTTTCTGAGATGAACACAGCGATTCAAGTTTTGAGCAATTCTGAGAACTTTGATTTTTGAGCTAAATATTGAGCACCTGATAATTCCTCCCTACTCAAAGCCTTTTGGACCCAAAAAGATACTATCAATTGTTCAGCAGGTGAGGTTACAATTCCCTCACCTTCTCAATCTGTGACCATTTGGCTTTAGAAGGTTTTTGTCCCTTGAGTCCCACTCTAAGGTATTCGACATTCCCTCTCTTTGAAGTTTTAGTTCTTCTGTCAAGTATGAGATCATGCTGAAGTTCATCAAGATATTCTGGCAAGAAATCATCTATTGATGGCAGCTGAACATGCACTCCTTCATCATCAATCAAAGGAGGCTCAAACAATCTCAAATTCTCATCATTAACAACAAAGTATATTTTCATATAAGGAGGCAAATCTAGCTTAAATGCATTGTTACCAATCTTTTCCAGAATTTTAAAAGGACCACAACGGATTGGCTTAAGCTTTTTACCTTCCCCTTGAAGTCTCTCTCTGTTAATATATAACCAAACTTCGTCTCCAACTTGAAATTTTTGATCGATACGGTGTTTTTCATACCTTGCCTTGTAGCTACTTTGACTGCTTTCAAGTTGTTCCTGCACTGTGTGATGTATCAACTAAATTTTCTCTATGAACTTCCTTGCCTTATTGATGTTTTTATGGCCATTGATGGTGACATATTTCTCAAATATGAATTCCAATGGCGATCTTTGCAAGTACCCAAAACATGCCTCAAATGGCGAAGTATTTGCGGAAGAATGCTTTTCCTTGTTGTATGCATGTTGTATGTAATGCAATTGTTCATCCCACAACTTGGGATGTTTGCTGCAATATCCTCTAAGAAGATGAATGACTGTCTTGTTGACCACCTCGGTTTGTCCATTTGTTTGTGGATGAAAGGTTGTACTCTTATTCAACTTAGTGTCCATCATGTCCCACAAATTTGACCAAAAATTTCCAACAAATCGAGAATCTCGATCACTTACAATGGAAGTAGGAAGACCAAAATGAACCCAAATATCTTGGAAGAAAAGATGGGTTGTTTGTTCAGTTGTAATTTTCATTTTGCATGGTGTTAGTATACCGATTTTGTTGAACCTGTGTATAACTACATACAAGTAATCATGACCTTTCCTTGATAATGGAAGACCTCCTACAAATTCCATTAAGTTACTCTCCCATGGACATGAAGGTACTGGAAGTGGAATGTACAATCCTAGTTTCCTATTGCTAGGCTTACTTGTTGCACACAAAGAACATCCTCTAATGAAACGAGATACATTATCAAACAGGTGTGGCAAATAAAAATACCTTTGGAGATTCACTGCTATCATGCCTACACCAAAGTGTATAGCAATCAATGTAGTATGCGCCTCCCTTATGATATTGTTTCTTTCTCCCTGTGGAATACATAACTTGCCCAAGTGATACAACAAACTGTTATGTACATGGTAATCTAACTCTTCAATTTGGTTTCTTTGACTCAAGCTTGCATACACATCTTGAAAGTCATTATCATATGCATATTGCTCAATGTAACTTTCATGTAAAATAGAATTTTGCTCGAGTATAATAGATGAATTTACAATAGACCTAGAAAGCATATCAGCTACCTTATTGTAGATTCCCTTTTTATACTTGATAACCAAATGAAACTGTTGTAGAAAACCCATCCATTTGAAGTGTCGTGATTGCTGCAACTTTGACTATGACTGTAAGTATTGCAATGGTTGATGGTCGATATGGATAATGGTCTCCTTCTCCATCAAGTAGTGTTTCCATTTTTTGACTCTTTGTACTAATGCGTAAATTCCTTTGTCATAAGTGGGATAGTTAGTCACAGCTCCATTAAAAATTTCAGAATGAAATGAAATGGGCTTACCATGTTGCATAAGAACTGCTCCCATGGTGTAATCACTAGCATCTGTTTGAATCTCAAATGGTTGTCTAAGATCTGGAAGAGCCAATACCGGTGTTGAACTGATATTTTTCTTTAAAGCATCAAATGCTTTCTGCTGTACATCTCCCCAATGGAAGACTTTCTTGACACTAGTCAATGCATGTAATGGAGCTACAATGGAAGAAAAATTAGCAATAAATTTCCTCCAATATTGTGTTGCCCCTAGAAAGCTTCTTACCTCTGTAACTGTATTGGGCTTGGGCCAATTCAGAATGACCTCAACCTTAGAGGGGTCTATCTTCAACTCACCTCCTCCAACAATGTGTCCCAAATACACTAAAGAAGTCTTTTCAAATTCACACTTCAACATCTTTAAAAACAATTGTTCTTTTCTCAAGATATCAAGTACTTTGTTCACATGCATGACATGTTCATCTCTAGATTTGCTGAATATGAGAATATCATCTAAGTAAACAATGACAAAGTCATCTAGAAATGGTCTCAATACATCATTCATAACTCGCATGAAAGTAGCTGGAGAATTTGTAAGATCGAAAGGCATAACAAGCCACTCAAACAATTCTTGTTTAGTTTTAAATGCAATTTTCCAAATGTCTTCTTCAGCGATTCTAACTTGATGATAACCACTTCATAAGTCTAACTTAGTGAAATACTTTGCATACCTCAATTTATCAAGCAAATCATCAATTCTTGGGACTGGATAACGATTCTTTACCGTTATTTTGTTCATTGCACAGAAATCCACACACATGGCCAAGTCACGTCCTTCTTTGGCACCAAGACAATGGGTGAACAACATGACAAAGTAGATGGGCGTATGATACCTTTGTTCAGAAATTATTGAATTTGATTCTTTATTTCCATGCTCTCCATAATCAACATGCGATACATGCCAATGTTTGGAAGTGGAACATCCTGCTACAGCTGTATCTCATGTTGAATCCCCCTCTTAGGAGGTAACCCCTTTGGTTCCTGAAACATTTCGCCATGCTTTCTTACCACATCAAACAAATCAGATTTTAATTTTTCATCACAACCCTCAAAAGATTCATAATCAATATCATTCTTTTTCTTGAACATGAGAAGTAAAAAAAAAATTCTTGCATTTACTAGTTGCTTCATCTACCCTGCATTAACCAAAGAAATGTTTAGCTTTTTGGGATGGGCTCTCACAATGTACTCCACTCCATTCTTGAGCAATACGTATTTTTTCTCATGGCAATAAAATACTACTTTCCTATCATATAAATATGGACTACCAAAAATGATTCCTAATATGTCAAGTGGAACTACATCTAACTCAACTTCACCAATGAACTTTTCAGTAATGGCGAACTTGAATAAACATTTCCTTGTAACCTGTAAATTTGCATTATTGACTATCCAACCTAATGGATATGGGTTATGATGAGGTACAATTTCAAGGTTAAGATTTTTTACCAACTCTTCTAAAATTAAGTTTGATTGTGACCCACTATCAAATAATGCCTCAATCTTTGTATGATTTGAAATTACCCTTACATGGAACATTTCTATTCTTGATTCTTCATTTGGAGTGTTGCTATGACTATGTGAGGAACTAGTGCTTGCAACATTTTCTTTTCCTTTTGTGACCATGTTTGAAATCTTGGTCTTATCACCTGAATCTGATCCAAGATCATGTTGTGTGGTAGCGGTCGTTTTTTGTTTTCCCTTATTGTTTGGTTTCTTAGGCCTTAGTTTGGGATGTAATTTCCAACAGTGGGTTTCATCATGCCCAGCTTTGGACAATGTTGGCATATAGTTTTCTCCCCTTATTTCTTCACACTAGCATTCTTCTTTCCCTTCCATTTTCCTCCCTTCTCTTTCTCCTTACCCTTGAATGGCTTCTTCTTACTACCCTCTTCATGAATGTTCTTTCCTCTTGCTTCAAGGTGTGTGGCTTGCACACATACCTCGTCCAAATTGATTGGATTGAACATAAGGATAGTATGTTATAAGTAGGAATGTAAACCCCCAATATATTTCAATAGTGTATCTTGGGAATTCAAGTTTACTCCTAACGATAAAGCCCTCTTTCTAAACTCCTGGGTATAGTCTTGAACTATTTGGCCCTTAAGTTGCCTAAAATTTTGCAAACTCATAATGGATTTTTCCATATAGGCTAAAGGATAAAACTGTCTCTTAATGGCAAAAACAAATTCAACCTAAGAAATGGATATCTTATCATGAATTTACATTTCATCTTGAGTCTTTGCTTCCCACCAAACTAATGATGCTCTTTCTTGAAAAAGTACAGAATGAAAGATTTTAAACCTGTATATACTCCAATGGTAACAGGATGTAGTCTCAGCTCAAATGATGAATCAACAGAGTACATCAAACAACTTACAAATCCATGATTGGCAGTTTGCTTTATCTAACAGGTACCCGACCTGACATCATGCATGCAGTAGGAATAGTTGGAAGATTCCAAGCAAATCCAAAGGAATCACACCTTCAGGTAGTCAAAAGAATTTTCAAATATCTTCAAGGAACTTAGGACTTTAGACTATGGTATCCTAGATATGAAAATCTTACTCTTCATGCATATGCAGATGCAGATTGGGCAGGAAGTGTTGATGATAGAAAAAGCACTAGTGGTGGTGCATTCTATATGTGTTCCGGGTTAGTGTCTTGGTTCATCAAGAAACAAAGTTCAATTTCTTTATATACAGCTGAAGCAGAATATGTGGTTGTTGCATCTTACTGCACACAAATACTTTGGATGATGCAAACTTTGCAAGACATTCAGATCACATGTACTCCACCCATCTCCATTCTATGTGATAATACAAGTGCCATCAGTATTTCAAAGAATCCAGTCATGCACTCCAAGGCCAAGCACATACCCATCAAGTACCATTTTCTACAAGAACAAGTGCTTGAACAAAAGGTCAAATTGGAGTATGTCCCCTCCAAAGAACAGGTTGTTGATATATTCACTAAACCACTGCCCAGAGAAACATTTGAATATCTCAGACAAAAGTTGGGAGTTGTTGTTGCATCATCCTACTATTAAATCTAGTTTTTCAGAGGAAGTTTACTACACGTTGGTTTCATGCAGTATACGCACAGGTGCACGCGGGTTTCCTTGGCTGAAAGCGCATATATGTTTTTCTAAAAAAAATAAAACAGTGATAGCACAAGTTCAGGGGGAGCGTTCACATTCCACATCGTTGGCATTGTGGTTGCTGAACTCAGCTATTTCTTAGTTGCATCAGTCATTGGTGTGATATATCTTCTTTTTAGTCATGGTCTATATTTCAGTGAGTTCTATTGGTCATATGATGTAATTTATTTCCCCAATATCCTTGGGATGGATGATGTAATAATTGTTGTATTTTTGTCATGTATAAACTTTGGTATATCCCCACTTGGTTGGGTGATTGAAGTATGTATGAGTTTGTGGTCATAGGGAGGTTATGCTCACTTTGTTGAGTTATAGTGTCATGTTATTATATTGAATCATCTCTCTACAGACTCGGCATGTACTCAGGGGGAGTATGGACAACATCATGCAAAGGAGGAGAGTAGAGTGGTGCGCCCTTTGCCCTTAATGTCAAAGGGGAAGATATTTTGGTATTTTCATGTTGTATGGTATCTCTAATAGTCTTTACAACTTGCAGTAGTCAACACCATCATGGTTGCCATCAAGTCCAAAGGGGGAGATTGTTGGTAGTATTGTCCTTGATGGCAACACTACAAGTCAACTCAGTTTTGATAAGAGGCTAACATGAATATTCATAGGCAATAGGGAAGTGGTACAGAGGATCAAGAAGATGGAACTAAGGTCTATTGATCATAATAAAGAAGTTGAAGGAAGAAGATGATGTAAGAGAAATTTAAGAGATACACGCAGGTTCACTTAGTCCAAGTAGCATATACACGTAGGTACTCAAAACAGAAATACTGTATAACATACACACGCACTCCCATAGAAGGCAAAGCACGTACATGTTGAAAACCATGGTTTTTGTCTGAGGTATTTGGTCCAAGGTATCTTTGGACCATGATATTGACCCTAAGTATTTAGTCCGAGGTATTTGGTCCGTGGTATTTGATCCAAGGTATTGGTCCTAAGTGGATTTGGTCCATGGTATTGAGAAAGGCCAAAAACTATATAAGGAAGTGATGATCATAAGGCCAGATGTACAAGTGAATAAGATTCTAAGGAATACTTCTATCTAAAGTATATTTTATGTTGCAAGGTTATGTTTGGGACTAGATCTGAAATATTTATGTGGACCTTGAGTTCAATATTGGATCAGGATCATGAGACCTGAAATGACTTATTCTTGAATGATCTAATATTGGTTGAGGCTAGATATGATGTTTTGCGTCTATTTTATTCATTATCTATCAAGATCTGGGTTTGTCTAAAGTCTGTAATTGTAGCAAAGTTCTTAGTAAATATTTGCAGATTTGTACGCAAGTTCGTCTCGACAAAAGAGCGTATACACGAAGGTTCTGTTCTTTTAAGTAACGTATACAAAATAAAGGCTTGATGTTCAAAGATGACTAATCTATCAGATCAGTATTGCTGATTTATTGTTGCTGCTATTTTACTGTTGTCTGTCAATGAAGTCTTCTTAGATCTGAATGTAAATATGAATGCATAAGGAGGTTGATATTTGATTGATTGTATAAGTGAGAAGAAGTGTTTTCTGTTGCCTGCCTGTGTAAAGTTCTGTAAGTTGACAGTAGATGTTCAGTACACTGCTGGTTGGTACAGTTTGTGATTCAAAGATTTTATGATTCAGAATCTTTAGAGGTATATGTAGGTAGGGCTGGCGGAAGTAGCGTATACACGCAGGTTTTCTTCATTGAAGTAGCATATACAGTTCGACACATGAATTTTTGAGGTTTTAGTTGGTTCTGAATGTTGATACAGGTTTCTAGGTTCAGCACAGTGTTCTGATGACAGTGATCTAATTGTTTCAGATTAACTGCATGTTGGTTGATGAAGTTTGAGTTTCTAAATTTCTGATGGGTTATTGATGAGTCAAGGTCTTCATATGTCTTGATATGTGCCAAGAGCATCCAATCTGAAAATTCATGAAACGTGGTCCCTGGTGGAAGAGTGGAGTTTTCTGTAGGCTGGCACCTACGTACTAGTAAACATATTGGCTAGTACAAGAGCTAGGGGGTTGTAGCTCCCTTCCAGTAGAAGTTGGAGAACGAGAGAAGGTTGTAACCTTCTGCAGGTAGAAGCCTATGTACTGGTATGAGTTTACACCAGTACAAGATTGTAAATAGATTTTCTTATTATTAAAAGAAGACAGAGACGACAACAGTAGGTGGTTTTCACCCACATTGGGTTTCCACCTTAAATCTTGGTGTTCATGTGTGTTGCTTATGTGTAATGGTTTATTATGTTTATACTGCACATGGTTACTGTTTAATGATTGATGAAGTACTGATGCACTGATTAAAGATCAACATATGATGAATTAACTGAATCATAAGTTTACTGCATAAACGTTGGTTGCCTTAAAGACAGTTGCATGTACATGCTAGTTCCCCTCTCTGAAGTAGCGTATATAAATCTGATTATGAAAAATAAAAATTCTTGATCTGATAATACTGATTCACCCCCCCTCTCAGTATTATTTCCAACAATTGGTATCAGAGCCAAGTTCTTCAGAAGAAGCTTGATTACTTGAAGGAAGATCCATCAAGATGAATAATCACAAAAGCATGGGATCCATCAGATCACCAATCTTCAATGGGAGCAACTTTGTTTATTGGAAAATAAGAACCACAGCCTATCTACAATCTCTTGGAACAAATGTTTGGGAAATTGTGGAAGGAGGATATAAATTTCCAACAACAATTCCTACAAACATGGTAGGTAAAAAGCAATATGAAACCAATGCCAAAGCTGTCAATACTTTATTGGGAAGTTTGTCACAATCAGAGTTTGTCAAAGTCATGCAGCTCAAATCAGCCAAAGAGATATGGGACAAAATCGTTCAGAGTTACAAAGGAGACTCTCAGGTAAAATGTGATAAGCTTCAAACTCTCAGAATTCAGTATGAAACTCTTAAGATGCATAGTGATGAGAATATAGCTAGTTACTTCTCATGTATAGATGAGGTTGTTAATTGTATGAAGAATCTGGGTGAATAAATAAAGGAAATTACCTTAGTTGAGAAAATTTTGTGATCCTTGTCTGCTAAATTTGAATCAAAAGTGTCTGCCATAGAAGAAAAACAAGATCTGCAAAATATCACTATGACACAACTTCACGGAATCCTAACTACTTTTGAGATGAGAAAAGGAGGTCCATCAGATATGAGAGAAGCCACATTTAAAGCTTCAGCAAAAGGAAAAGAAAAGGAAGAACACAATGAATCAGGACACATTTCAGAAGAAGAAGATGAGGTAAATTTTGTCAAGAAGCTTCAATGGGGTTCTGGAAGGTTCAGAGGTAAGCTACCTTTCAAATTCTTTGCTTGTGGTAGAGTCAATCATTATGCTGCCAGATGTCCTCATAAAGATAAATATGAAAAAGGAAAGGAATATGCAAAAGGGAATAGGAAACAAGTTGTGAATAGAAGGAGTTACTATACTCATGAAGATAGCAATGGTTTATCTAATAGTGATGAAGATGAAACTGGTCAAGATTACAAACTTCTCATGGCTTATGATATCAATGATTTTTGGGATTGTTTAGAAGAGGATAGTGATGATTTATCTAGTAGTGATGATTATAGACTTCTCATGGCTTATGACAATGATGATTTTTGGGAAGCTTTAGAATAGGAAAACTTTCATGAAGAAATCTCTAAACTCAAAATATGTTTAGAAGAAAAGAATATGACCATAGATACCTTGACATACCAACTTGCTAAAAAAGAAAAACACAATGAAAAACTAGAATGTGAAATTGTGGATCTAAGAAAAGATCTTGAGAAAACAAAATCTCTCAATCTTAGATTTGCTAAAGGATCAGAAACTTTAAATGAAATTATCAAAGTTCAGCGTTCTCCTCTGATAAAGACTGGTCTTGGATATATTGAAGAAGCATCTCAATCACAGAAGCCGTCAACCTCCACCAAAAGCTATCTTGATGCAGCAAAGATCAGTGAACAGTATGACAATCGTCAGCAAAGGCATAAAGCTGATCACCAGGTAAATCATACTCAATTTTCTACAAGGATGAATATCAATAAAAGCCACAACCAACCTCAGTCAAATCATACTCAATTGCTCCAAAGATGAATATCAATAGAAACTAAAATCAACAGGTAAATAGATTCGATAGTTGCAAAAACTTCTTTAATGGGCAATGTTTTTCATGTCATAATTTTGGGCACAAAGCTACTCAATGCATTGCTTACAAAACCATCATGACTAGAGAAGCATGAAATCAAAGGAATGTAACAGGGATCAAGAGAAGTTCCTATAATAATTTTTCTCCTCTTGAAAATGAAATAGAATGCTCAATTTGTAACAACTTTGGTCATGAAGAATCTGAATGCAGGAGAAAATTTCGGCAAACACCTCAAAAGGAGCAAATGCCATTAAATCCCAAGATATGGAGAAGGAAAGAATCTCAAACAGAAAGATGTGGTATAGCCTTGTATGCAGAAGGATAAGAAAATTAGTGGTACATCGACAGTGGATGCTCCAAACATATGACAGGTGACAAAGAGAAACTTCACTCATATAATGCCTTAGAAAAGGAAAAGAATGTCTCATTTGGAAATGACACTCCAGCTGTCATAAAAGGTAAAGATTCTGTTTTCTTGAAAGAAAAGGTTAAAGCTGGAAATGTTATGTATGTAGATGGTTTAAAGCATAACCTGTTGAGTGTCAGTAAAATGTGTGATCAAGGAAATGAAGTGGTGTTTCAATCAAACGGATGTGTTGTTCATGAGCTTGATACAGGAGAGACTGTGATCAAAGGTACAAGAACTCCAAACAACTTATACATACTCAAAGGAGGACAACAACAGTGCTATCTAAGCAAAAATAATGAAAACTGGCTGTGGCATAGAAGATTGGGACATCTAATCGTTTCTCAAATAAGAAAAGCATGAAGACTCAAGGTTGTTCCTGATCTTCCAGATATCAGCATCCCCGAAAAAACAATATGCAAACCATGTCAAATCGGTAAGCAAACCAGAGTTCACTTCATGGAAAAAGAAGGGTCAACTAGTAAGCCTCTTGAACTTATCCATATTGATTTATGTGGACCAACAAGGAAAAAGTCACCTCGTGGAGAAGAATACTTTATTTTGTTCATTGATGATTTTTCCAGAATGTGTTGGATAGGTCTTCTAAATCATAAAGATGAAGCATTTGAAAAGTTCCAAGCCTTCAAAGCTTTGGTTGAAAATGAATCAGATCGAAAAATCAAATGCCTAAGATCTTATCAAGGAGGGGAATTTATATTAGATGAATTCTTTGACTTTTGTGAACAAAATGGAGTAAAAAGGGAATTCTCCACTACAAGAACACCTTAGCAAAATGGTGTAGTAGAAAGGATGAACATAACAGTTCAACAAATGGCTCAAGCCATGCTAGATGAATCTGGAACTCCTGCAACCTTCTAGGGTGAAGTTGCATTCGCTGCTGTGACTATTCTCAACAAAGCAAATGTTTGGGTAAATAGCACTCAAACTCCACATGAACTTTGGTATGGTAAGACTCCTACTGTAAAATAATTTAAAGTTTTTGGAAGCAGATGTTTAATCAAAAGGACTGATGAAAAACTTGGTAAGTTTGAACCCAGAGCAGATGAAGGGATTCTTCTTGGTTATTCTTCCAGAAGTAAAGGATATGAATGTTATAATAAAAGACTTGGGAAAATTGTTGAAAGAATTGATGTTGTAGTTGATGAAGCATGCAGAAATCCAAAACAAATCAAATCAACAGAAGATTATGACAATGAGGAAGATGGCGATTAATTTCCCACATCAAATCAAAATTATATTGAAGAAGAAACCAATGAAGCACCAGAAAAAGATATAATGGTAGAAGAAAAGACTTTGTCCAGGTATGTTTAGAAAAATCATCCAGAAACTCAAATATTAGGAGAAAGGGAGGCTGGTGTACAGACAAGAAGAACTATTACAGGGATCTCAAGCTATCTAGCATTACTATCCTCCACCGAACCTCAAAATGTAAATGAAGCATGCAAAGATGAATGTTGGGTCAAGGCCATGGATGAAGAACTTGAGCAAATTTAAAAGAATGACACTTGGGAATTAGTTCTTAGACATCATGATAAAAATATTATAGGAACTAAATGGATATTCAAGAACAAGCTGAATGAAAATGGAGAAGTCATTAGAAACAATGCCAGACTTGTTTGTAAAGGGTATGCTCAACAAGAAGGTATAGCTTTTGAAGGAAATTTTGCACCGATTGCCAGACTTGAAACCATAAGAATTTTTCTTGCTCTTTCCAGTTTTTGAAAATTCAAAGTATACCAAATGGATGTAAAATCAGCCTTCCTTAATGGAGATTTAGAAGAAGTTTATATTAAACAACTGGAAGGATTCATTCTTGGAAATGATGCAAAACTTGTATTCAAACTTAAAAAGGCTCTCTATGGTCTAAAACAGGCTCCAAGGACTTGGTATTACCACCTTGACAAATATCTACACCAACAAGGTTTTACAAAAGGTTATGCAGATAACAATTTATATACAAAGATTGAAAATGATAAATTTCTAATTATTATTGCTTATGTTGATGATATCATTTTTGGTAGCAATGAAGAATCCATGAGTCAGAATTTTGCTTCAGTAATGCAACAAGAATTTGAAATGTCCTTGCTTGGTGAACTTACCTATTTTCTTGGCCTACAAGTTCAGCAAACTAAAGATGGTATTTTTCTTTCACAAACCAAATATCTCAAGAACATCTTGAAAAAGTACGGAATGGAAGATTCTAAACATGTATGTACTCCAATGGTAACATGATGCAGTCTCAGCTCAAATGATGAATCAACAGCAGTACATCAACCAACTTATGGATCCATGGTTGGCAATCTACTTTATCTAACAGGTAGCCGACCTGACATCATGCATGCAATAGGAATAGTTGGAAGATTCCAAGCAAATCCAAAGGAATCACACCTTCAGGAAGTCAAAATAATTTTCAAACATTTTCAAGGAACTTAGGGCTTTGGACTATGGTATCCTAGAGATGTAGATCTTACTCTTCATGCATATACAAATGCAGATTGGGCAGGAAGTGTTGATGATAGAAAAAGCACTAGTGGTGGTGCATTCTATATGGGTTCCAAGTCAGTGTCTTGGTTCATCAAGAAACAAAGTTCAATTTCTTTATCTACAGCTGAAGAAAAATATGCGGCTGCTGCATCTTGCTGCACACAACTACTTTGTATGATGCAAAAATTGCAAGACATTCAGATCACATGTACTCCACCATCTCCATTCTATGTGATAATACAAGTGCCATCATTATTTCAAATAATCTAGTCATGCACTCGAAGACCAAGCACATACCCATCAAGTACCATTTTCTACGAGAACAAGTGCTTGAACAAAAGGTCAAATTGGAGTATGTCACCTCCAAAGAACAGATTGTTGATATATTCACTAAACCACTTCCCAGAGAAACATTTGAATATCTCAGACAAAAGTTGGGAGTTGTTGTTGCATCATCTTTCTGTTAAATCCAGGTTTTCAGAGGAAGTTTACTACACGCCGGTTTCATGTAGTATATGCGCGGGTACACGCAGGTTGCCTTGGTTGAAAACACATATATGTTTTTCTAACAAAAAAAAAACAATGGTAGCACAGGCTCAGGGGGAGCGTTCACATTCCACATTGTTGGCATTATGGTTGTTGAACTCAGGTATTTCTTAGTTGCATCAGTCATTAGTGTGATATATATTATTTTATCATGGTCTATATTTCAATGAGTTCTATTGGTCATATGATGTAATTTATTTCCCCAATATCATTGGGATGGATGATGTAATAATTGTTGTATTTCTGTCATGTATAAACTTTGGTATATCCCCACTTGGTTGGGCAGATGAGTCAAATATGGTGTATCCCCACTTGGTTGGGTGATTGATGTATGTATGAGTTCGTGGTCATAGGGAGGTCATACTCACTTTGTTGAGTTATAGTGTCATGTTATTATATTGAATCATCTCTCTATAGACTTGGCATGTACTCAGGGGGAGTATGGATAGCATCATGCAAAGGAGGAGAGTAGAGTGGTTTGCCCTTTGCCCTTGATGTCAAAGGGGGAGAGTATTTTGGTATTTTTGTGTTGTATGGTATCTCTAACAGTCTTTACAGCTTGCAGTAGTCAACACCATCATGGTTGCCATCAGGGCCAAAGGGGAGATTGTTGGCATTATGATACAAGTATTGTCCTTGATGGCAACACTACAGGTCAACTCAGTTTTGATAAGAGGCTAACAGAAATATTCAGAGGCAATAGGGAAGTGGTATAGAGGATCAAGAAGATGGAACTAAGGTCTATTGATCAAAATAAAGAAGTTGAAGGAAGAAGATGATGTAAGAGCAATTTAAGAGATACACGCAGGTTCACTTAGTCCAAGCAGCGTATACATGCAGGTACTCAGAACAAGAAATAGCGTATAGCGTACACATGCACTCCCACAGAAGGCAAATCGCGTACATGTTGAAAACCATGGTTTTTGTCCGAGGTATTTGGTCCAAGGTATCTTTAGACCATGATATTGACCCTAGGTATTTAGTTTGAGGTATTCGGTCCGTGGTATTTGATCCAATGTATTGGCCCTAAGTGGATTCGATCCATGGTATTGAGAAAGGCCAAAAACTATATAAAGAAGAGAAGATCTTAAGGCCAGATGTGCAAGTGAATAAGATTCTAAGGAATACTTCTATCTGAAGTATATTTTATGTTGTAGGATTATGTTTGGGACTAGATCTGAAATATTTATGTGCACCTTGAGTTCAATATTGGATCAAGATCATGAGACCTGAAATGACTTATTATTGAATGATCTGATATTGGTTGAGGCTAGATCTGATGTTTTGCATCTGTTTTATTCATTATCTATCATGATATGGGTTTTTCTGAAGTCTGGAATTGCAGCAAAATTCTGAGTGAATATTTGCAGATCTATACGCAAGTTCATCTCAGCAAAAGAGCGTATACACGCAGGTTTTGTTCTTTCAAGTAGCGTATACAAAAGAAAGGCTTGATGTTCAAAGATGATTGATCTATCAGATCAGTATTGCTGATTTATTGCTGCTGCTATTTTACTATTGTCTATCAATGAAGTCTTCTTAGATCTAAATGTAAATCTGAATGCATAAGGAGGTTGATATTTGATTGATTGTATAAGTGAGAAGAAGTGTTTTCTGTTGCTTGCCTGTGTAAAGTTCTATAAGTTGACAGTAGATGTTTAGTACACTGCTGGTTGGTACAATTTGTGATTCAGAGATTTTATGATTCAGAATCTTTAGAGGTATACGCAGGTTGGGCTGAAGGAAGTAGCGTATACACGCAGGTTTTCTTCATTGAAGTAGCATATATAGTCTGACACATGAATTTTTGAGGTTTCAGTTGGTTCTGAATGTTGATACAAGTTTCTGGGTTCAGCACAGTGTTCTGATGATAGTGATCTAATTTTTTCAGATTAACTGCATGTTGGTTGATGAAGTTTGAGTTTCTAAATTTCTGATGGGTTATTGATGAGTCAAGGTCTTCATATGTCTTGATATGTGCTAGGAGCATACAGTCTGAAAATTCATAAAACGTGGTCCCTGGTGGAAGAGTGGAGTTTTCTGTACGCTGGCACCTATGTACTAGTAGACATATTGGCTAGTACAACAGCTAGGGGGTTGTAGCTCCCTTCCAGTAGAAGCTGGAGAACGAGAGAAGGTTGTAACCTTCTGCAGGTAGAAGCTTGTGTTTTGGTATGATTCTGCACCAGTACAAGATCTAAACAGATTTTCTTATTATTAAAAGAAGACAGAGACGATAGCAGCAGGTGATTTTCACCCACATTGGGTTTCCACCTTAAATCTTGGTGTTCATGTGTGTTTCTTATGTGTAATGGTTTATTATGTTTATATTGCACATGGTTACTTTTTAATGATTGATGAAGAAATAATGCACTGATTAAAGATCAACATATGATGAATTGACCGAATCATAAGTTTACTGCATAAATGTTGGTTGCCTTAAAGACAGTTGCGTGTACACGCTAGTTCCCCTCTCTGAAGTAACGTATATAAATTTGATTATGAAAAAGAATAATTTTTGATCTAATGATACTGATTCACCCCCCCTCTCAATATTATTTCCAACACATAAATACAGAGATGCAGTAGAAATAATACTTCATTTCATTAATGTGAAATACGAAGATATGCTTACAAATAGAAATGGAAATAAACTAGTTAGGGCAATGGTAGCTTATCTTTGAGAAGAGATGTGGTGGCTACATGCCTCTAAACTGTCTTACAATGAGGCTCGAAGTACTATTTATTTTTTAGAAGCAATGGAAAACCCTAAACATCCAAAAACCTAACCCTAAGAGATGAAGCAATAAACTATGGGCCCCGTTTGGGTAAATTGGTACATCAACTTCCCGGGGTCGTAACTTTGGCATACGATCTCCGTTTGATACGCACAATACTTCGTTAGAAAGATCTATCTGAGGACTACAACTTTTAGGGCCTCAAAAATGGCTCCGGAAGTTCAGGACCCAAAAAACTGCCAAAAATAGTAAATTTTGCTACAAATAAGGAAACTGAAAAGCTGAAAGAAATAATGGTGGAGGTCCAAGTGGAATAGGTGGGTGGCCACCAATATCCAACTGGATCATTCCTCCCCCCTTAGGAAGAAATGGTCCCCATTGTGTTGAATTCCTCCATGAGATGAGGAAACTTCTGTTGAACTTGGTCCCTAGTGAGCCACTTGCCCTAGTGAAGGATTTGGCCTGCTTTGACAACTCGATATAGTTGGATCCTTTGCTGTCAGGTGTTCTTAATCTGTGTTTCCATGATCTGATCAGTTGTGACTCGTTCCATGCAATCTAGATTTAACTCTGTAGGTGTGATTTGTTCTACAATCTCTGATGTGTTTAGCAATGGTGGGAAGTATGGTCGAAGGTGGTCCACATTAAACACTAGGTGCAGGCCAAGGAATGGACGAATGCTGAGCTCAAATACATTGTCTCCCACAGCCTTGGTAATGGTGTAAGGACCATATCGGAGTGGTCTAAGTTTCAGATAGGCTTTGGTAAGCTGTTTCTTTTTCAAATGCAACCAGACTTTGTCACCCACCTGAAACTTGTGTGGCACCCGATGTTGATCATGTCACTGCTTGTACTGGCATTTGATTTCTCTAGAATTTCGTGTACCTTCTGGTAGATATGTTGGATGTGATTAATGAAGTTGTTTTCGTTATCGGTTTTGGACTGGACATGAGCCGAATATGCATGAGTAGTTGCAAATGGCATGGCCACATCAATGGGACATAGTGGTTGGAATCCCACGCCCACCTAAAAGGGGTTGTGGCCAATCGAGTTGTGGAGAGCTCGGTTATAGATGTGCTAGACATAGGGGAGGTTCTTATCCCATGTGCGTGGATGCTTTGAGTTGTACATGTGCAGAACGTGTACGATCATCCTGTTGACGACCTCTGTCTGGCCATTAGTTTGGGGATGGAAAGTTGTGGACTTAGTGATATTGGTGTCTAGCATCAACCAGAGACTGGACCAAAATGCACTGAGAAACCTGTTGTCCTGATCTGAGACGATAAATTGTGGGATCCCAAAGTGTACCCACACGTTCAAAAAAGAGTTTAGCAGTGGCTTCTACTGTGATGTTCTTCTTGTAGGCCACCATAATGGCCATCTTTGATAATCTGTCGACGACCATAAAAACATAGTCGTTGCCATGCTTAGTAGAAGGAAGGCTTGACATGTAACCCATGGAGATGGATTCCCAAGGTCGACTAGGGGTAGGGAGCGGAGTACAGAGGCCTTGCTTCTTGATGGTTGGTTTGGCAATGGCAGAGGCAGTGCAGGATTTGATGTACTTCCCGACATCCTGTCAAAGATTTGGCCAATAGAAATACTTCTGCAATACTGCCACCGTTTCTCAACCCCGAAATGCCCAGCAGCTTGACTATAGTGCACTTCCCAAATCATCTTGGCACGCTCGCTTGAAGGAACACAAAGGTGACCCAGGTGGCATAACAGGGCATTCTAGAGGTGAAAATCTGGAACATGTTGACCCTCCAAGAGTGTCTGGTATGTGTGGCCGAATTCTGGGTCACTTTTGTAGAGAAGTGGCCAGCCATAAGTCTCGTGCCCATAAGAGTTGAGCACGGTGGTTAATTCCATGATCGGTGGTGGGCTGAGGTAATCTGCAACATTATTGGTGCTGCCCTTCTTATACTTGATATTCAAATGGAACTGTTACAGGTATGTGGACCACTTCTAATGGCGATCATTCTACAACTTCCCTTGCGTCTGTATGAACTGTAGGGGCCGGTGGTTTGTGTGGATGACCGTTTCCTTCCCCAAAATGTAATGCTTCCATTGTCGGTAGGCCTGCACAATGGAATACATCTCTTTGTCATAAGTGGGATACTTCTGGACTATTTCTAAAAGTGTCTCACTATGATATGCCACTAGATGCCCATGTTGAGTAAGGACTGCCCCAATAGCATAGTCAAAGGCATCTGTCTCAACCTCAAATGGTTGTTGCAAATTTGGTAATGCAAGCACTGGTGCTGAGCAGAGGCAATGTTTCAACTCTGTGAATGCCTTCTATTGAGATTCAAACCAAAAGAGTTTTTATTTCACTCCTCCCTTGGTGACTTGACTCAAGGGCCAAGTGATATGAGAGAATCTGAACACGAAACTGCGGTAGAAATTGGCAAGACCTAGAAATTTGTGGAGCCCTATTAGAGTGGTTGGAGTTGGCCAATCCCGAATGACTTGGATCTTGGTTGGATCCACATGCACCCCCCGTTCATCAATAATGTATCCCAGATACTAAAATTGGGTCATGCCAAAAGTGCATTTCTCCAAATTGGCACATAGCTTGTGTTGTCGCAGTGTTTGGAGAACCTGTCGGATGTGATGGAGGTGCTCTTCCCAACTCTGGCTGAAGATTAGGATGTTATCCAAATATACCACTACAAATGAGTTGGTGAATGGCCGCAAGATGTCATCCATCAGCCTCATGAAGGTTGTAGGAGCATTCGTCAACCCGAAAGGCATAACCAACCATTCGAAAAGGCCCTCCTTGGCTTTGAAGGTAGTCTTCCACACATCGGAGGGTTCAATTAGTACCTGGTGATATCCCGACTTCAGGTCGATATCTCTAAAATATTTTCCCCCCTTCAGTTGGTTGAGAAGGTCATCAATTCATGGGATCGAGTACCTATTCTGGACAGTGATCTTGTTTAGCACCCGATAGTCAATACAGAGTCTCCAAGTCCCATCCTTCTTCTGTACCAACATGATCGGGCTCCCACAGGGCGATGAACTCAATCAGATGTGACCTTTCTGTAGTAGTTCCTGAATCTGCCTCTTGATTTCGTCGTTCTCTAGAATGGAGCACCAACAAATTGGTCCATTGGGAAGTGGTGCACCTAGGGTCAGATCGATGGAGTGCTTGACATGGCAGTGCAAAGGCACCCCTGCAAGGGAGGTGAAGATGTCCTCATACTCCTCCATGACATTGTTCATTTGTTGTTGTCATGCAGAGGGGCCCTGTCTGGAGGTCGTGGCCACTGTCTTCTTCTTTCCTTGAGGGCGTATCATCAAGAAAACAAATTTTCTGGTTTTGGAAATGAGCTTACTGCATTGTTTTTCAGTAACCAAAGAGATGGCGGTAGGTGGTGATACCTCCAATATCCTATACAACTTATTTCCCAAAGTAACAATAAAAGCACGAGGCCTTGACTCATACACATCATGTCACTTCCACAAGTATGTTTGGCCTAATAATACATCACAAACATCAAGGGGAGCAACGTCACATAATACCTCATCTGTGAAAGGCTTGATGTTGTATGGAAGGCGACACTGTTGGCTCATGCGAAGATCCAGTCCTTGGTGAAGCTACCCGATGGTGTACGGTTGTGGATGTGTTGTGGTCGGTAATCCCAATTGCTTCACGACCTCTGCCGAAATGAGGGCTTCTTCGAGCAAGATTTTGATAGGATCTCCTGCCCTCTCATCTTTCTTTTCATCCGCCATGGGAGGCCATTGGGATTTGCGAGGTTGGTCTTGCAAAGGTTCGATCAGTTCAAGCCCTAACTCCTTATATCCCGACCTCGTTGGGGACATGCAAATAAAAACAGAGAAAGAGCATACTGCTCTGATACCACTGATCCTGATTTAAAGAGGAATGCGACAAATTACAGATATAACCATAAATATAGAGATGTAGCAGAAATAATACTTCATTTCATTAATGTGAAATACTGAAATATGCTTACAAACAGAAATGGAAATAAACTAGCTAGGGCGATGGTAGCTTATCTTTGAGAAGAGATGTGGCGGCTACATGCCTCTGAACTGTCTTACAATGAGGCTCAAGGTCCTATTTATTGTTGAGAAACAATGGAAAACCATAAACATCCAAAAACCTAACCCTAGGAGATGAAGCACCAAACTATGGGCCCCGTTTGGGTAAATTGGTACATCAACTTCCCGGGGTCGTAACTTTGGCATATGATCTCCGTTTGATGTGCAAAATACCTCGTTAGAAATATTTGTCTAAGGACTACAACTTTTGAGTGAGGAACATGGGTATGGGTCCATGGACCCATGTTTCTCCTTGATTTCCCAAAAAACGTCGTTTAGGGCCTCAAAATGGCTCCAGAAGTTTAGGACCCGAAAAACTGCCAAAAATGGTAAATTGTGCTACAAATAAGGAAACTGGAAAACTGAAAGAAACAATGGTGGAGGTCTAAGTGGAATAGGCGGGTGGCCACCAATATACACTTGGATCAGTTAAACTTTAAATATGTGTTGAATCTATTACATGTTAAGTTGTAACGCGGTGGTAGAACGGTAAGTTGTGTGGTTTGTTGGGGCAAGGTTGCAGGTTCAACCCCGCCGACTTACCCAAAATTTACACTGTGCCATAGTCGGTCCTTTGGGGAGGGACATGTGGCAGCCTCTGGGCTTTCCACTTGTCCTCTCCTCATTGGTCCATTCTAAACCAATCAAATCATGCCACATTACCACATCTGTTAACCAACCACAGGATGCCACTTGTCAAACTCAGGTTGAGTGTTGATCGACCTTTGACCCTGCTCAGTCACCTGCCACATCAGCAGTATGGATTGTTGACTGTGCAGTGATTGTACATTTTTTTTTTTAAATTCCACAGTTTGGAAAAGCGGACAGAATGCAATATCTTCCTCATACGAACTCGGTTTTCAGTAATGAGTTGTGTTGGGATCGTTTTTTCGAGAGGGACGCAGTTGTTCAGGTTTCAAGCCATTCTGATAACTTTGATTTTTGAGCTAAATACGAAGCACCTAATCATTTGCGATACGACCGACATTTTATGGCCCGTGACGTGGTCAAATTCTCGCTCAGTTATCATATTTTGGAGTGAATTTGTGGGATTATGTCGGTGTTGGATCAATTTGTGGAATAAAAAGTGGGAGAACTAGGAGAAGTCATAAATTCTTTAGTTCTTATCCAAATTGGATACAAAAGGAGGGTAGATAGCCATTTTTGAGTATTCTGAACTCATTGAGACAGGTTTCAGAGCCATTTGAACATTTTAAACACACTTTTAGTGTATTTTTGAGCATAATATAGAGGCCCAAGCATTGCAAGTTGGACCAAGGAGACGTAGCCCAGGAGGGGTAAACTCCTCATCAAATCTTTGTGTTGTGTGTCTTATTTTGATGTTCTTTGTTGTTATTTTGTTGTTGTTCAACATATGTTTTATGTTAAATTGTTTATAACATTTACATAAGAAACTATCATGGGAATCAGTTAATTAAGCAATAATAGTGAATCCTTAAGCACTTGATAAGCAAATGATAATCATAATGGGTTTTATTCTGAATGGGAAATTAGCTCAACATTACTAATTTTATCCATTTCAGATCAAGTTGGTATCAAAGCACTAGTTTGCTTACTAGATTTTGTTTGTGAAAGAAGGATATAATTGTCTGCAAGTTTATGTCATGCTTACAAGGTTAAAACTCAAAATAGGTGAAGGAAAGTTGGTTGGAAGCCCTGAAGTTATGTCAAGTGGAAGAAGAGCAAGGTTGCCAAAGTATTCTACACGAGTACATCCTCAAGTTGTAGAAGTTGCGGTTGAGTCTTCAGAGACCATGTCTCATGAAGGAGAACCTACAAACATGACTGAAGATGAAAAGACCTTCAGAAAGGTTTTCTTTGATATGATATAGATGGTGAAGGTCCTCTGTGAAGAGAGGAATAATAGATTGCAAGGAGAAAGTTCCAAACCTCCCAAAGGAGAAGGTTCTTCAGGAGGAGGTAATGAGAATGGAGAAAAGCCTCCACCCTCTCCACCATCTTCTTCATCTTCTACTTCACAGACATCTTCACACTCTTCCACTAATACAACCCTTAATCATACTCATCCTCATTATGCAAAAGGAACTGGTAAATCACCTTTTCTAAAGCTTGATGTTAAATTTGAGTTTCCTATGTACAATGGAGAAGTTGATGCATAAAAACTGGATAACTGGATTCTTTAGTTGGAGGTGTATTGTAGAATTCAGAACATTCAAGAGGATGATATCAAGATTCAGTTGGCTTCATTGAGAATGGAGGGTGCAACACTCATTTGGTGGGAAGAAAGGACTCAAGACGAGATCAAAAAACATGGTAAGATCTCTATTACTTGGTCTGATTTCATTGCTGCTATAAAAAGACAATTCTACCCTTTAGCTCATATGAAAAAAACCATCATGAATTGGAAAAAATTTAGACAGGTAAAAGGTCAAAATGTGCAAGAGTATACTCAAAAGTTTAGGATAAGATCTCTTATGCTAGGAGTATACTTGCAATCACAAGATACTTTGTTGGAATATATTGGAGGTTTGCATAGCTATCTTTGACACACCATTCCTATGTTTAATCCCATGAATCTTGATGGGGTTTGTGTTCAAGCTACACACCTCGAAGCAAGAGGGAAAATGTACAAGAAGAAGGTAAGAAGAATCCATTCCAGAGTGGTGAAAAAGGAAAGAATTTTAAAGGAAAGCAAAAGCAAAATTCTTCTGTCAAGAAAGAAGAGGACAAACCTATGTGTAAGAATTGTTCCAAAGAGGGCCATGATGAAGCGCATTGCTAGAAGCTTCATCCTGAGTTACGCTAGGAGAAATTTAACAAAAAAGGGAAACATAAGGCCAATGTTGTTGTACAACAAGATTTGGGTTCTGACTTAGGTGATGAAACCAATATTCCAGCCATAATCACTAACAGAAATTCTGTGGGAAAATAAAGCAAAGAGGAATCCGTGGCAAGCATAAACATAATAAATAACTCCAAAAATGTTTCAAATGAAGAAACTATAATTGATTTGTTCCATATCATAGTTATTTCCAAACACACCAAGATTGATACCCTGTTTGAATGTGGATCCTAGACAAATTTAATTTATACAGACTTGGTCAAGAAATTGAATATGGAAATGTGCATCATCATAAACCGTATTTGTTGGGTTGGATAACCAAGGATTCCAATCTTTAGGTCACAAGGAAATGTGTTTTTAGGTTTGCTATTACTGCCAATTTCGTTGATGAAGTCGAATTAGATGTGGTTTTGTTGGATATTTATGGAATTGTGTTGGGAAACTCATATGTGTATGACAAGAAAGTCGTTTTCCATAGATTTGAGAAAAAATATCATTTATTCAAGGACGGAGTGGAGTATATTGTGAGAGCCCATCGTAGGAAGCTTAATTTTCCCTTGGCAAGTGCAGGGTAAATGAATCGACTGGTCAATTCCAGCAAGAGTCTCATGCTCCTTATGATCAAGTAGAAGAATGACAAGGAGCATGAATCCTTTGCAAGCTATGACGTGAAGATGAAAGTCGAATTGGTTAATGTGGTCAATCAATATGGAGACATGTTTCAAGAACCAAAGGGATTGCCACCAAAAAGGGGAATTCAACATGAAATTCAACTATAGCAATATTGTCCACTCCCAAACATCGATATGTATTGAATGTCAATTCTGAAAAGCTTAGAAATTAAGAAACAAGTCCAGGAATTGTTAGATAAAGGTGTAATTCCTCCCTTTACTTCACCATGTGGTTCACCAATTGTTTTGGTACCCAAGAAAGATGGAACCTGGTGCATGTGTGTAGATTATCAAGCTTTGAATAAAATTACCATAAAGAATCGATACCCACTACCCAGAATAGATGATTTGCTAGATCAGTTGAAGAATGCAAAATATTTCACTAAATTAGACTTGAGAAGTGGATATCATCAAGTTAGAATAACCGAGGAGGATATTTGGAAGACTTCTTTTAAAACCAAACATGGATTGTTTGAGTGGCTGGTTATGCCTTTCGATCTTTACAATGCTCCAGCTACATTCATGAGAGTTAGGAATGATGTTTTAAGATCCTTTCTTGATGAGTTTGTAGTTCTCTATTTAGATGATATTTTGATATTCAACAAATCAAAAGAAGAGAATTTCAAGCATGTGAGGAAAGTGTTGGATGTCTTGAGAAAAGAACAGTTATTTCTGATGACGTCTAAATGTGAATTTGGGAAAACTTCCTTAGTATATTTGGGCCACATAGTTGGAGGAGGTGAGCTGAATATTGACCCCTCTAAAGTTTCGGTCATTGTGAATTGGCCAATATCCAAATTAGTCACATAAGTAATGGGTTTTTTGGGAGAATCACAGTATTGAAGGAAGTTCATTTCCAATTTCTCTTCCATAACATCTCCACTACATGATTTGACCAGTGTGAAGGTTGTCTTCTATTGGGGAGGGAAAAAGAAAAAAAAAATTCAATGCCTTAAAACAAAAGATCAGTTCATCCCTAGTTTTAGCATTGCCAAATTTGAAACAACCATTTGAAATACAAATAGATGCAAGTGACTATGCCATGGGTGCAGTTCTTTTACAACATGGAAAGCCCATTTCATTTCATTTTGAGATTTTTAATGGCGTTGTTATTAATTATCCTACATATGGTAAATAGCTTTATGCATTGGTGCAAAGTGTGAAGAAATGGAAGCATTACTTGATGGGAAAAGGAAACATTATTCACACCGATCATCAACCTTTGCAATATCTGCAGTCTCAAACAAAATTGCAGCAATCAAGGCACTTTCGCTGGATGGGATTCTTACAAAAATTCCACTTGGTAATCACGTATAAGAAAGGTATTTATAACAGAGTTGTTCATATGCTTTCTAAATCGGTTGTTAATGTAGCAATTTTACTCACAAATCATTCTGTTTTGCCTAAAAGTTATGTTGAACAATATGCACATGATGCTGACTTTCAAGAGGTATATTCAAACTTGAGTTAAGGTCAACAAGTTGAGGAATTAGACAACCATGTAGATGATAATTTGTTGTATCATTTGGGAAAACTTTGTGTTCCACAGGGAGAGAGAGTAAATGTCACAAGGGAAGCACACACTTCTCTTATTGCTAGACATTTCGGTGTAAGTAAAACAGTGGAAAATCTTCAGAGGTATTTTTACTGGCCTCGTATGCTTGAAAGTGTGTCATGTTATATCCGAGTTTATTCATTGTGTGTAGTCAGTAAGCCTAGTAATATGAAACTAGGATTGTACACACCACTTCCAGTTCCTTCACGTCCATGGGAGAGTGTTTCTATGGATTTTGTAGGAGGTCTTCCTTTATCAAGAAAAGGTCATGATTATTTGTATGTAGTTGTGGATAGGTTCAACAAGATGTGCATATTAATGCCTTGTAAAAAACAAATTACAGCTGAACAAACAACTCAACTTTTCTTTCAAAATGTATGGGTTCATTTTGGATTACCTACTTCTATTGTAAGTGATCGTGATTCTCAATTTGTTGGGAATTTTTGGTCAAGTTTATGGAACTTGATGGACACCAAGTTGAAGAAAAGTACATCCTTCCATCCGCAAACATATGGTCAAACTGAAGTGGTTAACAGAACAATTATTCATTTTCTAAGAAGATATTGCAGCAAACATCCTAAGTTGTGGGATGGATAGTTGCATTATATTCATCATGCTTACAATCGAGCAAAACACTCTTCTACTCTAACTTCACCTTTTGAGGCATGTCTTGGTTATTTACCTAAATCGCCTTTGGATTTCATTTTTGAAAAATATGTAGTTGTATATGGACATAGCGACATAGACAAAGCAAAGAAATTCATTGAGAAAATTCAGTTGATTCACCAAATAGTTCAAGAACAACTAGAAAAGAGTCAAGGCAAGTATAAGGCAAGGCATGATAAGCATCGTGTGGATCATCAGTTTCAAGTAGGTGATGAATTTTGGCTATACATTAGCATGGAAAGGCTTCAAGATGAAGGTAAAAAGCTGAAACCAATACGTTATGGTCCATTTCAAATTCTGGAAAAGATTGGTAATAATGCTTTCAAGCTTGATTTGCCTTTATATATGTAAATTTATTTCGTTGTTAATGTTGAAAATTTGAGATTATATGAGCCTCCTTTGATTGAAGATCATGGAGAAAGTGTACAGATTCCATCAATTGAATATTTTCTCCAGAATTTCTTGATGAGCTTCAGCAAGACACCATACTTGACAGAAGAACGATGTCATCAAAAAGGGGAAATTTTGATTATCTTCGAGTGGGTCTCAAAGGTACAAATCCATCAAAGACCAAATGGATTGAAGAGGGGAAGGTGAGGGAACATTACCCACATCTGTTCAATAACTGAATATAATATTTTGGGGTCCAAAAGGCTTCCAGTGGGGAGGAGTGATTAGGTGCTCAAGTTTATGCTAAAAAATAAAAGCATCAGAATCTTGTTAAACTCAGCTTCAGATCGAATATTTCATCATTCGGAATTCAATGGTGTGAATGACACTCAAATCCGAGCTCATCTACAAAAAGTTGGAGCAAGTCAAAGTTCAAGTTTGACTTGTCTACATGGCAGGATTGGGATGATGTGGCAAGATATTCAGCGAATGAGGAGGCACCAAGTGGCAGGCTACCAGTGGCCCCCACATTTCGCTAACCGTAGTCGCATGTGGAAAGGCATTACAGAAATCGGCTCCCAACAGGTTGGCTTGTGATGTGATATCACATATCGCAGGAAAAACAAGGTTGTAGACTTTAAGACCCCGGTTCTCCACCAATTCCGATGAGCGATAAGTTCTCGGATGCGATACATTTATGGGCTACAATTTAAGTTCTGGTCTGGTCCACCAATATCGCATCGCATAATCGCCACTTTGTTTACAAGACCATCTTTCGGGTTTTTATGCCAATTGCAATTTGCGATATGACTAACAGGTTATGGGTTGCGTCGCAGCCAAGTTCTCACTCATTTAGCAGATTTTGGAGCTAATTTGTGGGATTATGTCAGTTTTGGAGCAATTTGTGGAACAGAGAGTGGGAGAACCAGGAGAAGTCATAACTTCTTCAGTTCTTATCCAAATTGGATGCAAAAAGAGGTTAGATAACCATTTTTTAGTATTCTGAACTCATTGAGATAGGTTTCAGAGGCATTTGAGTGTTGTAAACACACTTTTGTTGTAATTTTGAGCATAATAAAGAGGCCCAAGCATTGGAAGCTAGACCAAGGAGAAGTAGCCCAGGAGGGGTGAACTCCTCATCAAATCTTTGTGTTGTGTGTTGTATTTTGATGTTCTTTATTGTTATTTTGTTGTTGTTCAACATATTTTTTATTTTAAATTGTTTATAACATTTACATAAGAAACTCTCATGGGAATCAGTTAATTAAGAAAACATGGTGAATCCTTAAGAATTTGATAATAAAATGATAAGCATCATGGGTTTTATTCTGAATGGGGAATTAGCACAACATTACTAATCTGCTTCATTTCAGATCATCGGGCACGCTACTACCCAATGGACCGATCTATCAACGCACTATTCTAGAGAACAATGAGATCAAGAGGCAGATTCAGGAGTTGTTGCAGAAAGGGCACATCAGGCCAAGATCATCACCTTGTGGGAGCCCGATTGTATTGGTACAGAAGAAGGACGAGACTTGTAGACTCTATATTGACTATCGAGAGCTCAAAAAGATCATTGTCCAGAATAGGTACTCAATCCCACAGATTGATGACCTTATTTACCAGCTCAAAGGGGGCCAAATATTTCAGCAAGATTGACTGGAAGTCAAGTTATCATCAGGTGCCTATCGAACCCTAGGATGTGTGGAAGACTGCCTTCAAATCCAAGGAGGGCATTTTCGAATGGTTGGTCATGCATTTCAGGTTGACAAATGGCCCCGCAACCTTCATGAGATTGATGGACGACATATTGTGACCCTTCACCAATGCATTCATGGTGGTGTATTTAGATGACATCTTAATCTTCAACAAGAGTTGGGAAGATCACCTCCACCATATTCGACAGGTCCTCCAAACCTTGCAAAAACAAAAGTTGTGTGCCAATTTGGAGAAATGCACTTTTGGCATGACTCAGGTTCAATATCTGGTGTACATTATTGATGAGAAAGGTGTGCATGTGGACCTAGCCAAGATACAAGTAATTTGGGATTAGTTAGCTCCAACCACAATAAACAAAGCTCTTTAGCTTTTTGGGTCTTACCAATTTCTACCTCGGGTTCATGTTAGGGTTCTCTCATATCACTTGGCCTTTAAGTCAAGTCACCAAGGGCGAAGCAAAAGAAAAGTTCTTTTGGTCCTGAACCCAATAGAAGGAATTTGTTGAGTTAAAGCATTACCTCTGCTCTGCACCAGTTCTCACATTACCAGGCCTGCAACAACCATTTGAGATTGAGATAGATGCCTCTGACTATGCTATTGGTGCAATTCTTACTCAGTAGGGGCATCCAGTGGCTTACCACCATGAGACACTTTCAAACACAGCCTGAAGGTATCCTACCTATGACAAATAGATGTATTCCATTATGCAGTCCTGCCATCAATGGAAGCATTACATTATGGGGAAGGAAACAATCATCCACACATACCACCGAACCTTGTAGTTCATAAAGACACAAGGGAAGTTGCATAATGATCACCATCAGAAATGGTCCACATACCTGCAACAGTTCCATTTGAACATTAAGTATAAGAAGGGAAACACCAATAATGTTACAGACTGCTTCAGCTGACCACTTGCCATGGTGCTGATCATTGTGCTCGACTCCTGTGGGCACAAGATTTCGAGGAGGCCGCATCTTTACAAGATCGATTCAGAACGAAAACACATAACGAACACTCTTGGAAGGTAAGCAAGTTCCAAATTTTCACCCCTAGGATGCACTGTTATGTCACCTAGGACACACTCGTGTTCCTTCAAGCGAGACTGCCCACATGATTTGGGAGGCGCACTACAGTCGGGTCGTTAGATATTTCGGAGTAGAGAAAACAATGGCAGTACTAAAAAAGTATTTATATTGGCTAAATCTTCGTCTCGATGTTTGGAAATCCATTAGATCCTGCACTGCATGCACCATTCCCAAACCAACCATCAAGAAACAAGGCCTATATACTCCTCTTCCTACTCCTAGTCAACCTTGGGAATCCATATCCGTGGATTACATGTCATGTCTTCCTTCTACTAAGCATGAAAATGATTGTGTTTTTGTGGTCATCAACAGATTCTCTAACACGATCATTATGGTGTTCTGCAAGAATAGTATCACAACAAAGCCCACTTCTAATATCTTCTTTGAGTGAGTGTGGGTACACTTTGGGATCCCATAGTCCATTGTGTTAGATTGGGATAGCATATTCCTAAGTACATTTTGGTCAAGTATCTAGTCGATGTTGGATACCAAACTTACTAAGTCCATGAATTTCCACCCCCAAACTGATGGCCAAACAAAAGTATTCAACATGATGATTGTACACATCCTATGCATGTACAACTTGAAGAATCCACGCACATGGGATGAAAGCCCCCCCTATGTCCAACACAACTACAATAGAGCTCTCCATAGCTTAATGAACCACAACCCCTTTAAGGTAGGTCTGGGATTTTAGCCATTATGTCCGATTAATGTGGCCATACCTTTTGCAACTACTCAGGTAGATTCAGCTCAAGTCTTGTCCGAAGCCGAAAGGGCTAACAACTTCATTGAGCGCATTCAACACATCCGCCAACAAGTCCATGATATATTGGACAAAGCCAATGCTAAGTACAAGTAGCGCCATGATCAGCATCGGGTGTCATATAAGTTCCAGGTGGGCGACAAAGTTTGGCTACATTTGCAGAAGGAGTGCCTCGCTGGACCCCACCACAAGCTTCACTTGCTCTGATATGGACCATACACCATCACCAAGGCTATAGGGGACAATGCCTTCGAGCTCAACATTCCACCGCTCCTTGGTCGACACCCATTGTTTAATGTAGGCTGCCTTCGACCATACTTTCCACCATTGCTAGACACATCCAACATTGCAGAACAACTCACACCAATTGAGCTAAACCCAAAATGCATGGAACATGTCACAACTGATCAGATCATGGACACACAGATCAAGAAAACTCACCAAAAAAGGCTCCATCTATATTGATTTTTCAAAGCATGCTAACTCCTTCACCATGGCAAGTGGTTCACCAGGGACCAGGTTCAACAAAAATTTCCTCACCTTATGGAGGCTCTGCACACAATGGGGACCATTGCTTCCTAAGGAGGGAGGACTGATCTGGATGGATATTGGTGGCCACTCGCGTATTCGACCTAGACCTCTAGTCGGTTTCATATGTTTCCTTGTTTATTGCAGCATTTACTATTTTTAGCAGTTTTTCAAGTCGTGAACTTCCGGAGTAGTTTTGACCCCCTAAACGACATTTTTTTTAGGCCCGTAGCAAGCCTGTAGCCATAGGAAAGGGCCTACCAGAAATCCTGTAGTACTTGAAGAGATATTTCCAACAAGGTATCGTATGCGCCAAATGAAGATAACATGGCCAAGTTACAATCTCGAGAAGTTGGCTTCCCAACTAACCCCAACAGGGACCACAACCTCTTGGTGTTCCATATCCTGGGGTTATGGTTCGGTTGTTTAGGGTTTTCCCTTGTTGTTCAATAATAAATAGGCCCTTGAGCCTCATTGTAACATAGTTCAAAGGCATGTAGCCACCACATCTCTTTTCAGAGATAAGCTACCATCGCCCAAGCTAGTTTATTTCCATTATGTTTGTAAGCATATTTCAGTGTTTGATATCAATGAAATGAAGTGTTATTTCTGCTACACCTTTGTATTTATGGTTATATTTGTAATTTGTTGAGTTCCTGTTTAAGTTTAGATCAATAACTGGGTTAAATCTCACAATTTCATTGTGCATTTCATCTTGAATTATGATATTTAGGTCTTTTAGGTCATATAGGAGGCAACACTGATTCATACAATGATAATGCACACTCAATGATGAAGAATAACCAAATAAGCTACAAACAAAGCTGGTTGAGGAGCTATCCTTTTCTCCTTCAAATGCATAATGTTTTTAGAGCATTCCATTTTAGCATTAATCCCCCAAGCTATTAGTTCATCTCACATGCAAGAGCCTTTTTTCGACATCATATTGTTGATAGATTGGCCTCTTTGAAAGAAAAGGAGATGAATGAGGCATGATAGGTATGGATGATTATTTTTCTCACTTGTATGCATAACTTCCTGCATTAATGTGACATGTCTCAATAGCCATAACTTCCTGCATTAATGCATTCATTGTGAGGAATCATGTGAAGGTGCTAATTATAACCCCGTACATTTTTTGACCATTACTTCTATTAATTGGGTTCCTTCATTAGCTTGGTAACTTACCTCCATGTTGAGGTTGCTGTAGACATGGAGAAATGCTAAGCAATCAAAGTCCTCTTCCACCACTAGCACTAGTTGACAAAGTCTAGAGAGTTGGAGGTTGGAAGGAAGCTTTAATTGGTGAAGTTCCCTCATAATGATCATGAAGTTGTCAATTACTGTGACTATGTAAATTTATTTATTTCTAGGATGGTTAACCCTTTGAACATTGCTAGAGTCTTTGACTCATAGTTTCTAGCAGTACCCATCCCTCTAGAATATTCAATTTATATGCTTCCTTTAAGGTGATGGACAACACCCCCCTTCCGTCCCTTGCTAATTCTCCATTTCCCTTAGATGCTTTGTGAAAGAATATGTAAAACAAAATTTTAGTCCACAACAGTGAATGAATTTTAGGGATATGGACGCCTAGATATTGCAATGCATTTCATTGAGGCTTCTTCTTGTATTCCAAGAGATAATTCATGTTTTTTAATGTCATTAAAGAGGTATTCCACCAATATTTACACTTATACTTGTTTATCAAACCCCATAAAACCTCAAAATAATCATTTAAAATATCTTTCAATATTCCATCAAATGTTGTTAATGCTCCTCTAAGAATGTCCTCAACATATTGAATATGAGTAATGATTTTTACTCTCAACTAACCACATAAAACAACACGCTTGTTTATTGGGTATTGGAAATTGTGATGAAATCAAGCATGTGATGCAAATACCAAACCAAATGTTAGATAAGTTTCCATTCTTTGTTTCCACAATTCATTTTTTTTCTTTTTCTTTAAGTTTGGCTAGTGAGACATGTCTGAGGCGATTGTACTTCTAATCACTTGGATACACAAGGACTTGCCAATATGTTTTTTGCCAATTATGCTACTACCTGTGAACAATTTGTTTTATTCTTTATTTAGACTATATTTATTCTTTATTTTTACATTGTTTTTTTGGTTAATTCTTTCATTTTTATCATTAAAATAATTCTAAATCCATAATTTATTAGTTTATTTTCTTGTATAGTGAAAATCCATTATAATTTTTTTTATAACTTAATTATTATTTATAATAAAATTAATATTTATATAAAATAATTAATTAATTCATTTTATAAGAATAAATTAACATTGTAATTTTTTCATCTTAAAAAATATTTTCTTTATTTATCAAACAAAATATGGATGGAAAATATATATAACTTAATTGTGATTCATGAATAAATAGATGTAATAAAATTTGATTAAAAAAATGACATTATTTTTGAAACCGAGTATTCTTTTCAAAACAAGTGTGGCGTTAACGGTTTAAAGAAATATATATATATATTATCTTTATATCACATATTATACTTGTAAAATCCACTATACTTGTAAAATCCACTCAAGTTTTTTAATGGTTGGAAAAATTTATTAAGACTCTTTTCATTTGAGAACAAGTGCAGGGTTAACTGTTCTACGAAATAAATACAAATATTCTATAGTATCTTTATATCACACATTATACTTGTAAAATCCACCCAGTTTTTTTATGTTTTCTTATTTTTAAAAATGGATGAATTTCAAAATAGTATAATTTGTAATATTAAAATGTTAAAGAATATTTTTTTAATGTGATAAAATAATTGACTCTACGTATAGTTACCTACTTCACATGGGTTTTCATTTTTTAAGATGTTATTTTTATTATTCCAATGTAATTTTATTGTATGGGAGGACCTATTTTTGTTTAGTCACAGTTTTACATTATGAATAATGTTCTTCGGTGGGGTATCTTAAAAAAAAATGCTTTTTATTTTGTCTTTTTCTTTATTTTGAAATTTAAGATATAATATCATTTCATTACATATAAACATTACATGCTATCTATCCTTGTTTGCCGATATTATTGTTTTTATTTTTTTTGGTTTTTAATCCATCTCTTTGGTATTTCCCTCTCGCTCACAAGTTCTCTTAGCAATCGTTTTCATATTTATCATATTCTCAGTTTCAATCACACAGTGATCTTCTCTCACCCTTTTTCATATTTCGTTACATTCTTTGCGTTGACTAACATTATGGACCAGATTGGGACCTCAGTTGCAGTGGATGCCATTAATAAGCTTTACAACATGGAAGCCAAGAGGATCCTTAAACTTGCTTTTAACTCTAGTGAAAACCCTGACCTTCGGCTCAAGTGAGGTTGGCATAAGGATGTCTAGTCTTGGATGTGACCATTGGGGGGTAAAGGAGGAGATCATCTTGAAGAATAAGGGTAATATCAAAAATATTATTACTTCCAAATTTAAGGATAAGTTATGAGGCGATAAGGAGTTAGGAGGAAAAAGGAAGCTAAGGTATTATAAGTTGGTGATCAACTCCAATATTGAAAACCAGAATTATCTATCAGTGCTAAGAAGAAAACGGGCATTGCCAGGATAAGAGCTAATTCTCATGACAGTCAAAATGAAACCGAACATTGGTCAATTCCCAAAACTTCTTGGGGCGAAAGAGTCTGTCACCTTTACGATACTAAGAGGGTTGAAGATGAAAAACACTTTCTCCTGGATTGCCCAACTCTTACTCACATCCATTCTAATTTTCAAAATCTTTGCCAAATATCATCATTTTTCTTTGTTAAATCAACAAAACTATGGTGATCTAGGAACACTTCTCTCGTTTCTTTTTTATCATACAAAAATTTGTTAAAAAATCTCAATTAATCTCCAACTCTCTTAAGATCTGATAAACCATATTCATCTTAATGAACATTAATCATTAAAATCATAATCATCAAAATCATAATCATCTTTATTTATGATAAAATAAATATAAAAAAATTAATTATTTATATAAAAAAATTCATTAAATTTATGAAAATAATTTGTTAAATTTAATTTATAACTATAAAATTAACATTATACTAAATAAATAATAATATAATATTTCTTTCCTGATTTAAAAAAATATTATTTTCTTTATTTATTAAACAAAACATAGATATAAATATACTTTTAAAACAATGTTAAATATTTTATTTATTTTCTTATACTTTTATATATATATATATATATATATATATATATATAAAGTATTAAAATTTGATTAGAAAAATTAACTTTATTTTCGAAAACCAATATTCTATGTTGAAAAAGTTCAAAGGTATAACTTGTGGTGTGAAGTTGTTAGATAATATATTTTTTATTTATTTGATAAAACACTTTAACCCGCGGTATAGAAGTTTCAATTCCCTCCTTCACATGGATTTTTACATTTTCATCATTACAATGTAATTATGGGATGTAATTAATTTTGAGAGTTCTGAATTATTTTTTTTTGCGTGATAAAAATAGATTTAGCGTATTCAAAAGTATTTGACAATTACAATGTAAATTTCTAAAAATTCCTGCTAAAATTTTCAAAATTTTATTAAAATTTCTCTGATTTCCCAAAATCAAAATATAACATTTTTAAATTGCAGCCTCTGCATTATGAATAATGTGCGTTGGTGGGACATCATCGACAAAAAAAAATTGTCGGCATACGGCTTTCCTTTTACCGATGTGACGTTGTCACATGGGAGGACCATTTTTGTTCAGTCACAATATAATGGCATGTGCGTTGGTGGGACATTATCGACAAACGGGTTGTCTTTTAGCGATGTGACGTTGTCACATGGGAGGATCCATTTTTGTTTAGTCACAATCTTATATTGAAAATAATACTCCTTGGTGGGCATCCTCAAGGAAAAGAAAATGCGGGAGGACCATTTTTGTTTAGTCACAATCTTATATTGAAAATAATGCTCCTAGGTGGGCATCCTCAAGGAAAAGAAAATGCCACCCGTACACCTTGCCTTTTACTGAAGTGACGTTATCACTAAAATTTCAAGATGGGAGGACCCATAACGTCACTCAAATTTCAAAATATCTTCGTTTAGTCACAATCCTACATTTACGAATAATGCTCTTTGATGGAGCATCCTCAAGGAAAAGGAAAAGAAAATGCCGCCATACGCCTTGCTTTTTACTTTACCTTTTTTCTTTATTCTGAAATTCAAGATACAATGCCATACCATTACACACAGACACGATCAACTTATATTAATGAATTTTGTATATTATTTTTTAGTCAGACTAATTATAAATGTATAAGAGTTAATATTTTTATTTATATATTTCATTTTAGATTTATTAAATTTTAGTTAATTTTAGTTAACATAATTGGTTGAGGATGAATTTTTTAGTAAGACGACCTAGGATCAAACCTTATGGGTGGTTGTGCCCTGTTCTAGCAGGAAGATACTTAAAAATTCCAATGAACTTAAGACTAGGGTGACACAAAAAAAAATCTATTAAATTTTAGAAGTATCATTTTTTATAAGTGTTAGAGGAAAAATTGATAAATTAAAAATTAAAAATAATTTAAATTAATTCTCAATATATTTGATTATCATTTCAAATTAAATAATATTAAATGATCATTTTAAAATGGTTAGTATATCAAATTAAATAATATTAAACACTTTTGAGTGAAAAAATAACCTTCTTCATTTGTTGAACTCAATTGGTAAAACTAAAATATTTATAAAAATATTAGATTTAATTTTCAAAATATTTTTGATAAAATTGAGTTTTCAGAGGGCACTGATAGCAAATGAGATTACTTTGAGGGAGGGTGATTGTAAACAGGTGAGAGGATCCTTTTTATTTATTAAAAGAAAAAAGAATACCATGAAATGAGTTTTATTTAGTGAATAAGAATAATATCTAATACTTAGGCGAGGTGTTTTTAGTGAGACTTTTTAGAAGTTTTTTAGTGGGTTTTTTCTGGTCTAATTTCTCTAAAATCCGGCAGGAATTTAGAGAAATCACAAGTTTGATGGGTAATCGTTGCACAATTGAACTGCCCTAGGGGTTTTTTAGGGTGTTGAATCCATACATACAGTCAAAAAACCAGTTTAAATAACACAAATTAAGATTTCACCTCAAATTTTTCCGTCGGATTCAGCATCGAAAAGTCCAAAAAATCGCACTGAAGACAACTCCATACTTAAATACCAATATTGAATTTTTTTAAATAGTTATACATCTTAAACTTCAAAAAAAATCAATAAATTTATTATAATAAGAAATTCAATAATATTAATTAAAATATTTAAAAAATCAAACTTAAAAAATTTAAATTTTCAATTAAAAGTCATATTTTTTATACCAAAGAACATATATATATATATATATATAAGTGAAGTTTAAGATTGGTGGTCCTATTGTTGGATGAAAGGATGATTTGCTCAATAATAAGATGTTATCACCATATTTTTATAAAGCTAAATTGAAATAATTTGATTCCCCAAATAATTTCCATCTTAAATCTCTAAAACCCTTAATTTGTTTATAAATTTTTTTAGTGTCACACAAATAAAAAAATTTGTAATAAAGTGGAACCATCCATACAAGAAACATTGTATTTCAGTGACAATAATGGTGCAATATGAAGTGAAATAGATGTGAGAAGTTAAAAGCTATAGTATACACATGTTTCATGATTTAAGGTACCTTTCATTTAAGGATTAAAATGTTAGGTAAAATAAAATTAAGGGTTTGTTTAGTATATTGGCAGTTGTTGTCATTGATGTCGAGTCTAGTCATTGATGTCAAGTGATGTCAAGTGCACGGGGAGCTTGTTGAGTTTTCATGTATGATGTTATTGATGTCTTGATTGTTTCTATTAACAATGTGCTAATCTTATAATGACTTGGTTGTTTGTTGAGTAACCTTTATTTGAAGGCATTTTGTCTACTAGTAACTTTCTCAAAAGCACATGAAAAGTGCTTGTTTAGATATCCCTCCAGATAAATTTCTAGTGGTATATGGAATTTAGTTTAACTCTCCAAGAGTGAAGGAAAATATGAGTTTGAAGTGATGCAGTCTAGGCATGGTTTCAACAGGTCATGGTTCCAAATGGCCACTTGATATCTAGCCATTCAGGGGGTTGAGCTGGGCAAATATTGTTTGATAGGTTGGATGGGTAGATAACTGAACTAATCCAAGATCTCAATGCTTATCTGAGCATCTGGGGTGTGGAAGGCACACCAGATAACACATAGCGAATGAAGTTAGATACCAGATTTCCCAGCGCCAAATCAGATGTCAACCACAAATGACATGGCAAGGTGACTTAACAGAGATGATGTGGTAGAGGTTATAGTGTGGGTATGCAAACATTGGATCCAACAACGAATAAATTTTCAATCCAATGGTTCAAATTCACATTATGTGCACAACATGTCCAAAGTGTATGGAAGGTATTGTGTGATGGATTCAATGATTGGGATTGCTCATATCCTACAATCCATATCGATACCAAGCTCACACATGTGTGGTAATTAACATATAAAATTCACTCTATTTGGTATCCAATGTGATGTGGATCCATGTGGATGATAAGTGACAATGACATGGCAAACATATGGTAGAGCGATGATGTCGCAACCAGAGGTAGTGACGCGTGACACCCATTTTCAATAGTTTTGGTTAGCCAAATGGACACATGGTAAATGACACGTGGTAGGTGTAATATGATCCTGGATACATGGCATGTCTTGGTTGGTTAGCATAGATGACACGGAAACTGAACTAGGATGATAACAATGTAAGATCAATGGCCTTAATTTGAATTGGGTGCAAAACCTGCACATAGGATACTGTGTGGGTATTCACATGATAGATATAATGATGAAGAAAGAATTGATCCGATGACCCAGATCAACATTGGATGTAGACATGCATGGAGGTTAATTTGCAGTCTAACATATGATAGATCTGACAACAAAGAATGAACTGATCTGATGGCGTAGATCAACATCAGATGGAGACATGTGCATAGGTTAATGTATAGTTCGACATAAAATAGACCCAATGGTGGAGAAGGACTTGATCCAACATCCTATACTAACATCAGATATAGAAAATACGTGAAGTTATGGACAATATTGGGAGTGATGGATCCAACAACAGTGTGACATTAATGACAGGTGGTAGTGACAGGGCAGTGAATGGCATGACAAGTGGAAGATAGTAACATGGTAATGACGTGGACATGACATGGCCCATAATCCATAAGCCATTGGTGCATAACGACACTATCATTTAGTGGGCTCAGTTAACCTCATGTGGTGCCATATTGCATGACAATAAACTGTATAAGACAAAAAAAATTAAACCCCCCTTTGTTAAAGTTTGGATAGTTTTGGGGCCTCGAAGTGACTTCGGTTTTGATTGGATCACATGATCAGAGGGCATTCTTTTGAAAAACAATGGATATTTAACTACACATAATACAAAAATCAAATTCCCCCTCTTGTTAAAGTTCAGATAGTCGAGGGAGGGTGGGGGGGAGGGGGGACTAATGTGACTTCTTTGTTGTCGGTTATGATCTGATCAGTGGGCGCAATTTAGAAGTTGGTGGATATTTAACAAATTTGGTGTTTGGTGTTTCACATGCCAAATTCAGTTGAAGGCCAAGGGACACCAAATATGAAAAAGCCAAAAATATGAGATAGTTGCAAAATTTAAAGGACAGGAATGAAAAACTTCTTGCGTTATCATGATTTAGAAGAATAAAAGGTTGTTGGAGACAATAGAAATTATGGTTATTCATGAGAGGGAGCGAAGCTGCATAAATTTATATAAGTCGAGTTTCTGATTGGATAAGTGATTGATGAAAAATACAGACAGAAAAAGAGACAATGGGCATGAGAGGACTGAGTAGAGGTTGAAACCACTAAATGTAATAAATATGAAGCAAGTAAGAGATAGATTGTGTAGTAAAGAGATGAGCAGAGGCTAAAATTGGAGATTGGGTGAGATATGAAGTTATTGCGTACAATAAAATTGCAAAGAATTAAGGACATAGACGATGTTGCAAAGAAAATATTAGAGAAGTTGGGTAGAACTAATACTAAAATTGTCTATCAAGGGATTGAAGTCACTTTAGCTAGGTTTCTAGGGATTGAAGTCCTTAGTATATTTGGGCAACATAGTTGGAGGAGGAGAGTGTTTCTATGGATTTTGTATGAGGTCTTCCTTTATCAAGAAATTGTCATGATTATTTGTATGTAGTTGTGGATAGGTTCAACAAGATGTGCATATTAATGCCTTGTAAAAAACAAATTACAGCTGAACAAACAACTCAACTTTTCTTTCAAAATGTATGAGTTCATTTTGGATTACCTACTTCTATTGTAAGTGATTGTGATTCACGATTTGTTGGGAATTTTTGGTCAAGTTTATGGAACTTGATGGACACCAAGTTGAAGAAAAGTACATCCTTCCATTCGCAAACATATGGTCACACTGAAGTGGTTAACAGGACAATTATTCATTTTCTAAGAGGATATTGCAGCAAACATCCTAAGTTGTGGGATGGATAGTTGCATTATATTCAGCATGCTTACAATCGAGCAAAACATTCTTCTACTCTAACTTTGCCTTTTGAGGCATGTCTTGGTTATCTGCCTAAATCGCATTTGGATTTCATTTTTGAGAAATATGTAGTTGTAGACGGACATAGCGACATAGACAAAGCAAAGAAATTCATTGAGAAAATTCAGTTGATTCACCAAATAGTTCAAGAACAACTAGAAAAGAGTCAAGGCAAGTATAAGGCAAGGCATGATAAGCATCGTGTGGATCATCAGTTTCAAGTAGGTGATGAAGTTTGGCTATACATTAGCATGGAAAGGCTTCAAGATGAAGGTAAAAAGCTGAAACCAATTCGTTATGGTCCATTTCAAATTCTGGAAAATATTGGTAATAATGCTTTCAAGCTTGATTTGCCTTTATATATGTAAATTTATTTCGTTGTTCATGTTGAAAATTCAAGATTGTATGAGCCTCCTTTGATTGAAGATCATGGAGAAAGTGTACAGATCCCATCAATTGAATATTTTTCTCCATAATTTCTTAATGAGCTTCAGCAAGACACCATACTTGACAGAAGAATGACGTCATCAAAAAGGGGAAATTTTGATTATCTTCGAGTGGGTCTCAAAGGTACAAATCCATCAAAGACCAAATGGATTGAAGAGGGGAAGGTGAGGGAACATTACCCACATCTGTTCAATAACTGAGTATAATATTTTGGGGTCCAAAAGGCTTCTAGTGGGGAGGAGTGATTAGGTGCTCAAGTTTATGCTAAAAAATAAAAGCATCAGAATCTTGTTAAACGAATATTTCATCATTCGGAATCCAATGGTGTGAATGACACTCAAATTCGGGCTCATCTACAGAAGTTAGAGCAAGTCAAAGTTCAAGTTTGACTTGTCTTCATGGTAGGATTGGGATGATGTGGCAAGATATTCAGCGAATGAGGAGGTGCCAAGTGGCAGGCTGCCATTAGCCCCCACATTTCGCTAATTGTAGTCGCAGGTGGAAAGGCATTACAGAAATCGGCTCCCGACAGGTTGGGTTGCGATGTGATATCACATATCACAGGAAAAACAAGGTTGTAGACTTTAAGACCCCGGTTCTCTGCCAATTGTGATGAGTGATAAGTTCTCGGATGCGATACATTTATGGGCTACAATTTAAGTTCCCGTCGGGTCCGCCAATATCGCATCGCATAATCGCCACTTTGTTTACAAGACCATCCTTCGAGTTTTTATGCCAATTTAAATTTGCGATATGACCGACAGGTTATGGGCTGCGTCGCGGCCAAGTTCTCACTCAGTTAGCAGATTTTGGAGCTAATTTGTGGGATTATGTCAGTTTTGGAGCAATTTGTGGAACAAATAGTGGGAGAACTAGGAGAAGTCATAACTTCTTCAGTTCTTATCCAAATTGGATGCAAAAAGAGGTTAGATAACCATTTTTTAGTATTCTGAACTCATTGAGATAGGTTTCAGAGGCATTTGAGCATTGTAAACACACTTTTGTTGTAATTTTGAGCATAATAGAGAGGCCCAAGCATTGGAAGCTGGACCAAGGAGACGTAGCCCAGGAGGGGTGAACTCCTCATCAAATCTTTGTGTTGTGTGTTGTATTTTGATGTTCTTTGTTGTTATTTTGTTGTTGTTCAACATATTTTTTATTTTAAATTGTTTATAACATTTACATAAGAAACTCTCATGGGAATCAGTTAATTAAGAAAACATGGTGAATCCTTAAGAATTTGATAATAAAATGATAAGCATCAAGGGTTTTATTCTGAATGGGGAATTAGCACAACATTACTAATCTGCTTCATTTCAGATCATCAGGCACGCTGCTACCCAATGGACCGATCTATCAACGCACTATTCTAGACAATGATGAGATCAAGAGGCAGATTCAGGAGTTTTTGTAGAAAGGGCACATCAGGCCAAGATCATCACCTTGTTGGAGCCCGATTGTATTGGTACAGAAGAAGGACGAGACTAGTAGACTCTATATTGACCATTGGGCACTCAAAAAGATCATTGTCTAGAATAGTTACCCAATCCCACAGATTGATGACCTTATTTACCAGCTCAAGGGGGCCAAATATTTCAGCAAGATTGACTTGAAGTCAAGTTATCATTAGGTTCCTATCGAACCCTAGGATGTGTGGAAGACTGCCTTCAAATCCAAGGAGGGCCTTTTCGAATGGTTGGTCATGCATTTCAGGTTGAAAAATGGCCCCGCAACCTTCATGAGATTGATGGACGACATATTGTGACCCTTCACCAATGCATTCATGGTGGTGTATTTAGATGACATCTTAATCTTCAACAAGATTTGGGAAGATCACCTCCACCATATTCGACGGGTCCTCCAAACCTTGCGAAAACAAAAGTTGTGTGCCAATTTGGAGAAATGCACTTTTGGCATGACTCAGGTTCAATATTTGGTGTACATTATTGATAAGCAGGGTGTGCATGTGGACCCAGCCAAGATACAAGTCATTTGGGATTAGTTAGCTCCAACCACAATAAATAGAGCTCTTTAGCTTTTTGGGTCTTACCAATTTCTACCTCAGGTTCATGTTGGGGTTCTCTCATATCACTTGTCCTTTAAGTCAAGTCACCAAGGGCGAAGCAAAAGAAAAGTTATTTTGGTCCTGAACCCAATAGAAGGAATTTGTTGAGTAAAATCATTACCTCTGCTCTGCACCAGTTCTCACATTACTAGACCTGTAACAACCATTTGAGATTGAGATAGATGCCTCTGACTATGCTATTGGTGCAATTCTTACTCAGTAGGGGCATCCAGTGGCTTACCACCGTGAGACACTTTCAAACACGGCTTTAAAGTATCCCACCTATGACAAATAAATGTATTCCATTATGCAGTCCCATCATCAATGGAAGCATTACATTATGGGGAAGGAAACAATCATCCACACATACCACCGAACCTTGTATTTCATAAAGACACAAGGGAAGTTGCATAATGATCGCCTTCAGAAATGGTCCACATACTTGCAACAATTCCATTTGAACATTAAGTATAAGAAGGGAAACACCAATAATGTTGCATACTGCTTTAGGCAACCACCTGCCCTGGTGCTGATCACTGTGCTCGACTCCTGTGGGCACGAGATTTTGGGGAGGCCGCATCTTTACAATATCAATTCAGAACAACAACACATAATGAACACTCCTAGAAGGTAAGCAAGTTCCAAATTTTCACCCCTAGGATGCATTGTTATGTCACCTAGGACACACTCATGTTCCTTCAAGCGAGATTGCCAACATGATTTGGGAGGCGCACTACAGTCGAGTCGTTAGATATTTCAGAGTAGAACAAACAATGGCAGTACTAAAAAAGTATTTATATTAGCTAAATCTTCATCTCGATGTTTGGAAATCCATTAGATCCTGCACTGCATGCACCATTCCCAAACCAACCATCAATAAACAAGGCCTATATACTCCTCTGCCTACTCCTATTCAACCTTGGGAATCCATATCCATGGATTACATGTCATGCCTTATTTATACTAAGCATGAAAACGATTGTGTTTTCGTGGTCGTCAACACATTCTCTAACATGGTCATTATGGTGGTCTGTAAGAATAGTATCACAACAAAGGCCACTTCTAATATCTTCTTTGAGTGAGTGTGGGTACACTTTGGGATCCCACGGTCCATTGTGTTAGATTGGGATAGCATATTCCTAAGTACATTTTGGTCAATTATCTAGTCGATGTTGGATACCAAACTTACTAAGCCCATGAATTTCCACCCCCAAACTGATGGCCAAACAAAAGTATTCAACATGATGATTGTACACATCCTATGCATGTACAACTTGAAGAATCCACACACATGGGATGAAAGCCCCCCCTATGTCCAACACAACTACAATAGAGCTCTCCATAGCTTAATGAACCACAACCCCTTTAAGGTAGGTTTGGGATTTTAGCCATTATGTCCCATTAATGTGGCCATACCTTTTGCAACTACTCAGGTAGATTTAGCTCAAGTCTTGTCCGAAGTCAAAAGGGTTAACAAATTCATTAAGCGCATTCAACACATCGACCAACAAGTCCATGATATATTGGACAAAGCCAATGCTAAGTACAAGTAGCACCATAATCAGCATCGGGTGTCATATAAGTTCCAGGTGGGCGACAAATTTTGGCTACATTTGCAGAAGGAGTGCCTCGTTGGACCCCACCGTAAGCTTCACTTGCTCTGATATGTGTCATACACCATCAGCAAGGCTATAGGGGACAATGCCTTCGAGCTCAAAATTCCACCGTTCCTTGGTCAACTCCCATTGATTAATGTAGGCCGCCTTCGACCATACTTTCCACCATTGCTAGACAAATCCAATATTGCAGAACAACTCACACCAACTGAGCTAAACCCAAAATGCATGGAACATGCCACAACTGATCAGATCATGGACACATAGATCAAGAAAACTCATCAAAAAAGGCTCCATCTATATCGATTTTTCAAAGCATGTTAACTCCTTCACCATGGCAAGTGGTTCACTAGGGACCAGGTTTAACAAAAATTTCCTCACCTTATGGAGGCTCTGCACACAATGGGGACCATTGCTTCCTAAGGAGGGAGGACTGATCTCGGTGGATATTGGTGGCCACTCACGTCTTCCACCTAGACCTCTAGTCGGTTTCATATGTTTCCTTGTTTATTGCAGCATTTACTATTTTTAGCAGTTTTTCAGGTCGTGAACTTCCGGAGTAGTTTTGACCCCCTAAACGACATTTTTTTTAGGCCCGTAGCAAGCCTGTAGCCATAGGCAAGTGCCTACCAGAAATTCTGTAGTACTTGAAGAGATATTTCCAACAAGGTATCGTACACGCCAAATGAAGATAATATGGCCAAGTTACAACCTCGAGAAGTTGGCTTCCCAACTAACCCCAACGGGGCCCACAAACTCTTGGTGTTCCATATCCTAGGGTTATGGTTTGGTTATTTAGGTTTTCCCTTGTTGTTCAATAATAAATAGGCCCTTGAGCCTCATTGTAACATAGTTCAAAGGCATGTAGCCACCACATCTCTTTTCAGAGATAAGCTACCATCACCGGAGCTAGTTTATTTCCATTATGTTTGTAAGCATATTTTAGTATTTGATATCAATGAAATGAAGTGTTATTTCTGCTACATCTTTGTATTTATGGTTATATTTGTAATTTGTTGAGTTCCTGTTTAAGTTTAGATCAATAACTGGGTTAAATCTCACAATTTCATTGTGCATTTCATCTTGAATTATGATATTTAGGTCTTTTAGGTCATATACGAGGCAACACTAATTCATACAATGATAATGCACACTCAATGTCGAAGAATAACCAAATAAGCTACAAATAAAGCTGGTTGAGGAGCTATCCTTTTCTCCTTCAAATGCATAATGTTTTTAGAGCATTGCATTTTAGCATTAATCCCCCAAGCTATTAGTTCATCTCACATGCAAGAGCCTTTTTCGACATCATATTGTTGATAGATTGGCATCTTTGAAAGAAAAGGGGATGAATGAGACATGATAGTATGGATGATTATTTTTCTCACTTGTATGCATGTAATGTGACATGTCTCAATAGCCATAACTTCTTGCATTAATGCATTCATTGTGAGGAATCATGTGAAGGTGCTAATTATAACCCCCTACATTTTTTGACCATTACTTCTATTAACTGGGTTCCTTCATTAGCTTGGTAACTTACCTCCATGTTGAGGTTGCTATAAACATGGAGAAATGCTAAGCAATCAAAGTCCTCTTCCACCACTAGCACTAGTTGACAAAGTCTGGAGAGTTAAAGGTTGGAAGGAGGCTTTAATTGGTGAAGTTCCCTCATAATGATCATGAAGTTGTCAATTACTGTGACTATGTAAATTTATTTATTTCTAGGATGGTTAACCCTTTGAACATTGCTAGAGTCTTTCACTCATAGTTTCTAGCAGTACCCATCCCTCCAGAATATTCAATTTATATGCTTCCTTTAAGGTGATGGACAACACCCCCCTCCCTCCCTTGCTAATTCTCCATTTCCCTTAGATGCTTTGTGAAAGAATACGTAAAACAAAATTTTAGTCCATAACAGTGAATGAATTTTAGGGATATGGACGCCTAGATATTGCAATGCTTTTCGTTGAGGCTTCTTCTTGAATTCCAAGAGATAAGTCATGTTTTTTAATGTCATTAAAGAGGTATTCCACCAATATTTACACTTATACTTGTTTATCAAACCCCATAAAACCTCAAAATAATCATTTAAAATATCTTTCAATATTCCATCAAATGTTGTTAATGCTCCTCTAAGAATGTCCTCAACATATTGAATATGAGTAATGATTTTTACTCTCAACTAACCACATAAAACAACATGCTTGTTTATTGGGTATTGGAAATTGTGAGGAAATCAAGCATGTGATGCAAATACCAAACCAAATGTTAGATAAGTTTCCATTCTTTGTTTCCACAATTCATTTTTTTTCTTTTTCTTTAAGTTTGGCTAGTGAGACATGTCTGAGGCGATTGTACTTCTAATCACTTGGATACACAAAGACTTGCCAATATGCTTTTTGCCAATTGTGCTACTACCTATGAACAATTTGTTTTATTCTTTATTTAGACTATATTTATTCTTTATTTTTATATTGTTTTTTGGACTAATTCTTTCATTTTTTATCATTAAAATAATTCTAAATCCATAATCTATTAGTTTATTTTCTTAGTATAGTGAAAATCCATTATAATTTTTTTTATAACTTAATTATTATTTATAATAAAATTAATATTTATATAAAATAATTAATTAATTCATTTTATAAGAATAAATTAACATTACAATTTTTTCATATTTTCTTTATTTATCAAACAAAATATAGATGGAAAATATATATAACTTAATTGTGATTCATGAATAAATAGATGTAATAATATTTGATTAAAAAAATGACATTATTTTTGAAACCGAGTATTCTTTTCAAAACAATTGTGGCGTTAATGGTTTATATATATATATATATATAATCTTTATATCACATATTATACTTGTAAAATCCACTCAAGTTTTTAAATGGTTGGAAAAATTTATTAAGACTCTTTTCATTTGAGAACAAGTGTAGGGTTAACTGTTCTACTAAATAAATACAAATATTCTATAGTATCTTTATATCACACATTATACTTGTAAAATCCACCCAATTTTGATATCCACCCAATTTTTTTAATGGTGGAAAAATTTGTCAGGACTCTTTTCGTCACACAATTGAGTTATAATATGTTTTCTTATTTTTAAAAATGGATGAATTTCAAAATGGTATAATTTGTAATATTGAAATGTTAAAGAATATTTTTTTTAATGTGATAAAACAATTGACTCTACCTATAGTTACCTACTTCACATGGGTTTTCATTTTTTAAGATGTTATTTTTATTATTCCAATGTAATTTTATCGTATGGGAGGACCCATTTTTGTTTAGTCACATTTTTACATTATGAATAATGCTCTTCGGTCGGGTATCTTAAAAAAAATGTTTTTTTATTTTTGTCTTTTCCTTTATTTTGAAATTTAAGATATAATGTCATTTCATTACATATAAACATTACATGCTATCTATTCTTTGTTTGCCAATATTATTGTTTTTATTTTTTTCGGCTTTTAATCCATCTTTTTGGTATTTCCTTTTCGCTCACAAGTTCTCTTAGCAATCGTTTTCATATTCATCATATTCTCAGTTTCAATCACACAGTGATCTTCTCTGACCCTTTTTCATATTTCGTTACATTCTTTGCGTCGACTAACATTATGGACCGGATTGGAACCTCAGTTGCAGCGGATACCATTAACAAGCTTTACAACATGGAAGCCAAGAGGTTCCCTAAACTTGCTTTTAACTCTAGTGAAAACCTTGACCTTCAGCTCAAATGAGGTTGGCATAAGGATGTCTAGTCTTGGTTGTGACCATTGCGGGGTAAAGGAGGAGATCATCTTGAAGAATGAGGGTAATATCAAAAATATTATTACTTCCAAATTTAAGGATAAGTTATGAGGCGATAACGAGTTAGGAGGAAAAAGGAAGCTAAGGTATTATAAGTTGGTGATCAACTCCAATATTGAAAACCAGAATTATCTATCAGTGCTAAGAAGAAAACGGGCATTGCCAGGATAAGAACTAATTCTCATGACCTTCAAAATGAAACCGAACATTGGTCAATTCCCAAAACTTCTTGGGGCGAAAGAGTCTGTCACCTTTACGATACTAAGAGGGTTGAAGATGAAAAACACTTTCTCTTGGATTGCCCAACTCTTACTCACATCCATTCTAATTTTCAAAATCTTTGCCACAATATCATCATTTTTCTTTGTTAAATCAACAAAACTATGGTGATCTAGGAACACTTCTTTTGTTTCTTTTTTATCATAGAAAAAATTTGTTAAAAAATCTCAATTAATCTTTAACACTCTTAAGATCTGATAAACCATATTGATCTTAGTGAACATTAATCATTAAAATCATAATCATCTTTATTTATGATAAAATAAATATAAAAAAAATTAATTATTTATATAAAAATTTTCATTAAATTTATGAAAATAATTTGTTAAATTTAATTTATAACTATAAAACTAACATTATTCTAAATAAATAATAATATAATATTTCTTTCCTGATTTAAAAAAATATTATTTTCTTTATTTATTAAACAAAACATACATATAAATATACTTTTACAGCAATGTTAAATATTTTATTTATTTTCTTATACTCTTTTATATATAAAATTTGATTAAAAGAATTAACTTTATCTTCGAAAACCAATATTCTATGTTGAAAAAGTTCAAAGGTATAACTTGTGGTGTGAAGTTGTTAGATAATATATTTTTTATTTATTTGATAAAACACTTTAACCCCCGGTATAGAAGTTTCAATTCCCTCCTTCACATGGATTTTTACATTTTCATCATTACAATGTAATTATGGGATGTAATTAATTTTGAGAGTTCTGAATTATTTTTTTTGCGTGATAAAAATAGAATTAGCGTATTCAAAAGTATTTGACAATTACAATGTAAATTTCTAAAAATTCCTGCTAAAATTTTCAAAATTTTATTAAAATTTCTATGATTTCCCAAAATCAAAATATAACATTTTTAATTGCAGCCTCTGCATTATGAATAATGTGCGTTGGTGGGACATCATCGACAAAAAAAATGTCGGCATACGGGTTGTCTTTTACCGATGTGACGTTGTCACATGGGGAGGACCCATTTTTGTTTAGTCACAATCCCATATTGCAAATAATACTCCTTGTGGGCATCTTCAAGGAAAAGAAAATGCGGGAGGACCCATTTTTGTTTAGTCACAATCTTATATTGAAAATAATGCTCTTCGAGGATGCCCACTAAGCAAAAGTAAATGCCGCCTGTACGCCTTGCCTTTTACTGAAGTGACGTTATTATTAAAATTTCAAGATGGGAGGACCCATAACGTCACTCAAATTTCAAGATATCTTCGTTTAGTCACAATCTTACATTTTAATGAATAATGCTTTTTGATGGGGCATCCTCAAGGAAAAGGAAAAGAAAATGCCGCCATACCCCTTGCCTTTTACTTTACCTTTTTTCTTTATTCTGAAATTCAAGATACAATACCATACCATTACACACAGACACGATCAATTTATATTAATGAATTTTGTATATTATTTTTTAATTAGACTAATTATAAATGTATAAAAGTTAATATTTTTATTTATATATTTCATTTCAGATTTATTAAATTTTAGTTAAGTTTAGTTAACATAATTAGTTGAGGATGAATTTTTTAGTAAGATGACTTAGGATCAAACCTCACGGGTGATTGTGCCCTATTCTAGCAGGAAGATACTTAAAAATTCCAATGAACTTAAGACTAGGGTGACACAAAAAAAAATTCTATTAAATTTTAAAAGTATTATTTTTTATAAGTGTTAGAGCAAAAATTGATAAATTAAAAATTAAAAATAATTTAAACTAATTCTCAATATATTTTATTATCATTTCAAATTAAATAATATTAAATGATCATTTTAAAATTGTTAGTATATCAAATTAAATAATATTAAATACTTTTGAGTGAAAAAATAACCTTCTTCATTTGTTGAGCTCAATTGGTAAAACTAAAATATTTATAAAAATATTAGATTTAATTTTCAAAATATTTTTGATAAAATTGAGTTTTCAGAGGGTGCTGATTGCAAATGAGACTACTTTAAGGGAGGGTGATTGTAAACAGGTGAGAGGATCCTTTTTATTTATTAAAAGAAAAAAGAATACCATGAAATGAGTTTTATTTAGTGAATAAGAATAATATCTAATACTTGTACAGTGATGTGTGGTTTGACGGTAAGTCACATGGGCAAAACCCGGGCAGACCGAAGTTCAAATCTCATTGAGTACATTGACCTGCTGTGGTGGCAGCTAGAGGGGCGGATTCCCCTTTCCTGTGAGTCTGCTCTTGCTAAAATCATAGGAACTTAGTATACCCGACTTGCAGGTGGTTGGTTATGCTCTTGGTGTTATAGTGGCAGCTATGAGGTTTGATCCTTGGTCTCCCATAGATTAGGCCTGGCAGTTACCGATTCACCATGTGCTTAAAAAAAAAGAATAATATCTAATACTTAAGCGAGGTGTTTTTAGTGAGACTTTTTAGAAGTTTTTTAGTGGGTTTTTTTCTAGTCTAATTTCTCTAAAATCTGGCAAGAATTTAGAGAAATCACAAGTTTGATGGGTAATCGTTGCACAATCAAACTGCCCTAGGGGTTTTTCAGGGTGTTGAATCCATACATACAGTCAAAAAACCAGTTTAAATAACACAAATCAAGATTTCACTTCAAATTTTTCCGTCGAATTCAGCACCGAAAAGTCCAAAAAGTCGCACTAAAGACAACTCCATACTTAAGTACCAATTTTGATTTTTTTTAAATAGTTATACATCTTCAACTTAAAAAAAAAATCAATAAATTTATTATAATAAGAAATTCAATCATATTAATTAAATATTTAAAAAATCAAACTTAAAAAATTTAAATTTGCAATTAAAAGTCATATTTTTTATACCAAAGAATCTATATTATATATATATATATATAGATATATCTATATATATATATATATATATATATATATATATATATATATATATATATATAAGTGAAGTTTAAGATTGGTGGTCCTATTGTTGGATGAAAGGATGATTTGCTCAATAATAAGATGTTATCACCATACTTTTATAAAGCTAAATTGAAATAATTTGATTACCCCAAATAATTTCCATCCTAAATCTCTAAAACCCTTAATTTGTTTATAACTTTTTTTTAGTGTCACACAAATAAAAAAAATTGTAACAAAGTGGAACCATCCATATAAGAAACATTGTATTTCAATGACAATAATGGTGCAATATGAAGTGAAATAGATGCCAGAAGTTAAAAGCTATAGTATACACATGTTTCATGATTTAAGGTACCTTTAATTTAAGGATTAAAATGTTAGGTAAAATAAAATTAAGGGTTTGTTTAGTATATTGGCAGTTATTGTCATTGATGTCGAGTCTAGTCATTGATGTCAAGTGCACGGGGAGCTTGTTGAGTTTTCATGTATGATGTTATTGATGTCTTGATTGTTTCTATTAACAATGTGCTAAGCTTATAATGACTTGGTTGTTTGTTGAGTAACCTTTATTTGAAGGCATTTTGTCTACTAGTAACTTTCTCAAAAGCACATGAAAAGTGCTTGTTTAGATATCCCTCCAGATAAATTTCCAGTGGTATATGGAATTTAGTTTAACTCTCCAAGAGTGAAGGAAAATATGAGTTTGAAGTGATGCAATCTAGGCATGGTTTCGATGAGTCATGGTTCCAAATGGCCACTCGATATCTAGCCATTCAGGGGGTTGAGCTGGGCAAATATTGTTTGACAGGTTGGATGGGTAGATAACTGAATTGATCCAAGATCTCAATGCTTATCTGAGCATCTGGGGTGTGGAAGGCACACCAAATAACACATAGCGAATGAAGTTAGATACCAGATTTCCTAGCACCAAATCAGATGTCAACCCCAAATGACATGGCAAGGTGACTTAACAGAGATGATGTGGTAGAGGATATAGTGTGGGTATGCGAACATTGGATCCAACGACGAAGAAATTTTCAATCCAATGGTTCAAATTCACATTATGTGCACAACATGTCCAAAGTTTATGGAAGATGGATTCAATGATTGGGATTGCTCATATCCTACAATCTATATCGATACCGAGCTCACACATGTGTGGTAATTAACGTATAAAATTCACTCTATTTGGTATCCAATGTGATGTGGATCCATGTGGATGATAAGTGACAATGACATGGCAAACAGGTGGTAGAGCGATGATGTCGCAACCACAGGTAGTGACATGTGGCACCCATTTTCAATAGTTTTGGGTGGCCAAATGGACACATGGTAAATGACACGCGGTAGGTGTAATACGATCCTGGATACATGGCATGTCTTGGTTGGTTGGCATAGATGACATGGAAACTAAACTAGGATGATGACAATGCAAGATCAATGGCCTTAATTTGAATTGGGTGCAAAACCTGCACATAGGATACTGTGTGGGTATTCACATGATAGATATAATGATGAAGAAAGACTTGATCCGATGACCCAGATCAACATTGGATGTAGGCATGCATGGAGGTTAATTTGCAGTCTAACATATGATAGATCTGACAACAAAGAATGAACTGATATGATGGCGCAGATCAACATCAGACGGAGACATGTGCAGAGGTTAATGTATAGTTCGACATAAAATAGACCCAATGGTGGAGAAGGAGTTGATCCAACATCCTATACTAACATTAGATACAGAACATACGTGAAGTTATGGACAATATTGGGAGCGATGGATTCAACAACAGTGTGACATTGATGATAGGTGGTAGTGACAGGGCAGTGAATGGCATGAAAATTGGAAGATAGTAACATGGTAATGATGTGGACATGACATGGCACATAATCCATAAGCCATTGGTGCATAACGACACTTTCATTCAGTGGGCTCAATTAACCTCATGTGGTGCCATATTGCATGACAATAAACTGTATAAGGCAAAAGAAATTAGACCCCCCTTTGTTAAAGTTTGGATAGTTTGGGAGCCTCGAAGTGACTTCAATTTTGATTGGATCACATGATCAGAGGGCATTCTTTTGAAAAACAATGGATATTTAACTACACATAATACAAAAATCAAATTCCCCCTCTTGTTAAAGTTCAGATAGTCGGGGGGGTGGAGAGGGGGGCTAATGTGACTTCTTTGTTGTCGGTTATGATATGATCACTAGGCGCAATTTAGAAGTTAGTGGATATTTAACAAATTTGGTGTTCGGTGTTTCAGATGCCTAATTTAGTTGAAGGCTAAGGGACACCAAATATGAAAAAGCCCAAAATAAGAGATATTTGCAAAATTTAAATGACGGGAATGAAAAACTTCTTGCGTTGTCATGATTTAGAAGAATAAAAGGTTGTTGGAGACAATAGAAATTACAGTTATTCATGAGAGGGAGTGATGCTGCATAAATTTATATAAGTCGAGTTTCTGATTGGATAAGTGATTGATGAAAAATAAAGACAGAAAGAGAGACAGTGGGCATGAGAGGACTGAGTAGAGGTTGAAACCACTAAATGTAATAAATATGAAGCAAGTAAGAGATAGATTGTGTAGTAAAGAGATGAGCAGAGGCTGAAATTGGAGATTGGGTGAGATATGAAGTTATTGCGTACAAGAAAACTACAAAAAATAAGGAGATAGACAATGTTGCAAAGAAAATATTAGAGAAGTTGGGTAGAACTAATACTAAAATTGTCTATCAAGGGATTGAAGTCACTTTAGCTAGGTTTCTAAAAATATCAATAGGTCGGTGCTTGCAAATTGTGGGAGTTGGTGCTTCCAACAAGTGAGTGCTTGCAAAGAAAAGAGGGTTGGAGCCTTTTGTAGGTTGGTGCCTACATAACTTGATGTAAGTTGAAGTCGGTGCTTGCATTTACAGTAAAACTAAAAGAATATTTGTGGGTTTCCTCATAAACATCTTGTGTCCAATTCTTTATGTGATTGATGCATTGTTGAATGTTTTTTACTGGCTAAATAATTGTTTAAAATTTACACAATATTGATTCACTCTTGTCTCAATATTATTCTAGCTTCCAACAAATTTATCCACATAATGCTTTATAAGATGTTTGTGGAAGGTGGTCCTCCACACATTAAAATATAAAATTGAATTATTGTATTACATATATAATAACTTAGAAAGAAAGTAAGATTGACTATATAAGTTTTTTATATATATTTTATGGGAAGTGGTATATCAAAATATATTTTAGTGGATAATAGTATTTATTAGTATTTCTTAAAAATTAAAATAATTACACAGAGATAAGATGGTGTAATGTCATGTCTTGTCTTGCCTTGTTAAACATTTTAACTTGGTCAAATTACATTAAAAAAAAAAAAAAAAAAAAAAAAATAGATAAAAAATAATTTTGATTCAATTAAATTACATAAAAATAAAAATAAAAATAAAATAATTATAATTATAAATTATCAAACCAACTTAGATTCATCTTGACTTCGTATTTACCAAGCCCTGAGAGGGATCAAATTTCTTATGGCACAAACATCTTTTAAAGTGAAAAGAGATTTCATACCTCTCATGATCGGAATTAATATACATCTAAAGTTCTTAGTAAAAATAATGAAATTCAATATAAAAAAGACGGTAATGAATTGTATTTCAAAATATTTTATATAGCTTAAATAAAATAAATGTGTTAATATATAATATTGATTATATGAATTGCAAAAATTATATATATATATATAAGACAATAAAATTTAAAAGTAAATATTATAAAGAGTAGTATTAATGTTTTATTTTATTAATTCTGGAGGGTCTTGGATACACGGTGATCAGGTGTTATATTAAGGCACTTCTTGATGTGAAGTCACCCGTTCAATTCCCAGCCCCGATTGGGGTGATATATTCAACATGATGAAGATGTAGTCCGACCAAACTTAAAAAAAATTGTTTTATCCTATTAAATGTTAAATTAGATATAACTACTAAACTTTACATTAAAAGAAATCACATCAACTAAAAAAACTAGAAATTTTGAATATAAATTTAACCTATCATAATATTATGTTTATTTGAAAAGTGAATATTGTAATTAATGATATTAAAAAATTACAATGTTTAATGTTATGAGTAAGTAAATATTTATATAAAAAGTATATAATGAGTGAGATGGGTGATTCTTTTTGTTTTGAATTTTGTATTGACATATATTTAAAAAAAATAAAAATAGAATATTTTCTAAATAAAAAAATATTGTTTATATTAAAAAAACAAAAATAAATATATATGTTTAGATAATTTTAAATAAAACTATTATAACTTAGTATGAAAGAGATGCGATAAAAATATTTCATTCTCATTCTTTACTATAAATAAAAAAATTCAATGCTCATGTAAAGTAACTTAATTTTCAAACAACGTTAAAGAAAAAACTGTATATTTTCACTTTTTAGTATGAGGAAGATGTGTGGTTATTATACTTCTTAAAAATAATTCAATGTAGGAATTATATAAACTATTTGAATATCAATGTTAACTAAATTATTTCAACATCAACTTCATATAAATGCATATATATAAAAACAAAAAAATTTGAAAAACTTATGTGTGTAATAATAATAATAAATATTGAAATGTTTAAATAAGAAAGTAACTGAAAATTAAAAAATTCTATTACTTTCTAATAAGATGAGAGATGTGTAAATTATTCAACTTTTAATTTAAATTAATATACTACATTTAATAATATTAACAATAATAAAAGAAAATCAATGTGAGTTATAAATAAAATATATAAATTAATATACTGCATTTAAAAATATTAACCATTAAAAAAAAATCAATGTGAGTTATAAATAAAATATATCAATACACAAAATAAAATAATATTAATGTATCAAATATATCAAAATAGTATAATTTATAATATTAAAATGTTAAAAAATATATTTCTAATGTTAAAATTAGTGATCAACAAAAAAAAATGTCAGCATATGACTTGCCTTTTACTGATGTGACGTTATCACTAAAGTTTCAAGATGGGAGGACCCATTTTTGTTTAGTCACAATCCTATATTGCAAATAATCCTCCTTGGTGGGGGCTCCTCAACGAAAAGAAGATGCCGCCCGTACGCCTGGCCTTTCATTTTACCTTTTTCGTACGCCTTGCCTTTTACTTTACCTTTTTCTTTTTTCTGAAAATGAAGATACAATACCATACCATTACACACAGACACGACCAGCCATCGAATCCCGTTTGCCTATATTAATTTCGCTACCTCTATCTGCTTCCAATCCATCTCCCTGATATTTCCCTCTGCCTCACAGGTTCTCTTAGCCAACCCTTTTTGTATACAAAATATATTCTCTGCTTCAATCTCCCAGTCCTCTTCGCTTACCCTTTTTCATATTTCAGCACATTCTCTGCGTCAACCATCGCCATGGACCAGATTGGAACCTCCGTTGCAGCGGACGCCATTAACAAGCTGATTGTGGCTCGACTCATTCAACAAATAGATGATGTTATTCACCTAGATCGAAACCGTGGGGTTCTGCGAGCTAAGTTGGAAAGTATGAAGGTTCTTTTACAAGATATTTCGAATAGCTACCAATATCAGCAGAGGACACCGCCCGAGTCCATCCGACAATGTTTGGAGAGGGCGCTTGGTGAGATTGGAGAGGCGAGAAGCCTCATCGATAGGTCCGACCTGCGGCAACGGTGTGTGAATTGCATCTTCTGCAAGCCCAGCATCTCGAGACAGATTAGAGAGTGGAATTCGAGATTTGATGAGCTCCGTCGAGAGCTTCAAACTCTCTTTTCAATATTTGCAAACGCCCAGCAAGTTGGCTCATCCTCAGCACAACCGCAGGCAAAGGAGTTACTGCAACCCCAGCCACAATGGGATATTGTAGGGATGGACATTCAATCTGCAGAGGCGCAGTTGCAGACATGGCTAACGGAAGCTTCACAAGATTGCAAAATTGGCGTGTACGGCATGGCCGGGGTGGGAAAGACCACTTTGCTCAAATCCGTGCACAACTTCTACAAGGTGAGTGACGTCTTTGATGTTGTGATTTGGGTCACGGTCTCTCAAGACTACAAAATTTGGGTATTGCAGCGTCATATTGCAACGGCGCTCAAATTAGACCTTGCCAGCATTTCTGATCAAGACACTGATACCCTGAAGGCGATGCTGTCTGCAAGTCTCATTAAGAAGAAATTTCTTTTGATGTTAGACGATGTGTGGCATCCATTGGATCTGCAACAAGAATTAGGTGTTGCATTTGGGGCTGACAAAGGTAGCAGAGTAGTATTATCTACACGCAGCAGAGATTTAGCGTTAGCAGAGGCAGGCAAATCCATAGAAGTGAAACCCTTGTCCACTGAGGATGGGTGGACATTGTTTGAGAGCGTAGCTTTCAAAAGTGGTCATGTTCCAGAGGATTTGAAGGAGTGTGCCAGAAAAGTCTCGGACGAGTGCGACGGTTTGCCGTTGGCCATAACCGTAGTGGGCGCAGCAATGAGAGCCAAGGCAGCAGTAGTAGAGGAATGGAATTCTTGTTTGTCTATGATGAGGAGCGCAGATCATTCTTTTCCTGATACACATCCCCGTGTAGACCAACAACTCTATCGAAGATTAAGATGGAGCTACGACGACCTGGCCACCACTCCATCCTTGCAGAGCTGTTTCCTCTACTGTGCTATGTATCCAGAAGATGAGCAAATTGATGTGGAGAAATTGGTGTTCATGTGGATTGCCGAAGGGTTTATTAAGACCAAAGACATGCAGCTCGGGTACAGGTATGTAAAGCTTCTCATAGATCGTGGTTTGTTTCAGAATCATAGTTTTGAAAAGCAGAGCAACGACATAATTGTCAACAAACCTGTGAATGTCTGGAAAAGGAGGCGTGTAACAGTGCACGATGTGATTAGGGATATGGCAATCTACATTGCGGAGAAGGAAGAACATTATTTATGCCGTTCAGGCCAACAGCTCCAAGATTTCCCACACAGTGAGATAGAGGCCGAATGCAGAAGAATATCACTCCGCCGTAATGAAATTGAATCTCTGCCAAACGATTTCAGGCTATGCCCAAAACTTGTGACTTTGCTCTTATCCCAAAATACATTATCTTGTAATGTTCCCCAAAGCTTTCTTTCGAACCTCACCTCTTTGAAGGTTCTAGATCTCTCCCGCACCCGTATAGAGTCAGTGCCAACATCTCTAACACAACTTGAATTACTCGTGTATCTCGATTTGAGTGACACTGCCATCAAGGAATTGCCTGAAGCCCTAGGTCAGCTTGCACAACTCCAATATCTTAATTTATGGAATTGCTATGAAATTGGTATCACTGCCGTCTAGCATAGGAAAGCTCAAACAACTTCAATACATGGATCTATGGGTTTGCCCCAAATTAGTATTACCACCCCAGCTTTCTCAAGTCACTTCATTGAGAAGACTAGCTTTGGCTATTGGTTTCAATAATAATTCTTTCATTATTGGTAACTGGTCAGAAATGAAGCATTTAGTTTTATCACATGAAACGGAAACTGATCTTCCTCAGGACATACAGAATATGAAAGAGTTGCAGAGCTTCTGGTTAAACGGTATGGAGGGCTAAATTTGCCAAATTCAATAGATAAGCTTCATCAACTTGAAAGGTTAGATTTGCGCAATGTTCTGAACTGGAGGAGCTCCCTTCACTGGAAAGGTTGCCAAATTTAAAATTTTTAAAATTAGATGAATGTAATAAGGTGAAGAATTTAGGGATAGGGAATTCCAGAGATCCCGGTGCATTTCCAATGTTAGAGATGTTGGTTTTAAAAAGAATGCCGGAGCTGCAAAGTTTGACAGGGCCATCATGTGAGGGAGGTGCGTTGAAAGAAGGAACACTTCTCAAGCTTCGTGTCCTCAAGATTGTTGATTGTTGGCATTAAGGAAATTGCCGAGGGGTATTGAGAAGTTACCCAACTTAATAGCATTATACGGTGAAGAAGAATGGTGGGAAAATATGATCTGGGAAGATAATGATATGAAAAGATGCCTAGACAAAATATTTATTAAAAGGAGATTTAAGATTTAAGTGTAATTTTCATTCCGAGTGTAATGATGTAAATAAAGTACTAGCCATAAAATGCATTGAAACCTTGTGTATTCCCTTTTATACTGTGGAAAAATATTTTATCCATGATTTGAGTTTAAATTAAATATTTTTTCAGATGTAATGGAAAAGAATAATATTAAATGCCTTAAACTATTATTTTTTTTACTTTTAAATTTAATTACTTTATCATATTTTTTATAATAATAATGTTAATGTTCATTTTTTAAATTATATATTATTTTTAGTTAAATTATATATATAATTTGAAATTTATTTAATTTTATTTTAAAAATATTATTTTTTTAATTACTTTTTAAAAATTTTAAGAAAAAAGATTTGCATTATAAATATGTGGGATCTTTCTTTATAGTTGATAAATTTTAAATTAAGGTTAATTTAAACTGATATTTTATTTGTTTATCATTTCAAATTAAATGATATTAAATGGTTCATTTAAATTTATTATTATATCGAATTATAGAATATTGAATAATTTTGAGTGGGGTAAAATAATTTGTTAAACTCAATTGATAAGATTAAAATATTTATAAAATATTAAATTTAATTTTCAATTTTTTTTATAAGATTCAATTTCATAGTTTATTAACTCATAAAATTACCATATTTTTAAGAGGTGAAGAGGTGGTGGTTGCAAAGGGGTAAATTTTAAATTAAGGTTAATTTAAACTGATATTTTATTTGTTTATTATTTCAAACTAAATGATATTAAATGGTTTATTTAAATTTATTATTATATTTAATTATAGAATATTGAATAATTTTGAGTGGGGAAAATAATTCGTTAAACTCAATTGATAAGACTAAAATATTTATAAAGATTTTAAATTTAATTTTCAAAACATTTTTTATAAGATTCAATTCCATAGTTTATTAAATCATAAAATTACCATATTTTTAAAAGGTGAAGAGGTGGTGGTTGCAAAGCGGTGAGAGGATTGCTTTTTATCTTGAAATGAGTTTTTTTTAGGGAATAGGAATAATATCTAATGATCATGTAAAAATATTGATTTTTTTTTTTTTTTTTTAAATTAAATATTTTAAGTTTAAGAAAAAACAACAAATTTATTATAACAAGAAATTCAATAATATTGATTAAAATATTTGAACAGTTAAATTGAAAAAAAATATAATTTAAGATATTATATTTTTAATCAAAAGTCATTTTTTAAAAAGTTTTTATATTCTAGTAGTGTAGTATTAGTGAGATCAATTCATTTTTTAAATGAGAAAACTATTTAGCCACACTTAAAATAATATTACCAAAATTATGCAAAATTAGATTTAAATAATTTAATTCTCCAAAAATAACTTATGTCATAAATTTTTATCATAACATACCATATAAATGTAAAACTATCATTTTATATTAACATCAAGTTTTCTTTGTGAAAAATATTAGTTGTCACCCAAAGAGTCCTAATAGAATGGCACCATATGTGGAAAAATCATTGTATTTGAGTGACAACATGGTGCAAGATGAAACAAGTTAAAAGATGTCTTGCACACATGTTATTTATTGCACCTTTAATTAATGGTTAAAACATTGGGAAAAACAAAATTAAGAGTTATTCACATAAAGCTTTATATAAAGTTTATAGAATGTGGTTCTCCACATATTAAAATATAAAGTTGAATTATTGTCTTAGATAATAGTAAAATATAAAATTGAATTATTCTATTTGATCATAATAATCTATATGAAAATAAGATTGAGTGTATAAGTTTTTATTTAAATTTTATGCAAAGTGGTATATCAAAATATAACTTATATGTTATTTAATTAGTTTTAAGTGATACTAATATTTATTATTATTCATAAAAATATAGAATAATTAATATAATGATAAAATTTGATATAAGAAAGGTATTGATTAATTATCATTATTATTATTTTTAAATTAATATTTGTATTGTTTTAGAATATCATAAATTTAAAATATATTAGTCAATCACACAACCACGGTTTTTCATAGGCGTTTTCAATCTGCCTCGAGGGAAATGATCTATTTGTAATCACCTATGAAATAAGTATATTGTCCAAAAACTTATCATGTTCACCAAAACACGCCTAACTACTACAATATTGTAATACAAAAAATTGTCATTAAACATTCCAACCATTCAAGAGTCTGAAGAAATAACATGTGTTGGGTCTTTGGCGCTAGATCTTCGAGGAGTAGAAGGGTTGAACTCACATTGAAGGCGACTCTCTAAATATGCTAGCCTTGCATCCAGTCTTTGCAAGCAAAATAATTGATTTCAATGAGCACGTTCAATGTCTTCTAAAGTAGTAATGTCACACCTTTCCTCTTATTTTTTCCTTTAATACCCTTGCTTAACAAAGTATTCATTTGCTAGTGAAGAAATATGGAATTGAGGTATTGTTTCTTCCCCTGATAAGACCAAGGTAAAAAACCCAGTGAGAAACATCGTCTAAAGTCTCTGTATCTTAAAAAGCTTGGTGGTCCATATTAACAAGGGACTCAAGGTTACATATCTTGTTGCGGGTTTTAGGAGGGACAACAAAATAGAAAGTGTATGCAATTGTGTGCACTTGTTATTGTGCGTGATTTCGGCCCTAGGGGCCATGACCACACCCTCCCTTGTGGCTACGAATATGTTGTCATGACATATTGCATAGAAGGGTCACACTCTATGACCGCTTGCAAAGCTTAACTATGGCATGGGGATGGAAGTAAAGTCAAACCAAATCAATCTAATAGAGGAATGCAACAAACAATCGTTAGAACACCAACACGAGACGAGATAATTGTCAAATAGAGGAATAGAAAAATCGCCACAAACCAGGGGTGACTTCAAACTATTGGCTTCATGCCATCCCCAAGAGACCAAAACCACACAAAAAAATAATACCTAGACAATAAAGACCAACTAAATGATTACCATATAAATTGATAATACCGGTGAAGGAAAATAGAATTACCCTTGTTAGGAAAATCGTTGTAGATTCAAAGCTTGGATGTTGAAGTGTTGGAGGAGGTGTAAATGACCCAACAACTTGAAAACCACTCCACTTCCAACAACCAACTTTTGCAATACCATCAATTGTCCACTCCTGCTCTGTACCCCTATTTTCCCCTTCCTCAAAGTCAGGCTTATACCCAAGCAAATTGAGAATACCTTGCAGCTAAAGGTTCAATCATTCCTGCTCACACCAGAAGGAAACATAGTAGAATTTAGCAATGTGTACTTCAAGAAATCCATGTTTGCCTCTACAAAACTATCAATTTCCCTTATTGATCCCTCCTGCAGCAGGGACACAGGATTTTCTTTTTTTACTCTAAGACCCTATCACTATGCCTAAATATAGGAGTGAATTGTCGTGTGCCATGTTAATTACATGCAGACGGTTCACATGCTTGTGCATGGAGGGGGTTGGCCACACTAACCCCTTCATTAATGATGCTCTCATCGATGGGGTGGTGGGCTTTCCCCACAAACCTTCGATCTACAATGTTATCCACCCTCGTCGAGGAAGGCATTGATTAATTAAATTTTAAAGTATTTTGTATAATTTAAATGAAGTAGATGTCTTACAAATATAATATTGACTAGTATAATCATATAAATTAAATGGTTGATAAATAATGATAGGCATCAATCCATGGTAAACATCAAAACACTTACCCAATGATACATCTCACATTGCCTAGATTTTAAAAAAATCATAAAAATTAACTAACTTATAACTTTATTTTAATAAATTTATTATTTTTTATTAATTATAAAAGGAATTAATATATGAGTTAAACATATATACATATTAAAAACATATAATAATATTCTTAACTATGGATATTCACCATCATTTTAGCATGAAAATTTTAACCTGTAAATAAATTTTCTTACAATGAATAATAATACTTATTTTTTAATAATGTGGTTAACATTAAAACATTTTTCCCCATATTATTAATATAGTTGAGAATTTGGAACTGTGGAATTTCTTCTCATTTTATATATTGATATGTTGTAGAATATGGAGTCTTAATATAATGCACACATGGATAATATGTTTGTGTAATTTGTGTGTAAATTTACATGGACAATATGAATACAATAATTGAAATTATATCATCATAGATCCATCTAAATTATATAAGTTTTGCATTTTAATTTTCTCTTGCACTTGTGTTATAGCATCATTCAACACTCTTGTAGACCTGATTCTCTTTTATGGCCCTGGGCAATCCCTTTTCTATGCAGACTTGACTTTATACTAAAAAACAGAGTCTCAAAATTCATACTTGACTCTACCCATACTAAATCACATACATACGTTGTTCCCATAACACTATACCCACGTATACCTTTTAAAATATGAAAAAATAAATTAAAATGTTATTTTTCGGGCGCGGTTTATGGGTTTCACTGAGAGCCCACCTACAGGAGCCTATAACCTAACTAAAATAACCAATTTGAGGTGGTATATATACACCCCTTGGGTAGGACTAATTGATACAAGAAGAAGGATATTGACATTACTCTGGATTTTTCCTAGATCAAGTTTTCTTTTCTCGTGCCTCTTGCACTCCCAATATCTGTGAAACATTGGTTTCCTTTGCATAGATGCTCAACATCCTTATCTAGAACCTACTTGCACTTATTAGGGAGGTTTTCTTCATGGCTCAGGCTAGACAAATCAAGAGGAAGGCTTTTTTGGTGCCTTTGGCCTGGATTATGTTGTATTTTTACTATAGTTATTGCTTTTAATCAAGAAAGAAACTCATGTATTATTCCTAATATATGTTGTCATATTATGAATGATAGTTTATATGTTTATATATGATGATCTAACATATTACGAAGCTTATCCACCAATAGTGGTTTCCAATCTGGACGCAGTGAGGCGAATTGATGAAGTGTTTTCGATGCAAGTAGGACTCGATGGGTGGGCTAGGGTAAAACCCATTCTCGCAGACCCTGGTTCTACGATGGATGTCTTCCTGTGGGTTTATACCTGAGCTTGGTGTTTAAGTGCTTACAGGGTTTTAATGCGACCTTCCTTTGTTGCTTCCCTACTTTTATTTTGACCCCTCCTATTCTCATAGTTTTGGGAAGAGGCCGGTTAATTTCCCATTTCTGCTAAGCGGAGTCTTTGTTTTAACAACTACTTCCCCAGGGTATTTTACTCGTTTTTTCACTAACAGAGTTTGGGAACGGCTGTGGTTTTCCTTGTGTTTTACGTCCGATCTTTTTCGAGGCGGTTAAGGGAGATTTTTCTGTGGCGGTGGTCAGGTTATTAAAGCACCTTTCATTTTCTCCAAGGGTTTTTTGAAGACTTCACAAAGGTTAGCACCTGTTGTAGGTTAGCATGGGTTTCTTAGAAAAGTAACGACCACTCATACGCTTTTGGGTATATGCATAGAGGAGGAGTTGCTCGACTACTCCTCCGACAGCTTGGCCCTAACTGATATCTAGGTTGAAGACAAACACATGTCAAGGGTGGGGAAGGAACCAGAAATAACTCGACTACTGGAAGGGTAGGTACTTGATCTCTCCTCTTTAATGGATAACATGGAGGTAACCCTCCAGGGTTTGGTTTTCTCCCAACCGACTTCAGCAGTCTCGGAGGGTTATTTAGGTCTGGGAAAGGGTACATAGTCTCCTTTTCTTACCATTCTGTCTCCTTCGGAGTTCCAATACTGGTCTCATGCACATCAGAGTTCAGAAGAGCTTCTGAGCAGAGTGGGGGATCCGTTGATTGGGGTTTGTGGGACGAATCAGGTAGTACAGGGGCCACAACTTCCATCCTTCAGTTTGTTTGGGTTTGATTCCGAGGGTTTGACGCATCCAAACATTGCCTCTATTGCTCACTCCTCAGGTTTCTTCGACAGAATTTTTAGGCTGGACACAGGACCTGAAAAAAATCGGACCTCTAACACTGACGAAAACCCTCAGACCGATGGCACTCCTTTAAGTTCACAACCCAAAATAGGGGGAAATAAAGATCAAAGCTCTCTAAGATTCAATATCATGATAGGCTCCTGGTGTTCGGGGTTGGGATTAGTATGGCATAGGCTGCCTTAATGGAGAGTATAGTTCTGGTGGGCAAGGTCCATGGCAGGAATTATGCACCAGCTCACCTTAGAAAAATGGACTATGGAAGTTTGGGCAAACCTGATGGCTCAGCTGCTGGCAGTCATCACTCTATCTTGGGGCTAGTTTGCACTCATATTCCTACTTCCAGAGCCGGTGGATTGAGTATTAACCTGGTACTTGCATATTGAAATAACTCTTGTTCTGTTAAAATGATGGTCACTACAGTTTGATCCGAAGAAGGAAAAGTTGGGTGCGGGACTAATCTTGGTCCGCCTACTAGGCCTCCCTCTCCAATTCTTGGTGGAGGACATCTTCTGGTGCATTGACGACGACTTGGGCATGTATTTGGATCATGACAGGGCTTATCAAGGCACTGGCTGCATGGATATAGTCATAATTCTGGTATACTTAGACACCAGGGATGGTCTGGTGGAGAGTTACCGCTTACAGATGGGAGAGATTATCAAGAGGCAGATATTGGACTATGAGGGTATCCCAATTCGCTGTAGGAGGTGCCACGAGGTAGGGAATTTATACAAATATTTCCATCTACTCCTTAGGAATCAACCAGACCCTCTGAAGTCGTTAGTTTCGGCGAGCACCCAAACGTCGGAGGTGGATTTCCATTCTCCAACGGACCCACCTGGGAAACCCAGGCCGCGTCAAGATGGTTTGGGGGTGATGTCAACTCAACTAGAATTCAGGACCATCGTGCCTCTAGTCACTAGAGCCTGTCCCAAAGAATCCGCACAATTCTCAGGTACTCTTCCTCCCTCCCCCCTATCTTCACATGATTTTATGTTATCTTGTCGTGCATCTGCATCTATGGTTATGTCAGGAATGGGCTTTGAGATAAGAAAAATATGTTCTGTAAATTTTCTTGTGATATCTTCTCCCCCTCAGGCCCTCTGCTCTCCCCCCTCCATTATGCAAGAGGCCCTTCAGCAGCTCGAGCTCTAGTGGTTCTCACTGCTACAATTTGTGATCCCTTCCTACCTCTCAGACCTCCTCTTTCGGCCAGGAAGAGGACCCCCTCCCTGCTTTACCCTTGAAGCCCCCTGGGGGCAGACAATCTCATTTATCCAAAGTCATCAAGAGGGATGGCATTGAGGTTGCTTCAGCCATTCAGACTCCTATTGATCGGGTCCTTAGAGAAAAGGATAACCCAACAAAGGTTACCCTATGAAGTGCCTCTCTTTCAACTGCAAGGCATTGGCCAGCTTGGAAAAAAAAAACTAGCCTTTAAATGGTTATGCAATTCAAAGCGTTTAGACATCATTTCTCTGCAAGAAACCCTAGTGGAAGGGAGTTGTTTAAACATTGTGCTAAAGTATTTCCTCCCGGATTGGGGATTTTATTTTTTAGATGTTATAGGGCATTCGGGAGGATGTGCTCTGGTTTACAACAAAAGATCAATTAGACTGGATAATGCTTGGGGTGGTGAGGGTTACCTAGGAGTGGACATCACCTTCTATGATATCAATCTTCCCCTCAGATTAATCAACATCTACGGCCCTTGCCACAACAGGGAGATGTTCTGGGAAAACTATTAGAAGCTGACTTCATGCAAGCGGAAAACTTGATCATTGGTGGGGACCTAAATTTCTCGCTAGGGCTTGTGGAATCTTGGGATAACAGGGCCCCGACCGACCCTTTAACGGGATTCTTCAAAGGTATGTTGGATTCCCATGACCTCCTGAACATAGAAACGACAACACTTATGCCGACCTGGAAGAACAAACGGACTGGGGAAGATGCCTTGGCCATAAGGCTGGATCACTTTCTTATAAAGGCATCAATGTTAACCAAATTGGACCATATTCATCAATGGGTGGGTTCTGGAGGCCAATCTGATCACTCCCCGATCTTCATGGAGATTAGGGATGACAACCATAAACCGAACTCTCCTTTTAAATTCAGCTCGACAAGGCTCTCTGATGCTTACTTCCACTCTTTGGTAAGAGAAAATTGGTCTCATTGCATTCTTGATGGCAGTTCCTCTCTGGCTAGAACTATAGCTGAAAATTTGTCCCTATTAAAATAAAAAACCATAAGTTGAGCAAGGACCAAACAAAAGAAGGATGAGGTTGAGCTTCTCAGGATTGAAGGAGAACTCAAACAGTTGGAATTTTTTGGGCTTTCTAGTTATTCATCTGATGAAGCAAAAGATCACCTAATTAAACTAGAATCGAAAAAGATCATATTGTTTCAGAGACATAAAGAAGAAACATGGCGCTTTAAGAGTAGAGCGATTTGGCTAAAATCGAGGGATGAAAACTCCAAGTTTTTTCAACAATATGCTTGAGGGAGAAGGTCTATCAATACCATTTGGGAGTTGCAAGATCACTTGGGCAGGGAGGCAAGCACTTTCAATCAACTGGCAGATATGGGAATGCGTCATTTTTCACATATCTTCAAGGCACCTAGGGGAGCCACCCTCTTTGAAATTCTCTGCATAGTTGAGGATTTCCCTATGTTTGTTGAACTGGAGGATGAGGAGGCTTTAAATGAACCAATTACGTTGGGAGAATTGGAAACAATAATGAAAGGTTTCAACAGAGACAAAAGCCCGGGATCGGACAGGTGGCCACTGGAAGTTTATAACACCTTTATTGAGCATATTGGGCAAGATCTTCTAATGGCTATTGAGGAATGTAGGACTTCTGGCAGAATGTATGAATGTTTTAACTCGATTTTCCTGGCTCTCATTCTGAAAGTTGAAAAACCCCTCACCTTTGACAATTATCGTACCATTTCCCTTTGCAGCTATATCTATAAAATTATATCCAAAACTATTGCCCTTTGAATTAAATCTATTTTATCTAGGATGGTTTCCAAGGAGAAATTTTCTTTCCTCAGCCACCGACAGATCCATGAAGCCATCGGGACCGCAAAGGAAGGACTCCTCTCGATCAAGCTTAAGAACAAAAAATCTATCATCCTCAAGATTGACCTCTCCAAGGCTTTTGATTGGGTTGTTGGTCATACCTGCAACTCATTCTGACTCATATCTGTTTCCCTCATGCTTTCATTAATTGGATTATGTGTTGTGTCTCTTCCACATCCTATAGAATCCTTATCAATGGGGCGACCTCGGGCTTTTTTCATGTTGAACAGGGACTGTGTCAGGGATGCCCTCTATCCCCCCTACTTTTTCTACTGATCATGGAAGGATTAAGAAAACTGATAAAAAAATGCTTGCTTGGAGGGAGCACTAGGGGG